>JAGFBZ010000989.1:0-1348128 GCA_018398805.1 Hirundichthys speculiger
AATATCCATCCCTTCAATGAAATGGGAACAGGATCTCAAGTTCACATTTGATGCTGATTTCCAGCCTCAAATTTTGTAAAAAATGTAAAAACATCTAAAAAAAAAAAAAAAATGTTTAAAATGGGCTTCAAAGACACAAAATTCTCATTGCACACAAAATGTAACAGACGCCTACCTGCATGCTGTATGGGACTGTAATCAGTCAAACCCTTCTGGCACAATATCGCTGACTCTCTCCTAACTTCTGGACTGCAGCATCCCACCATCACCTCCAGTCCGTCTGCTGGGAGCCTCCTCCATCATCACTCTGGTCAGAGCTCCAAGAAATCACTGCCAAGTGCCCTGATCACTGCCCTAATCACTGCCAAGAAAACAATCCCCACGACCTGGAAAACTAAAAACTGTGTTGATATCACTCTCTGGAAAAACATATTGATTTTATATCAACGGGGAAAATTAAATGCTCCAGTAAAAAACAAAAAAAACCCCTGCCAATTTTGACTGAATAAGTAACAAATTTATTAAATCCTTAAATTCATAACATATTCTCCTACAAAGGATCTGTGGTCATGCATGATAATTGATGTAGTTTCTATTCCTGATGCCATCTTTTTTTTCTTTTTAATCTACATGGATTAACCTCCACTCCTGCCATCCCTGTTCACAGCCAGAATGATTTTCCTTTGCCTGAGAATCCATTGATCTGCATCCACATAGCTCGGGGGAGGGATAAGAACCTGCAATAATATTAAATGTAAGGATTATTGTTATCACACCATTGTGGTATTTCCTTTCCCTTTCATCCCAGAATTTTTATGCCCGTCTTGTCAGGTTGGCAGGACTGATGCTGGAGGGACGGGGGCAGTGATGGATGGGTTAAGGTTAGGGGGTGACATTGGGATGGTTGCTACCTGGATTCTGTCTGGCTGGCGATGGGCCAGCACATCTCTCCTGCCTGGCGGCGCTCTCTGGGATCACCCTGGGTTTTTGGTCTGTGGCTGGGGGCATTCTGGTGCCCTATGTGGTTCCTGGGGATACTTGTTGTTGGGGGGAGGACTCCTGGCAGTGGAGGTGCACACTGATCACTTTGGCTCTTGTGGCCACCCCTGGGCTCTTGTTGGTGGGGTCGGCCTCTCCTACCCCTTGACCTGCCTCCCTCCTCTATGCACAATTTCTTTCAATGCAACACCCTTAAAAGTCCTAACAAAACCCCAAAAAGACACTCTAACCACACACACACACACACACACATCAAAGCTTTGCCTCCTTTTCCCACATCAATGTATGAGTCGGCATAATCGAGTTGCGAGCCAATGAAATCCTACACGGAGGTGGGACTAATTCCAAAACACGTGTTATAACAACCAATCATTTGACTGGTTGTCTTTGGTAAGACAAAGAAACGCCAACACCACTCCCCCCCCCCCCCGTGCGTTGCTGCAACGCACCAGTGTGAATCCAACATTACATTTGGAGCATGTCAGGCTACGACGAAGGGTTCACACCTACGGTGTAGCTGCAGCACAGCTTTGATGGAGAAGTATAAATCAGCCTCAACGCTTGAAGGGTGTCATTCATGAAATCGTCATAAATCTGTGAGTGGATTTACACATAAATCACCTTCCAGCTAAAAAGACAACCCCCTCCCAAAAAAAAAAAAAACAACCAAAAACTTTGGATTCTTGAGTGCGTTGTCAGACTGATTTCTTTCTTAAAAATGTTTGTATACAAGTGAATTTCAATTGAGGGCACGTTAGGAGGGCGCTCACGAAGCTCATTCATTAGCTTAAACTCTGCACAGTAGAGGTCTTCAGAACAACCTGAAAACCCGAGTTTCTGACCCGACCCGAATCGGGTCTCGGGTCCATTCAAAAGACGTGACTCCAGGTTCGGGTCTGAATCGGTACAGTTAGTCTCGGATCCGGTCGGTGCTCTCTGACAGGCTGGGTCCGCGTTTACTCGAGAGAGAGAGGTAAAGATATTGGCAGTGGCAGCCAAAGTCAGGACTCGGGGCAGTTAAATTAATTATTCATTAACGTGGTGTATTTGTCATGAAACAATCGTGTTGCCGTAGCGTGTTATTAGCGGTTTGCCCGGCAGCTGTAAAGTACAACGGATCGCCAACATGACAACGTTGGATGAGAGAACATATTTACGACACGTCCTGACCGGTGTAGTTAGCAGTTGCTACCAATAGCATCTGTATCCACAAGGAAAATAACGATTTGTTGTTGTTTCCATCACGTAGCCTATGTAGCAACTGAACCGGGTAGAAGAAGACAACTTTAGGGAAGAAAATCAAGTTTAATTCAACGCTAGACAACTTTTAAAATGAGCAACTATGGGCTGGATTGTTTCGGTTCTATTCGGGTAACTCGATTCGGTTCGTGGTCGGAAACTAAAGACTCGGGTCGGGTCGGTTCCGGGTCCAAAATATTGCGGGTCCTTTTGGGTTCAGACTCCCGGACTTATGATAATAGCTCGGGTCGGGTCATTTCGGGTCAAATTTTCACGGGTCCATGAAAGTCTACTGCGCAGGGTTCACCACATGAGTTGAAAAAGTGCCGTCTACCGATCTCAAAACCTTCAGGTAAATTTGTAATCTCACAAATCTAGTCGATTTTGAAATTCTCCTGGTGGGACCTGAGGGAAAGAAAAAAAAACGCGACTATCTTCAGTTCTCTGTGGGATCGGGACCTAATGCAAATATTTAATGCCAAGTTTTGTGCCTAACAAGACATTTCAGGAAGTGAAAATGCTTTGATGGGATTTTGGATGCATTTAATTCACACATTTCTCGATATCAGCAAAACCCTCTGCTGTATTTGCTTCATTTTCAGACCTGATACTGAACAGATGATTTTTATTTTGTCCAGATATGGAAACCCTTAAAACTGAAAGTGGGTGCACTTCTTTTTCGCATCACAGAGCCCAAGTTAGGGAAGAAAAAATATTCAAAATTCTGCAATGAGGCTGATGTGATCAGACTTGTAAGGCTGAGTCAAGCGATGCCTAAAGGTGAAAAAGTGAGTCAATGTGTTAAAGACCATCTTGTTAAATGTCAGCATTTTCAGTCGGCTGTGAGTAACTGCTGTACGTTCTCAAATATGATTAAATACATCATTTTACTTAACATAACAGTCATTTTGATAATTAAATGATTCTGGTTTGTACTCAGCAAGACCAGAAGGTCAGTTATGAGTTCGGTCCTCTAAGTTTAAGTAAATCACAATTATGTTCTTCGGCTTGATAGGGTCGGAGTTTAAAAATGGCCTGAAAACATGCAGAGAAAATTAATTAGTGTCACACGTAAAACATCTTTTCTAATTCAGCTCTATGTGTAAGTGTGATTAAAATGTCGTTAAAGAAGAAAAGATCAAATCAAATCTTGGTTGTTGACATTTTTTCTACTTTTGAGGATCTAGTTTGTTAAGCACTAGAACACATTTTGTGACATAACTGCCGCATGATTATGCAACAGCCTGCTGGAGAACCTGAGGGCCGTGGAGAATGTTGATATTTTTAAAAGCAGGCTCAAGACCCACGTCTTTAATCTGGCTTTTAATTAATGCCCCCTTTTATCCTGATTTAGATTTTTTATTTTTTGATTTGTGATTTAGCCTGAGTCTTTTAGCATGTTTTTGCTGTTCACTGATTATCAATTTTTCATTTATATCATTGAATTAATTCATCGAGTCTTTCAACTTTTCGTTTTCTAGTTTTTGATCTCCAGTGCTTCCTCAGAGAGAGCCCTCTGTATCGGGGGTGGCTGCTGGCTCTGGTTGGGATGCCGCTGGTCTGCTCTCCTGTGGGCTGTGGTGGGTCCATACATCCACCCTACGGTGGTGTTTGGCCCTCTGGCCTGGCTGGGATCGGGTTGTGGCCCCCTGCCAGGCAGCTGGGCTCCTGGGTGTAGCGGCCTCCTCCCGATGCAGACGGCTCTCCGTGATAGTGTTTCCTCTCTGGTTCTTCCATGCCTGGCCATATTATCCATATTTAACCTCCGCCTAGGAGGTTATGTTTTTGCCGGTGTTTATCTGTCTGTCTGTGTACAAGATAATTCAAAAAGTTATGGATGGATTTTGATGAAATTTTCAGGAGTTGTCGGAAATGTGAAAAAGAAGATCTCATTCATTCATTTTGGGTGTGATCCGGAAGAAATCCTGGATTCTGGATCACTTTCAAATTGTCGATATCATTGCGGTCAATGGGCCAAAAATTTTGTTTTTCAATATCTCCATTAATTATTGCCCAAAAGTCATTAAATTTGACTCAGGGATTAACAATGGAAACCTCTATCAAATTTCAAAGGCTGATCTGGATCTGATCCAGAAGGCGGATTTTATCACCACTGTAAATCGCTATATGGGCGAATTGTTGCGCTCGGCGGAGGTCGGTGCTCTCAGAGTGCTTTACTAGTTTTTCTTTTTATCGTTGATTGTTGATGCAAAGGTTTTAGATTGATAGGGATTAGGGGTGGAGGGGAAGAGGGTGGGCGAATGGGTGGGAGAGAATCTTGAGAAGCACTTTGTGCTGCATTTTCTTATACTAAAAATGCTGTATACTGTAAATAAAGTTGATTGATTGATTGATTACTAGGATTTGGTTGCGTTGCCTGAGGGAAACCTCAGTGAATGTTTGCAGATGGGTAATAAAGAAATAAAAAAGACAATAGAAAGTTAGTGGAAGATACATAGATAACATATATCCCAAGATTTCTTCATGGATAGTTTGTTCATGTCCTCCTGTGTTGTTAATTCCTGTCATCAAACACTGAGTGGACTGATAGACTGCAGTTATCTGTTGCACAAGTTATCCCGGCTGCCAATGTTGGCACTGTGGTACGTCTCTTAATTGATTCATTGTGCCGCAGTCACCTGTGCAGTCAAGGATGATGAACTACTTCAGCAAAGCCACAATCTCATTCATATCCTGTACGCCTATAAGATTTGTTGTTGCTGGAACAAAAGTGCTCGCTGAGAAGCCATCAGTCATTTATTATTAGGTATGATATCGATAGCAGTGGAAAGTTTGTCTTCTGTTATTGGTGAGTCGAGTGCATTGATTTGGGTGTCACCTAACTGTGGAAGGTCTCTGCTGTTGACAGAGGAATTAATCATCTCAACTTGGATTTTTCTCACCAGGTATAGAGTTCTGTACAAACTGGTGTTTATTTCCACAGATCAGTATATTGGCTCCCCAGCAGAGTCCATTATTCTATCTGATTTGATTTGCTAAATACTTGTTGGGGTGGACGTTGTACTGCCTTAGTTGATGCATCAGTAATTAAGTTATTCAAGATTCCACCACTCTTCATGCAAGTTTCCAATTTATTAAATTTCATATTTCACTTCAGCATTTTGTTTTCCACTGAATGGCTGTAGCAATGGGAACTCATTCCTGTTTGTTATGGATGCCCTCTCTTTCAGTTATCTTTCTTTAACATATTTAAATTCCATATGGGTCTAGATCAGTGATTCCCAAAGTGTGGGCCGCAGCCCCCTGGTGGGCCATCATGGTACTGCAGATGGGCCCTAAGAGCTCATTAAAATGAAACAAACGTGTTTTAAATCCTTGATTTTTTAAAAATATTTTTCAATTACTATAAAATCTTCATGACATAGTTAAAAAAAAAACGTTTAGAAGTAATAAAACAAACCAGTTAAGTGTAATTCTACTGTCATCTTAATTTAATATGACAAGTTTTACCTATATTTGTTGACCCCTTACATTAACATCGGAATATAGCTTCTAGTCCTGTACAGTCATGGAAAAAATTATTAGACCACCCTTGTTTTCTTCAGTTTCTTGTTTTTTTTAATGCCTGGTACAACTAAAGGTACATTTGTTTGGACAAACATAACAATAACCACAAAGATTGCTCATAAGAGATTTATTTATTTAAGAGCTGATATCTTACCATTTTCCATGGTTTTCCTGATTATAACCTAAATCACTTAAGTTTTTACATCAATAGCTATGGCGCTGTACTGCCAAAAACACTGCTTTTATGCATTCAGTGTTTTCTTTTCTGTCTGTTTTAGTCACATGATGACGTTTAGTGGTACCAGGTATTAAAATGAACAAGAAAGTGAAGAAAAAAATGGTGGTCTAATATTTTTTTCCATGACTGTATGTTGATCACAGTTGTGATTAAAGGTTTGGGTGGGCCGCACAGATTTTTTGCATTTCAAATTGGGCCTTGGTATTCTGAAGTTTGGGAATGGCTGGTCAAGATAAATATTTTTTCTTCAAAAAAAAAAAAAAAAAAAAAAAAAAAGAAGTCACGATTGTCATAATTACCTTTCAGATCATCAAATAGATTTTCTTTGGGTGATATTAAAATGTGAGTAAATACAAAAAAGCAATTTTTAAATGATGATTTAATTTATTAAAAGGAAAATATATACAGATGGTTGGCACAGTAGTTAGGGCAGGGAGCCCATGTACAGAGGCAATAGTCCTCGACGCAGCCGTCTTGGGTTCGATTCCCGGCCCGTATGACTCTTTGCTGCATGTCTTCCCCGTTTTCTCTCTGCCCACTTTCCATCTGTCTATCTCCATGAATAAAGGCCACTAGTGCCGGAAAAATAAATTAAAAACATCTGTTATACCATAAGGCATCGGCCACCAAATCAACAGTTTGGTTCTTTAATAGAAAGAAAAAGCACTTGTAAGTTAAACAACAGGCAAAAGGTCTGGAACACTACTAAAGTGGATGGCTGTCTTGAATTTATGAGCTCCCAAGCTTTGTTGACCATGAAGCGATGATGTGAGAGAGGTCCAAACGTACCGATGAAACGAATGCGGCCTATGTGTACAATACTAAACGAGTGTGCAACACTGAACAAAGGGTCCACATGCGGGTGACTGAGCATTTAGCGTGCACGTGCTTGATTTTAAGCTCTCGGTCTCAAGAGGAGCAGTTGCCAACTCGCTAGGTGATTTAAAATCAGTGCCACACAGCCGAGTTCTATCACATGCTGCCATCACCTTAACAGCTGAAATGAACTGAAGCATCACTGCAGGGATGTTCTTGAATGTAAATACAGGTTTACAGCGAGGAGGAAACCACTGGTTAAGATTGAGGAGCAGTAAATGCAGATTAGACTTTACGTGAAAACATCTTAGGAAGTAAAAAAAAAACAGCCTTGCATTATGATTCATGAACCCTACATGAGACAGTTTCCTCTGAAAATAAAACTGAGGTAAACTTGCATCGGAATGATTGAAAGAGAGAAGAAGTATGGAGAAAGAAAGGATCAGCCCATGATCCAAAACATACCACGTCGTGCATCAAACATGGTGGAGACAGTTTTATGGCAGGGTCATTTACGGCTGCAACTGGAACGGGTTGACTGGTGTTTATAGATAATGTGAGTCCTGACAGACGGAGCAAGATGAATTCTGAGGTGGATGGAGCTGCAGTCTCTGCTCACATTCAGCCAAATGCTACAAAAACAGACAAGTTAGTCATCTCATCTCAACCCCACAAAGAACACCTTTCAGTTACTGCAGAAAACACTGAAAGTGTTCACAGCTTCTGTTGAGCCGATGTTTTCCAAGATACAAGATCATCACTGATCATCCTTTAAAAAAAAAAAAAAAAAAAGACAGTGTACATGGTTATGGCTTCAACCTCAAGCATCTGCACACCTGTCACAAATGTATCTGCTGGTACTCTATACACTTGTCTCCCAACTTTCTGGGTGCATTCATGTCAAATTCTGCATTTGTTTACATTTTCTACACTGAACAAAAATATAAATGCAACACTTTTGTTTTTGCCCCCATCTTTCATGAGCTGAACTCAAAGACTTTTTTCTGTTAACACAGGATGCCATCTCTCAAGTATTGTTCACTTATCTGTCTAAATCTGTGTTAGTGAGCACTTCTCCTCGTCTGAGATAATCCATCCAGCTCACGTGTGTGGCATATCAAGATGCTGATTAGACAGCTTGATTATCTCACAGGTGTGCCTCAGGAGGCAACTTTAAAATGTGCACTTTTATCACACAGAACAATGTGACAGATGTTGCAAGTTTTGGGTGAATGTGCAGTTGGCATGTTGTCATCCAGAGCTGCTGCCCGTGAATTGAATGTTCATTTCTCTTCCATAAGCTGTTTCCAAAGGCGTTTCACAGTACATCCAACCGGTCTCACAACCGCAGACCAAGTGTAACCACACCAGCCCAGGACCTCCGCTGATCCAGCATCGTCACCTCCCAGATCTGAGACCAGCCACCTGGACAACTGCTGCAACAGTCGGTTTGCTTCGCTAAAGAACTTCTGCACAAACTGTCAGAAACCGTCTCAGGGAAACTCATCTGCATGCTCGTCGTCCTCATCAGGGTCTCGACCTGACTGCAGTTCATCATCTAACTGACAAATGCTCACACTCAATGGCGTCTGACACTCTGGAGAGGTGCTCTCTTCATGGATGAATCAGGTTTTTCACTGTACAGTGTAGATGGCAGACACCATGGATGGTGTTCTGTGGGTGAGCAGTTTGCTGAAGTTAACGTTGTGGATCGAGTGGCCCGTGGTGACGGTGGACTTAAAATTATTTTTATTATAAAGGGTATACAAAAAGACAACACGATCAAGACATGCAACCCCCTAAAAGAAGGCTAAAAAAACACATACAGGCAGAAGTAAACCTTAAAGAAAGCACAAGGACTTTACGTTGCTGTCAAAAGTCGAGAGAGCCCAAAGCAGGGATCGCGGGCCCGTAAAACTGGCCCTCAACCCAGCTGTACGCTCTCGCCTGAAAATTTTGCTCACTCTGAGTTTAGTGGATGTTTTTGTCAGTTGGAGCGGTACCCCTTCAGACTGATGTGATTAGCCGAACCTTAAACTCAAATCCGGTGACCATGTAGGGAAGAGAAGACAAAAAAAAAGAGGAGGATGGGGAGCAGCTGGGACGTGCTCTGCCCTTCCTCCTTTCCAAGCAGTTCAGGACCTCAGCCGCATAGACGATGCGTTGTCAGATCTTAAAATCCAAGTTCAGAAACGGCATACACGACGGCGTGTTCGAGTTCCTGCCAATATCCAGCAACTTCTCACAGACACTGAAGAGGAGTGGACCAATATTCCAAAGGCCACAATCAACAACCGGATCAACTCTATGCGAAGGACATGTGTTAACTGCATGAGGGAAATGATGGTCATACCAGGTTTTCAGAGCCCTCAATATAGTAAAACTGCACATTTTGGAGTGACCACATTGTGGCCAGCCCGAGGCACACCTGGGCAATAATCACACTGTCTGATCAGCATCTTGATATGCCACAGATGAGGTGGACGCATTATCTCAGACAAGGAGAAATGCTCACTAAAACAGATTTAGACAGATTAGTGAACAATACTTGAGAGAAACAGCCCTTTTGTGTTCATAGAAAAAGTCTTTGATCTTTGAGTTCAGCTCATGAAAGATGGGGGCAAAAATAAAAGTGTAACATTTACATTTTTGATCAGTAGAGATAAAAGAAAGGGGTTTCCTGAAAATGATTTTCTTTTTGGATGTTTTTTTTTTTTTTTTTTACTTGAGCTGTTGGTGAGGTCATGCAGAAGTGTGGAATTTCCAAGCTTAAGTGGGGCAAAACATGACACTGACCCAGTAAGGGAGAGGCAGGTCTATTCCACATTTTGGCAGGATACTGCACTGGAATCCAGTCTAGACACTTAATATGGTTGGCAAAACTGGCAGACAACGTGACTTGTATGTTAACTGCAGGACAGCAAGAAAATTATTTTCATGCTAAAATTGTGGTGTCTTGTGCGAGGGGAGACCCAGGAGCGGAAACAGCGGGGGTTCAAACCAAGGATTTATTTACACAAAGGAATTAGTCCACAGGGGAGGCAGGATACAACGAGGTGCAGGGGATCCACAAAAAACAGAAAAACACAAAATGTCCAGAGAGTGCTGGGCTGTGGGGACATGGGAGACACTGGAATAAAACAGAGGAGAAAAATAATTAGTCACAAGAAGCTCAAGGAATCTGAGATAACGTTACCATAGGAGTGAATGGGAGCCAACTGGTACCACGGTAGGTCTCTGTACACTCCGGCATTGAGGAGTGCTTCAGCAGGCTTCAATTAGACCTCTTGATGGGTGGAGTGGGAGCAGGTGAGTCTAATCACACCTCGACGCAGCTGGAACGGTTGCCTCCAAGAAGATGTTGCCAGCCAACCACCACAAAAATGTCTTCTAGGTTATTATTACTGTCAGCAAGAAGGTTGTTTGTGCAACTATTAGACCTACAGACAAACAAGCTCCCTTACACGGTAGTTAATACATGTTTATTATCTGAGGGAATTTGTTCAGTCAGAACAAAAATCGGAGCAGGTTTAGCTGTCCTTTACAGAGGCTATAAAAGGTTCCATATTTAATAAATACCCTACATGTTCCATCACAATAATATGAAGCATTCTGTTAAAAAGCAGCTGCATGTCTCATTTTTGGATTTTGACCATTGCACAATATAAAAGTGGCATCAGTAATATCCAGGGGAAAAAGAAAAATAAATACATGTTCAGAAGAGGTTCTTACAAAAGAGATATGAGCAAAGACTTGAAGTCTACAAAACTACCAACTTCACCTAAAACAATCATGTGACATCATGGCAAAGCTCCCTGCCCTCAGGTGTCTGAGACATTGATATCAAACATGACTCATGAAGTGTGAAGAATGTTTTTAAGGTTTGTGGAACAGAACTTGTGGACATCATTTTTGCGGGTCTAAAAGGAGGATCCTTTCTCCAACTTAAATTCATTATATATACATGTGTTCGTTTGTTCTGGTCAGTGCTGCTACGGTTCTTTAGCTGGTATGTGATCTTAAAGCAAGTCTGTTCAACCATCACAGAGGATGCAGTTATTTCTGCTGCCGTGACAGCAGAACACTTTAAAGTAGAATATTATTTGTTTAAATCTTGAGGCCATATTCTGGACAGGAATTTAGTCTTATATGTGCCACTCGTTTCAAATTAAATGATAATTTGGTTTTACCTGGTAGCATTTATACCAATTAGTTTGGAAAAGTAATGCATAAGGAATGTGTGGTTATTTGATAGTAATACAAACCATCTGGTTTTCTTGTGATTTCCTTTGAATGCCTTGCTTTTGCATCAACAGACAATATTTCTCTGCACTGAGCTTAAATAAATTAACTGAGACCGGTGCTGTTGCCTCTGTGTTATAAATCTTTGCTACCTACTGATATTTCACAGGAAATGTACCATTGCATCAACAAAATGTGAGTTGCAAAATACAAATTTACTGTTATTTATTCATTCTAATAACTGAAAATAACACTTTTAGGTGTTCATAATATATTTTTTCCACCTCTCACCTATCCTGCTGTGGTGAGAGAAAGTCTTTGTTGTGTCAACACCATGTGTGCGTTGTATATCGGTATAACTGGAAAAGGAATAAATCTGAATTGTTACCTTTATCCTCAAGTTCCAAACTGGTGTGCAATCGCATGAGTAATATTTATGACGAAGAGGAAATGGATGTCAAATCCTAGATATGGCCAGATATGAACTTTTGTACTACATGTCAATAACTACTATTTAAAATATGTTTTTCTGCACTTTTCCTGACAAAATGTCCACATTATCCTGTTTGAGCTGTGAAATAAGCCAGGTGATGGGTTTAAGTCCACTTAGATAGCGTTGGACTCTCTGACATCTACCTTAAGCACACATGTAGACCTTCACTGAGACCAAGGTGTTCTCTATAATTTGTCTTAAAAAAATCTGAAAATCTAAACAAAGCAGTTTATAAGTATAGAATCAAAGACAAGGGAGCTGGTAGGTGTTGACTCATCTGCATTGTAGTCTTGTATGAATATTTTCATTGCGAGGGCTTAGACTTTGACTTTAAAATCCTTTGAGAGACAATTTGTGGTACAAACATACCGATACTTTAAAAGCATATCAAATAAACAGAGACAACAATAAGATGACAGGGGGAATATCTGGGGTGATAAATGGAGCTCAGGAGAGTATACTAACAGATGAAGAGATTACAATTCTCTCATCAATCTCTTGAGCATTCTTTATGCAATGTAAACAGTTGCTCTTGTAATTTTTCTGCAGCCTAGTCTAAGAAAATCTTGTTTCCATTACATATGGCTACCAGGAGCGACAGCGGTGAGTAGTGATTTATTCTTTAAAAAGTGAAACCCTCTGCCACAGGACACACATATCTATCAAATAAATATATTGGCCTGCTACCTTGGGGTTCAGCAGCTTTTAATTGTCACAAAATTACAAGTGACTCAATAAATCACCACCATTTGATCAGGCACATTAGCCTTTTTAATGGCTGCTCAATACAGCAAACAATGGATGGGAAACGAGGGCTGCCTTTCCACAAATATCCATTAAATCATGACAATACTCAAAATACTTTCTCACATTTGGATGTTTGCTCTTGTAAAATGTCTCAATACAAATTTAAAGAGACTTCAAACCATCCAGGCCCTGTGTTAGCAAAGCTACCCCAGACCATAGCGCCCCCTCAACAACTTAATTTGTTCTGTCTTTTTTTTTTTTTTTTTTTTTTTGAAAAGCAAAAACTGAGAGTGACTATTTTATTGCAGGCACCAATCTGACTGGGGAACACTAGACGTCATTAGTGATCACACTGCTCATATGTGATTCACAAGCCCACACCTCCAATTTTATCTGCCAAATTAAAAAAAAATAAATAATGGCATTTCAGATTGAGACCCCAGACGAATTGAAGATGTAGGGCAAAAGCAAAACTGAGTACAAGGAAAAATAAAAAAGTAAAGTAACATTTTGCATGGACTGTCATGGAGAAAGAGTGAGTGAAATTCTAGGCAAGTTAAATGGATGAACTGGGAATATCAACAAATGCAGCATTATGCAGGTGTTTCACTGAGACATAGCCATAGGGGCACATCCCTGACCCCAACACATCCCAACTCCACTTTAAAAACTACACTAGCAGATAGAGACTGCAAACTGAGTGACAAAAGGCGGTGCTTGTTAAAAACAGATGTTGTAATCTGGGACATGTTACTGTGAAGGAGCATCTCTGCAGCCTAGAGATTGAGCTGTAAACTTGCATCCACAATATCTAGCAGGAAGATTTGGCTTTGCTATTTTTGTAGCAGTGTACATCTCACCATCAACTTCTGCTTGTGCTGCCTACAGTGCCTACATTATTAGCTTCCTCTCTCCCTGCTGTCCTACTTTATAACTGTCAGCTGCTCTATCTGAGATTGCAGACAAATGGAAGACAAAACTCTTCTGGTATGAACAGCAGGGAAAAGCAGATAGTCTGGTATTTCTGTCAGATGCTTCTCACCTACACCCACACATCCACTGTTGAGGGGCAACTTGGATTCCACAGAACTATAAGAAGCTGGTCACAGGAAGCTGAGGACACAATGAAGGGATGTTTTGAGGCTACACAGTGGGATGCACTTCCTGAGCCATGTGGAAATAACATCAATACCACAACTTAGTGTGTGACACATTATATCAATTAATGTGCCGAAATGATTCCTCAATAAGAAGCCCTGGATCACCAGTGGCCTAAAAGAGCTGCCAACAAAAAGAAAATCAAACCCCTCACGGAGGGATGTCAGGGATTTACAGTATGATCCTAAAAAGCTTGAATAGAAGGAAACTGGACTTATTTTCTTTGTTCTTGAAGACATTTCACCTCTCACCACAAAGACTGGTTCTGACAGACACTTGGTTCGTTTCAGCTTTATAAGATACTGGATCTTGTTAATGTACAGGGTCAAATTAAAGTCAACAACATTTGGAACTTCTACAGTAATTAGGGGTAACAGGAAATTATGATGTCATCCCCATAACTCTGATATCACGACGAATAGCCCCGATAACATATATATATTTTTTTTTTTTGTCAACACGGCAGTGCCTCGCTCCCTCTGAGCCTTGAATGGCCGGCAGTGAATGTTATGTTCAAGTGACGTCTGCATAATCAGAAAAACAATTACTCAATAAGGAAAATCAAGAATACCCCCTCATGCCAGAAAACAACTCGTTAACTCGGTCATAATTTTGGTAGTTGCTGACTTTAATTGATATTCACAGTATTTTCCCACATAAAAAATAGAAAAAAATAGAAAAGGCTGAAAGAACGACTAGCAAACAAGGGAACGTGGGAATTTACATTACAGCTTGAATGCAGCACAGCGTACTAATCACAACAAACATGGTGGCGTGGAACTTCGTTAAAGTTTCAATTCAATTCAATTCAATTCAATTTTATTTATATAGCGTCTGTTACAATGACAATTGTCTCTAGGCGCTTTACAGAGACCCAGAGCATGACCCCCGAGCAAATATCATCAACTAAGATTATATAATTAAATCCAATCAATGATAATGGCAGAAGAAAAAGATATTTTGGTGGTTATTTGTGACGAATCCTCCAAGCGAATTCTTCGAGGAGGGAAGCACAAGCTTTAATACGTAAAACCCGATCGGCCACCTACAACATAACAATCGCTTCCATGGAGTTTTGAAATCACGCTAACGTGAGCTAATGGAAGCTAATGCTAACGTGCGCAATCCAGCAGCAGTCTCTCCTCCCCTCATTCCTCTCATCTAAAGCTTCCATGAGATTAAAAAAGAAAAAACAAAAACTACTGAACCTCATTTACTTTAATCAAATGTATTCATTTAAATTGAACCACAAGCCAAAATCCTTTAAATGTTAATCTTTTTCAGTTTGTAATTCTGATGCATGTATTTCCATCAGTTCAAGGAGCCTTTATGTTTTTATATCAGTCACTAATGAACCTTATTTAAGTTAATGTGAGATATCAAATAGGTTTGTTTGATAGCTTTAAGAAAATGTTTGAGAGGCTTTCCAATAGTTTTTTATTGGAAAAAATAAATATCTGTTCATTTAAAAAGTCAAAACTATTTTTGATTTTGTTCATAGTATTGATGTAATGATCTTAGGTATATGTGTGTGTTATCGGTATCGGCCTTTAGGAGCTGAAAGTTATTGGTATCGGTTTTATAAAACAATTATAGTGCATCCCGAACAGTAATGTTTGCAAATGATTCAAGAGTTTTTGTGCAAAAGATTGTGTTTATAAATAAAGAACAGAAGTGAAGTCGTAGAAATCTACTTCACTTTCCAGACTTCAGTTGGAACCCATGTAACTGAGGAAGGTGTAGAAACAGATTAAAGTCAAGCAACAGAAGAAGCCAAGAGGTGTATAGAAAAAGCTGGAGTGCAAGAACTGGGATCAAACTGATGGAACCCTGGACAGAACCAATGACCTGAATACATTTTTCAATATATTTGGCTAAGGCAGAAGCGTGGCATCTTCATCTCTTGCCTCCAGCCACATGGACATCACTGAATCTGCAGCTTCTGTGTCACACCTCTACAGTCTCATCTTCCACCTCATCATGGATCTTAATACAGGCCCATCATGGTGTTTTAACACATCAGGAAACACTGAAAGCCCCTCTGCCTCTTCCTCTCACCTCTCCACCTCCAGCAGTCAGATGAAGAAGCAGCTGGAGAGACTGAACCGGAACAAGGCTGTTGGTCCAGATGGTGCCAGCCCGAGAGTCCTGAAGGCCTGTGAGGACTACGAATAAGCGGGAAAAAATGTTTTGATTCTGGAAAAAGAGATGGAAGTGGTGGAGGAATACAAGACATTCACCTATAAAACACGGTGGGTCATTTGAAAGAAAGGACAGAGAATGTATGTCATGATGAAGCTTAGGTCATTCAACATTTGCAAAAAAAAAAAAAAAGCTGCTGCATAGCCTCTATCTGTCTGTAGTGTAGTGTGCAGTTACCTGTTGGGGCAGAAGCATCAGAGCCAGTGACTCAAAGAAAGCGATTAGGAAGGCTGACTGTGCTTGGTATTGTGCTGGAGCCCCTGCAGCTGGTTGCAAAAAGAATGATGCTAAATATAAAGAAAAGCATGGCCTATCCTCTGCACAAGTTGTTGATAAAATAACAGAGATGGTTCACTAATAGACTTTTTCTGCTCCACTGGAATAAGGACTGATACATAAGGTCATTCCTGCCCACTGCAATAACCTTTTTTTTATAACTCTGTGCCAGGAGACGGGATTTCTATAAGTATGAAATGCATGATCTACTATCCTCTTTAGTTGTACTTCCTTTTATTTTTCATTTTGGTTAATTGCATAATTCAAAAGTACTTTTCAGTTTCAGTTTAATAAATTGGAGTGCCCAACTCCAAATAGCTCTGGTATATTTTGAATGCCTGCTCGGTCTTCTCAACATGTGATACGTTGCTTATGTGTGCCGCTGATTCAGTTTGTTACGATTGCCTACAAATGTGAGCTGTGTGCAGTTCAGACCAGATTTTGAGTATTCATCCCAGTAAATGCAGAAGGTTCATAAACTTTCACTTAAAAGTGGCAGCATACATTCCAGGCAACTGAAATAACATAAAATTCAAAGAATCTATAGTAAAATTGAGATTTTTCCATTTGAAATGTATGCCTTTTTATCAAAGAGTGACCTATATGATGCATTAGGTGTGAGTGAAAGGTCAGAGAGGAGTTGCTTCAAACACTCGCTCCTTCTGGCCACAGTCAGCATGAGTTAACGCTTCTTCATTAATGATTTCATAAAGAAACTGGAGCAGAGACAGGGCTGTTTTCCATACTGGCAAGGCTCCTGCATTAGATTTTGTCAGCATCTGCTTGCTGGGATTGCTCAATATGTATCCAAGTTGGGGCACAGCGAATGGACAGTTCCCCAGCCACAGCAGCCAGTTCATGTTTGGAAGGAATTGATAATTGTAAAGGGGGGGGGGGGGGGGGGGGGGGGGGGGGGGGGGGGGGGGGGGGGGGGGGGGGGGGGGGGGGGTCTGACAGCTGAATAAAAACATAGGAGCTCTAGAGAAAGGTGGAGAAAGAGTGAGCCAATGACGATGAGTCGGTTCAACAACGTGATACTTGCACCTGCTTTGGCACATTGTCAGTGCAGAAGCCTCCCAGGAAAACAGAGTTGTACGTCTTTAATATCGTACATTTAGTCTGTCTCACTGTACTTCAGTGAAACCCAGTGTTGGAGACTCATCCTGGGCTAATTATAACATCTTACAGTAGCAGCTCTGCCCTCTCTGATGATCCTCCTCCTTCCACTTTAATTTCCACAAGAGCAGGAGCAACGGCTGCTGGAATTCTCTCACCTTTAGTGTGCGATCGAATTTCTGAATAAAAAAATAATAAGTAAATAAAATGATCTGGTGACGGATTAGACTGTTTTTATGTTTTATTCAAGTAAATGCACTGTAATGTATATTTGCAGAATACGTGTATGTTTCACAAATTAGTCAAAATCAGACAACAGCAGCAAAGATGCAAAAGATTTCTCTGGGGTCATTAGGCAGAATATACTGGGAAAAACTGGGGAAGTTGATTTATAATGTGCACCATAATGTTTGATGTTTTTCCTTTTTCCATTTCTTTTCATAGAATGATTTTTCCCCCTTTTTTTAAAAGTAGCTTTGCAAATGTGAAGCAGTGTGTGTTTTCATGAATGACATAATTAGTTTGGGATTTTTCTAAGCTGCTTTTTTCAACTATGTGGTGACCAAAGTGGCCATGTAGTTTTATGAATATGGAAAATATACTCTTAATGGCATATGTCCTTTTAACCTTATCAGTTTGGAAAGTTTGACAGATCTCCAGAAAGTTAAAGAAGTTGTTTTCAAACAGTACAGGACCTCTGGATGTTGTAAACTCCAACCATCTGGGATTTTATACACTCTGAAGTTAAATGCTGGGAATTACACACAAGTACACAGTATATTCATGCAAATAAGCTCGTTAAAGTATGATTTAGCTTTTAATACCTCTCCTGTAGTAGTGCTCATATGTCATTGATTAAAAAGGCACAGGCTTATAAGCTCTGCCAAACATATTGGTCTAATCGATGCAGTGAATCCTTGGGGTGTCAGAAACTTGTAACCAAGACTCAGACCATCTGCTTCCTCAACAGTAAATGTCAGATGAATGCATAAATATGCTAAATGGGATGGGAACCCTGTTTGTCAACATGACAACCCCCAAACAACCACTGCAGAAATTATGAGCCAAAGGGGCCGATCTTCCGCCAGATCTCCTAAAGCCGCTATTTAGGGATAGCGGGTAGCAGGAGGGGCGTTCCCCCGCAAAGAATGCAATCTTCCACCTTGCTAAACCCGCTATCCCACCTGTGCTACCCGCTATATTATGCATAGGAGTGGTTAGGATGTTCCACCTATTAAACCAGTCAGTGCGTCAGTAGCCATTGCCTTTAAGAGCAGGTTGCGCTACCTACAAACCGCTATGGAGCATCTTTACATCCAGATCAGAGCAGCTCTCGTGTGCAGCTCGTCTGGGACTCTGCTGTAGAGCTTCCTCCTCTTCCTTCCTCCTCCTCCTCTGCACTGATATATATACATAAAAATATTCTTACACAGGCAATTCCTATAGGCTACCTGAAAGTCCCAGATAGTTGGTGCACTCCCAGTTAACACACTCTGGTCGTCTATGGTTTAACTGGCACGCAAGCCGTTTAAGAGGATCTCTGCCATTTTTACAGGGGTTCAACTGAGGCCAAATCACGCTTTTTATACAAGAGTTAATTCGAGAGGTAGAGCCGTTTGTGTACGTCCACGTGTGACCAGGTGGACACACATTGATGCCATTTGGATGCGCTCTTGTATGCGCTGACATGCGGGTTGCGCGATCGCAAGATACCAAGTTTGCGGAAAGGGCAAAAGACACGCCCATTACCACACCTACAATGTGAGTAAGAGAGTCGGCATAACGGGTAGCAGCTCTAGGGAGCAGAAGATTGCATTAGCGGTTAGTGGAGGTTCCTAAACCCGCAATTTGCGGGTAGTGGCTAGTGGGTAGCAGCTAGCTGGAAGTGTATGACTGGGGCCAAAGTCTCTTACTGGCAACTTTAAGAATCACTATCAGTTGACCAATGGAGGCAACAGGGCTGCCTGTAGGAGAGCAGTCAGGAGTATAATACAGTTCAAATATTAGAAACACTTTAGCAACCAGTGAACAATTTTACATATGCTGTACATGCACTAAGGATATATTAATAGTAAGTATTCTTTCAGAGCATATACAATAATAAGGCTGCTAAGAGCAACCTCCTAGCGTGTGTGCTGATGACGTGGTCCTGCTTGCATCATCTAGTGGGCATCTTCAGCTCCCACCGAAGAGGTTCACAGCTGTGTGTGAAGCGGCGAGTATGAGAATCAGCACCTCCAAATCTGAGACCATGCCTTTTAGCTGGAAAACGGTGGAACATCCTCTCCTGGTCGAGAGCGAGGTCCTGCCTCAAGTGGAGGAGTTTAAGTATCTCAGGGTCTTGTTCTCAAGTGAAGGAAGACTGGAGCAGGAGGTTGACGGGTGTCTGCCGTTGAGCAGTTGAGCAGCAAGACAAGATTTTTCTGTTTACCGGTCAGTCTTTGGTTCTACCCTCACCTATTTTATTATTTACTTTGAAATCAAATTCGAAGCTCATATCAGTATTTCAGTATTGTCAGTATTTTGTTTTAAGAGCGAGCAAACCGAAAGAGATTCAAGCTTTCATATTTTCTGAAATATCCGTCTTGATAAGTCTGCACCTCACACATCAAAAATGAGAAAAAACCATCCAGGCTGGTTTCAGTAAAAGCTTCAAATAAGGGTGCAATCAAATCCATGGTCAAACGTCACGGCCATCTAAGCTACCAGTAATGCAGAGATGAAGGCTGGAATTTTATAGGAGTATATGCTACAATCAACCTGATGTCTTTTTCTTCTAGTAGATCCTGTGGTTACTTCTGCATAATACTGTAAAACATTCGACACTACTTATAACAGCATGGCTTCACAGAGAGTGCGTGAGCTTGACTGGCCTTTCTGCAGTCAAGTTCTGTCTGCTATTAAAAATGTAAGACGCATCATGAAGAGAAGAATCACACAAGGATGAGACTGCTGAGCAGCTGACATGTACTATTCAACCAGAATGAGCACAAAATCCACTTGAGAAAGTAAAAAAAAATGTTTGTGTTCATGTTAATGTTCAGGAACATTCACACTAACATGTCCAGTGTCTGAATAAGGGAATGTCATTGGTTTAACAAGCCGATAAAGCTACCATTTTGTACCTGCTGAAAAAAGCTTGTGTTTGCTGAAACCAGATACTATCCCTGACCCCCCGCACTAAGAGTTTACAAGACTGGTGTCTCTCTGGGAGTGTGTAAGTTGTGCCTGACTAGCAGGAAGTAAAAGCTTTAGAGAGGTCAACTTCAAACACACAATTTGTCAGACATGCGTCTTTACTTTTACGGCTCAACAGACTCAGTAGAATAAAGCACATTTATGGCTTTACATTTGATTCATTCCATTACCTCACACTTGGTATGAAACAGCTGCTTTTGCAAACACACAAAGTCTGTATATCTGTGGAGGCAGGAGGTTTATGCACAATTAAAATCTTCCCAAGTCTATGAATTCACAATTAAGTTTCAAGCAGTTCAGTTTGTTGCAAAGGCCAGAAATTTAACATGGACCAGAAAGAATTTGGCTAAGCTGAAAAGCAGCACATGTACATGCTCACAGAGATCTCAGCATTAAATCACCTTTGTGTTTTTGTGTTGAGTTTCTTATACATTCTTCCATGTGCCATGAGTGCATGCAGATGAATAGAACTTTGAGATGAGTGTCAGCCGGCCCTCATTTAAAATCATCAGGCAATTTGCCTGAAGCACAGGAGACAAGGATGTCAGGGAGTTGAGATCAGTGCCTCTGCTTGAGGAAAAGAGCACTTCCTATCAAACACACTGAGAATATTGCTGATGACACATCAGCAGGGTCAATGGGAGAAAAGTGTCCTCCCTGGGCCAGTTGACTCACTTAATCAAGAACGGTGTCTGAGACTCGCGCTACGCGCTGCCAACACTGATAATGGGAGGTTGGTTCACCTTGTGTTCTGAGAGGTGAACATATTGGCATGAGCTAATTTGAGAATCTCAGTGGGATAGTTATTGTCGGATAAATTTGGATTGATATAAGCTCAAATCACTTTTCTATGAAATATAAAGTATCTGACACTTGCACTTATGACTTCGTGTGTCTGCCTTCTTAAAGAAATTCAGTTTAATTACAATTCAGTTCATCTGAATACCTGCAATTTTCAAAAGAAGTACTTTTTTATAGTTTGGCTGGTCCTGCGAGATATATTTTGAAGTGACATATACAGTCATGAATAAAAAATTATTAGACCACCCTTGTTTTCTTCAGTTTCTTGTTCGTTTTAATGCCTGGTACAACTAAAGGTACATTGTTTGGACAAACATAACGATAACCACAAAGATTGCTCATAAGAGTTTTATTTAAGAGCTGATATCTTACCATTTTCCATGGTTTTCTTGATTATAACCTAAATCACTTAAGTTTTTACATCAATAGCTATGGCGTTGTACTGCCAAAAACACTGTTTTTATGCATTCAGTGTTTTCTTTTCTGTCTGTTTTAGTCACATGATGACGTTTAGTGGTACCAGGTATTAAAATGAACAAGAAAGTGAAGAAAAAATGGTGGTCTAATAATTTTTTCCATAACTGTATGTCAAAAACATACGCCATGTCATCCACGTCTGCATTTGTGACAGCTGAACACTGCTACCGAAAAAAATCACAAGCGTAAACCATAAAAGACTGAGAGAATACAAACATGCCACCAAAAAGAAAAAGCTATACTGAAGAGTTTAAACTGAAGATTATAAAATATGCAGCCGAAAAACAGTAATTGAGCAGCAGAAAATTTGGAGTGAGTGAGAAATTTGCCAGAGACTAGAGGAAAGTAGAAGTAACTCTTACAGCTATGAAAAAAATCAAAGAAGGTTAACAGCAGCCTGAAAGCACAATGGCCAGAGGTGGAGAAATAAGTCCACAGATGGATCCTTGAACAGCTGCTGCTGGAAGGGGCTCATCAACGGTGCTATTATCACCCGCTCTTATTGCTCGATGCAGCTTGTATATGTCAGGGAGGTGTGGGGACCAGCGACCTGGTCCTCTGACCATCTGATCTCAGTGCTGCAACCTGCATCTGTTTATATAGTCATTTCATTCAGTCATTTGTGTGCTCTCCTCTTTCTGTCCTCCATCCTCTCTCTGTGCTGTTTCTCCTCTCTTTTTCTTTTTTTATCCGACTGGCCTTCAGCATGAAGGTCCCTCCATATGATCCAGGTCCTGCTCAAAGTTTCTTCCTCTTAAAGTAGAGTTTTTTTTTGCCACTGTTTGGCTTAAAGGTTTTTTACTCCCACTGTGGGAGTTTTTTTACTTGCCATTATCCTTGATTCTGATTTAATATTATAATTTTAGTTAATGATATTTGGTCGGGGGGTCATGCTCTGGGTCTCTGTAAAGCGCCTAGAGACAATTGGCATTGTAACAGATGTTACACAAAAAAAAATTGAATTGAATTGAATTCTGCGCAGAACCCTCAAGCTCCCAGGCCTCATTCGATCAGAACTGAAAAAAAAAAAAAAAATGTGGATTGCCCATCTCCAATTTACATAATTTTACCTGAAAGGCAGAAGGACAAAATCATCCACTACAAAACTGCAAAAATTATGATTACTTGCAGTACATAAAACAATACTTAACTCTTATACTGCACATCTCATGTTGTTCTAAGATTATGTAGCCCTGGTAAGAAAAAAAAAAAAGTAGCTTTGCCCTTAATGGATTTTTACTGTATGTGAGGGAAAGCATTCAAAATGTAACTGGGATTTAACAGGATAGAATGAAACCAGTGAAAGAAAGCTAAGACCGGAGGAATATGATCGCTCCTGTTAATCCCCATCAGAACTCATTGCAGCATTTTGGATCAGTCAGAGGTTGTTCACAGTGTGACGTCTGAAAACGTGCAGTCATGTTCTTAGTGTGTGCTTGTGGACTCTATTGTGTTATGTAGGTTACTATGTCTTTAAGGCTCAAAGCAGTGGTTGACACCAATGTGTTAGAAAAGGGGTGGAGTCTGTGGAAGGTAAGTAAAAATTACTTCAGTGAAGCAACACGGTGTGGTTACTGAGTCCCGCTCAAACATAACACACAGTTTTAGGACATCCTCCTAATAAGGAATTCCAGTGTACCAATCTTGAAATAAATGCACGAACTAGCTTGGCTGCATCTCTGCGAGTCGGGATTTTCTTTATTTTGGCAGTATTATAAAGAGATTAAGGATGGCTGGATCATCTATTCCTGAAGATCTAAAATAGTTATGACAAAAATCAAAAATGACTAAATGTTTCTACTGTTCAACACACGTAACACAACAAATCTTTTCCAAAAAGAAACAGGATTTTACAAACCCTTTCTCCAAAAAAAGAAACAAGAGCGAGTGCAAATCCTTGTGCAATAAGAGTAATATACATATTTCTAATATAATATACATATAATCAACAGCTGAGACAATACAACAGAGCTTAGACGGGGTTTACAGGTGATGACAAGTGATGCTGCAGGGATGAGTCAGCAAAAGGGAATACAGATTAAAGATGTAAAACACAGCAACATCTAACACAACATTTACATGTGGCTTTTGGATCTAGAAAACAGCAATGATTTAGAAACAATTCATCCAAAAATGCTTCCAAAATTTTTGTGTAAAGCACATTTTTTTTCCTCCACTTTTTTTTTTTTTGTGAAAACTTCACGGCCCTGACGTTGAGACTTCACGGTGGGCTACAACATAAATCTTGGTTGATACATGATGATAAACACAACAGGAAAAGGGAATATTTTTTTTCTGTCACCAGGCTTACTGTATGTGTTTGATGTCTTTTTTTCAAAGTGTTACTTTTTTTTACTCTTTTGAAATCCTGGATAAAACTGACAGGGAAGCAATTATCACTTCTTAAAGTACTGACAGCTCCCAGATCATCCAGCCTAAAAAAAATAAAACAAAAAGATATTGACATTGTTTGAAATAGTTAAATTATATTTTTTGTTGAATTTTGGATATAGCTGTGTGGCATTCATTCTGAACAACAGTATGATTTATAAAGAAGAGCTCAAAATACAATGCAGTTCTGGACAAAAATCATCACACACACGCACACACAGATTAGAAATAAAACACTTGGGAATACTTGAAAGGTATGGAGAAAAGTTCAATACTTAAAATCTCAGTAATAAATAATACAAATGGAGAAAAAAAAAACACTTGGGTGGACAGAAACAATTACCTGAGAGCTGAGTCTGCAAGTTGTTGGTTATAAGCCATTTTCCTTGAAAGAATTATTTTTCTGACTGATATTTTCTGTCCCGTCTGCCTCAGGTACAACAATGGAATGGAACTCCATTGATATGAAATGTCTGGCACCACAAATTGCTTGGCTGCTCTGCTCTCATCAGGCAGGAACGCCTGCCAGGTCTCTTCACTGTGGTGATAGGACTTCTCCGATGAAAGCCTGCCCCTCAATTACATTTGCAATAAAGCCAGGGAAAGCTCAAGCATATCAATATCCAGACCTCACTCGATAAAAAAAATAACTCCAGTGAGAAATGTGTTGCTGCAAAACAAATTGGTGACAAGTTACTTTGAATTTTCCTTTTTTTTGTGTATCTCAGGTATACGTATTTGGTCTCCAATAAGTCATGTTATATGGTTTTGTGATCTAGTAGATCCACAAAGATAATGCATAAGTTCTGTAAAAATGCATGAATTTATACAATAGTACAATATTTCAGTGAAAGGAAATCAGGACAAAGTTGGCAGACAACAACCGGAAAGCTAAAAGTACATCAAGGATGCCTAAGTGTGCGTTTGTCGCTCCTTAATCTTAGGGATGTACCGACATTAGTCAATCTGCCCATGATCTCCTGACCTCTGGACACTTGAAGACTTCTGAAGGTTGACGTGTCATGTTTGGGCTGGGAAAGTAGGCCTATATTTAGGATCTGTGGATGCCAGCTGCACTGAAGCAGACAGGAAGCTGCTCCAGAAGATGGTGTCCATAGCTGAAAATAATCGTTGCCCCTCCCTGTCTTTGACGGACATCCATAACTCCCACTGCCTCAGCAGAGCAAAGAACATCCACAAGGACAGTTCACACCCTGGTCACCACCATGTTTGATCTGTTGCCCTCTGGGAGACGCTACAGGTGTGTCAGGGCAAGGACAAATCGATTCAAGAACAGTTTCTTTCCCAGAGCCATAACAGAGTTTAGAGTTCAGTGCTGTCCTCCATGTCCCTGTCTGTCCGTTATACCTTCACACACCTCCACCAGGGATGCACAATAACTCACGGACAATATACATATATGGATGTGGGTGTGGGAATGTGCAGGTATGTGGACGTGTGTGTGTATGCGTATATGAATTACTGTTTTCTATATTAGATTCTTTAACAGTGGAGCCCTCTTTTTTTAATTCCGTTGTACTCCTGTATAATGACAGTACAAGGATTTCTATTTTTGTTTCTGTACATGCATACATACATACACACATACATGAAGTCACCCTCTATACACCAATACTTTGTGTAAAATACCTTGGGTTTTTTGACCATTATTTATTTGCAAATGTCAGGTTCTTTAATAACAACAGGGATGCTGGAACAAAATATACTGTGAGCTGTGAGAAAAGTGGTCTGGGTCAAACGGTTCTACCTCTTTTTTATTTATTTATTTTTTCCATTAGTCACAAATGTAAGAGTCAAAGAGGATTTTAACTGAATTTTGCATAACCTGCATGATTTAGAAGTTATCATTAACTATTCAAAATAACTTTTTAATGGCATTCCCCTTTCTCTTCTGAGACTAAAGAAATGTTCCTGTATTTCCCTATGTGATTGGATGTAATGTCTGAACATATTAACATCAAAGCTTCCCAAATGATTTTTCCTTTGTTCGGGTGAAATGTCATCAAAATGAGGACCACCAAGCCTGTTATGCTTGAGTCACCTGTCTGAATTATGTTTCTATTTCTCATCTTCAACTGCTTCAAAGTTGCTTCTTTTTTTCCTTTTTCCAAGGAGGGCTTTATCTGGCACTAAATATTTAAAATTATTCACTCGTTCTGTGATAACTGACATCAACCATCTTCCCTTCACAGCTGTAACCATTACGCATATCTGCAGAAAGCCACATGATTGTAATAAAAGCTCTAATTCAACAAAGAAAAGGAAAGGAGGACCTCTTGTTTTCCTGGTGTCGCCATGGTGAAGGACCATTGATGACGTCCTTGCGTCGTCGCAGTAACGTATACTTATACTTATACAACATATACTTCTGTCAGTAGAGCTGACAGAACCGACTCTAAACCTGAAAACTAGGAGCATAATTAGATGATTCAGATGAGATCATCACTTCAGCTCCCTTTCAAACATTTGAATAGGAGAAGGATTATCCCTTATTTCTGACAGTGAATAAATCTTTTCTATGGATATCAACCCCCCCCCCCCCCCCACCCCCCCCCCCCCCCCCCCCCCCCCCCCGATAGACCTATCTGACTATAGAGTTGATACTGTCGTAGCGTGTGCTCGTTTCTGGGCTGACTGCGACACTACGGTTACATTCAACTTCAAGCTGTGGTTAGAAAGTGGACTGTTGTGATTTAGGTGGCAGAGTGTTAAAGAATAACTCAGTTAGCCACGTCCTAAATGACAGCGCAGCTGGCCCTACATTTTTCATTTCTACGCTGGAGGACTCATTCCATCAACTACTCCTAAGACCTGCTTTTACCGTGGCCTGGTATTTTCCCCTCTGCAAAGCATAACTTTCTGTAGTGTTCTAGCTTTCTATAGCTATTCTCTCTTCTGTGCATGTTTGATGTTTAGTTTATGTCCCGCCAACATGTTGATCACTATTATCCTCACACCCATGCAAAAGCACCATCCCCACTGATCAAACTCATTTGTTATTACAAATTAATTTGTTATGGCCCTCAATCTGCATATCTGCGTCATGACACGGGGGTTTCCAGTTCCATTTATAAGTGATGTACTTAATGCTGGATTTTATGGCTGACTTCCTGTAGTTATCCCCTCCCCTTTCCTAAGTCTAAACATATGGATGTGCTTCTACATGGGCACTGGCACTCAATACTAATAATTGATTATTCTTAACCATACCAACTCACCTTATCTGGTCTGAAATGATTTTTAATTAGACAAAGTCTCCTGTAATGCTAGAAGGTCTGGGATCATAGAAGGCTGCCCGGGGATAGATTTTGGGGCTAACCATTAATTACGTTTTCGAAAACCAAACGAAAAAGTGAAAATTACTCACTTTCTACTGTTTATTGTTTAAAAACTGTTTATTACAGGGGAGTTGTGTTAACATGCAGAGTAACTGTATTAACCCTCAGTCTGAAAGTAAAGCTATCACTAAACACCACACTGTCAGCTGTGCTCATATTTTCCTTTGCTACTCCCTGTATCTAAAACATGTTTATTCACTACAGATAATTAACTCGATGAAAACGAACTGGACTGTTATATTCCAAGTGCATATTTGTTTTTTTGAGGTTGTTGATTAAAAACATTGGTTACATGCCAGTAAAAATCCCAGCATTTAACTTGAGCATATATCCATGTGATATTCATTTTGATAAAACACATGCACATAACGAGTTAAAGCTCAAAGGAAATGTTGACTGCTACTGGAGGTAATAAGCCGTATGTGAAAGCATAAAGCAGCCCCGAGGGTGTGGATGGATGTCGGGTATCTGCAACACATCTAAACCAGTCAGTCACGGCTGACCAGCCCAGTAAACCTGGAACCGTCCGTACTGAACGACCCTGCTCTCAATCAAACAAGACTTGAGATGGTCAAAGGAATACTGACATGCTTGATTCCAGATCAAAGGTATCCCTCGTTCTTTTATGGATCATTCAGGGATGGAGAAATCTTTGAGAAGTCTGGTTTATGATACCATCCTGCAAGCCCGCGAAAAATTCTGAGTTCCTTTGAGATTTGCCGGTGCTTTTGAATTTTTCCCAGTTTTTCTTCAATAAATAGCAACACACTTCAATCTGCCTTCTGTCGTTGTTCATTTGAGGTTGCATTTTTCCTGTTTTGAGACCTGGTAATGAGATTTTTTTTTTTTTTATTGTGTTTTTAGATGCAAAACCTTACAAGTAAACAATCATGTAACAAAGTGCATCCTCTGTAGATTATGAGAGTTTAGTTGTGTAGCCGTTATGATAGATAACACCACTGTCACTGTTTGTCATACGAGAAACCAACTAACAAAAAGAGCTGAACTTTTCTCATAACATGTTACCTCAAAAAATGAAAATCAAATGTTTATCAAACTTTAGACAGAGATCAGAAGCTGCAGCTCAAACACCTCTAGAAAGGTTTCTCTTTGTTCGTTTTGTTGCAGAAATGCTGTGAAGAAATGGTAAGGGTTTGCAGCTGATCGATGCAAAACCATGAAAGAAAAGTTTGAACAGGAATGTTATTTACTTACTCACCACTGCTGTGCGTGTGTGCCCATTAATGTGACTGCTGCAGCTCAGAGCTGAACCTTGCTTAAAGTGAGACATGCTTGTTATCAGGTCAAACATGTCCAGATCAGTGTCACAAAATCTAACAAACAAATAGCACCAGGGTGCTTATTAAGATATAACATCATCATATCCAGTTACCTTCCAGATAATAGGAAGCAGCTTATCACTGAAAGAGGCATGTGAAACTCTGAGCCTGTGCCCAGTTGACCATCCCATACGCTTCTTTCACGCCCTCTTAAGATCAACTTGTTTGAAGAAATGTGCAACTTTGAAAACGTGCTGCTCTGACACATACTCCATAACATCAAAAGAAAAAAACAAAAACAAAAAAAAAACATCATAAAGGATGCTGAGGAGAGTGAGGCATTTCTCTTGGCAGACTGTTGGACCCTGTTTTTACCACATGCTGGGTGTCTTTTGGAGATCTTAACAGCCCAATTATCACAGCGCTGGAACAGATCAATGGAGACCCGCCTGACAGGGTTCCCTTCACAATGTTGGCTGTTAAAAGTGTGACAAGATACACGGAGACTCTTTGAAAGCAGTGACAGGTGTGGTACATTGTCAGAAGTCGGCCTTTCTACTACCACTCTGACAGAATGCCTTTTATACATTCACCATAGACGTGTTGCAGACTCTGCTGGGTCTTATTTATAAGTTATTACTTTATAAGTAAATAAAAAAAAGAAAAAAAATCAAGAAAAATACAAAATTATTTATTGAGTTACAGTGTTAGGCACGTCTGATAAGAACAAAACTCAGTGAAGCCATATGAAATCCAAGTGAACTCATGTTTAAAGTTAACCTTCCTCCTGTGTTAGCTTTCTGTTACCATCCCCGGTGTTAACGGGTCGGTTTCGACCCGTGTCCTAAATCAGCTTTAAAGTACACAAACAAAAACAAAATCATTAATTTTTTTGTCATCTCTTAGTTACTTTGTGAGGCTTCCTTATTCATGAAAATGTTGGGTTTAATATTTTTGGTGTGGATCTCTGGGCCTTTAATTTTTATCAGTATACCTCTCGATTTCAATCTAAAAATAATAAAAATTAACCTCAAGAGAATCCTTTAAATAAATAAAAGGTTGTTGTGTTACCTGAATATCACTGAGGGGTATAGAACACATCTCTGAAATGAATTTGCTTGGTTTAATATAGTAACATCTATGGTGTTGGGGGTCAGTTTTGACTCATATATTATTTTCTACAAGAAAATGCAAAAAAAAAAAAAAAAAAAACTACTTAATTTAACTTAATTAATTTCACTTAACTGAATTTAATATAAACAAATTGAAACACAGAACAGGTAATAAAACAAACTATTGATTTACAAGTTCAAATAAACAACAACCAATCAAACAAATCAAATTAATAGAAATCAATTATGACTTCCAAAACTAATAGCTAAATAAACTAAAAAAAAAAAAAAATAGTAAAAGTCTCTCTGTGCAAGAACATGATTGTGTGTGTGTGTGTGTGTTTTAGATGGATGTGTGGCAAGAAGTGACACTTTTAGTGTGTTCTTTTAGCAAGAAGAACAACACCAGTGAAAGCATCAAGGTATTCCTCATCAATGTCTTTCCAGACGTCACCGTGGACTTTTTTTCCTTCCAGGTTTGTCATAGCAATTATAACTTTTTATTGGCAATTGCATAAATAGCTCAAAACATGTTTTTATGTCAGTGACTCTGGTCACAGCAGACCGTGTCATACCAGGGGTCATTTTGATGACATTTTCAGCAGCTGCCCTGTCATGTGCATGTTGAGGTACTAAACTCCATGAGATCCTTCATTTTTTACTTGAATCCTTCAGCGGGAGCCTCAGCACCAGTGACCTCCTCATCACACTCAGATGTGTCTGTGTCTTCTGGCTGATGCTCCACATTGTCCTCTTCCTCAGAAACTTGCTCCTCTTCATCACTATGCTGATCTGAGTCTTCTCCCATATTTTCTCCAAAAATATTATCTAGAACTTCACTCTTCATAAATCTTTTCAGTTTTGCACGCTGTAAGTTGGAGATGTGCCCTCTGCAGGTCAAATGAGTGAAGTGACCTCACAGTGACCTGGTAAAGTGACCTGGACATGCCCGTCTTTGTTTGTTTCCTTTTTTAACAGTTATACTTGACAAAGAAGCTTCCCCTGAAGCTCACATGATTGGGAGAGGAGGTGGCTGTCAGCATGTTGGCTGGCAGTGCACTTATGATTTCAGTTTTGGCCCTAAATATTGCTTTATAATCGTATTTTTATAACCAGGTTGAAACCGACCCTAACACCACAAACGACATAATTTCAACCAGAGCATTTTAAAATGTAGTAAAGAAATATTTTTTGTTTAATTTTGTTGAAATAGAGGTTTCTGACAAAGTCAAAAGCCTTGATGCAATGAACAAATTTTAAGTGATTCCTTTATGCATTTAAAAACTAAAACAGGTTGGTGGCGACCCTAACACAAGAGGAAGCTTAATACTCTCAAAGTAACATAAGCAAATAAATTATCATGCTACTTTGAAGTGGTACCATCCAGCTGTACTTCTTCCTGTCCTTTAGAACAGTATCAAGCTGCCCAACACTGAAAAACTATTTCATCTATCAGCTCAAACCATCAGAAATATGTCAGAGGAACTCCAAATGAATTCTGTTACAGTCCAGTGGCCTCCGATGTGCCTGGCAGAGTCATAATGAATTAGCTTCAAGGACCAGAGGAAAAGGCTCTGTAGCAGGTGACATGGCCCCAACGGAGCCTCACTCTCACATCATCATCATCATCATCATCATCATCATCATGCTAGTTGGGATTACACAAAAAGAAAGAAAGAAAGAAAGAAAGATACTATGATTGTCACAACTGACATTAAAGCTGTCAAGTTACTCAAGATAATGAAGAATTACTTGGCTGCCAAGTACCTTGGAGTGTGTGTCAATTAACTAATCTAGTTTGATTCAGTTCACTTCACTTCTCTTCAATTGGTATCGTACCAATTCAGTTGGAGTGGGAGAGGTCAAGGCGAGTGTTACCAACCAACACAATCAGCAGGTATCAAAAGGCCTCCACAACAAATAATATTTAAATTAATTTTTCCTCTCTTTCCTGTCCTTACTGTATGAAGTTGAATGAGATATAGTTGGACCCACAATACAAAAAAACACACAACTTAAAATTTACATTGCATTTTCCACATTGTAGTTTGACAGAAGAACAATCCAACATATACTAGTTAAGGCTATCTTCAGTTTCAAAAAGTAAGCAGCTATTTTGGGATCAATGTGCACTCTGAGAGCTGGAGACCTGACCTGAATGACAAATGTCAGCACTGAAAAACTGTACTGAACACAGCTTTCAATAATTCATTCATTCATGCCCCATCTGATGGAGATCAGTCCCAGGTCATTCTGACATGCTCATTGAAGAAAGAAAAATTTACATTCATTCAAAAGAATCAGACGCATTGTGTAAATTTAGATCTGACTCTTAAAGAAATGAAACAACAAAAATGTCTAAAAATGCAAATATGTGCCAAACATTTTGTATGTTTTAAAACAGAAGTAAAACATGTTCACACATGCAGCCAAATCCATCATATCAAAAAACAAACAAACAAACAAACAAAAAAAAAAACTGCTAACACAATGCAAATTACCAACACACATCTTTGTTGATTGCCCAAACACAAGCCGTTTGTTAGTGAGGCACTGCTTCAGTCACCATACAGCACCAGCCTCGGGCCTGAGATGTGTTCCACACTTAGCATCCAGAAATCACTGTATGTGCTGAATCTAAAGCCAGAAGAGACACAGAGGTATGAATCGCTGCTCTACCAGAGCTGTGATCAGAGTCACAACCTCTGCTACCATTTTCACAGAGGCTTGGCTTGAATTCATTATCAGGTGATGGAGGTCATTCTAGCCCGGGATCCATATGAGGTTCATTAGTTAGAAGCAAAAGGTTTAAGAATTTGTGCTCAAAGATGAGTACAATTAAAGAAGCTGAGAAATATCAAGGTACAATTATGCTATGTTTGTGTGAGTGACATTTCTGAAGAAAATTCTCCGCTCACCGTTTGTCCCAAAGGGATTATTCATTACTATAAACCAAGCTTTTGTGCCCTTTATTTTTTTCTTCCAAACAAATGACCTGCTGACTAATGAAGGCTGTCATCGAAGTCTTTCATCCATCATGACTTGAAACCACTTGAGACTTGCAAGTTTCACACTTTTTTCTTCTTGCACATTTTAAAAGGTTGTTGTATTTCGCAATTTCAGAATCAGAGAGCTTGTGGCTAAATGTTGTCTTTCATGCCAGAAGTAAAAAAAAAAAAAAAAAAAAAAAAAAAAAAAAAGGGGGGGGGGGGGGGGGGGTCTTCAGCCCCAGTGCTAACTTAACTCTTCTTAAGGTACCAGACATTCATTATACTTGGGGTTTAAGCAGTATATTTCACTCATTTTTAATCAGTAAAAAGGTTTGATGTGTAAAAATTGAAACTGAAATGCTGCACTGTGTGATAGTGCCACAAGAAATTTTAGCACATTGTTTGCTGCTATGGAAAGCAACAAGCTTCGTTTTCTAAGGCTACATCCACACTAGACCATATTGATTCAAAAGTACCATTTCAAAATGAAACCAAAATCAAGCTAGCAAAATAAAAAAAAAAAAAAAAATGTGTGTCATTCATACTCCTTAACAGTAGATGGCGATAATGCCCTGTAATGCGAGTTGACCTGCAGAGTTTGTTTACATATGTTGAGCATGATGAAACACAAATACAACGAAGAATATATGAGATATGGATTTTCTTATCTTGAAGTCAAAGGTCAGTGAGTTGTTATTCAGCTAAAACTCTATATTTTGAGTTCTTTTTGAAACTACTGCTCAGTGGTTGCACTTTTTTTATTTCATGCTTTTGCATGTTGGGTCTGTTAAAAAAGGTTGAAGTTACTGAAGTGAAGAGTTTTGAATTTAATTAAAATGCAGCTAATTGAGCATCAAAGGGAATATTTCTCATTTGAAGTGTGATGCCCACTAAGTGTTATCACACTAGTGCGTGGTTGTGTTATTTGTATTTAATGTTGTGGAATTGTCTTTATTTTATTTACTTTAAAGACCCAATTTGTTTGTGATATTCAGTTTTCATCCGTAAATAATAAAACTTTGGTCAGTAGGTGGCAGTGCAGGACCGTTTGACCGGTTTCTCTGAGTCCCTTATGCGCATGCGCAGCCCGCTTCCCTCCATACCGACAGACGGTGAAAACGGTCCGCGACTCCGCTCTCCTTTTGTTCTAAATTCATTTACCTGTTCTCCAGGTAGGCAACCCTTCACAACCCACACAGAAATAATAGTAGGTCTTTATGTCGCTTTTGGTAAGGTTTATGTTTTGATTCGGGTCGGATTTATATGTAAACGAAACTTTTAGAAATTGAATAGTTTGTGTCAGTGTTTTGTATTGTGGCGCGCTAAGATGGCGTCTCCCATTTGTTACTGAGTTTAGTCATGTTGGGGCATCACTCCTCCACTTGTTCAGTTAACGTTTGAATTCGATTAATGGCTGGCTACATGTTATTATTTTAGTGAATGGTTTAAATCCATGATTCAGGTATATACATGTAAATAGTGTTCATGGGTGATACAGTAACTGCTTTGTATTAAGTCCTGGTGTTAGTAGCATCTTTAAAATAAAACTGCACAGTAATATGCAATAATTTAAATGACCAAAAAACGAAATTTGGAAAAGGAGAAATGTTAAAATAGAATTGTGGAGATGACAAAAAGTGTGTTATTGAAAAGTAGTGATGACCAGATGTTGTTTATTGTATTTTGCTTTATATTCAATGTAATGAGATATTGAATAGTGAATGTTCTATGGACACAGAATGTGAATGTCTAGATAGACAGAGGATAGAAACAGTGTTATTTAATGCTGGGTAAAATGAATATAAAGAGGACAATGCAAACAGTTATTAGGCAGTGGGAGAAATGTTTATTGAATGTGAGTAATTGTGAATAAAATACCGACAGAGGAACGGTGAAAACGGTCCGCGACTCCACTCTCCTTCTGTTCTAAATTCATTTACCTGTTCTCCAGGTATTATATAACTGTTGTTTGGTGCCATATTCTGGTACCTGCAACAGAAGCCATTTTGGTTTTTGCCGTTTTGGTTCACCAATAAACTTATTTTTTTGTGTTGGCATTCTGTGATATTCTATTTTGATATCTCCGATTAAAACTGCATGATCTTTTCATTCAATAAATTAGAGAAATGGGAAATTTTCCTTGATTTGGGTCACAGCTTGTCATTAAGGGTGATGGTGGGTCCTGAAGCCAGACCAGTTGAGAACCACTGGTGTAGACTGTCATTTAGGCACATCTGTTGTCATTTTCCAGTGATGGTCACATGATACAGGCTTGGTGATTATGACACAGAAGAGCAAATCCTGCGGAACACTGATGCAACTGCGTCATCTATCCATCCATCCATCCATTATCTAAACCTGCTGAATCCTCTGCGGGGTCACTGGGATCTGCTGGAAGTCTATCCCAGCTCTCTTCAGGTGAAAGACTGGGGGTCCACCCCGGACAGGTCACCAGTCCATCGCAGACAACTGCGTCATTAAAAAAAAAAAAAAACAAATATTCATGGTTCAGACAGCAACAGTTTATTTTAGAGAAAAAAGAGACTCTGCAGCAGGCCAAATCATTTTTGACTTTTCAGAATCGAATTTGCCAGAGAATTGTGGATGTCAGGCACAACCGCAAAAAAAAACAAACAAACATTTTTTAAAAATGAAAGTGTCGATGTGGATGTAGCGCTAGCTGCCAGGATAACCACAGACAGGCACGAGAAAAAGGAAATAAAAACAAAAACATGCAGTTGAAGTGAAAAGGCTGCAGATTTTACATGCAATTAATTTAGTGATGTCGGCCAGAAACACATCATTTTTACTTACGAAACGGCACAATTTTAAATTTTCCAAAAGTAGTCAGGTGGAAGATTCTGGCGAGCAGGTGGCAGTAGAGTGTCAAATCACAAAAAATTAAAAAATAAAAACGCAGATCCAACTCCTTAGGTGGAATTTTTATTTATTCATTTATTTATTTTTATAAATGCACAGCTGACTTCAAATTGCTGCTGTAAAATGAGTTTGAAAAGCATGTCCTCATTATTCATATCGTACTCCGTTAGTATCCCTCACATGACAGATGGGCCACTAGGGATTAGATTTTTCCTTTCTCCATTTTTGTGATTGCAATGTGTAAACCATAAAATACAAACCAAAAAAGAAAAACTGTACCATTACGGAGAGTCACAGTCGATTCATTAACTGAATATACTTTGGTGCTTTCGTTGCGATGAAACGAACAGCGAGCTTTGCCCTGAGGCTTGTCAGAGACATTCCTTCCAATAGAAGGATATTACGGAGACAAAACTGGATGCTATTGCTATTCACAGCTCCCTGGAGGCTAAGACAACACTCTTATCACTGCCAATTATCACACCTACTTGAATTGGATTTTGAGTGAAACATTAATCTGGTTTAAATCTGTGTGGATCTCGATCTCCTTGGACTTCCCAGCTGTTAACTTGGATCCAAAGCGCACGACCTCCAATTTCCGGATCCTTTCTACACTGAAACCATGTAGCAAATGAACACAAGCAGAAATATTTTTCAAGATTATGCTCAGAATTTATGACCATCTAATAACACCCACAGTGATATTTTTTGATGCCGGGTTTGTTCTAAATGGGTCAAGAGTGAGGAAAGGAGGGCTAAAAACGAATAAAAGGCCTCTCTAAATGTTGACTTTCCTTAATGCTAATTCTGGCTTTGTAGCAGAATAAGAAAACAATGGGTGAAAAATAATTTAACTGGCTGCCTTCAGCCAGAGGAGATGAGAAATAATGAGCAAATAGCAACAATAAAGGCGGAATAATACCAGGATTAGAAGTGGCCTCACAGGCTTCTGTCCAGCGTGGTTTATTATTTACAAGTTGTGCGCTCTGAGGCCTGCAGCAGGAGATAATAATATTTTCTTCGGTAGCAAAAGCAATAAGGGTAAGTAGAAAACTTCAGGCACACCCCACATCACTCTCCCTCTCCCTTGTGGAATATAGGGAGGGAGGAGAGGAGGATCATGAGTAGTGATTAGAGTTGCTGGAGGAGATGCTTTTTATTGTTTATTGTTAATTCATATGATTTCTGTGGCAAATAAATCCTGACGTGATCCTAGCATGCACAAATATAAGTGGAGCGTCCCTGAAAAATTTGAAAGGACCAGAGCCTTGTTATTTTGCAGAGCTGAGGGTGGAACAGCTTTACATTTAATTCTCTTCAAAATTATTGACAACAGTTTGATAGTGTACGCTCGCTTTATGATGTGGTGTCTTATTTTTTTCAGCGTTCTTTAGATGCTTCAGTCAACCTTCTGCTTTGTTCTTTGGCGTAATGCACTCACCCAGATTCCCAAGTCAGTGGTGCGCACATTAGAAACAGTGAGATAAGCTCTTTAAGTATTTTAGAGCACAACAATGCTTCAAAAGCAGGTCAGTCATATCTGGCACCATCAGATCAAAAAGTCCATGAGGTTGGGCGCTTGTATCTTGAAACACAAGAAGCTGCACCTCTCCTTTGAACCTGAACCCTCTTCTAAACCTCTTTGAGAGTTTATTTTGCGTATTTCCCTTCATGTGGAGTTCATTAGCTAAGAGGCGAGTGGGCTGGGGATGGATGAAACACAAAGCGAGAACGCATGTGGGTTCCATCTCAAGAAAGGTATTTCAGACAGATGATTGTAATCATGAAGATCAAATGTGGGCAAAAGGATCTCCAGTTTGCAAGAGAAAGTTATTGTGCTGTTTTAAAAGGACCTGTTATATTTCATTGCGGCTTTATTTTTATTTTTTGTTTAACTCCTATACGGCAGTTAGACCAGTGACGTGCATGGGGGGTGGGGTGGGGGGGCAGAGCCTCACCTGTCAATCTTGAAAAGAAAAAAAAGTTCATTATTGAATATAATAAATATTGATATTTGTCAGCTGGTATGTAATATAAACCCCTTCTCTGTTCCATTTTAACCCTTAATCTGCCAACGTATACCAGGAGATACAAAGTCTTGTAACACCTTGTAAGGGAAATTTAGAAAGGTTTTCATTCATCAAGTTATCTTTTATCAAAAGTTTTGCCTGTCATTAGTATATGGGCCAAAATATTTGGTTGAGGTCATCTGTCATCGTTTAGTCAGCCTGGTCAGGATCCATCATGGCCACCAATGATGCAGAACATGCTCTCCAAAGGGTAAGTAATTACCTTATAATTATACTTATTTTCACTAAAACAATGATTAACTTTTATAAAACAAAGCAAGACCATTGCCTTAACATTCTCATGATGAAAAAATATTCTAACTATGATTGTTGTGTTGTTTAGTGACCTTAAAAATGTATGTATCCCACGAGATACATTGCCAGATTAGGGATAGAAAATGTGGAAATTTGCTAATGTGTATTCTTTGAAGTTTTTGTGTCAAACTGGAAGATATGTTAATATTTGCTACAAAATCATATATTATCATGCAATTGAACATTATAGCAACACAACTGTATTTTATCATTCAATATTTCAACAGTCATTTCTTACACAGGGTATCTCAGTTAGCTCTTTTTATGGGAAAAGAAAGGCAAGTACAGGGATGAGAGTAATAGAGGATATCCCTGCAAGCTCTTCAGACTCTGAATCAGCCAGTGATGAAGATGAGGAGTCATTTTCACTCAGCATGAGATAGAAACAGAGAAAGGAGGACAGTTCTGATGAGGAGGATGATAAGGATGAGGAGAGGAATCAAAAGTCCAAGCAAGCCAAGAGATTCAGGTGGCTGTGGTTTTATTTTGGGTAACTTGCAAGTGCAATATTGAAGAAACCTCTAAAAGGGGCAATGCATAATTGTTTTATTTATATACTTTGCAAATAAAGTGATAAATACTATCATATACTTAATAATATTTAAAAGGTATAGCACAGTTGAGTACATTTTGTTTTATATTGTTATTTGTATTGACAAAAACTATTGTTGGTGGTTAAAAGAGATTGTAGAATTGGTATCTGGACTGTTAACAGTTATTTTGTTTATTTTTCTTACAGCTGGCTCAAGAAGAGGTTTGAGCCCAAGTCAGTGGCAGCTACCACTGATTTCAGAGCACCCGATGAGCTTTCTACTCCTTGTAGCTATTTTGCCAGATTTTGTTTTGATGATGAGCTCTTCCAGCATATTGCTTTACAGACAAATCTCTATAGCTGTCAACAAATTGGAGCCAGTATAACACCACTGTTGACGAACTCAAGTCATTTGTTGGTATAAAGCTAATCATGGGAGTGGTGAGAATGCCATCATTGGATGATTACTGGTCAGAAGGCACACGCTATCCCATAATAGCCAATGTGATGCCAGTGAAGAGATTTAAATGTCTCTCAAGATTCATCCACTTTCAAGATAATGAAACATCAGACCCTACCCAGAGTCGGCTCTGCAAAATCATACCAGTGCTGGAGCACATAAGGAAGAAGTGCCTGGAAATTGAAAGCGAGAATCAGTTCTCAATAGATGAAATGATGGTCCCTTATAAAGGGAGAAAGGCTGGATCTCTCAGACAGTATCTTCCAAGCAAACCTCACCACTGGGGTATCAAGATCTTTGTTCGGGCAGGTGTTTCTGGCATTGTATATGATTTCCTTACTACAGTGGCAAGAGAACATTTGGGACAGACCATGGTCCCGTCAAAGAACTTGGACTTGGAGCAAATGTGGTTGTTCAACTCTGTAAGACCATCAGGAATCCATCAGAGTGTGTTGTCTACTTTGACAACTTTTTCACCTCCCTGCCACTCATAGTGCATCTGAAGGAGTCCTTTGGCTTGCGAAGTCTGGGAACCATTCGTAAAAATAGGCTAAAAGGATGTACTCTTGAGGATGACCGCACACTGCTCAGGCAAGGCAGGGGCAGTTATGACTACAGGGTTGATAATGAGGCAGAAGTAGCTATTGTGAAATGGATTGACAACAAAGCTGTGACTTTAGCTAGCTCCTGTGCTGCAGTAACCCCCATCAAAGAAGTCAGGCGTTTCTCCAGAGAGGAGCAAAAAAAAGTCGGTGTTCCTTGCCCAAACATTGTGTCACAATACAATGTCCACATGGGAGGAGTTGACCTTGCTGACATGATGGTGGCTTTATATCGCACCCCAGCAAAGTCCCATTGATGGTACTTGTGTCTCTTTTGGCAAATGGTTGATATAGCAGTCAACAATGGATGGCTACTGTATCGCCGAGATTCTAAAAGCATGGGTGTGCAAAAGCACAAAAAGCTCAAAGCATTCAGGCTGGAGGTTGCAGATGCACTCATCCGTGGTGGAAAGAAGAAGGGAAGACCCTCCAAGGGAAGAGAAGAGGATGTGCACAGTCCCACCAGATGCATCCAAAAGACCAACAACCCCCCAAGACCAGTACCTGATGTCCGCTATGATCAAACTGGATCATTTCCCAGTCTTTACTGACAAAGGAAGGTGCAGATTCTGCCCAGATGGACAGACAACAATCTCCTGCAGTAAATGTGTTGTTCGTCTCTGTATTGTCACTGGAAAAAGCCAACGAAACTGCTTCCAACTTTTCCACAAAAAGTAAATGGAAACAGAAAAAGGGAAGAGACAGACAGAAGCAATGTGGATGTTAATTTGAATGAACCGTGTTCTTATTTGTTCAGTTGTAAAAAATAAAACAAAAATGAATTTTTCTTTGTGAGCCCAAAAAGTTGAGGGCCAGGTTGCAGGTGCAGTTATTGCACAGGAAGGGTAAAATGGAAATAAGATTTGCCCCCCATTAATTCAAACAACACTGTATTGTTTGTTCTCTTCAAAAAATGTTAATATGTTACATTTTGGGTCTGTTTTTCAAACTCAATAAGGCAACGTATCCCGGGAGATACAATCATAAATAAATAATATACACATTATTTAAAAAAAAAAAACAACTTGGATGTTTTACTTGGGTCTTAACTAAAAGAATAATAACATAAAATGATTTTTTGCAATTTGATTTCCATTGCTGCCTGTTTAAGGGTTAATATTTTTTTTTTAAATTAAGAACAGCAGAATTTCCGCATGTCCCATTTAAATCCAGGGATGAGATGCTCCACGAGGCAGCACTTCACTGGACCGCTCAGTGGATGCTGGAATCCCTCACTAACTGTGTTGATATGCGATGCAAATAGTGTGCTGCTGTCCCTCTGTATGTTGCAAATATAATGTCTTCAAACCCTCTGATTATATGCTCTGTCTTTCCATAAGCTGGATAATGTATAAAATGCATTTGTGTAACCTGTTTAGGCTCAGATATTAAATTATAAAACCGCAGTAAAAAAGTAACTCGGTGAGGCAGACAGTACTCCTGCCTCATGGCAGAGGGCGCTGGTGAGCTCACAGAGTCTTGCGCTACCTACCACCTTCTTCGTTCTTGTTTATAATTCTTTTACAGTCCGCCTTATCAAAATGGAAAACTACATCTAGACTTTCAATCAAAGCAAGAGGTAATAACTAAAGGAAGAGCAACGCCGGAGCTGCAAGGTTTGCGAAATAAATTTTGATGTAAAATGAAATATGTGTCACTTGTTTGTGAAAAGAATGCTGATATAAGATATTAAACATAACCCATTGTCTGTTGTCAGTCAAATGATGAATAAGATACTCTTTGGGGTTCATTTGTGTTTGTAAATCTGACTCTAAAAAAAGAGTCAATGCCTCAGTGCCTGAGTTAGACATGAATACGCTGAGTCATGTCCGTTTGCCTCCATTTTTCTGGAGCAGTCAGCACAGTTCATGCAGCTCTCGGGATGTTTTTCTCACTTATGAAATTATTGCCATCATTTTAGTCTCTATACTTTTGCTGAGCTGTTGCCATCAAAACCTTTAAGTCGTTCAGAAAAGGGTGTCCTCCAGCTGACACTAAAAGACCATGGTTTGGTGTGAAATACCAGAATTTCACAGCCCTGAACATTTTTCAAAAAGCATCACAATATTACAAGGTCAGACAGACAACTTTCTTTTAACGCAGTACAAAAAAAAAAAAAAAAAATGGCTGGTGTTGACTTTACCCGGAGGACTGCAAGTTACCAGACAGTTTCATTCGTAATTTCACAGCATGACCTGACCATATCGCCCCTAAAGATGCACTGGAGACAAAAGCAAAATGTCAAACACTGATGTTATATCAGCCTTTCTCAGCCACAGACAAGTTATAACATCATAAACCATCTGTGGTTTCTTGAAATTGGAGCTTTTGTCCTTTTATAGTAAAATTACAACATGCATCAAATATCTTTTAGACTTAATAATCACTGAATCAGATTACCGTCGAGGAAATCAAAGAAATCTCTTGGATCTTTTGCAGCTACACAGGAGGATTGATGTTCACAGGCGTGTGACGACGAGAGTCGTTTCCACTCATGAACACCTGATAATTCTCAACTTTGCCTGCAGTTTCCAGTTCGTGAATGCTCGAGACAGCAGGTGTTTCTCCACAGGAAAAGTCTCCATGAATGGAAAAACTGTAGAGATGGATTTGTATACAGCAGACATGAATAAGGACATAATGAAAAAAAAATGTGCTGCAACAGTAGGGTTGCCAAATCCCTGAAGCTGGAAAGAGGGACATTTTTTGGACGGGGGGTCTGGGGGGTCCTCTCCCAGAAAATTTTGTGTTTCTTAGATGCAATTTCCTGCATTTTAAGGCATCTTGCCACCCTACCCATGCCAGAAATGATGTTTTTTTATCCAGACCACAATCCTACTAATTTCAGGATAATTTTGTGAAATTAATTATGCATTTGACACAACTTGGTGCAACAAAGTTGCCGGAATGCATCGTTTTAGGCTGGTGGCAATTTGTAGACAGAATGGGTGCTTTGAAGTTAATTTGCTTTGTCGGCGGATTCGGTGATTTTTTCAAACATTAAGACCAAATGTGTCGACAGGAAAGGAGAGCCTATGATGCCATTCGCAATGTTTTTCGTAGAAATAACAACTTGGACATTACGCCATCCGACGCGGAAAAGTAGCTCACCCACACTGGAAACATTTTTTTGTGCCCTTGTTAGAGGCATCAAAGCTAGTGAAAATAAAGGGGCCACCATTACCTGAGAAAAATCGGAGAATTTTCCCCACAGTGCTTGGACCCACACATTCATGGTGATCATCTCCGCTTGGTTCTTCCCCACTGCATCTTCTAGCGACACTTGAGTCTTGAAATAAAGCCCCGTTTAATTTCACGGTGCAGTCAGCGCTGTTATAGCTGTGAACGTGTTTCATGGTGTTGTATATATAGGCCACCTCGCTTGAAAAACTTTTGTCAATTTCAGCAGTAGATGCGGCGAAGAATGAAGTGATGTTGCTTGCTCCTTTAGCTAGCACAGCTAGCACACTCGGTGTCTTCATGACGGGATAAGTCGTGCTCGCCACCATGGCCAATCGATATATTGCGGCGGCATAAAGTACAAAATGCTCTTCTAGGGTCTGTAGTGGCTTTAACCCACGACCTTTTTATTTCCCATTCCTTGTTTTAGCTGCAAAGCCTCTTTTTTTAGCTGGTTTCATCCATTTCCCTCAGTAACTTCACTGATTACCAACCATCTCCCATAGCAACATATACATGCAGGTCGGCGTAGCCTATCACAGTTCCCTGATCAGAATGTGTCATCATACACCAGTCTGTTATCATTGGACAATATACTTTGTAAACATGAGTTTTTGGGGCATAGTAGCCTATCAAAAATCCCTGTTTATAATGTGTCACCAATCAGCAGTCTATCACTGGACGAAATGCTTCATAAACATTCCATTAAAAAATGCTGTCAAGATTATGATTGAAATGTGGGACGAGAGCAGTTCTTCACGGGGCAAATAAAATTCACCTAAAAAATGGGATGTCCCGGGCAAATCGGGACGGTTAGGTAACCCTACGCAAGAGTCACTGTATTTTGTTTACAGCAGTAGAGCATGGGGAGTGAGCTTCCTTACTTACTCCTAATGACTGTTTTTATGTCATCTGCTACATGCATGTAAATTTGCAAAACTGATTCCCTGCTTGTGCTGTAAATTGTTTCACTGGTGGTGGAGAAGAGCATGCATTTTCTGGAAAATGTATGCGCTTAGCTCCAAGTCAGCTTATGCACAGATTTTCTGGAATTCATACAAGGTTGCTGGTGTGACAAAATCCACAGAGCACGTCTGATGTGGGCATTTGTATTCTTGGAATATAAGTGCACATCCCTCCAGAACACGTCTAGAAAATTGTATGGTCTGAAATGCATGTCTGAAAACTGCTTATACATGCAAGACGTGTTGTATAAAATTTCTAAAAATATTGCATTATGCAAGTGAAAACTGTAGTTGACCTCAATGCAAAACTGCAGTCTGGTTCCGACTTTGATTTTAAGGATTACATTTTCATTGTTGCATCAACTCGAAGAAAAATATCTGTGACTGTAACAATAAGCAGTAGACATTGTATTACAAGGACGACAACATTTCATATTTAATGCATGGTATCTACAATAAACCTGATATGAAGATTTAAATATGCATCAGTTGGTAAATGTATAACTGTTGTTTCCAAACATAAATGTTTTTTTGTTCATAATCAAGGATTTTACAATTCCAATATTTGATGTAGTAAGTCTTGGAAGAACACAGAGTTTCTTATCCGTCATCACAACTGTCAGACAAAGTAAACATGCATCTCACTGAAGCAATCTACTTTTGACTGGCTATGGCTCCCATGAGGAACATCTCTCCCACAACAATGAGCTACTTAGACTGCCAGAGGACACAATACATGTGCAAAGAATGAAGATAAAATGACACGTTGGATGTGAGGAAAATAGATGAGGAGATGGGAGGAAAAGGGATGTTATGAATTTAACATAGAACAGATGTGACACATATTACCCAGATTGAAAGAAGACAGTCTTTAGCATTCAAATGCTGAATGATCAGCGACTGAGCCTGACTTATATAACACCAAGCAGGTGAAAAGAGGAGATTCAAGTGTTCAAACCAAGAATACAAATACAGAGGATGTTGCATGTGGGGTAACATAACTTCCTTTAAATGTTGAGATACAAGTTGAGAACGGCAACTTAAAGTGCTGTTGCACGGCCACAAAAACATTTATTTTCCTACATATTTAAAAATTGAATATTTCTTTTGGTGTCTCTTAAATAGCTTATTGTAACAGATTTGCATATGCACTTTTCAAGGTGCTTTATTTCACTGAATGAATGAAACTTAAGTTGAAGTTTTATCTAAAGGGCACTCTGAATGAAGAGCATCCTGTATGTGGGCTAACACAGAACTAGCAACAAGAGAAGCAAGGACGACAACTACCTGTAATGCAGTAGTTCTCAATTATTTTCTGCTGCGCCACCCCTCACCTCAACCCCCCCCCCCCCCCCCCCCCCCCAGGAAGAAGAGAACATTTCCGCATGACTATAAATAGTATCATTTACACCTTTATCAAGTACACCTCTGCATAACACTGTATCCTGATTGACATTAAGGGAAACAAAGAAGAAAAAATATAGATCAACTTATGAAAAAATTATTGACTTCATTAAAACAGTTTCTTACGATTAGAATAGTCACAGGCTGCGGTTACATGATGTTTTTTAATTCGGAATTAATAATTCCAAATTAAATAATTCAGAATTAAACTATTTTCCTTCGAGTTTACATGGAAATAGTAATTCTGAATTGAGGTTTACATGGAAAACACGTTTGTTCGGCTTTATCCAATTCCGCTTTAGGTCTGGAGGTTGGGAAGGGTTCTGATTGGATAGGGGAGGCGGACGTCTTTACATCTACCATAAGAAAACAAACTTAGCTAACTCGGTTAGCAACAACATTCCACTTATTTTTGACCTGGGTGGCGTCTCTATCTGCGAAACCTCCTTCATTTAACCCTGGCTGCTACAACTTTGAAAAGCTCACAATTTTTAAATGTTTTCCTGTCATCTGTTCTTTAATTATTTCCAGTTCCTCCAAGCTATTTATTAAATAAATCGTCTCTGCTCTTGAACACCGTTTACTGCGTGCTGCCATCTTGAAACTTTGTTTTGAAAACAAGCCCAGCGCGGAATATAAGCGTCATCGCGACAGACGGGCAAGAGAACGAGCATGCGCAGAAAGACGGGAATTAATTTAAACAGGAATGAGTGTTTACATGACCGCGGAATTATTTTATTCAGAATTAAAATCAGAATAAACCAGCCACTTACTTCGGAATTAAGTTTAATTCAGAATTGACATTTTCATATGGAATAGTAGGTGTTTACATGGTAACTTTTATTCGGATTTAACTTTAATTCTGAATTAAAGAGGAATTAAACTTCCCATGTAAACGCACTGAATGTGAAGCCAAGTTCTACGTCAGCATCGTCAAATTTCCTGCTCTTAAACTTTCTGGTGACTTTTGTTTGTCTCATTATCTCCGTCTCTCTCCGTCTCTCTTTTCATCCCTGTTGAATATTTTTCCATGGTGTCTCTTGAGGGTTTGTTCACTTCATATCTCCTGGTCTGTGCTGTGTACGTGCATGCCTGTGCAAAAAAACCTTAAATAATATGGCTAATTTTCCTCAATGACAATGAGAGCGCCACTGCTACCTACTGGAGCATATGTGCAATTACACTTAATTCCAGCACAGCAAAAAAAAAAGCATGTTCCCCGGGGTCACACACGCACCAGTCTTGGTAAAGGTGTGTTCGCCGTCTCTCATCCATTGCTCCCATGATGCTTTGAATGTCCCGTTTTCACCAATTTCCAGCAGTTAAAGTTATTTCGTTAATCCTCCCGGATTGATGGCAACCTCCAAATTTGCTTTACTTGGTTTTTCACAGTAGTGGTGATATGGGTGCGCATGGAGTCGCAGATCAAGAGAGACGGTGATTTTGAAAAAAAGAACACCTGGTCTCTTTACATACACTTCTCTCATTTTCTCCTCCTCCATCCAGCCCTTTTGATTGGCCTTAATGATGGCTCTGGCTGGAAATTTTTCTTTTGGCAGCGTCTTCCTCTCAAAAATGGCCGCTCACTAAAATCGCAAACAACATTTTTACAGATTTTGGAACTCAGCGCATAAATTAGGCGTACCGGGTTGAAAGGCGAACCCTCGATTTTTGAGAAAATTAAAGGCTTTTAAGTGCGCCTTATAGTTCGGAAAATAGGGTAGTTTCAATTGATTTAGCAAGTCTGCTAATGTTAATGCTAATGCTTTATTCCACCAAATAAGGTGAAATAAAACCAGCTGTTACATTTATTCCAGCAGTTCTTTAGTTTGTAATACTGTAAGCTAATCAGTGTGTGGAAAATGATTTATTCATTATTTACAAGGATAGTTACAAAATAACCTGGACAGATGTGTTGAAACATCCCAAAAAAAAAAATCAGAAATGCTTAAAATGCATAAAACTATTGGATCAGTTAAATTAGACCAGCATTTTTTATATTTTCAAGATATATTGAAAGATACCAGTTAGGTGGAAACATATGAATGAATCAGTAAATAAAACATGAGGTAAATATACCAAACCTGATACATTTCTCCACAGAGTTACACAAAGAGCCGTTCAGCTTGACTGAATTTAAGATCTATGGTTCCCTTATGAAGGACGAAGCAAACAAAAAAAAATTAATGAAATAATGCAGCTCCTTGTGTGGGAGGTTGTGTGTCTCATTATTTGAAAGTATTTGAATGCTTAATCTCCATCCTGATCACGTTTTATTGACTGGTTGCTGAACAATACATCCATGGACAACAGTGGAGGTTATCTCCTCAGGCCGGTCTCAAACCCTCTCATCTACTCCACAATATTTCACTGGGCCCATTAAAGGACTTCAGTTACAATCATTTCAATGACCTTGACAGAGAGCTGTAGAGAATCAATAGATCTTTCTCTTCTACTGCATGCAGCTCATTCCTTTAAAGCTCATTCTTACCTTTTGTTTGATAATGTATTGGTGAGCTTCATTGACTTGTTGGCAGAAACAGATTCCCATAAATATTCAGAAATGATTTTCATGATCTCCTTTATAACTTTGATCAATGTAAAATCAACTCTAAGCACCAGAGCCACGTGTAACACAGACATATTGGCAAATAGAGGCGTATTGTCATATTCATTTTAAAGGTCTTGTTTCGTCTTCGACTGGCTCAAAACAATGTTGAAGAAATATTCCCTGCACTGAAATATGTTTTTGAATAATGTCTCGCCAACTTTAGGCTCACCCACAGCAGCATTTCGTTCTGTCTGTACAGAAGAGGGACTTATTCAAAGCACACACCTTATTTGTGTAGCGATTTCAATGGTTAGCTCGTGATTGGCTGACGCGTACCTTGAAGCGGAAAAATTTAAAAATTCCCCAGCTTTTGATGATAACAACACCCTGCATGCAACACACGAAACCCACAATTCAGTTCAGCAACAGTTAACGTCACCCTAGTTAAAGTCTATGGAGACTGAAGTTTGCTATGCATACGTGTGAGGAGAGCATAAATCAATTGTCAGACTTTTTTTTTTAACCTGTAAGTGAAATGTAGTATTTTGATAGTTTTGCAGGAACTTTGAGAAGAGGATAGCATCATATCAAACATAGCAGATACTGGGTTCTTGTGTCCTGTCCACCAGGACCCTCTACTGTAGATGCTGTGTTTGCATTCTGTCTAAAACTTTGTACTGTACTGTGATTTTGTGGAAGAACCTTTCACTGATCACAAATAAGGCCTCTGTTGGGATTTGCAGTGTAAAACTATTAAGACAGAACTGCATTAAAAAATATTCACTGGAGCAATTTTGTTGAACTTATGTATGCATAGATGAACACCAGAGAAACAAGCACAACTAAGAGCACTCACTCAACACTAAATTGAAGCAGTTTATATTGTCAGATCAATGTTTTTAAAAGAAATCCAAAAACATAAAAGCTTGGATACATGCAGCCAAACAGTATAGATTTCCCCTCTCCAGTAAGAAAACATCCAGGATTAAAGGACCGATGTCTCTGCAGGGTTCAGTAGACTAGACTACTGTAATGGTGTCCTGACAGGTCTCCCTAAAAAGACCATCAGACAGCTGCAGGTAGTCCAGAACGCTGCTGCTCCAGTCCTCACTAACACCAAGGAAGTGGATCATATAACTCCAGTCCTCAGATCTTTATATTGGCTTCCTGTTTGTTAAAGAATTGACTTCAAAATCCTGCTGTTAGTTTAGGGCCAAAATACATTCAGGATCTTCTGGTTCGTTATGAACCCACCAGATCCTTCAGGGTCAATTCTACAAAACAGAACAAAACACGGACAGGCAGCGTTCAGTTTTTAATGCTTCCTCACATGTGGAACAAACTCCCAGAAAACTGCAGGTCTGCTGAAACTCTCAGCACTTTTAAAACAAGGTTAAAAACTTTTCTATTTGCCACTTTTTAATCAAAACAATTTACTTTTACTTCTTGCATCATTATCTAATATTTTTTAATTCCTCTTCTTTAAAAAAAAAAAAAAAAAAAATCAAACACAACTGTTAATTAACATTTTGCATTTTTTATATATATATTTTTTTCCATTGTTTTTTCATTTTATTTTATGATCTCTGTGGTGTCTCATGTGAGGGGAGACCCAGGAGCGGAAACAGCAGGGGTTCAAACCAAGGATTTATTTACACAAAGGAATTAGTCCACAGGGGAGGCAGGATACAACGAGGTGCAGGGGATCCACAAAAAACAGAAAAACACAAAATGTCCAGAGAGTGCTGGGCTGTGGGGGTAAGGGAGGCACTGGAATAAAACAGAGGAAAAAAACAATTAGTCACAAGAAGCTCTTGATGAATCTGAGATAAATGTTACGGTAGGTCTCTGTATACTGTGGAGAGGAGGTGTTTGAGGAGAGCTTCAGCAGGCTTCAGGTACACCTCTTGATTGGTGGAGTCTAATCACACCTCGACACAGCTGGAACGGTTGCCTCCAAGAAGATGTTGCTAGCCAACCACCACAGCTCTCCTCCCTGCTTTAATGTACTCTTTAATGGTTCTGTAATGGTTTTGTACAAGAAATGTGCTATATAGATAAACTTGCCTTGTGATGATATCTATGAGATTTCCACACTTAATACAGAGTACTAATGGAAAAAAAAAAAGAAAAGCACAGTCTGCCCTCACCTGAAAAACATGATTCATGTTAGATATAGATCCAGTTCCCTATACTTTTTGTTTTGGCCAGTTATATATTTATGTAGCGTGAAACATGAATGGAAACTGTGGTGTAACTTTATGTACTAAACAGTGATATGATAGTACTTGGCCCCAATGCAAGATGATTGAAGTGGCCCTGCCCATAGTTACCATTTCTGCTTATAACACACACGCTTCTTTTTCCACTGAGGCTGTTTGAAATAATTGGTAGTCACAGGTTGGATTTTGTTTTAAGGTTTCTTCATAGAAAGGTGATATAACTGGTCTAATTTACCAAAATCAATTCACACCATCTGTTCAGTCTCATGAATCAGTACTGCAACTCCCTCCCATGACCCGTCACATGGACCAATCCTGTCAGAGATCCAGCTCCCTGAGCTGTCTGCACCTCACCGGGGTGACACACTCCCTACTCCCTGCCATGTCTGTTCCTCCAGTGAGGAGCAGCGCTAATTTTTTTTTTCTCTTTTCCTCCCTGGATCAGTTATCACATTCGGAAACAAGTATTTAATCAATCCCCCTAACGGATGGAATATTTTCAGAGGCCAGTCTGCGATATTTGTTATTCCAGCAACATTCATTTCACCCTCAACTTATTTTGAAGTTTTCCTCCTGATGGCTGTTTGTATTTTGAATGCAGTCAATTCAGAGAACATCCTTTATTTTCCTTGTGCTTTCACTTCAAGTACGTTGTGTACTATAGGTTTTTAAGGACAAGCTTGAGTGAACAGTGCTTTGAATACAGCTGAACTGCTATTTTTTGAAAAACATGTGGCATGTGGATACAGCCCTGCAAGGCCTCTTTAATATAAAACTATAACTCATAACAGGCGTGGCACACTCATTACTATTAGTTTATCTTGGAGCTGTGTAACCTAAGCACAAAAAGTAAGGAAACGAGCGTTGGTATATTATTTCTTTGTTGTAACAAGGTTTGCTGTTGACTCTTGTTTAAAGCTCCTGGTACCCTAAAGTACCAAAAAAAACGGTTTTGTCCCATTGTCACTCCAGTGACGTGGCCTCAGGCGAGCCCTCGCTTGTTATGAAAAGGTTGCACCAACACAACTACAGCAGCAGCGCTGGCAGTCCGGGGAATTATCTGAAAAACAAATTCACCGGCGAGAATCTCTTTACACCAGAGCAATAATACTATGTTTAATTGTTTATCCAAAATAAAATAGTAGACTAATGAAAAGTTAAAGTTTGACTACATATCACTCAGCATAATTAATTACAGTTTAACCCCACCTGGGAGCTGCAATCTGCAAAATTATTTGGATTATTTAAATACATTTTTATACATGTGGTGTGCCAGTTTTCAATTTCTTTCTTTCTGTATTTTTTTTTTTACCCTGCAACTTCACCCTTAAATTAGAATGAATTCTCCAACTGCAGTATTTTAACAAAGCTGTAAAAGCCCATGTGGGATGTCTGTTTTTCTGTTATCGTTTGTAAACCATTACAGTAGTTCACATGTAAGAGCTCCTGCTCAAAGTCTAAATTTCTTGGGACGATGCTTGACTTCCCCGTTTAGTATTCATCTGCCTGATGCTCCTTTCATTTGAATACCAGGTGCCAAGTGCAGCTCTTCTGTTCATGAATAACACATGCTTTTCCTGGGGGGGTTTTGTCTAATCTTCGACATTTTTAAGTGGAACACAGAGATACAAATTGAATATGTGGATTCAGTCTGATTTAAATGAGTAACCTCATTCCTTCGTCTGAACTTTGTAAAACATAAATTATATTTACAGATTTTGAGCACAGCTAGCTGTCTTCAGCACATAACTGTGTCAGATTCCCATCCTTTAAAAACACATTACGCTTTGTAAAGCCTTACTGATGACTTCGGCTCAATAACTCCACATTACAAGTGGTTTGAGTTGAAGTCCCACTATTGGCTTCAGCAGCTTCCTGCAGTCCCTGACAAAAAGCTTCACTTTAGCTCTATATATAACTTTCTCTCCTTGGGATTAACTCCATAAATACAGATGCATGCATGACCTATTTTAATCTGAAACTATGTTTCAAATAAAAGTTCAGGAAAGAATAAACTTTAAATAAAACAACATTTTTGTTCTAGGACTCATTACTTTGGTCGGACTGAAACAAATAAACTCCAGAGCACCTAAAGCTTTACCAGAGTGCACAAAAAAAAAGCTTGGAGTCACAATCATTCAGCTTTCAGTGTTACGGACTATAAGCCGTTACTTTTGCGGCTTTTCTATGAATTTTTCTCCACCCCTCAGGGGGCGCTCTAGCAGGAAGTGCAAAAACCAAAAAACAAACCGAGTAGTTAAAGGCTTTTCTGTTTTTGTTCAGTAGCCTATGTTGGCTATGCTACTCTACATTCATTTTGTGTGCATCAATACCTGTTATTATTGGACAAACTGATAAATCCAGGTGTGTCTGACCATTGTAGCTACCCAGACACACCTGGATTTATCAGTTTGTCCAGTCAGTTTCTTGGTTCCCCAGTGGATTTCAGGGTTCTGAGCAGACCCGCCACAGAGGTAAGGTTTTAATCGCAGATGTGGACTGGACGCAGCGTGGAGCCAGCAGGTCCACGATCCGGCTTCAAATCGGATCCTGCACTGAGTGCAAGTGGACCCCGATACGGGTCCATTTCACGGGTCTGTTCCGGATGTCTTTCCTGTGTGGGGGGATTTCAGTACACAGGAGGAGGAAAAATAAAGCAACTTGATTTTAGTGTAAAGGAGGAAAATGAATAAAACCATCAATGACTTTTCTGTTTTGTTTGATCAGCACTTTTACTGCCGTGTTACAGGTTACTGTTCAGAAACAATCAGTTCAGGTATATGAATAAACACTTATGATACAAAATCTTTCAATGTAAATATCTTATTTCACAGCTTGAATAACGGCGGCTTATAGTCTGGTGCGGTTTATATGTGACAAAATATATATTTAGTTTAAATTTTAATGAGTGCGGCTTATATTCAGGTGCGCTTTATAGTCCAGAAAATACGGGTAATTTTTTAAATGACCCTTACACATTCATGAAAAAGAAACTATAATTCACAAGAATACCAAATGTATTTAATAAAATGAAAATACAATAATTTAAATACATAATTATGTGACGCACAGCCCTTGTTCCAGAAACTCAAACCACTGGACGGAGGTAGAGGGAGGAGCTACCTCGCTTGTCCTTTTTGGTTAAATATATCACTTGCTCCATATTTTCTTTTTGGTGTTTTTCTCTTCTGAAAACAAAATTACTGGGAATAGGATAAACAGCAGTCACAACTAAAACTTGATGTTAATATTAATGCAAAAATAATTTGGACGTGGAGCTACTGCTAATGAGCGCGAGCTTGATATGTCTCGATTCACTGGTCTCTGAACCTGCACCAGAACAAGGCCTGTTTTCTGTTTGACCGTGACGTGGTTGTTGTGCCATCTGGCCTCCTCACTCTGCACCTCTTGCTGCTCCCTCTTCCAGGTTAGGAAGCAATATCTGTGGCTCAGACTCTCCTCTGAGGTGTTTCATAGCCGTCCCTGCAAGTCTTCAAACGGATGCAGCTGTCCTGGCAGGAAGCCTGGCAGTTAAGCTCTGATCTGGCTACAGAGGAGGCCTTTCTCTCTGCAGTCGCCTCCTTGGGTTTCAGCTCATGACATGACACAGCAGCGTCGTAGTTTAGTCTGAAAGTATTCCAGGGGTGTTCTGAAGTACAGAAAAACATACCTCAGACTGTTTATCATTTGTGAATGAAATCACTTCACATATTTTAGATAAAAACATTGTAGTGAGGCTAATAAATTATAATTTTGGGTTTTAGTTACACAAAAAAAGAATTGTTCCAGTTTTGGAATATCCTTTTTCGACACAGATACTTCAGCTACCACGTGGATGTTTGATGTAAAACAGAACTGCAGATAACATCTTTATGCATCAGCCAAGTTCTTCTGAGCTTCAGCTGATGGAGATCTGATGTTAACTGCAGGATCTTTGACAAGTTCCGGTAATTTTTTTCTTTTTCTTTTGATGATAGCACTTTTATTACATCATAAAGCAGTGCATCAGACTTAAATTATAACACCCCCATAACCAGTACTTCACCACTGGAATTATATTTTCCTAACAACATAATAAATGCTGCATCTTCCATCTGTTACTCTACAAAAGCAAGCAGTTTGAGGAGTGTTATGAAGACTTAAGGTGCCAAGCCATGTCAAACTTAATGTTGGGACTTTAGGAGCTGCTGTATCCGTGCCGTCAACATCTGCCTGGCCAGTTGTTTTTGTTTGGTCGCTTGATAAGTTAATGAACCTAATTTTAAGCAGCCCATGTCTCTAAAGTTTATATGGTGTTGAGCCCAAATCACAGTGCTGTGGGATGTTCTGTGAGGTAGGTAGGCGTTACTTTCCATTTAGAGCCTAAATGGTTCTGCATCACTTCTGCAACGCAAAGCAGGCAGAAAATTACAGCTACGGACCAATCTACATCTGCAAAACAGCTCACGTATGGACATGTAGCCCTCCAGTTGGAGCTACGTGGGGGCTCAGAAGTATGTGCTCTGTTCTCCCATCATGGATATCTGTCAGTTTTAAAGAATATGTTCTTACATGATGTTAATATGCTTGCCATTTTGTCACAATATCATATGTTGATATTTGTTTGAAAGTGTTTTTGTCACTGATTTTGTCAGATAATAGATCAATTTTCGTAGTTAACAGTGAATTAATTTACATCAGTGACACAGTTATTTGATCCCAAGTTCTTTATTTATACAAACTTGCAAGATGGCATTTTAAAATGAGAATGACTGCATTAGAAATCCTTACAGAAGCAGAGTAAGAAAAGAAAAATAAAAAGAATAAAACAAACATTAGTCTTGCAATGTGAGAGCATAACATGTCAACCTTTTTTTTTTTAAATGGCAAACATACTGTTGCTACAGGCACTCCACACACAAAAAAAGAAAAACAAGCTGTGAAGTGACAGCTGTTAGATTTCTTATGCACAAGTGGTTTACTGTATCTAGAAATCTTAAACAACTTAAATCTGCTGTCATGTTTGGATCCTGCCGACTCTACATCTGCTGTTTTGTAAAGGTTCCCAGTTAAACACTTTACACAACCAAGGTTATTCCCACATTAGATAAATATTCAGGGAGTTAAAAATCAACCAGAGCTCTATTATTAGATGGGGAAAGTGAAACCTTTAACCCTACTGTTATGTTTGTTTCAAAGAAACAGCAATTACGTTCCCGGGTCAATTTGACCCGAGGCATGTTTGATAATCCAAAAGTGTCTAAAAAACAAACTCTCCCAATAAACAGTGTTTATATCTCATTATTAACTCCATCACTAACTATTTCAAATCAACATTTACTGCATTGTTACACTTTACCTCTCACAGATCATGGTTCAAGGAAAAACATTCACTCTTTTTTTTTTTTTTTTTTTTTTTTTTTTTTTTTTTTAATTATTGTTAAAACATTTTTAAATGTGCATTAGAAAGAGCTATCTATAAAATACAATGGTTCAATCTGACATTGACTTTTTTTGTAATTATTCTACATTTTGAACTTTTCTTTTTGGGGTGATGTTGATAAATTAAACACAAGAAAACCTCATCTTCAGGGTCAAAGTGACCAACTGAATTTATATATATATATATATATAATATATATATATATATATATATATATATATATATATATATATATATATATATATATACACACATACACACATACTGGATTTACAATGAAAGAAAACTTTAGAATTGTTTTTGAACCAGAAATTAATAAAAATAAGAAAAAATCAAAATAACAGATTAACAATATGAACATGGTGTGTATATATGTGTGTGTCTGTGAGTCTCCACAGCACACAAGTGACACGTCATCACACTGTGACAATAAATACTGCACAATGTGTAAAACAGAAATCCATTCATCCGTCATCTAACACACTTATTCCTGTTCAGGGTCATGGAGGTCTGCTGGAGACTATCTCACCTTAGACAGAAGATGTGTTCCACTCTGGGAAGATCTCCTTCCAAATAACAAATGCGTTGTTGGCTGATCTATCAGTCGTGTTATAAAAGATGACCAGCAGGCAGCTTGCAGTCATTCGTTTGGTGTTTTAGACACCATGACTTTCTCTAAATTATCCACCTCCCCACTTTGGTGGCATTGTAGGATCATACTTGGTTTCTGATCTTCTCTTGTGCTGATTTCAGCATTTTTATGCAAAGTGTTCCTGACATTTTGACAACATTTCTCCCTTTTTTGGGGCAGTGAGGCTCTGTAGCTGTGGTGTCTGTGAAGGCAGACATGGAGGACTCAGGAGTCCTGTTCTTGGTTACCAGCAGCTCAGTAGGGAGTTCAGAACCAATTTGGTTCTTTTGGACCGCTCCAACCATCGTGAGTTTTCTCTGTAGAGGCTCCTGACCCAAGTTGTAGCTTGTGAAAAAATTGTCAGGTTATATTCTGCCCTCTGAGTCATGTCAAGCACGACCCAAAGGAGAGGGTGTGTGTGAGTGTGAAACTGGGGAGAAATGGGAGTCACACATGCAAAAAACCTCATAGTTTTAGACACTTATAACCCCTTTTATTCTCCATTTTGGCAGCCGGGTCAAATCGACCTGAACAGTATCGATGTAATATTAACATGGAGAGGGGGGTTTCAAATATGTTACATGAGCCATTTTTCATTTTATATGTTGATTACACTAATTAAGCCAAGCAGAAGAAGTTTTATCTTGGAAAAAAAAACAAACTTTAAACTATTTTTTTAGATTTTTAATTTTCAAAATGGGTCAATTTGACCTGCAACATAATAGGAGGGTTAATTAAAAACCAGTAAGAGTCAAAGCAATTTTCAGCTAGAACACAAGATGGGTTTGCAGCAAAATGACAGTTTTGGCATTGGCAGGAATGTTTTAGCGAAGAACATTAAATGATAATGTGAGTAATATCTTAACAGTAAAGTTTAACATTGTAAAAGGCATTCACATGTCTAACCAATCACTGTAGACCTGTCATCTGAACCATTACCAGTACACTAATAAAGATGGTTTCCCTCATATCGTAATGCTTCTTGTTTCTGTTTCAGAAAGGAGGTTCAGCAAATATCAAATACAAAAACTAACTCGGAGTCAACAAACTGAGGTTTTTGTTTCAGAACAGGTGTTCACAGTTGATTCAAATAAAGTAACCTCATTTTGTGAAGTGGAAAACTCAGTTTCCCCTGAGTTCAGGTTAAACATTTCTACATAAGCTTTCTGAAACAGGTGCCTTTGTCTAAGATAGGAGCTAAATAAGACCTTGAAGTTCTATGAACTCCAACTGAACGCAGTTCCTGCAAATACACACAAAATCTCCTCCAGAAAAAAATGTAAAGGTTGCTTTTCAGTTGCTCCTACACTAAAAAAAAAAAATAAATAATGTCCCTATTGTTGGCAATAAAACATACTATGTTCTAATTACTCAAAAACCATGAGTTTTTCAAATCAAGTTAAATAAGTTGTAGTGTTTGAACACAGCCAAGTAAACCTGACGTCGCATATTTTTTATTTTCAGTTTCCCCAGCTCAAATCTGTAAAGCAAAAATGATGTAACAGTAGAAAGCACTTAACCAATGGAGTAGTTTGTCCCTTACAGGACACAGTAAATCCTCTTCGATCTCATACAAAATCACGCAAATATCCTTTTTGTAGCACTTGGAGCTATAAGCTTTGGTTAAAGCTGCAGCCATCCTCTAAATAAAGGTAAACATCTTTTAACTGCCATTACTTCATCAAGGAATTAGTATTAAGTATTTTGTATTTATTACATTATGGTGGAGGCTATGATGTGAATTATGCATGTCCGGTCACTCTTCCTCTTTTTTGCTAACTCCCTGGCATTTACATTCCTTTCAACAAACCTGTTGAAAAATCAATTCGTGAAGCGGAGGATTATCACAAAGGCGTAACACTGCATTTGTGTAGAGTTGTTCCGATAGCAGTATTGGAAATGCCTCCCATGTAGTTTCCTCACAGTCTTGACAAGACCATATTCGCATCAGTATCAGAAATGCCTGCTGATCTGTCGAAAATTCCGGTATTGCTATTGTTTAGCAGTTGGTGTCGTTAGCGGCTCTAAAGTACGTAAGGCAGTTGAAGGATATGTACAGTCATGGCCAAAAGTTTTGAGAATGACACAAAATATTACATTTTCACAAAGTCCGCTGGTTCAGACATTTTATATGTTTTTTCAGGTGTTTCTATGTTATAATGAAATACAATTAGAAGCATTTCATTTCAAAAGCTTTTATTGAGGATTACACATAAGTCATGCAATAAATCAATATTTGCAGTGCTGACCTGTGCTTATTTTTCAAGACCTCTGCAATTCTCCCTGGCATGCTGTTGATCAACTTCTGAACCAAATCCTGACTAACGGCAGTCCATTCTTGCATAATCAATGCTTGGAGTTTGTCAGAATTTGGGGGTTTTTGATTGTCCACCTGCCTCTTGAGGATTGACCACAAGTTCTCAATGGGATTAAGATCCGGGGAGTTTCCTGGCCAAGAGCCCAAAATCTTAATGTTTTGTTCCCCAAACCATTTTGTTATGACTTTTGTTTTATGGCGAGGTGCTCCATCATGCTGGAAAAGGCATTCTTCATCACCAAACTACCCTTGGACGGTTGGGAGAAGTTGCTCTTGGATGACATTCTGGTACCATTCTTTATTCATGGCTGTGCTTTTAGGCAAAATTGTGAGAGATCCCAGTCCCTTGACCGAAAAGCAACCCTACACATGAATGGTCTCTGGATGCTTCACTGCCGGCATGAGACAGGACTGATGGTAGCGCTCACCTCGTCTTCTCCGAACAAGCCTTCTTCCAGATGCCCCAAACAATCGGAGAGGGGATTCATCAGGAGAAAATCACTTTACCCCAGTCCTCAGCAATCTAGACCCTGTAATTTCTGCAGAATACCAGTCAGTCCCTAATGTTTTTACTGGAGAGAAGTAGCTTCTATGCTGCCCTCTGTGACACCAGGCCTTCCTCCAAAAGTATCATAGGACGGTCTTAAAATATTTTGACAGCAATCTCACTTTTTTCCCAACAGATATGAATATGGTCTTGTAAAGATTGTGGGATGACTGTATCACCAAAAAAGTCCATCTACTAAAACACCACAGGTTATCTCATAGTAATTTTGGCTGTGGACACTCATACCCATGCATTTATTCTGATTGCACTTGTGTTTTCAAAAACTGGAATGCTCTTCATGGTCATTTAATCAGGTCACATACTGATGAAAGTACTTCAGCTACATTTAAACTGTCAGATGTGTTCAAACATCTATGTAGCATCAGGAAAGGAGTACTTTTGTCATATAACTAACCATCTCAAGAGCCATGAAACGGTGAATTGTGTCGTTTCAGGGCTGCTATTTCCAAGCAAATGTTTATGGGACTTTCAAGTCCCGGAAAAACAGAAAATACGCTCCATATTCGCTTCAAGATTTTAAAAGTAGGTGATGTAAAAACTAGTCAAGCGGAAAATTCAGTGGTTGGCGACATTGATAATTCAGCTCATGATGATGAGTGTTATGTTATGTAAACAGATATCCTGAAAATACACAGAAGTAGCAAACATGCAGATGCTCCACATCTTAAAAAAAAAAAAAAAACACACACACACACACTACCATAAATCCTTGGGTCAAATCACTTCAGTGAAATGTGGAGGGGAAAAAAGGTCATTTTAATAAAAAGGCATCTGATCTCATAATTCATCTCCTTTAATGATTAAACTCTTTATTCCCGGTAAAACCCATAGATAAGATCATTTGGGTTTTACAGCCCAGCATGTGCAACTTGACTTGGATAAATTTCATTCCTCCCCATGAGTAGCCTCGCTGTTAACCTCCTGAATGTTATGAGCGCTCTGAATACTCAGCACTCCCACAGCATGAAAGAAAGAACAGAACTGTGATGTTAAATATCAAGGTCTTTGCATAAGGTGAGGAAGACATCCATCGAGTTGGATATTTAAAAAAAACTAGGAATTACTGACAACAGGCATACTGGAGAGGGGAGGGGGACACAAACAGGTTAGTGACAGTAGGACTGTGACAAACGAGGACACATTACATCTGAACATACCATTCCCGCATTTGACTCTTCTCTCCCGCCGTCGTCTTGTTTTAGTATCTTTCCCGTAAATCTCCCATATTTTAACCTGCGTTATTAAAAAATAATAAAACCGCATTAGGCGGAGTAAAAAAAAAAAAAAAACATTCCCAATCTGAGATCTGTCACTTGCCTCGCAATAATTGCCACAGCAGTAGCTGCTACAGCTACTGTAGGTGGTAGAATGTTGCAAGGTTAGTGTGTGACATCCGATGAGTGACAGCGCATGAAGAAAAAAAAAGAATTGTCACAGAGAATAGGATGTCGTTAGACAACAGAACTGTTTGCTCTCTTCTCTTATGTAAAATAAACTGCTCTGGACCAGTCCACAAATACACTCCTTCCAAAACAGTCATAAAGAATTCAGTCTGCAACAAATGAGTAAAAGTCATTAAAAGAGTAAAGAAAAGTCACTTGAAATGAGATGAAAAACTGTAAAAGAAGAGCAATATGAAATGAAGACAATGTGTGGAATGAAAATCAATGTTAAATGAACAAAAAATATGCAAATCCCTTCAAATAAATACTCTCCATATATACCCCTTTTGTGTTTTCATTTAGGCTATAATGAATGTTCACATTATATCAACGTGGCTTTAAACACAGCTGCACTACTTCCTGAACTTCAGCCAGCTGCTTTGTTTTCTGTCTGCCATTATTGGACAAACTGATTAATCCAGGTGTGTCTGACCTCACAGCAATGGTCAGACACACCTGGATTGATCAGTTTGTCAAATAATGGCAGACAGGAAACTAAAGAGCTGGCTGAAGTTCAAGGAAGTAGTGTAGCTGTGATTTTAGCTTTTTTTTTACACCAAAAATGTAAGAGATACTGGAGCTTGGTTGGGATGGCGGGACTGCTTGTGGTTGGCACCAGAAAAGTTCCCTTATTTTCAAATCCAAAACTTGACAGGTATGCATCTGAAACAAACAGTGAACCATTTTACCACAGTTTCCAGGCTGGATAACATGTTCCCTTGAAATGGTAGATTTCTTTTGTTTGGTGGGTATGTTCCCTGTTTACACAAAAGTGCAGCTGTATAAACACCATTATATAAAAAAAGCCAGCACACACAGTGGATCCAGATGATGTCTTTTAGGCTTACTGCAACAAAACAGTGTGAAGCTCACCACTGTTGACATATTACGAATGTTTCCGCTTTATGTTTGGGTAGGATGCATCCTAAACTGAATTTGTCTCGTCACAGAATAAAGACTTTTCACTACAGATGTTTCAACATGTCATAGATGTAAAAAAAAAAAAGGCACAGCTGTATATTATAAGCGGCAGTCCGCTGGGAGAATGTCTTGCTATGGTTCATGCTGCTTCACTGTCATGTAAATGGAACTAAGCCATCATTAATGTCATTAGTTTCACATGTGACTTTCCTGCTTCGATAAGTCAAACTGTCTGCACATTGTAGACTAAGCATTTGGTTGCATGGTAGAGACATTAACCTATGCCTTCTGTATCCACTGCACCCAAATCAGTATAATTTCTCATTTGCTGCTTGTGTTATAACTGTGTGACAAAATATAATTGGCAATTACATCAATTACAACTGTTATGGAACACTTAAAAAATATATATATATATGTTGATTGCAGTCTTGCCCAAAACGACTCAGTTGAGGATTGAGCTCACTCCTGACTCTGCCTCTGGTTCCATGAAAAGAAAGCATTTTAGGTTGTCATTTAACCAACTTACTAAAGGAAAATAGCTTGATGTAGTTGTGTTTGAACTTAACACACACTCCAAATTATCTTTTCCAACAGAGACATTTTTTTTTCTAATGTACACAAACAGGTCAGTTAACAGCTGTTGCGTTACAAGATGAAGAAAATCCATCGATCCATCCACATTCTATACCCGCTAAATCCTCTGCAGGGTCACGGGGATCTGCTGGAGTCTATCCCAGCTCTCTTTCGGCGAAAGGCAGGGGTACACCCTGGACAGGTCACCAGTCCATCGCAGGGCCACATGTAGACAAAAAAAACAATCATGCACACTCACAATCAGTCCTACAGGAAATTTAGAACCAGAAATTAATCTGACATGCATGTCTGTGGACTGTGGGAGGAAGCTGGAGTACCCGAAGGAAAGCCACGCAAGCACTGGAAGAAACATGCAAACTCCACAGAGAAAGGCCAAAAGTTTTGAGAATGACACAAATATTACATTTTCACAAAGTCTTTTCACAAATGCCCCAAACAATCAGAAAGGGGATTCATCAGAGAAAATCACTTTACCCCCAGGGGCGAAAATCCCATTTCATTTGGGGGGGGGGAAATCAACAGTAAAATTTCAGAGAGTAATTCCTGGGGGGGGACATGAAAAAAAAAAGCTCTCTCCTCCCCTTTTCCTCTCTGTCCGCCAGAGCATGTGAGCGGAGCGTGAGCGAGCGAGGAGCGGAGCGGACGAATTTTGAAAGGAGCGCAGAGCGGGAGTTTTTTTTCTAGGATGATTCGGGTGGAGCGGGGCGTCATCCCGCTTCAGTTTCGCTCCGTTACCGCTCATATCACGGTCTTCAAGTATAACAATAGGAGGAGAACAGTGAATGAAATGAATAGTTTCGGGAAAGGTTAATAACAAACAAAAGTGTATTAAACCAGCTAATTCCGTTAGGTGAAATTATTTTCTTATTTTTTCTTGTCAGTAAATATCTATTTTTTTGGACTTTAAAACGGCTGTCGGCTCTGCGGGCCAGGCATACACTGTGCGACTGTCGGCTCGTTTTGAGCCGATTTTCCAGTCGTGCGAGTATTTTTTGGATCGGGCCGAATTTCGACCCTATCATGGGTCGTGCTTCGTGCAGTATACGTGGGGTAACGACGAGAGATTAACACCTCCCGACGAGCTCCCGATCACAAGTCGTGTGCTCGCAAGGAAATCAAACGTGTTTGAAATCCTGGTCGCTCCTCGTGAAGGTATCACACAGTAGAAGCAGCAGGTGCGTTTGAGATGAACTGCGGCTCGCCTGGCGAGTAGACGAGATCAGGCGGCCGCAGCAGGAGGTGGAGACAAAAAGCTGCAGTCAAGTCGGACAGTTTCCAGCACATACAGGTGGAGACACTTACTTTAGATCACCTGTATGTTAGTTTGCAGACCACGTTCTTAGATAAAGTGTCCTCGATCGCTGATTGAAGTTAAAATAAAAGTGATCCTCCTGTTGCATGAAACGTGTTCTTATCTGCATTGTGCGCCCACCGCCGGTGATCGACTCTGCGCAGGCCTGGCTCATTTCGAACGCACCCTTAGGTGCGTTATGAACGTATAGTGTAAGCAGTCAAGTCGCATCGGAGCATCGGGCCGTATAGTGTGAGAGCATTACTCGTGGGCTGCGAACTTTTGAACTCAGCGATCTAGTCGTGCAGTTTTAGATAGGGCTGAATCAAACGATTTAAAATATCGCACAGTGTATGCCCGGCCTTAGGCTTCAGGTAAACATGTACATTTTATATGCATGCAAACATTTTTGGAGCGGAGCGGAGTGCAGTGTTACTGGAGCGGTTATGGGTGGAGCGGCATTTTGCGACTTTGAGGGAGGAGTGGAGCGGTGACAACCTTTGTGAGCGAGGAGCGGAAATTATCGCCGCTCCACTCCGCTCACATGCTCTGCTGTCCGCAGTGTCCCCTCTCTTTTCCCTCATCGCTTATCCCTCATCACTATTCTACATACTGGTTTGAGCCTGTTAGCCATCATAAGCTAGGCTATTTGCTTAAGGGCGTGCTGATTTAAAAAAAAAAAAAAAAAAAAGAGAGTTTCTGACCAAGCAAGAGAAATGTCACTTTCATGTTACAACCTTGAGTTTGTTAAACAAGTGGTGTGATAAATGACTTACTGGTTTTCATAGATCACTCAGTACAGTCTGCTCTCGTGTACGACATGATCGTTTGCTCGCTGACACACGGAGCTGCCGCTAGCCCCGCCGGTTAGAAACAGCATGTGGACTAAACCACTTTGAGAAATAGGGGGGTCACAATGTTTCAACAATTAAAAAAAAAAAGGTTTTACGTTTATAATTTGCAGCGCTTGTGTTGTACCTTTATTGAACATGACTATATTATTATTCAATTGTTTTTGTGTGCTTACAATTATTTTTTGGGGGGGGACAACTTTATGGAAGGGGGGGGACACGTCCCCTGTGTCCCCCCCGGGATTTCCGCCTATGTTTACCCCAGTCCTCAGGAGTCCAGTCCCTGTACCTTCTGCAGAATACCAGTCTGTCCCTAATGTTTTACTGGAGAGAAGTGGCATCTGGAGAGGCTTGTTGGGAGAAGACGAGGTGAGCGCTACCATCAGTCCTGTCTCATGCCAACAGTGAAGCATCCAGAGACCATTCATGTATGGGGTTGCTTTTCGGTCAAGGGAGTGAGATCTCTCACAATAAAAGCACAGCCATGAATAAAGAATGGTACCAGAACTTCCTCCAGAGCAACCACTCCCAACCATCCAAGGGCAGTTTGGTGATGAAGAATGCCTTTTCCAGCTTGATGGAGCATCTTGCCAGAAAGCAAAAGTCATGACGAAATGGCTCGGGGAACATAACATTAAGATTTTGAGCCCTTGGCCAGGAAACTCCCCGGATCTTAATCCCATTGAGAACTTGTGGTGAAGAGGTGGGTGGACAATCAAAAACCCACAAATTCTGACAAACTCCAAGCATTGATTATGCAAGAATGGACTGGCATCAGTCAGGATTTGGTCCAGAAGTTGATTAACAGCATGCCAGGGAGAACTGCAGAGGTCTTGAAAAAGAAGAGTCAGCACTGCAAATATTGATTTATTGCATGAATTATGTGTAATTATCAATAAAAGCTTTTAAAACTGATGAAATGCTTCCAATTATATTTCATTATAACATAGAAACACCTGACAAAAACATGTAAAAACTCTGAAGCAGCAGACTTTGTGAAAATGTAATATTTGTGTCATTCTCAAAACTTATGGCCATGACTGTACAGTACTAACCACCAAGTCACCGTGCTGCCCAGCATAAAGACAAAAGGCCTTAAATATCACTATGCACACAGGTGAGTTTCCCCAGTAACCGGTGATGATGATGATGATGATGAAGATCCTGATTTGTGCTGCAAGATGGTTATATCATTAAGTACACATCTTTTTCAGTCACAGAAAACCTTCGTTTTATGAAAAGTTTAAAAGCAAAGAATCCACACCAAAGCATTGTTTTCTTTGTCATCCTCTTCACTCATTTCCATAATGCCTGCCTCGCGGCTACTTTGGCCAAACTCAAGCAGTCATGGAGCAGCTGATTTGCACTTGTTTTACCATCTATGACTTCTCAAAGCTAACTGGCCTCTCATTTCATTAACCAGTTCACTCATTCTTCACTCCACACAAGCAGAAGATATGCTTAGGAGACGGCATTTTAAATTAATCTTATTTAAATGTACAGCTTCATCATCTAACCATTGCTTTCCTGCTGCACACAGTTAGAGTTAATTTTTTTTGATCATCAGTATTGGGAAGTAATTTCAATATCTTGTATATTTTTTAAGTATATTTCAATTTCCATCATACCATGCCCCACTTTAGACATTTGAGTTCTGCAAAAGCAGCATTGTTATATTCTTGTAAACTGCTCTTCTCCTCAAATTTCTTCATTCATTTCCTGGTAATATGCAGGAGAACAAAGCAGATAAACCTTGAGAAGCTGTCCTTGGGATGACTGGAGTTAAGCCAGGGGTTGACAGTCCCAGTCCGCGAGGGTTACTGTGCTGCATGTCTTAGATATTTTTTTTTTCCCACAACACACCTAATTCAAAGAAATGGATCACCATCAGCTTCTCACCAAGGTCTGCACAAGACTGTTATCATCCTATTCATTTGAATCAGGGATGCTGAAGGAGGGAAATTTCAAAGATTTGCAGGATACCGGCCCTCGAGGACTGGAATTGCCCACCCCTGAGCTAAGCGGGGGGGGGGGGTACTGTTGAGTACTGTTGGAAACACAAAAATATTCTTGGTTGCATGACAAAAACATGAAGGCCAGCGAGGAGGAGACTCACCATGCAGAGGATTTTTCTTTAAATGCCCCAGGGGCATCAAGCACAGGTGAACTTCATTTGCCTAACGAGCCAACACTCTACCAGGTCGTTATACCAAAGGGAAAGGAGCCCCACCAAGCAAAGTCTGCCAAGATCATTGCACGAATCAATATCTTCAGAAGGAAATGCTTTGGGGGGGGGAAAAAAAAATGTGTGTGGACAGAGATTGGGGAAAGTTTCCTTTGTGAAAAACAAGACTTCTAAAATTGATCCATTTTACTTCATTTGGTCTCTCGGTTTGAAATTCAAGAGAAGATAAAATGACTCTAGTTTTAAATTGTCTAACTGCAGGGGGATGTTTCACAAAGTGCTTTCCCCTGAGGAACTAATTATTTGGGACATAGAAAAAAAAACAACTAAGTGAACCTATATATTGTTTACTCCTTTTGTCGTGTGGCATTCAATCTAGAAAAAAAAAAAAAACAGATTTATAGCTTGAAAAGCTTAAACTAAGAATTATAGCTTAAGCTGTTCATGACGTGCTTTTTTTTTTCTTTCTTTGGCTTTGCAAAGCACAGTTGTAAACTATTTCCACTTCTTCTTACTATGTAAATCATTAGGTGCAGTTGAATGGGCCTCTAATTGTCTTTCTTTATGGCTGTCAAAAACTGCTGGCAATGTAAAAGCCGGGTGTAGGAAAATTGCACTGAAGTCAGCCCCAGTTTACTAATGGGACTGAGCCCTAAATAGCAGCTGATCTGATGGGAACAACAACTATGGCCAGAGAGGAACGGAAAAGAGAAAAGTGTTGTGTTTTGTGTTCATAAGTAGAAAATTAACTGCTTTTATAGAGAAATCAATTACCGGTTAACAGCAGAAAACTGAGTCTATCTGGGCAGATGTCAAAATGGTGAACCACACCTGATAGAAAGAAGCTGCAGCTTCAGACCTGTCCTGACTGCAGCCACGTGCTCCGCTGAGGCTTTGTTATATTACAAGGTGACATTCTGGGTGCAGGTGAAAGCTGGAGAAGATGAATAAACAGCATGCAATAGTAAAAGGCTATCATACGGTATATAAAGCTGCATATTTGTTCTATTTGTTCTTTTCCCTATTCCATATTTTCCTTGCTGTAGATGCATCTACTTACTGGAGAAATAAACTGCTTCTTCCCGTTGCTGCACTTCAGCCCATCAGAATTCACTCAACATATTAGGTACGCTTATTTAATGTCAAATGAAAACATGACAAGACTCTTGCCGTTCCTTGGGAGTGGGTCAGGGTGGAAAAATCTTTCAATGTCAGATGACCCACCGTTTCTTTCTTGTTTCAAATGCACTTTTCGGAAACACAACCCAGATATAAGCTTTAGAATGAAGTCAGGTGTGCTAATATGAAATGACTGTTTCTGTCCTTTTATAATTTTAAGGCTCACCTAATTTGTGGACCAGATTTGATATAACATCTTGACAACTCATTCATAGGAACTCAGGAAGTTAAGAAAATATGGTACAAAAAAAAAAAACATTAAAAAATACTGCACTCTCTGAATCATAAGAGAAAGGGAAAAGTAAATAAAATAAAATTGTAGCAATACTGAAATAAGAAAGAAAAGTTATTTTGTGGATATGTTTGTTGGCCCATCATTTCTTAAAGGTGGGGTAGGTGTTCTTTTTTTGCAGCACTTTTTACAATATTGCCTGAAAACATTTTCACATTCCCATTGCACCCACTGAAATAAAATGTTTGCAAAAAAACGAAACGTTTTGGTCCGGTCTAGAGGGTATAATCAGAGAAAAACTCTGACCAATAAAAATAGTGATCATCATTACTTTCATTGGCTGCCTAATACGTCCATCAAATATCAATGCACTCCCCCCCACCCCTCCCTCCCTCCCTCCCTGTGGTTCATGTAGTCATGAATCGTGTGAAGGCGTGGTTTCGAGGGGTGGGCTGAAGAGGAGGAGGCGGAGCCTTTGGGAGGAGGGAGGGAGTGTATATTTTCAAAATCTCACTTGAGTTGGATTGCTGGAACCGTTTTTTTCAAAGAACACCTACCCCACCTTTAAATAACTGATAATTGTAACATGTAGCTGTCCCACCAGCTCAGACACATGAGTTTTTAGCTTTAGTCTTTCTTTTCAGCCCTAAAAAAACAAATTGCAACCACTGATCCATGGCTGGCCAACTTTACCCCACAACCAAAAACAGATTTCTTTTGGAGTTATCTTGAAAACATGAGCAACATACTTTGCTAGAAGTACTAGCGGATCCCCTGGCAGTGAAAACACACTCAATCCTTGCTGCACGGTTGCAAATTTCTACTTTTAAAATACTGCTGAAGCTCTTGTTCTTGTGGATGTACACTGATCACAAATTCTGGCTTTGACATCATTAAGAGCTGATGTTAGAAAAACAAACTCTCCAGAAGAATGCCTTCTTAGCAGCCTAAAAGCATGGGAATACCACAACATTCATCTAGTTTTCTTTTCTTTTTTAAACCTCAGTCACATTTAAGGTGATAACCTTAAATAGAAGAGAAATGCTTTGGTCATCTTTACTGTCAACAGCATCATCGACACTGCAGGTCTTGATGTCCAGTTGTGATTTGATGCCTGTATCTGAGTTGCTTACATCATCTTTTAAGTGTCACATGTCAGATTTCTGCATTTTCATTGGTTACCAGCTGTGGAAACAACATGAAGGGTACATGGACTTGGCAACCAACTTGGGGAATGTAAATCAGCAAGAAATACGGTTTGGTTTTTAATGAATGCAGCCAGGTGAAATGAATTCAGGTGAAATGAGAGGTCTTGTGTATGGACCTGTTTCTGTTAGCACACTGACACACCTCTTCAGCCTTCCAGAGTGTGCGCACATTCATACCAAGATGTTCTCAGTTGGTTCAGTAAAATTTAATGACTACAACAGAAGCTGCGAGTCCGCCTTGTTATTCCTGTAAGACATAAAATATCCAAGCTATTGCCTTCCGAAATGTTCTTGAGGTTGGCAAAGGACTGGGCACAGATTAAAGCCGAGCAGTGCTTACGTTACTCACCATGTCGCTGCAATATCAAGTCGCATTGATCAGGAAAATATGATTTTCTTAGACTGCGAACGTAAATTCACATATCCAATTTATTTCCACATATGACTGAAGGCCCCTGCGATGGACTGGAGACCTGCCCAGGTGTACCCCTGCCTTTCAGATCCCCGTGACCCTCCGGAGGATGAAACGGGTATAGATAATGGATGGATGGATGGATATGACTGAAGGCTGAAAACATTTAAGTCCATGCACGTTTTTACTGCTGCAGGGAATGAAAAAAAAAAAAAAAAAAATCTGAATTGGGTCAGCTGAACCCGGCACTGTAAATGATGCGCATGAGATGCACCTGCATCCTTTCCTCCTGGTATACGAGTTGTGAAAGCTAAGCATCAACAGCTATCAAAAAAACAGCCTCCGTAACTTGGGGAAAGTTCATGAAGTTTTGAGTGCCGGCAAGAATAAATAGGAACCTACTTGGCAGCAAAAGAAAATACTTGTCTGGAGATGGCAGAATGTGTGTTTGTTTTATCTTTAACTCTTCATGTATTGTCTTATGAAACTGAGTGAAATTGCCATGATATCATTTCAGGATTTGTGTTCTATTGCAAAGAGCTATACATGTCAGGTGGCAGATTGGCAGTGAAAGGTGTGTGTTTGTGTGTGTGGCAGCACAAAGGGCGGGCGAACAGATACATTTTAATTTTATCTGCAGCAGCTCGGGTGAAATATCAACATGGTGTGGTTGCCTAGCGTTTAGCTTTGCCACCTCACAGCCAGCTGGTCTCATGTTCTCCACCCCCGTCTCCATGTGGGTTCCCTTCCACATTTCAAAAGCAAGCAGGTTATGTGAAAGCGAGCCACACAAATTGCTTCTCGGTGTGAACGTGTCTGTCTGTTCCCCTGTGACAGACTGGTGACACGTCTGTGGTCTAGCCTGCCACTCACATATTTCTTGTTAAAATGGGGAGGGTAGAAACTTAATGAACAAGCCTAAAGTTTAAATAGGAGTGTGTGTGTGTGTGTGTGTGTGTGTGTGTGTGGTGTGTGTGGTGTGATTTCAGTGAGTCATGAATTGTTTTAAATTTTGTTTTTATTTCTGCATTTCCTCACATTGGTCTTATCAGCTACCGAAGGGAAGCCAAACGCCAAATTGGCAATTTATTTCATCTGTGATTAGTAAAACAGTGTGGAGGTTTAGTGGAAACAGATAAAATTAAAAACACTAAATTAAAGTAGGGACTTTTTAATCAGTAAAAATGATCAGGCGTTGGTGGGAATCCTGTCTTATTTGAAGACCTGGGATCTATAAAATTGATTAGGAATTTACCTATCAGGACATAGTTTTGCTCGTAGAAAAATCCACAGTTTATTGTTCAAACATAGAAAAAAAAGAAGAATACTTTCCCAAGAATACTTTTGCCTTCATTTCAGATGGGCTAAACTAATGAAAGGGAAGTAAACATTACATAAAATGGTTGTAATGGGCTATTTTATATGGAATAATTTAACCTTCATATGATGGTAAAGACTACATGGCAGATATAAATGAACAAGGATGTGTCTAAAAGCATGTCAGACCTTCAGTGGTATATACTGTACCAGCCATGAAGCAAACCACGTTGCCCGGCTTCGGCTCACAATGAAGTTTCAATTGGCTCTGACGCATTTACAAATGAAGATGGATTGTGCATGATGACACAAGTCGAATTTAATATTATTCTTTTGCCAAAAGGGGAAAGAGCGGAGAGGGAGAGAGATGTATCACAAATGTTGGAAGTTAACTCAATATATTACAAAGCCCAGAGGTGTGGCTTTGATCTTTTTTATTTTTTTGTGAAGAGTTGTGACATATACTGTTCCAGCATTTCTGAACGCAGGTGGCCCTTCACACAATAGGACGGGAAAATAACTTAATCTCTCAGGCGGAATAAGGAGCTCTTGAAGTCCCACTGAGATCTTGTGAAGGAAGGAGATGCAACAACCAGATGAAATTGTATTATTCTTCCCCAATGTTGTGTTCATTTTATAAGGAGAAAAGAGCTGCGTGAAGCTGCCTGAGACCTCTGCACATTGTAAACCTCTTATCTCTCTGCAGCTCAGGTGGGGTTGACTTATTGTTCGAGCAATCAGTTCAAAATGTCAGCAGAAATTCTGTTTTATTTTCCACAGCTGGAGCATTCAGTCTCATTTATTTGTCAGCATGTTGGATATATGTCGAGCTGGGATTCCTGTCACCCCGCAAACTAAACAACTCCTCCTCGCAGAGCAATGTTTTGCCCACAGCTCTGGCTTCTCATTTTAACTTCACCCCATGTTTAGAAAAAAAACAAAACAAAAAAAAAGCCGCTCACTGAAAGACTAAAATTCGACAATAAGTCCGTGGCATTGCAAACAAACTCTTTCACTCTGTAAAAATCTGTAAATGTTTCATTGATTCATTGATTTGGGTCATAATACGTATCTCCTCTTACTTTACTACTTCAGTGAATGGACAAATAGATACGTTTGTTTCTTATGAGTCTTCTGCCCAACCTCCTTTGGCAATCTCTTAAAAGTATGTGAGTAAAGAAGAGATATAGGATTGAAAAAAGTCCCCCTGCTCCCTAGGTGATGCTGAATGTGTTTGTGCACGTTGCCCCAGGTTATCATCTGTGCATCAGAGTACCTTCAGACTCAACAACTGCTCAGCCAATCTGTTGACATTCATGATGGGCGACTGTAGCGAGCAGGGCCAGAATTTCTCAGGCAAGAGCAGAGAAAAATATATTTTCTATTTCAGTCATACTAATTCAAATATTAAGCTATTTGGATATGAGTTGATTCTCAGAATGGCTCATTGTACTACCATCCAGTTCTACCACAAACTAGGAAATAATCAATTTGTCTCCTGAAATAAAAGAAAAGCATACAATTGCATCTTTGAACAATTAGGAAACAGTCATTTAAAGAATTACCCACATTATGCTTTGATTTTATTGTCAGCTTGGTGCTGTTTTGATGACGAGTTAAAGGTCTAACAACACAGAGGAGAATGAAGTCTGGCTGCTTATCTCACTTTTGTTAAATGTTTGTTAAATTTTACTCTAATGTTAAACTTCAGAACCACAGCAGTTCACTTCACTCTTCAACCAGCCTCCTGTTGCACCTGAGGGAAAGATGCGGTCAAATCTGAGACTCCAGCTCAGTCCAAGAGCCTCATGCATGTTGTTTTGGATGAGGCTCTTCTCCTTACTGGCCACAAAATAGTTAAAAAAACAAAAAACAAAATGTATGCACTGATATTAGGACAACAGAGTAATGGTCAATCTACTTCAGAAGTTGAAAATCCTCCAGTTCAGAATTCCAGCTACTAACATATTATTTCCTTAAGAACTCATCTAAAATCCTAATTTTCTACCATCAGACTAAAGCATTTGCTAAACAAAGGCAATGCAATGGAGTCTCCCTTATTAATGGAATAAATAAAATAAAGTCCCCCTCAGAGTAAATGGTTCTGAAATAGTCTAATGTAGAAAAAAATGAACAAAAGTAAATTTGAGTAAATAAATTGCAAGACAGAAGGTTTATAGTCTAGTAATGATACTGGATTCCACTTTAATGACCAGATCACGCAGTAAGCAGTAATTTAAAATGTCTTAGGCATCCAAAACAAAGCTGAAAATAAAAGAAGGCCAAGCAGAATCCACCAGACCACCAAGGCCATATATTATGTGAAAGAACCTGCAGTACATAGAGGACGTACTTGTGAATTATACACTGTTATCCTTGGTATCCCATGCAATATGGTAGAATTTTTAAAAAGGAAACCAAATCATTGTGTTATCAGCTTCAGCTCTGTGCTCTGCTGCTGGTGAATTCCTTTAGGTTGCAGAGGGGTTATTGATCTTGGTACCTGCTCGGTGAAGACAAGGCAGTGTGACCATAAGTGATCAGGTAAGCAGACCAGCAGGGAGTCAGAGCAGCAACAGAGAGTAAACGGTATGTCAGTTTATGAATTATGTAAATAAAGATGCTTTGCTTCGTAACTGTTTGGTGGTGAGGTCAGTTCCTCTGATGAAAGATTGTAAATAATTTCTGTAATTGCTGCAGCCAAACCTCTTCTGAGGAGCAGTTCCAGGTATGTCTGTGCTAACTTGTATGTTCTGGTAAACAAAGCCAGTTTTAGTCTGCAGTAATGTGCCGTACTTCTGCAGCTAAAGCTTCATGCTCTTCAGCCCCATGTCCAGTCCCAGCTAACAAGGACGACAGATGAACCACTGGCTGACAGCATTCAGGAGCAGTCATGGCTATAACAATGTAATAGGGGCAACCCAACTATCAGCCAGTATCATGTGTCAGAGGGCAGAACTCACATTCATCAGGGGGCTTTGCAGACATGTTTATCTCTGCAATGGCTCTCTCCACTTATTCCAATAGACGTAGACAGGATCACCACTCATTGCAGACAGTGTTGATCTTTTCCTTGCTGAATTGATAGGGACACGGCCTGGAATTTCTTTCGAGGTTCAGCACACTGATATTCTTCATTGTTTTTGTCCTTACCCTTGTGCTGACCCCCAGTCAGTAGGAGTTTGTATACTCGCTTCAAAACCATTTTTGTTTACATGACATGCAAAAGCTCCAAATGCAGCAGTAATGATTGATTTCGACTGGTGCTGCCACCTAGTGGATATCATTTTTGGAGTTCCCAGGTTTCCCCTACTGTTACCTGGTTTCTGGGATGTCTGTTGCTTTGAATAGATATTCATTCTTCTCACAATATGATATGGTTACAGGTTCAGCAGCTCACCAGGAACTTATAACCATCGTTTTTGACAAGTGTTGATTGAAAAATGTGAGGACGTCCATGACCTTTAGGTATGCTCTTTGTAGTTTTATATTTATGTTCATTACAGCTAAACTTGGCATGAATATAGAAGTGTTTCTGTTGAAAGCCAATCTCAATTTTAACTTAAAATCTGATGGTTTGGTACATCTGTCTGCTTGGCGCATCAGAGTAGTTAACTATAATAATAATTTAATTCAGGTATTATGTATTTCTTATTTTTGTGTACATACATGAAGCAGGTGTTAGAATTATGGTGGTGTACTGGACAAAATAAGCCCTAATGTTGTTGGCTAAAGCTGTTGTGGTTGGAGGATTTTTTTGCTGACTTAATGACTGCAAGGTGACTCCAAATGAACCGATCTCCACTACCGTGCTTGAGAGTTGATTCAAAGACTTTGTTCTTCACCTGTGCATTAAAGCCAAACCCCTCCACTTTAATCCACTTTAAACAGAAACCTTGTTTTTCAGATGCAGTGTTTCAAACATATAACCTTCTGCCATGTTCTTTTTAAAGGCATCCTTTTCAGACTAGACATATTTTTTTTTTGTTTTTTTTCTAATTGTACTTTCATGAATGTTAAGATTTTACATGCTAACCTAGCACTTAATGTGAAATGTAGCTTTTGTGGGCGGTTTTCTTTTCAACAAAAAGTTAAAGAAATTGCTTTTCTAATGATGACACTGAGGAATGGTTTATATGAAAATGTCAATACGAGTGTGGGAGCACAGCTCGGGTCCACAGGGACTCTTGTTAACACAGAAGAGCTATATGACCTCATGCGGTCAGAAGTGGAAGTTGCTGTATAGAGTGGTTTTAACCCTTGTGAAAGGAGTGCATAATTGTTGTTGTTAACAGTATGTCCCATTGCATAAACCTTAAAACTTAAAAGGGTCTAATCTTTTTCCTCTTCTTCTTCCTTTAAAAAAAATTACTTATCTAGATATCATCATGTTTGGTGGATTGTGCAAAAGATGCAGTTCTTCTCAAATGAACGTGTATATATTTAAAGTAGTCCCTACTGCTGAAGTCGCGTCAGAGGAAAGGTAGTATCACATTCATGCCCGATTTCATTTATGAAGACATTTTGCCTCATGTTACTCATATCAGTATCTGGCTAAGTACACATCCAGGATAACAGTAATTGCAGGTGAGAGCCCATAAATCAAAATGTTATCCCTCTGGTTATTCTGGCAGTTTCCCTAAAAGGACACTGGAAACGTCTGTATACAGTTACCCACCATATGGTTTGTAATTTTATTCCACGATGTTCTGCTTCAGGTTTACCTTGAGTTCTTTGTTACTCACAGCCAGCCCTTTTAAAACTCACTCAGCTCTTCATTATGAACACCGTTCCTATGGTTTGGGCCTCCCTTTATTTCCATAACAGCCTCATCTCTGTGTGTCAGGGATTTTACAAGCTGTTCTGTCTGGTAGAGATCCTGGTCCATGCTGAAAAGACTCGAAGCATTTCAGTCAAACATAATTCAAACAAACATTGTTTGTATAGTACCTTTCATACAATAAGTGCAGCACAAAGTACTTCTAAGGATTAAAACAGAAGCAACAGAAATGGTTAAAAAAAAAAATAAAAAACTAAACTCCCTTCTGTACTTGAAAAATATAAATAAATAATTTAAAAAAATGAACAAAGCATCCACAATAAGTACAAACACAAACATAGATACATAACAAACACTCTTACTAACATACACTTGGACCCAAACCCATAATGTGAATAAAGGATGGACTGAAAATCTTTGCAGATTTGTCAGCTGTATTTTCATGCTTGGATCTGTTCTTCTATTACTTGAAAAGATGTTATGGATTCATGCCAAGTGAATCAGTTGGAAACCATTGAAAAACACTGAACATACCAGTTAGATTAGACTTTATTTTTATCACACTTAATTATCATGCTTGAAGTTGCCATCACACTATAGGTAAATTGTGGTCATAAAAGGGGTCTACATGGTCAGCAATATACACAGGCTGTGGTAAATGATTATTGATTGGCATTAAAGGACCCAAATTACAAGAAAACGCAACCTATTCCAGTAAAGCATTCCCATCAGCCTGAAAAGATAACACTGGACCGGCTGGACCCATTGACCCACGTAGTGGATGGCCAAATTCTGCACCCACCTCAGCAGAAACAAAGAAACTTGTCTCACCAGGTATTTTCTTTTTTTTTTTTCCCCAAGGTTTCAGCTGTCCACTTTTGGTGGACCTTTTTCCCACTGCAGCTCTTGATTTGTGTTCTCAGCTGTCAGGAGGGGAACCTGACATGGTCAGCTGCTGTTGTAACCTATCCAGCTCAGGGTTTGACATGTGCAGTCCGACATGCTTTTCTTCTCACCACCGTTGTAAAGAGCGGTTAGGTTAGTCCTCTTGTCTGTTCGGACCAGACTGGTCATTTTCCTCTGACCTCTCTTACCTACAAGGTGTTTCTGTCTGCTGAGCTGTCACTCACAGGATACTATTTTCTTTTTTTGTACAATTTTTTGCAAAAACTATTTATCACAGTGAATCAAAATCCCAAGTTATCAGCAGCAAGGCTTGATCATTTATGCTGGGGTCAAAAGGTATTTATATCATGTTGCCTTTCTCATTTTGATGTTTGATGTACTGTGAAGAGTACTGATGCATGCTTATTATTTCTATTTGTTCCTTTTATATTATTCTTTATGGTATATATTCAGGATTTGGCCTAATCAGTCTTATGGATGACCGGACATACATTGAACTTGAATGGTTCAATTTCTGCCAACAAAAATAAACGCATTTGATGCTGGTCTACATTTAATCCAAATACAATTTATTTTGAGCATAAGCACATTTTTTTTCCCTGCAGCTTTTTCTTTTTCCATTGTCCCAGTCCAGCAGCACTGAAGGCCTCACCTAAGAAATATTTACATTCTTATTCCAAATCTCCTTTTTCAAGGCAGTCTCCTATGTTTGCTTCAGGAAAGTCTCTAAAATAAACATTATTGTTGTAAATTACAAGTCACAAAACTCCTAATGAAGTCATGCCATGGTGTAGCCAAAAATAAAATGGTAATTTGCTTTCACGCCGTCAGTTTTTGTCTCGTCTTGTCATCTTATAAATACCTCCAGGGTATAGAGAACTTTAACTGCAATTTGAATTGTCAGTTGGCAATAAAGAGTGCATGAATAAAAATCTTCAGTATCATCTGACAAAAACCACTTAAGCGCATAACAGTTAGAGTGATGTATTGATAGAAAAGCAATATCATGTTCGTAACTGTTGGGGATATAAAGTGCTCGTTTAGTTATAGAGGGGTTATTAATAGGTGTGCTAAGACAATAAATGAAAACAGGGCACCACCTGATAATCAGGAAACAAAGACTAAACGGCACAATCAATCTCAAAACAGCTGTTGTTTTATGCGTTCCAGCCTGTGACCAGGTGTGGCGCTATAGAGCAGTGGTCCCTAACTTTTTTTGCACCACGGACCGGTTTATTGTCAGGTAATATTTTCACAGACCGGTCTGTAAAATGTGCCGCGGATAAATACAACAAAATAAAATGACACGACTGGCATAAAAACTGTGGTATTTTCTGTATATTATAATAAATGTAAATCCGCTGTGTGTTCACGTGCAACTTTATTAGAAGCGTCCTCGTAACATCACACTAACAACAGAACATCGGTGCCATCCTCTCCGCACAAAGACACTTTCCGAAGACGCTTGTTTTTTACTCATTTTGCCACATGACCTGGACATGGGTCCTCAAGTCTTGTCATGTGTCAAGAGTACAGTCATGGAAAAAAATATTAGACCACCATTTTTTCTTCAGTCTCTTGTTCATTTTAATACCTGGTACCACTAAACGTCATCATGTGACTAAAACAGACAGAAAAGAAAACACTGAATGCATAAAAGCAGTGTTTTTGGCAGTACAACGCCATAGCTATTGATGTAAAAACTTAAGTGATTTAGGTTATAATCAAGAAAACCATGGAAAATGGTAAGATATCAGCTCTTAAATAAAACTCTTATGAGCAATCTTTGTGGTTATCGTTATGTTTGTCCAAACAAATGTACCTTTAGTTGTACCAGGCATTAAAATGAACAAGAAACTGAAGAAAACAAGGGTGGTCTAATCATTTTTTCCATAACTGTAAGTCATAGATGGATGTAATCAAGAGAATCCGGTCATTTTTCAAAATAAAACATGATTTAGATTAGGATAATAAATCAAACGGTAATAATGGAAGTTATTTATTTTTTCTCTGTGGCCCGGTACCAAATGACCATGGACTGGTACCGGGTTGGGGACCCCTGCTATAGAGCAACAGAGAAGGAGTGAGTCTGAACACAGACCTTTTCAACTAGCAAATGTTACAAACACATACAAAATAACCACAAAATGACTTCTCTCATTAGAATATATCAGAATTTAACACAAGTATTAAAGATGAACAAACACTTGGATCAAAATTGTGATATCTACTAAACTAGATGCCAACTAATCAAACAAACAAGCATTAAATTGGACGAAAGTATCAACATATATATATGTATGTGTAACAGAAAATATTGGTGTCTGTGTGTGCACGCATGCATGTGCAACAATGGCTGACATGGCTGGTGGCAGGATCACGTGGGTAATTGTCACAACTAGATTAGCTGGGCGCCAAACAGAACAAAAGAGATCTTGAGACCTTACGGCCCAGATGGAATGCAGTATGTGGTTAGTGAGACAAGAGAAAACAAAGAACACAGAGGAAAACCAACAAAGCTAGAATGTTTTCAAGCAACCAGCAGTAGCTACTCTGTCTTTCCCCACAGATGCACCAGTGTGAAGAAAACCTGGCAATGCATGCTCTGATCATTGAACCGGAAACAGAGATGCAGTTGCTTTCCACAATGAATAACTCATCAATGCAATTCACAGTTACAGCCGAGCCGATGGTCTGGTTCCAAATGTGTGCGACTCACAAGAAAAGGAAATTTACAAACAGCACTAAACTAAGCTCTGCTCAGACACTAAAGCCTCTTATGCTGATTGCTGCAGAAGCGAGCAGTGGCGTTGTGATGTCTGTGGAGATCTGGGCTGATGATCAAGGCCCGGTTGGACAGGGCAGGGTTGAAACATGCGCTGACAGCCAGGAGCAGCTCTGTTCCCTCTCAGTCTGGTTGACGTTGCCCTGATGTGTGGCGTTGATGCAGCAACAGCAGCTGGACTGATCTCCTTCCCCGGTCGGCCTGAAGCCATTCACATGTCGGGGTGCGCAGGGGTGTCGTTTCTGTGCAACGATTGTTCTTGTTCTTCTTCTGTGGTTTTTAAAGAATATAATATCAGCAGTCACTTTGCTACAAGGGATGCTATCTATGCTAGCAAGGAGTCAATGAAAGAACTGGAGGCAGCTGCTCAGAGGTACAGTGACTCACCGTTAGAGCTGGGCGATACCGGGGATTTTGGTATCGATCCGATACCAAGTAAATACAGGACCAGTATTGCCGATACCGATACCAATACTTTTTCATATTAAGCTTGATCTCTTGATCTATTATGAAACGGCTGACCTTTTGGTGTTTTTGTGATTTTTGTCTTTGGATTATTTTGTTAAAACCTAGGATAGAATTTTGGCAAACTTTCCAAATAGGTGACAGCAAAATACTTTATTATCACAGTTAACATTTTTGTGTAAATATTCCTTAGAGTTGAATTGTTCTGTTCATAATGTTTTTTCTAGTCCAACTATTTTAATATATCTTTCAATACTTGTGTAATTTTACATCTTGCGCCCTTTCCCATTGCTTTAACTCTATAAATTTCTCCATTGTGGGATAAATAAAGGATTATCTAATGATATTTTATCTTAGATAACACCTTTCAATGGGATACATGACATGTACTTATTTCAAGGTCTTAATTAGATTTTTTTTCTTTTTTTTGTAGTTGGCAGCAGTAACATATGACCGGGGGGAGGGGCCAGGCTGAGTCTACCTGCATGGTTGTTTGGGTGACGCCGCTGAGCTACGTGACGATGCAACGTCAAAATACGAGACGAGACGGGAGGAGGACACAGTGACACTGTGTCTCACATAGACTTCAATGAACTCGCACTCAGTCAGTGCTTGTTTGAGAAAAAAAGAGCTTAAGTATCGATCTTTTTACACGAGTATCGTTCAATATCAATACCAGCGTTGGTATCGATATTTGGATCGATCCGCGTCTTAAACAAAAAGGTGGAGTCATTCATGTTCATTAGCACTGGATGAAAGCAACAATGTAAAACACGCTGCTCAGCTCCTCATTTTTATCCCAGGGATTAATGATACTTTTGAAACAACAGAGGAGTTTTTGACTACGGAGTCTCTGGAAGGAGGAGGCTTGTAGGACCGGGTGTCTGCTGTCATCGAAAATATGAAGCTCCCTTGGAGTAAACTAATCAATGTCACCACAGATGGATCTCCAAATTTAACGGGGAATATGGTGGCCTGCTGAGGAGAATCCAGAATGAAGTGAAAAATGAAAACCCTGACCAGGATGTTATTTTCCTTCACTGCATCATCCTCCAGGAATCTCTATGTAAATGAGTATTACAGCTGAATCATGTTGTGAATACTGTCATAAAACTTGTTAACTTTATACATGGAAGGGGACTTCAGCACCGTCAGTTCATTACATTTCTGGAGGAAACTGATGCGGACCACCAGGACCTACTTTATCCCTCCGCTGGTTACGTTTGGGGAAAGTGTTTCAACGAGTGGGAGCTCAAAGGCCGATGAATTTCCTGAGCTGAGCAACCAGAACTGGCTTGTGACTTTGCGTTTGCTGTGGACATATTTTCCCACATGAATGAGTTGAATATGAAGCTACAGGGGAAGCATCAGTTTGTGCACGACATATACACAAACTTTAAAGCCTTTTAAATACTAGCTGGCTTTATTCTCCAGGCAAATTTTAATTAAGTCATTCTCTTGATTTCTCCTCGTTTTCAGCCGCCGCAAAAGTGAAGAAATACAGCGAGTCGCTGGATGCACTGCACGGAAAATTCTGCCGTTGTTTTCTTTTTCTGATTTTGATCAAATTGACAAGTTACTTCAGCTGGTGGCCTGTCCACTATCACATATAACCCTGACACAGCACCAGAGGAGCTGATCGATCTTCAGTCTGACCTCGCCTTTAAATAGAAGTTCAACTCTTTTAAACTGAGTGACTTTTATGCTTCACTTAATAAAGCCGCGTTTCCAAAACCTCCGGAGGACGGAACAGAAGATGCTGACGTTGTTCGGCTCGACATACGTGTGGAAACAGATGTTCAGCGTCGTGAACATCAACAAAGCCAGCAACAGATCCAAGTTAACAGGCCAACACCTGAGATCCATCCTGAGAATCGCCACATCAAAACTAACTCCAGACTGTGCTCTGGATAAAAAGGGAGACCGACAACACTGTTCCCACTAAAATTGAAAGTAAGTATTTTAATTGTGTTATGCATGTTACACATCATTTCTGTTAAGTGGTGTGCACGTGCACGTATGTTCTCAAAATAAACAATGTGCACCAGATCAAATATAAGTTGCTCTTGGCGTACCGTCACTTTGCTTCGTCCTTGCGCTGGTTTTTGTTGAATTTTGGCACTGTGGATGCACATTGAATATACAGTAAGAACAAGTGGATCTACATCTCCTACTGTTTTTTAAATAAAAACTCTTGGGGGAGTGATGATGATGATGATGATGATGATGATGATGATGATGATGATATTCTGACAGATAACAGAGGTTTCACTGCTTTTAAATAGTAACTGTTGTAATTATGAAGCTTTATTTCATTCATTTAATTTTCAGGGTTTTAAGAGTGATTTCAGTAAAGAGCTAAGCACTGTGGGGCTTTAAAGATGGATATTTTGTTGTAATGCTTTTGTTCATTTTTAACTGATATTAAAGAACATGTTTTCTACATATTCCAGGATATATTTTTTTCTCTTCTGAGGTGGGTCACCAAAACATCCATCTGCTCCTGGTCGGGCCCTTCTGTCAAATTGTAGAACCCATTGTGGGCCCCGGATCAAAAATGTTTGCCCACCCCTGGTATGAAATCATGTGAAAGTAAGAAGAATCATGTTTCGCATTACCTCAGAATAAACATTTTGTTTCTTCTAATGGCACGGGCCCACTTCAGTACCACCTACCATGTTCCATGTTTCTACAGACAGAGGAGCTCTAGAGAGGGCCTAGTTTCATGGTCACCATAAAATGGCTTTCCTAAGCTGGGGCAGATTTTTATTTTTTTTTTCCACTTTTTAGGTTTTGGTTATTGGTGCATGTGTCTATTACTTCGTCTCTATTACACAGAGACTGAGTAGAACCGAAGCTAACCCATTTCTTTGGGTTAACCTTGGTCATACTAATCAAAACATTATTCCTTGGCTTACGATTTTGTGGAAGTTTCCTTAAAAACATAGGACGTAAGAAGGGTGGCCACTAAAATAACACAATTTCCAAATTTGATGAACACATAACCATTTTTTCAATAATCAGTGAACATCTAACACCCTGTTAGCTCCATTTTTATAAGCCTGCAAGAAATGCTTTGGGCATCACTCTCACCTCTCCTCCCCCAGTAACAAACACCACTCAGGAGCCACTGCAGTTTGCTTAACATTCTGTGGTTGGGGTTGAAGATGCCTTTATCAGAAAATGCAGGTGGGTGCTTCTGCAATTACTGGGATTATTGATGACCTTGTGGACCGATCACAGGGTGTAGTTAAGGGTGTTGTGTGTCTGAGTGGGTGGTCAGCAGCAGAGGAGCTCCACAGGGGACTGTATTCTTATGGTTTCTCTTCTTTCAGTACTCCTCAGACTTTGATAACACTCCACAGTCCTGTCATCTCCAGAAATCAGGTGATTCTGCTGTTTGGAGGTCTGTTGGTGGTGAACAGGAGACTGAGTTCAGAGAACTGGTTGACAGCTTAGTGTAGGAAAAGAAAAAACAACACACACACACGCACACCCACGCACATATATATATTAGGGCTGTCAATTTCTCAAAATAATTAATCAGATTAATCGCATGACTGTCAATAGTTAATCATGATTAATCTCAAATTAATTGCATATTTTTATCTGTTCTAAATCTACCTTATACAGATCTTTTTCAAGTTGTATTACTCTTATTAATTCGAGTCCTGACTAGAACCAGGAAATACGACCATATTAGTCCAGTCCTGAGGTCTCTGGCTTCCTGTCACTCAGAGAATAGACTTTAAAACAGCTCTACTTGTGTTCAAGTCTCTTCATGGCCCCAAAGTCCATCTCTGACATGTTAGATCCATATGAACCAACCTGGACTCTGAGAACCTCAGGTAGTGGTCTCCTGCTGGTGTCCAGAGTCAGGACTAAACAAGGTGAAGCTGTATTTCAGTTTTATGCTCCTAAAATCTGGACCAGTCTTCCAGAAGATGTGAGACAGACCTGAACTCTGACAATGTTCAGATCCAGACTGAAAACAGTTCTGTTTAGATGTGAAGATGATGACTGGAAGGATTTTATCTGCACTCTTCATTTTTAATTTAATTAATTAATTTTTTTATTAATTCATTTTATTTATTATTGATTATTTTTATGCTTGTATGGAATGATTCTATTTGCCTTCTTGTGATTTTATGCATCTGTAAAGTAAAGCACTTTGAATTTCCTTGTGTACGAATTGTGTTCTACAAATAAAGTTGCCTTGCCTAATATGAGAGTACACAAATGCTTGCCTTATGCAAAACAAATGCATGTTTATTTATTGCTACAATGCCAAATCCATTATATATTATATATACTCAATATTTTCTCTTATGTTCTTCATACAGAATATTTTCGAGGTTTGCTTCAAACGAGGGGGGGGGTTATCTGCTTCAGCACTCTGATTAGCCGACAAGTGATATTTCAGTAGTCGGACTCCGGTGGTAACTAAATTCACATCGACAGCAAACACAAACAACATTTATCTTGTGGAGTTAACCATCAGGCAAGGTTTTGAAGCTGAACTTACCATTCAAAATAGTATCTTTTGTATCCATTTTATCCCTGCTACTGCTCACGGAGGTTTGTTTACATCTGTCTGTCTGCGGCATGGCCGTCGACGTCAGTGCATGGCTTCCTGTTTTGACAAACTACGGAGGGGCCGGAGGCTCATGAAGCCTGGAGGCAACACCTACTCTCCCTTCTACTGTTGTACATCAACGGCCGGCACGAGTTAATCGCGCGTTAAAAAAATTAGTTGCGTTAAAATTATTATGCGTTTAACAAGTGTTAACGAGTTAACTTTGACAGCCCTAATATATATATAAAAAAAAAAAATATATATATAATATTTATATAATATATATATATATATATATATATATATATATATATATATATATATATATATATATATTGTGTGTGTGTGTGTGTGCGTGTGTGTGCATTATTTAGCTTATTTTTGGATAAATAAGCGAAATGAGGAAAACAGGTGGAGAAGGACTGCAGAAGCATGAACAAGCATGAACAGCCGTTTTCAATTTCAGCTACAGATCCTCTATAGCACATGTGTCAAACACAAGGCCCGCGGGCCAAATGTGGCCCACCATGTCATTGTATGTGGCCCTCGAAAGCTTGTGCATTATTGGCTTAAATTTTAAACCAAAATTTTAAGACTTAAAATAAGCTTACACCGCTTTAAAGCGCATATTGACAATAAACTACATCTCCCACAATGCATTTCGTCGTCACCCACAACGATAACAGTATCTCACCATGATCAAGACATCAAGACAACTGATGAACTTAAGAAAAACTTCTACAAACTAACCCCAATATGTCCAAGAAAAGAGAAATTGATGCACAAAGAAGACAGTTTTATGAACAACAGGAAAACAAATACAAGTTTGTACCTCTAAGTGAAAAAAACAGTTTGTCTTTTGTGTTATGAGGCGGTGTCAGTTGTGAAAGAATTTAATCTACGTCGCCATTTTGACAACAAACACGGAGCTAAGTATGCTAAATTTAGCCTACAAGAAATAAAGAATCGCTTCCACTCTGAAACCAAGCTAATAGATACTCTGAGTGATGTTTACAGAGTCCGTTACCATGGCAACGGAATCATCTGTGCGAGAGTAGGTTTACAACCACTGAGTTTAATATAATGACTTAAATATTTGAAACTTTAATACCTAATAAATACAGAAACAGTTATTCACCAATATAATAAGGTGCACTTTAAATTCATTTTGATTTATATTTCATTTTGTTACATTCATGCTGTCAATCTGGCCCTTCGATGGCAACCACAATGCTGATGTGGCCCTCAGTGAAAATGAGTCTGACACCCCTGCTCTATTAAGGTCTGGACTTTGGCTCAGCCGTTCCAGAACATCCACTTTTTTCTCTTTTCTATGTAGCTGTTGCTGTTTGCCTCTGGTCATTGTCTTACTGGAAAATAAATCTTTAAAGCTGGAGTTCTCTTGCAGACTGAATATGACTGTTCTCCAGGATTCTTCTGTACTGTGTAGCATTCATTTTACCTTCTGCCTTTTACCAGCCTTCCAGGGCTGGCTGCTGAGAAGCATCTCCACGGCATGATTCTACCACCCCCGTGTTTCACCGTGGGGAGGTTGTGCACAGTGTGTTTGTAGTGATGTCGTTTGGCAGACACCAAACGCATCTTATTTGATAGTCAAAAAGTACCATTCTGGTCTCACCAGACCAAAGAACTTTCTTTGACCATGGAGTCTTCCACATGCCTTTTGGTGAAGTCTAGTCTCACGTTTGTCACTGTTGGGAAAAAAAAAACTGCCATTTTCCCATAAAGCTTTGACCAGTGAAAAATTCGGGCAATCTTTGTTGTATACACGATCTCTCTCGTCTCAGCTGCTGAAGCATGTAATTAATGAAAAGTAGTCATTGGTGTCTCTGGCCTCTCTCCCTAATCTCCTTCTTGCATGGTCACTCAGTTTGTGAGGTCATCCTGATCTAGGCAGATTTAGACATGAGCCATATTACACCCATTTTTTGATGATGGATTTAGCTGAACTCTGGGGGATCTTCAGTCCCTTTTGTCATCTGTTTTCTTTTGTCATCATGCTGTAATGGAAGCCAGGAACACTGCTACTGTCTCAGTCACTAGAGACACATTAATTGCACTCAGGTGATTTCCATTTCACTAATTGTGGACACATGACTGGACCTCTGACTGACCTCAGTCAGTCACTTTAAAGGGAGCAAATATTTATGGAATAACTTATTTCACAAATTTTTTTTTTAAATTACATTGCTTTGTATAAACCTTGTAGAGTTTGTTTTTTTATTGTAATTTTTGTTGGGCAAAAATAGCCAGCTTTTGACCACGGCTGATTTATAAAATCAATAAAAAGGGGGTGAATACTTTTTTATAGGCACTGCAACAGAGTAGCTCCACTTAGAGGTCTCTTGAGCTATACTGGAATTACAGATCGATACAAAATGTCATTCTTACCCACTGGAACAGACTTCTATAATGACTTTTATTCCAGGAGTGGAGACTACTTTAAGATGAAATGCACTTTTTTTCCTTCTTTCTTCTGGTTAATAACTTACAGCAATCATTTAATCTTCCCTTATGATTTCTAAAACAGCTCTGAATTGCATCCATTTCCCATCTGCACCCTGCCACCACACATTTGAAACTGCTGAGGCACTTGAGTGTGGATTTGCATCAGTGCAACTGCATAAATGGCGGCGTATTTGTCCCGGTTCTGCTGCCGACTGGCTCCTTGTGGGGGAAGGATGGTAAACGCATTGTGCTTGTGTTATCTCCGGCCGTCTGGATTTATACCAAGGATTTTTATTCAGAATTATCAAAGTGGCAGGTCTCAGCCAAATAATGTCTGTGATTGAAGGTGGTGTATGAGAAGTGAAAAATCACACAGAGACTAAATGAGTTCATACGAGCCAGCAAAGCTGTTAAGAGCTTCTCAGAGATCCAAGTACTGATATGCAGCCGGGGTAATGAAATTCATGCATTTTATCTGTTAATTCTGTTTTATTTATTTTGTTTGTATCAGCTGATACTTTTGACTAAGGTCTTTCTTGTAAAGTTGGCAATGAATTTAAGGTAAAAAGGGTTCGTCAATAGCCTGTTTACAAAAACATTTTCCTGATTTTAGTTTGTATATTTTTTCTCTCTCAGTCCTACTGAGAACCGCACTGCATTAACTTACGTGATGCCCTGAAACATGAAAGCAAGACCAATTATCTGTTCTGTACCCTTCTCTGAAAACCCCAGTAGATAAAAGCTTAGGTGACATTTAAGCATTTATGAGTACAAATGAGGGACTTATTCTTTGAGGGCTCAACCTCGGCCAAGTTTAAATCACTCTCGGATTCACAATGTGACAAAGAAGCTTTTGCTCAACTCTACATACTGCCTCATCTCTTCCCCTCTTTAGGTTTCAGCCGAGCCATTCAGGTAACTCATCAAAATATAGCTGCCTTCCAGTCATAAGATTTATCATAGAATTGTTACTTGAAGACGATGGCGCTACCTCAACAGTATAAGCAGAATGAATAATGATTTTCTTCCGCCTCGGGGAAATATTGCTTTTACTTCCTGAGAGGAGGAATTTAAAACTTTCTGTCTCTTTGCCCCAATTTATAGCTCAATTTATCATTAAACAATTACATAGGCAAAGAATTCAATTTTCCTTCAGTCATTTTTTTTTTCTTGACTGTGTACCTCAGAAAGGGCAAACACATAATCATAGAATGCAGCAACACACTAACAAAGAAATATCGACTGTTGGCTTGCAGGAAAACATCGGGTGTGAATTGTGCAGGGGTTTTTGCAGCTAATAATAATCTTCCCTCCATTATCCAAGAGACATTTTTCACTGTGGCACTGTGGGAGAGATTTATATTTAAAAAGAGGTGAATAACTCTCTCAATCCCACAGCTTTACCTTTTTGTTTTGTGAGTAAAAGACAAAAGGGGTCGTCTTAACGTGTGTGTGTGTGTGTGTGGATATTTCTTACAATGTGCCAAATAATTTAAGCCGTGAGCATCATCTTTCACCAGAAGCATGGGTTTATTTCAGGTTAGTGACTGCTTGATTGTGTGTGGAAGCCGCATAGCAGCACATACATGTATTCATCCTTTGCAGCCAGACACAATTTCTGGACATCAGGTTGGAACTGGAGTCGGCTCACATGGGAGCTCATTTGGCAGAGCAGGCTGCCACCGAGGAGCCTAATGAAAGCGCACACAGCCAACACTTCAGCTGCAACGAGCACCACTCTCTCGTCAAACCAAAACCACATAGCTCTTGTTTTCCACGCTCTCTTTTTCTCACTTGGGTTGTGGGCTTATATGATCTTTTACGTGTTGCACTCTGTGTTGCCCATGGGACTTAAATCTATCCATAAATGTGAGATAATTTCAAAACTAAGGGAATCACAGATGGTTTTTTTTTTTCAAACAGACAGCAAAGTTAACTTTTTTTCTCAGGAGAAACGCCTCACTCATTCATTTATTTGGTTTGGATATCCTGTTCATGAAGTTTAGCGGAAGCATGCATGTGTGAGGATGTGTATAGTGGTTACTGGCGCTCTGTGGCATCTCGTGGGATTGTTCCCATTAAGAAAAAGCCTTACTTCTTGGATTTCCTGCTGTTGGCTCTTGTTCTATAGTTCTGACAGCAGAAAACGGTTATTCATTGCCAGTTCTTTACAAATCACCTGAAGAAATAAAAGATGTTTTGCATGCTATATATTGAACATTGCTAGCTTTGTCATTGTTATGCTAAACTCAGTACATTGCTTTGCCCACAAAACAGATGTCTGTAGTCTCTTTCAGTCCTAAATCCCTGACTAATCTCCTGACGTTACTATTCACAGCCTATATTATTAAAATAAACATAAGTAATTGTGTAACCAGTCATTGTGTCTCATTATCAGTTTTACTAAGACGTCAGTCATATTTGTCTCACTAACTGCACATGTGTGAGCCTCACCTCACACCTGGTGACTTGCATTAAATCTACTATATTAAGACCTCTTGACGTCAGACAGTAATGCACTTGGGCAGAGTTTTCAAAGTTTTCTCATTCCCAGCACATCAAATGCTGCTATTCTGTCAAAACTTGTGATGTCATAACTGTGCACCGTAAATGTAATCCTGGACTGTTAAGATTCTCATTAGGGGTTGTGAGGTGGACCAAACCAAGTTTGAAACCACCATTGATTACATTCAGTTATTCACCGTTTCATTAAGGATTAAGCATCACAACCAGTTCGTTAGGTCTTAGGAAAAGATCACAGGCTTAAAATGCACATCTTCATGATAATAATCTAGTGTATTGGACAATGGTGCTTAAAGACACCACTTCCATTACATGTTATACCATGAGTTCCTGGCAAAGCAGTACGTGATGCTGTTAGTGGACTGATGTTTATAAAGTCAAACGATGTTATCCTGAACCTCTTTATCAAGCACTTTTGTTAGCTAAATCAAGATAAGCAGCAATTACAAATGGAAACGGCATAAAACAGACACATTACACAACACTTTCAAGGGACTTCACTCCTGGGTAAAGTCACATCAGTTTTTTGTGTAGGTGAAGGCTGGATTGTTGGATGGTCATGAAAGGTCACAAGACAACCTTGACCGGAACCAGTATCTGCATTTGGTGCTTTTCATGGAAATGACCGTTTCTCGTAAAAAAAAAAAACAAAACAAAAAAAAACAACAAGCCAAGATGAGAGATGCAGATCATTCATTATATATCATTTTCTACCTTTAAACAACCATGGAGCACTACTGTGATGTCATGCTGTTACTCTAACACATCATAATCCATGATACTCACGTAGCCTCTAATGGTCTCTATTGGCTATTTACAATGTAATGTCCTTACATTTTTGCCTTGTTAAGTACTATCCAGAGCACTGATATGGGTAATTAGACATGTAATACGACGGTACATATAATACAGCTACAAAAACTGTACGAGGTAGAAAACGTTTTAAAACTCTACATTCAAATCAGTTCAACATGTGCATGGCTATCATGATTTCTTTCTCTCTTTTTGGAGGGATCTTCTTTAATCTCTTTAGACGTGACATTAGTGATACTGCCTTCTCTTTACGATTGAATGGAAATTGGAAAAGAATAAGGTACCAGCTATTTTTTCTTCTGAAACATGTTTTAGTGAAACTTTGATTCTTATTATGAATAATAAAAAGATTTGAAGTGTGTCTGACCTATTTGACTGTGTGTGTGTGTGTGCGTGTGTGTGTTAATTCACCGTAAATGACTGAAGTAAGTGACTTATTGGACTGGGAATGGTTACGGTGATCAGTCACTGATTTTTTATTTTATTTATTTTTTTCCCTCTGTGCAGCTTGAGCTAAAAGCTGTTCACTTTTTGAAAGCAACTGTATTAGGCACATTAAGCCGCAATTCTTATTTGCTTTGCAAGATTATCTCACTAATTAATGTGAAAAAAGGAGTGGTCAGATCAGTCAATATCTGATAGGAGGAGAAAAAAGAGCCACAGGATGATCATTTTGCAAATGCAATGCAAATGTGGCAACCAAATCAAAATGCAGCCAATTAGTATAAATAGATCAAAAATAAAACCAAAAGCTTATTCAGAATGTCACCATGGAAACACAATTAGCACAGCTGAAATGTATCTAGGTTACATACTGGTCCTTATGGATGTAATTACAATCAGTATATTTCCATATAAAGATGGATGTCAGTTGTATAATACTTCCATCATCAAGGAAGCTGACATTTCATCTTTTGAGAACAAAAAATGACCACATATTCAGAAACATTTTTCTCTGAGGCATCGGTACATGTGAGATTCCTACTGCATATGTAACCAAATAACACTATAAAGTGCAGTTTACCATGATCTAAGATGTACAAAGCCCTTTCCAATGTTTTTTTAAAATCCCTATTCACTGAAAAACACACACGGATCCTCATGTTAAATGTATGCATTGCTTTTGTCTGTACAATCACAAGCCACTGAGCAAGTCAGTGAAAAGTGGGCTTCAATTTCAGGACTAAAAACAGTTAACTTTTGTGTAACAGATGGCAGGTTGAATGCAAACAAAGAACATGGTGCAAAATGAAGATTGTACTTTACGAAGCTCCTTTGATTATGCACGGTTGTGCACTTCTACTTTGCTTTATGATGAAAACATTTTTTGTATCATCTAAATTTAATGAAATGAACACAACAGACAGGGGCATTGTATGGAGCTAAATCAGGGTCAAAAGTTTTGTAACATTAAAAAACAAAAATCTGAAACTGAAAGTTGAAATTTTGATATTGAACTTTGGACTCTTATTTTTTTCACTTACAAATTTCGTGTTTTCAGATTTCAAATCTTTTTTTTTCCACTTTCAAATCTTTTTTTTTTCAGATTCAAAACTTTTTTTCAATTTCAGATATTTTTATTTCAGGTTCAGACTTTTGACCCTGATCTAACGCGGGGGGCGGGACATCATGATTGACAAGGCTGAGAACCTTTCTCAACCACGTTGCCTTTAGGGACTGTTGTACTGTTAACTGTTAACATACATTTAGCCAGCTGCTTAGATCGGACCAATTGCAGTACCATCTCCTGCTCTATAGATTAAAACTCGACAGATTTGTCGATGGTCGCTTTTTTGAAAAAAAATCAAAAATAAATTAATTAAATAAATAAAAAAATGCTCGTCGGGCGGCCGCAGTGCATTGTGGGTGAACTAGGTGGAGCTGCATTTTGTTATAAAATGCCTGTGTTTTATCTTTTAATGCTCTTGTTTTGTTTTCCTGACTTTAGTGTATTTGTTTCGAGGGTTTACTTTAGGTGTTGGACTATTTTTGTGGTGGTTTGTAGATCATGCTAGCTGAGGCTTTGAAACCGTGATCGAGACTGATTACACATCTGGTGACTCCACGGTCCCTGCCCTCTGTATACCTCAAACTTTGCGCGCAAAGATGGTCTATGGAGCGGCATTGACAATAGTTTTATCTGATGTTCAATGTTGGATGATACTTATGGGTTAGAGTAGGATCAAAAGTCTAAACCTAAAAAAAAAGATTTGAACCTGAAAAAAAAGATCTGAAATCTAAAAAAAAAGAAATTTGCAAGTGAAAAAAATAAGAGCCCAAAGTTCAATATCAAAACTTCAACTTTCAGTTTCAGATTTTTGTTTTTGAGGTACAAAACTTTTGATCCTGATTCAGTTCCATAGCATTGCTGACAAAGTTGATCTTGTTTCTTCTATATGCTTGAAGAAGCTGTTTGGTGCTCTGATTTTTGAAACAACCCCAGGGGATGGCAGGCTCATACACCACAACCATTCTGGCTCTTAATGAGACTTTAGAAAAACAAAGGGAGAACAAAAGAAATGCATGATTATTATTATTATCTTTTAAAGTGTGTGTTATGGGGGGGGGGGGGGGGGGGGGGGGTCTCTCTCCTCCCACTACCTTTTGATGAGTCACACAAGTGAGATCTGTTGTTAGTGGAGACATGTAATGGTGATTTCTTTAAAGTCTGCACACTTCCTGAGGTCTACAGGAAAATGTGGCTTAAAATACCATAGCAGCTTCCTTTTCAACCATGTCTTTACAGCCCTGTTCATAGCAGGCAGTTTTAGGGGGCGGAGTCAGACACATAACTCAACCCCACCCACCTATTTTGTGGGGATTGCTTTTCACTACCAACTTCAGAAGTACAGATGATACAGCAAGATGTGAAACTGAATGGTAAAAATGGAGAAGCTCAAATTCTGCTCTGATCTTGGTCAGTGATATCACAGCTTCCCTGTAAATCAGTTTTTTTCAGACTCTGGTGTTCCTCTACTAAGTGAAAGGGTTGTGCTACCTTAAAGTTGTTCATTGTATATTGACTTCTGACACCTACACGTACACATGCATGTTTAGACCGCAATGTAAAATGCCTTTAAACTTAAAGTGATGCAGATAACATTAGCATACAATATCAGATAATTGTCAAATGGGCATTTTCAAGAATTTGAAAACAAGAACGTCACAAACCATAAAAATTAACCCAAGTGAAATGTCGTCTTTAGTGTTTTAAAAGGGTTTCTTGCCCTTTTACCCTATTGTATGATCATTTTGGTATAAATATTCTAAGACCTCTAGTTGTTTACAATCAAAAAAATAAAAATAAACATGACTGTGGTCAATAAATTGCGAATAAAAGGCCGATAAAAGTGGGTAGCACGGTGGCTTTGTGGCTAGCATGTTTTCTCACACCTCAAATCCCAACTGGGGCCTTTCTGTGTGGTGTTTGCATGTCCTTCCTGGGCTCGTGTGGGTTTTCTCCAGGTACATTGGTTTTCCTTCCACGGTCCAAGCGCAGACATGTCTGGGTAATTGGTGATTCTGAATTGACCCCCATGAGTGAGTATAAATGTGTGTTGTTGGCCATGTTTGGTCCGAGATGGATTGGTGACTCCATCTTTCACCTGAAGACACTTGGGAAAGGCTCTGAGAAAGTTAAAGTGTGACTGTGTGTGTGATGACAAACATAAGGAGGCCTACAAGCTGATGATCAGAGGGTTATTATAGGCTAGACTGCGTTAGTATCGAGCACTCGCTTTGTAAGAGTCACCAGTTTAAAATTATAGTCACTGAAGTCAGTTTGGATAAAGATTTGTCTGTTTTGTAGGTGGCACAGATGGGGAATGTACAGAAATAGTTGTAAGCATTTACCACAAAATTAAAACCAGTGAAAGATCTCCGAAGTTAATTATGTTATAATTTGATCTGTTGGATGCAGTAAACAGGATGAGAAACGGATGATCTGCTGTGGCAACACCTAAAAGGAATAGTTGAAAAGAGAAAAGGAAGAAGGTATTTCTCAAATATCAAAATTTAAAAACTACACAGCTCTAGCTCTATTAACTTATCTTATACTTCATTGCTATTTGTATCACTGTAAATTAGTAAAAATATATTTGAAAGAAGGAATTTGCTATTACTCATTCATCAGATTCTTTAAATCTTCATTGTTGCAGTTTTAGTCAGATGTTAACAGCACACTCATACGAAAAAGACGTCCATCAGCGTGACTGAGGAGAAGAAAGTCTGTCACATTTTCAGACATTTAGTCAGACTCATGGATACAAATACATTTTCATTTATTTCACATCCATTTTTTTTTAAACATTTGAAGTTTTCACAATCTAAATGATTCAACAACAAAATGAGAAACTACCACAACAAAGTCCAAATTTCCTACTGGGGACAATGATGCAAATGTCACTTTAGTAAAAATGACACATGAAATTTGCCAACCAGCGAAGATACAGTTAAAGGAATAAAAAGAGACAAAATAGGACAAAATGATGGTTCATGTTGGTGCTTTGACCAATACTTGGTCATATTCATGATAATCCAAGAATAATGTTAGATCCTGACCATTGCTGAAAGATTGATTTTTGTAAAATTCTTCTCTCTTTTATATTTTTTATTAGTAAATAATGTAAATCTATCATTACCCATGTGTCTTCAGGGAAAAGGAGAGAGATAACCAGCCGTACAAGCCCTTCCTGATTCAATGGAAACTTAAAAAGTCCGAAGAACATCCTTGCTGAACATTTGGGGTTATATCAATTTTGGCTAATGCATCCCATGAATATTGCTATGAATAGTGTCTCTTGAATGAATTATGTACATACATGTACATAATGAAGCATTAGGTACACATAGTACTAAACTTAAGAATTAATGGTCTATTTCATTCTTTTTTTTCCCTTTTTCTTTTAGTGAATAAGCATGGAGCAAGACTAAACAAAGTAGGTTAATAGCTTAGATACAAATTTGTACTGTACATTGTCCAGCTGAGTCTGAAGAGTCAACCTGAAACCAAGGGCTTCTTTTTGGACATATAAACTTCAAAAAGATGATACAGGACACCTTTTCCCTCCAGGTCCCCATGGCGACAACTGTTTCCACTCCTCATCCGAGAAATTGCCAGTTGGCAGTTATGTAAGAGTCCTAATCTGTTTCTCATATTCGAAACACATAATCCAAGCATGTCAAGATCCAGTGATTCAAGGTACTGCTCATTATCGTATGATGCCCCAGAGATTTTCACGACTACTTTCCCTGCTGTTGTGAGAAATTTACTTGTCCTGTTTCCAAAGAGAAAAAAAAAGAAGAAGAAACGGAAAAAAAAAAGACACTTTGTACTTTGGGCATTTTCTCAATCCAGGATCAGTCTATCTATATAAAATAACTCACATCATTTTCATGTTAAACCGACGAGGACCAGCTTGACCGTCTGCAGAGTCAACATTTGTGCCATTAGACTTTGATCGAGGCACATACTCAACATCTATGTTATTTTTATGTTTTCCTTTTCCTCTGCTCCAAACGAAAAGGAGCAGGAAGCAAAACAAGACCACTCCCAGGAATGTGAAACATCCCATAGCTGTTGACACTAAAATAGTCTTCAGGTCCAAACCGGGGGTCACATTGATCGTCGTATTGGCAGTGGTATTGCTGGGATCTGTGTGGTACTGGGTCCTGTTAGCGTAGAGCGATCCCAGGCTTTTCACTGCCAATGAAGTCATCAAGGTGTCATTTCCAGCAGAGTTGGAGGCAAGGCAAAGGTAGACACCACTGTCTTGCATCTCTGCTGACTTGATCTCCAGTGTGCCATTGCTGTGCACAATCACTCTTCCGTGGCTCTTGCTTGTCAGCACTCGTCGACGTGGGGACACCCAAGACACAATGGGCCCGGGTGTCCCATCGGCACTGCAGCGCAGCAGCGCCTGCTGGCCCTCATCCACGGTAATCGTTTGTGTTTTATTCTCACGAATTTTTGGCTTGGTGCATGTGACATAATAAGAGAGAAGAGTCTCCTTAAACTCCTTAAAGGGATGTCCGCGGATACCTTCCGATGTGCTGCATTCTGGCTGGGAATCCCCAAAGAAGATGGAGTGCCTTTTCTGTTGGATCCACATGAGACGACAATCACACACTAGCGGGTTGTTGTCAATCAGAAGAACTTCCAGAGTCTCAGGAGACTGAAACACACCCTTCTCCAGAGTATCCAGTCGGTTATGAGAGACGTTGAGGACTTTGAGACCCCGCAGGCCTTGGAAGGCGTACGGTTCTATGGTGCTTAGTTGAGCTCCAGCTAGGTGCAGCTCTCGCAGCCGAACCAGCTCCATCAGCATGCCCCCTTCAATGTGCTTGATGCGGTTGTAAGACAGGTTGAGGTGTGTCAGGTAGGGCAGATGCTTAAGGGCTTGGTAGGGGAAAGATGACAAGTTGGTGTTTGTTATAAACAGCGTTGTCAGATTTAGGCCATGCAGGGTATTAGCTGGCACATGGTCTAGTGAAGGCCAGTTATCGATTTCTAAATGCCGCAGCCGGAACAGCTTTTTGAACGAGTAAGGATGCAAAGTGCTAATGCTGAGGTAACGTAGATGAAGGCTGACCAGGTTGTGCAGGTGGGAAAGGGCCTCAGTGGGTACGACTGTAAGGTTGCATCTTTCCAAGGTTAGTGTCTCCAGGCTTAAAAGTCCACTGAATGCACGGTGAGAAATATAAACCAGATCATTGTCGCCCACCTCCAGAACCTTTAGATTATGCAGGTCCTGAAACATGTAATCCAGGAGGATGACGATTTTGTTGTCACTTATATCCAGGCGGGTAAGATTTGTTAGAGCTGTGAAGACACCCAGAGGGATGAGCTTGATACGGTTGCTCTTAAGACTGAGTGAGTGCATGTTAAACAGGGCGTTAAAGGCTCCAGGCTCAACGTAGCTGATAATATTTCCACTGAGATCAAGTTCCTCAAGCCCAGGAAAGGGAGCAAAGTCATCAGGGTTGATCATTGTCAGCTTGTTCTTACTCAGGTCCAGGATCCTGGTCTCAGTTGGGATGCCATCTGGGATGCTGGGCATGCGCTTGCGGTGGCAGACAACTGCCTTGCTCTGCGCCGAACACTCGCAACGTGAGGGACATCCCAAGGTAGAACCAACAAAGACAGCCAGGAAGGCCAATCCCAGGAATGGCTGCCAGCATGAGACGACTGTGTGCAGCATGACTTTGCTTGTGCAGTCCACCATTCTGTCACGGCTCTGCAAGAAAAGAGAGAGCAAAGACAGAAAGAAAGAGCTTAGCAGGTGACTAAGGATTAACTTTAATACCTGTGTTCCTGTCGATGGAAATACTATGAATGGACTCACTCTAAAATAACTTTCGGGAGGAAAAATGGCCAGAGGAGGCTATACGAGTATTTGACAGTTCATTTCTTTTCTTTTTTCTTTTAAAAAAAAAAACTGTTTCTAATAGTATTTGACAGCTGATCAAACTGAGCTTGAAGCACACAAATATCTAATTTTTTGCCTTCCTATTCCCATCTGGTAACTTATTCCAACACAGGCAAATTGAACTGCTGGGGTCCATCTCCAAATGTTCATGTGAATTAATGAAGTCTTTCTTTTGCATTTTTCCTCCAGGATTTAAATCTAGCTGTCATTTCATTTTTTTCTTCAATGAGATACTCATAAAGCCCCAACTGTGCTGCCTTAAAACACATCCCTGGTGATCACTGTCAGTTATCTTGCTTTTCCATGAAATTCAAACATAGTTGGGAGGAATATGAAGTACAACTTTAGCAAAACACTATAAGGGTTACTTTTTATTTCCATTTAGAAGAAGCTCTCAAAGCATTTTGTGTAAATCTAAGACAGATTTACTGTGGAATTTGTTACGGGCATGTTTCTTAACACATTCTTATTTTCCGGTACTTCTAAATAATCACATTCAAACACAGCATCACTCTTTCTTGAAGGATAAGCAAAAGGGATTGAACAGTTATGAAAAGAAAACAAAAGAAAGTGAAATGAAATACAAAAAAAATGGGCACTTTATGCAGTTCATGGACAAGTGTGGATAACTTCAATCATCAAGTAAAGCTTGTTTGACTTTTACAAACATTACCAAAAATGCAGCAAAGCCAGCAAAGAAATTTTTCATTTCAAAAGGTTTTTCATAAAATGTTGAAATTCCTTCAGTAGCAGGCAAACAAACCCATACCAGTCCAATCAAACTAATCAAGTTAAAAAAATGAAAAAAAAAATGGAGCCTCTACAAAATGATCAATAAAAACATAACATGGTCCAACTCACATCTGTCTCCTCAGTAAATACCAGTATATTAAGTACTGTGGATGTTTTATACTCAGCTGTGTAATGCTTACCCAACTGAATATGGTGAAAATATATGGCAGACCCATTTATCTGCAGTTTTGCCTTCATACACCACCACAAAGGGCTGTGGTAAAAAGACAATAAACATATGATCAAATTGTAGACTTTTAGCCTTAATTTAGGAGGTTCAACAAAAATATGAGATTTACCATTTATAAATCCCAGAAGTTTTAAGCAAAACAGAACAGGAACTTATATGTAATTATAACAAGAACAATTTCTAATACTTGGGTGAAACTTCTTAGTGGGGTCAATGGACATCACCGCCAACTTTTGAGGTTCCTCCCTGGAGATGCTTTGCCAGACCTTTAGTTACTGCTTGTTTTTGGGCCTTTCTGCCGTCAGTTTTGTCTTTATTAACATGTGTTTCTATAGAATAGAAAAATGCTAGGGGTGTCAAACTCCAGTCCTCAAGGGCCGCTGTCCTGCATATCTTAGATGTTTCTCTGCTTCAACGCACCAGATTCAGATGAATCGTTCGTAAGCAGACCTGGATGACAAGCTGGTGGTGATCCATTCATTTGAATCAGGTGTGCTGAAGCAGGAAAATACCCAAGACATGCTGGACAGTGATCCTTGAGGACTGAAGTTTGACCCCCCCTGCTCTATAGAGTTGAGATTAGGCGACTGACTTGCCCATTGTAGATTTTCTTCACCTTCAAAAGAAAAAATAAAGTCTGCAATTGCTTTCACAGGATTTAAGGTCATTGTTCATCTCCAATGTGAAGTGTCGTCCTCAGTTTTGTAGCATCTTTTTACTTCTGTCAGCAGTCACATCATCAATAGACACCAGTGACCTTGTTTCATTGGTGGCATAATGTCCCCATGTCACAACACTACCTCCATCACGTCTGATGCATGATGTGCTGCGTTTCAGATTACTGTTCCTATCCTTCTCCATACTTTTCTCTTCCCATCATTCTGATATGACTTGGTCTTGGTCTCATCTGTCCAAAGAATTTGATTATTTGATTATGTTATTTATACATTAACAGGGTTCCCACGCGTCCTGGAAAACCTGGAAAACCTGGAAAATGATTGACCAATTTTCCAGTCATGGAAAACATATGGAAAATGAGAAAAAATGCCAAATGTCCTGGAAACCGTTAAGTTATCCTGGAAAATTATTCATCCTACCCCTGTCTTGTGAGCGAATGCAAACGTGTTAAAAGTTATGCGCATAAATGTCTGTCATCAACACTGAGGCACAGCGCTTCTCTAGCTGGCGCAGTGCCCCACGTGAAGCTACCAATCAATCAAATCAATCAATCAAAAAAAAAAACAGTAATCACGTTCATACACTGATACAGTGTATGACGTGATTATTTGTCTCTGTAGTGGCTGAAAATGTCCTGGAAAACGTCCTGGAAAATAATATCAAGGAAAGAGTGGGAACCTTGATTAAAAAATATCTATAAATAGTAATCAAACGATTTGAAATCTTCTCAGACAAAATGCTACTTCATAAAATAACAAAAAAGGACTGTGACTGTTAATGTTTCTTGTGTTGAAGCTTTTTGTAAATGACCGGTTTGTGCTATAGTAAACTCAAGTTTCTTGGGTGCCTATGTGAGAAAGAGCTTGCTATTGATTTTAACGACCAGCGCGATGGCTGCTGGTCCGTCCGTGAACTTGAGATTTACCTCGCCTGACTCTTTTGTTCTGGTGCTGAGCGCAGAACACAAGGTGCACAGGTGGAAGGAGAGGAACAAAGAGGTAGGAGTTTGCTCAAATAAGGCAGTGGAAAAACAAGTTGTTGGCAATCTGATGATATTTTTGTATCTTCTGTCCACGGTGGCTGCATGTAGTTTGAAAAGCTTTCCTATCACACATTAAATCCCTGCAGCCTTCTGAACCTAAGAGGCAAACCATGTTTAGTGTGTAGCATTTACTTCAGAACTACTACAAATCTGCTCACTGTTTTTGATGTTTGCCTTAACCGTGTTATGGTGTATTTTTATTGTGATTGAACTAATTAAACAGAAAAATTACACAGAAGCAGCAATAAGACAACAACATAATATAAAGATTTTCCAAAGAAATTGTCATTGTTGCTGTTATGCAGTAGATTTTCCCATTTCTATTCACAATATATCACCCACCCCTTTACACAGCGTTGATATTCATAATGAAAACAGTCTATGCACTCAAAACTCCCCTAGAAGTACGTCACTGTACTTATAATAATTAGTTGGACTGAATGTCTCATTTCCAACAATGAGGCACCATCAACTATGATGTCAGTATCAAACTAAAACACCAAGCAGCCGCCTTCTTTTTCCACAGGTCTCATCTAAATTTAGTCCTACCCATCATACCGATGATCTTTGTTACAATTCTCCCTTGTGAACTGAGTCTTTGGTACTCCTCGTATAGTTTTTTTTTTTTTTTGGAAAACCAACATGTCATTTACTGGTGTTCCTCCATTGCACGCCATTTTGGATGTTTGCTGTTGATTCTTGTCTGGTTGTCGCTTTGCCTTTGCTATATGCTTCATTTCTCTGACTGGTTTTATGCCAATTAATGGTCTCCACAGGCACTTTCTTCTGGGTCTGTTGCTGCTGCCCGCTGGAAATCAAAGTCGAATCCACAGGAAATCAGACTAATTTTTTGTATCGGAAATGAAAAGAATTACAATGGCTCACCAAATTAGTCTAGACTACAAAATTACATCTCAGTCACGGAGAGCCTTTTACTATATCTCCTCACAAATGCCTTCATTACATTTGTGTCAACATGAGCTGCCAAATTTAGCTCCATCTTGACAAAATATTAAAACCATCACTGTAACAGTGGACACTATCAGACACACACAAACACACGTCTCCTTCATACAGACTCAAAAGCTTTCAGACCTCTCTTCAGCCATTTCTCCCCTAAAATAAAAACCAAGATCGGTGCTGAGCAGGAGAATTACACTAATGATACACAGAGACATAGTATTTTAGTTTTCTTGTGTCTTCATGGGATTTTCAAATATAAGATGTCAGTTTGGACCGTTTACTGAAAATTGCATCATCCATTTGACTGTTATTGCCACATTTACCTTCATATTTTTCCTCAACCTTTGGCACCGAAACCATTTAGTTTGATTTATTCACAACAATGGTTAACAACGGTTCACAAATGAAGGTTTTTGATGAAAAAATAAACCATTTGTTTGATGGCTCATTCCTCTGTTTCTGGGTTACCACAGTGAAGTGGCAGAGAACAGCTGGCTTTGCTCTTGGGGAGTTTGTTTCACATACTGAGAGACCTCTATTGAATTTTCAGCCTAAAAATGGATTTTCAGTGTGTCGTGTGGACCAATGGTTTCTGATCCAGAAGGCGCATTTTGTAAATAAATGGAAATTATAAGGCATTTAGGTAGTTTAATTTCAATATATTGACTTTGGAAACAAATATTGCATGAAATATTTATAGCATTATTATTTATTTTTGTGTGCATCACAAAATAAAGGAAGATATGGTACTGTTTTAGCGGTCCTATATTGTCAGTGCTATATGTACGACTAATATTTATGGTGTAAATCGCTATATGGGGGAATTGTTGCGCTTGGCGGAGGTCTGTGCGCTCTCTGAGTTCTTTTCTAGTTATTGCTGCCATATGATTCAGTTCTTTATGAGGATGATGTCTGATTAGGGATGGTGACAGGATATCTTATAGCAAAGCGTAATCGGCGCAAGTATGAACATGTGATGTAACCTTCTCACCTTAATTCAAGTGCATAATCTGCTGCACCTGCTGAAGTGTGCGCCGGGTAATGAATCCTGCCTGGAAATAGGCAGATGCCCTGGGGCAACATCCTGAAATTAATGGTTTTCATGAATGGCCAGCATTCAGATGTTAAAATAAATCTCTAAATCACATAACTCAGTTTAACCTGTTATTAGCAAGTGCTTCCCAAATCCCGAGGGACATGCTGCAGAGGGTATTTAAGTCATTTTTAAAATCATACACAGCATGATATAAGAGACCTTTTGAAACATCATAAATGGACCATTTCCATGCAAATAAAATGTGACTCACAAGCTCTGGTTTTCCTGTCATTTTTAACAATGTGACTATCTGCAACATGGTGCAAGCACTAGCCTGTTATCTGTTTAAGCTCCAACACAGATTCCAGCAATATAAGGATGACCGCCCTTTGACAAAACTTCACTGAGCCAAAGAATTAAAAAAAAAAAAAAAGCTTTAATTTTCTACACCCGACTCTGAATTTGGCTTACCTTTAACTCTTACCTTTGCCATTTTTCCATTAGAAATTTGTATTCCAATCAAAAACAACTCGATTCAGGAAATTCCCAGATCTTTGTGTGTAGTAAAAACTACATTTTGAACTTTGTTTCTCTTACTAATAAGGCATACTGAAGTCAGCTTCTTGGAAAACATGAAGCCTTTTTGTTGTTCTAAATGGATAATGCCTGTAGTGATGAGGGTTTGTAAATGCCCATTGATTCTATTGGCTGTAAACATTTTTTAAGCGTTTCAATTATCCAAACAGGTAAAGAACTTTCCGAGATAATGTCCACAGCTCAGCAGTTGTTTCCACATGAGGATGCGTAATGCACACATACTAAAGAGCCATTTATCACCTAATACACACGGGATACATTGATTTCGATCATAATTATTGCTCTTACACACACACACACACACTAATATATATATATATATATATATATATATATATATATATATATATATATATATATATATACATATATATATATATATGCCTCATAAATAAAGGTTTCATGGAACCTAACAGTATATTCCTTGAAATCTGTATAAAAACATGCCCTGACATGGAGTAAATACCAACAATTTAATCTCATGTTATCTTATAATGTTTCCACACATTTCTATTAAATCTCAATATTCTGGAAGCGTCTGGTAACAATTCGTAAAAGCCAAATGGCAGAAAACCTGCAATACTGTGAGATAAGAGTGGACAGTGGAGGACAGTGGAGGTGTTTCTGCAGTGTGGCTCCTGACCCACATTAGTTCAGGGCTGGATCCTGAGAGAGCGATGATAAGAGCTAATGGCATCTGACTCAGCATAAATGTGAGCAGCTGTTTATATATATAGCTGTTTATTTATATATAGCAGCTGTATATATATATATATGTATATATATATATACACACACACACGCACTTTTTTTTGTCAGAATTATATACGCTATAGAAGCTTCTTTGCCACCTCTTTTGTCAGACGGATATATCTTTGTGCAGCTCTGACCTCTCGACTTGGTTTTCAGGTAAGTGAACACTACAAAAAGTTTTATCAAAAAGAAATCTATAAGTGAGAATGCTGCTGTGTACTGGGGATTGCAATCGCTCCTCGGGCAGTTGGCTGATATCTTCTGTATTATTGCCAGATTTCTATCGTTTCACACCCCGACTTGCTTTCATTTTGCTCAAACTTTTCTTTTCTTTTATAACCTACTTTCAGTGTGAATTACCGTCTAGTGTATCCACATTTTCCATATGGCTCAAGTGAGATTTAAATTATATCAATGGCAATGTGCAACCAACAAAAATGAGCTGATATGACTCCTTAAAACAGCAGCATTGCAACAAAACCTTGGGGGAGGATCTGTCTTTATTAAAACTGTTCCTCTTTATATCTGATGCACGATCTTTCTTCCAATATTACCCTCATGTGGTCAGAAGTGGTATTGCTACACAAAGTGCTCTTACAAGAAATGTAATCAGTGTATCAGTGGCTCTTTTGTTAACACATTGGATGCATGTGCCCCCATGTGGTCAGCACTGGTATTGCTACATAGAGTAGCTTTAAGGAACAGTATATGTTTTTCAAGTATTATGTTAATTTACTTGTATAAAGCTGGAAATTGTTATTGCAGTAAAAACAAAGTATTTATTCATACTGCAGTAATCATTTAAATGTAAAAGTGCATTAGTTAGGCTGTTGAATAATTGAGAGTAAAGTTTTAGCATGAACGTCTGACATTTATACCTATTTATTCATTAATTTTCTTATATGGAAACATCAAAAACAAAGATGATCACTCCAGTTTATTGTCTTTGCATTCATTATGAAAAAATGAAGACAGCACAGGATAATAAAGGTGTGTTGATATTTGAAGCAGCACGTCCAGATGACAGGTGTGGTTCTGAGCAGAACCTTTTTTGATCCAGCAGGAAGCAACTCCACAGAAACAAGTGAGTCAATTTTGGTTTAATTGGAGCCAACTGCGTCAAACAATCATGCATGGGTCAGTTTGCTCATCAGTGTCTCTTCTTCTGCTGAGTGGTCACCCACTGGCCATGTTTGAATGCAAATAAATTACCAATTAATTTTCCCCACAGCTCCAACATGGAATAAATATAATTATGCAAAATGATAAACTGAATTTCTCATCGGTGGACCCACTGCAGCAAAGGTCAGGTTGTTAGGCTGCGGTAGGATCATGGAAATGGAGGGATAGACTGAAATATTTCAGGTGAATATTGTTTTTTTTTTTTTTTTTTTGACTCTTTTCTGTCTCATTCTAAAATCATTTGTATGAGAGTTATAAGAGGATGGAAACTATTTTTTTTCTTGAAGCACCAAGTGCACAAAACACAAAAACACCAGTAATAACATTATGGCCCCAATCATACACCTCTCGCTAGCTGCTACTCTCAAATTGCAGGTATAGGAACTTCCGCTAACTGCTAATACAATCTTCTGCTCCCTAAAGTAGCGGGTGGTCTGACTACCCGCAACCCGCATGTCGGCACGTGCGAGAGCGTGTCCAAAGGGCATCAATGTGTGTCCACCTGGTCACATGTGGACGTGCACAAACGGCTCTACCTCTCGAATTAACTCGAATAAAAAGCGTGATCTGGCCTCAGTTGAACCCCTGAGAAAATAGCAGAGATTGTCTTAAACGGCTTGCTCGCCAGTTAAATCATAGACGACCAGAGCGTGTTTACTGGGAGGACACCAACTATCTGGGACTTTCAGGATGCCGATAGGAATTGTCAGTATAGAAATATTTTTATGTATATATCAGTGCAAAGGAGGAGGAAGGAAGAGGAGGAAGCTCTACAGCAGAGTCCCAGATGAGCTGCGCATGAGAGCTGCTCTGATCTGGATGAAAAGACGCCCCATAGCGGTTTGCGGGTAGCGCAACCTGCTCTTAGAGGCAATGGCTACTGATGCACTGATTGGTTGAGCAGGTGGAACGTCTAACCACTCCTATCAGTGACGTGCGGTCAGGTGAGACAGGGGAGGCCGTGCCTCACCTGCCATCATGGAAAGAAAGAAATGAAAATATATATATATATTTTATATTTATCAATTGATTTGTACTATAAAGTAATTTTCCATTTAACCTCACCATTTTTAGATTATTTTTTATTCAAAATCGCAGAATTTTCACATTTACCATTCAAATACTGAGAAGATGCGGGCGGTGAGGCAGCACCCCGCTGAGCCTCACCATGGATTGCGCAATGACTCGGCTAACTGTGCTGCCATGCTATGTAGTGAGACCAGATCGCCGTCTCTTTGTATGTCACTATTAAAATGTTCAAACACGTTTGCTATATGAAATAAGTTTCCATAGTTTAGCTGATTTATATAATGAACAGCAACTATATGTGTGTAATGTGTTTCTTCAGCGCGATCATAAAACGGCTGAGAAGAGGCACGGGGTGAGGCACGCACTTCTCCTGCCTCACGTTAGGGGGCACTAGTGAGCACAGGGATTCTTCTTGCGACACATTGGCTGCAGAATAAGTGACAGCAAGCGCTGTCACATATTCTGCAGAAGGAGCGGCGCATGGACTTCATTTATAAGTAAAGGTAAGACCATAATAACTTTTTTTAAAAATTAAATGTGCTTTTTTGTGCGCTACAGTTTGTATGTGTAAAGCATTTATATGTGAATGACGATAGGAGGTTTTAAACATAAACAGTTAACTGCTGCCAATCAAATGGTGAATAAGTTGTTCTGGAGGGTTCATATGCTTGTAAATCTGACTGATGAAGTCAGTGCCTCACCAGCCATGAATCTCACCGCACGTCACTGACTCCTATGCATAATGTAGCGGGTAGGGCAGGTGGGATAGCGGGTTTAGCAAGGTGGAAGATTGCGTTCTTTGCGAGGGAACGCTCTCCCGCTACCCGCTGTCCCTAAATAGCAGCTTTTGGAGAACCATAAACGTGGTAAATTGTTGGTTGTGAACATTTTGCTTTGGCATTTATCTGAGGGGTAACTTTGAGCACCCTAAAAACTCACATGGCACTTCTTATTTTTCCAAAGCATTTTGAGGATTTAGATAACAACCTTGCCCCTGTGCAATCAACCAATAAAAAGCCACTTGTGAAATTGGTCTTCTTCTATCTCCTCTGGAAAGGGTTTCATCCTGTGTTTGAGTTGGCCCCCAGGTACTTATCACTGCACATAACGCAATTCCCTCTCACACAGACCACCGTGCTCGGAGGGTGTGGGACAATATCTTTCTTTACCCACCAATTATCAACACCCCGGTAAAAAGCATAATCAAACCATCACATTTTGATATTTTGACTTCGAAGACCAATCTGGTGGAAAAGCCCCTTCTGAAAGGAGGGGAAAAAAAAACCACTGCAGAGGAATGGAGCTGCGTGAGGGACAGAGCAATAATGAAAGCAACATTATGTATAATCATCCAGAGTGTGAATGTGCTACATACTCGGTGTAGCAGTTAAAAGCTAGTGCATTAGAAAGCTTGCCTTATGACAGGGCGGCCCTCATGATAGGTTCAATTCCTTGTAACGTAATTGGTTATAATGAAAGACCAACACGAAAGAAGCCTCTTTCGGAACAAAGGGGGACAGAAGTGATGGTTTTAAAACTCAGCATCCATAATGTGTTACTTAAATCCATTGAAGGAAGAAATAAAACCATGTCATCGCTGTAAGATTTGCATAGTCTTCTGTTTTCTAATCACAAAATATGATAATATAATTTTAAATACAAGCTATTCTTTTTTGTTTTTTTAAGGGTCGAGGTTTATAATAATGCCACCCTGAAGGAAAGATATTATTATGCAGGTTAGTTTGCAGTCTGGGCATGGAATTGAGTCAACTTTTCAGAAGAGCATCAGCAAGGAATTGAAAGGGATCGTAATGAGTTGGAAGAGACAGCGATGCTCTTTTCTTTGTCCATTATTGAAGGGATCTTTGTAAAGAGCAGCACAGCTTTAAAGCGAACTGGCCAACATGCAAAATGACACTGTGCTCCTTTAATAAACCGCACTCTGTCTGGCTTCTCATGCAACTGAATGCCTCCACAGGATGTGACCTGGATACGATTAAATGACTCTGCCGCCTTCAATTTTGCAGAACATAAATAATTAACAGGGAGAAAGCAGCACTATTTCTTATAGCAAGGAGGAATACATTTAGAAAAAGAAAAAAACAAAAGACCTCATGAAGCTGCACTTGTTTTTTTTGGGGAGGATTCTTAATGTCTGTAGATGGAAGATTTAAATCTTAAAAAGTCCCATCATAGATGATATTTGCTGCAGGAAATATAGTTTCATGCACACGTGCCCTGTGAAACAGCAACATAGTCATGTGATTTAGGGATTTGGGACCTAGAGTCCTTAACTATGAGGATCAACAGCCTCAGGGCAATAACAGGCTTCCATGCACAAATTACCCTTCTGCTTAGCTTGCAAAGTGAAGTCGAAGCTCAATTAATCTGTGTTAATTAGAGAAAAAACTGGGAGATTAAGTCACTTGCTCATTTTGAGTCTAATAACCCTTTGATTTGGTATTGAGCCATCATAAAATACATTTTAAAAAAGCACTGACAAAAAGAGGACTTCATGTGTGGTGTAGTTGGGAGAAAACAAAATAGGAAAAACAAACAAACAACCAGAATATCGTTTTCTGGAAAATGGTGCATTATCTAATAAGATTTTATTGTGCCACATTATTCAGCGTGAAAATGACACCCACACTCACGTTTCAGCCATTCCACGTTTTAACATAAACATTACTGCACTTTTACATTGAAATGATGTGTTTGCTGCTTTATGTGACCACTTTAACGGGTAAGAATGCTGTCAAGTGGAGGCTGTACATTATCACAGGAACATTTAGAACAGATTCATTTCACATTAACAGGTAGAAAGTTGTGTAATAATAATGTTGAGCAAACAATATCTTCTGGTGTAAACTAGATGCGTCACATACAATGCTCTTTTACTTTTTAATCAAATAAAGCTACTCTGGAGCCATATGTGAACAGGCTTATAGAAACACAAGCAAATGGCAAATTATCAGATATTGTAAGAGAAGATATTGTTTTGCAAAGATTAGGAATGAAAAATATAATCTGTGTGTATATATATATATATATATATATATATATATATATATATATATATATAATAGATGTAAATGGAAATATGTGAAAGTTAGAATATAGAGAAGGGATACTCTGTGTAAGAACAAAAAGACAAAATCACCCAATCAAAGTGGGTGTTGTTGTTTGTCCGAGGATGTATTTTTCTAATACATCTTCAGACAAACAACAATACATTAAATTTTTTTGTACCATTGTTTACTTTACACAAATGAATCCAGCATTGTTCACATTAGCTTGTAAATCTATCTTTTAGCAGCAATTACTTCAATTGATCATTTTGAGTATGACTATCAGTCATACACAAAAATAACATTGTTCTGAAGAAATTTTGGCAAATTCTCGCTTCGAATTGCAGCAAGACATTGCTTAAGATCACTGAGAGTTTTTGGAGATTTGCTTTTGGTGTATTTTGAGAAAGACAATGCACTGGTTCACACACCAGTAGAATGATCCAGAGTGTTGGTCAAACCTGCTGGGATGTTAACTGAAGATGGCCAACTGTCTTGAATGGTTTCTGTCTTTCTTGGTGTATAATGTTGATCTCCAAATTGTTAGGAAATGGTTTCAAAACCCTTTCCTAAGACCACTGTGTAGGTCTTTCTGTTTTCGCATTGTGTCATACACAAACACACACACAGAATTAAGAGGATGTACTACATTTACACATGTATGTCCTATCCAGAATATTGCAGTATATCTTTGCCCAAACACTTCGTACTTAGTATAGCAACTATAGCTTACTGAGCTACACTGAGTGAAAAATCAATAACTCGATCAAATGCCACAAATCCTGTCCGTTGAGGGTAAAACCACTATTTATATGGACAAATCCAAGCATTTTTATTACTAATTGTGAGAATAAACCACTAATGATCAACACTTTAGCTGCACGTGTCTTTATATTCCCCCATCACAATGCATGACTTATGGTAGACATTTTTCATTTCACATTTCAGGCAACGCTCCTGCTGTAAGTCACTGATGCCTGGAGGGATTTTCTTTTTTCCACCTGCTACCCTACTGAGAGATTAGCGCACAGCAGCAATCCCGATTCAGGGAGGAATGCTGTTTCTCACTCACAGGTATAATCAACAGTTTGGGCATCATTTGCCAACAGAAGGGCTTGAACCAGAGGGTGCTGCAGGTGGAAAAGATCCACACACTAAATGATGTCATATTGCTGTCAGAAGTAGGGAAAGATGGGATAATATTCAGGCATAAAATCAAGAAAGAAGTGGCTATACCTCCTCCTTTCCTTAATCCTGTCTTTCCTTTAATGACTTAATCATAAACTTGCATAAGTACTAGTGTCTGACTCAAATTTTCAAAACCTGCCTCATATATTTTTACTGAGCTAGACTGTATTCTTACTTAGCCTCAAGTCTAAAAGCACTTTTAAAAGGTTAAGCACAGCCTTGTGTGAATTTAGCCACCCCCCAGTTTTAAACTGAAAAGCCTCCTGAGATAAATTGTGTGGAGTGATTAAAATGCATCTGCAGCCACCGTGAACACACTGTGTGGGCTCCTGAGAGCCCTCGTGTATTTGTTTCTTTCACCCACTGATCCACCTCCCCCATCCCCAACCTTCCACGTCTGGACAGCCTACATCGGGTCTGAGTCAGGAGGTGTTTCATCTGTGGTGTGACTCAAGCTCAGGGACAGTTAAAAGTGGCCGGCACTCCCCTTTGCACTCCCACCCACACACCTCTTCCTGGCCAATACTTACATCTAAATGTCTATGAAAACTAAATATACTGAGCAGCGTGTGCAGATTGAGAACACAAACTGAAAATGCAGCATAGCCAGTATCAGCAGTCAGGCATAATAAATGAAGATGTGTGTGCTGACTCTACAAATGCCTGCAGGAAAATCTTCGAAAACAACAAGGTCCATAAGTGCAGCATAATGAACGCGTCGTGTTTCCCATTGCCAGTGCAATTTTGGCCAAACGCTGTCAATCAATGCTTTTTCAATATTATTCAATGGAATACTGTGAGCGTGCAGATACAAGGGACATTTCTCCATATTCATTTAGATTGCAGTGCTGTTAAATTTTGCATAGGCTTTACAAATTCATCAAAGTTTTCAGCTTTATTCAGCTCATCCATAAGGGACTGCTGAGCAAATATTTTATGACCAAAACAGATAAACAAAGCATTTAAATTTTAACTACTTTTGTAGAGGGCATAATATATTGATGGCGTTAGTTTAAATCAGCACAAGAGGCTCCAACATAGATCTCTATAAACTCCCAACAGCTCAGCATGCTTGGCAGCAAATCTTGTATAACTTTGTGTCATGCAATTCTTCAGCTTCCATCCTGAGACACAATCCATTTGGAGTCACAATGGAGTCACATGGAGTCACAATCCATTTGGAGTCACAATGGAGTCACATGGAGTCACAATCCATTTGGTAGGGACTTAATGGCCCTTAGCAACCAACCCGGTATTCCATGTTCCTGTAGCATCCCCTAGAGATTCTGGGGGGGGGGGGGGGGGGGGGGGGGGGGGGGGGGGGGTATGGTTGAAGGGATTGGGCAAACTCCCATGCTCCCTCTCCAAGATCCTGGCAAGGGTATAGAGATGGTCTAGCTTTCCATGACCAGGACAGTCTGCATTGTTCCTCCTGAATCTGAGGTTTGACTGTTTGACTGGACTCTCTTCTCCAGAACCCCTACATAGACCTTTCTTGGGAGGATGGGAAGTGTGATTCTCCTATAACAGGAACACATCTACTGATCCCCCCTTCTTAAAAAGAGGAGCCACCTCTCCCAGTTTCAGACTCGACTTTCTCTGTGGAAGACAAGTTGATGGGATTAAGAAGCAGTATTTCTTCCATATCCTTAGTTGAGGATGATGTGGTCCTACTTTCACAAGTGACCATGAGCAGTCAAAAAGTGGCCAAAATGAGATTCCTCTGCAAGGCTGCTTGACTCCCCTTTGAAGGTTGGGTGAGAAGTTGATGTCCATGTATAACAAGGACTTGGAGTAGAGCCATGGCTCCTTCACACTTGAGAGGAACCAACTGAAGTGGTCCAGGCATCTGGTTAGGAAACATCCTGGTTGCCTTCCTGGCGAAGGTGTTTCAAGTATGTCCCACCTGCTGAAGGCTGCAAGGCAGATCTAGAGTGTGCTAGATAAATTATATGCTGGTGTTTGTTGTTCCTCATGTCCGTTAATGAATCTAAACTTAAAAAAAAAAAAGATTTTAATAAAAAAAAAAACTGCAGCTGCTAGTATTTCAAATAAATAAATTACATGGTTGCCTGGCCCTATTTATGACCCACTGAAATTCCAGCGGCAGAGCTAATCTGACTGCAGTCACATCTGAAGTCTGACCCTAACCAAAGGCCTCAGAGGGGAAATCAAAGCTGCCATTTGGGTTATTTGACCTATTTATAGTTGGCCATTATCACCCATCTACTCCGGTTCATGTGTGGGATTATGGTCAATGCAAGGATCACAAAACCTTACTGGATATTGATCCAGTCACAAAATCCAGAGGTTGTAAAGCCACAGCCAGAAAACGAAACCAAACCAATGCTATAATAGGTGGTAACAGCAGGGCCGTTATTTTCGGACAGCGTCTGATTCTTGACTAGAACGTCTCAGTCAATATTAGGTTTTACGAGCCCTCATGCTGCACGGTTTCACTTCACTACATCACCAAAACAGTCTGTCATCATATTTGCCCTCTTTTTTATGTCTGTTTTTTAGTACCTGAAGAGAAACAGAAAAGGACACAACTGCTTTTAAGCAGCAAATAGAGCCACACCTTAGAAATTTTCACTTGTCATTATAAAAAGTTATGTAGGGCAGTCATTGTATGGCAGGGGCTGGGAAAAATGATCAAGCAGTTGTCCGTTCTCATGCCGTTTATGATAAAATGTATAATAAATAAAATATATAATAATAAAAAAAAACTTAATGGTAACAGATAACTATGTTGCATTTGCTTGTTCACTCAAGCATAATATCACCATATTTTTTAATTCTCAACAAAACCGACAACAGTAATTTTTAAATGATAATTGGATTTTTTGAAATTCAAAAATTGCAACTTGTATCACATAGCTGTGACAACTAAAAAATTTTTTTTGTTATGGACTAATACAAATTTAATAAATGTTTCTAAAGTAGCACTGCAAGTTAAAGTTTAGATCCAATATTCATGAGTGATCTGTGTTAAAGGTGTTAACTGTCATTTTCTGATCAGGTATCTGATTAAGGACATTTTAAAACTGATACATTGTGCTTTTCTGTGCGTTTGGACTGATCTGAAGTATTGCAGTAATAAATTATTTCCATATACATCATAGTACCATATTTTCCGGACAATAAGTTGCGCTTTTTTAGCTGGTCCCGTGACTTATAGCGACTTGTGTAGATGATACCTTGCTGTTGTCATGGATGACATACAACTGAACACTGCTACTGAAAAAAAAATTACAAGAATAAACTATAAAGACTGAGAGAACACAAGAAAAAGCTCTACTGCAGAATCTAAACTGAACATTATAAAATATGCAGCCAAAAACAGTAATTGAGCAGCAGAAAGATTGGAGTTACCGTACCGTACCGTCTTCTTCCGCTTATCCGAGGTCGGGTCGCGGGGGCATCAGCCGGAGTAAGGAAGCCCAGACCCCCCTCTCCCCGGCCACTTCCTCCAGCTCCTCTGGGGGGATCCCAAGGCGTTCCCAGGCCAGCCGAGAGACATAGTCCCTCCAGCGTGTCCTGGGTCTTCCCCGGGGTCTCCTCCCAGTGGGCCGTGCCCGGAACACCTCACCAGGGAGGCGTCCAGGAGGCATCCTAACCAGATGCCCGAGCCACCTCATCTGGCTCCTCTCGATGCGGAGGAGCAGCGGCTCTACTCTGAGCCCCTCCCGGATGACCGAGCTTCTCACCCTATCTCTAAGGGAGAGCCCGGCCACCCTGCGAAGGAAGCTTGGAGTTAGATTGGATTGGAGTTAGTGATTTATTTTTTTCATAGCTGTCAGTTACGTCTGCTTTTTTCGTCAGTCCCTGACAAATTTCTCAGGGAAGAAGCTTGAAAAGAAGGCTAACTGCAGGCTGAAAGCATGATGGCCAGAGCTGGAGGACCAACTCCATAGATGGGTCCTTGAACACCTGCTGCAGGAAGGGGCTCATCAACGGTATAATTATCACCTGGTCTTATTGCCCGATGCAACTTGTATATATTTCTTTCCTCTTAAAATCATATTTTTTGAAAACAAAATATGCTAGTTAGTTAGTTGGTTTTGCCAGATGATGGCACTAACCATGAATGTAAATGCAGACAAAACAACAACAACAAGAAAGAAAAACTAATTTAACAGATGTGACTAATACTCTGGTACGACTTATAGTCTGGAAAATATGAAGCTCAGAAAACAAAAAAAAAAAAAGGTTTCTTCAATTTCTTCTGTGTTTGTTGGTCCTGACCCTTGGAAATCAAAGTCAAATCCAGAGGAAAATAGAGTGAATGGCCTTTTCTGTTTTATACAATTGTAAATTCAATTCATTTGGCTTTTTGACTTTTGATCACTCAACAATAAAGCTGTGTTTCCAGATACCTTATCTTTCTCTTCACTGTTTCCAAGACTGGATGAACTGATAAAATCAATAAATAATTAATGTGGATTATGAATAATTAAATCCTGTAATCAATACTATTAGTTTAGATGCAAACAGTAGCTCTGCTAGTTTTTGAACAGCCAGATTAGGTATGTGTTTGAATGTATGATGAATCCAGAAAGCAGCTCACTGCTCTGGCTGTGAGCTTTGATCTGAGATGAAAAAGAAAAAAAAAATCTGTTTTTTAAAAACTCAAATACTGCGCTCCATATACATACTTTTATATATATATACACATGCATACATATAATACATACAAATTATACATACATATACACACACACACGTATATATATATATATATATATATATATATATATATATATATATATATATATATATAGAGAGAGAGAGAGAGAGAGAGAGAGAGAGAGAGAGAGCTGTCAGACGATTAAATTTTTCAATCCTGATTAATCGAAAGATTTTCATAGTTAACTTGCAATTAATTGCACATTAATCACATTTTTTTTATGTTTTGTTTATCCATTCATCATCTATACTCATTTTGTCCTATACAGGGTCATGGGGATCTGGTTTATTTTTTTTTAAGCCTTTAGTTTGAAAACCAGAAGTCCACCAATGCTGCTGTACTTTTTGGGGGCTTAATTCATCAGCTTCTTGTATTTTGTCGGGCTGCTGCTTGACTGCAGTAATTTGCTGACGGTCCCTAAACTCCACGGCAGCAGTGAGGTACTCAGAAGGACATTCAGCGCGGTTCTTTAGAGTTTTAGCCACACTCACTGAGCTTGGAGGGTTGATGACACTTGTTAAAAGGTCTGGCATACTTATATCTACAAAATGATACCAACCTGGATGAAATTGGTGCCGTTTTCATGACGCTATTAAAGTTTAAAGAGAAAAAAAGACAAGCGAATGTCAGATGTGAAACTAACTTAACCGTGCCCTGTGGTGGTAATTCATTTCAAAGCGACAGCAAATACAAATAACCTTTTTTTTGTTAACAGACCCATCTGGCAGCACCATAAGGCTTAACTTGCCGTTCATAAGACCCTTTTCTGTCGCCATGTCTGTCCCACACGTTGACTGTATATACACTTATTGGCTGAGGGTCATATTTACAGAAACGTGTGTGCGCTAACCTCAAATGATAAAAAATAGTGGCGTTAAACAGAATTTGTGTTAATGCATTAACTTTGACAGCCCTAATATATATATATATATATATATATATATATATATATATATATATATATATATATATATGTGTGTGTGTGTGTGTGTGTATGGAGCGCAGTATTTGAAAAATAATGCAAATTATTTGTAAAAGAAATAACCACAGGCAGAGCTTTGATATACGGTGCTTTTGTTAATAAGATGATAAACACAGTTCTACAAGAAATGACATACATTGTGTAGTGGAGTATGTATGCCTCATATTAAGCAGTCAGTACTCCCTACAGTAGAGGTTTGACTGGCATGTTGCTGTTGTAAGTATATGCCTTCAAGAAACAGATCAAAGCAACAAACACATTTCTCATCATCATTTAGTTGTATGATTAATTATCCCGTCATGACACTCTCCCATCTCATGTTTGGGACTAACTCAAAAAGAAAATCCCAGGTGGTTTCACTGTATCATTCACAAACTTGTCACTTGGAACAATGAGGGGAAAAAAGAAGTAGAGAACATTAAATTTGCATCCAGATCTGTCAGAGCTGCTTGTCAAAAGCAATAGCCGTGGGCTGCATTCAGTCCTGAGTAGGATTTTGTTTGCATCGCTAGTGGCTGCTCAGGTAATGTCGCAGCCTAAACAGTGTTGACTTGTGAATACAGTGCAAAGACAATTTAGCTCAAATTTAATCTAAATAAACATGTTCAAGTTTAATTAAATGGTTTTCTCACTTGCAGATTGCCTCTAGTACAAACACTGGAATATGATTAGCAAACAGTTCACGTAAGTTTAGGAAAATTCAAGTTGGATAACTTTGAAAGATTGCAGTACTAAACAAACAAACAAATATTATCCCTATCTCGGATTTGACATACAACAAGATGTGACTCAAGTGTCGACTCCCAGCTTTAATTTACAAGGTTTTACAAAAATATGACAGTTACCTGTCATGGCCTGGAGCGGCCATGATCATTTTTCTCTGTTTTTCTGTATATTCTGTGTGTTGTCAAGTTGGCGTCTCTCCATGTCTGTAGTGTTTCCTGTTTTACTTTGAAGGTCTGTCTTGTCTCCGTTGTTTTCAGCTTTGCTTCTTCCCCTTGTCAAGCCTGATTGTTCACACCTGCCTCTCGTTTGTTCCTGTGTGTATATAAATCCTGTCACTCCCTTTCAGTTTGCTGTCCATTGTCGTCCTTAACCCCTGCATGTTGGTCTCGCGTCCTTGTGTTCTTCACCTTGCATCCAGGCAAATAAGTTAAGTTTGAATTTTTGACCTTTTGGATTTTTGCATTTTTGTGTTTTGGATTCTTTGTTTAATAAAGTCTTTTTTGTGTTTTTGAACCTCCTGCATTTGGGTCCTCCTTCCACACCCCCACCCTTGTGACATTACCATTTAGGAGTTACAGCCAACACAGTACTTGGCCACTGAAACAGATTTTATTCAGTTGCTTTCGCAGTATAATTAGGGTCAATATCTATCTGCACTGTGAAGCGTCTGGCTATAAGCTTTGTAGCATTCGGCTGAATGTAAATATTTCTGTACATCTCAGTCTTAGCTTACATTTTTGCCACTGCTCTTGCAGATGTATGTTTTTTTTTTTTTTCCCCAGCTTAATGGTGGCCTTTTTCACTTCCATTAAGATCTCGTTGGACTTCATATTGGCAGTTCCAGTTAAACAGGTTCCAACTCAGCAGCTGACATTAACTCTAGACATCTCATCTCCTTTTGTCTTGAAGCACACCTGGCCTACTGACCTCTTTTCAGTCATTTGTCCAAATACTTCTGAGACTCTGAAAATGGAGGTACTTTGCTTAAATGACTAATGCCTAAAGACGTTTTGCAAGGAGTAAAATTAGGTTAGAATAAGGCAATAGTTAATAATACAGTTTGAAACAACTTTTTCTCACTTTCTTCAACCCACTGTTTGTTTCGAGTCTCCTTAAGGGTTTCTCTCTTTGTGAAGGTGGAGCTGAGAGACAACATTTGGATCTATCTAGGGACTGTAGTTTTCTACAGCAGCAGTTTAGCTAACAATAGCCCTGGGTGATTAGTTTAAACGCTAGGAAAAGGAGTGGGTGTGGGAAGCTGGTATTTTGACAGCAGGTCTGCCAAAGCAATGTGCTCAAGGTAACTAGAGTTTGAGATGTTTGATGTGTACTTTTATTTTTAAATTACACTGCTAAATTTCAATCAAGTAGTACGGCAGCATATACTCTTGATTTGGTTACAATCCACAGACTCAACTTATAATATGGTCAGGATGTTTCTTCCAGTGTTTCTGCCAGTTAAAGATGAATTTTATTGAATGAACTTTTAACTATTAGTCATTATATAAGTGTTTACAAATGCCCAAATACAACCTTGGGGAATAGAACATAAAGTCTTCATTCCTCAATGGTTATGTAATTTGCAATGGACTAACATCTCTTCATTTGAAGGAGTGTTTATACAATGAACTAAAGGCAAAAAAAAAAAAAAAAAAAAAAAAAGATAATAGAACACCGCTAAAAACTAGAAAATCAATCTGCTGACAGTTCATAGATGCATTATAGCATAAAGAACAGTTATAGTATTGGTTTAATAACTGTAAATAGTGTTTTTTTTTTTTTAAATAAAGCCTTACGATGTAAAAAAAAAAAAAACACCCACAATTCAGCACACATCTCACATCTCAGCTGTATAGTCCACTGCGCCAGCATGTCAGGCCTCCTTGCTTCTTTCTGCAGAAGGAGAGCAGGCAGCTCTCAAGGCAGTGATCAAGGAAGAAAGTGGGGGTAATTTACATGTTCACAGATCTGCAAATGCAAAGTGAGGCAAAGGTACAGAGATATACCGAAGTAATTTTAAGACGCAAAGGTAGTACTTTTCATTAAAATATTCAAAGTATAATTCAGTGACCACACACAAGTGCGGCGTCAATTTTTATTTTTTATTCCACCATTAAACACGCCAGACTTGAAAAAAATTACTTTTCTCCAGCATGTAATATTTGTGAAGATGGTGAATGAAGCTTGCTTTGAAAATTTTTAAAAATTCCTGTGAGTGCACTCTTTGGTGACCTGCCAACTATCACTGAAATATCTGTAAAATCACACAGAACAGAGCAGATGTGGTTACAAGCGCACAGCCAATCAAACTGAAAAATCATATCAGATGTCAGTAACACTGTAAACTCTGTTTTATTAATTTTCAGGGACAAGTGGCAGGAAAAACTCAAACTTTTACATAAGCACAGAATCTATTACTGATCAGAAGAAAGAGTCAAAAGGCAGGAGGGAAACGTCCTTGACTGTACTTCACTTGAAGCACTCAATCAACATGAAAAGAGATGTGATAAGCGTCATTTGCCAAGGAGCTGTCAGACTAAAAAAGCTGGGCTGATTAATCTGCTGGCATTAGTTAACTGCAGATATCTGATGCATCGTGACTAATTTTGGCCGCGTCAAAAAATACGAAACAGCCAGTGAAGTCTCTCTTCCTACTTCTGTCCTACCACTATTTCTCTAACTGCGTAGCAGTTGTGATCATCTGTGGACCAATTTAACCAAAGAAATAATTTCAGAGAAGCTCCCATAAATTACTGTTTCCACAGTCGATGCTTTGAGAGTTTTGACTTCCTCACAGTTAGTTTGTTGCCACCTGGAGACTTGGGGCGGGCTTCATAAAAGGGTCTGTTTGCTAAAGATAAGCCGTAGCCAGCTTCGCTGCAGACAAACTCTTTTGCAAAGAAATCATTAACATAGCCATTTCTCATGGCACTTCAGTGATTTTTTTTTTCTCCCATCGTTTTCAGCATCCTGAACACTCACGGTGGCTGCTTAATTTAATGACTTTCTTGACTTTTCACACGTAAGTGATTGAGGAGTGCAGCTATAATCTTTTAAGAAGGCTAAAAGGTAAAGCTGAAAGAAGGGAATGCCCAATAATAGTTTATTGAAAACAGATTAAAATAATCTTTGGGTTTATCTGACTGCCCCAGAGTAATACGTTTTGTATTACTCTCATAATTGTGCAGTACAACCGAGAGAGGTATTCAGTCTTCAAATTACTGTCCAGACTGCATTCTTTAATCAAATACCATTTCTTATCCACCATTCTAATTTGTATTCAGGAATGTATGCCAGTTAATTTGTTTGTGGTTTGATGTCAATTACTTAGAGGCTCTGAAAACTGAAGGATGTTTTATTCTTGGTAAAATGCTATCATGGGGATGCCAGTGGCGCAGTGGTTAGAGGCTATAGTCCTCGACGCAGCCGCCACAGGCTCGACTCCCAGCCGGTATGACTCTTTGCTGCATGTCTTCCCCATTCTCTCTGTACCATTTTAATCCATCTCTCTCTCTCTCTCTCTCTCTAGGAATAAAGGCCAGTGCCCAAAAAAAAAAAAAAAAAAAAAACCTATAATGGGAGGGTATAGATTTTTACTTCCGAACTGATCTTTTGAGGCAGCTGCACCTTTCTAGAGTCCGCCTGCCAACCCAAGGTACATCTCTGCTGCTGTGTGCTGACAATACCCCTGAAATTCTTTCAAACTTATTTACTTAAAAAGCAGAGCAGATTGTGTTGGAATACAGATGGAAATTATTCCATTGCTCAGGCAATGCCAGCAGCTAGCAACTTATCTGCCAGCAACTTAACCAGTGAACAAATGCTGCTTCCAAACAAACGAGGAAGATGTTGTAAACATGATGAACATAAGTGGTATTCTTTTGCACTGGAATTTCATGGTCAGGAATGGTTGGTAGTTTGATCCCCGCTCTGCCTGTCCACGTGTCAAAGTGTCCTTGGGCAAAACCCTAATTTGCCCCCATTGGTGTGTGAGTGAGTGGTTGAATGTGAGGCCATTGTAAAGCACTTTGGGGGCACCATTATGGTGTATAATAAGCGCCATCTAAATGCAGTCCATTTACCATTTATATAGAAAAATATGTCAATTAATTTCTTCATTGTGTGTGGGAAAAAGATTTATAGATTATTTGCGGTCTTTTGCATGCTACAGCAAATTACTTGTTGCCGAAGCTGATAGTTTTTGTGTCCACCTCAGAGCACTTCATGGTTCACATGACAGGCACAAGGTGGATGAAAGTGTCCTCGACCATCTTAAACTGTGACCTGAGTTATTACAATCTATTTTATGTTCACACTTTGTTACATGTGATTGCAGCAACGAAATGACATAGTTGACATGAAGCAAAAGGACTAGTAGAAATATATATATATATATATATATACATATATATATACACATACATACATACATACATACATACATACATACATAAAAACAAACAAACTTTTGTGGAAGGATAAAAAAGATACTAACAAAACACAGGTCATGACAAGTTACATAATTCTAAAGATGTTTCGCATGAGTCACCTCATACAACAAAAAAGGATAGTCAGGCTTTGTTTTAATCTGTGTTTTTAAGCTATAATTTTCTTATGTTAAATAAAAGATACAGTTGGTTTCTGGGGGCTGTAAGTGAGTAAAAGCTCACTTCTCCAAAAAGGAGATCATAATTCCTAGAGTTGGGAGCCAACTATGCTAAATTATATTATATTATATATATTTTTTAATACATACATACATACATACATACATACATACATACATACATACACGGTTGTGACATACACATTCAGTTATGGATTGAGAGTTAGAAAGTATTGCATGGTTGAATATGCTTACAATACAATACATTTTTAATTCTTGGTTTCAGTCCAGTCATGTGATATAGAAATTGCAAAATGGCAGGATATGGGTAGACTGTTGTTTTTCAGCATGGGCTATAGCAGTACTGCACTTCAGACATGCAGAAACATCTTGTCATTTGATTATATGACTCATTACTTTCTAATGGTTCTTAACATTTAAGTGCAAATGACCACAGGAGCTGTCATGACCCTTTGCATCTTTTCTGCTCCACAGCAGTGCATGAGTTTGGCTCTAATTATATTATTGGTAGCACAACATCTTAATGTTAGATTTTAACAAAACTTTCTGTTTTCTGTGGTCATATGAGCCTGGTCATAACAGGAGCCAAAAACAACACAGGAGTCTAGTGCTTGTACCAAGGTGCCCTCAAGGGTGTCTTTGAAGGACAAAATTTCATGACAATACCAAAGTTCAGGGGAAAAGGTTACTGGTTCCAATCCAGTGGGGAGTTAAGGGGAAACTTGACGACATTGAGCTCAAGGGCACTGCTGTGGCCTAATTACAGTGTAGTCCAGATGGTTGGAATGAGCAGCACTTTTAACATTACTAAATGTATTATAAATAGTTAGCATACCTTAAACAAAACCAGTTCTTTTTAAATTTAATACTTTCTTCAACAACTGTGGTTTAAAACATAACCTTACTTTCTCTTACATATTTGAATTTCATCTGCAAACCTCACCCTGTTGAGGGATTATGACTTCATCCTCTGCAACCTTGTGTCTACTATTTATTATAACATTATAAGAAAAGATGTTTATTTGGTGAAATTAAAAAAAATAAATAAATAATTGTCCCCCTTAATATCAACCACTCTCAATGTACATATGAATGGCCTATTGTGCACAGGCATTAAAAGGGTGGAAGTTCATTATGTTCCGATGTAGATGATATTTCAAGCATAGGGCATACATCTCAAAGGGTGTTGCTATTCCAAACATGGATGTTGTCAATGTTGCTTTATCTGATCATTTTTGTGTTTTCTTTGACCTGTCTGTTTCACCCAAACTAGCAGTTGGGTCTGTGGTTGTTCAGGGAAGACTCATAAACGACAGCACAGGGACACAGTTCATGGAAATGACTCGGTTTGAAAATACCCCAGGCTCTAATGTTGAGGATCTGTTGAATTCTTACACGTCAAGTGTTTTAACGGTTTTGGATACTATTGCTCTTGTCAAGGTTAGAATGGTTAAAAGTAGGCAAAAGGTATCATGGGGAAGAAAAGATTCAGTCAGGGCACAGAAAAGGGAGTGCTGAAGGTGAATGGAAATGGTGCAAGTCAAAGCTCTAGGTCCATTATGAGATTTACAAAGAAAAGTTATGTGTGTTCAACCAAACATTGCGTAAAATAAGGAAACTTATTTTTTCTGAAATCATCAAAAACTGCAGCAACAACCCCCGTGTCCTGTTTGCTACAGTAAACAGATTAAAAAACCCTCCAGTTTCACTGCCCTTAGAACTCATTTCTACATCTAAGTGTAATGAGTTTGCAATATTCTTTAATGACAAAGTTCAAAGTATTAAAAATTCAATGACTTTCACAACACAAACAATGTCTCTGCTCCCAACTAGACACCTAGAGCTGTCACATTTCACACCTATCACTGACAGAACAGTCAAAGAGATCATCTGCAGTCTGAGTCCATCAACGTGCTGCCTTGATGAGTTGCCCACTCGATCTCTAAAGAATGTGCTGAGCACTTTGTTACCACAACTCACTGATCTAACCAACATCTCACTTCAGACTGCAACATTCCCAAAGGCTTTAAAAACTGCAGTCATGAAGCCTTGCCTAAAGAAGAGCAGTTATGATGCCACAGTACTAAAGAACCATTGGTCCATATCAGACCTGTCATTCCTTGGCAAAGTCCCAAAGTCCAGGCAAAGTTTCAGTCCTAGTTCTGCTGGACCTAAGCACTGCCTTTGACACAGCTGGCCATGCAATCTTATTATAGAGGTTAGAAGACTGGGTCCTATCTCAGGGTCAGGAGATACTTTGTTGAAATTGGTAACTGTGTCTCAGACCAAATGGGCCGTGACCTGTGGGGTTCCCCAGGGGTCAATCCTGGGACCCTATTGTTCAATCTGCACATGCTTCCATTAGGCCAGCTAATACGCAGCTATAATGTATCCTACCACAATTATGCAGATCATACTCAGATCTATGTGTCATTGACATCAGGAGAACATAGGCCTGTAGATTCACTGTATCACTGCATCAAACAGTTCAGTGTGTGGATGCAAAATGACTTTCTCCAACTAAATTCAAACAAAACTGAAATCATTGTCTGAAAACACCATCTCTTTGTTTCTGTGGGCCAGAGTCACCTTGAGACTCTTTCTAGAATCTAAAAAAATCAGGTCAGAAATTTAGGGGTAAGATTGGATTCAGACTTGAACTTTAACAGCCACATTAAAGCAATAACATCAGCAGCTTTTTAACATCTAAAAACATTGCCAGAATCAAAGGAATAGTGTGGAAAACAGATTTAGAAAGACTAATCCATGCGTTCATCTCCACCAGGTTAGACTACTGTAACAGCGCTCACTGGCCTCTCTAAGCGAGCTGTAAGACAGCTGCAGTACATCCAGAATGCTGCTGCACGAGTCCTGACTAGAACCAGGAAATACAACCATATTAGTCCAGTCCTGAGGTCTCTGCACTGGTTTCCCTTCGCTCGGAGAATATAATTAAAAACAGCTCTGCTTGTGTACAAGCCTCTTCACGGCTAGCCCCAAAGTACATCTCTGACATGTTACAGCCATATGAACTAACCCGGACTCTGATGTTCAAATCCAGGTTGAAAACAGTTCTGTTTAGCTCTGCATATAACAACTGAAAGGATTTTATCTGCACTCTTCATTTTTAATTCATTTTTAATGTAATTTATTCTTCTTTTTAAATTCATTTTTTATTTAATTTATGAATGATTATTTTCATGCTCTTATGATTTACGGAATCACTCCTTGTGATTTTTGTGCATCTGTGAAGCACTTTGAATTGGCTTGTGTATGAATTGTGCAACAAGTAAACGAGCCTTGCCTGACTGGTTAATGTATATTCTGGGATTCATTCATAAGATAGTCGTGCAGTAACTATTTTCATATATCTCACTGACGAAATGTCAATACCCATGGGTCCCTTTACAAGGGTCCTGTAAATACATCGAAAATGTATCTGCCATCATCAGACACTTGCTTCTGCTCTAATAAGAAGTCTAACTCCTGGGTTGTGCAATCTCGAATCCTCACTGGGAGTGCTTCAGAGGCAGAGTGCTTGCTGTCTGCATTACTGAATTTGGGAGACTATGAGTTTACCCAAAGGTTTCAAGATCATACAGGAATCATGCTTAGTCTGCCATGTATAAATGGATGTGACTTACCCAACAAAGACACTTCTGGGACGCTTCTAAACCATGCTACTCTCATTGACTAGAATGGCTGTGATCTCAGCAGCGGGTGTGACACAGCCAGAAAATGCAATTAAATTCTATTTGTATAGCGTCTATTACAATGCAAGTTGTCTCTTGGTGTTTGACAGAGACACAGAGCATGACCACAGAGCAAATATCATTAACTAAATTTATAATATTAAATCCTAATAAAAGAAAAATGGCAAGTGAAAAAAAAAAAAACAAAACAAAGCCAAACAATGGCAAGGAAAAACTCCACTTTAAGAGGAAGAAAACTCAAGCGCGACCTGGCTCATAAGGGGGAACCTTCCTGCACAATAAAGAAAGAAAAGAGGAGGGAGATGGGACATAGAGAGGATGGAGGACAGAGAGAAAAGAGCACATACATCCTGGCAATACTACATTGGACAAAATGTATAAATAATAATTATCCATTAACTGGAGAACTAAAAGTTCCACGCACTTATATTCTGACTTATAGATTGTTAGTACATGAACAACAGAGATGACTAAACAGATGTGGGCAGCACCACTGAGGTGGTCAGAGGATCAGACTGCAGGTCAGCATGTTAGTTGATATCCCAAAGACATCTATACACACAAGTGGAGGTAAACGCTGGGATGGTCAGAGGGTGGAACTGCAGCTTAATGTGTTTCAGTGAAAACTCTGCCCTGGAAACATATACAGAAAGAAAAAAAAAGAGGCAAAATAGAGAGGGGTGGGGGGTGCAGGGCAACACAAAAAACTACAGGAACAGTGAAATGCAGATACATTTATGAGATGCTCCTAATTAACTGGAAAAATAAACAAATAGACATCATTGTATTGTCATTATTTAGGAGTACAATGAGATTACAAAAGTTACTGTGGATATAGCTGAAGAAGAAAGGTAAAGGTTGGAAGAAAAGAGGGGTGAGGAAACCATTCAGTGGATCATGTTGATGTTCCCCGGCAGTGTAGACCTACAGCAGCATAGCTATGACGAGGCTATGTTTAAGACAAGTCTGCTCTAGTCTCGGCTTTGACCATTCCGACAACAGTAGCTATGACTATTGGCCCTAACACACCATTGTTTAGACTAACTATAGAGTTTACTAAACAGAAATGTTTTAAGATTAGTATTAAAGGTGGAGGTGGTGTCAGCCTCCTTAACCCAAACTGGAAGCTGGTTCCATAGTAAAGGTGTCTGGTAGCAGAAGCCCATCCTCCAAATCTATTTTTGGATGTTCGAGAAACGACAAGTAATCCTGCACTCTGAGAGCGGAGAGCTGAGAGATGTGATCTCTCAACATTCATGTGAATTAAAAGTTTCCCACTATGATGACTTTGTTTGACCTGAGCACTAAACCAGATAGAAAATCTGAGAACTCAGAAAGAAACTCCAAATAAGCACTAGCAGGGGGCTGATACCACCAACAAAATTTGCTTTTCCGATTTCCAGCTCAGGATGGTTTGACTAAGCGTGAGGCCTTTGAACGTATTATAATTGCATTTAGGTTTTGTTTTCACCTGAAGGCTGTGGTTATAAATGGCCGCCACTCCTCCACCTCTGCCTGTGCTTTGGGGAATATGGGAATATAAGATCTCTTGGCTCCTATTCTCTGACAGTATTTATTTATTTATTTATTTTTATGACATTGTTTTGGTTAACACCTCTATCACGTCGTGCTAGGTAGACTTTGGAGGACAGGGAATCGACACAAGTTTTATATTTTTGATCTGCACCATTTTACCATTATCAATTTCATGATTAATTTCTATATGGTCAGTGGCTGGGGGCAGTCCTCAACTTTAGTGATCTTCGACTGGTGAAGCCGGGTGTCATTAGCGCTGACATGTATTTACCGTTACTCTTTGCCAGCAGCTTCAAATTTGCCTCAATATCGCTGTGGGCCCTGGAATACACCCAACTATGGTCGCTGGAGTTGACTTCACATATCTCAAACTAGAGTCGCCAGTCACCAGGGTCGGTTTCTCAGCGGGGGTGCGTCGCTGAGTGGGGAAAAAACGGTTTGATACGAGAAGCGAGTGGTGGTGATCCACGAACCTTTGTTTTGCGCTACGCTTCCTCCAAACCGTCCCTAGCCGCCCTGACTGGTCGGCTGCTCGGGTACTGCAGGGGAACTGCTAGCGGCAGCTACTCCTTCTCTAGGCTGGTCTGCCACTATGTCAGCCTTAGTATTTACTGCACCTAAAAGGACTATGGTCTAGTTGATGGGACCACACTTCTAGCTCGCTGAGCCTCCCCTCCAAAAGCTAAGGATAAACTAAATTTTATGCATTGACCAGTCTCACTAAGAGGAGGCAGAGGAATAACTAAACATTTCACACGATGAGCAGTGAGATGGAGAGGAGGAGGCCATGCCGAGAAGTTAACAAGCTGAAGATACACCGATGATCAGTGGCAGTGTGAATCCCAGATGAAAAAAGTGCGATAGTAGAACTACATGCAGTGCTCAATTACAAGTCACCAACAAGTGTTGAGTTATCAAATAAATCAAATTTTAGTTTTAAAGAAGTTTAAAGAATCAGAGACCGTGACACTGTTCAAAAGATAGACAGGAAGTGACGCGATACGTTGCCGCCCAGGTTTCCAGAATCTATCCAGAAATCATTTCCCACTGGTGACTAAGTCACCACTAAACTACCAGAAAAACTACATACGAGGAGAGATTGATTTTAGAATCCAAAGCCCACATTTTATTATTTGGCACAAACCATACTTCCTTCCATTTTACAAGGATAATATCAAAAAAGGACAAGACATTGCAAAAATTGTGTTGAAAAAAGTAGATTACTACGTAACTGTCTCATAATCTTGAAGCTTTTGGAGAAACTCAATCTCACAAATCCAGCCACCCCATCGTGGAATGGAGCAAAACCAAGATGGTTCCCCATACGGTGGGATCCAGGAGTAAGAGCCATTTTATTTTTATATTTATATTTTTTAATTTTAGTTTAATATTTTGTGGCTCTAGTGGTCTGAAGTGAACGTAGTTTGACAGAACATTGGGATGAGAGAGGGGGGAGATGGGCAGTCAAGGGTACCAGAGCGGGAAATCGAACCTGGGCTGGCTGTATGTGGACTGTAGCCTCCATATATGGGGCATTTGTGCAACCAAGTGAGAACTCTAAGGTGAATAATGCTACTAACTTGTAAAAATGGATAATGTAGGGTACATGTACTGGGATGCAGAGTGCAGAGGAAGAGAAGGAGGGAAGAGAGCATGAAGGAAATGATTAGTACTTAAATAGACAAAACAAAAAAAAAATGGATGCAGATTGAATTGTGCAATAGAAGAACAAACTGTAGAGGGAAAAAAAAGTCAGAGATTTGCACTCGATGATGATGAAGATAAATTGATTTTATGTGCCACATCTTGTTCTGTGCTGTATTATTTATTGCAATGACTGAAGCATCAGGTGTGTAGCGAACCATTGAGCAGAGCCTCCTGTTGTGGACTCATAGCTGTGTACACAGGGGTTATTCCATTTCCTCAACAAATCTGCCTTTAAGTGGATGCATTTACTGTCACATCTATCTTCTTAATATTGTGTTAGATTGGAAATTCAATAGTTGTAAAAATATGTGATGACATTACTGAAGGCCAAAAGAGTTATGTCATGCCAACATGAATCAATATGTGGATTACTCACTAGAACCAACACAACAGATACATTGTCAATGTTTTATGGCATTGCACATTCAGACGTCACACAACGAGGCCATACCTCAATGCCAAGACCTTCTGTATGTGATATAACCAAGAATGAGAGAAAACCAATTATTGCCAAATGAAGTTCCATCTGCAGGAGTATAATGAATTGATTTTTTTTCACATCTGGATCTCATATTATTTTTTCCCCATTATTGCATTTGAAGGAAATTATGTTAATAAAAATGATGAATTCCTCATGTCCCCTTTACTGAAGCTTTTTCACACTCTGCTCTGAAAACACGAAAGTGAAGGCCACAATGTTGATATAATTTCAAATTTTGTTAAGTAATAATAAAAAAAAAAGTCTTAATACATCAAACTTTCAAGATGCTGTCAAAAGGGCAGAGGGGGGTGGAGCCAAAGTTGAGGCCTTTTACTTTTTACTTCTATACTTTCACAAAATGCACCATGGTTAGGGCAGGTGGCCCATATACAGAGGCTCTAGTCCTCAACACAGCAGTCACAGGTTCGACTCCCGGCCTGTGTGACCCTTTGCTGCATGTCTCAGCTGTTCTCTCCCCCTTTTGTTTCTTCACTGTCAGTAAAGGACACTAGTGCCAAAAAAATGTGAAAAAAAAAAAAAAGGTGAATGGTTGACCTTGTTTCCTTCATCGTCACAGCAGCGGTGAAACTTCTCACACTAGCATTGCATGTTAGGACAAAAACTGATCAGACTTCCAACCATTTTCACAGGAGAAAGATTAAGTGTATGGCTCACTTTAAAGCAGTATGCATACATGTTTTTTTTTTTCTTTTTGGGTTTGTTAGCTATACTTTCACGTGTCCTCTATATAATTCTCTGGACAAAAGACACTTATGTTCTTTTTTGTTACATTGTCTAGAGTAGAATAATAGGTCTGAATCTGACACATAATGAAAGGCAAGAATTGAAGGTTACAAGATATCTATTCATGTTATAATTGAGGATTCATGAAAAGATGAATTCACCACTCAGTGTGCCACTCTCCCCTGCTGCAGAATCCTATTACTCATCGGCTCCACATGAACAGATGAGTAATCGAATAATAAGCTGGGTATATAGTGTACATAAGAAGTTCTGTTGTAAGATGCTTGCAACTCTGTGGAAGCAACCGAGGCATACGCTGCTCCAGTTTTTCCACAAAAGGGTAGCTGGCGTCATGATTTTTCTCTACAGTTTAGTTGGAACTGACAAGGATTTTATGGGATGAAATGGATTTACACTCATCTGTGCGTCAGTCAAAAATAATTGTCTGATGGGAGACATGATTCATGATAGGCACGTAAGCCATTTCAGACACCAATGTAATACAGGTCATGAATATATAGTTTGTAATTAATATAAAAAAGAACTGCAAGCGTTTAAATTAGATTATTTCTAGAATCTCAGAGACGTGTATGCTCCAGTGATTTTAAGGAGTATTAATAAGCAGATACATAAAACCTAAGAAATGAAAGAGGATTGTGCTGAAACTACTGTAGACGTTTCTCTTTGCCCCCACCCTCCATTTTTCACCTAGTGATTATCATTTACAAATTGATTCAATAGTAATGAGGTTTTAACTGAAATCTGAAGAAAAATCATCTTACCAGTCATCAGAAGGTACCCTGTTGATGCTGATGTCCCACAGACAAACTAAGCTACAAGAAAGTCCCTACGACTGTAATCCTCATCCTCCACTTGAGCGTTTTCCTCTTTCAGAAAAAAAAAAAATCTTAAACATATCAATGGCAGGCTGTTAAAGCACAGCTATTTGACAGGACATTCTTTCTTTATGAAAAAAAAAATGCTGTATTTATTGTTCAGTTGTCTTCCAGTTTCACAGACTAAATCTATTTAACTTTGCAAATACAACTTAACGCTAGCGGAACACAGACAAAGAATATTCAATGGGTTTGTTTGTCTGTTAATGCAATCAGAGGCTGCTAGCTACTTACCTATTCTGGTTAATTAACCCCCAGAGGTTTGGAGAGAGCGGAGGCTGTGATCTCGATGGGCCTGCTGGGCTCAATCAAGCCCACAAACTGAACATTGTATATGGCATAAAAGTGTTGTAGTAAACACATTCTCTTCCCTCTGTAAAGCCCTGGGGAGCTCTTATTCAAACCACAGTGTACACATGATGGTGCCTACGCAAAAAAAAAAAAAAGAAGAAAAAAGAAAAGAAAAGAAATAGAGAAGACAATGTAGAGAAAAAAAAAAAAGTCTGAACCGTCAGGGCTTTGAACTTTTATGTGAATTCCTGTGATATTTCAGCTCTGCCGTTTCCTCTCGAGACTTTCATGGCAGATGATTGGATGAAATCACAATGTACTCACACGCTCCACCTTGTGTGATCTTGTTTCTCACAGTGTTAGGGCAGTTTCACTGATCTATGATTTATCATTCACCACAGACTGGGACCATTAGCAGTCTGTTGTATTGTAATTGCTCCACCATTTACAATCAAATGTTACAGAAGTTATCAGCATGGCATTTTTTTTTCTCTGCCACTGCAGAAATACTCAAATTCCTCTTTTTGATATACCTTCAAATAAATGGTTCTTTTAACATTGCATGTACAGTATAACTATTGCATAAGCGTAAATCACACATACACACACACACACACACACACACACACGTGTGTAGAGTGTTTTCCTGAAGGCAAGCTTAATTATTAAGTGGAAAAATAATCAATTATGTATTTGCATGTAAAAAAGTCTTCTTTATGGTGTCTCACACTTTAAACAATGTTTCATGGTGAGACATAAAGCATTCGAGTTATTCAAGCATACTTTGTGACATCAGCTTTTCTTTAACGTTTAAATACATCTTGTTTAGTGGAACATACTGTAGGAAGAAAGGTCAAAAATACCTAGAGGAATACTTTCTTTATAACATTCTAACTGAAAGTAGACTACAAAAAGAAATTGCTCGCAAAAAGGAAAGAGTAAAAGGTCCCCATCACATTTCCAGGGCAGCACATTCATCATGCATCTGGAACTTCCTGTAAATGGCGACAAGGTCTTGCCCTCAAATTGCTCAGGACACAGAATATAAATATTTAAAAGGCAATCTTCTCGTGTGAACTGTCTGAATGTTAAATGGTGAGGCTTTGATAAGAACATGGAGGAGCGGAGTTCAACATTTGGTGGAAAGCGGTTAAGGGTAGAGCAGCAGTGTGGATGACTGACCATACTGACTGGGGAACAAAAAAATACAAACAAACAGTAAACCGATTATAGGGAGGGTTGAGACTGGGAAGACTGAAAATATTATGTAATTCAAACACACCTTAATGCTTAATATTAAGGATAAAAAAAAAAAAAAACAAACAAAAAAAACAAGCAGAACAATACAACTGGAAGTTCTGGGGGCAGCTTTGTAAGCCAAGTGTTGACCAAACACACGCACACAAAAATAAATTTTGATCAAAAATGGCAGAAAACTTTGGCAGGCAGCTGTGCAAGCTTGTCTGAAATTATATTTATTTACATGATGTTACAAATCCAGGGCACCGTGACTTGAAGGAGGTCTTCAAATTTTCTCACAGACAATTGAAAATATTGAAAATGATGTTTGTCGTCAATTTCGCGCATGGCTATAATTAGAGAGAAAAAAATGAAAAAACCAAAAAAACTTCCCATTTATGTAGTGTTCACAGTGGTCTCACATACCAGAGCTGTTTGCACCCCTGTTTTTGCGTTCTTCGACTCGAGTAATGAAAATATTGCAAGCTTGTCAACATTTGAGGTCGGTAATTTGACTCATCACTGTCCCCTGGTGGATGTACTGCTAAACAACCAGACAAATGCCAATTACGCACTGAGGTATACGGACTAGTAACAGAAAAAATTAATATATATATTTGGAACAGAAGGACGCATGAACATAAGATGGTGTAAAAACAAGCCTTCAGCCAGGACTGTATAACAACACTTGAAGATTCGTGCTGTTGTTGCTGGTTAGACTCCAGATGACAGGATTTTGACCTGAAGATCAGATGGGCTGTGATGATGTCAAGTTTATCATACTGTAGGGTGGCGGGATAATCTGCCAAATGTCCACAGAGATCGATGCAAAAACAGAATTAAGAAATTGAGGATGTCTAAAAAGTGGTGCTTAACATATGGTTCAGCCTAAAATGACATATCTTGACTTAGCCCCTTATCTTGATTTTGTGCAAGAGCCCTTGTCTTGGCTTGAAATGTATTCAGTGATGTTTGGCAAGTGAACAGCGGCTTCCAAAGTGTCCTCAGCAAAGTGGAAGAAGCACAAACACTTCCAGTTTCTTGAATGTGGACTTTGAAGTGAACAGCAGTTGGGCTGCGTGTATTATAAATTTAAAAGATGAGCTACTGGTGAATCATTTTTAGGCCTGATGTTGTGCACAGCATGAATTTCCATGAAACATTTTTATTTGTCTTTGGGTATTGTGATGTCACCCTGTAGTGTCTCCAGGTTATATTTAAGGTGCTCTTATTTTGAAAGTTCTTTCTACTGGTTGTCATGGTAACATGGTTAGGATCTTGAATCAGACTAGCCATCTTGTTAGTGTTGTATTGCCGTGTGCTTTTGATTTACTATCCATTGCATCTGCTGGTGTTGAGCATTGGAGAAGCTTTGTTTTTCCACAATAAGTAAGAGTGTTTGAGGCGTTTTTTACCATAGTGACAAAGATCTCTAGTAAATGGACTTGAACCTACTGCAAATCTGAGTCCTCCATCCTTTCAACGACATCATTTAAGTGTTTAGATATCTGTCATTCCATGTAGCCACGCAAGCAGGGGACAGAAGAGGCAAAATTTATGTTTCTAAATTGAGCTTCATAAACTGTTTTACATTGATACTCAGGTAATTCTTTTTTAATACTTTCACAAAAATTTTCAGAAATCACACTATATTGCCAAACGTTATTGCTCACCCATCCAAATGATCAGAATCAGGTGTTCCAATCACTTTCATGGCCACAGGTGTATAAAATTAAGCACCAAGGCATGCAGAGTGTTTCTACAAACATTAGTGAAAGAATAAGTCTCTCTCAGGAGCTCAGTGAATTCCAGCGTGGAACTGTGACAGGATGACACCTGAGCAACAAATCCAGTCTTGAGATTTCATTGCTCCTAAATATTCCACAGTCAACTGTCAGCTGTATTAGAAGGAAATGGAAGAGTTTGGGAATGACAGCAACTCAGTCATGAAGTGGTAGGACACAAACTGATGGAGCGGGGTCAGAGGATGCTGAAGAACATAGTGCAGAGAGGTCACCAACTTTCTGCAGAGTCAATCACTACAGACCTCCAAACTTCATGTGGCCTTCAGATCAGCTCAACAACAGTACAGAGAGCTTCATGAATGGGTTTCCTTGCATTTCCACGGTTGACTCTAGAGCAGTGGAGGAACGTTCTCTGGAGGGAAGAATCACACTTCTCCATCTGGTAATCTGATGAAAGAGTCTGGGTTTGGTGGTTTCCAGGAGAACGGTTCTTGTCTGACTGCGTTGATCCAAGTGTAAAGTTTGGTGGAGGGGGGGTTATGGTGTGGGGTTGTTTTTCAGGAGCTGGGCTTGGCCCCTTAGTTCCAGTCAAAGGAACTCTGAATGCTTCAGCAGACCAAGACATTTTGGTTAATTCCCTGCTCCCAACTTTGTGGGAACAGTTTGGAGCTGGACCCTTCCTCTTCAACATGACTGTGCACCAGTTCACGAAGCAAGATCCATAAAGACATGATTGGCAGAATCTGGTGTGGATGAACTTGACTGGCCTGCACAGAGTCCTTAGATTGGAGACTGAGAGCCAGACCTTCTCAGCCAACATCAGTGTTTGACCTCACAAATGTTCTTCTGGATCAATGGTCAAAAATCCCCATAAACACACCTAAACCTTGTGGACAGCCTTCCTAGAAGAGTTGAAGTTGAGTCTGTTCTAGCAGCAAAGGATGGACCCATGTCATATTGATTAGGAATGAGATGTCACTAAAGCTCATACGTGAGCGAATAGTTTTAGTAATATAGAGTATGTTTCATCAAATTAAAGGAGGTAGCATTCTGGTTTGAATGATGGGAAGATGTTGGTATACATCAGCTCTGATTGAAATAAAATGTGACATGTGGACACGAGGAGCTGGATATTTAATAGTCCAATTTTACCTCTACTTTATGCACCACACTTACAGTGAACTAATCTATTTCAAACAGAACTAAAGAGAGAGGAAACAGTCTTCAAAGTCTGATACCGTTATTGAGCTTCATCTACCTCCTCCTCTGAAATTTCACTTCATTTCCTACTTTGCTCCTCATAGTTATTCATAATTCTATAAGTCGCAGTAAGCCATGAATGTAAACAAGCAAATTTACGAAAAAAAAAAAAAAAAAAAAAGAAAAAAAACAGATGGTGTCTTTTTTTCTTGGGAGGACAGTCACAGAAAAATGGATTGATGTGTTATGTCATAGCTTGATTATGCAATACCAGGCACTTGAAGGATCACTACACCAGCGTGTTCTTGGCACACTTGCCACTCTCTGGTCGTCTTGATAAACAATAATTGACACCTATAATTCCACATGCCTGTTTCTCTGTGGACACCGGGCCTGCCAAACATGCCAACTTTCATCATTCTCAGCATCCTCTTAAGTGCCTGTCTTTGCAATGAACATTTGTCTCTGCATTTCTGTCCTCTTTCACAATATTTCTTCACGGAGTAGGTGTAGGAGGAAGAAAAAAAAAATCCTCCTGGCAATAAATGCGACCAGCTATGTGTGACTATTTATGCATCACCCAGTAAAATTCAGTTATTAATTCAGTGGAGGCAATATTTTTACAACTTGAATGTGAAAGCTAGAGCAGAGTGTGTATCAGACCTTTACATGTTGTGCGTGTGGCAGTTGAATCATATCAGACATTAGATTAGTCATGTCTGATTTCAAGGGCAAAACCAGCCTGGTAGGGAGGCAGAAGAAATAACCCGATAATAAGATAATTGTAGAAGTCTGCAGCGCTCCAATTGTTGGTTAGATTCCTTGAGAATACGCACATTCGCTGAATCTGCTCTCCGGTTTGTGTAACACGGTGATCCAGCAGTAAGGCAGCAGCGTTTGTAGAATTGCTCCGTGATTTTACAAGAAGATAACTCTGCCTAAAAAATAAAAATCATCTGACATTCTCAAACATAAATCAAAGCCACTGAACCTACAGTCCATCAGTGCAGGGGGAAAACTGCAAGGACAATGATGTCTGATGCATGACAAGGTCTCGGAGCTGCTGAGAGAATCATTGAACAGGCATCTGGAAAAATAAAACTATGCATATTCTTCTGATCTGTTTGATTATATATATATATATTTTTTTTTTCCATCCACCACCTCCTCAGTGGTTCCATAAGATTTAACTCACTATGGGCCTGATTTACTAAGATCCTAAATAAAGAGTACTAAATTGCGTGTGCACTGAGAAAGTTTGCGCGTGCTGTTGTTGTGTGTTTTGCGGGTGATCAACTAAGAATGCTCGCGCAATTGATAACGGGTGCAAACCGCAGTATTTAAATGAGGTGTTGCGTGTCTTACGGTTTGCGCCATGGAGAGTCTGGATGGAAAGCAGGATAGACGCAAGCGCAAAATGAAATTTGACGAGTTGGAGTTAGAGATATTAGTGGAAGAGGCAAATAAACACATTCATGAACTACAGCAAAGAAATTTAAACATTACCAAAAGAAACGCAATATGGGAGAAAATCTGCGATAGAATAAATGCAGTTGGTAAGACAAAAAGAACGGCAGATTAGGTTAAAAGAAGGTGGCAAGATATAAGGCAAAGAACTAAAGAAAAAGTGGCCTTTAATAAAACTTCGGCAAACAAGACAGGTGGAGGGCCTGCGGAGAGATGCCTCTAACAGCAGGTGCAGCTCACCTGCGAGGAGCAGATAACTGCTAATGACACGCTAGAGCCAACTGCAGAACAAGGTAGGCGCACAATAAGAAACACTTTTTTCTCCATGGAAACAGGTGATTTATTTATTATCACAAATAAAAAAATGAATGTGCCTCCTGTGGCAACCTTTTGTTGAATAATACTCGATTTAACATTCAAATAAAATATTTCTCCTTTTGCATGTGCTTGTGACCGGCTCCAAATCAGCCCTTAAGTTTCAACTATCTGGTTTTCATTCATTCCAAACAAATTTACACGAGTCCGAAAGACTCTCTCTCTGCGTATTCTTTGATTTCGGCTATGTCGCCTCCTTGCCACAATAACAGCAGCCATCGGTGCGTAATGCTGGGCAGATTAGCACCTTCCTTTCGAACGTATTAAATACAGACGCAATCACAATCCCCGCAATTACTTTCAGGGTTGGTAAATCTCATTGCGCGTGGTAAATGAACCTATTTGCATTTTCCCCTCCCAGTATTTAGCGCTTTCTGGCGGGTACGCCCCATATTGATTATTCATCAGGGCAAAAGTACTAAATGAACAGCGTGTGCTATTTTGCTCATTTGAGAGGCGTAGTCCTCTTTGCACGTGGTTAGTAGATCAGCTTGCACATTGGTTTGCGGGTGGTGTCAAGTTTGCACACGTTTTTATGCACGCAAACCTTTAGTAAATCAGGCCCTAAGTTGGTAGTTTGTTATTACAATTAGTCCAAAAAAAAAAAAAAAAAAAAAAAAAGCTTGTACTCATCTTAAAAACTACTGGTTTTATGCCCTTGTGCCAGAGATTAGTACTGGATGCAGTCATTGATTTCTCACTCAACACTGCAAGGTTACTGAGCTATATTTTGCATGAATTGTTAAACATGCGCATGTTGGAATACGCTGTGAAAACCTCAAAAAAAAAAAAAAATCTGATTATAGTAAGCCATATTATTAGGCAAATCAATCTGCAAACAGGAGCATGAAACTCATTTCACCATGCCTTTTGTTTAACAAAAAGAGACCAGTAGGAAAAGAGGAAATCTTGTGGGCAATATTTCTGCTTCCATGGGATTTAATGCTGCAAGTTAAAGCCGGATGTTGCTAATCATCTGCCGCTGATATACTGATCATAAGCAGGTGCACATCCCTCTACAAATGTAGAGATTTTGCTGGTTTGGAGCATTGAGCTGTGTCTTAGGACAATGTCAGAAGGGAAAGACAAGCAATGGTTTTTGGCGGAGTATTGCTGCATATCAGTCTGGAAGGGGTCATAAAACCATTTCCCAATGATATAAACTTCAACATTTTACAGTGAGAAAGATTTTTCACTGCGATGGACTGGCAACCTGTCCTGAAGAGAACTGAAATAGGCTCCAGCAGATCACCGTGACCAGATCACCGGACTAAATGGGTATGGATTAAGGATGGATGGAACGATCTTTCCACAAATGCAAAGCAGTCAAGACATCTGCTAAGTGATGTTAAATCACTTTGATGTCAGTGCTGGATGAGAGCAGCTGCATGCATGCATGCATACATATTTTGTATACCTGCAACTACTGGATACTGTCCACTGAGTGATATTGAGTTAATAGTAAAGTTAGCATGTGCCATTTTAGAGGAATGATCTAGCACAATTTGAGGAAAACCATTAAATTCCTTGAATCTAGGCACATCTGTCTGGATACATTTCCATTGTCTTCTTGTATATGAACCTTCTAATTCTGTTATCCTTTGTTATAATAATATAGGCCCATATGCATCTGCTTGTTATATGCATGTTGCTGTTTAGATTATGTGTATAACCACTGCTGCAAGAGGCTTAAAATTGTGCTAGTCCCATTTTTCTGATTTAACAGATAATGAATAAATAAATACATTAAGAAAAAGGGTGGGGGTGGGGGTTATGGTCTCCTTTGGACATGGGAACTGGCAAGATGGAATCTCAAACCATTTTACTAATTTAAACTCCAAGGCAGCTGGAAGGCATTTGTGTGACTTTTCACCTGTCATAATGTGCGTGTCAGAACCTCTGGCTTCAAGAGCAGTGGAAAAGAAAAAGAATGAAAGTTAAAGAGACAGAAACAGCACTGGTGTGGGCGGGAAAGATGGAGGTGGAGCACATCAAGTCAAGTTTTGTTTGGACATCCATTCATCTGGACTCTTGTGGGCGGCTGACAGTAAAGAAACCCTTCATAGAAACATGAAGTCAGGACACGGGGAGCGTTTCACGTCTGATGTGCACAGATTCAGTTTTGATGCTCAGCGATAACTATGATATGCCTCTGAACAAAATCTGTGTTAATGTAGACTTTCATCCATAGTATAAAGGTTACTCTGGTAAGCCATTTCATGACACCGATACTTCAAGCTTCATCATTCACATCTGATGAGAGAAGATATTCTATTTAGATCAAATTATCAGTGTGTTATATTTATGTAGATGTTCAGTTCAATAGTCCATTTCAGTCCAATCATATTTCAGTTCAATTTCATTGTAACCCATTTATAATTAATTTCATTCCAAATGCTCCATTCTGCATTTTAAATTAAATATGCTGACATTTTGTTATTTCTTTCTGCTGCACTGTAGCTTGCTTGCTTTCTTTTTGTACCCCAGACAAGATAATGGAGCGAAGAAAACATCTCATTTGAGTTGGAGCTGATCAATATTGAGCAAGAATAACTTTTACTGACATTACAGCAATCTAGCTGTCCAGGTTGAAGATACACATCTAGAAAGCATACACATCACATTTATTGCAGTCTGTTTTAGGACGCTACGTAGTAACATTTCTGGGGAGGTGCTCTTCAGGTTATGGTGGGTTCTCAGTTATGGTGGACGTACGCTTTGGGTCTGATGTTGAAGCATCAATATCCTAAGAAAAACAATGATGGCTAAATTTCTATACATCTATCAGGGCTGGGCAAGTTAACGCATTAACTCATTAATTTATTAATGCCAACATTTATTTTATTGCGCGTTAACGCATGTTGCTCGCACATGCTTTTGTTTTTGAAAAGTCTGTTACTGGCTGCTGTGGAACCGGAAGATAATTGGCAGGTAAACATGCAGAAAAGCTAAAACAGACATGGAGAACGGTAAAAATCAGTGAACTTTACAGTTCTGGTAGCAACTCATGTAGCAATATTAACAATTCTGTCTAAAAAAAATTCTGGACTGCCGCACAAAGCCATTTCTTGGTCACGTAATCCAACAATTAAATATTAAAAACCAATTCCGTCCCGTGGCCTGTTTTGTCATTTTGTATTTTTAATCAGTATAGAATTAAAATATAAAAAAAAACAGGCATTTTTCATTTTTTTGTGTAAGATTTAAAAACAAAAAACAAAATAAAATGTCACTTTTTATAAGTTTTTATTTTTGATTGACAGTTTTAAAAAATGGAAAGAACGAATGATACACAGATTGATAAAGTTACTGAACTTTTACATGGACATTTTTTTTTAAAGTTCTCCAAGATGGTAGATTGATGACAGAAACAGGGTTATTCATTTAAGTGATCTTTACAATACTTTTAAAAATTCATTATTTAATTTTGTGTATACATTGCAATTAAAAATATTATTGTTGCCCAGCTCATTCATAGATAGATAGATAGATAGATAGATAGATAGATAGATAGATAGATAGATAGATAGATAGATAGATCTATTTACGAAATTATTATTTGGTTCTGGAAGTAGTTTCGTAACCTGAAAATTCCATAAGTAGAGTAAATGTAAATGTCCTAATCTGTTCCAAGCCCCCCAAAATTTGGACATAATTTTTTTTTTTTTAGAAATCATAAAAATGCATCAGAACGTGTAACAAATACATGTTGCCATTAGATTACTGCACAGTAAACGTAAAATGAGAGTTGTACATAATAAAAAAAAAACAAAGAATAAAGTAAAGAATAAAAATTATGTTTATTTACCTTTTAAATGCTATCGTCGTCAGCTTTTCTCTCTCAGCAGTGGTTTTGGCCTGACGTTTTGTAAAGAACTGATCCAAGGATGTTTGCTTTTGTCACCTTTTAACAATTCTTTCAAAATGTGCAAGGCAAACATCAACATAGTGAGATGCAGCCCAACTAGTGAACACTTTTCTGGGTGATTCTTTTGGATTACTGAGGTAAAGTTTCGTTCTGGTTTTTCTGAAGCAATAAAAAAGACTGTTAGAATCTCCTGCCTCCCACTCTCCTGCATTTTGGGTCCTGTCTTAAATCATGACAATGAGTGTTGCAGTTAAGAGGCTTAAAAGAAGTTTCAGTTCACCATTCGGACACAGTTTTTGAGTACAACATTAAAACACGTCACATTTTTATGAAGTTAGTTGAAGTCCAAAAAAAGGGAACTACTAAATTTGAGGTTATTCTGTGGTGATGTGCAATTATATCTGGAGGTTGCGCCAAGAAAACTATCCACTCTCCCAACCCGTTATACTAGAATACTCCAATTTCAAAAACAGAACACAGGAGAGAAAAAAGAAGAAAAAAAAAAGATGAAACACCACACACACACACCCACATGCCACCATCCAACCTAAGCTTAAATACATAATGTGAAAAACCAAGTTCGCCCCTGACTGTCTAGAGGGTATTTAGAGGGTGAGCAGGACCCAGAAAAAAAAAAAAAAAGTTTTGGCAGTTTTTTGGTCTTGATGATGCAGCTGTTTATTAACTCGTTGCAAAGGAGGAAAGAAATGAGCATGATCTTTGAGAAGCAAGTGTTGCTGCCCATCAGTCTTGGAAATGTAAGCACATTTCCAAACAATTTACCAATCTACAGTGTGAAAGATCTCTGGCATGTGGAAAAACATTTAAGACAGCCGCCAATCTTCCCAGAAGTGGACGTCAAATCAAATTCACTTCACAATCACTGTCGAAAATATGTCACAGGGTCACAGGAAGCATCTATGGAACAGAGAGTGCACTGATTCTTTAAACTGTGGATGCGTTCAAGATCAGTACTGATGGTAACACTAAGCGGCAACCATGGCCTGGTACAAATCAATGCTGACCAATCAAATTCCCACGCATCATTTGTCGTTTGGTCAATAGCTAGCCATTGGCTGGCACAGATAGCCATAGCTATTATGATTTAAGAAACTTGGAGCTTAACATTATGTTGACTTCTAAGCTGTGAATATAAACCTAAAACATCATGGTCATATTATAAAGAAAATGTTTTCTAACTAGCTGTAACTAGCTGTAGTTTCATAAGCTTAGCCATGCTAACGACAATAGAGACTGGAGATCCTGCCACTGGGGTAATTTACTGATGGTCCCAGCATAGCTCCAACTGGAAGAGCCTTGAAAACAATTTTCCTTGAGCAGCCTAGCTCAGCCACTTACAGGCCAACTGTAATATTAAAAATTGCAGTTTGAGCTAAAGTGCTGTGTCATCAGTCCATGTCTTCTGGTCTCGATTCCTGTGCGTTCGAAGGCCACAGTTTTGTTATTGTTCTGGCTCCAACAAGTCTGCTAACTTTTGTAGCGTTGACGTCTAGAGAACTTATCCAAGTGTCATGGCCTGGGTCGGCCATGGCAGCCCTGTGTGTGTCTGTGTCTGTCAAGTTGGCGTCTCTCCCTGTCTTTAGTGTTTCCTGTTTTACTTTGAAATTTCTGTCTTGTCTCTATTGTTTTCTGCTTTGCTTCCTTCCCCTCGTTACCGCTGATTCCCTGCACCTGCCTCTCGTTTGTTCCTCTGTGTATTTAAGTCCTGTCATTTTCCCCTGTTCTCTGTGGGTCCATTGTTGTGAATGCATGTTTGCAGTCCTGTTCGTTTTCCCTTTCGTCATCTCCCTGGGATTAAGATAAGTTTATGTTTTTGTATTTTGCTATTTTTGGCTTTTTGGACTTTTTGTGTTTTTGGACTTTGTGTTTATTATTAAAACCTTTTGCTTGGAGATCTCCTGCTCTTGGGTCCTTCCTCAGACACTGCAAACCATGACATCAAGGTCCTAATGTTTTCATGTGATGTTTAAAGGCGACTGTTTCCTACTGAGAATTTGTCATTTTGAACGATCCAGCATTCTGTAATGACCTCACTGAATCTGCACGCAATTTGGAGAATAAACTCTGTTTGTACCTCTGTCGTTTGTCAGTGCCTTGTTTAACAACCAAATTGACTGCCGCACCAGAACACAATTAGAGTACAATTTGAGTGTATGCTCAAATTTAAACACACCGATACAGAGGTGTGGACAGTGAGCTCGATCGGCTCTGAGACAGAAGTGCCTTCAGCCGAATCAGGCAACAGCTCCACATGTGACCAGTGGCACTGCTGTGCTAACGTAACCAAACAGCTCATGGCAAATCTTGTTGGGACTTGAAGTGACACAACACAGAGTCCTGGCTGGTGCCTTTGCAGCGAAGCCCATGGTGGGCCACAGCTTTTGCTACCAGCGGCCCCATAAACTGATTTTGAAGGCATGTGCAGAGACCCCTCCTTTCCAGAGATGATGCCTGTGACCCCGTAATGTGTTTGACAGTAATTTCTCCCTAGCATTCATAATGAAGAAACCACAACCATAAAAATTGTACTTCATATTTCTAATTTTAGGAACTTGTGGCCTTTATTTATACTAAAGAGGACACAGGACACTAGGGCAGACACACAGCGGGGTGGGGTGAGGGGGCTTGGGTTCCTGTACATGGGCTGCCTGCTTGAACCACTGAGCTACACACCCGTCTGCATTTGAAATCTTTTGAAGGTTGTAACTATTTGAAATTGTATTCTCACAGACACAACACACTTGAGAATTATTTTGATCTATGCACAAGTTTTAATTAATATGCACAAATGCTAACTTGTACACGCAATGGTTTTTGGCAGCTGTCCTACTACACATGCCAGGAATAATTTCTGTCTTGAACAAGAGTATGGCAGCATGGGTTGGGTTCTTCATTAAGAGAACAGCTTCTCCAAGCCATTGCTCCTACAAGCTCTCAGTTGTTGTTTAATAAATAAATTAATAAATATTGTATTGTGTCAAACATTGTTCATCTTTTATTTGACGTCTGTAAGACCTGACATGTAGCCAATGATTATAATCATTGTCTCTGTGGAACCAATATGAAATAAAGGGACATTTCACATAATTGAAGGGTGCAGTGAGAGTTAAGGAAAGAAGTACTTCAGTATACATTTTTCTGTCTGCTGCTCTGTGGCTTAGTTATTGAATCTTACAGTTGAGTTCAAGAATGAATCCCTGCATGCCTGACTGTCATTTTCAGGCAGATGTTACTCAGAAACTAGATATTAACACACGCACACACACACACTTTTGTGACATTGGTGGTTTCTTGAGAAACTACCAGTCTGATTTCAACAACCACCCATTCTGAAAAAAACAGGTCCCTGCTCAGACCTGCAGATTTGTTGTCCACAGCATTTGTTAAATTGGACACAATGCATTTATCAAAAGGATATAATGTGACGACCAGTGTGACGCTCATTATGTGCCACTTCTCGTGAACTCGTTGACTATTACAGCTCAGCCTGTTAGAAAAAAATCCTTTATTTTTCAAATAAGAAACCTCAGAGCTCAAAAAAGGTGCTTATTTATCAGACATGCATTTTAGTCCAGAAATGGTACATGCCCACAGTTATTTGACATTTAAGAAAAAAAAAAAGTTTTCCATTGTAAAATACATTATAAACTCTTAGCCTCAGATGCAGATTTTCTTTGCCTCTTAGCAACTTCATGAACCTCAATTTGTGGCCCTTCTGAATGTGGTTAAATCACCTGAGGCAGGGAACATCGTGCCACATTCACTCCTAGAGAGGAGATCAGGTCGGTACGGAAATATGTACTTATCCACCCGCAACCCCTCTCAACATGTCACTGTGACATGAAAAAAAGGACTCTCAAACTTGGATAAAAAGGATTTGTGTGTGTGTGTGTGTGTAAGCTTATCTCAGAAATCTCTCCTAATACATTATAGTACTGATAAAGCTGAAAAGTATGGTGATGAAAAACATCACTATTACCAGCTATAATGTACGTGTAAGATAATCAAAATGCAAATGCACTGTGAAATATGAACTGTGAAGTATTTTCTTCATCAAAGTCACTGTACCAACACTGGATAATGTGAGGGGGTGTAGAGCACAAATAGCTTCAGCCTTGATTATGACAAAGTGTGAGCTTTTGATTTATTTATTTTATTATTTATTTTATTTTTTTTTGCACATTACAATTGAGAGTAAAGAGCTCTTGCACGCATGTGATTCTGATGTCAAATCTGTGGTCACCAACTAATTAGGCAGCTAAAAAATGGTTACTTTTTTGTTTTGCTCTTGAGCTGCAGCTATTCTCAGATTCATCATTCAGATACTTTTTTTCTTTTGTGTGTTTGCTCCTGATGAATTCAGATGAAGCAGTCAAATTATTGGCATTCATGTAGTTCAGCGTTGAAAATTAAGGGGGAAAAAAAGTCTATTAATGTTTGGCAGTGGGTATAAAACACCGATGTTGAAATACCGTGTTTGGCGTTGAGGACAAACAACTCCTATTTGTTCTCATCTGTCCAAAGCACGTTTTAGAAAGTCTTGTGGTTTGTTCAGATGCAGTTTTGTGAACCTCAGTCACTCTTCCATGTTCTTTTTAGACAGAAGTAGCATTATAAAAAGTCAATCCTTTCCAAAGAAACCGTACTTGTTCAGTCCTCATCTAATTGTGCTACTGTGGACTCTTGTATTTGGGGTTTTTGTATTTCTCCGAGCATGTCACGGTCTGACATTGGCGTAAATTTGCTAGGACGCCCACTTCTGGGAACACTGGTGATAGCCTTTAATGCTTCCCGCCTGCTTTCTCACTGCAGAATGCTGAAGTCCAGATTATTTGGAAGTGGTTTTACAGTCCTTTCCAGACTGATGTGCAGCAACGAGCCTCCAAGAACATTGGTTTATGTTTTTCTGTCTTGGCATTGTGTTAACACACACCCAAATGCTCCAGAACATCAAACTGCCAAGAAGTCAGTTTTTATAGAGGTCTGCACACCTGCTGATGATCAGTTCATCACGCGGTGATGATTAGGTGCATCTGGTTGCAACCTCCACATTAAATCTCAAGTGGAAAGGCGGGACTTGCTACTGCTTCCCATTCTTTTTCTTAATGTCTTTATTTTTATTGAATAGTGACACAAAAATGTTCATTATTGTTGTATACTCTACCCACCGTGATCAGATTAGATCACAATGGGTATTAGATTAAAGGAGGGAGTACTAACTATTGCACGCTGAGCTCACCGTGAGCTCAGGATGGACATTAAAGGAGACGTGGGTTCTCATTCTGTGTTTTTTTGACATGCAACTACTCTCTTTTCAACCATGTCTTTATGTTTTATAAAGGGAAATGCGTGACATGACCTCGCTCCAGCCCCTCTCTTTCTCCAGAGTGTGCCTTATTTGAGATCTGCCCTACAGCTTTAAATGGGAACATGAATTTGAATGCAAACTACACTCCAAAACCTGAACACCAAACTGAAGAAAAAAACAAAACAAACAAAAAAAAAAAAAACAACTTGAGTGACAATTTAAGGTCAAATACTTTCTTTATCTGCAGTTCATCCATGAAAAGTTAGCACTGATCCTTCTTTTTGAGTCCAATCTCAACATGAGTCTTGCATTTAAATGGCCCTGGTGGTTAAAATACCACACCGCTGACAGCAATGCTGAGGTAAGGAAAAAGCCGGTCTGCTGTTCAAAATCTCATCGTAATTCCTCTGTCACATATCAGCTGCATAAACTCTGGGCTTCGCTGTTCTCCTCTGGATTTTTAGTATTTGGGGGCGAACATTAAGAACTACTGCTTATGCAGGCAAAGTTTTACTGATAATACCTCTGTCACAGTTTCCAGTGCCAGACCAGACTCCGGTTTAGTGCTGCATTTAATAACTCAAGGGGGGAGGGAATAAGAGATAAAGCCAACAAGTAGCTGGCTTTCCTAGTTAAGTGAACTATCAAGCTGCCAAATAGAATTTGCTGTTAACAACAAAGCAGAAAAGAAAGAGCAAAAGAGTTGCGACCCACTTCCGAGCAAAAACAAGATGATTTGATGTAGAGATTTGGGAAAATAAAGATGGGAAGGCTGAATAATTCTCTCTGAACTGGATCTGCAACCTACCAATCCTATGCAAATGTGGATGTGTCACTGAACTGCATATTTTTAAATCGACACAGACCCATTGGAGTGAAAAAGTTGAGTTTTTTTTTTCTTCTCCATTTCGGTTTGTCAGTGAATATAGACAGACACAGGAGTTGGGTCTGTGTTTTATTCATTAACTGTTCTCTGACTCAAAAGCAAAATAAAGACAAATTGACAGAGATAATAAAATATTACACAAGCAGCATGTCCAGGTGCTCTTCACAGTCAGTGGCATTTACGTGATTAGTTGACATTGCAATTAGCAGCTCTGCCCACTGCCTTCCAAACTGCGACCAGCCTTAAAGATCCTTTCCTATTTAATTTAACGGCATGTTGCCCTTGTCCTCCTTAACTATTTGCCTGTGCTTTTTGCTTTTTCCAATGCTCTGCATCGCTACTGCTCTGTGATTGGACAGGACACTCTACAGTCCTGGCTGAAGATGCGGGACCATAGCCTCTCACCCAACTCTGCTGCTTCACTTAGCTCAGATTTAATTAACTCCAACCAGCTTTACAACAGAAGTGATGGCTGCAGAAGGTTAGCCAGTGGGGGTTTCTGATCAAGCAGCGGCTAAGAATGTGCAAACTAGCACCTCAGGCCTCAGGAAAACGGAATAACAAGCCGGTGATGCCGTGGCGAGTGAAATGCAAAGAAAGCAACACAAGGCTTATGCTGTGTGCTGTGGGCCATAACGTTTCCAGATTCAACTCTTTATTCTATTGGAATCCCAAACCTATCTCGTCCCTGTCTGGTTTTTCATTTCTCCTTAATTAGGCCCTGCAGTTAAACAATGCTCCAAGCCCCTAAGCGTCTTACTTTACCGGCAGAAGAAAGATCAGCCGAGGAAGAAATGGATTCGTATTCAAGTTGCATAAACCTATGAGAGAGGGTGTTAAAAAAAAAAAAAACAGGAAAGAAACTCAGCTGACATGCCATAATTCACCACCAACTATCTCTGTGGCTCCCTTTTGTAGGTGGAATCCAGCTGACAACACATGCAATCACAGGAATTCATTATCCATATGAGTTTCAAACAGTAGGGCGTTTTGAAGCTCTGTTTAAAGTCATGCAAAAGTGTCATTTACATTTATAATGACTCTGTCCATCTGCTCTGGCCTCTGTTCTTCCTGAATAACAACCGATCCACGAGGACTCCTCCACAACAGTCTCAGCAGGACTTGACAAATGTGCTTAGGTCTGTAAAATGCTTGTACAAGCACAAACATATCTGGACTATTTATCTTCCTGCTGGAAAATTTATCAGAATATGAAAGCACATCAGCCACATCCATTTTGTTTGGAATCAAATCTGACAATAACTGGCAGACATTGGGCAGATGATAAATGGCAAACTGGAGAAGAAAGCCGAAAATGGCAATTTCAGTCTGAAATTATTTCATGTTTAATATCCGGTTGGTTTCCTTCCAGCTATTCGCATTTCAGTTGTGAAGAAGCAATTCTGAAGTTTGAGGTACCTTGAAACAACATTGGTCGGATACGCATCACTGACTCAGCCTCAGTATAAAATATTTTGCCCTATGGATCACCTCAGGTTAGACCGCAAATCTATCAACTGCTCCATGAAATCAAATACTGCGTTTCCAGAGGATGTTTTCTGGTTCCTTGTTTCCTTACAATGAAACTTTGACTTTTCTTTTCTTTTTTATTTGAATCTCTTATTCTCCTTGTAGTATTATATAGTCTATCTCGTCTATTGAAACTGGAATAAGTGACTAAGTGAATAAGCAACTATTCAAATAAAATAGATGCAAAAGAAAACAGTATGAGGAAATAGAAAAAAAAAAAACTTCAGCTGTTGTTACAATTTCTAAGGATTTTGATTCAAACTTTGTTGTTCTTGTGTTTTACAGATTCACTTCAGGGACACCGTGCTGTAAAGCGATATGCAGCTGTTTTCAAAAGATGTCTGGGATGGAAGTCCAGAATCACTTTGGCTGGTTTTTGCTGACAGCAGACGGGAGAGCGTGAGAGCTAGACAATGCTTCCAAATTCATTTATCTATTTATTCTCATTCTTATTATGCGATAACAATAATAAACCCTGATTCAAAACCCTCAGTGTTTCCTGGCACTGTTTGAAATTGCCCCTTACTCCCTTTATAGTGCAATACTTCAGTCAGGAAGTTCTGTTCAGGGAACAATGAAGTGAACTCATCACCAGAATGAACTTTTGGACACGACTTGTGTTATTTCTGTTCTAGCTTTTCATTGCATCATTGCTGTTGCACTGAAAAAAAAAATGTAAAGGACTGCCGCTGACTAATGTAGTGATCATCAGTTATACAGCACTTTTCATGATGCATTGTGGGATACACTGAGTGCACTGTACGGGGTATAGCAATTCTCACTGCATATTTGGACTGCGCTACAAGATAGCTACTGCACTATGCAGTGCACAGTGAGCCGGGGGTGAATTCAGACAGCCTGGGAGATAAGTGGTAAAAAGATTTCTCGCATGAGAGGTTTATAGCAGAAGCTGAAAAATAGAGTAGAAAACATAATAGGGTCAATGTCCATGACAATGAAGATAATTTTAATAATCACAGCAGAAAGTGACTTGCAGGAGGTTTGAGAGGGAACATTGACCTAACCTTGTAAGTTGACACTATAACTTGGTAACTGCAACTTTTAACAATCTGTGAATAGCTGGCAGACATTTCCAGGATAGTATGGAACATTTGAGAGGACGCTATGGATTCATTCTGGGTGTATCTGCAGGAATGGCCTACTGAAACTGTTAAATTTGAACAGAAGCAGGTAAGCCTTTTCCCTGATTCTCCGGTCTATGAAAAGCTTAGCTCTCTAGCTTTTGGATATACTTATATTTACTGTGCAGGTTTGAGAGCATTATCAATAGTCCCATCTGCTCAGTTCCAGTGAGTAGGATTTAGTGATATCTCGGAGAAAAAAAAATGAAAATCGCAACCAAATACTTAGCTCACTCTTCAATCCAAGGCACATAGAAGAAACTGCAGGATTAGCTAAAAATGCTAAAATGCTGCTCTGGAGCCAGTGTAAAACATGGCCGTGCAAAACGGTGGATGCTGTGGAAGAACCGATGCATTCAGCAGATATAAATGACTTGTTCCAGTGAAACAAAAGCAACGTGACTCATATTTTGGTAGTGTAGGAGCGCCTTCCACATACATTACTCAGCTGGTGGCTGACTGTGGCCGTGCTCAAAGGCTGACTTGAGGAAGGTGGATGGTTTCACTCAGATTAACTATTTTTACTCACCTTACGTAGGAAAGGGTGTGCATGAAACCTTTTAGTCAACACACAATGAGTGATGTCAAAAATTAAAGGCCTCCAGTCATTTTGTGGTTTCACATGTACTTTATAGTAAGAACTCGAACAGGAAAATTAGCAAGCGTGTGTATATATATATATATATATATATATATATATAACATTAGAACCAGTGGCGGCAGCAAAACATTTTCATTGCAGTTGCTTAGGGGTTGCTAAACAATTGTATGGAGTTGCTGGACAATTTAATTGCACTACCAATTAAATAGCATAAATATGGATATGTGTGTCATTACCGGCCTACTCATTCTAATCAGCGCTATCTGAAACTAGCGCGGATGCCATGAAACAGATAAAAAAAAATCAATTTGAAGTTCGTTATTATAATTTTACCATATAGTCATGCCGCTTTTCACAGCAGTGAGAAATGCACATTAACAGCCTAGACTACAAATCATTTAACAATAACCTGTTCATCACATTTTAACCAGTTAATATTCACATAAGTACACATCAGAAGAGATCTGGCAGACTTACGCTTCAACACATAGCGCTCCATTTTGATGTCACTTTTTTTAATGGCCTGGTTTTTTTTCCCCAAGTTGACTTCGCGTGACCCCTGCAGGCCAGCTCTCGCGAGACAAGTTTCTCTCTCATCGTTTTTAATTGTCTTCCTTTTATTTTAATTTAAAACAAAAACACATGAAATTAATTTTAAATTAAATTGTCACCATTTTTATTTTATTTAACACAATTAAGATTTTTTCATTTTTAATAGTCTCCATTCTTGGGGTTGCTTTGAGGTTGCTAAGCCATATTTTGGGGTTGCTATAGCAACTGCAAGCTACCCCCCAGCGCCGCACCTGATTAGAACTAAGGCTTTATAGAAAACTCCATCTCATTCTCAGAGAGGCCAGACTCCCTAAAGAGTCCGAGCTAACACTAACATTTAAAAATTGTAAATGCAACAACTTCTGAGGTGATGTGGTAACATACCAGAGTTCTGAATATTATACTGCAGATCTATCAAGATATCGCTTTAAATGTTTTACACTTTAACCGCTGGCATATTCCACCAGGTTTGAAAGTTTTCAGCCTTCTATCTTTCTTTTTTTCTTTTTTTTTTCTTTTTGGTTGCCAGAGATTTCAGAACAGTTTTCTTTTGTTGTTGTTGTTGCGACATCGCAATTTACTCAAGCACTTTAAGCAAATTAATTGGCAATAACTCACTTGAGTAAATCACACTGGCTGCAAATATCCAACGTGAAAATTGTGATTAATTGTATCAAATATCTACACATTATATTTAATCTCACCTTGGTACCAGTTATGGTTCCTTTATTACCCATAAACCAGAGCTGATTCCTGACTGACAAAAACCGGACACAGACTGTAACTGTGCTGTTTTAGTGCTCTCTGTAGAGCCACTGGCACCATTTCTCCACTCTCTCTCCTCTGTGAGCAGCTTAGGGCATTGCTGAGCATATTTCTGCAGCGCGGGCCCCGTTAGAATCATTTATTCACAGCTGGGGTAAAGTACAGCCGAGTCATAGGTAGGCGTTTGGCCATTCATATTATCAGAACCCTGGGGGTTTTCCATCAATGCGGTCTCTGCATCTGGGTGCAAAACCACAGAGATTGATGCCCACGTTGCTGGGAGTGGTACTTTTTTGCAATGTTCTGGTCACTGTTATCTCAAGCAATGCTGTTGCAGTTGAATTAGCATATCCCAAATGCCAACAGTAATATGGGTGGACAAACTAACATTGATGGATTCATGCAGAGCAAGTTTTATTTTGAAAACTAATACACACACACGTACATATATACAGTATATATATATATATATATATATATATATATATATATATATCTTAGAAATTCCAGATGCATGCATTCATATTTCAAACACAGTAATGCAAGAACACTCGCACTAAACTCTCAGTGAGTATTCATCACCAGGAAGCTTTTTATTAATATTTGGGAAAACAATAACAGCAGGACACAATATTTCCCACAGCCTGAAGTACAACTCATGATATCACGTAATTGCTATCCATGGATATATATTCAACAAAATAATTGCTCCTGGCAAAACATGAGGGGGGACTTAAATGTTTATGAGTTTTCTATCAATATATCGCACCTCTCCAACAACTGTTTGTAAAGTTTAAAAACTTTTTGATGCATTCATCAACTTTTCATGGATACAAATAATCAGGTTTGAACAGATGCCAGGTCATGCTTTTTAATTAGAGCCAAATGCTGTAAACTGATCCAGAGTCTCTGCTCTGTAAAACTCCTGATGGATCCCAATGGAAGTTTGATAAGGAGAAAGAAAAAGATTGGCGCGGAGCTTAGAAGACCTCGTTAGGCTCCCTGCCATGTTGTGGCTTCACATGTACTTTGTGCTAAGAGCTCTCACAGCAAGATGAGATACACTCATCATTCCTCTCAAAAACAACAAAGTCAATGGTACTCTTTGCACAAAATGTTGTCCTCTTTTCGCCCAGCTCTGCAGGAGTCATCACCACAACGGCAATGCACTCTCCGCCAACCCGTTTTGTTCTTTTCTTATTTTTTTCTTTTTGGTTGTTTGTGCTTTCATTATAATAGCCCATCTTCATGTATTCTCGCTTATTTTGCGTTTGTTTTCATCTACAGAGCCCTAAAACAAGGACACTGATGGAACTAGACAATTATCTGTGAGGCCTAAGTTATATCTCGGTCCACAGCAGTGTGCATCGACGCACATAAAATGAAATGTTTCTTTCCTAAAGTCAATTTGATGGGAACATTGCTTAAGAAATGTATGAATGAATCTTATATGAATGGATTAAAATCTATTCCTACTGAAAGCAAATGACCAATTTGTGAAAAGTTTTTTCTTTTCTTTTCATCTTTATTCTTTGGAGTTAATGAAATGTTTTTTTTCGAAAGATCTTCGCCCCTACAGCATTGTGGGAAATGAAGGCTTCAGATACATGATGCATACGATTGTGACAAGGTATGTTATACCATCACGTCAGTTTTTCATGGAGAAAGCCATACCGCAACTTTACGAAGAGACTAAAGTTAATGTTGAGAAAGCTTTGGCCAAAGTCCACCAAGTAGCGCTTACTTATGATGGGTGAACTTCAAGAGCAACTCACTCCTTCATCACATTCATGGCTCACTACATCACAGATGTATCATCACACACTTTCTGTGTGTTTAATATTATTATAGATTCACTTGATTGAATCCTGTAAAACTGCATTTTCATTAACATAACCAGTTTTCTTTAAAGTAATGAAACGATTCATCAGAGCCTTTTCTAATTTATAGAGGAACGTAGTTTATCCTGAAATTGGCAATTTTTTTTTTTTTTTTTTACTAAGAATATTGATTTTGAATCGAGAATCGATTGTGAATCGAATCGCCCCCCTAAGAATCAGAATCGAATCGAATTGTGAGTTGTTGTAAGATTCACATCCTTACTGTTAGGTGTTTACTTACATTACCCAGCTGATGGCTCACTGAAGCCATTTTGCAAGTATTAATCATTTCATTGCCTAATTGAACAGGGCTAGATGGAGGAAAAATCAATACTGTCCCAGTTTTTGGCACCCAACCGCTGGGATACCAAAACCATGGTACTGAGTGATATGGCTTAAGGTGGAGCAAGAAAAGCTACAGTCCATTGAACGGTCAGGAACGGATCACCACTTCTGTACGACACGGTGAAAAACATATGATGCAAAGAAAAACACGTACACTGTTGATAAACACGGACTAAAGATTTTTCTCTAGAGTCCGTGCTAATGGAAGTTGATGGGACTGTGACAAATGAGAACGCATTCACATGAGTTGTGGAATGGCTCCAATGGACATCAGAGCAGTGCTGAAATAAATGTAAGGTGCTGTGGAGAGCACAGAAAAATGAAAGAGCACAACAGCCAGAGTGGTGCAAACAGGAAAAAAAAGTGTTTGAATGAAGAGACTATTTGTGTCCACAGATCAAGGGAGAATAAGGTTATGGAGTGCAGCTGATTTAGTCACCTCTCTGCTAGGAGACAGCTTTGTAGATATAAAGATATTTTTTTAAAATGTGGATTTGAAAAAAAAAAAAGCTTATATATCTTAATATAGGAAACCTGATGTCCTGTATAGTTGGCCTAGTTTTAGAGTGACAGATGCTCCCATCAAGACAACGTCTTTTTCAGGGAAGGCCTTGAATATTTCAGCAAGACAATATTAAACCATATCCTGCATCCATCACAACACCATGTCTTTGCAGGAAAAGGTACTGAACTGGCCTGTCTGCAGCTCAGGCCTTTCACCAGTAGAAAACAAACAACAAAAAAAAAAGAAATCCATCAACAAAGATCCAGAACTGTTGACAAGAACGGGACAACATTCCTCTCCTAAAACTACAGCAACTGGTTTGAAAGACAGTTGTTAAAAAAAGAGGGGATGGTACACGATGACAAACATCACCCTGTTTTTTGCTTTTTTAAGATGTGATACTGCCAATAAAGTCAAGCTAATATTGAACTAATATTTTCCATAATTTGTCTCAATTTTAACATTTGATTAACTATTTATGTTCTACAGTGGATAAAATATGAGTTCATGAGATTTGCAAGTCATTGCATTATGTTTTCATTTACATTATTTAACATTTTTGGAACCGTAGTTGTAGCACCTGTCTTTTTTTTTTTCCTTTTTACTTTACTGATTCAATAAACCATCTGTTTCTCAAAAAAAAAAAGTAATATGATCCAAACAATGAGGTATGTGATCCATTGCAATATTTCATCGCCGTATGATTACAAGTTACCTGAACTTCACAGGTTATATTAATCCTGTGTAAATACGACTCACTGGAGTTTCTCAGGTGCACATGCAGGTCTGACCTTTGAAAAGAAAGGAGGCTTTTACCAATAATGTGTTTCAAAACTACTTTTGGCATGGAGTTCTAAAGCAATCTAATATTACTGTTCTTACTTCAAAGCAAGTAATGAGGAATGCAATATTTCTGAGTAACAACATTCCCTGCATTTTATAGCTTCAACTAAACCTTGTCCTAAGAACTCCAACAACAGCAAGATATATCCTCAGCAACATATCTCTAATGTATCATAAAATGTAAAAAAAAAAAAAAAAAAAAAAAAAGTATTGCACAGAGCAAGTGGTTGTGATTGTTAAGTGTTAAGGTGTGCTCTTACGTGTGGTCTCTATGTCTCAGATACATCATCAAGATGGACTGTGTAAAAGTGTTGCAAAGAATTGTGGCCTTGAGTTTAGAACTGATGCCTTATAAAAGCCTCCATCACATCCTCACATAAGCTAGACCATTTCTGTGTTTTTTTCCCCTGAGTGAAAATGCAGCCACATCTCTGTCACTGCATTACACCTCAGGCAACATCCTCACTCGTCATCTGAGTGCAGAAGAAATTTTAAGTGCTGGAGGACTATTTGGGAGGCTTAAAAACAGCCGTGATTGCATTTGTCTCCATGTTACTTCCCCTCCACTCTTTTTATGTAATCGCAGGCCCTTCATTCATCAGTCCACATAAAAGGCAGAGCAGCAGAAAGACGGGGGTCATTTTTAGCTCAACTGTGGGCACAAACGCTTAAGTTGGGAATAAGATATTTCAGTATTGTAAGGAATCAAAGGTTGATATTTAGATGCTGGTATTACTACAGTGCAGTTGAGGGGATGGATGTCAGCAGGCAAAGATGAATGTATTCATTTTTCCCTCCACCCCACCATTCAGTTCAGTGGAAGTGTCCTTGTATGTGTAGCTGCTCTTGAAGGATATGCTTGTCTGCGTTCTGAGGCCACGCAGTGGAGGAACAGGCAGCAAGCAGACAATCACAGAGGAGTTGAGTGCGTCCATTAAGCCTGTCAGTTAGCATGGGCCTTGATTAATTGCACACTGCACCGTGGCAAATTAAGGTAGATCTCAAGCCAAGCCCCTCCATATAATTAGGAAAGAATAGATTGCTAGAGAGTGGAGGGTGAATAATGGGTGCCTCGTGTCACTCAGTCTGTTTAAAATGTAATAAAAGGTCCTACTCTACTTAAGCATGGGCAATAATTGTGTGAGTGAGAGTTTTGAAAAGCAATGTATATTTGTATGCATGGCTGTGGCTGATGAGAGTGACACAGGACGTAATTGTGGTGCTGATGGCGGTGTACCACATGTATGTAATTTATATTTTTTAGACTTGTGTCTCCATTCTTTAAAGAATGGGCACTGTATATGCACATATGTGTTAGTTGTGACAATGTATGTGCGTTTTTAAATGCAATGCTTCAGTGGAGAGCCGTGCCAGTATAGCAGCACATCACAGGCCAACCCTATAAACCCCTGCTGCCAGCAGAGCCCTGTGCTGGGTTTTAACTAGCTGCCTTTTATGTAAAATTACTGCAGCTGTGGTTACAACAGTTATTTCTTTGTGAATTTCAGCACCTCATCATGCTGGGGTGCACTGCATTTCAGGACTTCTGCTGCTGAATATGGTGTTGAATCAGAGTAGCTCAGCCACATCCTGAATTCCACTAACAAAAGGCTCCAAGGAAAGCTGAACACAATTTAAACACAATCTAGACATTCTTGTTGCGTCAGCAATGCCATAACCCGTGGCCATTCCCGGCACTGCGCAACCATTCCCCAGCGGTGACACAATCCACCCAGCGATTGCTTTGATCTTAGGCACCCAATCTCCTCGGTTACTAAAAGCGGCGACTTTCTCTGCCAGTCCACCTCTGCATGTGACGTTCATAACGCATTTCCAGTCTTCCGGCTTTTGTCTGCGCGATGGAACTAATTCACTTCAACTTAAATCAGTGCAGCTGTCTCCATTCGCCGCATGACGACACATGCTTAATTTGCACTCGTGTAATCATGACTTTAGGTTTGAAGTCACAAGATTCTGACTTTCATACGCAAGTAAATGTATTGTGTTCTGGGGTGTTGAGCACTGAAGGAATTTAATAGAATTCAACAGCGCTGTGGAGAAACACATCCAGTGCAGAGACGGACGACCTCAGCTGCAGCAATTGATGCTGCTAATTTGCTGCTTGCAGTTGCACATGAGGCATCACTTTTGCTGAATAACAATGTGTTCCACATTTTCTTCACATACTGCAAATCCAGGAGATCGTTTTTAATCCCGTAGTCTGCATGGTGAGGCTTCTACAGATGGGAGTTTTCACAGATGCATAACTGGATTGAGATCTGAGTGCTTAGAAAGCCAACCTGCTGTTTGCCAAAGATCCTCAGATCCTTAAGTTGGGACCAATTTTACAATGCTTCTTATGCTGTGTGCATTTTAATTTTCTTAAGTTCTTGCATATATTTCAATTAACAGCATTAACAGCAACACATCTTGGCACTTAACACGCAGTAAGTATTGATATGTGTAGGGTTAGGACTGATGTGGTAAAGTCTACAACGTGAGGACCCGCCAGTGGCCTTCCCTCTTTGTTCAACAACAATAGAGAAAATGTTTTTCTTCTTATCTTTTTTTTCTTTTTTTGGTATGTGTTGATCCTGCAGGGAACAACACTGACTAAAACTTCTCCCAATCAGGAAAGGCTTAATCTTCTTACAGCCAGGCTGTGTAGAGACTATTAAAAAAGGTACCACCCTTTACCGACAGCCTGTTTCTTTAACCACTGGCCAGAATAGTGAAAGCTGTTAAAATTTAAACAAAAAAATAGAAATGCATAAAAAACAAAATCCAAAGCAAATGCGTGCACATAAACACAGTGACTGAACCATGGGAACCAAGGCCATGGGGCTCCGTAACTTGTTTCTGATCTGGATATGCTTCTCTGAAAAGCTATGGGGATACACATGATCACGCCCCACACACACCAAGAAATTCTCATCTACTCTCAATTTGTTGTTAATCATTTTCTACCTGCCCACATGCCCCATGTGACTCATAATTTCAAACATGAAGGAAACGGGGGTTACGCACTGTGATCAAGTTCTTAGAAAATGGATGCTGTGATGGGGACGTCAGTCTGTTATTAAAAGCTGCAGTAACACAGTTGCTGTAACCGACATGAAGCAGTAAACAACCAGTGCATGAATATCATAAATACTTCAAGGTTTGTTGTTTTTCAAACAGTTTTCAGAAGACGAGTCGCAGTAAAGGTCACATTATCCATATTTTTGACTGCACACTGGTACTGGCAAGTCCACCTTGGAAACTAAGGGATTCAATCTGTGATGGATATTTAAATCTCTACAAAAATAATTATTTACCTGGATTTAAAAACATGTGGTAGTGGAAGCGCTATGGTCCTGCTGACCAGTGTTTCCTCCGTCCTCAGCGTGACCTCAGGTCTCATGGGGAGCGTTTCAGAAGTGCTTCCAAGTGCTGCCTGTTTGGCTGGATTCATGAGATTATGAGTTTACCCAGAAGTTTCTAGATCAACTGAGAATCATGTGGTAATCTGATCCTTTAGAGAGCTATTTCCCACTATATCAAGTTTGTTCTTCTATTATACAATCGGTATCCGAGTTACGACTTAGATCGGTTCCAAACAACTAGTCGTGAATTAGACTGGTCGTAAATTGGAGCATATACAAAATGAATATAAAATTGTACTGTGTAAAGAGAGATGTTACTGCGTATCTAGTCCCTGAGTGTGTAGAGGTAGAACGCTGCTGTGAGTGTGAGATGCTGCACTGCCATAACTGCTGTACATGATGCTAGTCTGCCACAACTATCTCACGTACTGCGCTGCCATCTGCTGGACGTGGTCGTAAGTACAGGTGGTCGTAACTCGCCTACGTCGTAACTCGGATACTGAGTGTACTTAGAGAAAGGGTAAGTAGTAAAAAAAAAAACCGACTGATGTTTGGTTTGATTGGATAATCACATGGGATGCTTTCATTTGAATAAAGGTGGGTCAGGCTCAACTTTTCGACACCCTGCCTTCCTGAGACATTTAGAAAAGACGACGACCACACCTCTTTGCTTTCCATAGAAGATGAATGAGATCTGTGTGATGAGAGTGATTCGTCTCATACAGTGTGACCAAACTGGTCACAAAAATAATTCTGACTTTCAAATTTTTTTTTTCATATTTTAAAGCTTTCAAAGACTAAATTTCATTGTTTCAAGCCCTCTCTTTTCTTCCAGTTTTAAATTATGGAATGGATTTAATCACAGAGTGAACAACCAAGTGTCACAGAAGCAGAAATCAATACTGCAGCAGAAAGAGATGGCAAAGTTCAACAATCTTTGCCCAGAGGTGAGCCTTTGTACAGGAGCTGGTCAGGCACAGTGACAAATGGTCAAGACAAGCCATCACCTCTGTCCTAAATGTCCTCTTCCATGACGGGTTGCAAGGGACGTTTGAAATACTCAGCGCTGACAGGAACTCAGTAGAGATGAGACGAGAGCAAAAAGGTCAGAGGTTGACAAATACCCAAGACAAAGCCACTCACACACTCAATCTAAAGCAAGGAGGTGCTCAGTATGAGGAGATGAGGTTCAGCAGTTCCCATCAACAGAGATAAAGGCCCTTAAAAGTTAAAGGGCAAACTGATTAGCATGTTTCTCCAAGATTAAAAGCTGAGAATGTGCAATGAATATCCTAAGACTATCTCAAATCATTGAAATCATTTTACACTCAACATTAAAGGGAAAATATTATTAAAATAGCCTTTCTGGGCTTGAGAGTATATAAGGGCATCTGAAGTCATTATCAAATCTAAATCAGATGTGATCATGTTTGGAGCCATCTTTGTGGGAAGTTAAAACACTTGCACTTATTTTCAGCTTTGCTATTGCCAAGGGAATTCCTTATATACAATGGAGGAAATAAGTATTGGTAATACACTGATGGTTTAAAATCCTGCAGTGGTCCAAGGTCCCTCTGCTCAAGAAGGCTCACGTCCAGGCCCAACTCAGGTTTGACAACAAACATATTAATGATCAGAAAGAGACTGGGAGAAGGTGCTGTGGTCAGGTGAGACTAAAATTGAGCTCTTTGGCCTCAACTCAACTCGACGTGTTTGGAGGAAGAGAAATGCTGAATATGACCCCAAAAACACCATCCCTACTGTCAAGCATGGCGGTGGAAGCCTTATGCTTTGGGGGTGTTTCTCTTCTAAGGGGACAGGTCGACTTCACCGCATCGATGGGAAGATGAACGGGGCCATGTACCGCAGAAATCCTTGGGTGACAACCTCCTTGCCTCCACAAGGACATTGAAAATGGGTTGTGGATGGGTCTTCCAGCAGGACAACGACCCAAAACATACAGCCAAGGAAACAAAGGAGTGGCTCCATAAGAAGCACATCAAGGTCATGGAATGGCCTAGCCAGTCTCCTAACCTTAATCCTATTAAACATCTATGGAGAGAGCTGAAGCTTAGAGTTTCCAAGCGCAAGCCTCAAAACCTTCAGGATTTGGAGATGATCTGCAGAGAGGAGTGGACGAAAATTACTCCTGATGTGTTTAAACCTAGTAAGAAACTACAAGAAACGTCTGACAGCTGTGCTGCCAACAAGGGTTTTACCACCAAGTATTACATCATGTTTTGCTAGGTGAACAAATACTTATTTCCCCTCAATGACTTGCAAATTAATTTTTATTTTTCGTTTCATGTAATTTTCCCAAATGTTTTTTCAATATTCTTTCTATAACTGTTAAAAATAAAGCTGCCATAGAAGTCTGAGACTGTTCATTTATTTCTTAGTATGACAACTGCCAAAATCAGTGGGGGATCAAATACTTATTTCATCCACTGTAGATATAGCAATTATGTTTACTTGAAGAATTAGCACCTACTTGGAAGATTGGAAGTCCATCATCCTATGTGTCATGGTATGCACCATTCGTATCAGAAACGCCATATCTAACTGCAAACATTGATGCAAAAGTAGTCCAGTTAGACTAGTCATTGACATTAACCTTTAAAATCAAAACACAGAGAAGTGGTCTGACGAATGAAACATATTTATATAGTTAGTGTGAAGGAGAATTGGGGAGGAGATGCTTACAGAATGGTGTGGATCACACAACCTCATCTTTATTGTGGACCATACAAAGAAGATGGTGATTTATTTCAGGAGGGTCTAGCACACACCATCATAACACAGAGGGTCAGCAGTCTGACGTGCTTGGGAGTTCACTTAACTGATCTAACCTGAACTTCTCACACCACAGCAGTCATAAAAGGAGACAGGAGTGGCTCCACCCACTCCAGAGACTCAGAAACTACAGACCACTGCTCACTTCACCACAGGTGCTCTACTGAAAGCATCTTAAAGCAGAAGTGACGCACTGAATGATGTCAGTATATTCTGGTTGCTTTCGACAACAGTGAGATGCTTTTGTCCACTGAAACCTGAAATTCAAGGGGATTGGTTGGGAAATTATGTTGTATTTCACATCGTCGCCACATGACGCAGCCCAAATGTGAAGTCATTGGCATGGTTAATTGCAGACCTGCTCTGCAGTAGTATTGCTGGTTATCTTTAATGCTGCTATAGATGGAAGAGATCAGAGATTACAGGGAAAAATTAAGCATGACTGTTTGGTGTTGTCCTTGGGTGCTCAATCAAGTGTTACTGGACTTAGGGGCGAATAAACTGGTTCTTCACGTTCTGAGCCTCAGCTTGCTCAGCTCTTTCTAGCTGCACTGAAACTCCATGACATATGACTGGACCAAACAGTTTATACTGACCACCTAAGTTATTCTGATTATCAGGAGAAGGGAGGCTCTGCTGAGTGTGGGAAGTTTGTTTGGTCCACCAAAAACCGGCTGAAGCCAGATAACGTTACCTCAGTGCTCTTGTTCTGCAGCTACAGTAAAGAGATGCTGCCCTCCACTGCAGAGATTGGACATAAACAAGACGAAACAGCTTTAAATTTACTCCTACCTGTCTAGTCTAATTTATTCATCTTCAGAGGCTGATTTTAATATGGGTGACATGGGCGGCTGCCAAGGGTGGCATTTGGCCAGGGCAACGGGAGTGCGCGAAAAGAGAGAAGTCAGTTTTGTTTTTTATACTGAATATTCGCACGTCACTTCAATTATGGACTTTTTGTTGATATTTAATGGGTTGACGAGAGTAATGGGCACTCTTCTAGTCTAAGTATATATTGACTACCTGATCTCTGAGAGTGATAACCGTCAAGACAACGGGGTGTCTGTCAAACAGCTGTCAAGCTCGGAGGAGGAGGGACACGCAGAGGACATCGATTGTAGAGTGTAAAACCAATGACATTACCAAAGACTACATCCATGCTAGTCCATTTTAAAATGTAAGTGTCAAAAACAAGCAGAACTGCATCTCTGCTCAGCGTTGGGACACATCCATCCATGCCCACAGGACGTGCGCGTACAAGTGTAAACAGCTGAAAACTGAGTTGGAAAAAAATATTTGTAGCGGATTGATTATATAATGCCTTTCCCCTTGCACATGCAGACATTTACAGTTTTATTAAATTCAGTTGTTGGCGTAGCAACCACTGTGTAGTAACTGGTATCAACTGAATACTGCTGCAAGTGATGGAATCATTTCTGTGACGTTACCCGCAGCAAAAACAAAGATGGCTGCTTGCTGTCTGCCCGTTTAATCCTCTGCAGGGTCACGGGGATCTGCTGGAGTCTATCCCAGCTCTCTATGGGCAAAAGGCAGGGGTTCACCCTGGACAAGCTGCCAGTCAACCGCAGGGCCACATGTAGACAAACAACCATGCACACTCACAATCACTCCTACAGGCAATTTAGAACCACCAATTAACCTGACAAGCATGTCTTTGGACTGTGGGAGGAAGCCCGAGTAGCAAGAGGAAACCCACGCAAGCACAGGGAGAACATACAAACTCCACACAGAAAGGCCCCTGCTGAGGTTTGAACCAGGAACCTTCTTGCTGTGAGGCAACAGTGCTAACCACCCTGCCTAGCACATTTTAAAGTAAATATGCACTGATTTGTGCTCTTTTTTTTCAGAAACATATTTCTTTTCGCAATTTGGCTGTTTTTGGTCTTGACAAATCTTGAGAAGTCATGGCTCAAATATGTATTTAGTTTAGTACTTCGATTCCTGTTGAACACTTCTTAGTTCTGGTGCTGCTTGGCCCACGACAAGAATAACATAAAGAGAATAGTGAAGACAAGGAGCAGGATCCCTCATCCCTTGTTTGGTTCCCTTCATATAAAAACAATCCAATATCAACTGCCCAATAAGCATATTAAAATGAAATTTTATTTATATTTTTTCTTTCTATATCCAGGTGTAAATAATTATTTCAGACATTTAGCCTCACTGATGTCTGATGAGATCATTTGAGGACAGTCTTGCAAGCACCCTCTTGGTGAATTCAAGGGTTTTTCTGCATACTAGGAATAGGAACAGGAAGTATCCAAGCGCTTTACAAACAGGCTCTGTTACTGTAGCCAAAGTGCCATCTCCATAATCAAGGACCCTTACCACTTTTCTCAACACATTTTCTTTCTTATATCATCTGTGAAGAGGTGCAGGAGCCTCAGCTGCAGTCACTACTCTCCAAACATCTCCACTTAGATCTGAACTGTCCAAAGACATTATTCCAGACGTCGTGTGGTTGGTTTAGATTTAACTTTGGAAATTTAAGCTGGACTGTGGGGCTTTCTCCTGGCAACACTTTTAAACAAGGTATGTCTATTGAGTTTTTTTTTTCCTTTTATTTTTTTTTTTTAATCATACAGTCATGAACTTTAATATTCATCATGCTAAGTAAACTTTGAAGAATCTGAGATTGAGTTTTTGGGATTTTGTTATTGCCCTGGATGCTGAACAAAGTCCTTTCTCGGGCTGAAAGTTAGAGATGTCCATTCCTGGCAGCGGTCTTCAATGTTTTCCACTTGTCAATGACCTTCCTTACTGTAGAATGATGGACTCCACATTGTTTAGAAATAACCTTACATTCCCACTTAGATTGACAGGTGTCAACACAGAGGTGCTAATAACTAGTTGTCCTTGAGCATATTACAGTGAAAAGATCATGGGTGTGTGAGTGTGTTTTGTGCTTGCAGGTGTGACCTGAGTGTGTGCACTTTTGTGTGCTGTGTCCTGTCTACAAGGCCTGAACCAAAAAAAGGAAAAAAAAAAAAGATGAATTCTTTTTGCTCTATCTAAACCCCTGGAGTAATCTCTCATACGGACAGAGTGGGGACAAGCAGGAAGATGGCCATTTCATTCAAGTACATTAAATTCCTGCACTCACAAAACAGGTATTGTCCGGCTTGCCAATGTAATTTTGGAGAGAATGTGGATACAACAAGCAAAAAAAAACAACAACACCAAAAACAGAAATATTCTTCAAGCTGGTTTCAAGACCTAAACTAAGATTGGAATGAAGAATAAAGGACGGAAACATACTCCAGTGATGAGGAACTCCCCTGTGTCCGAGCAGATATGTCTTTCCTTCTCATCATGAAGGAGCAATTTTGTCCCGGTTATAGCTCCTCTATCTTCTCCCAAGCTACTCCTTATTTCACCATTTCAATTTCCTCTCTTGTGCAGGCACTCGGTGCTTACTGACTTCAGCTTTTTTTCTCCGACAAAAGAGGGAGAGGCATCGAAGAATAGAGAGGGACACAGCAGAGACAAGGACCTACTGGGATCTCAGTTCAGCCCAGCTTCCAGTTCAAAAAGATAAATGCTTTATGGTGATATTTTAAGATCTTGGCCTCTTGATCTCTATCAACTCACTGGCTACTTTATTAGCTACACCTACTCAGCTGCTTGTTGAAGGAAATATATCTAATCAGCCAATCGCATGACATCAGCTCAAAGCATGGGTTAGATCAAGATAATCTGCTGGTTCTGATCAAGCATCAGATTTGGAAAGAAACGTGATCTGAGTATTTCAGAAGCTGTTGATCTGCATCTACAGCGATTTTAACTCACAACCATCTAGAGGTTACAGGGAACAGAGGTCCTGAAAAGAGAAAATATCCAGTGAGCGACAGTTCATTGGGTGAAGATGCCTCTTTAATACCAGAAATCAGAGGAGAATGGCCAGACTGGTTTGAGATGGTAGAAAGGCGACAGCAACTTAAGTCACCACTTTTTACAACCAAGGTATGCAGACGGCCATCTCTGACCAGACACCATGTCAAACCTTGAAGGAGATGAGCTTAAGTGGCAACAGATCACAGTAGGGTGCTACTTTTGTTAAGCTAAGGACAGGAAAAGGAGATTAAAAGGACAGACTTTTGAAGAGGCAGAACCAGCAGCACTGAGAAGGGACACACCCACAGTTAGCTGTTTTACCCTGGCGGGCTAACTATAAACCTAATGATGAATTCTACTTTACATTCATTTGGACCAAATCTCTTCCAACATTCTCATTTTAAGTGTCGCCACCAAGACGAGTGCTGCCAGAGCTGAAATGAGGACTAGCAGAGCTTTGGTGGAAACCCGTCAGTCAACCACCAACCCTCACTGGGATAGACGTGTTGCAGCCAGGCGAGTCTACCGCTGATGATTGACTACAACTCCCAGCATACCTCTGCTTGGAAGGGTCCTGAAATGATCCACTGTGGCTCCCAGCTCTTTCAACCAAGCTGCTCTGAAGAAGTTGTGAAGCTGCTGGCAGACCTGTTTCAAATTTTGTTTTGATGGTGTATCATCATCATCATCATCATTGGCACAGCTAAGTGTAAGCTCCGCTTTGTCGTCTTACACTTCCAAACCAACCCACAACTACTCACAGGTAGTCTGTTAGTGCAATTAACACAAAACATAAGCACAAAAAAAACTTTTTCATTTATGACTGTGCTGTAAGTCTTGTGCCAGGGGCGAGTCACTGGGATTGCCCATGGCATAACCAGTGGATAGCTGTCAATCAAGTGGTGTCGGGTCATTTGATTGGTCAGCCAGCTGAGTTTTTATAACTTTGTACAAATTAACCTGATGTGGTATGAAAAAAAGATATGCACATGCACAGAGTTGTCATGGATGTGAATTGTAACGAGGGAGACCAAAACTGTTAAAAACTGAAAAAAAAAACAAAAAAAATCTACTTTCTGGTAAGGTAATAGTGTGAGGGGATATTATCCAGGCTCCTCAGTACCCAACAGGCTTTATTTAAGCACCACAGACTATCTTAATGTTGTTTCTAACTATGTCCATCCATTTTTGACCGTAGTCTACCCATCCTCACATGGCAACATCCAGCAGGATAAAACACTGTGGCACAAAGCTCAAATGATGTCATACCCTGTTGAATCTAAACCCTCAAAATGTTAAAGAAGCTCCAGAGGTAAAAGGGAATCCAATCTGACACAATAAAGGCGCTAACAGACAATAAACCTCTTATGTCTCTCTGTTTTTTAGCCATCTTAAGTAAAAAAAATAAATAAATGTAAATGTGATAACAAACAGCTAGATAACTCTGTTGCAAATAAAAATGCATTTTTTTCCTCACACTTCTGGCCCGTTGAAAAATATACTTTGCGAGGCGTGGTGATACATGAGCTGCTGCATGTGAGCATATATCAACAACCTATGGATGTATGTGTTGCAACCACCAGCCTTTCATATAATTAGAAATAAAGAGTTGCTACTTTTTTGCAAGTGAAAAATGAGAATGGTGGGTATCTCGCATGACGTAACCCTCCAGCTGAAATGTTGCCCCGCTAATACTCATTTAAAAGCCCAGGAGTTCAATTGTCATTTATTATTAATTCAGTTGTATTGCCCTGAAAGGATAACAGACTCCTACCCTCATTAGCTCATGATAAAATCAATTAAAACCAATCAGTCAATTTAATTGAGCTTCTTTAATCCTACCTTTACTGCCATCTAAAATGCTTTTGCCAAGTTATAATTCACAGAGGAAATACCCCCTATGTAGCAACTTGAAATCACTGAGAGTCATTGTCATTTCTAATCATCTCCTCTTTCTCAGTTCGTCTTTTGTTGTTGCTAAAATATCCACTCTTCTACCTTTCTTAGTTTTATCTCTCATTCTTCTCACTCCTCCAGCTCACCCACAATAGCTTTGTGTCATTGTCTCTTTTAATTTTTGTTCGAAATGCATCATATCCACCTTCACACATCAATTGCCCCCCCCGCTCCAGTAAAAATCTTTTTTACCTTGTTACCCAAAAGCAGTGAAACATTTATTCACTTCTGAGGCATCGCCCCCACTGAGGTTCCTTTGAAATTGTCCTTCAAAGACATTGTCACAATCTGTTTGCTCTGCCTTCCATGTTCCCTGCTGACAAAAAAAGTACCTACTAAAATGGAGATAAATCTGACAATAGAGACACAATCTGATGCTAATCTGAACATGGAACCTCTTAGTGTGGTACCGCTCACATACTCTGAGTTGGCCTAAATGTTTTTAACAATGACAAGTTCTGTTAAACTACTATTTCAAGCGTAAGCACCTTTGACATCTTGAAGGCCTTATCATTAAGGTTATAATACATGGCTGAATGTGCTTTGCTCACTACTGTTAAGAGCAACTGAAAGCCAGGTGTCACCCAGTAACTTGCACTGTGACTGGGCTGAACTCCCTCCATCACATCATAAGTGTGATGTATAAGGCAGGAAGACCGAAGCTGGAGGCGGCTTCTCCGCATCCATAAAGCCATTCGGGAGTATAACTGTCCTCGTACCTGGCGCCACGGCTGGAAAGTTGTGTGAAAGGTACCCGCAGTGATGTGGCGGTGCTCTCTCCCTGTTCTGAAAGTGGGACAATGCTTTTCCCCGGAGAACGTACACTCCCAGCAAGCGCCTGCTTCTTCTACTTAGCCGCGGTGTCCCTCGAAGTCTGCCCGACATTTAAAGGATTTGGACGTTTAGCTATCAAAGGGTGGCGTGCTGTGTCTGGGACTGAGGGAGAACCGTGGCTTCGGCCCTGAGTTTGATCTGGCCTGGGGTGGTTCAGGTCAGTCTTCCAGATTAGACGCACTTTGAGGAGGCTGTTTAAATAACTCTTGAGAAATTCATGTAAAGCAAATAAATCATTCTAGCAGTTTCTTGGCCTAAATAGACAGCTATAGGGTAAGAGTCTGAATTCATTACTGGCTAACAGATGCTTTCTGCTACTATTAAGCTCAATGTGGGTGGAAGCACTGATGGCAGATCTTGAAACTTGATCTCCTTCCCTCATTTCTGTCTCAAGCATGTTTTCTCAATTTAAATGATAATAATAACCAATTTAAAAAATATATATCAACTGAATCTAAAAACAGTTAATAACACATCTGGTAGTTTTCTGCTTGGGAGGACCAGCATGTACAGCCCTGTGGCAGAACAGTAGGCCATACTTCTGCGTTGCCTTGAATGATCAAAAAGTCCTCAGCAAACTACAAAAAGAAAAGAACGGCGCATGCGAGAAAAAAGGCACATCCTGCTATCCCTGGAAAGCCCGGCTTCACCCCTGGCTTACGTTACAACATGAGAACAACTTCAACATCCACCTTTCTCTCTGAAACACACTGGAACATGCTGCAGTCTGCCAGATCAAAACTGCCTAGAATCCTAATGACCCCTCTGATCTGTATTTGACTGAATCCCTCTGAAACTACACCAGAGCACTCACCTAAGTTACAAGTGAGTCAATCCTTATCTCAAATTCTGAGCTCCTCTCTGAGCTATTCTTCCAGGAATTGAGTCTTTCTTCACATCTAAAATCAGTTTTTTTTTTTTAAAAAATAACTTTAATATAGAGGAATGCATGTGCCTTGGATTTTTAGATAGATACCACACCCAAGTTTCGTATGTTCAGTGGGTTCATGCCAACGTAGTAAAAGTCAGACTCATCACCATAATCAATAGTAAACAGAGAATGCATCTCATTACATCCTACTTTTGACTCCGAACATCCTTGGCCTTTATGTATGAATGAATAAAAACATAAACGTAACCAGACAGTGAAAGAGAGTTGTTTTTGGGATTTAAAGACTGACTGTGGCTTCACATAGATGGAACAAATGTCTCCATGGCAACAAAAGATCCAACTTGTTCTTTCTGCCCGGCCAAATATTTATGAACCAGAGGAACTGTGTTATTTCATAAAGGTATAATGTGATAACACAATGCTGTTCATAAACACACACACACACACACACACACACAACACTTACCTACATCAAGGGGAGCGGAGAAGAAGAAAAAAGAGAGAGAATAATATTAAAGTGCCTGTGAAAATATTATAAACACAACCAATATATCTTATTTCTCCCTTTAGTCAACCAAACACGTTACTTGTATTTCTTAATTCAAGCCAGGCACTGCTGAAAAACCACATAAGTTAATCAGTCCAAAATGAAAACAGACCCGTTTCTCATATGCACAGATTCTCATTATCACATTACAAGTTTTTACCTTATGGAACAGTTCAAACCAGTAAAGTAAGCCTGAAGGCACTGTCATTGGAACCACTCGGCAAAGTTCCACATGAAACAAGGATTTACAGTGTAAAATAACCACATTTTTACGTGACAAATGGACAGTTTTGAACTGCTAATGGCTTGAATCAATGAGGTACAAACCAATGAGGTAATCACTGAATCAGGTACGTTGTAGCGCTCGGATTGGGAAGCATTGATCCAGATGATGGAGAATATCTCAAAGGATAGGATCTAAAACACTTTTTCTGGATAGCCAGACAGACAGACAGGTAGATGGATTGATGATGTCGTCTCAATAACACTGACCAGCAGGAAGTATGCACATGTTAGATTGCGACTTCCCTACCCCATTTGTCCCAGCATGGCAACAACCAACCAAAGCATAGAGTGGAAAATAAGATCTGAGCATGATACTTGTGCTCATCTATACCTGTTTTATAAGACAGCGTTCCAATGGAGGGTAAAAAGAGCAAATTGAGATTTTGGATAATGATAGTGTCTCGGTGTTGTGGATTGGTGGGTTTCTGCACTGGGAGTCATGGGAGAAGCTGGGACCTCATGCAATCATTCATTCTTTCGGGACAAGACTTGAACACTATTCATTATTGACAGTACTGATGTTGATTTGCTTGTTTTCTCTGCTCAGAGCCAGGCGGCACGCTCAAGAATATTCCCTTTTGAAGGTCATTAAGATAGGTTTGAGTAATTATTTTGTCATTTATGTGTGATAAGCACCTTGCATGCAACTTGGGCAAATTCAATCAAACCTATCACAGTTGATGGTGCAACAGTAATGACAATTAATCAAAAGAACTATTTGGATTGCTTAACGCTGGAACAGCAGAAGCCCTGCATCTTTATACAGATGAACAGCATGAGGTTTAACTCAATAAACATCCAAACAATAAACGGCCAGTTCAATGAGAAATCTACAGTCCCTTGCTGCAGCTGCTTACCATCTCTTTTATCTAGTCCATTCACCTCACAGTGCCCTCAGATATTTGCACATTCTTTGCATTTAAATGAAATAAATTTAATTGAATCCACATCATACCCCTAAGACTTGACTTTATGATCACGCCTACAAATGCATTTTCTTTCTAAATTAGTTAATGCCTTTACTTCATATGCGGAATCAAATGCCTTCCTGCTGATGCAGTTGACTTTTCCGGTCTTCTCCATTACAACAAAAGCAATAAAACACAGCATGCTTTCTCAGATATGCAATGCGCTATTCATTACTGCACTATGAACAAACCAATAAAAATAAAAATGATGGCAAGTAGTTTGCCCCGTTTTCCCAACTGTAAAGCTGCTTCGCTGAAGCGTACAGCACATGTGAGGCGAGGCTTAATGATACAGCTCAACGTGACCGCGATCAGAGAACAAGAATGGGCTGCAGTGATTTCCAGCTGCAGAGCATCAAGTCCACTGAGGAATCGCCTTCCTTAAAAGGCCTCCTGTGGTCTGTGAGGGAGCACGACAGAGCGTTAATTACCCAGGCAACACTGAGGAACAAGGTAAAGGCGTGTTAATTAAATACTAATAAGAATCCAATTTGAGTCATTCGGTTTTGCCATCCTCTGCAGTGATCTCAAGGACTCCAATCCCTTCCGTAGCTGCTCGCTGTTATTGCTAATTACGACCGTTCACATCACAGAAGGCAGTTTAGAAACCATTATTGCCGGGGATTGACGCTTTTGTATGTTGTCCTTTGATGAAGGACACATGAGCTGGTTTATTGAGTGTCAGAAATGAAGGGACAAAAAAGAAACTCTTTAAACTCCCGCAAAAAAAAAAAAAAAGAGAGAACTGGCTCACTGTCTGCCAGACATTTTACATCCTTTATTCTGTCATTTATCATCTGGGGAACAACCTACTTTCTGAGCTCTCAAGTAGGATAATGTTTGCAGTAGTCTTAGTACAGCTCCAGTGAAATGCTGCGGTACTTTACTGGCAAGCTGAATCAAGCGTTTTTTGTTTATTTTTCCTCAAACTTCAGAAAATATGAGTTCAGGTAGAGCTTAGTTAGGTCCAAGAGTTTCCTGGTAACTGCAAATCTGAGGTTAAGATCTCCAAGAAAGGTAATGAAATTTCTACTATGGGCATCCTGCAGGACCAAAGTGCCATTTCACAAGACTGTGCACCACAATGAACCACAAGCTGATAACATAAGTCAAAAAGAAACTTCAACTGCTGGAGTGGAGCGAGTGGAGGAAAAGCTGAGAGGGATTGGAGCTACTCTCAAAGACATTTGAAGATACAGTGATTTCTCTCAGGCAATCATTTGATACTCTCATTCTGTGATGGTTGAGTGTCACTACTTTTGCGCTGCCATCACTCAAGTGCATCCAGCACTTCAAGAAATTGATTGTTGGAGGATAGAGCTAGAATAGTGCACACACAGAAAAGTGTACATCCATTGAGGAATCAAAATCAGCCTTAAGATTTTATTCTTTGTTTTTTTTTTGATGGTTTAGGATTATCTTGTTTACATAGGGCTTAATACATAACTAAGTGTTTTTTTGTATTGAATATGGCCAAATTCTCATAATGTTGAGGAGAAATAACATTACACCTTGAAAACAGGAAGAAAAGCTTTTGTATTTTGGATGTTCCTGATGCATTTAGACATGTTTGTTCCACAAGAATCCTAAACTGAGAGTAGTCGAGTATGACAGCGTATGTCCTGCTTATTGAAAAAGAATTTAAAAATAACATTCTTTGTGTCTTTTTGTATGTTGCACACTCTTAAGTCTAGCGCAGTTGTGATAGTCTTAAGACATGTGAAAGTATTAACTCAGTGCCATAATATCCTAAGGTAACATTGAACCACAGCACATGAGTGGTAATGTCACAATAATGGCTCAGAAATGTCACTGTGATGCTTTATTTCTTCCTCATTTGCTTACCCATACACTGCTTATTTTATGCTATATTGTGACATACACATTCCAAGTCTTGTTATGTCACGCCTGAAGTCTCGCAGTGTCCATCACCATGTAGCATCACATGGTAAAGTAATGAATGCTGCAGGGCTTCTGGAACCAGATGTATAAAACTGTATGGCTTCATGAGTGAAAGCAGACATGTGCACACAGATTTAACTGCAGATTTTTTAGGCTGTTTTAGCCTGATTTGAACTCCCGTATTTAACCATGAATGGAATCAAGAGCACGTATGTGGTTGGTTCACACGATTACATCGTATCTCCTTCTGTGTATTTCAAGCTGGATAAAGAGATAGATTTCAATTCATCTCAGTAAAAATTACTTTTTGCTTGACACTTATCTGCTCCAGCTCACATAAGATATGCTTTATTTGCTTTGTTGCCATGTCTGAACTGCATAAAGGAAATGAACAAAAGGGAAGCTCAGCAGTGCAAGCTACAGCGCTGCAGAAATGAATCCACACCACCGTTAGGCATTTAGTGGAAGTCAAAATGAGAATGAAAGCTACAGGAAAGAAGAAGAAGCAAAGACTGAGACTGAAGCTGAGGCAGTGAGGTAGAAAAAAGGAAATGTCTCGTTTGGATATGCTCGAACTGGATTCATAATTAGAGAGTTAATTGAAAAGACATGAAAAGATGGAAAAAAAAACCCTGCAGAGGTAAAAAAAAAAAAAAGTAAATAAATGATTTGATCACAAAGTAGAAAGCACATCAGTGTCATCTGAGTGAGGAGCAGGGTACATGTTATGCAGGCCACAAGTCCATCACAGGGTCACACAGAGGAACCAAGACACACAATCATGAACGCTCACACTCACTCCAACTAAAACTTAAATTATCATTATAGGACTTTACACATACACACATGAAAGAGAGGATTAAAAGAGAAGGTACTGAGTTTTTCCACAACTGTAGATGTTCAGAGTTAATTTGGCCACAAGCATCTATAAGCAGGTTTGAAGGGTGGTCCCAACACACACAAAATTCTCCACTCTCACTTTTCATTTTAGCTCACACTGGCTATTTTTCACCCTTCTACTTTTTTTTCAATCATGAATGGTTAGTGGTTGGAACTAATGCGTGTCGTTATGGTTAAACATTAAAAAGTACACAGTAAATGTTGGAAAGATACATATTATCAAGGAAGACTTGTATATTTTAATACTCATGGGCAGGGATTCCCAAAGTGTGGGCTGCGGCCCCCTGGTGGGCCGTCGTGGTACTGCAGGTGGGCCGTGAGAGGTTATTAAAAATAAACAAAAATAAACAAATAAATAAAAGAATATAAAAAAAATATAAGTAATAAAGCAAACCAGCTGAGTGTTATTCTACTGTTATCTTAACTCAATAGGACAAGTGTCACCTTACATTAATTTTGGAGTCTTTAATGTTGGTTGGGACAGTTGGGATTAAAGGTTTGGGTGGGCTGCAAAGATTTTTCACATTTCAAATTAGGGCCCAGGTGTTCTGAAGTTTGGGAATGGCTGCTCATGGGTTTCGATCCCAGTCATGTCAGATGGACGCTGACCTGTGCAAAAAAACAAAGTCTCCAGATAGTTCCACTTGTCAGAATTTCCTAACATGGACGGTAACTCCTGCATTTTTGAGATGTGGACAAATGTTAACAATAACGCATTTTTGGGTTAAACTGGGCTCAGTGTCTGCTCATATTACACAGCAGCTGAGCTCTGTAAACCTCTCATTGAGCACTATTTCCTCATATCAGGTACAGAAATGGATTAGTTAAGCAGATTATTCGCCTCCTCTGAGCAACTGCCCCTAATCATTGTAGGCACCACTGAAATGATTACAGTAGACTGCACCACCACAGGTTTTATTTCTCCTGATGTAAAGTGTTCATGCACTGCTACGCATTCAAATGATTGAAGGTCAGGTGAGGTTTAGTGCATAATGAACATCTCTCATTTATTTCCATAGACCTGCCATGAAATGGCTTTGAATAATTTAATTTTTCCAAAGTGTTGCACAAAAAGGGTCAGAGCATTCAGTCTAAAACAGGAAATCCAGAAACAGAATGAGTTCTAACAATGTTTTAATGTCATGCTCAGTGCCAGCATCTGACAACAACAGAACACTCTGATTTCCATCCAAAAGCAAATGAGCAAACCTTTAGACTGCTGTCGAATCCTGATCTATATACCGCAGTAAGATGTGATATGCACAAAAATAAAGCTCTCCTTCGTCAGCGCAGCCCATCATACAGTCTGTTTGGAGACTTCAGTCATTTCTTGGCATTGTTTTTGTTTCCTTTCCCCTTCCAATAAAATGTAAAAGCATTGCGCAGCTATTCTTCTCTCTGTTTCAGCCTCACCATTTGGCTCAGGAGGAAACCCAAAGTCAATGAGATTGTGTTTGTTGTGCAACCACAGGAAGGTTGATGACAACTATGATGATAATGGGATTCTGGCAAGTATCACTTCATCCCTGTAGCTTGGTAGCACAAGATGTGATTAGTATTCACCATTTTTTTGGAGACCGAAAAAAAATGAGACTGCCAGATATAGCATAGAGTTTTATGTAAGCAACGTGTTGGGATTGTTAAATTTATAAGATATCTTTCACAATTACTTTGCTTGCTTATTTTAGTCTAGAACATGGAACAAGTTGTTGTCATGGGGGGGGGGGGGGGGATTAAGTCAAGAAGTGTTATATTAGACTGGGATATGATATTCAGCACCATATTTGTGCTATAAGCTACACTGTGTGCAATTTTGCCTTGCAATTCATTTTCATTTTAACAGCTCTGCTGCTGCATCCTTAATGTAGCATCTATGCAATTTCTTGTTTTTCCTCGAGAGTTTGGAAGGAAGAGAGGGTCATCTGGCTAGTTTGCATTCTGCACAGGGCTGGGCGATTCAGGGCCTGTCAGAGTGGAGCTCTCTCTTCTGAGGTGCCTTTGAGAGCTGGGGGAGACAGAGATGCATGTGAGGAGTTCTGAAGAAGGGTGAACTTCACACTTGCCTAATCTCGACTTTGGATCTGTCTGTTGCTCAGCGGAAGCACTAGCTTGGAGATTTGGCACTAATTCAATCACTGATTCTTGATTGGCAGAGGAGAGGGCTGGAGCCCTTGGGAAGGAAAAAAGTCCCTTTTGTCCTTAAAGAAAGATAGAGTAGAAAAGCTGTCTCCCGTGAGACGAGACCAGAGCAGTGGCTGCAATCTGTTGGAACCTTGAAAGATCAGATAATACAGGTGTAATAATGAAGGTGCTTTCAGTTCGCACTAACCTCTTTGTTGCCATTCTTTTAGCTACGGGTGGATCGTCTACATTTTATTTTATGCTCACGCCAAAGGAAAGGCGGCAGATTGTAGTTCATAGAGCTGAATAGGAACCTTCCTAGTATGAGGAGAGTTACCTGTGACGAATCTATACAAATGTCAGTTGAAACAACTACCATAATTAAATGAATGCATGAACACAAGGCCAGAACCTGTTATTACAAAGAATCTCATCAATACTGGTATAAAGTCTGCAGTATAAACAATGGTTCTTAGTGTAAAACGTCTTAGATGGAGACACAGGTCTAACTTCATTCACCTGTGGTTTGACACTTAATTTGAACTTATCCTCGATAGATCTGGGACCCAGACGTGTGAGGACACCATTTCAGCTCACACTTCCACTCATGGTGTCCCACATTCAGCACCTACGACGAAACTGTGAGAAGCAGAAAAACAACAGCTTGTGCGAGCAATTATAAATAGCAGGATAAACAGATTATATATCAACAATGATGAACAATAATCGTACAGTGTAACAATCACACTGCTCAGAGCATGCTGGGAAACTACACCAACACGCAGAGGCGGCTGGCCCATAGGGGGCGCTGGGGCTCTGCCCCACCAGCTGTGGAAGGGAAAAAGATTTATTTTATTTCATTTTTACTTATGTTTTTGATCAGCATCAGATTTACTTAAAAGTATGTGTGAGCCTACGTGCGATTTAAATAATTTAAACAACATTTCCACCGACTGACACACATTAAACAGTGAATTTCCACCGACCTACAGTGCATCATCTCTCACGGGGCGCTCGACAAAGCGCCCCTGACCTGCAGCTAAATAGCCAATCCGGTTATGGTTGCTAGGGAAAAATTATTAATAATTGGCCTATCAACGTCACCAAATTTAATGCCGATGGGGCGCTGGAAATGTCGCCCCAACTGCTACGTAAAATGCGTGGAAGGTTTATGATTGCTACGTGAAGGGCCAGTGGTAGTTTTATTTCGTAGAGCGACTCCCAGACTCTGTCCTACATCGGGAGAAAAAAAATACGGTGACGAGGAAGAGAGATGGCAACAGCGTGGACAACTGGAGTTCAAGAGCAGCTTCCACCAAATTCGGTGAAATCATTATTAATGTTCCCTTTTGTGAGACGGACGACGGAGGAAAAACTTCTCGTTAAGGAGTTGTGACCCGACAAGCCTGAAATTAACATTTTCCAGTAAACGAAGGGGAAAGGTAAATTGTACAAACAGAGTTTTTGTCAGAGTTGGTTAAACCCTGAGACGTGGCTGGCAGGTTGTGGAGTAGCTAATGCACTTTTCTGGTTCCCCTGTATCCTCTTCAGAAGTGACAGATGTGACTGGACTTGGACAATGACTGGACTAACTGACTCAAAGCATCTCTTTGAACCGATCAAGAAACATGAGAGATCCAAAGTTCACATGGAAAACTGCGTAAAGCTAGCTGTGCTCGGAAAGATTAGCATAGCAACGCAGCTAGATGGTAGACACCACATTGCTGAAAGAAGGCAAAACAAAGAGGTAGATGAAAACCGTAATATTTTATCCAAGATAATCAATTGTGTTAAATTTGGTAGTGCTTTTGAATGAGCAATGTGGGGACATGATGTCAGCTAGTCCTGGTACTGAGGGACATTGATGGACCCAACAATATACAGGAGCGGTTCTATGGATTCATCAAGCTACCCAACAGCTGCACGGATTCAATAGCTGGTGCCTTATTAGAGAGGCTGCACAGCATCCTTCCGGAGGGACAATTTATCCCTTGATTGTAAAGGTATTTGATAGCAATAAAGTCTAAGATAGCTGTAAATTGTTACTTCTTCTGTTAAACTGGAAACTGAAATAAAATTATTATTATGGATCTGTAGTCATTTTCCGACTATTCATTTTAATGTTTATACTAGATTAGGGAGGGAAAAATGTTGGCACAGCAGCCCCACCAAAGTTTTTTTTTCACAAGCCGCCACTGCCAACACGCTATAATATCAAAGAGTTGCCAATGAGCTACAAGTTGAGTCTGAAAACTAGAGAAAACCAAAAGCTAGAGGAAAAAAAAAACGTGAAAAGAGAGGGGAAAAAAGGTGCAAACAGACAAGACCACTGTGGTCTAATTTTAAGAGTTTGATTTCTTGGTTACAACTTCAGAGTTTTGCTTCTTTGATTCTTGGTTCTCAGGTTTTCACATTTTAATAGAGTCTATCCGATTATCGCAGCCATGACTTCCTCCAGTTATTCCAGGAAAAGTAAACCGTGCTGATCTGTTACTTGTCGAAATTACCCGGCGTCCTATCGGCGCTAACGCGTGCGTATTTTATCACTATCAGCATCAACAAATCTATAGCATCCACCATTCTTTATCCATGGTGTTATATATACTTGTTCTGAATTTGTCTCATTCTCAAAAACACCTTCAGCCATGAAGATTGTTCAAGAAAACACAGATAAATATTTATGTTCTCCTAATCTGATGTTGGCGCTGTGAGGCCAGCACCCGCTGCTCCCCACGGCTAAGCTAGGACTTGACTAAGACTTGTGATTCCAGACTCAAAAACAACTGCTGGTATTTCAGTTTTCCATCGTGACATCAGACACGGTCATTCCCTTCCCTTCCTGGCAACTGCTGTACAAACATGGGGCAGGTAATACAAACCACTGAAATACTGGAACTTGTCCCATCCCTCTGTCCAGGTACAGCTATCTGTACCGTGCATGACTGATTGAGCGCTGGATTTCAGACGTTTAAAGTATAAAATACAGAAATTGTTAGGAGGACGAAGGAGGAAAAAATAAATATTCGTCATTTTTGCTCTTATCTCATGTCTGTGTCGTGCTTAAAAGGGAGAAGAAGAACAAGGTATTACTACAGGTGATAATTATCTAGAGAGATTGCTTTATAGTTTCTTGTTAGGGCTGATATGCTTTCATTTTGTTTTCTCAACATTAATATGTCGTCTCTTTCTTTCTTTCATTTTTTTTAAAAGCTCAGCTTAAATGTTTCCAGTAAAATTAACATATTGATTGTTTTCCTGTTACTTTAACAATTCAATTTTGTTGCCAAAAGCCACAGGCTTAGGGACGAAAGAAAACAACGGTGAAATGCCATCAATTACACACAAATAAAATATGTACCCTAACGCACAGTCACACTTTTATATACACTTAGAGACACTGAACGAAGCCAAAAGGTTATCTCTTATTCCCTAATTAAATCTGGATGATGCTTCTCCAGAGTGTGACAACATTATGATGAATAATTCCATAAGAATCATGACATGATAAATCATTTTCCTCTAATCTCGCCTAATCTAAATAATAAATCAGATGTGCTGTCACAGCACTCATCTGCAGCGTGCTGACTTCATATTGTCCAAAATACTTCGTTATGCTAATTTAGTAGAAAGTCTGTTCAAATGCCACCTCTGTGCTTGAATTATGATCAACCGAGGAAAACCACAGAAAGAAAAACTAATTAAATACGCTGTAACACTGAATACGATCATAAACATAAAAGATGCAACCTGCACGTTGTGTTGTTCTCAAAATACGTACATCATTTGCTCCGGAAATACGCATTTGAAAAGTCACTGATACATTTGATGTATTTTATGAGATGATGTGGAAGTTGATAAGAAACAGTCATTCTTCACTTCTAAAATGTTTTTCTTTCACCGTTGTGTCATACTTGCCAACGTGGTGACGTGTCGCTGCATCAACACTCTGCACACTATAGATAACGGAGTTCTGTTTCGTTCCCTTCTGACTGCCAGTGGATGTGTCTTCTCACAGTCTGTGCAGGTAGAGATTTTATATAAACTAAGTCACCTCTGTGACCGGTCGGCTACCGTAGCGCTCCCGGTATAAATACCATGCTGTAGAACACGTCCAGTCTCATCAGATCTTCTCGAGCCACAAAGGGCCCGTGTGACCTGAGTGACTGGCAGTCATCCGGGAACTCACAGAACCATAGTTACCTACATAACTTATGTTTTTTTTGCTGCTGTTTTTACCTTTGTTAAAGTAAGTTGGTGTTATGTTGCAGTTTTCCTCACTGTGAACTGTAGTTTTAGTACACAACACAAACTGTGGCCGGTTAGGACAAAAATCAATCCATATTTTTTGTTCTTGACCTTACGTAGCTGCCTTTCCCGCCTCGGTGCACTTTGAGCAGATGAAGGATCAGAACTAAGATTAAGTTGTTTTTTTTTTGTTTGTAGTTGTTTTGATTTTTCTGTAACATCAAACTTAACCACGAGTGGCACTCACTTCCTGGAGGATTAATTGGCCAACAATTTGTTTGAATTGCACATGGCAAACGCAGAAACCAGAACCATAAGAGATCAGTAACTGATGGAGTTTTCTTATTCCTGTTTCTGCTTTTATGCAAGCGTTAGCGTCAGTTTACCAAAGCAAACATGTATGAGCCTGGGGCATCAGCATTGATGGAGAGTGAGATCCCACATAACAATAGCAACAGTGCCCTGTATGCCTTTTTTTTTTAATACAATAGCTCATCTATCATGTGTTTTTTGATTTAACCTGTCTCTCTCTAGTGTCTCTGCCACCATCACTCTGGTATACAATAAGTAACCAACTGCCCATAAACCGATCCTTTGGGATGCAGGGTTCTTTTTTCTTCTTTTTTTTTAATGTCCCACCAATAAATTATACTCAGATCCTCAATATTTCCCCGACTAGAGGTGGGCGATACTGGGGATTTTACAGGGCCAGTATTGCCGATACCGATACTTTTTCATATTTAGCTTGATCTATTATGAAACTGCTGGCCTTATTGGTGTTTTTGTGATATTTGTCTTTGGATTTTTTTGTTAAAAGCTAGGATATAATTTTGGGAAACTTTCCAAATAGGTGACAGCAAAATACTAACTCCAAGGAATATTTACACAATACCAGCGATGGTATCGATATTTGGATCGATCCGCCCACCTCTATCCCCCACCATGATGTTTACATTTACATTACATTTCTAAATGACTCGTATGAACTCCTCACATTTACCATGGAAACATATTATTCCACCCAACGCTGTTTCTGTTGCTTCACCAGAAGAATCCATTCCACTTGATTGATCAGAGAATATTCATATCAATAATAATGGTGGTGCAGTGGTTCGGCCAGGCGGTCCACGTACAGAGGCTACAGTCCTCCTGCGGCCGGTCGCAAGTTTGACTCTTGGCCTGCGATAATTTGCTGCACATCTTCACGTTTTTTTTCCCTCTGTGTTAATAAAGGCCACTAGTGCCACAAAGATTTTAAAAGGAAAAAAGACTTCAGCTTTTCCCGGTGACCTACAACAATCTACCGCACGCGAGCAGCTGAGAACCCGGTTCATCAGCCGTCTCTGGCATAGAGATTAGGACCGAAGCGAACCGTCGGCGCGGTCTTCTCAAAACTGGAGGAGGCAACATCAGCCCCATTGACTTTCTCACAATGTCCAGTTTTTGCTAAAACCGTATTTTTTCATCGCATGGCCTCAAAAATAACCCGTATGTCACGTTGAGTTGATTTTACATCAAACTAGACAGTGAAAAATTAGTAGGAAGCTTCACCTTGTTTACTTGAAGTTTCACTAGTAAAGATTGGAAGGTTAAAGCTAAGAAAGCCTACACTGGAAGTGCTTGTGTTTTGTGAAGTGGGATGTTGGTGTCCAGCAAGTTGTTTGCCACAACTTGCTGGACTTAATTAGAGCAGCAGCAGCAGCAACTGTTTTATTCGTATTCTCCTTTGAGGCTGAGACCGGACTGCTGAATGGGCTGTGAACCCACTGCCAGTGGATTGTATTTTATAACATTAAATCAGGTCATAAAAAAAAAAAAAAAAAAAAGCACTTATAGCTTTGGGAGAAACCACAGCAAGCCACAGGTTTTCAAGTTAAAGTGAAACATATTTTGTCCAATTTTCAGTTTTCAGCTCAAATCTATTCAGTAGGAGCCTGTTACTTCAGTTCTGGCCACAAAAAAGGAATCCATGAAATGCTCGATTCTCAAATATGTACCCAGCTACCGGATTTATGCAGAGTGTATTGCCAGTGTTGCATAATGCATTGCGCTGGCCTCGTTTAAAAAATGCAAATCACCTCAAGTTGATGGAATCCAATCAAGTTGATGGAATCCTTCCACGGGCATTCCTCTGAAATATTTGTGATTCTTCAAACGTTATTGATGCGGGGAAAAAAATAAAAGATAGAGGGAGGTAGGGGAGATTTGGAGAAAAAGGAGGGGGGCGTGAAGGAGTGAAATGAGTTTAAAGTTTTGTTGTGGAATATGACACCAGCTGTTACTGACTTTCTTTCACGGTGTTATTAAACAAGGGATGAAAGATGTTCTGCAGCGCCGTGAGTAAATGAGCTCAAAGAGGTCATTTTGCAGGGTAATATCCCAGCCATGCAGGGTGCCTTTCTGATGTCTTTTAGAAGCATGCATTTTCTTTTTCTAACAAATGTCCATTTCAACAAAATAAATAAATAAACAAAACAAAAAAATCCATTCAGAGCAATGGGGACTTTTAAAACCCCTAAACTGTAAGCGCAGTTTTCACTGCTTGTTGGAATACTATTATCCTCAATATGGAGGAACCGATAGCCTGACAGGATTATACCGCCTCAGACACCCTTATGTGTCTCACGTATTTTTAACAAAATACAACACTGACAAAGAAAGTTCATGAAGCAGATACATGCAGGTCAAATATTGTTCAAAATATGCTTCTGAGATTTATTGATTCCCGATCTCTACCTCAAACCATCACACACTGTCGTTCAGTGCACTTTTATTTAATGTTATTCCACAGTACGAGTGATTTTCTCATGTTTGAAACACTCAGGCGTCCCGATCGACCAGAGACCATCAGCTTTTATAGGACATTTAGCACAGTCTGCTTTCTGCACGGCCTGCAGAGGCTCATTTGGTCCTGCAGTCAATACCGTCTTTAACTTTTGGAACAGGTGGTGGATGTCCAGGTATGTCAATATGGTCGGAGTACAGAGAGCATTGTTTGACAATAATTAGCTTGGGACTTTTTCCCCGAACAAATTCTGAATGTTGCCGATATTGTGGTGACCAGTGTCGCCGCTTATAACTGAGCTGTTATCTAGCAGCGCTACAAAGTTGAAATATAAGCAAGGTTTTGCTGCAAACTACCACAAAAACATTTTTCCAAAGATCTCAAAGATGTTTCACTTTGTGAATTCCTGCTAACTGGACAGTTGTAGAAGGATGACAGGGTGCAACAAAACATCACTTTGAATCAACACTTGGTGACAGTTCCTTCTTTTGAACCTCAGCCCCGGCACCTCCCAGACTCTTAACCTTTTGAGAAAAAGGTTTCGAGGAGCTGAATCAATAGCAATTTAGGGCAACACTCTTGTCACTTCCTTCTTCTTCATCTCCTACCACTAGGACCGCACCCCGGGAGGCAATTTGCTGTGTGACATTGCTCTGAAGAGACAACAAAGAAGGCCCGGGGTAAACGGCTCCTCTGAGAGAATTGATGGGACTGTTATCAAACGTGTCCGCGAATAAACATTTTCCATGTCAGTCAGGCTTCCCATGAAAAGTTTTCAAAACTCACTATGGAAATATTGGGTTTTTTTTTTTTTTCTTTTTCTTTTACTTTCCTTTTTCTGTATAATTTCACGGTGGACTTAGTGCATATGCACAGCTATACTACTGTATGTATGTGTGAGTTTCTGTCAGAGCGCACAGCTTTTTCTTCAGCAAATAAACCTTGAAGCTTTAAAAAACAGCAACAAAAAAATAAAACGGGGAGTCCAAATGAGTCTGTTTGTCCCAGGAAAAATTAGATGAAGAAACTTTTGGATTTATTTTGTAAAAAGTCAACATTACATATCCACTGAGGGTAGATGTCAGTGCGTGTGTTCTCACTGGTGGAGTCAGATTTATGATCGGTAGGTTGAAGGCAGATTGACGATCTCACACTGTGAGGAGACTGCGTGTGCAGAGTTAACTGGAGTTAACAGCTGTGGTTTGTAGAGGTCAACACACATCCTCAGAGAGCCAAGTCACAGTGTTATTGGATACTTGAGGGACTGATTTTGTGTCTTGACACATTGATGGAGACCTGAGCATCACCACTAACACCTGCATAAACACCATCTATTTTGCACTTGGCCTTCTTGCCTTCTTCTTTTTCTTTTTTTCTGCTACAGCAGATCAGGACATACATTTAATGTTCCATATGTATACTTTGCATTTATTTTTATTTTTCTTTGAAACATCAGATTCCCTCCACATCCATCTGGGCTTTAGATTAAGTTGGTTCACATCACAGCTGGAGAGGAACAAACTTGTTGTTTTCATATATGAAAAATTTGATTCAGCTGAGGCTCAGATATATATTATATATACACACACAGTGATCCCTTATTTTTCATGGTTAATGGGGACCGGTGCCCCCCCCCCGACCATAACATAATGTGTGTAAAATATGTTTAAAAACCCCCAAAAAGTAGCGAGGGACTGCAGCGAAACAAGACAAAGGCTCAACTGTGGTCTTTCTGTTACCTTCACAGCCTCTGGTCTCTGAACCGTAGTAAACAAACCGCTGGTATTGTGCTATTTTTGGCTCATAATTAGCGGCTAACACGCTAACAACAACAAAACAAAAAGTCCGGTTTTCTCTGCATGGAACGAGCACTTTATTCTGGCACTGCAGGAACTTGTAACATCACACAGGTTGTATTGTTGGGCTCCTGTCGGTTAACAGAGAATGTAAATCTATACACGCTGGGCTGCTGTTGATGATCACTACACTTTTCATCTAACCCCGTTTTCATTCTGCCATTCCACGACACACACACTACATTACCCATAAGGCCACATCATTACCCATAAGACCACCTTCTTAAAGGGGCCAGACTGGCTCACAGCATTTCTTTACTGTGAGTGAATGCGCACAACATCCTGTAATGTTTCCGCGATTTTTAAAATTTTTTAAATTCATATTATATATTTCTGGAAAAATCCACTAATAACTAAAACCACGGAACTTAAACCGCATAGTGGAAAGGGATCACTGTTCATCTCAGAGCTCAGACATGAGAACAAACGTTTTTTTTTTTTTTTTTTCCCCCAATTACGGTGTTTCACAGGTGTCAGAGCAGCTCTGCTAAACCAGTCTTCTAAATTCAATAAAAAAAAAAAAAATTCAAAATTACTTTATTAATCCCCCAAGGGGGAAATTCAAGTTTCAGTACACCAGGAAAAATCTGGTGTACTAGGGGAGCTGCTAGTGTCCAGCGCTCCTTTTCATGCCATGCTCCTTTTCACAACTGAGCCGACCGTCTCAGAGCCCAGTTCATCAGGCCGTTGTCGTCTCCCCAGCGGTGTTGGGCCCCACCAGGTCACCAGACGGCCCCTGCCAGGTCAGCTGACCCATCCGGCGTGTAGAATGCTGGACGGGGGCAGCATCCCCCCGCTGCTACGTCGGGGGCTCCCGTCCCGGCTCCGTGACGCTGCAGCCCGGATCCAGTGGCGGTGGTTGCCGCGGGTAGCAGTTCAGGACTACTTAGCTTAGCTTTCCCGAACCAGCCTCCAGGCTGGAGGCTCCAGCAACACCGTCCATGTCCGCGGCGGCAGGTCTCCACCAGCCGCAAGAGGACCGATCCGCCCCCTGCAGACAGTATGTAGACATCCGACCGCAGATCACCACAAAGCGGGCACAAACTGGAGCGTCCAGCGTCGCAGGAATAAGTCCCCGGAGCAGTAGCGAGAAGCATCCATGCCAGGCGTCCTCTGGGCAACGATAGGTGGACGTGCTTCCAGTATTTCAGAGTCCCGGCTCACACTGTCCATTCCCCTTTGTCTTTTTAATCTCATTTAGTGTAGCAGCTGATTGTTCTATAGAGGACACATCAGGAAAACTATGTATGTGCTTGTGAACATTTATTTATATCTTTGAAGAAAGATATAAATTTTTTTTTTTTTTTTGTGCCATTTAAGCCTGAAAAGATGTCATTCAGAAGTGAAATGACTGTTCAGGGCTGCTTTAACTGTCAACCTCATCCTCCTAAAACTGGCTGCTATCGAGCATCTTTGACTCTGTGATTAATACCCAGTCACACACATCAGATCAGATCATTGGATGAAAAACATGTTTTTATAAATTTAAGCAAAAACATTTGTTTGAAAGATTATGGTAATTTAGATTTTTATTTAATTAAAATATCAACCTGCCACTTATGTCACAACACATTCAGACATGATCAGGGTTGTTAGGTTTTTGTGGAAGTTCATCATTTTTGTTTCTCTTTCTAACTCAGAAACTCTATACTACCTCTATGTGTGTGTGTGTAGGTGTGTGGGTGGGTGTGTATGCGTGTGTGTGTGTGTGGGGTGTGTACACCCACACACATATACAGTCATGGAAAAAATTATTAGACCACGCTTGTTTTCTTCAGTTTCTTGTTCATTTTAATGCCTGGTACAACTAAAGGTACTTGTGTATTTGTGTATTTGTTTGGACAAACATAACGATAACCACAAAGATTGCTCATAAGAGTTTTATTTAAGAGCTGATATCTTACCATTTTCCATGGTTTTCTTGATTACAACCTAAATCACTTAAGTTTTTACATCAATAGCTATGGCGTTGTACTGCCAAAAACACTGCTTTTATGCATTCAGTGTTTTCTTTTCTGTCTGTTTTAGTCACATGATGACGTTTAGTGGTACCAGGTATTAAAATGAACAAGAAAGTGAAGAAAAATTGGTGGTCTAATAATTTTTTTCATGACTGTATATACATATATACTTTTATTTGCCTCTTTGCCTTTCACCTGCTCAGAGCCATTCATGCATTTCACCTGCCACTCTGTCTCAAAACCACCTCCCAGCTCATCAACACCGCCGTGTGAGGTGAGACTGAGCTTCTATCATTCATCTGTCATCATGCTGAGATCCAGAAACCCTCATTTTTTTTTTTTTATATCTCCAACTGTCATGGCATTAAGCCATGTCTGAAATTGACACATGCAGAGTTAAAACCTTTCCATAAAAGCTCATAATTATACAAAAATCATACAATTCTAATCCTATCAATTTACATTATATATGTTAAAAACTTGTGATGTTAGCATCTAAAGACATTATTCTGTTTCAGCGATATCTAATATATATATATATATTAGATATATATATATATATATATATATATATATATATATATATAGGAAAAAAAACATGTGACTTGGAAATATATTTTTGAGGGCATTTAAATAAGAGGAAGTTCAAGAAGTAAAAGGCAATCAAATATTAAACAATCTCTGGGGCGCTGGCACGCGGCGCCACTGTTAGCCTGACCCAGCTTCTTAGCTGTCGCCAAATACAGCTCCACTGCACTGAAATATTAACTGCCTCCAATCTGTAACGCACATGTGGGATGAGAGGCCTTGGCGGGGCCTCACAGCTCTTCCGCATGTTGGGGAAATGCAAGAATATTTCTTATTATGCATGATGCAAATTCAAAAGACACTTATTTAGCTTTCGTTTTATGTCTGCCGCATTTTTAAAATGGTTTGAGTAAAGATTATGGTATGGCGTAAAATGCTTTATTCATTATTTTTGCAGGAAACATGTGCAGGTATGGATGTAGTGAACACACTGCATTTTTCCTTTCCATGTATGATCAGCATATATAAAAAATCCTGTTATAGCGGAATAAGAATAATTGACTTGGAAATTACATTATTGTTGGTGAAAGGGATAGATTTATGGTTTTCATCTGTGTAATATTCTACTTGTAATGAAAGAGTAAATGGAATTTGATCAGAGATTTTAGCCTGAAGATTTTATCATCATTTTATTAATATTTTTGCAGATTTTTTCATCTTCTCTCAGAGGACGACTTTGTAATTTATGACACTGAATGTTTTCATAAATCTGAACGGAAGACTGCCCCTTTTCTGGATGGGTAATTACAATCAGCATTTTTTTTTTGAATATATTTTTTTAAAGCATATGATGTGAAACAACAACGTGTACCGGTGTTAAAATAATGAAATAAAGATTGGTCACACATAAGCTTTCGCCTTTGGCCAAAACAATGTGGGCAGAGGCTTAGCTTTATATTTAAAAAAAAAAAAAAAAAAAAGTGATAAAGGCCTCAAAGGATGCTCTCTGTTTCTGTTCTCTACATTCCTCTTTTCTCATGGAAACGATATGTTTGGCATGTTGTCGATACCTGTCAAACACGATCAACTTCAATAATATACACCAGTGTTTCAAAGGCCTGAGAACAATAAACCATTAGTCTACTCACTACAAGTGAAACAGATCCATTTAAATCCTCTGCATACACCACACTGTCAGAACAAAGGTCTCCCATAATTTTAGTTTTGATTTTTCCATTAATGTTTTACAGCATATGAAGGCGAGAAAAGCTATATGGCCATGAAGCCATGGCTTCAATTCTCCAGTCGAATGCTGGGTTAATGAAGCGTCGCTGCTCCGTCTCCCTAATGCCGTTCATGCTTCGGTAAAAGTTAACGCTCTGGGCTAAACAGATGAAGTTTTCCTTGTTGCTGTGATCTGATCATTACACTGCTTTCACACAGAATCGAGATTAAAATATCCTTTCATTTCTAGTGTTTTCTAATATAAGCAGAAATCGTTCCATGAAAGCACGTGAGACACGTACAGTCCTTCTGTTTCTACTGCACGTGTTCATCAAAGCAATCTCTGCTTGTTATTTGTATCGGTGGATTTTATAAGACATATAAAACAAACAAACAAAAAAAGCAAGTAGAAGCAGTACAATGTTTCATGTGTAATTATTCTTTCGTGAACTCGAAGGTTCATGTAAGAAAGTATTGCACAGCTTTTAGGTGATTTAATAGAGAGGAAAATGTCAAGAGGGCACAGAGAAAGCGTCCAGTGTTGAAGTGTTTTTTTTGATAAACTTGCCCCGAGGAAAGCTGACAAGATGAAAACAAACTGGACTCTGTACAACAAGGTTCTTCTGTTAGGGGACTGCGTACTGACTCATCCTCTGCAGCTTTATCATGCCGTCTGCACAGGGCCATGTCTTGGTCAAACCATTCAACGCCCCCCCCGTGTCCATACATGTTTGCTCATATTTTAACCGGAAACACTCATAAAGAACACTGATACACTAAAAAACAACTCTACTGACCACAAGTGTTGTCTGTTTTTCTCTCACTGTATCCGTTGTATGGGAGCTTTTTCCTTTTTCCTTTCACCGAGGAACCTTCTCAACTTGTCATTGAAAAACCATGAATTAAGCAAAAACAGAACTAAATAGTAAAAGAAAAAAAAATCCATTCTCCTCTTTCTACCCATTGAACTGTGAGTATGTCTGTCTGCTGTGCTCATGTTATTTTAGTTCAAATCAAATAGGAACTGTTTTAAAAGCATGCGCTCTCTTCTTTTCTTTTCTTTTTTTAAAAGGATTACTGTTCTAAAAGGCTTATATCTGATATGACGTCTAGAAAATGTGCAGAAACAAAATGAATTTAAAAGTATATAAAATGCCCAGTGTTGTGTTTTATCATCTGTTATTTCTCAGTCGAACCTCTAGGTGGCAATGTTGTAAGTTATAAGTTAGGATACTTGTGGGTAGAAGAAGAGGGAAGAAGGAAGCGAGCATGTATGTTTTAGTACTGTTGTAAAGCTGATTTTAATTAGCACTGCAAAGTAAATTGCAATTTGTTCTTTACTCCAGCCTTGTTATTTCATGTGCCTACACTACACCCAGCCTCTTCCTGTTAACTTCCATCAAAAAAAAAAAAAAAAACAACCACCTCCTTAGTCACACCTCCCGAAGACAAACCTCCCGAAGACACAATGACGCATGTGTAGCCAGAAAACAAATATCAGTCATCATGACATGAAGGTGGTTGGTGATGTTTTTATTGTGAACCTGTTACTAACTAATGTTTCTGGATCCAGGGACAGATGATGCAGAGGTCCTTCAAGCCACTTTTAAAGTGCACAAAGATGATACAATATATACATGCAAGATAAAAAAGCTCAGCTTCAAGTCTAAAGTCTAAATAACTGAGTGAGTACACTGTAAAAAGAGACATTCTATTCTATTCTATTCTATTCTATTCTAAACTATTCTATTTGTATAGTGTATTACAGTTCAAATTGTCTCTAGGCGCTTTCCAGAGACCCAGAGCATGACCCCCGAGCAAATATTATTAACTATGAGTAATATTATTTCAATTAATGCAACAACAGCAATACATAAACAAAAACTCCCCTTGTAAGGAAAAAAAAAAACTCTTAAACCCAACAGTGGCAAGGAAAAACTCCCCTTTAACAGAGAAGAGACCTTGAGCAGGACCTGGCTCATAAACACTGTTATCTTTCAAAGGTTAACACTCCAGAGATTGCAATGGTAGAAGGATCACAACTCTAAAACAGTAGAGTTTATCAACAAAAACATCAAAAATAAAATACAAGTCAAAGCGCAACTTTGAATTTGGTCTTACTTTTGATGCTTCACTATGAAAAATCACATTTTGGTGCAACGCTGCAGTTGTCATGGAAACAGTCCGGTCTCTTCCCTCCGTCACCATTGAAGAAATGTCAAACCACTATTAATTATTACAGAGAGTGTGGCTGATTGGCAGGAAAGGTGACACCGTTTTCCTCGGCCACACAAAATAATTGGTGTGTTTGACGGGGGACTCACACAGCACTGCTGCTTGACTGCAGGTTTTTATGATGAACCTTCGTTGCTGCATGCACAAACGATCAAACGTCCTCCGACTTGGTACAAAAGTGACCAATGTGCTTTGAAACAACTGAGCCCCCATACGCACTTTCATTGGCTGGCTCTGTCTGTGTCGCTGCAATTTGATTGGCTGCTGCTCGTCGTAAAGCATGGAAAGTTGACAAAAACAAAGCCGCCACCATTACACATATTTATATATTATTGGAACGCCAAAAATGATTTAAACCAACAAAACAAAAAAGTGAAAAGAAAAATAAAAGGTTTTGACAAAAAAAAAAAATCACCTATTCCACCTTTAACTGTGGGGAAGCTTTGTTTGCTTTGTTGCAGTCCCAGCATTGGTTTGCTTCTCACTGTGGGATGGCCAGCACCCCCACACAGCCACCATCATTGGTAATGCGTTGCAGTTTTGCACTTCCAATTTGGCGAGAAAGAAACTGCTCTTGCACAGTACGCCTCCACGGCAGGTCCGTGTGGATGCCTGATAATCCCATCGACAATGTTTTCAATCCCGCTGAATACACAGGGATAAACAACAACCGGTCACAATGACTTCGCTCGAGGTCAAGCTGGGCCTCTTTCCTTTTCTATTTCCACTTCCATAAATCCAGTTAGAGACACTGAACCGCTGCCAAAAGCCTTCATTTTCATGCAAGGGGATCTCTCTCAACATTGCCAAAAAGCGTCTCTCCAGGATGTCATTATCTTGTTCCCTTTGTCAGAAGAAGGAAGAAGTCGCATTCGTGAGCGTCGTTTAATCTCTTACTGGAGGTCAGGCTTCGCTAACAGGTCACCGTCGTGAAGCTGCAGAGCACTGGTTATTTTCAGATAAATCACTCTTTAATGACACTGTGGTGAGGGTCCGATTTTAATTAACTGCACGGCATCAGAGACAGCCAGCAGCTTCTAAACAGCGGCGTGTGTTAATTTATTTCAATCTGCTTTTTTAATTTTCACAAACAGTGGGAATCACTAAGTAACAATCAGAAGACTGTTCATCATGTTGAATTACTTCTGAATGTGAACTCTGTTCTAATCTTCTTAAAAAGTTGTTTGCATTTTTTATAAAACGTTTTTTTTTTTTTTTTGAAACACAACCGATCCATTCGGATGTCTGTCAGGGCAGACTTGAATCATTTAATGCACTTGAAGTACCGCTTGCCGGGTAGCATCTTACTCAGACGAAGATCTGCTTGGGTACAACTCATTATTCTTAAAATCGATCGAAGAGGACATGAAACATGTTTCACTCTGTCTGTTCTCTTCTCTATCAACTTCACTGTGATTGTAATTTTTCTCCCCCCCCCCCCCCCCCCCTTTTTTTTTTTTTCCTATTTACAATGAATGGAAATGTCTAGCTGGGAACATTCCCCCACACTTTACAACTCGTTTCCCCACATATCAAAGCGCAGCATGGCTTGGCCTGTCACACAGGTAATGAATAGCAGCAATGAATAGTGGGAGAAGTAAGATAAATAAAATAAAATATTGCTTTGTCACCGTATTCCTTCAAACTGCTTTAACTTGCACACACGTCTTCCTTCTGTCAGCAGAATATCTGAGTGAGGACGGCAAGCTGGCTGCATTATCAAGATATTAATCATCAGGTTGGATGTTAACGCATGCTGGAAGCCCTCAATCTCCATTCAGCACTGCCTGCCTGTTAGAATCCCCTGGACACTTCAGTGCCTATCTCAAAATCCTCCTCGTATTTGTTTTATTATCACTTTTCACCCAGTGTAATTGCCTGTCAGCGTCTCCTGTTTTCAATTAAATGAATTCCAGCAAAGCACACTGCCATGCCATCAGTGTTATCCTTCTTTATTATGCCCAAGTCTCATAAAAACACGCCTCTCTTGCGACAATAATGCACTGAGCGCTTACGTGGGAAATGAAGACATGTGCATCTCATTGCCTCATTTGATATGATATGACATATTATCAGGAATACTATGGTATTGATTAGTAATTCAAAGCATCTGATGTGTTGCGTCTTGTTGTCCAAAACGGCCTTGATTGCTAAGGCAACAAATTAAATCATTTTTAAATCTTAATTGATTTAAAAACATGGGAGACAACAAACATAAGGGCAGTCTCTAAAGATGTTTACTGTAGTTTTAGAAACAATTTCTCAGTGGTGATTGCACAAACACAAGATCTCACAAAGACACGTTTGTTTTTTTGCCACAGTTCTTTGAGTTGTTCTTGTTGTCTTCTATTTGTGTTCCAGCGCTGCAATCCTTCTGAGTTGTTCTGTAAAAGAACATAACCTCCAGCTGGTGACACTTTTGTTCCTTTGGCCTGAGCAGGTTTTCCATCAGAGGCCAGAATTGCAACTATCAAACATGTTTGATATTTATGATACCAGATCGATTGAGGATCCAACTCAGCTGGATGCAGTAAAATCACTGATGGAAGCCACTAATCACAAATAAACGGTAACAACAAGCTACAAACTATCATCGGGCGGGAAGCAAATTGGGCTCAAATTCAGGCCCGGAACTGCCAGCATGAGAAAGATGATGTCAAGGCTGTTGACGCTGATGCAATGTGTATGTGAGGAGGGTTACAAGTCCTTCAGGGGCACGAGGGATTTTTGGTGCCCAAACTAAGGACAGTTTTGTTCCTTAAGCTTCCCTGAATCCGACAGCAAAATCAGTCACGCATGGTACTGTTGTCAAAACTGCTCTCAGATAAAGTCTTGGTTTTGAAACCTAGACTATACTGAAATCATGAACATATTCATGCATTGCTCTTAACTGTCACTCAACTGTAGCCTCATATAAAGTAGCGGATAAGCTTAAGCCTTAAAGACAGACCGAGCTAAATAAGTACAGAGTTAAACAAAATTCAACACTTATAACCCACCATAACGTTATAGTGATTCGAAAAATGACTGCCTACAGCCTTTACCAAAGAACTCTTTGTTTGACCTTGTTGAAGAACATTGTGAGACCATAAAAAAGATAAAAGGAAAAAAGTTGTGAGGACCTAAGAACGGACAAGTTCAGTGCAATGAGAAGCCAACCACATGAGGATGTGATGTAGGTCTGCAGTAATGAGACAACCCATCAAATTTTAAAACCAAATCAAAGATTAAGTTCAATATCAGGTTTGGTAATAAATAAAGTAAAGAACTAGGGTGGAACTGCATGGACACTTGAAACAAGTCAGATCTCTTGAGAAGTAGCCTGAGATCATTTCAAGTTTATGGAATTCAAAGTTTTTTTTTTCCTTTTTTTCCTTTTATTTCATAGCCTGAAGATGCTTTGCTAGCATCAGCCATCTGTTAAACAACCAAACAGCCAAAACCACTGAGCTGAGTAAGATCTTTCATGACAGGCACTCACAGTGATGTGTCATGAATGCTTTCTTGGAGTTTAAACTTACTCAAGCTTGCTAATTGTGTTTAGTGTTCATGCTTAATCAGGTCATTTATGATTTTCAATGGCGTAGGAGAATGGGGGAAAAAAAGGAGGAGGGGCTTAAGAAAAAATTTAAGTCTTCCACATGCAGTGATGATGAGTTGATCATGACCCTGATTCACAGTAAAAGTCCAAATCGATTAAACCTGCTACTTTATGATTAACATTTATTCATAAATAGGAGCATATTTTGGATAATAATAATAATAATAACTGTAACTGAAAGTATATATTTTGTTATTTGAAATAATAACCAGTTCAGAAACTCTAAAATAACACACTTCCACTTTGCTTGGGGCTGCCCACGTCCAATAATGTGTCATTCAGTCAGAGGTTTAGATTTGTGGGGTAACGATGTGTCACAGACCCAGATTGAAGTATTATTATCCTGCCTCCCATCTTTATCTCCCCATTAACTTAACTCCAAGGTCTAACACTCAAATCAACAGTTCCCCATCACAGAAGGAGATGAGTGGAGGAAATAAATGAATAAATAAATAAATAGGCGTCCAAAAGTTCAGGCATTCCTGGTATAATTAAAACAAGACTGGGGAAGAAAACTTTAAAGATAAGGGTGCCATAGAGAGATTGATGCCTGGCGTTACAGCTGTTCATCCTTCCCAGTAATGACTAAACCTCATTTTTAAGTCCTTGAGGCCAACATCACCAGAAGACCATATTAAACAGAAACTGCTTGACAGCTGCTGCAGTAGTGTGGAAACTGACAACACAATCACAAAAGTGGGAGTGAAGTTTCGATTAATCTTTTTGGGTTTTAGTTTTTTAAGATGAAGCAGGGTGGACAACACTAAAATGAACATATAAATTGCTTCTGACACCGCAAGAGGCACCTGTCATCCTGAGAATCTGAAACTGAGATTATCTTTAACTATGTGGAAAATATGACAACTGTCCAAAAGCCAACTACTGGATGAGCTGAGTAGCACGAAGCACATCTCCATTATATCCCTCAATATTTTTACCCCGTACATGAAGATTCATAAAGCATAGAGGTAGTGTGTGACAACCTATACTGAAGTTGTGATTTTAAACTTGGTGATTTTGTCATTGTGCATTTTCTAACAGGATATTTCTCTTCTGGTTTTATCTGCATCTATTTGAAGGTCTAGTCATGGTGATTGATCTAGAGTTGATGGAGAATGCCAGGGGAGTTTTTTCATTATTATTATTTAGTCTGCTATTCCATCACAAACCAATATCTATAAAAACACTGCCATCATTTTTATTTTCTATTTTTTTTTTTTGTGGCTCATAAAACCTTTTATTTGAATTATTCATGGCTGATGAATCGAATAAATATTAGAAGTCTGATGAATTTGTTATGTATGCTGGAAATAAAAACATTAGAAGCTCCCTTGATTTCAACTGTAAAGGAACCAGAAAAACTAAACTAGTAAGACCAAAAAAGTGCTGCCACAATAATAGAGGAAGGAAAGATTGTATTTTTGTTAAGGTGGAAAGAACGTTTACGATACGAAATTTACGATATGGACTGAAAGTTAATAATTTTAAGGTAACACTGTGTATTTGGGTTTTCAAGCACTGTGTTTATGGTCTGAACTGTGATTCAAATGTAACAAAGCGTACATACATGACCATGGTTAACTTTTTACATTAGTGTAGAAAAATATTATATATATTTTTTTTTTCTATATGCATAGAATAAAAAACCACTATAAATGAAAAAAAAATGAAGAATGAAAATGCATAGCTCTGATAAATGTTGCTGATAATATTTTAATTAGTGATCATTGTTAGCTTAAGTGAAGCGGTCCGTTACTCCGCCTGCTGACAGCCATTTCCACCGGTGCAAAATGTACCAAACCAATAGCAACAAGGTGGGGTGAGCTTTATGCAATGACTCATGCAAACATCTAACAGCGGCTTTTATAAGCAACCAAGATGGCCTTGGATCACCTTGGATCAACACCTTGGATCAACAGGTTTTTAATAAAAACCTGGCAACTGTCATTCACAGATGTTACTACTCCACAGGGTACCATTTTCAATTTATTTTGATAATACTAGTCTGGCTGTCGCTCTGCTTGTGTCACATGCTTTGTTTCTCTGATTGTTTGTGGCATAAAGAAGCAGTTCCATCTGTGTCAGCATTAGGATGGTTGGCCAGGCGAGGTGACCTGACTGGGGTGGAACTATCACCTACTGACATTTGGAAGAGACTCCCATATTCCTTCCCTCTCATGACTCTAAACATGATGAGGAAGTGTAGAGAATCGAATGAATGAATGGATTAATTAATTAATTAATGTCTTCTGTTTGCTGATTTCTCGAATTTACTGCATGGCTTTATATGTTTGCTTTTCAATATTTCCCGATCAAAATATTGAAACACTTTATCAAAAACTATCAAAGAAGAATAGCATCCAATAGAAAATAACTAGATTTAATTAGTTACACCCTTCCTCTACCCCTCACCAAAAATAATTGTGCTCATACGGTATTTAGCAATACAGACTCTTCAAAGACTCATGTTTCAGTCTTTCACACTTACACACAACATTTACAAGCTGTAAAAGCAGCGTTCGTGTCCTGTTTGCCAAGAGGGTCATGCACAGCAGGTAATAATTTCTTTCCAGTAAAATGAGTGCTAATAATTACTATTCCTAATTTTGCAGCTGAAAGGATGTTTGCTGTCCCATCAAAAACAAAAAAACAAAAAAAAAACATGCTACTTTCTGACAGATCTCATTTTGCAAACATGTTGTTACCCCAACATGTTTGCAAAAACAATGCTTATATGATAATGGACTTCTTTCATACCAGACAGGACCCTGGATGGAGGCTGTGCAAAGACACCCTTGACACAGTGCAACACATCCCAGCAGGGTGTAAGATGCTGGCAGGCAATGCTGGTGCTGGTTTAAATTGGTTTTCCTCCTTACCTTACAGACCAAAGCTTCTTTGTAAGTTCGGATACCTGTTCCTCAAAAACACACAAAATTAAGTGTGGGGTTCCCCAAGGGGTCAATTTTAGGCCCAACCCTTTTTAATCTCTATATGCTTCCCCTGGGTGATGTCATCAGGATGAATGGCATCAGCTTCAATAGTTGCACTTTTTAACTGTATTTTAGAAATTAAGTCATGGATGGCAGCAAACCTCCTAAAGCTCAACCTGGATAAAACAGAGTCATAGGTCCTGAAGGCAAGAGAGAGAAACTTTTACCCAAATTACAGAATTTTAAACCTTCACAATCTGTAAGAAACCTGGGCATGATTTTTGACTGTGAGCTCAGTTTTATTCCACACATTAAAAACGTAACAACGGTAGGTTTCTACCACCTGAAGAACATAGCCAGAGGCCACCTGTTTCTCTCTCAGGCCAGTACGGAGGTGCTGATGCTTTTATTTCCAGTCGCCTGGACTACTGTAATACCCTGCTCTCTGGTCTTCCCAAAAAGAGCTTCTATTCTCTGTATTTGTTACAGAATTCAGCCGCTCACTTGCTGACGAGGACCAGAGGCCGAGAGCACATTACAGCTGTTTTAAAGTCGCTGCACTGGCTCCCCGTCTGCTTCAGGATCGATTTTAAGATACTTTTACTTGTTTTTAAATGTCTTAACGGTCTTGGGCCCTCTAATCTATCTGACCTGCTTTTATCATATCAACCCTCACGGACCCTAAGGTCCTCCAGTACTGGCCTTTTAACCGTTCCACAAGTTAGATTAAAAACACACGGGGAAGTGGCTTTTAGTTACTAAGGTCCCCGACTGTGGAACAGCCTGCTGCAGAGCCTCAAGGCTGCAGAGAATGTTGATGTTTTTAAAAAGCGCCTCAAGACCCACCTATTTAGCCTGGCTTTTAATTGATTAACCTCCTAGTATTTTAGCTTCTTCTGTTTATTCTATTTTTATTCAATTTATTGACTCACCTTTTAAATTTGGCTTTTACCTGATTTCTTTTACTTTACTGTTCTTAATCTGTAATGATTTTAATGATTTAATTTATTTTTTAAGTCTTTAAGCATTTTATTCCATTAAATCTTTAAATTCCATTTCTAAAAAACATCTCCAGTTTTTTTACATGTTTCATACATTTTATCATTACTGTATCTATTGTCTGTTTTTATCCTGTTTTAGTGTCTTCTCATCTTTTAGTTTTTAGCTCCAGTGCTTCCTCGTGGGGGCCCTCCACACTGGGAGGTGTGTCTAGTCTGCCCGCGGGGGCGTGGTCTTGGAGATCCTTCGGGCCTGGAGGACTGGGGGGTCTACAATGTGTAGATCCTACCCTGGTCTATCTGGGTTGAGGTGGTCTCTGGGACGGCGCCCCCTGTGGTTGCAGGCTGTGGATGGCCTCCCATAGGTGGTCTTTCCTCACCTGGATCCTCAGTGCCCTGCCATGTGACTTAACTTTTTACTAGAGCTGTCAAAGTTAACGCGTTAACGCAAAATAATTTTAACGCAACTAATTTTTTTAACGCGCGATTAACGCGAGACGTAGCCTGGCCGTTGATGTAAAATAGTAGAGAGGAGAGTAGGTTTAATGAGCCTCGGGGCCCCGCCATAGTTGTAGTCCTGTAGTCCTCCGTAGTCCTGTCAAAACAGGAAGCCATGCACTGACGTCGACGGCCATGGCCGCAGACAGACAAAGGTAAACAATCCTCCATTAGAAGTAGCTGTAATAAAAATGGATACAAAAGATACTATTTTGAATGGTAAGTTTAGCTTCAAAACCTTGCCTGATGGCTAACTCCACAAGATAAATGTTGTTTGTGTTTACTGTCGATGTGAATTTAGTTACCACCGGAGTCCCGACTACTGAAATATCACTTGCCGGCTAATGAGAGCGCGGATGCAGAGCCACCCCCACGTTTGAAGCAAACATATCTCATAACCACAAAAATATTTTGTATGAAAACATAAGAGAAAATATTGAGTATATATATATATATATATATAATGGATTTGGCATTGTAGCAATAAATAAACATGCATTTGTTTTGCATAAGGCAAGCATTTGTGTACTCTCATATAAGGCAAGGCAACTTTATTTGTAGAGCACAATTCGTACACAAGGCAATTCAAAGTGCTTTACAGATGCATAAAGTCACAAGAAGGCAAATAGAATCATTCCATACAAGCATAAAAATAATCAATAATAAATAAAATTAATTAATAAAAAAAATAATTAATTAAATTAAAAATGAAGAGTGCAGATAAAATCCTTCCAGTCATCATCTTCACATCTAAACAGAACTGTTTTCAGTCTGGATCTGAACATTGTCAGAGTTCAGGTGTGTCTCACATCTTCTGGAAGACTGGTCCAGATTTTAGGAGCATAAAACTGAAATGCAGCTTCACCTTGTTTAGTCCTGACTCTGGACACCAGCAGGAGACCACTACCCGAGGTTCTCAGAGTCCAGGTTGGTTCATATGGCTCTAACATGTCAGAGATGGACTTTGGGGCCATGAAGAGACTTGAACACAAGTAGAGCTGTTTTAAAGTCTATTCTCTGAGTGACAGGAAGCCAGAGACCTCAGGACTGGACTAATATGGTCATATTTCCTGGTTCTAGTCAGGACTCATATTAATAAGAGTAATACAACTTGAAAAAGATCTGTATAAGGTAGATTTAGAACAGATAAAAATATGCGATTAATTTGCGATTAATCATGATTAACTATTGACAGTCATGCGATTAATCTGATTAATTATTTTGAGAAATTGACAGCCCTACTTTTTACTAAACTTTTTACTTTGTGCTGTGAGGGTGCATGTGTGTGCTTTGTGCGTGGGAGGGATAGGTTTTTATTTGTTGTATTCCTGTTTTATGTTTTGTTTTATTTTGTGAAGCGCTTTGTGGTGCATTTCATATGTATGAAAAGTGCTATATAAATAAAATTTGATTTGATTTAATTTTAACTGGACATAGTGGTGGTGGATAAAGATCAGTGGACGACAGCGGCTGTTGATGTGACCATCCCAAGCAACGGCAACATCAGGAGGAAAGAACATGCAAAGCTCGAGGGCTGAAGGAAGAGCCGGAAAAAATGTGGACCGTGAAGGCAGCAGTGGTGCCACTGGGAGCTTGACCCTTGGCAAGCCATGGGATCTCAATTACGATGGGACTAGTGATGATATTTGGTTGTTTGGAAATGAGATAATAAGCATGGAACATTATATTATTCCACAGCTTTTAATTTGAGCTGATATTAGCCGAATGCCCCAACTGCAGTCAATTACCATGTTGTTTGAAAGTTAGACGGTGACCTTATCCAAGATGACAAATGGCCAATTTCTTCACACCCTTCTGGATCCCAGCATGCTTCGCCTTTTTCTTATTTACTGTCTATTTTCTAAATGCCACATTTGTTCCTGTTTATGCTCAAAAAGGATGTTCTTTTTAATTTTTCCTTTTTATTGGCACATAAAGCTGTTAAAGTATTGCTTTAGTTTGTTTGTATATCTATCAAAACCAAAGCTATACAGAACACACTTGATAAATGCATTTCATAGTGAACGATTATTCTTGGTCTGTCGTCTTTATTTGTTAATCAAAAATAATATCTGTACATCAAGCTGATGCAATCTAGTCGAACTATGTAAATAGATTTGAGGATGAGTGGACTATATAATTTTTATGGTACTATAAAAGACATAATCAACTTTACCAGAGAACTGATAATGGCCTGGCAATGTTCCTTAGCCGTCACCTTGAGGTAATGACCCCTCAGAGCCTGAACCTGCTGTGTTTGCTTTTGCTACACTGGAAGGTGTTTTACCATCTTTGCAGCCCACATGAGAGGTCAGGCTCACCTTCAGTCAGGCGTTAAAACAACTCTCTCACACAGCCTATCACTCAAGGCCATTCAGACTCCCAAATGAACACATAAAATGAAGTCTTATATGGTCTACACTGCATTATTTCCCTGTTTGATGAGGACCAAGTGTACCTGAAGATAGTGGAGTGGTGGTAAAGACTGGATCCTTCGCCTGTTTTAGAAAGGCCAGAGTTTCCTTCGAAGTGAGAAATTTAACCCAGCTCTTTTCACCAAGTCAGGATCAATGGCTTTGCTAAACCTTCTAAGATTTTATGGACACATAAATGTGCTTGTCAGCAGAGGGCTCACAGAACAGGGTAATCAGATCAGCACCGACAAAGCTCAAAACTGCATCCTCATTTCTGATATGAATGAGACTGCAGACCCGTGGGTAAATGTTTTCTTTCAGCCATTTGGCCTCAGAAATCCAATAGATGAGATCCAACGGACACTTCACAAACCTGGAGCTACAGTGAATGGAGTAGATTTTGTACTTTTACTGATGGAAAATTCCAACATAAATTTTTTATATCTTAGCTTTCAATTTCAGTATGTTGCTTTGAAAAAATGCATCTTTACACTTGTCTTTCTATTTATTTTTAGTGCTTTAGAAAATGTATTTGAGTGTCTGAACTCGTAAGCAACTTAAAAATTCAGTAGAATACAACCTTCTCCTCTTGTCTGTAGTCAACTCGGTCTAAAAATACATAATTCAGAAATCTCTTCAAATTTTGGATGGTCCTTTTTCATCTTTCACATTGCTCCAAGTAGAATCAACTACGCTCCCCATCTTCATCTCCATCCAACTTAGGCTTCAAAACAAGCGGCTATTACTATTAACAATTAACAGATTTTTTTTTTGAGTTGTTATGTAGTTCACACTAATTTTAAAACATAAATAACCTGAAAAACGTCTGAACTCTTGTTGGTGATTGGATTTCCAACTTTTTTTCCGGTTGTCACTGGAAATCGACATCAGATGCAGATTTTTGCCATTTCAAATAACAAACACAGGTGGCACATTGGTTTTAACAGCAACATTTCTTAGTGGAAGCCTCCAAAAACTTGGATGAAAAGCCCAGAGTGCATCAAACCTGTATGCAACGAAAAATGAACATGATTCTTGATGGTTCTATTGCCTGCTGATTATCTGTTACACCACTTTGATAATCCTGTCTGAAGCGTCTAATTTCAAAAACCTGGGCCAGTTCACCGTGTGATTCTCCGGAAGACTGTGTCTCAGAAGGATCAGCACCAACTCTCAGTGGCTAATTAGTGATGAGTGAATCTAAGTATATAGAACTAAAATGTCAGTCAAGTGATCGGGCTCAGAGGGCTGTATGTGCTGGTTTGAGCTCTCAGGCAGGTACGGCATCTTCTTCTACATGATGAGAGGATACTTTAGTGATTACCGAGTGTCATCAATGTTCAAGTTTCCTTTTACATGATTGAACAAAGCTGCTAAAGCGGCCTAATAGAAGGAATACCCTTTGAAATAGATAAGGTGATATTGAGATAAATGAATAAAGGGTTTGTGACAGAAATGTTCATTGAGAACTTGAGGTGAGGGTCTTCTTTAATACTATTTAAGACTTCAGCTGGAAGCTTTTAAAACAAATATACATTTAAAACATGAAAGATGGTTAGAAGACTAGTTAGTCAAAGACTAGTCGATGGTATGGCTAATCTAAAGGAATATGGGAGCATAACTACTGAAAAATGTTTTGATGCCATTAAGGTGAAAAGCAAAATCTAATATTACTCAAGACTACTTTCAATAATGCTTCAGTTTACAGATCCCAGTAACATTGATTTTTATCCAGGGTGATCAGTATTCAGTACGTGGACGTCTCTGAGCAGCTCCAGGGAAGCAGAGGTCCTTAAGTACCTTCACTCACCTTGTTGTGCGCATGCATAATTCTTGGAAAGGGGCCATAGGATATATGAGATTGAAGGATGATGATTCTGCGCTCGTGTCCGGGGAAACTGCCTTTTCTACATCACCTTATTCAAACTGCTATAAGTCAGAGAGGTGCAGCATTATTTTTTTTTTCAGACCACTTTTCTGAATGCCATAGGTTCGTTTGCTCCACTGGCAATTCACTTTTCCGGTATTTTCACATGGTCATGTTCGTCCTGGCAAAAGTACAGTAAGACAAGAGTAGCGATATGTAAGCATCTCCAAACAGATACAAGCATGCAAATAGACTCTGGATATCCAGACAAGGGAGAGGATTTTGGCACTGGAAGACCTCCGGTTTGTATTTGAAGTCCACAATCATATTTGAGTTGATTTTGATCACATTCTGGTCATTTGGAAAGTAAATAGAGAAATCAGTTAGTATTCTGACGATGATTGCGTTTTTTAATGACTTTGAATCCCATGCAGCTGTATGTGCACGTGGCTGTGCTGGGAGGGTTAGGCGTTTACATTGATTTTTACATTTCAGATATCAATTTTGTAATATATAGATTATGCGACAAAGTCATCAGACAATAGATTGATGGGTAGCCACATTGTTGAGAAGCAAATATGATGGTGTCATCTGTCATGGCTCCTGGCTCATCCTTGGCAGTTTCCTCTGTTTACGTCCCCTCCCTGTCTTTTGTTTTTAATTGCAGAAGCAGTCCCTGGTGGGTGACTGTCAGCTGCAGCCCATCATCAACCTCCATTAATACCTGGCTGCTGCCCCAAGCTTCTCTTCACATCACTGAATGTCTTCCTCTGTTTCATTACAGTTCAGCCAGTTCTTTCTTTATGTATGTAGACATGTATCTAATCCTGCTGTCATTTGGACAACATGTCAAGGAATTTTGCTGTTTCATGTCAGCCAGACCCTAACTAAGGACGTCGCTAAAAAGGCAGGGGTCCAGTAGTTGTGATCCACGGTAAGATCCAGTGACTTAAACTACAACTACACAGCACTTGGTGGCTGCATTGCACCACTTTTACTGTTTAACAACTTCTATTAAACAGAAGAAGGAGTGAAAATGGAAGAAAACAAACTTGAACAACAGGATCAACACTGAAAGAACTTATCGTGGTTGTTGCGTTTGTGTTTGTTGTGTGAATGCGCTGTTACGCGTCACTCTTGTCTCATACTTGTTTCTTCAATCGTTACCTTCTTGAGACTCTTGTGCTGATGATCCACCAGAAGACTGCACAAACTTTAGAAAGATTTTGTTTTTTAAAAAGGAAATGTTTGATACCCTCTCACATCCAAAGAATACAAAACCAGAGTTTCAAGTCACAGATTTAAGATTACTTGCTCTCTATTTCCGCAAGTACAGGCAGATTTTAACAATGTTCCTCACTGGTTTCTGACACAAGTAGCATCATGGAATGATACAGTTTGTATGCAACAAGAATAAAGCCTGACCATTTGAGTTGTAAAACCATTCAGCGTAAGGTTCGCATCAGTGGCCATGATGACCACTGTAGTCCTGTTAGCTCCTCCCATCATTGGTGACGTATCGCATGATGTCATAAACCGATACGCAGCTTTCATGAAAGATGACCAGGTCTGACCTTTAGGTGGTCTTTGGCGTGAGTAAGAGCAGGAAAAACTCAACGACATAGGAGAACATCTAACAGTAATCAAATATTCCTTTAAATTACATTGAAAATGAAATTTTAACACATAAAAACTCTTAAACTAAACAAACATGTCAATCAAATGTTCTGATTTAGAAATGGCCATGATTTTTGATGCCTCAGATGGACTGAAGATGTGCTTTTCTTTATCAGGTGTTATCAACTCTTCAAAATTAGTTCTTTATTCCGTCTTCAATTTCTTAGTTGATTTACATTTTCATTTCACAATATTCTTTCACATCTTTATTGACATTTTACTTTTGTGTTAAGTGTCAAGTGAACACTTTTTATCATCTTGCTGTGCATTATCTTGTTACCTCATAATTCAAACTACTTTTAAGTCATTAAGTTACAAAGTACAAATACACATTTGCTGCTATACAAATTTATAATGTAGCAGGTTGTTTTTAAGTACCAGTAACATATTGCATTGGAATGAAAGCATTATACATCAAACTGTGTTTCAGCATGAGCTCTTTAATTTGACAGCTCAGTGAAATGAGCTTTTTTTTCTTGCAGGGTTTGTTTATAGTGTGTGATGAATAAAATGCCCTCCCAGCTTCTGATCACTCGAAGCCTCTAATCTGCCCATGCTCTTTAAACTAACCCAGAGATGTAGCCAGTTTCCTCGCCACTTGAAGTTATAGTACCCTCTCTCACTAACTATCCCTGCATTGCCGGATCTCTCGCTGCTCTTGATCAGTACCCCCAGTCCCTTTCAACTGTGTTGTGAGAAAATGTACCATGAATAATTTATTTTTTCCTACACTTCTCCCCGTTCAAATCTGGGCTATCCCTCCAGTCACACCTGCTGATCCAAGGCATTTTTTCAGGCGTAGAGGCAGCTCTCAGTTGGCTGGGCTTAGTGAATGATGTTCAGCAGGTTAGAGCTGCATCGCTGCACATTAAAGGTTGCAGGAGGAAAACATAAACACAGTCCCCTCGCACTATATTAGGAGTCACAGGTATTATAACCCGCTCTACCTTTTCAGACTTGATAATCATTTACTGCTACTGAGTGAGAGACTTTGGAGACCAATCTTTTTAAAAATAAACACATTTGACTGAAGGTTATTTTTACTAAAATGAGGAAAAAAAATTGCTTCCGGTATTTAAATTCACTGGACGGCTTCAAACCAATATAACTTGGCATCAGTTCTTAAATGAGATAAGTTGTGTAAATGTTATCAGGATGAGCCTCCTGAGAACACACACTTACACAACAAAAGCCCACAAGCGGTATCACATAGATGCATAATGTTGTTTTTGGGAAAGCTCTCATATAAAGTCTGACGAGCCAGACCACAGCTGCAGAATCCTAACTGTGACTCAGCAAAGAAAGGGGACCGGGCTTTTTTAGACAGGACTCTTGAGCTCTGGAGATCTATTAATCCATCATCTGTACCTGCTGGTTTTAGGGTCACAGGGATCTGGCGCACACCCTCAACAGGTTACTGGTCCATAGCTGAGCAGAGAAATATTATTCTGATCATTTAACCCTGGCAAAATCAGTGGCATTGGCTCCTTAAAAGAATTACATAAAGAATCAAATGTTGATATGTTTGTATTGGTTTTGTAATCAATGTGTTTTTGAATTTTTCTTCTGTACTCTATTCTCCTCTTCCTGACACATTTTTCGGTAACACTTCCTTTTACAGTCCGGTATCTTACCAGGTAATTACCTGGTAATGAACCAGGTTAAAAAATGTATATACTTAGTAATAACCAAGTAATCAAATGTAATTACCAAGTACTTTCCTCATGTAATTACCCAGTATTACCATGTAAATACTCAGTATTTGCAAGATATATTCCTGACTACTGCCAGGCATTTACCCAATAAATACCTGATAGATAAGCAGTAATTGTATATTGTAGATTTTAAAACCGGTCGTGAAAAATATATATCCTGACAGAGCTAGCAGGTATTTACCCAATAATTACCTGGTAGATATCCTGCAACTGCAGACTGTGAAGTCTATAAACCCACTTAATGTGTCTATATGGGGTGATAATAACTGAGATAGTTACCTGGTAATTACCAGGTCAAAGATGATAATATTTACCTGGTAACTACCACTTATTTGCCTGGTAGCTACCTGATATTTACCTGGTAAATACAAGAACTAGTTACCTGGTATTTGCTAGATATATACTGAAAACTACCAGGTATTTATCCGGGAATTATGGATTATGTATTACCAGTCAACCTGTGTAGTGACAGTGAGGGTAGTAATGACTGATATTTACCCGGTAATTGTCTAGTATTTACCTGATAAAGTAATTACTTTCTAACTGCCCTGTCGTTTCAATTTACCCATTAACCACCATGTATTTATGCAGATATTAACTGGTATTTACCCAGTAATTAAAAATGTGTACCACATACATTCCAGTATATTACCAGGTAAAACCTTGTGAATGACCCTGTAAGAAAGGTGGAACTGTAATGTAAAAGGATACATGGTACCCATTTTTCTGTGTTGCAATGTTTGTTTTATGTGTACTTCCCCATACGAAACCCATTTCAATGTGGATTTTTTAGAGAATTTATGTAAACCCTGATTTTCAGATTCACGCGAGGTTGAGGAGGACTTTCGGCTGATTGGTTTTTGTAATGCGGCTTCGCTTCATTACAGTTTGCAGGCGTTTGTTTGTACACAACCCCCCCTTAAGTCTTTGAGTCAAGTTGAGACATTGAGTATAAATGGACCACTCTGAATTATTTGATTCTTTTTTTTTCAGTCATTCTGTTGTATACTTGCTTCATGACCCAGTTTTGGTCGAAGATGGAGCTGCAGGACAGAATACTTGCCTGATTGAATAAATGCATGGCTACCTGCATGACTCCCAACATGGCTGGAAAACAAGATCATGAACTCTCCACCATAATACTTGACAGTTGCAAGTTTCTCTGAGCACTCCACACACTCAACTTGATGTGAACTTGCAGCTATTTCTGACAAGATGAGCAAGGAAACACTGACAACATTTCTGCTTTTATGAAGGTGGTCACACTGGGTGATTTCTTATTTAATTAACTGCATTTGATTGGCAACACCTGGCTACTTAACCGTTTAATTCCAATGGACCAAGCATGTGAAAACCTCAGTACACTCTTACTATTTTTGCATTTTGGCTTAGTTTTTGATAAATCAGTCATGACAGCGTCATATTCCAAGTATGAAGGTGTGTTTATCTGATTTTAAGACCTGGTTCAAACCAGATGATTTTTTTTTAAAGAATATCCCAATGCATAAAACCTCAGAAATGAAATAGGGTTTTTTTTGTTTGTTTTTTATTACAACCATCTTTTTTATTTTTTTCCCTCCGACTGACTATGCACTCAGTACTCAGTATTTCTATATTTCTCTATTTTTTTCTGTCCCAAACTCAAAACACTTCACAAAAATCAAAGCCTGCCAGAACTTTATACAGACAAACATCATGGAATCCATAAATAATTAAGTACACATAAATTAAACATTCGAATTGAGTTTGTGATAGCCGCTCACAGTCGGACGAAGATTCTTAATTCTCCCCCTCCATGACTTAATGAGAAGCTTTGCATTGCCTGTGTGGGAAAACAACAACAAAACAACAAACAAACATTGACTGCAGAAAGCCACAGGGAGCTTACCCTTCTGCTTCCCACAATGAACTCCGTTATTATAGTCTGCAATAACTGTGGGCTTTGTAAAAGGCCTGAGCTCTGAACAGGAACATCCATTATATACAGTTTCTGTCCTCTTTTATTCACCTTTGTCGTCTTCAAAGGTTAGAACAGCCCACCATCTCCTTGCAAGTCTATGATCTGTTTCCCTGTACATCTGTTTAAAACTGATGACAGAGCCACAAAGTGTCTGGTAGCCAGAGTCAGCGTCGCCAGGGTGGTTTTATTAGGCTGAATGTCCAAATACAAAATCAAATTGGCTGCCATAAAAACAGACACAACTGAAAAAAACCATCTTCAGTGTAGGTGTTAGTCTGTTAATATTGGCTGCATTAGGTTATATTTAAGTCTCCATCCATCCGTCTATCTAGTTGTTGCAATTACTGTCACAACACCAGGAACTGAATTCTTTGAAAAAAAACAAAAAGAAAACATTAAAACATTGGTTCCACAGAGACCGAATGCATCGCCTTTCCAAGAAATGTGTCTTTGGCTCCATTATTAACTGACACAATGCATTATGGACTGATTAGGGAGATGCCAGTGCTGTTCCAAATATTGTAATGGAGAGAAACAAAACAACAACAAAAAAAGAAAAGGAGCAGTTGAGAATTAATGACTTGAGATGCCATCATCACCACCTGTGATACTGCAGTCCCCACATCTCAAAGAAAAGATAACTTCCTGTTGGATTGTCAACCTTTGTGTCCTACTTTGATAAGAAAGTTTATTTTAGGTTTTGCAAAATGGCATCACGAACAGCAAGTCAGGTGACGGTCAAACATTTCTGTGCTCTGTGAACAAATATGGAGTTTATCGAGTCTGTTTCTAAGCCTGCTATAGGAGCCACTTCCACATCCGAATGATCCTTTAGATCCAAGGACAAATTAAAAATGTAAAATGTTGTTATGAATGAATATAGTCTAAATTCTTTCAGTGTCTGTTGGCTGCGTAGTGTTTTTCTCCCCGGGGACGTAATCAAGAGTGAAAACAAGAATCAGTGAGGATTTACAAGGTCGAGGGGAGTTTCAGGCAAATGGCAAGCTAGTTAGCGGACGTTCAAGGATGTGCTAACTTTTATTTCCCAAAGACCAAACATGATCAGGTAAGCAGATATGATAAACTAAATCCATTCTAGTTAGGTTTTGTAAAGCTCAGCAAGGTAAATGATATTTTCCAGTCCCTGACCAACAGAAGGGCCGTTCGCTGAGTATAATGACGGTATTAGCAAGTGTAACAGTTAAGGTCATTCAGTGATCTACAGCTTGTGAGAGTGCCCAGTAATGAAAAGAAAAAATATGATAATATGTCAAGGCAGTGACATGTAAAAACAAAACAAAACAAAACAAAACAAATGTCTAAGGTGACACCATCCACGACACCACAGCAGTTAATTTTCAGCTGACACTAATGTTGCTTGTTGTTTGGTTTGAAATATTCGCTAGCACTAAATTATGACCCCCAACTTTTCTGTGAATTCACGGTAGGGCATACAGTGGCTTTTTATTTATTTATTTTTTGATGTTCTGATTTACTTACGGTGAGCCTGGAGGTCATGCTACATACAACAGATTTTCCTCACACCTGGAACTATTTAGCTGGCGGGAAGTCCACCACACGTTCATTAATGTTTGGTCATGAAGGAATAATGTCATGAAAATTCCTTTCAGTCTGCTCTGTATTAAGCTGTCCAGGATGATACCCAACTCAAAAACTGAAAAAGCACAACTGAATGGTTCAGATTTACAGGGCAGCGTTTCAGCACATACCCCGATCTGTGCAAATGTACCCAGCTCCCACAATGCTCATCGCTGACAAACTTCCCACCATGCTTCATTAACTGCACCTCGGTGGTTGGAAGCACAAATCTGCAACACTATATAATGGTTAATTGTGCATCTAGTTTAAATTACAACTGTTTCTTTCATCTGTTCCAAGTCTCGATTCCAGTGTACAACATATTGTTTTAAATTGCTCATGCTCACTGATCACCCTCAGTTTAAAAGCATGCTGAAATCCCTCTGCTGTATTCATGCAAGACCGCACGGAGGAAAGACTTCTAAACACAAAGCGATCTCATTTTGGATCGCATATTGCATAGTGATTACGTGAATAATTTGATGTTGAAAGAATACACAATATTTCCATGTATTTGCCATAGGAACAGGCTAAATAACTCTTGACTCTGGTATGCAAAGGGAAGGATACTTGTTTTTGACTTCCTGTGCATTATTCATGACCCTTGTTAGTATAATGAGACTGGCCATGGAACCACTCCTTTATGAATGCAGGCCTTTTGCGTGTATGTGTGTGCGTGTGTCCTTGGGTCCTGAGCTCAAATGTTTTCCCAGTTCAACCAGTAAGGTTTTTCTAAATAGGACACAGAAATACTTGTTCATGTGACAATGTTCAAATCCAGGCTGAAAACAGTTCTGTTTAGATGTGCATATGACAACTGAAAGGATTTTATCTGCACTCTTCATTTTTAATTTGTTTTTCTTTTAAATTAATTTTTAATTTATTGATAAATAATTATCAATTTTTTATGCTTGTACGGAATGATTCTATTTGACTTCTTGTGAATTTATGCATCTGTAAAGCACTTTTAATTGCCTTGTGTACACATTGTGCTCTTCAAATAAACTTACCTTGCCTTGCCGAAGCCAACTTGCTCTTAATTGTGCATTCAGTGATATTGAAACTGATATTTAGGATCACGTTTTTGAGAAATACCTGTATCAGGTCGTTCTGGTCCATGTAGGATGCAAGGGATGAAAATTTAATGGCATTTTATGTTTACTGAGGAGATGTGTCGGCTGCAGTTTTAAAGGTGATGATGATGTTGGCGTCCGAGTCGTCTTTACTCACTTGTTAAATCCCGTCTCTTCTTGTTTTTTTTTTCTCCTTAATAATATCTGAAACAGCCCTGGGATCTCCCTTAATCACTTCTTAATCATTCTGAGGGTAGTGTGAGTTAATTATGCAACGCCAGCCAAACTAAATAAGAAAAGACAAATTTGTTCCTAAAAAAAAAAGACAAATCAGTCTGGAATTGTGACCCACGCTCCAAAACATGCCTGTTACGTAAAATTCAAAACTGGGGTACATAGGAACTCATGCTTGAGGTGACCAGATGACAAATGAGACAACAGCATAACAAAAGATTCATCCAATTCAACTACCAAAGTAATTTTAAGTGATGATTTATGTGTTTAAGTGATGATATGGTTGAAAATGATCTGGAGCTTATTGTGTGTTTGCCCCATCGTTGAATGAATCAGCATAATCAGCTGCTATAATTTACTAATGCTACTGTTATTAGTGTTCATGTCAAGTTACTGATACCCACAGCAACATACCAGCATGTGTCAGCTGTTTTATCAGGCTCATCTATGCACAATAAACTCTGCCAAGGTAGTTTCTAGAAATGTAAAAATTAAAATGGTGATGAGGCGGATGTAGCAAGCTTTTTTCCCCCTCTGCTGCTAAGGTGTTTAACTTTTACAAACTGAACTTACCAGGTCGAACTTCATATACAGCAATGTTTCTTGGTAACTGTTCGGCTTCAGTTGACGTGTTTGGAAGGAAGGGTTTAGGAAATAATTATTGCCCTATATACTTGGTGGTAATTTGAGTCTATTATCAAGAATAATGAGGCATGTAAGCATCACAGAAATTAGACACAATAAATGCTACACTACCGTATTTATATTCCATTTCAATAAATGTGTCCAAATGAAAGTGGAGAAAAAACACTGTTTACCTCATTAAATTGAAGAAAGAAAGAAATATCTACTCAGAGGCAAGAATAGGAATTTGACATTTTGCAGTAATAATGCTATAATATCATAATGGCAGGCTCTAAAGCAGCTCATGTGCTTTTATGTATTTTTTATTTTATTTCATATATACTATTATCCCTGCATTCTTCAATAGATTGCTGTTGTCCAAGAATAAAAGGGGGTTGTTTGTCTTTGAGCTACAAGGCAGGGAGTTGCATGAAAAAGTAAACATAAAGAAACAAAAAAATAATCATATTCATAATAAATCAAAATAAGAATAGCTGCTGGTTTATCTCTTTCCTCTATCTGCAGTGAGCAGGCTTCCCTCTCCAAACCAGTCTTCTAACTGCGCCGCGCCCTCTCAAACAGCAGCGAGGCTTTCCATCACGTTTCACTGTGCTGTCAGTGCCTAACTCATTCAGATTTATTTTCTTTTTCCAACACTTTCATATCTCAAAGGGAAGAGCGAGATCTAATAACACCATGGGCAATTAATCCTTGGGGAATGTAGCTATTCATTGGAGGGAAAAAACAAAACAAAACAAAAACAACAAAATACAAACCATTTTCTCTACCAGCAAATTTCAGTACCAGAGTATCTGTTCCTGTGAAGAATAATCTTTTTTTTCCCACAGCTATAATTAAAAGCACTGTCAGTTGTGTGTGGGTGTGTGTGTGTGTGTTTTCCCCTCTGTCACACTGGCTGTGTGGCAGATGAGAATTTTCAGAAGGAAACCAGGTGATCCCTGAAATGCATCATGTCAGGATGACTGCTAACCTCTTTGACCAGCTGAGAAAACAGGAACGTATTGCAGAAGTAGAGGCCATTTCGTGCTGAGAGGCAATGTGGAAGACATGCTCTCTGTTGTGGTAAAGGCCAGGGGATATGATTTAAAATTGACTCCTTTTTGTTCTATCAGAAAATTAAACATGTAGGTGGTGACAGAAAGAGCTGATTTAAGAGTGGGGACCACGGTGAAAGTTAATGGTGTGCCACATGCATGACGGACTGATGTTGGATGAATTAATCCTCCAAAATTAGCATTCTTGGTGTATTGAAGGAAAATATGGCACCTTTTTAGCATTAATGGCATCGCACTTGAGTAAAGGGCTGTGTGTATTCTCACAGAAATGTGTCGCAGTAGCTTGTCGCAGGTATGCTGCAGTTATTTTTGATTTATGCCCAATTTTGAAGCACAGTCTGCGCTATGTTATTCCACGCCACAACGCAAGAGGGACAATCACAAACTAGCTAAACTTACTAAATGTATCTCTTGCGTTTTTCCACTTCCTCACCGTCTCAGACTTATCCAGACCCACATTCATCACTATCTCCCTCCATGAATAACTAGAATATGTGCTGTCTTTATAGTGTGGAGAACGAAAATCGTACACATGTGGGTACTTCCTCATTTCTTCAATGACGTGCTCTTTTCTACGCGGATGTAGAATTGACCAATCAGAGGCCTCCTTTCTCTCCTCTCTGCGACACTCTCTGCGACACTGTCTGCGGTCACCTACAATTTTGGGAAGGTGCACTGGAGTGTCTGCAGAGGGTGGGGGGGCATATCTGCGTTATCTGCGTCACACACACAGGCGACCTGATTTCTGAGCATAAACCAGGCTTAAGTAACTTTGCCAAAGGTAATGCTGCAACTTCATGCTATCCAAAACCATGGCAGTTTGAACTCTTTGCTGATTAGTGCTGGGCGATATGGAAAAAATCATATATCACGATATGGACTATTTTATATCACGATAACGATATATATCATGATATACCATAATAAAGTATGTTTTCAGTTATTCTCTGAAAAGTTTGACAAAAATTTCAGTGCTTACTTTTCAACTTTATTTTAAAAGGACATTTAGCTGAATTGTCACAAACATACATTTTAGTGCAGCAAAAACAGGTAGGTACAGAGGTACAGTAGCTTTCACATTTTTTTTTAAGTGTACAACAGTTTCTCAGAGGAAAAACACATTTTTGCACTGAAGTTCAGCTATAAATAATAAACACAAATTATTTTTCAACTTTCTGAAATCTGTAACCTTGTAGTGCAAAATTTGCAAACCAATATAAAGTGTCTAAAGTAAACATCAGGGTTGGAGAGAACTCTGTTTAAGGCATTAACCATGAATAAAAGTGCAAACATAAAAGGCTACTTTGTAGAAGTAGATATGATTCTATCAAATTTATAGTTGCAGGTTATTTAATTACATATTTGCTGTAATAATTGATAAAATTAGGTTAGAAACGATAGAAACGATAGAAACGATAGAAACGATAGAAACGATAGAAGAGAAATGGCACGATACACACTTTTATATTGTCCCCACGATATGTATCGTCATATTGCCCAGCACTATTGCTGATAATGGTGGATGTTGGCCCTTTTGCTCTTCAGTCTGGAGGACAAAGTGCCCATACCTTAAAAAGGAAAAAATAAATAAATCTGGAATATTTATTCCACTGACCATAATACACGTCTCCATTGTATGACGGTCCATCTCAGGTGCCTCTGAGTCCAGGGATAATAATGCCGGCCCAGGACAAGGATAATATAATATTTGCATATTTGAATACTTGGATACTGCCAAATCACTACTACAATCGCTTTTTAGATCATATTTTTTGAAATATTATGATTATTATATTTGTATCTTTTCTGGAGTTAATTAGAAGCCCTAAATTGCATCAATCATATTTTTTTTCTTTTGAACTGGGCTTGCAGGTCGTTGAAAATGCAAAAATGTGTGTCTATTGACAAATAACTTTTTCATATTTGGCATTTTAAATTCCCTTAAATTTAAATAACTCATGAGACAAAAAGCAGATCATAAAAATCATGTTATTCCTTGGGGGTTTGAAAAGCTGAAGTTCCTAATATATAGTCACATGTCTGTTGTTAGCCGGTCGGACTGCTTGCGACAAATGATGCAGCCTTCTGCGATTTCTCAATTCAATTCAATTCAATTCAATTATTTCCAAAGGGAAATTGTATTTATATGAATGATAACTACACTATACTGTGGAGTTATATTTTGCTTTTCTGTATAATTGATTAGAGATGTTACAGTTCACAAGGAAATTGCATTTAACAAGACATTAGCACAAACAACAGCTGGGTGATCGGCTTCTGTATCCAGAAGCTGCCATTTGTGAAGCTGAGAACAGACAGTAATCTGTGTCTCAATGAAGCACTCTGCAGAAAACAAGACTTCTTGATTTAGATGCAAAACACAATCCCACGCTTGGCTGGCTCCTCCCATGAGGGGCCAGGAGATTAAGATTTAATGGTGATATTGAGGGAATGACACTATCTGTCTGTGCACTCCCATCTCTTAATGCAGCATCACCTCTGTTGCTTTTCTGCACCTTTCTCTCCCTCAAACAAAGATGCAAACACATTTTCCCACACAGCCGTGCTGCCTACAGGTAACTTTTGGCCGCATAAACACACGTACGAATGCAGATTTCTGATCTGATGTACGTGCGACAAATTTAAAGACTCACACCTACAATCTAAAATCTGTGAAAAACTCTTCCACAGGCAGGCAAAGTTTGTTTGTTAATAAAAAAAAACTTTTTGTAGCTTGAATTGCCTTCAGAAGTGATGGATCTGGCCACTGGCAAAGCAAACATACCTGAAAGGGCTGCACTGTTTTGGGCCATGCAGCTGGGTAGATGTCATCAAAAATGTTTCAAATATATAACATATAGGGATGGGAACCATTGCCATTTTGCATTAATTTGCATTCAACATCTACTATTGGTATATTGTCTAATATTAGTCAGAAGAAACCTACGTTGTTCTATAAGTGGATAAGGATGCCATTATTATAAAAATCTTTAGTATACTAACTATTAGTCATTCAAAACAAATTGCTATTTTTATTTATTCAGCCAAAATCTTCCGATATGCAGTTGCAAACACCTTTTCTGCCATGATATGTCATGTCTCATCCGAGTCAAATACATTTCTGAAACGGTTTCCTTGCTGAAAGTAGCTCATGGCTTTGTATTTGAAGAGGCATTAAGAAGTGAGTAGATTTCATTTAGATCCGCAGGGGTCAAGTTGGCTCACTTATACCACATCGCATTTAGACACAAATAAACCAAGCAACGTTCCCTGGCTGATAATAGGGAGATGATTTCCGGTTATATCTCAACAATGTTTTCTCAAAATGAATGAGATGTTTGATAAAAAAAACTGGGCAAATATTTGCGTCAACCAAAAGACCGCACTGCATATCAATAATATGAAACATTTACCATCACAGATATCCTTTGTGTGACTTTTTTTATACCACTGAGGCGAGAAATACACAAAGCTTGCAATCCAAAGCTGAAGTATTTATGAATCACAGGTGCTTTCTTTAGAAGCTCTGAGGAAATTGTGGACTCGTAAATTTAAAGACACTCTCTGTGTGACTGGAAATCGAGGATGACAAGAAAATAAAAGCTGCAGACCGTTCTGTTTTGACCCCCTTGTCCTGGCGGCATTGATGAAAGATCAAAATATTATTCAGCAATAGTTTAAGGTTCAATGGTCAGAACAGCTACAGCAGGGAAATCTGACTCAACACTGCAATAGTGACACGGAGCACATAAAGTCAATGAAGCTGGAAGACGTGAACATCTCCAGGGTCAGTGAGCTAAAGTTTATATCTGGATTAAAGCGGAGTGCAGCAGAAACAGTTTAAATGAATTGCAGTATCCTGCGGTACAAGTCAATGGTTACTTCTGTAGTGTAAAAGAATGTTTTAATCCTGAATGCTCTTCTCTCTGAGGTAGTATTAAAGTTTCTGCAGTGATCACAAGTCATGATAGTGAAGCAGATTGCAGGAATAAAGATGATGAAATAGCTTAGTGAAAAAAACAACAAAACAACAACAACCAAAAAAATCTGAAGTTCATGATAGTTGCAGGTAACTTACTCTCATGTCACCCATGTCACCTTAATGGTTGACAGATTTTCAGCTCAACCTTGAGGCAGTCGATGACTCGAAGTAAAATCTGAGCAAGTAAGAACTAGAGTGCAAGCATTAATTTCAGGATTATTCATTGTTCAGAGGAAACTCGATCTTTCACCAAAACCCACTTCATAATACTTGATTACATTCTGCGTCTGCTTCAAAACTAAATTAAAAAATTGCAGCTTGTCAAAACTGCAATTTCAGTCTTTACAGCTGTATAAGCAGTTTCATACGGGTGCAGTTCATATGAAAAATATGTACGTTATGTTAAAAATGGTTGTGTCAAGAATGTGCATGTCTGGAGCAGGTGATTCATCACTGCCCATCAGTGAATATTCACCCGACAACATGCTAGTTATTAACTCGGGGCAAACCCTATTAAGCTCAGTGACAGTCTTGCGGAAACAAATCCACTTCATTTAGCCGAAGACTGTTCTGATGACAAATTTGCTGAAAGCGGGGAATTTAATTTTTTGGTTGATTTGCTCATTTGGATCAAACTCTCTCTTTTGACCAAACACAAAAGCACAAACAAACAGTGCCAAACAGATCCATTCAGGTAGGTAACCCACACAAACAGTGCAGAAGTTCACTTTTTAAGGGAGAAATGAATCAAATCAAGTCAAGTCAAGAAAAAAGTTAAGCATACAAATCTACTGAATAACATGGTTCAACATCCTGTTGTACTATAATGTCCTGAGCAACTTTGTGCCCAAGGACAGAAGATGTAAATTAGACAAACTCTTGTGGCTTTTAAAAACAACACTGTAAATATCATATCGGGGTATTCAAGAAAAAGGCCTATATGGAATGTGTTAGTGGCTAAACATGTATGAAAAATAAAATGGATGGAAAAAAAGTGAAACAGAATAAGAGCTGTCCTTTATCCAGCATCGTCCAGTAAGTCAGCTTAGAGACTGTAAATGTTGGCTGCTTACCACTTTCAGAAGTAATCATCCTCTCAGCCATGGCCTTTTCCTCGCTCACTTCTTGTGCTGTTGTCGTCCTTGTTCTCAGTCTTTTATCTACAAAGAGTGGAAAAGTAAGAGGTAGAGATAAAAAGATACATTCTTTTTTTTTTTTTTTTTTGGGGGGGGGGGGGGGGTAAAAAGCCACAATGAAAATCAATACCTGAAAAGACTGTAATTTCAAAATAAGTGAAAACAGTGTGAAAGTCGATGGACGTGAACAGAGAAGACACAGCTTTAAGAGAGTGAAAAATGCCCACGAAATATTTTGTTGAAACATTTTACAAATTACTTGGATTGTGAATTACCCTCTGTATGCAGTGGCCAGTATATTTTATTATGATGGGAAAATGGAAGGAGAGCAAAAGCTACCAAGAAAGTGAACTGTGGGAGGACAGACGGAGTCATATGACTTCAACTCTGTCATGGAAGCGCCAGCGGATGCATCATGCTGCTCGATGGCTGAGTGTAACATGAAATCTAAGATGGCATGATCAGCTGAATAAACAGAAAAGGACAAACACAGATCAGGACTGATAAATTTGAATTTCAAATTCTATGGGTCCGATCTTCTGCCAGATCTGCTAAAGCCGCTTTTAGGGGATAGCGGGTAGTGGGAGGGGCGTTCCCCCACAAAGAACGCAATCTTCCACCTTCCTAAACCCGCTATTCCACCTGCGCTACCCGCTACATTATACATAGGAGTGGTTAGGGCGTTCCACCTGTTAAACCAATCAGTGCGTCAGTAGCCATTGTCTTTAACACTAGAACCGCCAAGGGGGTAATTTTTACCCCCTAGCATTTTCAAACGTTTGTATTTCTGTTAAAATAAAACCCCTACATCTCTAAGTTCATGACTTTTCCTAAAATGGAATTATTAATCATTCAGTGAATTTTGGTGAGTGTGTGATGAAAAGAAAAAATATTATGACCATTTATACCTAGAACCGCCGAGGGGGGTAATTTTTACCCCCCTCACATAAACGCTGTATACAGCTGCCCTCTTTTGCGCCACGCCCCTCCCGCCTCTCTCTGTTGCTTAGCAACGCCCAAACTTTGTGCCGTCATCGGACTTTGACAACTATTTTCATCACTAAATCTTTCAAACAAACAGCAAAATTTAAGAATTGAACCCAAAAAAAATAACAGCTGGCTGTTGTACCAGAGATCTGAGTGAGGGAGTCAGAAAGAGCAGAGATCACCGTAGACGTGAGTGAGGAGGAATCGGTGGAGAGAGAGACCGACGACTCGTCATTTTTACCAGGTGATACGACATCAAGTGAAGATGAGGAGCCGAATTTATGAAAAACGGCTTCTATAAGTGCGGGGTCACCACCACATACATTCAGTCCTCAGACACAGTGGAGGCTCGCGGAAATACTCTGACAGGTAAATTCGGAAGTCAAGCGTTTTAGTTTCCTCTGGTTCTAATCATTTGGTATTTTAGCGAGGCAACGACTCTGACTGATCTAATCATAAATATTATTATTATAATTATATTTACATTGTTCAGAGCTCAACCTGTATGTCAGCTACATGAGGCGGCCAAGGATGGGTCTCCGTTTGGAGACCCATAAAGCTGGGACTGCGGACCGGTCCAGTCCAAAAATGTCCCGGTGGAGAGAGGTGGTCCAACTGCATACGCGCGCCACAGCATTGACGACCCTGTGAATGCGTTCATGTACCTGATGGACCGGGTGATACAGCAAACCTGTGACTGAACGGTGGCGGAGCCGCGCCGGTAGAGAGGAGGGCTGGGAATGGAGTCATGTGTGCGTGAGGGGGAGCACGCAGCGTTAATCCGTTTTTCAAAAATTAATAAAATATCTGTTAACATCTGAAGTCTGTTGTTTTGTATTGTAAATAGTCTGTTATTCGATTGCTGTCGTTTTCATGTTTGTGTTAACATACAGCTCCTACAGTTTGTTGATGAACGTACCGATGTATTTAATTGTGTGGCTGAGAGAGAGAGCGGGCGCAGCGTTCGGCTACGGAGAAAAAAGCTGGCAAAAATATACATTTTAAACACTTATTTTGACAAGTTTCCATTATTATTTCAGAAATATTTAGGAATTAGCCACTTCACAACTTCTAGAAATGACATCTTAGCATCGGTGACGCTGTTGTAGCAAGGGGGTCAAAATGACCCCCCTCGGCGGTTCTAGGAAGTTTGGAATGTTGGCGGTTCTAGTGTTAAGAGCAGGTTGTGCAATCCGCAAACCGCTATGGAGCGTCTTTACATCCAGATCAGAGCAGCTCTCGTGCGCAACTCATCTGGGACTCTGCTGTAGAGCTTCCTCCTCTTCCTTCCTCTTCCTCCTCTGCACGGTTATCTACATTAAAATATTTTTACACAGACAATTCCTATCAGCTACCTGAAAGTCCCAGATAGTCGGTGCGCTCCCAGTAAACACGCTCTGGTTGTCTATTGTTTAACTGGCGAGTAAGCCATTTAAGACGATCTCTGCCATTTTCCCAGGGGTTCAAATGAGGCCAAATCACGCTTTTTATACAAGAGTTAATTCGAGAGGTAGAGCCGTTTGTGCGCATCCACATGTGACCAGATGGACGTACATTAATGCCATTTGGACGCAGTCTTGTACGCGCTGACATGCAGGTTGTGGGTAGCGGGTGGTCTGACCATCCGCAACCTGCTACCCTAAACCAGCGATCGCAAGATACCAAGTTTGCTGAAAGGGCAAAAGCCACGCCCATTGCCACACCTACAAAGTGAGTAAGGGAGTCAGCATGACGGGTAGCGGCTTTAGCGAGCGGAAGATTGCATTAGCGGTTAGCGGAGGTTCCTATACCCGCAATTTGCAGGTAGCGGCTAATGCTAACGGGTAAGGGGAAATGTATGATCGGGGCCTATATCTGTTACAGACAGAAATTGCCACTCTGACAGCTGAGAGTCTTCCTAAAGTGGGTTGTGCCACTATGAGAAGACAAATCAAGTGAGAGGTTCATGCACATGAACCAGTCAAAGTCTCTTTTGGCACTTTACAACTTGATGGACATGACCACTGCTAGCTAGGGTAACACCAAGCTGTTGCAATGGCTATCTGAAACCTTTTGAATTTGATCAGAGTTCCAGTGAATGAATACCAATTTGCTGAAATTTCTGAGGTTTGAGGTGTTTCAGACCTTAACAAAACTGGACCTCATTCTCAGTAGCTTTTAGTCAAATTCACCATTAGAGTTCCTCTATGAGTCATCGAACTGCAAGCTGTAACCCCTGTCGACTGCAAGTAAGACAACTGCATGAGTACATCGTGTAAATGCACTCTCAAAATAAAAGAAAAAAAAATCCCTTTAATTAGGTTAAAGCAGGGACAGCAGTGAATAAGCCTACAGTTATTTAAACCTTGTGTGAAAATCCTTTTTTTTTCAGATAACTAAATCCCCGCTGGCATCTAAAGGCAGTAGAACAGATATGTTGATAAATCTCTGTTTGAGTGCTAGGTCAAACCACAGGGCTCTTTCACACTTTGACCACTTTATTTACCGCCATTAAACCACAAACATAAAACATACACACCTGCATGTGAGGTACTGGGTTATCTACCTGTTTATGTTGGAGACATCAGTTTATCTGCACTAATGAATGCCGTGTGTCACGACCTCCCTCCCAATTATCTGCACCTTTTCCAGTCTTTCAGATTTAAATTGCATTCCAGTAAAAAAGCACAGAGCTGCACTATGATGAGGCAGTTTGCATCTTGAGGTAAAGTGGATTAGATGCTGTTGATTGATGATCCCCTTCGTGAAGCGGTCATGCTCATCCACCGAGTTTCAGCCACTCTGTAAATATTGCACTGGACCCACCAGTGGACACTAAAGATACAAGCAAAAGCTCTGGAGTGTTCAGACCATATGAAGTAGCTCACCACTTCTTTTTCCTCACATGGTGCCACTATTTCCCTAACTCTACCGAGTTATCTACAAACTATTGAAACTGTTTTCAGTATCTAGCACAGAATGTGACCTGAATGATGAACACTGACCCTAACAGTTTTTACAAAACCAACTTTTAGACGAATGTGGCCCTGCTATCCTGCTTCACCGTTCTGTACAAGAAACATGATGGGTATAGGAAGTAGCCATAAAGCCAAATGAGCATCTATGGAGAAGTAGTGGCCGCAGTGGTCGTGGATGACATGTAGTGTTTTTTCTTGTGTGACCCGACACTGGGGGGTTTAGGAGATGGAAAATACTCAATAACTCACCCAGTAGAACCAAAGTAGTACTTTAAAGAATGTTCGAGACTCGGGGTGACAGTAAGGTCCAGAATAAAATCCAACGTATTTTGTGGCACACATCACAGCTTGACTTCATCTACCATGGCATCATTAAGTTACTTTTGTTTTGTTCGGTCTAAAAAGCAAAGCCAGGATTATGACGGGTGTTCACAGCGGTATGGTGGCTTTCGTGGAAAAGGCCTTTTTTCCTGTACTTTAATGAGTCCTCCTATCCAAACTGCAGGGGGAACACAAAAGTTGTGATTATGCAAAAACTGTGCTCAAGCTGGTAACAGTGATGGGAGAGAGGGGAAAAAAAAAAAAAAAAAACGCCAGCTCCCCTGCATTCAAAGGCAGAGAGTTTTAAAAGAAAAAAAAAAGTGTGACTCAGGACACCTTTGTTAAAATTATTCCTGACACCTTGTGCTATTAGTATGCCATTAAGAGTTCAAGGACAGTAGCTGTCCTGTTTTTTTGATCATTTATCAATTGGATCCCCTCATTAAACCAGAATCTTTTTCCTTGCAATTGCCACAGAATATTGATGAGCTGCTAAAGCGTAATTTTAATCAATTCATAATAATACCCATTTTGTGTGCCCTGAATTTAAAAGACGAGCCAAACATATTTTACATTCCACATTGAAAAGTTAATTGCCTGATGTTTATTTAATTCTCAGAAGTATCCTAATACATTATTGGAGACAAATGATATATGATGGAAGGTTCTCATCTTGGAAGAGGTTTGTAGTCAAACTAGTATTCCTGGATAGTGAATATTTATGTCAGCTGCTGGGGTCAAATGCCATGAAATTGTGTACAAAACTGCATAAATGAAAATGACTTTCACCTTCCTGTCTTATGCCAGAGACACATTAAATTGTACATCATCCATTGATTTTTTTCATACCTGCTTTAGTTCTACTGAGGGCCATGGGGGGGCTGGAGTCTGGCCATGGACAGGTCACCAAACGTTTTATCAGTTCACTGAATTTTTGTCAACAAATAAATGGTAGACTGTTTAAAAATGCCATGGTTTGCACCACATTTGGATTGGCTGTCTCTCTAGAAATGCAAGCATTGAATTTAAAGCTCAAATCTTATTTTCCTTAATATTATATCCCCTTTGAGTGGCATCATTAGGTCAGAAAATGTGTTCAGACCCTCAGTCTGTCAGCTGAAGTTCTTCTCTACATACCGTTGCTTATTATTTATGTTCTATGGCTAAATTACTACCACAGTTGAACTTTGTACTAAGGCTTAACAAAAAGAAATTGTTATGCTGGCAAGCCAGCTCTAATGGTGAACATTGCAGCTGCTAAAGGCATGGCAACACTGTCCTGAGCATAAAAGCATTCATACACCGACAGTGCTAATGGGCATTTAGCCTAGAACATGGTTCCTACCTCTCCCAGCATGACAAGACTTATCTCTGTTATCTTACAGCACAATTTCTGTAATACATATTCACCTTTATTTTTACAAGCAAATTAAAAGATCACAACAGAGATTTACACCTTCAGCACATTATTGCATATAATGAGATATGATGACCTTTTACCAACAATCACACTCTCTCCTCAAAAGCAGTTGCATTATCTCTCCTGTCACAAACTTGGCTTTAATTCACAAGGATACATTAAAACACCATTTGCCACCTGGAGTCAAGATGCACACCAATCATGACAATAGCTTTTCTCATTATTTATGTGGTCACAAAACGTGTTAATATGCAAGAGCACCTGGATGCTGTTAAAGACACCTAAGCTTCATCAGCATTTGTTCTTTGCCACTGCAGCTTAGACCTATAAAAATAGAGCTTTTTTTGGAGAATAGTGGATGGGTAGGAGACAGACTGGGTTGTGGGATTTCTTCTTTCCTTCTCATTTTACTGACTAGATTTCAGTGGAACAAGGTATATGTATTTTTTTTCTTTTTTGTCAGCAGCAGGGAAAGTAAAAAAAAAAGTGGATGGCAGACATGCTGCATGTAGACAACTGATCTCACAGGTCAGACGACACTCTGCAGGAGACTACCAATGTGAAATCAAGCTTGTTTGTTTTGTCTTCATTTGTCAATAACAGGATCCAAATATATGTGCTGCAAAGGCACAAGTTACAATAAGAGTGGTGACACCAAATTCAAAATGAGTTAAATCTGATTTCAAATGTTACTCTCACTTTTAAACTGATGTGTACAAAGCATAGTCTCATGAAGACATGTATTTCATTATAGAACAAGAAAGAAAGCAATTTGCCAAGATACATTTTTTTCTTAAAAAAAAAAAAAAAACTCATAGTTTAGTAACACTGAAGCAGAAAAAAAAAATCTTCACAACAAGATGCCCAGTTCTGTTTTCTCTAACTTGTTTTAATTTTAATGCTTAGTAAAGATTGAGGAGACACTTAATCACATGCCAAAATAACAAAAATAACTCTAAAAGTTTGTACTTTCATCTAATGATACACAGCTAATAAAGCAGAACCAATTACTTTGCACAGCTGGGCATCTTTTTATATGTGCTCTTCGATCTCGAACATTTGATTGCTTGTAAATACACGCCCGATTTAAACTTCTTTACAGCGTAGACTCAGCAGGACCAATGACAAGAAAGAAGTTAATCACATTATCGTGCCAATTAAGAAGTTGGTCTGCTCCAGTGAAGGTAGAAAACCGGCGAGGGAAATAAAGATGTGAGTGAGCCACTACAGAAAGTTAATGTGAGTCATTAAACTGCGTCCATTTTTCCACTCCGCCATATGGACAGGGACTCACATGCTCCAAACAAAGTATTTGAATAAGTGAACGAATCTACTGGCCTCTTTTTACATCTATTAGATTGTTGTTTATCACAGGGTGCTGATGCTGATCATCATTAGCTTTCCATTTGCACTCTGAATGAACATCTTCAGTACATGGCTGTGTACATGGGAATGTGACAACTGCTTCATTAAATCTCATCTACAGACTTTGAATGACCAAACCATGGGATTATGAGTTGGGCTTCAGCTCTGAAATTAAATTACTTGAGATCAATGCAAGCCCAGTGTAAAATAAAATATAATCAGTTACCATGTTTTGTTCTTGTGAACATAATTGGAAATGCGACTGCATTGCTTTACTTGAGTTTGGACCATAATTGGATGCATAAGATGATATATGGCCTGTTTCAGATGCATCTGTGAAGAGTGTGCATGTTCTGCTCAAAATACTTACCTGGACTATATTTGTCAGAAGCACATCTGAGCGCAGGAGGGTCAAATCCAGTGTGCGGATCTGGATAGTTTCCAAAAGAAAATAGACTTCCTATACTTCTGTTCATGAATTACTGCATTACAAGAACATAAATAGTGGATAAGAGGAGCTTTGGAAATATGCTCTATGGTACTACAGATACCTTTTGTAAAGGACAGCACCAAGGACGGAGCTGACAGAGAAGCTTTTAGGAAAAGAACGAGTGAATTCAAGGTTACGTACTTCTGGCATTAGTAGCTTTATCTGATCAAATGCTATTTGTATGGTTGAGCTGGCAAAATGATCTACTTCTAAAATTATCTGCAGATGATGGATAAAAATAGTGTAGAACCCGATGGCACCTCAGGTTGAGATTTTGTGCAAATGCAACAAATAACATGAAACAAATGAACCCTCAAAGTCAATGCAATGCAATGAAACTTTGTTTCAAAGAAATAGCAGCCCGATTTTTTGTCTCCTAAAATTCATAAATAAACAGCTTGCTGGATCAATAGCTTGCCCTTATTTCAGTCCAGGTTAATTTGTTTTTTTATGGCATTTAATGTCTTATTGTATTGTATTAACAATAGCAGGCCAGATCACAGCTGTAAGCCAGTAACAATTAATTTCTCTATGTGTACAGTGAAAACACGAAACTCAGTGGTAACTCATTAACTGATGGGTCACTTCCTGTGCGTCTCTGCTGTGACCATTTCCCTACCATCACAGAAACGGGGCGTTTGCTGCACTAAACCACTACCCCTCCATCAGGGCCTCCTTTACTGGGCTTTGACTTGTCACTGTGATTTGGTCTAAGCTATTTGAGTGCTTATGTGTTTTCATTTTAACTGAGTATCGTTTGCGTTTCCTTGACAAAGCTTGTCTGCCTGTTGGCAGCTCTGTCATATTTGAGCTGATGTCCCGTTGTTGTTTACATGAGTGATAAGCATTAACATTATGGCGTCACGCCACAGAAAATCTGATTTCATTTTCAATAAGTGCATTGTTACGCTTTAGTATTATTTGAAATATAAGTTCATGTAGTATTTGAGCTTTAGTATTTTGCAGTAATTTTGGCCCAATGCTCACCTTACTGACGCTAATGATCAAAATGGTAGAACATCATTAATTCTATACAAATTATTTTCTTTGATGTTTGAATTTTTCTTCTTTATCATGATATTTCCATATATTCAAAGGGGAATATGTGTGAATACCTTTCATCATGGTTCTACTGTTGTTTACAACATGAAATATACCATGTTCTCATTATTGTTTCCTGGTAGATTTTGAATCTTCCCGATAAAACAATTTTAAACCAACTTTGGATCACTATAACAAGAGCATGCCCTATATTCATTTGAGAGTAATCAGATGCTGCTGGACAGTATAGCAGTACTTCAGTGGCATCACAGTACCCAGAGCATTGATACGTGCAACCCATTTTACTGGGTAAAATAAGGATGAGTTTTCTTTTTTTCTGCCTCCTCCTTGTAATTTAAGATAAGCTGATGGTCGAAGCTCATCCAAAGAAACCACAGATTCTACATTTAGATTTATTAAAGCTAAATAAACCAAGAGAACCAAGACATACGACAAACATCATGCCCATAGTCAGAAATATTGGTTAAATGAAGTACCACAAAATAGGTGAAACTTTTCCTTTCCTTATGCTGTAGTTACATTACAAATGTCCAAACCAAAATCATAAAAAAAATATATCAATACATAAACATATGCAATGTGTGAAAAATTAGGTGTTGACAGAAACAACACCATCAAAAGTTGGGGAATTTTTGAACTTTTACCACTCAGATACATGTGTCAGCCAGTCAAGTTGCAGCTACACAGCTCGAGCTAGCCAGTGAAATGTTTATGGTGGCGGGACTAATTCAAAGCATGCAGCTTATTTGTGTAATGTGCAGGAAGAAATTTGATTGGTTGTTTTTGGTATACGACAGGTGCGTCAGAAGCACCGCCCCCAGAACATTTCTGCTGTGTGAGTCCACCGTAACAGTTCACAGGAGGAACAGCTGGATCTGTGTTTCGCATGCACCTCGAATGACTGGCCTACCGACAGGTTATATAAACCCCAAATGTCCCAAGTGTCATTTAAAACTCAAGAAGCCTTTGAGGTAATAGGTCAAGAAGCCCAGGCACCTTCTGCTAAAGCTTTTGCAGATTATCGTTTCATTCAAAGCTTTAATAAAATTATGACCTTGATCTAATTATTTAAACCGATCCAATTACAGATGTCATAAATTGTCAAAAACAAGAGAAAAAGCATGAACATGATACAGTGATCCCTTGCCAATTTGCGCTTTAAGTTCCAGGGTTTTAGTTATTCGCGGATTTTTCAGAAATATATAATGTAATAAAAAAAATAAAGAAAAAATTGCGGAAATTCCTTGAAAATCCACCCCACAGCAGACGAGAGGACGCAGCTGCAAGCAAAACGTCAAACGATGACTCACAGCCTCCTGTAAGCAACACGAGAAACGCAGACGGCCCAGAACTCTAGAATCTGTGCTCTGATTGGCCGAGACGCATCACCCAAGCATCACAGGATGTTGTGCGCGTTCTCTCACGGGGAAGAAATGTTGTGAGCCAGCCTGACCCCTTTTAGAAGGTGGCCTTATGGGTAATGTAGTGTGTGTGTCGTGGGACGGCAGAAGAAAACGGGGTTAGATGAAAAGTGTAGTGAGCATCAACAGCAGCCCAGCGTGTATAGATTTACATTCTCTGTTAACCGACAGGAGCCCAACAATACAACCTGTGTGATGTTACAAGTTCCTGCAGTACCAGAATAAAGTTCTCATTCAATGCAGAGAAAACCAGACTTTTTGTTTTGTTGTTGTTGTTGTTAGCGCTGCGGTTAGCTGCTACTTTTTTGCAGTTTTTTTTTGCAGTTTTTAAACATTTTAAACACATTATTTAGGTTCGGGGGGCTCTGGCTCCAGATCACGGATTTTTATTTTCATGGGGGGGGTGCCGGTCCCCATTAACTGGGGACCACTGTATATCACTGTGTCACTTTTTATGGTACATCTTTTAGTCACATTTGTTTTAAAACTGACAAAAGGGTCTCACAAATGGAGTGTATTTGTCTTAAATCTATACAATTTACCAAAAGCAATAAATAAATACATAATAATCTCTCACTTTAGCCGCTTGACATTACCAAAATATATGTTTTTTTTTTTATCAAATACAGATATCTGAAATTCTATATATTTTTGAATAATTTATTTTATTACTTCCATGGATTTGGATATTTGCTCTGGTACTATAGTATCTACATTGAGAAGCATGCAATGGCGCATGGACTGCCTTAATATAGTGTTTTTCCACTCTTGTTCACTACACAAAAGCACTTTTACAATACAAGCCACATTCACCCCGTCCACATACATATTCACTCTATACAGATGTTTTGAGAGTCGAAGTATGCATGATAGTCATGTATTATATTCTATGTATTATATTCTATGTCATGTATTATATCTATTTCTCTATCATTCATAATCACACACCAACGAACAAATCAGAAGAAATATGGGGTTCAGCGCCTTGCCAGGAGGACAATTTGACATGTGGCCCATGAAGCCAGGAATTAAACCATCTATCTCCACAGCTGTTACATGTGTTGCATCAAACCATGATGGTAGTACCGTGACCGCCTGTAATCATTATTTCCATCTCAGAAGGAAGAGCATACACAATTCAAGGGAAATTGGAGCATGCTTTGTTGTATATTCAGGGTGAATATTCAGAGAGATTCTCTGCTCCCTGCTGATATTTATTAAGATTGGAGAAATTAATTTGTTTTTAAGGATTAACTTTGTCGGCAGAATCCTTGTTACTGTTCAGATTAATTGAGAGCCCGTCAAACAGCACAGCTTTTACAGCTAAATGTGACAGATTTTTTTCTCTCATTAAAAAAAAAAAAAAACAAAAAAATAAAACAGAGAGGTGTTACTCTAATGGCTATCCTTTCTGTTTTAGCCTTTTTGCTTCATATAATCCCATTTCTTTGCTGACAAGAGCACAGAGAACAGATTATAGCAATCCTCTTTTATGGCCTTGGTATAAAATTCTCATAACGTTAAATTAAGTTGGTGTTGTTGTTTGACTGCGAGATTACAACTTTCTCACATTATTTTAACCTCATCTGATTTTTAATCCAATACACACTCCCGAATCGGATGAACGAGAATGAAAGCTGCATCCGAGAAAAGCCCAAACATCTCAACATAACACAACATACTTGACAACCTTCGGTTTTCCTGTTGTGCTTCATTTTGTTTTAACTCAGAAGAACTGGACCGCTCAACAACTCCCCATCCTCTCACTGGATAATCTGTGAAAATGAACCAAGCCTCACTGTGGAAACCTTTTCACATGAATCTTTGATGGGCAGTTTCAGGAATGTGGTATTTTTACAAGCCTGCTATCTGCCACTTGGCATCACAGATTGTAGCGATATGTCAACACGAGCAGCAGTCCACGTTTTAACAAATCTAGAAGATCAGTTAAATTTGCTCCAGTCTAGCAGCAAATAAGATCAGGGCTGGCCTGGCCCTTTCATAAAACATTATATGTGTGAGGATTCAAAACAGTAAAATAAAGAAAACAAATCTTCAGGCCAAAGCAGCAAAGCGTTCCTGCCTAATCTACTCCAGACAGCAACTATACAAATGAAGGATAAACTCTATAAACACACAATCAATCATTTAAAAAGTGCAACAAGTCCAGGCTACATTTTCTTCCACACAACATTAAAAATGTTCTATAATATGTAACAGGTAATTGGCATGCATTTGTACATACCTTCTATATGAATAAGTTCACACACACACACACACACACATTTGAATCTCATTCATTGACTGTGGGGACCTTAAGGGCCTTTACATCAACTGGAACCATTTTTCGCAGCCTCGACTCCGCAGGTTTCAGTGTGACTCCAGAGAGGAGGAAAAAGAGGAGTACGGTAGCAACTGCGGTGAAGGGAAATACACAAACACATTCTTTCTGTCCATTCCCCTTAGCCGGCTCACTGGCCCATACCTTGTTTTAATGAGATGCAGCGACATACAGACACATGTAGCATGTCTGCTCTAATCACAGAGGAAAGCTGCGCTGTCTCCTTCAACTGGCATCATGACATTCAGTCTGCAGCACTTTTTTTCCTTTTTATCTTTTATTCCCATTAAAAAAAAAGTTCCACTTAATTGCTATAAATTGCTATATATCAGGTGGGTGCTTAATTGCTTTCTCGAACTGTATATGCATCAAAATAATCATTACAGTAATTAAACACATATAGACTTCATGGCACATTTAAGTTTGTAATGAAGCGATTTGAGAAACGTTATTTTTAACTGCAATCAGTTTTATTCCAATTCATTATTCTGTTTTTCTATCCGTTACGAAAGTAGTAAATCCATTTTTATTGTATTTTATTTTCTTCACAGAAATGTGACTTTTTAATTTTTTTCCAGGGGGAAAAAAAGTCTTAATAGATTAAAAGCAGGACTTTGTGCTTGAACACCATTTATTCCCACTGTGCACACATTTTTCACTTCATTTTCCATCCCGCTAATGAATTTGTTCACTGTCTCACCCAAGTTTGACACAACACAGTTTCAGCATATTTTGAGCACAGAGCGTGACGCATAAAGCTTTATTCTCGTTGAGAACACAGATCTAAAAGATAAACATTTCCAAGATATCTCAGCTGTGACATGAAAAACAGGGGGAGCAACATTTGACTAAAAAGCTTTGATAATTAAGTTGCTGCGGTGTAACAATGCTTCCACGGTGTTGCGTTTCCAACTGGCTATCTTGAGTTTCATGCTGTGTAGAAAATGCCGCAGCTGCTTTAAGAAACTGATTGCTGTTATTCTTTAGATCCCGTACGTCTGCTTTCTGCAGGTCTTTTACCTCTCTATAGTGGCTTCAAAAGACATTTCTAAGCAGATCAATTTTTATACTGAACAATATCTTTATACAAAATGCAACAGGATGTAAGCTCAACAGAGGCTTTAGGATATTTTCAATCACAATGTGGAGAACAGTTTATATCGTCAAAGAAACCTCAAATGCATAGGCCAAAATGCTGAAATTAATAGGATTCAAAGTTCAAAGTACTGGCAATTTCAACAAATTTTCTAGACCGGAAATATGAAACAAATTGACTGCAGGTAAATAGGAGCCAAGGGACCTCTCCCCCTCCCTAAAACGTTTCAACAGTTGTCAACTTCTCAGAAATTGTCATCATAAGGGCTGGCTTTTCCTCCTTAAATTACCACTCAAATTACATTTGTCTCAGTGCCTGTCCCGTCTTTCCTGATTTGAAAATGTTCATATAAATAATTTAAAAATGTAGGTCGACAATTAGTGTGGAAAAAATGGATTTTATGAGGTACCAATCAACTTTCAACAATAGAAATCTGAGAATTTGGCAGGTGCTCCCATGCTCCTGTCACTGCCTCCCATCAAGCTATCCATACTGGGCGCTATGAAATATGGACAGCAGCAAATTGAGATTCATCAGGCACGCCTGCCTTCCTCCCTGAAATCTATATTCAATTTTAGAGCATCTGTCATGGCTGTGGCAGGCTGAGACATGCTGAGATTCAGAATCATTTAAGTGTTCTGAAATTGTATGTCGTGGAGGGAAAAGCTCCCTTTTGTTTTTGTTTCTTTTTGGTTTATTGGTTTGTTTTTCTTTTCTTTTACTCCATGCATTTGCAGGATAACCTGCTGTTTTCCATTTCTCTGTACCTTCAGGTAAATGAATATCAAAAACACTTGCCTGCATGGAAATGCTTGTTTCCCTTCCAAATTGAATTAAGGCTTTACAAGCAGAGTGAAACCGCCAAGCTGATAGCGAAGGATTGCACAAATCAATACAGTTTAATAGACTGTTATCACAGAGACAGAATAATAATTAATCCAGTGCACTTCAGTGACAACACTATGCATGAATACATATATATATATATATATATATATATATATATATATATATATATATATATATATATATATATATATATATATATATATATATATATATATCACATTTTCAAAATACTGATTGCATTCTAATTAGAGGCTTGAGCTTGTCCCAGCTGTCATAGTGAGGCACATGCTGTTAGCCAAAGAAATGACAAACATGTTTCTGTTCTGAGTGACACCATATTGGCAGAAGATGACTGGTTACACTTACCAGAAGTTAGCTTAGCTCTGCTGATGCCAACTAACATCAACTGTAATCAAATCTGTCCATCTATTCTCATTTGAGATGTCGCTACTGAAACTTGCTCCGAAATGGCCAGAGCTGAAACAAGGGCTGTCAAAGTTCTGGCTGAGCTACAACTGGACTTTCGGCTTGTTGATCGTGGCGAACTGTTGCCCACCAGTCTGGTTAATCAACCTGGAAGCTTTGCTTTCAGACCAACACAGAGCAAGTGGAGACTGTCTGTGTTACAGTTGTATGATTTACAGCACGACAACCTCTTTTATCTTTAAAATACTGTATTATTGGTTTTGCTCTGCGTTTCATAAGTGAAGTTCACTAAAGCACGATGCAACTAAAGTGGTGACAGCTAGCCGTTTGACTCCACAGTCTGCAATGCAGCTGTCACTCAAAATAAAATAAAGTAGCACAAATTTGTGGTTTAATATAATTTTAATTGATCAGCTACATAAAAAAATTCACTACCTACAGTGATCATGGATGGGAAATCCATCTGTAGGGATCGAGGCTGTAAATATGTTTAACACTGCTGTAAAACTGGATATTTTAACATTAAGAGTTATTTGAAATTGACTCATTTTTGGAGCCAGCCCCCAGTGGCCATTTAAGCAGCTGCAAAAGTAAAATAAATTTTCATTTTATAAGTTTATATGAAATTAATTCTGAAACTTTCCCCAGAAGCAAAAGCTCAAAAATCTGGTGACTACACGTAGACCCAAGAATTCAGACGAGTCTTTATCTGTCCACGTGTAGCAGTAAGGATACAGAGACAACAGAGTGGAAGAAAGCCTGAAATCCATAAGTATATGGCAATGGTTACACCATTTTTTCTTCCCCAATCCTTAAAGGTGTTAATGATTAAGAAGAAGACAATGGCTAATTATCTGCGGAGCAGAGGGTCAGAAGGGTCAATGTTTTATCTGCAGGGTTTCTTTCTATTATACAGTAGGTGAAGTAAGCTAAGAATTCCCAGTACGGACCATTAGACGAAGAATATACCAGACAACGTGCAGGTAGAACATTGTGCCCTCCTCACACACATAAAATGAAACATGTGGCTTTTTTGCTAATGGCCTTCACTCTTGCCACCTTGTTTTTTTTTTTTTTTTTTTGGTTCTTCAAACTCCTTTTTATCAATTAAAATGGTGGAAGCTGTTGTATTCATTCACTGACTTCATGATCTGGATTCAACGCAAAGACACAGCTGACTTCCTGTATGAAAACATCAAATCTAAGTCAATTAAAAAACACAAAAAGCTGGGCGCATGGATTGAATCTGCAATTTACATGACTTTTTCCCTCGATGTGGTCAAACCTTCATAAAACAGACATGGGAAAGACTTATATTCCACACAGCATTCTCCAATGTTAATATGTATTCTGTGTACCAAGGTATAAATATATACATGAGGCAGGCCTGTTTGACATACAAATGAAACCAGACATATAAAATGGCATATATGATATCTGAATTTATATAACATGCAGGTTTATGTTTACTTAAAGCAGTCCAGTGTATGAGGACTTCTATCTGCTATTGTTTAAATATGAAATGGCTTCCATCTCTGAGGCTTGTCATCAGTCTGTCAGTAGCCGCAGAGAATGCATAATGGTACCAGTAAAGCTCTTTATTAGTCCATGGTGAACAATGAGCCGTGTCAGCTGATAGAGGGAGACCCCCCACCCCCCATTCCCAAACAGTGGAACCCAAGGAAGTGACAATCAATAGAAATGCTTCATTAGCTTTATGTGTACTGCTGTACACACCGCAACACAAACAGGCTTCCCTCACTTAGTTGTTTTAGTACATTTCCACCCACAGCAGTCTCAGTTATAGCTTCCACATGCTTGTTATTTAGTCCAGGTGAAAATGGAAAGGGAAAAAAAAAAGTATTTTGCATCTGCAGGCAATGTTTTCCATACCCTGTTCTTCTAAAAAAAAAATGTAAATTTGCAGAACAATAGTCAAATGATATTTGATTGTGTCACTCTTTGACCTATTTGTGTGCAGTTTTCACATCATTATTTCAGTGTGGCAGTCAGAAGACTGCATGGACAGATTTTTCACTTCTGTTTTTCTCCCAAGATGCAAGTTCAATGTTTAGGGTCTCATCAGTGCCAGGTCATGTCATGCCACATCCAATCTTTTGCAACACATTTCATTCCCAGACATTTGCTTCATCAATGTGACTGAGTGCATCCAGAGTTATAGAATATGACCACAACATTTACAAAAATCCAGTAAAGGTCACACAGAAAAAGAAGTGAAATACTAGATTAGAAACTAAGAAATCAGCTATGTATGTAGGAAAACTTCATTTGCCATGGTATCTGGTTGACAACCAGTGGCAACACATTAACACAGAGTTCCTATACTGAAAAATGGGGGTCGTCTTATAATGGAGGTCTAGACTTTTCTATTGCGATTACACATCTGCGCCACTAGATGGAGCTGCACCGAAGTAACCACTAAGAATGGAGCATCACAGTGAAGCATGGAGCAGGATATGATGTAACATGGAGGAACCACGCGACCAACTCGAGAAAAGGGCTTTGAAAGTTTTGTTGCAGTCCAGAGTTTATTTTTTTACTTTATTTTTTACAAACTGATTTGTTAATATTGTTCTTGAAATTTTATATACCTGGACTTTGATGGTTATACAGTTATTGACATCATTAATGCAATTAATGAACTACATGGTTGTTGCTTACTCACTGAGTCATACTCTCAGATTTTAAGAGAATAAAGTTTATTAAATAGTACTAAACCTTGATCTTAAATAACATGGAAACCTGACATGTACAAGGGATGGAACGGTTACCAATATTACGGTAAAGCGTGGTAAACTTTTCCGCGATAACGATTGCTGTTTATGTTTGACTTCATCTCATTATCGCGGTCGATTACCAGGATATGTAATATCAGCCTCATTCAAGTCTTGTGAGCAACTGTGTCTTGCATGAATTTGTAGCTTATATTATAAGCATGGCGGAAAATGGTGATAGCACGCAGGACATTAACCAACCCACTAAAATCGATCATTCACCAACCCACACAACCCACTATGCACATTTATACTTATTTAAAGTTCAGCTTAAACTAAAAAGTTTATTTGATCTGCAGTTGCACTATAATTTTTGTCCCTGATAATTCTTTGCATATTTTGACCTGCTATGGTTGTTAAAGTGTTCATTTAAACTTGCAGCAGACAAATAAGCTTTGTTCAGTTAAAATAAAACCTCTTTCTGTGCCACTTCTTTGCCCTTTTTTGATGAGATTTTGGTTTCTAATGTTTTAGTATGACAAGAAAATCACAAGATTTTGTGAATTTTTTTGTTTTTCATGTGTTTTTTCGACATTTGTACAGCAATTAAGAATACCGCGATAATATCGTAAACCGTGGTAATTTGGTCACTAAAATTGAGATATCAAATTTTCCATATCACATACCTTACTTTAAGTATGGTACCATACTTTCTAAAAATGAAGAAATCATTAAAATGTTTAACAATAAAGCAGTATATTTTCTCTGTTTTTTTTTCTATAGTAATTGTACAATAAAAAGTTGTTTTATGAATAACTTTGTCTTCATCATATTTTGTATTTCCAAAATGATATTTGAAAAATAGGAGTCGTCTTATAATCAGAATCACCCTATATTCAGCCAATATGGTATTTAAAAAGTAAAGATAAAAAAAATGGGGGGATAAAAGATAAAATAAAGATTTAAAAACATAGATAAAAGTAGTATGAGAGTTATATTAGTCAGAATACAGGGGAAAGATGGCGTGCCATTTCCTGTTGGTCTGTTTAGGTTCAGGTCATAGATACATGCTGGTACACCTGTCTTGTTAGACTGTTTTATTTGTAAGACTAAATTATTCAGATAATTCCTCCTGTTATACCTATAATTACTCCTATAAACTAAATTCCATTATAGCTGATGTACATGTAGCATTGTTGGGAATTTAGTTTTACCAATTAGCCTGTACAGCATGTTTTTGGACTACATGACTACTATTATGGCTACACTGTATACCATAATGCCGCTCAATCCTCAGTTAAACATATCTTTCAATTGTGCATGTTGCTGCTTCCAGTCCAGAGGGTGGAGCTCACAAGAGAGAATCACAGTAATTACATTACAATAGGAGGTACAACAGAAATACAACAGTTTTTTGCTGCTAGCTTTTCTGCTTGATAGCATCCCACACACACATTAAAATTATGTAAAAACATATCAACGATTAAAAGCAACCTTTGACCAGATGAGTGTTTTGCTATGTGAGGGTCCATACATTCACTATAAAATTATCATCTGAACCGTTGCTCAGAAATTACCAGTTGTAATTGTGGAGGACTCACTACGGCTCAGATTTTGTGATTCAGGGTCTGCAGGTAAACTCTTATCTCCTTTATTATCACTTTTCTCTGCCTTAGTGTTGTAGTGATATAAGAAGTACTCCATTTTTTAATGTATTATTTTCCTCCATTTTGCACAGGAACACTACAATCTCTAAAGGACAGGGATAATACTGTCAAAGAAAACGCCCTGCTTCAATTTATTTCTTTTGTTTCCACAATGTAAATTGAGCGGTGTGAACACTCCAAAGAAAATGAAACAAGATGCATGGAAAGTTCACTAAAATATGCTCTTTATCCTTCTCCTCTTCCTTTTTACCCTTCGCTTTATTCCTCTTATTAGAAAAGTATGGACCTCATGTGAGCTAAAAAATAAACTATTAACTGGTAGTACTATTGGAAATCTTTTTTTTTTTGTCTAACAGATCTTTCTTGGATCATGAGTCAAAGACGATCAAACTATCCCTTCTGAACAATGAGAGACCTGCTTCTGACAGTATCAGGGACTGCATGGCTAAAACAAAGTGAGCAAAGTACTTATTATCTGGGGGAGGTACTGCTTTTTGAGTATCCAAACATTGTCATTTTGTAGATCAATGTCCATTTAAAATGTATCAGATACATTTTAAATGTGTTTTTTGACTTATTTCCTGAATGACAGTGTAGTATTTGCACACAACTATGTTGCATGAAGTATTGATGTTTCAAATTTGTTGGCTACTGACATTGCTGAAATTTGATTAAGTTTGCGAGAACAAGTTGATCAAGGCCACTTCGAGATTTTTCTTTGATTTGTTTTGTTTTTATTCTTTTTCTCAGAGGCAATAGCTCTCGAGCAAAGAGGATTTTTCACATTGGAACTTAATGATGAAGAGTGGCCTTTTAATAAAACTGCATCTAGTCATTTTAACAGTATCTATTGCTCCAGGGGAAAAGTAGTAATGAAATATCATTAAAGCTTAACAGAGAAGTGCATTGCTTTGCTTCCTTTCCAGTAACATAATCAATTGAAGGCTGCTTGTACAACCTCTTCTGCCACTCTGCTGACTGTAAATAAAAGCAAAACACTATGCTATCTCATTACTGTACTCTTCTTGCTCAAATGACTTCACTTGGATCGGTGCCTAAGAGGATGGGAAATGAAAAAGGTCACTATTGGGGAATGAGCATATGGTGTAAGTCAAAGAATCTCCATTTGATCGTTCAGCAGTCTATTTAACGAGGAAGTTATAAGAGTATATTACTCCATCCCAGTGCTGCTCCGATGACTGACCGTATGTCCACAAACCTGGCAGAAAATGACTTTTTTGTTTTGATACGGCAAGCATTTTGTCTCTTCAAGCACTGAACATACAGTGATCCCTCGCCGATTCGCGCTTTAAGTTCTGCGGTTTGAGTTATTCGCGGATTTTTTTCAGAAATAGATAATACAAAAAAAATTAAAAAAAATCAAGAAAAAATTGCGTAAACATCACAGGATGTTGTGCGCATTCTCTCGCAGCAAAGAAATGTTGTGAGCCAGCCTGGCCTCTTTGAGAAAGTAGCCTTATGGGTAATGTAGTGTGTGTGTCCTGGGACGGCAGAATAAAAACGAGGTTAGATGAAAGAGCGGTTTCTTTACTACGGTTCAGAGACCAGAGGCTGTGAAGGTAACAGTAAGACCACAGTTGAGCCTTTGTCTTGTTTCGCTGCAGTGCCTCGCTACTTTTTTGCGGTTTTTAAACATATTTTAAACACATGATTGAGGCTCGAGGGGCTCCGGCTCCAGTTCGCGGATTTTGATTCTCGCGGGGGGTGCTGGTCCCCATTAACTGCGAAAAATAAGGGATCACTGTATATTTATCATTAACTATGAATGTGGCACCATTACATAATCAATACGACAGCCTTTTTTTTTTTTTTTTATGGCTTGTTCTGTCTGCAATGGACGCAAATGCAAAGGGGCGAGGTGTAAGAATACAGCAGTCCCACACACTTTCAGTGTGCAGTTGTGCACCCACATCCGAAGCAAGAACTGCCGATATATTTTCAATAATCCGATTAAACAAGTCACTTAAAAAGCTTTTTTCCTGCTGTAAACATACTAATGGAGAATAAGCAGCAGTCAAGTGAAGAAAACTCCTGCCAGTGTCGGCTAATACTAAATCTTTCTATATAGATGCTAAACCCACTGTGCAAAAGAAACTATTTAAGAACCACAGGTCAGAATTTCTGAGTAGGATTAAAGTCATTAGGTCACCCACATCGATTTCCCTGAGCCCCAGAGCACACAAATCCACATTATTATGGTCACTTTAAACACCTGAGCTCACACGTTCTGATACAAAAGCTCAAATGTCACTACAAAAGCACTGGTGGGTGGAAATACTCATTATGCTGCATACTTTGAAATGCTAATAACAGTTAAATTTATTCAGGATGCTCTTCGTGTAAAGCGTGCTGTGATAAATACATGAATACAGTTTGGCAAAAAATACTGTACTGCAGATTTTCCAGTTATTCAGACATCAAGCCGCAATTTGACAGTTTTAAAGAAAGTTACTTTAAACACAGCCATCAATATAACCAATGTTAGAAAAGTTTACTGTGATGGCTATCAAACATAATACATGCATGATAATGACTTCCACATGACCCGAATATACAAACACATTATATAACATCACACCTGCCTCAGCGTGACTACGTCTTCCATACACACTAAAATTGTACATCTTTCCTGGATAAGCAGGCATCTCAGGAAGTGGATACCATTGTAAGGGAACATCATCAATGTGTTTCCTGAACAAAATGAGCAGCAACATGCAGGTGTGCTTCTAACAAAGCTTTTATACGCATCCCCCTTTCATGACAAAGACCACAGTTGGAGACGGCGAACAAAATTGCTCCGATTTAATTTCCCTCCCCTGCCACAGTGGTATTGTTTCGAGGCAAATGGTGCCATTGGGTTAATGATGATTTAATGAGCGATTCATTTGAAGCTTTTGTCTTACAAAAGAATGAAAAATAATGAAAGATTAAAGTATATTCCACTGCACTTAAGTGAGATGATGTGCCTCAGTATATCAGGGAAGGTAGTGGTTGGAACCATTTATGTTTCATGGCGTAGCCTGGAGTCGAGGACCTGGTTAATTGGCTCAGTATTCTCTAAGTACTCAGCTGTAAGTGCCTTGTTGATGTCAGTCTGGATCTCTTCTGAGTTAGGTACATGTAAGCGTCGATACTTAAGAGTCACTTAACTAATAAATGTGCAATTCACTTGTGGGCCTTTGTGTCCACATCAAAACTTCCAGAACAAGTTATCTGAAACAGTATAAAAGAACAATAAGACCCATACAATATGAGAAGCAATAATGCACACCATGCTACAGCCTCTATACATGGTAAATTAAAATAATAAGGTCATCTGGTTAGGACACATGGGTCCTCAGAAGAACCCCAGTCCCACCAGATAACATTAAATAGGTACATTTGTCCACATCTCAAAACGCTGTAGTGTAAAATCTGAAGACAGCAGCATTAAAAGAGAACCGAGCCTGAAGAGAAACTACAATAATCTACAAGTCGGCCTATGTTTCAATGTCATGGTCACGAACTGTGGGTAGTGACCAAAAGAGCTACATCGTACCTACATGCTGCTGATATAAGATTTCTGCAGAGACTGGCAAAATAAATCTGGTAGATTTTCAAAATTCAGCACCGCAAGCAGCTCTGATTCATCATTCAACATTGCATCATAACATGCGGAGGAAGGGCGCAGGTAAACAAGCCAGGGGGTCACAGGTTAGATACAGAGCCAGGTCTTCCTGCAGAAACAGGCTGTGGAAGCCCCGGCGCTCCTAGAGCTGAAGGATGTGGCCAGGATAGAGGCAGGTCAGGGGATCATCGCTTTACTGCTCCTATGACCCAACCCCAAGCAGCCAAAAATGGATGGATGGACACAGTGGAGGCTGGTGCACTTTTCTCCAGGGGGGGGGGCTACACCAAAAACCAAGAAGCAAATGTAGTACGATATCAATATACGTACATTAATATGAATATATGTATATTTAAAAAATGCCTGTTTTTTTTTTTTTGCTGAGCTGAATAACATGTTATAATAAAATATAACATAACAAAATATAATAAAACTTCTCCTGCAATGGTCTCCTCTCAAAAGGCGTTGCTTTTAATGATTGAAAAGAGTTATCTCTTATGGAGCGATAGGAGTGCCACATTAATTAATAAATAAATAAATAAATAAATGTGGAAATAAAAATATAAATAAATAAATAAATAAATAAATGTGGAAATATAAAGAGAAATAAATAAATAAATAAATGTGGAAATATAAAGAGAAATAAATAAATAAATATATGTGGAAATATAAAGAGAAATAAATATATAAATAAATATATGTGGAAATATAAAGAGAAATAAATAAATATATGTGGAAATATAAAAGGAAATAAATAAATAAATGTGGAAATATAAAGAGAAATAAATAAATAAATGTGGAAATATAAAGGGAAATAAATAAATAAATAAATGTGGAAATATAAAGAGAAATAAATAAATGAAAAGGAAAATCATCTTTAATTTTCGTATTGCATTTGCTTTTCCTTTTTGGCACTCCTGTGACACAAGGATAAAGCAATGACAAAACGCTTGGTGGACTGAGCTGTCAATCAAATGGCTCTGGGCGGGGCTTCCTGTCCAGGATGGATAGTCGTGTTTGGAAGTGATTCCAGCCTGTCAGCTGCTTCTCTGAGCAACTCAGATACCGACTTCATCATAGCACGCGGCTTTTCTGACCCGCGAAAAGCGTCACGTTCACATCCTCCTCAGCACTGGTGACGTCAGGCTAAACGCTAGCATACATATCTATGAGTTAGCGCCCATACCGCCAGGCAGAAATCCAGTGATCAGGGAACGACTATCCATCCTGGACAGGAAGCCCCGCCCAGAGCCATTTGATTGACAGCTCAGTCCACCAAGTGTTTTGTCATTGCTTTATCCTTGTCACAGGAGTGCCAAAAAGGAAAAGCAAATGCAATACGAAAATTAAAGATGATTTTCCTTTTCATTTATTTATTTCTCTTTATATTTCCACATTTATTTATTTATTTATTTCCCTTTATATTTCCACATTTATTTATTTATTTCCTTTTATATTTCCACATATATTTATTTATTTCTCTTTATATTTCCACATATATTTATTTATATATTTATTTATCTTTATATTTCCACATATATTTATTTATTTCTCTTTATATTTCCACATTTATTTATTTATTTATTTCTCTTTATATTTCCACATTTATTTATTTATTTATTATTTTCTCTTTTTATTTCCACATTTATTTATTTATTTATTTATTTATTTATCTATTAATGTGGCACTCCTATCGCTCCATAATCTCTTTCCATTGTTACTAGCGAAAAACACTCTTCCCGCAGACTCCTTCTTTGACAAATGTGCCGCGAGCCGGTTGCTCTCTGCTGCCACCCTGTGGCTGACAGAGTGTGTACAGCAGCACCATTCAAATGAATGCTGAGGGCGCACGTTATGTGTACCCCAGCAAGCTCCTATCTCTTGTATTGAGAGGATCAAACTGGGCATGTACAACTTATAGCGAGAGTGAATGGACGAAAAAACTGCGCCCCTATCCGTGACTATCCGTGACTTTAGACATCATAAAACATATTTTAATCTATATTTTATTGTAGATTACACATATTACTCACTAACTCCATGATAATTAATTACCATACTCATTTTAAAACTATACAGTATACAGTCATGGAAAAAATTATTAGACCACCATTTTTTCTTCACTTTCTTGTTCATTTTAATACCTGGTACCACTTAACGTCATCATGTGACTAAAACAGACAGAAAAGAAAACACTGAATGCATAAAAGCAGTGTTTTTGGCAGTACAACGCCATAGCTATTGATGTAAAAACTTAAGTGATTTAGGTTATAATCAAGAAAACCATGGAAAATGGTAAGATATCAGCTCTTAAATAAAACTCTTATGAGCAATCTTTGTGGTTATTGTTATGTTTGTCCAAACAAATGTACCTTTAGTTGTACCAGGCATTAAAATGAACAAGAAACTGAAGAAAACAAGGGTGGTCTAATAATTTTTTCCATGACTGTATATTTCAAAGTAATTAAGTCTTCTTCACTTAAGTTCTTGGATGTTGGGAGAGGTGGGGCGGCGCTCTAGCGCCCTCTATTGACCAGCCGCCACTGGATGGACAGCATTTCCCAAGACCTTTGTTTTTTATAGGCTATCATCCACATGTCATTAACTCAACTGTAAGCCATTACTTTGCAACCCCAAACCAAATATATTTTAACCCACACCACATGTTTTTAACTCTCGACCCCAATCATTCATTCGTGAGTATAAAGAGTGAGCAGATTGTGGACAAACATTGTGCAATATTAAATGTGATCTCCTTGTATTTGTAACCAAATTGACACTCTTAAATGAGTAAAATGTCACGAAGCGAGAGGGCAGATGTCGATGCTGTAACGGATGGAGCGAGATGTGGAGCTTCAATGTCACTGGATCCTGAAAAGTCAGCTGCATCAGTGTAGGGAAATGAGTAAAATAAACAGCCATGGAACAGTTTTTGAGCTTTTATTGTGAAATTGTTAAACATTCTGCCCTCAAATTGGGTTACCCAAAAGGATATTACAGGTCTGTTCACTTGGCAGTAAACAAGTCTGAGTCTCTTTTGTTTTTTATAGATAAATTCTAACAACAGATGTCAGAGACAACTACTCTTTAGCACCTCCCCATGAGATTTTACATATATTTAACCAAATGGCTCACTGCATCACTTATCCTGATATCTTTCAATAGACAGGGGTGAGTCACACAAAATCCATTTCCGCCCAACTTTTACTGAGACCGGTTCTGCTGTGACTCATTGATATAAAGTAACTGACCAGGAGAGGAGGGGGAAAAAAATCACATATGACTTATATCTGGTATAATCTGTGATGCATATAGTATATGCCAAAATTACAATTTGGAATTTTATTGTTTTTAGCATTGTTGCTCGTTTTCCATAACCGGTCTGATGAGGGTCTTTTAAAATGGCTGTAATTATCTCCTCTCTACTTTACATCCAGGGGTATCATTGCATGTCATGGCTGGACTGCATTCTGAGCACAGTAAAAGGCACTAGGAGTTAAAGCTGATCATCCAAATTTTACTAGAATGTGCAAAAAAAAAAAAAAAAAAAAAGAAGGCTATTAAATTGCTGTGCTTAAATACTGTATTTAACATAAAATTCAGTCTTCAAAAAGAACAATGCACACTGGTGAGAATTATGACACTTAAACATGTCCATGTCCTGTTATTCCTGAAATTGGCATGATGTGCTCATTTTGCGAGATGAAGACAGCTGGTTTGTCAACAAATAAATAAATGAAACAGCGCCATGAAGTACAGATGGTGTGCTGCAGCGAGTAAAACTCTGGGACACAAAGAAAGTGGAGAACACGCTCTTCAGGTCACAGTGTCTGCAGAATCTTGTTCGACACGAGAGAGCGGATACACGCGTCGGTACTTAAGAAAACCGCACGTTATACGAAGTAGGAGTCTAAGGTCACATCCGACAGCTCTCCTTTCAATGCAGGGTCAAACACCCACAAATGCACAATAGATCAATCACACAAGATCAGATGACTTACCAATCGCAGCCCAATTCTGTGACCTTGCTGTTCACATCTACTGCTGTTTGGCAGATACAAAAGGAGCACCACGCTAACTATGGCTTGAACAAGGAGATGGCAACTATAATGTAACTGAGAATGAAGCTTTTCTATATACCTTTTATGAAAATAATCTTAAAGTCTCTTAAAATTAAACAGAAACAGGGAGAGTTGTGTCTAAAGCAGTGAACTATTCCAATGAGTCTTGGATCTTATTACTCTGCTCCTTAAGATTGAGAAGATTTTCTTTCTTTTTTTTTTTCCCATGCAGCACATAGAGAATCAATGTGCCCGTGAACAACAGAGATGGGAGGAAGCAATATGAGGGTGAGGGTTGAGTGTTGCACTCTGGGTATCGGGTGTCTCCTGCACTTTTTTGAGGGAGACGGCAACGCCAGCATGCGGGTCCAGCGTGCAAATTAAATGGAGAGACAGAAAAATGCATTATTGATCGAGTTGATGCCAAAGTGTCTCGTTCACAGCACAGGATCAGGTTTAGGTACAGCGTAATTAATCCACAGGCCTGAACAAAAGCAGAGGAACTGATCTGCACCCCCTCTTTTCCCATATCTTTTCTGTTTCTCTCCCCGTTCAAGTCTCTACTTGGTTCAACGCTGAGAAAAATAGGTCGCTTGCTTGTGGGCAAAACTGGTGTGAGGCACCACTGGGATAGCTTGAGCACACCGAAATGCGCACATGCCGTTTCCAACTCATAAACACCCACAGGAGCAGGAACACACTGGCAGAAAAAATAGAAAGGAGGTTGAGAGAGAGAGAGAGAGAGAGAGAGACCGAGAGCACCTGTACGTTTTTTTTCTTCTCTGCCGAGTTGAGCAGGTGTCAGATTGAGTCTCTGTCATGTAGCGTCATGTAATTACACACTACAATGTTGACAGTGTTATCAAATACATGCCATCCATGCACAGCATAGACAGCAAACATATTTAGAGATAAAACCATTTTATCTGTCTAATTTATTTTTACCCCCCTATGTTTTTTTCAATGTGTACATTTGCCTCTAACGCACTTTATTTGCATGACCAGAAGGAAATGACCTGGACATTAATCATAGTGACAGACCCAGAACGAACCCTCTGCAGACTGTGACGTTCCTCTCAGCCACCCAGAGACTTTTACAATCTGTTTTGATCTAACGATTTGAAAGTTCACCTTTTTCTTTTGTCTTACTGCTACCATTAGTGCCGATTTGAGGAGCAGCAACCAGCTGCCATCAGCACAAACGTGGAACCCAACTCTACCTTCCTGAGATCAATCACCAGTAAGACAAAGGTGGTGTCTTACTAATAAATGAAGTGGGTTTTACCGTGTACAGATGGGTGGGTGGGGGGGGGGGGGGGGGGGGGGGGGGGGAGCAGTTATTGGATCATCATTTATGTCCACAGTAACCTGACCTGCTGTTAATCTTTGGCTGCTTGAAATTGGCAAAACACAACAAAGACGTTTGTCCAGCCCCTTGGGGAATATGTGGTGAGGCATCTGGCTTACAGCTGGTTGAAAAATGTTATCTCGCCACTAGATACCACTAAATCCCACAAAATGATCCCCTAAAGTTGTTAATGTGATTTGCTCATCTACAAATGGTCTTTGCAGACCCCAATAATAAATTTTTTTTTTTAAAAAATCACTTTTTAAGGTTAATTAAATGGCCATCGATAAAATTTAATTTCAAGAAAGACACATAAAAAGGGCTGTGATGCTGTGACTGCAGCTTTCACAGTTCAGTTAGGGCTGACTTGGCATTTATCACGGCATGGGCAACATTTTAAATAAGACAACCCCTTTCCATTTCATTGATACAGGCTTTTCTGGTTAAGGCCTACAGCCCCTTCTTAGTTCTGTTATGGTATCCAAAATTATTCCACCAGTTTTGTTTTTGTCTTTTTGTTTTGTTGTGTGTGTTTTCTGTTATCTTGACAAGTTGGATGTCAAATTCTAACTTTATTAGATCCACAGATTTTCATGTCTCCATAAGTCTGCAAAGTTCCTTTTTTCTTTTTCTCTGTCACTCTCTGAGATGCTTGACATTCATGCAGAAATGTATGGCAAGCCTTAGGGGAAAAACAACATCCAATAATATGGAACAAACAACATTACCCTCAATTCAAAAATGTGATTTTATTCAGCATTCAGAAAACACAGGCAGATGGAAGACAAGCAAATAAGAAGTACAAAAAAACCACACATTTGGTCGTCTACCACATGAGGGGAAATTCTGTACACATATTGCAGTGACTCAATAAAGTGAGCTTTGGCAGCATAACGAGGACACATTCTCATATTCACACGGATGCTGCAGCGACTCTTGTCTTCTGACTTGTAAAAAGCAATAAGTTGTGTGGTTTACAAAGGGTACTTACAATCACTGAAAAGCTACAGCAGATGATTTAAAAAACATTAAGCATATTTAAATGGCTGTTGTCATCTTGTTATTCAGCGCTTTACACATAAAACTGGGTGCAGTTTAGTGAAAACAAAAACGACTCTTTCAGCTCTGTCTTTTTATGCCAGCTACTAAAATTGGAAATCTGAATTTAGTATTTCCCTGGATTTTTTTTTTTCTAGATTAAAAAAAAAAACAAAACAAAAAACATCAACTAGTGACACTGGAAAGGTGATGACCAAATGTAAGGTTTAACACTTCTCCTGAGCATCTGCAGTGATAATGTCCTCATTTATGATAATCGAGATACATACTATAATTACTCTCTCTTCATCTCCAAAATAATTGACTTAAGTAGGAGTTTTGAATACCTGTAATTACACAGCAATTTGCGATTTAAGTCATCGTGACCCGAACCTCTGAAAAAAATTATGAGAGAAAATAAAATCTCAGTACAATGAGAACAGCGAAGTTGAAGTTTTGATGAGTAAAGTTTGCAGATCGACAATTTGATGCACTTCGACGTTACAATACAGTCAAAAGAGGATAAATCCACCTATTTATCCAAAACGTGTAGGCTGCTCCTCCGTAAATTCACATTTCCAGCACCCACACACAGCATCTCCTCCGAGTACGTTGTAGTATTTTAGGTCTGTGGTACCTTTGCAAAAGCAGGCACTTCCTTGTGTATTCCGGCCATTTCTATGTCAGACATGTCTTTGTTGATCTAATAAGCCCTATTAACATAATCTTTCTAAAGCCTCTGCTTGCACACACAAATCACGCCGAATCATCCACCTTGGATGCCACCAATACTTTTTCCAAGACAACTGATTCATCCATCTTACACTGTGTCGCCCAATTAATGCCTTTTGCCCATGATGAAATGCACCAATTAAGCAGTGCACTTCTGCTTGGGTAGAGATCCCTCTGTTAATGGGTGAGATTCGCTCTCTAGAAGGCTGTGTCCGTATCGCCTCTCCACCTCATTATCATTCAGCTAATAGCCATCACTCACATCAGCTCCGGCTCACACTCACAAGCAAATGGCCGTTGATCCATGTGCTTTGGTGAGTCATAATACTTTAACAGTTGGGTAACTGGAACACAGCACAAAGTATGGTCCTCTGATAAAAATGCACAGCAAAAGTTAAAATTAGATGAGTTCAAGAGCATTAAAAGCTCATACTTGACCCTTGGGTTAAAAAAAAAAAAAAAAAGTAAGAACACTGAAAGGCAGCGCTGAATCTGATTATGCTACAGTGGATAACATTACAATGCAGTTGGCTTGACACATTTTTATTGGACGACTGAATAAAAATTCTCCTCTTGAGTCAAAGTTTTGAGTTTGGTAGATATAAGATTAGTTATTAGAGACATTAGAATTATTCTCCATTTTATGCAGCATTCTGAATCAGGGGGTCCCTAAACTATTTAACTGCAAGATAAAGCTCAGGTTATACATTTACAATATTCTCCAAAAAAAACAAAAAGAAAAATGTAAAGGAATACTGCGGAAAAACCTCTGAATCATAATTGACTGAGACATAAAACAATGTTCTAACATTACGAATCCCATGTTCAACATCCTGTAACCTGATATTGCCAATAATGTCACACTAAGATACCGTCAGTTCAGCTTTCTTCAGGATTTACACTTCACCTCTCTGATTTTCATCTTTGGTGCTGATAAATTGCCAAAAAAAAAAAAAAAAAAACGCTGCCTTTGAGCACTTCTTTATCAGCCTTTTAAGGGGTTTTTGATCAGCACTCTTGTGATACACAGATGTTTCTTCATATCTGCTGTGACAGAAGTAGTTTTATCTTTATATTTGTGATTAGGGAATTTAGGCATTGAAGACTACTCCTCAGTAAGTACATCTCAATCTAATATTATCTTACTACACGGCAGATGGCTCATCTGGTTGTTTCAGTGAAGATTAGGGTTCTCAGAAAATCAAAATGGAAGGCTTGTATTGGAACTTCCTCACAGTATCAACTTGATTGACTATTGTTACGGCTGTCAGTCTGCACTGCCTCTCTTCCACAGCGCGTCGGCAGATTTGTCTTGAATCTGGGACGATCTGGAATGTAAATGCTGTTGCGTGGCTCCCCGTTGACTGCAGCTGATATACGACAAGCAGCAACTGCTTTCCCAAATGCTAAGTGAGAAATGATACCCGAGTCTTTCCCTTCGCACGTAAATCATGACATTTCAGCACTGTCGCCAGTACAGAAGTAATGAAAAAAGTGACCAGTAGAAAATCTGCCTAACAGCTACTTAGTACTTTCAGTGAACAGAAAACTGTTAGGTAACCTAACAGACAGCTATAAGGTAATGATCAGCTCTGAGTTGGCTTGGAAGAGGATGGGAACAAAGCTTAGCAAAGCAGCCTGCATCAGAACCTTTGCCCTGGGCTGAAGGCTTCTGGCCAGGGCTAACCAGACGATGACCGGCTGGACAGACCCTACTTCATCAGCTGAGCCACCTTCCAGGTCCACCTAGAGCCTTCTAGAAAGTTTAACTAGACCAGAGTAGACTAGCTATCTTTGCCAAGACTTCCACCAGGCCCAAGGTCCAGGCATTAGCTACAGTCACTAAGTCGAGCGTGAATAGCTCAGCGTGAGCTAACCCAAGTGAAAACACCTGGTTTGTGCCGACTGCGGTTTGTAGGGCATGTTCAAACTAGATTACAGGCTCATTCGTTCTTTGGATTAACAAGGGTTGGACAGAGTCATCACCTACCGAAATGGATTTGCTAGCGCACCCCCCACCACCACCTAAATAAATATAAAAAAAAAGGTTTCAAAAGCATTTTTCTAGAATACTTGTGGGTGAGGTTGTGATTTAACGATTTCACAGAGGTTCTGGATGTTCTTTTTATATAGTCTATGAGCAGGATTCACCCTGGACAAGCCTCCAGTGTATCACAGGAAGCAAACAACCATGCACACTCAACTCAGTCACGAATCGGTCTGTTGCTGTCTGGGTAACAGCGACTGGGTTTCATTTTCTGATTGAATCAGTTCACTCGCAAATGACACGTCAACTCAAGTCACTCACTCGCATTCAACCAACCTGGCCATTTGCAGTCGAGTCCACAGTATTATCATCTTGAGACCCAACGAGCCTTATGTGTTGCAGGATGTTTACACCTTGTATCTCCAGTGAAAATACCTCTCTCTTCACTACATTGATGGAATTTATTGAATTCTCATTCATTTTTGAACAGCAAGTAGTATGAATCTCTCTCAACCACTTGCTAACAATTTGAAGTATATAACTCAGACAATAGCATTGTCATTGTGATTACCTATAAGGCATAAGCAGGTGCTGCAAGCAGGCATATGATTGGCAAAGAAGCCTGATCTGGAATGTGAAGGCCAACGGTGAATATAAGCAGACTGGAAGAAATAAACAAGTCTGACTCATTATAATGATTAAAATGTGTAAAACCTTTTTATAACACAGAAATAGAATAGAAATTGAAACAAGACATTATTTAATATATAATTGCCTCCACACCTGCATTTACTCAAAATATTATTTTTCTTTGAAAGAATGCGCATAGTGTACATTCTTTGTAACGTTGCTCATGTTGGAGCTGCATTTGTTTACTTTCTTACATAAGGACTACATTATGCATAATTTAAAAAGAATAGTCATGTTTAATGTTTTATTACAGGGGGCTGAATCACGGCATCAGAGCGCACTAAAGACGCTATATGGATGAAAATGAAGATAGTTTCTTGTTTTTGTGAAAAACACAGCTTCGCAGTGACAACTAACACCATTTACCAAAAGCTGCAAAATGGGATGCTGTATGTACCAGAAAAAAATCGTGCAGTTTAAAGTGTTTCAAGACAATAAGAGAAAAAAAAAAAAAAAAAAACATGTGGCGATACTTCATGGCCGACAGTATTCATTTGGTGTTCACTGAAATCACTATTCTATTCATTTGATCATGAATAATCTAGTAATTAATGTCTTCTCTCTCATGCTTTGCTTGTCTCTGTATGGTCTAACAAAGGTCCTCTCTCTTTTCCTGTGTGTAATCGCAGCCTGCATCTCTAAGATTAGCAGCCCCTGCTCCCAGCTTCTGGTATCTGACCCCCTGAAGCTACATCGAGGGGGTCGCAGCTACTGTAGTCTTTGACAACATGCAGAAACGACATGAGACACAAGGCAACTGAAGATAAAAAAAAAAAGAAAAGAAGCCTTTTCAGTCCCGTTTATTGATTCAGCACGATAAAAAAGAAAAGCCTTGATGGGGGTGGTGTTGATGTGAATTAAAAATACATATACCTAGACTCACTCTTTCTACAGCTTTAATAAGAACTTGCAAATGTAAAAAAAGCGAGGGTGGGGGGGGCTTTGTTCCTCAAAGATAAATTCAATAAAACCTCTTAAGTCCCATTTTCCATCTCTCCACAGGCAACTCCGAAGAATCTCATGAACGCTTCTTTTCATTTCTTCTTTCTTCCCACAAAATAAATGCTCACATCTTTCCGTACTCATTTCATTTTCCCACCAGATGGCAGGTTGAAAGCAGACACTTCTCACAGATTAGAACGTGCTATTCAACACTTCGGGCTCATTTAGGTTCTAATGATAGAAGTATCCCTTAATTTGTCTCTGCTGAGGACATACTTAAAACAATGACATTGTGAAAGTGTTGACGGTTTGTCTACCAACCAGAGGTTTTGGCTACAAATTTATGCATTTTGAAAATAACAGGGAACTGTTCCTTTTCTTTTAGCTGTAAATCATTTTGGGGAAAAACACTTGGAAGATGGAGTCATTTCTGACAATAGAGGCTGTTTTTTTGAAAAGTATGGGTGACCCATTAATCCCATGAAAATGAGTAGAAGATGACCTGAATTTCAAAATGACAATGTATTCATTGAATGAATTAAGCGATATTACTTTATTTCCATTTTACATACATGAAGGTTTTCTGGATTATTTAGTAGCAGGTCTTTTAGTTTGATTCAAGCCTTGCTAATGCTTCATTCAGTTCTGGGTCTTTCAGTTGAAGTTGGAAGATTTGGAAATTGGTGATCCAAAAACAAGTTACTCCTACCAACAATGACACAAGGGAACTACACAATGCATGACTGAGAAAACTGTGCCAGCCAGTACAATTCTGACAAAGATGCATTTGTTGCTCTCAAGACCTTAAATGAGCTGCATTTAAGGGGAGAATGGAGACTTATTGCAGGATATCAAATTTGGAGTCATGTCACATATGTACACACTGCTTTGCATAAATAGAACGCATTGACTATTCATACCTTGAAAAAAGCATTCAACCTTGAATGATCACTGCTTCAGTCGCCCGTTATAAAATCTCTTCCTTTTCTCAGCTACCACTTTGACGTCTCACACAGATGTCGGTGCATGCACAGATCGTATGTCAGCAGCTGCAACAATGCATGCTCTTTATTTTAGTAAGTATACTGTAAAATCAATTTCAGTTCATATGATAGCTCGTGCAGGAATACACGGTTATATGTTTTTGTTTACATTGGAGCTATATTCATCACCTCAGGAGCAGGGAAGCCATGTTTGTTTTTCAGAGGCATTTCGGCACACTTCAATCACAGCAACACACTCCTTAACATACAACGACAAAATAATTAAAACTGAATCTTTTCCCCTCAAGACACAAAACCTCTTACCAGACATGTCAGACATACAGGCTCTTAGAAGCGGCAGATCTGGAGAAAGTTATGATTCAGTCTTTTGCTCAAAGGCAGAAAAGATGGCTACATTTTGTATCAAGACCACAAAATTTCAATCAGGAGCGAGCTCTGCCAGACACCAAGCCTCACATACCTGTCACCCCCCTGTGATTCATCAATATGTTGACACTTACAGATTCATTAATTATATTCCATGCCAATGAATGGGGAAAGTTTCCAAACAATAAAAATAAAGAAATACTTCCTGCTTTCAGGACTTAAAATGACTAGTTTCACTCAAAGATTCAAACAAATAATTAATAATACTGTAGTATAGCATCTGGGATAACACGCAGATATGCGATACTCTGGCAACATTTTGTGCTTTAGCCATCACAATAGCTATTGTGAGGCAAACAAAGACGCTTCCACGTGTGCACATATTTCTGTAAGCCTGGCATGGTTTATAAAAGCCTCTGAATGGGGTAGGAGACGTTTGCTGCAGAAACATGTGCCAGTACATCTGGGCGCTAACACCTGGATACTGTTCTGCTGAAATTAGGCAGCAAAACATTTAACGTTTTCACCTGAATTAACATAAAGTGGTCCATTTAGCGGTTAAAATAAACATAAGCTGCCAACTCTGTTGTGTGCGTTGGCTGCAAAATGCCCTCAGAGTGCTGAAGCTGGTGCCTAACAAAAAGTAGCATATGGTCTTTGGTGGATGGATGTGTCCATTTAAGGAGGTTTTTCACAACCTGTGCAGTGAATCCATTTCTTCAAGCAAACCTTTCTCAGGGAGAACCAAGTTTGATGCCAACTTGAGACCTTTATCAAGTCCTCTTGTGCCCCCCATACTCTTCCTCTCACCCCTCTCTTAATCACCCTCATCTGGGCAACCAAAATCAATATATAAAGTATGTGAATAAATATATGTTTTACTTATATATTATATATTCCGAATGCTTCTGCAATGTAATATATTACAAATTTGGTGTGATAGATTTTAATCGGTCTCTGGTACTGGGGAGGGAGCTCCTCCTGTCTCGTAATGATGGATGCGGCTGACTGTGGACTACTTCCATTTCTATTTAATGGCTTGTAATCAGAGATGTCGAGCTACAACTTTATCATCCACAAATGTAGGGGTGTACCCACCTGTAGTATTTCTCACTGATCTCCTCATGCGAATACACATAATGATCACAAATGAGCAGTGACAAAGTTATTCCTGGTTAATTGGCTGATGAAGGGGAAACCATTACAGAATCCTCTTTTCTGTTTTTTTTTTTTTTTTTTTTTTTTCTTGCCTGCTTTTGAAAATGGTTGAATGGGAGGGACAGCCATTAAGGTTGGGTACCAAATATATCCACACTTCTTAGAAAGAAAGAGGCAGATGACTAGTGGCAGGATGATGCTGTTGTTTCACTCACTAGGTTGTCAGTGGTAATGGATGAGCTCACTGCTTGTTTTTCTTTGAGGTGAGGTCACAAGCCCTGTTTGTTCCAGACCTTCTGCATGGAACAACAGCAGGTCCTTTTTAAAGAGTACTATAAAGAACGAGGAGGAAAGTGTTCTTGCTTAAACACTAAGTACAGTGTGATTTGACTCAATTACGGTTCACCAAATCAGTTATTATCAGTGACTTCGGAAATGGCAAATAGACGATTATAGTCATTTTCCTTTTCACAAATGCAAACCATTTGATCTTCCATTTATGTTAAATTCCACTACCAAGTCGGTGCTGGAATAATAATAGAGTCAGTAATACTCATCAAACATATTTATGAAATATCAAAAGATGTGGTGTTTTTACTGCTTCAAAACATGGCTTGCCTTATCACTGCTTTAACAAACTGCCTTTTGTGAAACGGAACATGATTTGGCTTAAAGTTTGGCTTAAAACATTTTAGCAGCAGCAAACGTCCATAAAGTGGTTCCACCTATTAATCCAGATGTTGCTGGAATATGAGTGAATGTCACCCTTTTTTTTAATTTTGTTTTTATCTTGCAATGTTGCTTAACCCTTTGTGACCTGATGTTGTACATTTGTGACTTTACCTTTTCAATAACCATGGTTAGGGATTTCTGAAATACATCAAAACTATTGACATTCAAAACAGAACACCAACATAAGACGGAGGTCTATCTTTAAGCCTGCAACTGTACAAACATTTTCAGCAAACTTGAAACATTTTTCTAAAATTTTGAGAAACTTAAAGTTATAGTTAGTAATTTTCAATAAAGGTAAGTTGAACCTGGATTGTTTTTTTCTTTCTTTCTTTCACAGTTCTATTTACTAAAGGACAGCATGAAAGGAGACATTATGATAGTTTATTTCTCATGATGACGATTCCGTGTCGTCTAAAGGAAATGTTTGGTCAAAACACTGCAGGGATTCACTACAACCCGCCATCTATTGGCAGATGTATTTGCATCTTTGGTCATAGAATCTTGTTTTCGGGGGCAGAGTTTGTCATTTGACTTCACTTCATCCCTTCTGAAGTTTGTATCTTTTTAGATATCTGATAAAATCTTGAACTACCAAATTCTGAAGTACAGTTTATACAGCATGATGTGAATTTGGTTGAATGAAAGTGAGGCTGGATAATCACTCTCTGATCCAAATCTGTGACATCACAGAACTCCTCAAATCTAAACAGTTCACTACATAAAATATTTTTCAGACCTCAGGCACCTCAAAAAAGTGACAGGGTCATATTAGTGACCTCAAATACCCTAATAAATGCTCTCGAGCACAGAAAGAGCTATGTGTGTAATGATAAGTCCCCTTTAAGTTTTCTAGAAAACAGTATTTTCAAACAGTCCTCAAAAGGTAGGAATCCGGGTAAATATATGATACATCTTAGAGATGTATGTTGTTTTTAAATGTTCATATGAGTAGTTTTTCACAATGAAATGCAAGACACTTGTTTTAATTTAAACACTAGAATGGGGTTAGGGTTCAGCTAAATGATGACATACATGCACAAATGTAACAGCTTAAATGGCTATGATCCTGTACTGCTGTCTCAAACCAGACCACAAACACACGTCTATGCAGCTACTAGAAATAAAAGGAAATAAAACTAAATAGAAAGAGACATAAAAGCATCTATCACTGACCCAGATTCTCCAGGGCTACTTCATTATTCAGTGTGATCTGAATACATTTTCTTGTCTTTTGTGACAAACCCTTCTGACTGATTTGTCACAGACTTGCAGAAGACGACTGAAATGCCATCCATGCTCCAAAATATAAAGAATGCAGGCTATTTCGTCATGCAAATTTTTTTCTACAAATGCATGATGCAAAAAGGAAATTTGATGAGAAGTTTTGGCAACTGAAGCTAAATTAAAGTCTCTCAGTGCTTCATGAATCCTTTATGAGTAAATATGGCATGCAGAGGTTAGTGACAGTGGTGATGCAATATTTGGAAAAACTCCAATGCGTGGCTGGTCAGTTTCACCTTTTGTTATTTACTGTATGAATTAACTCATGAATCATTAACAAAGCATCTCTGAAGGAGTAGGACTGACATTAGTAATCTCAGCATGGCAGCCCTGTGGGTATGGGGATTGAGGAAATTTAGTATTTTGTTTCTATTTTTTCCCCCCCTGTGTCATGCAAGCACTGGACCTCCCTCAATCCTTGAGGCAGAAAGTTACAAACTGCAGCATTTTTTTTTTTTTTATCTCTATAAGTGCATTTTTTCCAGAGTGACTTGCATGCCAAAGGTGTGCAGAAACGATCATTTCTATACCATGGCAACGGCAGTCAAATGTGACCATGAGATGCGTTCCGGTTGTTGGCGAACTCAAAAGAAGAGTCCTTCAAGGAGTAAACAGACACATTTGCCCAATGGAGTGGAGCTGATATGGTAGGTGCTTTAGGTCCAGGGTTTATGACTTATTTCTGTGATTTTCAGCATTTTTTCCACTGAAATGCAAGCGAGTTTTGGCAGCTCGGCATCAATCTAAAAGCAGCCTTCTGGATTTGTAGACGGAGCTGAATTACTAAGAGAAGAGCTAAAACTACAATGTGAGTAGAGGAACTTCTAGAACATCGACATGGCATGCTTTTCTATTTTTGTTGGACTTAAAGTGTTACAGCAATGAATTGCTACTTTAGACAGGATTAAAAAGCTTAAAAAAAAGTGGGAGATGACATATAATGTGTCACTAAGTGACTGCTGAATACAAATCCACCTTTGGACAGCTTGAAATGACAAGATGTCTATGGATGTTCTTGAGCTAAGGAGATGATACATTTAAATAATGTTAAACAATTTAAGTTCTTTATTGACCAGAAAAAAAAAGAAAAAAAATCTGCTAAAGCCATGTTACTTTCCTCCCTGCCTCTATGACAAGCTTTGAAATAATTTCAAGTTCAGAATCCATTTGAAATAGATTTGTCAACATCACTTATTAGAAATAAATATTGTACTTTGTGACACTGAATGACGACTGGAAATTATTAAGATCTTTAATCATCCTGATACTATAAACCCACTTATAGATTCAAGTTAATAGCTCCAATCTTTTGATGTATTCCATTTGATTACTTTTCTGCAGGGTGAAATGAACCTGGTCATTCTCCCACAGGTAGAAGTCTGCTGACTCTATTGCTTTCCAGCTCATTTTTGCTTAAGGGCACCAAGGTTAAGGAGGTTCAAAGGAGCAAATAAAAAATGAATTAAATAAGGGTAATTAAGAAAGCACATCAGAAGAGCAGTGTCTGACCTTATAGTCCCTCACATGGCCTCATGTTTAAATCCTGTTTACAATTCAAATTTCATGCTTTTACAGTAAAATAATCTGCTATAATTTCTAATAATCTTGATTTTAGAGAGACGAGTGCTACAGCATTTAATATAGTGAGATTTCCATGTTAAATGTGAAATACAGCTTGTTTACTGTTGACATTTGCTGTTGCAGCATAACCATGGGATGACATACTGTCTATCCCGAGGGTCTATGTGTATCGATTCACTTGAAATAAACAAAAAAAAGTTAGGCTAATAGCTAATCCCTAAATAACAATGTCAGAAGAAATAATGACTGTTGTGTGAATAAAAAAAAAGTCCCTTTCAACAAGGCTGTGGCAGCTTTACCAGGCTAATTGATCCCAGAGCATCTACAAAGATTTATGCCTGATTATTTGGTTTTTAAATTAAGTCTTAATACTTTATGCTCCTGTCAAAAAAGGTCACTTACTGAATCTGTCAAATGAAATATGAATGGTAAGTATATGGTCAGTTCACTATCTTTAAACCATTACATCAGATTCCCTTGATACAGCTGTGTACAAAAGTTAGCACCTTCCCCTTTAATCCTTTGGTTTTTGTGTTAAAACAAAAATAATTCGATCATATTTGGTCATATTCTTAGGTGAATACTACCAGAAGAACAACAACATGTAACTCTTTTGACTGTGCCTTTATTTTATTTTATTTAAAAAAAATGGGGCAAAACTCACATGTGATGGAACAGATTCTAGATCCACTATTAGCAATCATTTCATCTCCAATTTTACCAGTCTCTCACATCACCATGGAGGACTTTTAGCCTGTTCTTTACAGCTTTGTTTTAGTTCACCTAGGTTTTTGGGCATTCACTTGTACACGGCTCTCCTGAGGTAGAATTTCATTTGGGTTGAGGTATGGACTTTACAGGGATGTTCCAAAACCATCATCATTTTATCTTTCAGCCACTCTGATGTGCATTTGCTGTTATGTTTGGGATCATAGTCAGATCAGTGACAGCATCTCTCCCAGGCCCCGTGACTGCAAAGCAACCACAAATCATCATCAGTGCTGTTTTGTTGGGCCAGCGTCATGGAGCAGGCTTCCACCAGTGGACTGAATTTTCCCCTCAGGCCTAACAGGTTCCATCCAGTCTGGCAAGGTGCCTTATATGTGTCTGTGTTTAGTGCCCGTGTCTAAATAAATGTTCTTAGAACCATCTTGAAGTCTGATTTGATGTAAATCAGCCAATCCATCTGAAAAGAACTTACGTTCAGATCAGAGATTGATATAAAATAATAGTTTCTTCTTTTTCTTAAAAGGAAGTGGTGCCCCACAAATTTTTATGAATTATTAATTATTAATAATTACAAGGTGAATCGATACACAAAGCACCAAGACAAGTATCCCACACAGGGATGGAGGATACACGACAACTAGCAGCAGCTTCCTGGGCAATAGGAAGCTGCAGTAAGACAGCACTGTGGACAGCAAGACGAGCCCCCACCCACACTGCCCTCAGAGGATCCAAATCCCATGGCCGGGCGCCACAGGAGCAATATAATTAGCAACCCCACCTGCTCGAAGGGCCACACAGCCCAGCCACAGATCCCACTGTATGTCACTGCTTAATGTTCCACTGTAGGGTGGGTGCAATTGACTCTAGCTGCATCGTTGCTCAGGGTTGATGGAGAGTGTTTTCAGCAGCGTGAAGGCCCCTTTGTTACTTATTCCAACTATAATTATCTTAATGACAGTTAGATCTGGCTGGCTGAACTGGTTGCCATTGATTTCCAACAGGCAACAGATCTAATCTGTTCTATTTACAAGCTCTGTTTACATGCTACCCTAGCTGCGCTAAAGAGCCCTGGCTCATTAAAGGATCACACTATACAGTTCATGCTGCATGTATGTGTGCAGAAGACGGATGACAGAGAGAACAAAGGGAGATAAAAGGATACGGCATGAGGTTCACATCGTCTCTGTTCTGACATGTACCTGATCAACAGCAAAAATAGATACACTACATTGTTAGAATGGATGCATACATAAGAAAAAAAAAACATACTTCAGCACATAAAGGCATAAATATAATTAGAGATACCATAGTGAGATTCGAGATCTTGGCGTTAACTTAAGTATGTAGATATTTGATAGATTCAGATGATCAGAGACAATATGAATAAAGAATGGGAAGACTGTCAGAATGTTGTAAACCCAAAGAAACCTTACAAAAGAATGGAACATTAAATTTGATGGTTGTGGGTTTCCCTTTCTGCAGAATATAAGCCTTTTGACAAGTGCCAAACAGCATAAATTGATATGCATTAAGGAGTCCTAATTAACAGAAGTGGAGTCTTTAAAAGCCATAAGTATATACCAAGATCAAGCGCTAATGAAGATTTTATACTTCTCAAAACCTCTTCTAGATGGGCTTTACTTAATTCTTAATTGGAATGCAGTGGGAAGTTTAAATTGGAGCTTTGGTTTGATTTTAATGGCACTTACAACGCTGTTGGCTAATGCATGTGCACATATTTAAACCACATTTATAGACAATGTTAGTTTTTAAACATATAATATTTGAATGGCAATGTTTAAACACTTTTACGTTGAATATGGACCACAAACTCTCAGCAGTTGGTGGTTTGTCATTATACTGAAGTGTGTTATGATTGGATGTCTGTGCAGAACAAATATCCCTGAAAGAAATCAGGCAAAAAGGAAAAAAGGTTTTTTGTGTGTGTGTGTGTGAAAGAGAGAGAGAGAGACAGGGAAGTGTTTTTGAGGTTTTTGAGATTGTGTTGTTTGGGTTCTTGACGGCAGAACAATCAAAATACAATAAATAAATGATTATGTATTATTTTATGAATTTATTTTGAACCTGTGACATGTCCAGGATGTACCCCTGCCTTTCACCCGAAGAGAGCTGGAATAGACTCTAGTAGATCCCTGTGACCCTGCAGAGGACTTAGTGTGCATAGATAATGGATGGATGGATGGATGGATTTCCTTTGAACCATAATGAAGGACAGTTCTTCCTGACTACGGTAAAGAGGATGGCAAATGTGCCAATAGCTTCAGTTTAGGAATAAAGACGTAGTTACATTTACATACTGATACTGTTTTTTGGTTTGTTTTTTTTAAATTAATTAAACTATTGATTATTAAATGAAGCCTTTTCAAGAATTCCCATCTGCTTCAAACCACGGGGAGAATAAAAATAGTGAAAATACAGTGGTAGGACTGCTGAACAGGGAAAAAAAATGCCTCAAGGAAGAGGGAAGGATCGGAAAAACAGTGTCACTGAACCGGTTGACCCAAAGCTGACTCTGGATTTTAAAAAAAAAGGAAAAAAAAAGACATGTGAACATGAGCACATGTGATATGTTGTGTTTCTTGCTTTGTTTGAATGCCACAGAAAATGAATCACGTTCAGGCATTGTATATATTCACCCACCGCAAACAGTGTCAAGTGGGTGAAGAAAATCTGTGAATTAATGGCATAAATAGTCTTACAAATCTCTAACATACCATTAATTTTAACTTTGTCATAACAGTTGACAAATAAAACAAGTAATCGGGCCATTAATGAAAAATGCATCACATCATGAGTGCCTGTAAGTGAACACGCTAACCTATGCTGTGCATTTACAGTATACCATAAGTCAAAGAAGTAAAGCCTTGATATTTCATTGTAATACAGTCCAATATATTTCCCTCACTGGTGGAATGTGGCAGTCTCTGTATTTGCATAGGCCTGATAGAGACATCACAGGCATGCTCAGACTGCACACAAATCTCACCCACTTCTAGCAATATATTTCCACACTCGTGTTGACTCCGCTTGGCAGCAGTGATCAAATCCTTTTTCACTGGAGAGGGGAATGTGTGGGCGAACCCACTTTAGCAAAGGGATGGCCAGATGAAAGTGCACAAATATGCTTTTGTTGTTGGGAGCATGTCTCTTTGCAAGAAGAAAAACTGCTAATTTTGTGGGTGAGTCATTGCAATCAGAATTTATTGTGGCGTTCGTCATGAGAAAACCATAAGCCTCTGATTTAAAGTTATAATGAACAGTTGTGCAACCAGAGAGCTTTATCAAAAGCTAATCTGTGGATGTAGGAACATAAAGGCAAACCTCTAGACTGCTCCAGTCTGAATAAATACAATCTAAAAAGTTGTACTCCAAAGACTTTACAGACTTGTACAAAGGCACATGTTTTGGAATCCAGCTGATCTGAAGCGTTCAGGTGTGTTGTAACACAATGCATTTGAATTTCTAAAGAAATCCAGGGTTGCTTTGCAGCAACAGGACCGTGGTGAGAGTTTTATTTCACACAGATCCAATTCAGGTCTACTTAAACTGATTAACGGTTTAAATGGAAGCAAAAAAACAAAAACGAACTCAGGATGTGATGTTATTGTTCAAAATACTGTTCCTGTGTTTAGAGGGGTTCCAGCAACTTGACATTTAGGTTTGTTTATGAAGGAAAGCTCCTTTTGTTACCTTTGCGAAAGCCACAGCTCAGTTTTCTTCTTGCCTAGCTGTTGTAGCACTTTGTAAATATGGATTTTGATTTACATGTTAAAAATTACAAGTTGGCTTATACGAGCTTTGACTCAGCGAGATACTGACAGTATGATGGATGAGCGTATTTAAAAGTCTCTGTTAGCGAGCATGAAGATGCAGCAAGAAATTAATAGCTCAAGATTACATAATTAATTCATTTATATATTTTAGAAAAACAATCATAAATCCCAATTGAGGATGTACTGACAAACATGATTATGTTTTGCAGCAGTGAAATAATTTTAATAGGAGCTGCAACGTCACTTAATTCAGCTCAGTTCTATAATATATTATTAACCCCCAAAATTAAGGGGAACACCGTAGATATGTGCATCTGTTTCTGTCTATTTATTTATCTATCATCCTAGAGAGACATCCTTAGGGAAAAAAAAAGTTTTTTAATTAGTTCGAAGGGGGAAAAAAAACAAGACAAAACAAAAAAACCCAAAACAAAACAGAACACTGAAGTTAAAGTAATCAGCTAAATGTATCTTAAATGAATGTAGTGCCAAGGCCCTCATCTAACAAGCCATTTGGAGTAATTAACAGATGGAAAAGCAACCTGCGGTGTATTTTTAAACGAGAAGTTGTGATGTACATTTCAATTGACAATTTACCTTCTGTTAGTTGTGTTTTCACTCTGAACAGCGTTTGATTGGAACGTGGAATCATCCTGTTTTCTTGCCAGAAGCCTGCAAAGCTGTTCAAATCAGAGAAAAAAAACTGTTCTTTGTTCTCTCGGCACATGGCTGGTGACATGGGCACTGGAATATATTCCAGACTTGAACGTTTCTCCACAGAAAAGGGACATCAGACAGAGTAGCCAAAGGAGACTGAAGTGAGCAACAATCCTGAATGTGATTCTGTGAAGGAGCTTCTTTGCACCCTGGGTAATGAACTACTGGCTGGGAGATCGTTGTTCAGACAGTTCACACGTGTTACCATGTGACGCTGTGCGCTCAGCTGCTGACAGGCTAGAAACACAACACCCGAGTGCCTTTATAATGATCTCTGGTGAGTTTGGCCATGCCTCTCTCTCTGCTACACTTCCAGCTTTCCAACATTTGTTAAACTTTAGAGGAACATAGTGTCACCGAACTATCTAGCTGACACTGAAAGACATCGTTTCCATGCACCTTTCAGCAAAACAATGCAGAAGCATATTCTGCACACATTATAGAGGCGTGAGTGAAGAAGAAGAGGGTAGTGGGACTGAATGAAACTGCCCGTAGTCCCAGCCTGTCACAATCAGAGAATCTATGGAGAATTTTGACATTTAAAATGTAACAATGTCAACCCCATACTGTTGCACACCTTAAGATGTGTTTCGAGGAAGAATATGACAAAATAACAACAGAAATTACTTTTTGGAGTGTGTGACAGGCTTGACAGGCTTGGGTGTACATTAGATGAATAAAATTAAATTGAAGTTGTCAAGAAAAAAAAAAAAACATTAAATATTTTGTGTTCATACTGTGTGCGAAAAGAGTAAAATAAGAATTACAGTCTTTTATCTGCATTTTTAGCTTGATCCAACTTTTTTCTGATTAAGGGTTGCAATAAAGTATTCAATTAAATTAATTTCAATGTAAATCTAAAATGATCAAAGCAGCTTTAAGGTTTCTCAGAACATTTTTTAGTGGGTTTGGCACCTTTTGGATTTCGATCCTCTATGTTGTGTGGTTCTTATCAACAACAGCAGAAATAATACTTCTGTGATATTTGTTGGCTTCAAAAAGTAAGAACCACTACAAAGGAGGCTATTTCAATTTACTGTACCACAGAAATGGGCCTCATATTTCACGTCATTACCAGAGTCTGCTGCCTTTCACTCCAAACTCTTTTTTACCTTTTTTTTTAAAAAAAAAACCTTTCATCCAAACATGAATTGTGACTGACAGTATTTTCATGTAAGCTGGCAAGCAGTTTTAGATGAGCTGCTTCCATGTTGTCAGTGTCATCAGTTAGCTGAGCGGATATGCCATAGCTGTCAGACAATCTGAGCGTTTTTGTGTCGTTTATGTGTAAACTAACAAACATTCATGCTATTGTTTCTTTGGCTTTTCAATTCCACTTGGGCATTTTCATGCACAAGTCATGTTGACAATGAACCTCTGGCTGTGCTGAGAAAGGCTAGTCAGACTCCTAAATGTGATTTAACCTTCAGAACTTATCTGCTATATCTGGAGCATATGATACCAGACATGGTGGATTACAGATGCAATAACAACAAACGCACCTTGAATCAAATGCCTATGGGCATGGCAGCTGAGCCACGCTGAGATGCAACAAAAGCCTTGACCACAAAAAGGCCAGCAACAGTTTCTTCAACAATTTTCAAACTGGGTTTGTTTATCTGCTGAACATGAGCTCTAATGTCCTCTTGTCACCTCAGCAGTCGGTCTGGTCTCAGTTATTTTCTGCTTTTCTTATTCACAGTATGGTTGGGCAACGCTTTTCCCCTTAAAGTGAGATGTGAGTAGATGAAAAGAGCTAAAAGAGCATAAAGTTGGGCTTGGATTTCATTTTTGTGCTGGACTGAAAGCCAGCCATGAGCAACTAATAGCTCTTTTACTTTTGATTAGGGGTGTAACGGTACATGTATTTGTATTGAACCGTTCGGTATGACGTGGTCGGTTCGGGACGGAGGCGTCCCGAACGAGTTTCCACACGGACATATTAAGTAGAGGACCGCATGCTGTGGAGCACAACAAACAGCAGTTGTAGCGGACGTCGTGGCTAATGCTAATGCCGCCAGCATTGGCAAGAAGCCTCCCGCGACATAGTGTTAAATGTGGTGAGAAGCTGTGTTTGTACTCGGTCGTCTTTCTCTTTTTGTAGCGATGTTCACGCTGGGGTGGTGCCGTTTCAAATGAGTTAACAGGTTAGACGTGTTGCCAGAAACATACCCGATCTCGGATGAACAATGTCGGCAAACCACTTTGGTTTTATCAGCTTCTCTTTGTCCCTGTTTATATTTTACCGGGGAGCCGAAGTGTGTTTTATAGCTGCAGATTTAAGACCCTAATCACCCTAAACGCTGGCTTCAAACACATGATAAAAGTATTTGAGCCCCAATATCAATTACCTTCTCGTCCACATTTTAGCCAGAAAATCATACCGGGACTTTATGAAAAAAATACAATGATTTGTTTTTAAAGAAACAGTCTGAGCCTTAATTATGTTATTTAATCTAAGCAACAACTTGAAACTGTTCAGTGTTGCAACTGTTCAATTTTGCACATCAGATGGATATTTTCTTTAAGAAAAAGTCTGAGCCAATGTTATTTTTATTTAGTTTTTCAAAATATCTACATTTCAGAATATTGTATTTATATTTTTGAGCAAAATTCTAGCTTTGTATAGGCTAATGTTCCTATTGTTTTAAAAGCACAAAAGTGTGTAATAAACAACTAGCACATTTATATTTTGCATTTTGTTTTCTTACTGTACCGAAAATGAACCGAACCGTGACCTCAAAACCGAGGTACGTACCGAACCGAGAGTTTTGTGTACCGTTACACCCCTACTTTTGATTAATGGTCATTTTACTTTTTATTGATACAGAGGGGAAAAGAAAAGACCCAGAGAACACACAAACATTTCTTTAAAAGGTGACAAATTATACTTTTTTTTTTAACAAGTTGACACAATTTTCTGATCTTTTAATGAAAATTGTTCAACATTGTTTGGCCAAAGTACTATGAGGATACAGTAGACAGCCTCTCTCTTTTTTTTTTTTTTTTTTACATCTGGTTTTAGGGAGTGGAGTAGGACACTTAACTCCCCCCCTCTGTTCCCAGAAGTGTGCCTCTTCTAAGATCTTTCATACAGCTTTGTTCTAGACACCACAGCAAAAGCAGCATTATGTGACTTTAGATGAAGCTGAATATCTGAATGGCTCACTAGATGACATATTTTCATTCTTTGGCAGCTCTATATTAAGTGACAGGGTTTGCTTTTTTTTTTTTTTGTTGGAGTTTTTGATTTGCCAGCCATCAGACACACAACAAATATCCTCACGTGGACATTTTGTCACATGCTGACTTTAGTTAAATATGATGGAGAACATACACATGAAGAGCAAAACGTTGTAGTGACATCTTTTTTGTGTGTGTTTGTTTGTTTTTTCCTCCAAGAAGCTGCTGTGTTTTGGCTGCACAAAAAAAAAAAAAAGAAAAGAAAACGGCAGTTGAAACTGAACTGATCTCAGACCATTTTTCTCGGTCGAGCTCAGTTTCTTACTCCAGGCTCAGAAAAGATTTCAACTGAACTGCCACTGTCCAAGTGTGTATGGAGGACCCCAAGGTGGTTTTGGCACCAATAAAGTGGATCTTTAGATAATGGAGCAGTGTGTGGATTTAGGGACATCTACTGCAGAATGGCAAATAATCCTTATTTACCCTCCCCTTTCAAACCCATTTAGAGCCATTGTTTGGCCACTCTAGGCGATTGTACAAACATTACAGAAGCAATCAACTCCGTGGGAGGAGAACTTGGGTCCTCTTAAAGTATAATTGGCTCATTTTTAAGGCTCATCACTTAATTTTATGTACTTCTTTATAAATATCATACTGGCTTTCTTTGTAAATTAGCCTGTTTAATATCTTAAAGATCAAGCTGAATGGAAAAAAAAAAGAAAAAAAATGACAAAGGCTTGTTGTGTCAGTAATCATCTGTAAATCCTGCAGGATTCCATACATAGAGTGATGACATGGCGCCTCAATGCGCTCTTTTCCGACAGGCTGTTCAAAAGCTAATATGACATTTAATTAACAGCAGAACATTTGGTAAGCATGCATGCCCTTTTCCAGAGCAGCCTCGCTTCACAATCCCATGCATGAACACTATCTTCACAGGTCAACAGTGAGCAGCTTCCTCAGAGCATCTGGGGACAGAAGGCTTTGCCCAAGTGCACCTCAGCAGTCGTGGTTTCCACTCCACGCCACTGGCTAATTTCCCTGAACAACACAAGAGAAAGAACCGTTCCAAGCTTGAACCCATTAGCATACAGTGCTTTTCCTTATGCGCGTTTGTACTTGGCGTGTTACCATCCATCCTGTTCTTCCCTTAACTGACCAGAGGGAGCCGAACGGCGATGGCAGGGATCATTACATCACAAAACACCCGATGGGCATTGTCCTCAGCGACTGCCACACAGCATTACCACAATACCCTCCACAAACAAGTGGACAGGTCATGTGTGCCACAGTGCACACACGGGGAGGGAGAGAGGACAGATGCAGCCGGGTGAAGGGAAGAGATAAAATCATGAGACAGATAAGGGGAGTGAATGAGAGCTCAGAAACTGAAGAAAAGCTAGAAAGAGGGCTGCTGGTCTGCCGGGTCAAACCTTTCTTCTGTGAAAATGCTTGACATTTACATATACTGAAAAATAAAACATTCACTGGAATGGAGAAAAGATGCATCGAGTCAAAGTTTGACAGAGTATGCTATGTGTCAGGGCAGTCCTTGACACTAAGAGCTTTTTTTTATAACTGCAGCAGCTTTCCATTGCTTTTGTGATGGATACACAGATACATCTCCTTATATTCCAGAGATGTACATCTCATTATATTTGACTCAGTCAAGCGTTCACTGTTTTTAAACTCAACTGACTGAAACAAAATAAATCCACAAATGGTATAATAATAATAATAATAATAATAAAGATAGCCCACCGACGGAGCCGTGTAACCCAAATGTTCTGCTTTAATAAGACATATTTACTGTTGAAATGTTTATACCCATTAAAATCTCAGATCTCACATTTAACTCAAAAGTAAGTGTTATTTTTAATATTTCACTAAAACTGCAAAACATGTCTTGGTTAGCTGAACGGTTAAACAGGTGAACCATCCGTTCCAGTCCAGACCCTTCCCAGGAACGCCAGAGCTGGAGAGATCCACTGGAAGGGCCTGATGGCCCGATTCTGGATATGCATTGACCTACATCGAACTGCATTTTAGAGTGCCTAGTCAAACCTCTGAATTATTCTGATGAAAGTATAGCATGATTTATATTTTAGGAACTTCTTGTCATTTGCATCCCTCTGTAATTTCACTACTAAACTCTAGGGGGCTTTAGAGTTTATTTTCTGCAGCGCTGTAGCTTCCACTGCTGAGCTTCCTTGTGTTCACGTCCTTCATGTAGCTCAGGCAGAGCAACGAAGCAAATTAAACATAACTTACTTAAGTTAAGGCTGATAAATGTTAAGCAACAGTAATATTTACTGACATGGCGGCGATTTATGTGTCTATCTGGGTTGAAAATGACAAAGAAGTAGCCGTGGGATATACAGACTAGGGATGGAACGGTTTTCGGTATTACGGTAAAGCGCGGTAAAAATTTAAGCAATAACGATTACCGTTTATGTTTGACTTAATCTCATTATCGTGGTTGATTACCGGGATATGTAATATCAGCCTCATTCAAAGTGGCGGAAAGTGGTGATAGCACGCAGGACACTGAAAAATGACCAGAACGATGTTCTTCTGATGCAGTTAAAATATTAATTTATTCCATTAACTGATTTGACAACCATAACGCCAGCAGTTAGCGCCACAGCGGTAAAAAACTTTTAGCCCTTCCGGGTCAAACACCTAACCAATAACAGGCAGCTACCTTTATACCTGACCCTCAGGTAAAAACACAGCGACACCCACAGACACACAGAGTGAACTACAATTCATAACAACATTTTTGGCTCCTATACAACTGTTTCTTTATTTGCACATTTATACGTATTTTAGGTTCAGCTTAAAGTCCAAAGTTTTTTTCATTTGAACTTGCACTATAATTTTTGTTCCTGATAATTGTTTGCATATTTTGACCTACTATGGTTGTTAAAGTGTTTATCTAAATTTACACCAGACAAATAAAGTTTGTCCCTGTTATTTATTTTGTTCATTTAAAATTAAACCTTTTTCTGTGCCAGTTGTTTCTCCGTTTAATGTGAAAGCTTTATTTTGATAAGATTTTGGCTTCCGATGTTTTAGTATGACAAGAAAATCACAAAATTTTGTGAAATTATTAAAATGTATGTGTTTTTTACACTTTTGTACAGCAATTCATAATATTGCGATATCGTAAACCGTGATAATTTGGTCACTATAATCGAGATATCAAATTTTCCATATCGTTTCATCACTAATACAGACAAGTGCACACAATGCTGCCGAGCAGACCAATCACATTTGTGGCAGTCTGCTTTCACCCTGCATGTAGCTACATTTCGGGGAAGGTGCACGTCAGAGTACGGCGGAGGTCACGACGATGAAGATCATTCACTCATTGCAGCTTTGAAGAAAAAAAGTCTCAGATAAGATGCCAGTGTAAATTTTAATAAACAGGACTGACATTGCCTTGGTTGAGGTGCAGAAAAGGTGCAACTGCTAAACCGGATATGCATACTGTGCATGACTATATGGTTCCACTTTAACAAGAAAACTGACGCAAATAAGCACAGCAGCAGTATTTCTAGTTAAACTGCTGAGCTGGAAAGCAGTATACTACCTGAGCTTTACTGTTATTGTGAACACATTTCTACGGAAGGGCTATGAGTTCATATATTTCTTCAAGAAATATGTTGCTCTCGAGAGTTCCATATAATACAGTGTATGACCAGGTGAATGTTTCAGGAACTGCATGACTCACCTCTCCAGAGTGGTCTGTATATGTGAACGGGCAAAGCTTCTCGCTACACAGCAAAAACAAACAAAGTGAGAACAAATACATACTGCTGTCTGTAAACATTAAGACAAATAGAAAGGCAGACAAACCCAGAGTTAAACAAACTGAGTCTGACAACAAACAAGTTGGCCAAATAATGTCAAATAGGGAACAAAAGACATAAAGGGCAGGGAACAACGAGGGTGAGCCAGAAAAGCCAGAAAACGGAGTTCATTTTTTTTAATCTGCGCAGCCCCCCAATGTAGATTGTGTGCCTCATACAAATTCCAGACATTTAAATACAAGGGGAATTTAGGATATAAATAAATAAATGGGAGAATAAATTGAGAACTGGGCGAGGCAGAGAAAAACTTCAAATGAAGGAAGAACTGAGGAAAATTGGAGGACACAAATCTGGCGTCAGGATGGATTAGTATCAACATGTTCCTTTTTCCTGGAGAATACCAAATCATTTTCTTGTGTCCCGTGACTGAAGTGCTGCTTTGTTTGCCTGTGAGAATTAATCTCCTGAGCTGGAATCATCTTTTCTTTTAACGCAAAACACACATTTTTTCTTTTCTCAGTCAAAGACGGGATAATATGCCGTTGTACCTGCTTGTAAAACCCTGTTCCTATGTCACAATTATTATCATCCAGCCCTCTCATTTTAAACGCAAAATGCTCCTAGTACCTAATGGATATGAATGGATTCATTTTTTTAGCGTGGTCTTAAATAAAAATGTGGTCTCTACCAGAGGAGGTGGAATTCCTTTAAATAAATCTAGCGTGGGCCATGACATAACGAAACGGGAAAGACAGCACGTGTGTTTTCCTGTGGCAGCTGTAAAACCTGTCACCACAGCCCGCAGCTCTCTAACGTATGCAACAAGCGACAGGCACTACTTCAAAAAGATTGACTCAAGACTCACAATCAACATTTGTAGCAGAATTTCAGCATGAATGTGAAACATATCGCTTGGGGGATTCATTAACTGAACTGTTTATTCAGTGGAGAATCAACATGGTTTTGCATGAAGAAAAAGAAAATGAAAAAGAGCAAAAAAATAAATAAACTTCAAAGAGGCCTGACATGAAACGCTTATTCAATACTTCCCACTTGTCCTGCGTACGCTCCAGGTCTCACACCTTCTACCTCGGTAGTCTCACCGCCTGGTTGGGTTTCCACACATCTTCCTTTTAAGTACAATAGATTTCTGATTTCAGCCAGCGAACACGATGATGGGCACATCTGGATCAATGTTAATTTCTAACGCTCAGCTGCAACATGCAATCCACAGAACAAGCAAAACCTAGAAACATTTTGATTTTATAAGGGAGGAGAATTTTGCAGCAGAGATTTTCCATGTATATTATATATATATATGCCTTCATACCAGTAATTGCTTAACCTTACTAGGCTTATATTTATGGCAAAATGAAGAAAATCAATGTCACAAATAGGCCCGTCCCTTTCATTTATAAGCACAACATGTGGTGCTATTTGTGGAGCTATTTGTCACGAGCACCTTGTGTTGCCGATGCCTCTGAAGCACCCATAAATAAACCATCCATTGTCACATACTGAGCCACATTGGAGTGGGGGGTGGGGGGTTGGGGTGGGTTGTCCATTGAATTTCTTAACAGTCTGGCCCATGGTTTACATCCTACAGTGAACAAGGGACCTCTATCGCCTCACTCTAAATCTCTTCCATGTGCCCAAGATAAGAGTGGAATTGAGTTATTGAGCAGACAGTTTAAGATATAAGCTCCCGCTAAAGGGCTCAAAAGAGTCACAATCAGAAGAGACTGAAAGGTATTTCTTTATAAGGACTCCCATCTCATCGTCAGCGTTTGTCTGCTGCGGTGCTCTGATTCACCCCTGGTGAAAAGGCCACAGTGTGAGGGCAGGAGCACACCCACGCCACAGCTGAGCCTGAAAAAAGTAGAAACACCAAGCTTATGATGTCAAGTCTTGCGCTACATATTGTGTGTTTAACAGTGTATTTATTTCTCATTTGCCTGGCACCTGGCACTTAACTCCATTTACACAGTTCATTGATTGGGTTATGGACGCAGCCAATAAAATGATGTAAATACCTTATGGAGTAGAGCATTTTACAACTGTAATCACAATTACAGCTGATGCCTCAAAAGGTGGATCATTTTTGGTTGAATGCCAATTAGCTGGGCTTATCAGATTTACATGATTGTTGGTATTTTCTGCTCTGATAATTACAAAAAAAAAGATCAAAAAAATGTTATTAAAAAAAACAGCAAAAGCAATGTAGACTCTAAAGAGAAAAACCTCTGAGGCTGCTGAATGAGTTCATCAGCTGAAGACACGTCACAACATTTTTACCGACGTGCTCTTTACTGTGCTGACTAATACTGGCCTGTGATAAACTATTTGTCTTTATGGCTGTGTAAACAACATTCGTTTCTTTAGACCGCAATATAATCTGTTTTTATGAAGAGTTTTCTAGTCGTGCTGAAATTCTGCCGCTAATTATAATGCATGGTAAAATGTCCTAGTTGCCTCCAACAGTGTATCCAACGCAGACAGAGCAAGCACGGATTTCTTAATAAAATTCCACACCAGTGAAATTCCTGAGATAAATCAAACTTGTCATGTCGAGCAGAAAAGCTGTAGTAGCATAATCGAGAATTGAGTTTCCACACTATTTTTTCACATTTGTATTACTTCTTATGTCATTGCAGAATTAATTAACCACTTTAAGCTGATATTATGGGTCTTAAAGGGAGCGAGGATTGGTCTGAAAACACCCCATTCAGTGATATTCTATGACATCACAGACCAGAGCAGAATTATCCAGCTGACATCACATTGTGCTGCATGTATTGTACCTGTGAAGAGGGTAGGAAAAAGCTGTAAAAATCATCACACAAAAAAGGCCCATCCTGTAAAGCAGGTGGGTGGGTTGGAGTTGAGTGGATGACTCCATCATTTAAAGCACCCCAAAGGACCTTTGATTATTTTTAGCTCAGCAGGCAGGAGGGTTAAACCACTCTTATGACACTTGTTTGGTCCCTCTCTGTTTTTTTTTTCTTTCATTGTCACTTTCTGAGTCTCCAAGTTGCCATGATGTCAACTGCAGCTCTGTGAGGCAGTTTCACCACTGATGATATGTGACACTGTGCCACCAAATAATATGCAGGTTGTCTTAAGATACCACTGGGACGGGACTCCAAAGTTACTTGAAATGTTTTGTGCAGCTTTAAAGACAGTTATTCCATTCTTGAATTCTAGCTCTGCAACAGACTGCAAAAAAGTAACACAGCCATTCCTTCTCAGACCTAATAAGAAGTTTTCTTGTTGAGGATACCAAGTGACGAACCATTTAATTCTTCCTGCAATCATGTATAAAGGTCTGCAACAGTCTGAGGTCAACCTTAAGCTTTTGATTTCACAATTCTTTGCACGTCTTCCATTGGGGACAGGTCAGGACTACAGCCAGGCCGGTCCAATGTGTGCAGAATGTGGTTTTGTGTTGTCGTGTTGAAAAATGCACGGATGTCCTTGGAAAAGATTTGGTTTTAAAAGGCAGCATGTGTTGGTCTAGAATCTCAATGTACCTTTTTTACATGAACGCCATCACAGAAGAGTAAATGACCTTGGCTTGGGCACTGATGCAACCCCATACAATCAGTTTGGCTTTTTAACTTCTTAACTCACTAACTATGAGAATTGTTTTTTTTTTTTTTTTTTTTTTTTTTTTTGTCTGGAGTACATGATGTCCAGTTCTTCTAATATTAATGATTTATGTGACCATGATATACGTTTCCACTGTGTGATGGCCCATCTCAAACGGCTCTGAGCCCAAAGACATTGATGCTGTCTCTGGACCAGATTTAAAATAAGGTTTGTCAGTAAATTACACTGCTATCTGAGGAATCTGAGATCACAAATGCTTAACTTAGGGCTGCACCATTACCCCTCATCCACTTCAGAATTACTGCTTGAAATATGAATAATTTCATTGTTATGAATTCCTCCAGAGGAAGAAATGAAAAAAAAAAAAAAAAACCCTTCCAACCTGTGTTTGAGTATACTAAGAAACTAAATCAAGTTAATGAGACAAAAACAGGTTCTTGAGTTCACAGTTTGCAAAATCAAATGTACATTCAAAATTACTACATTTTTCTGCTTATGTTATTTGCATTTTCCAATACCGTCTCAAAATGTCCTGATTTGTGGTTGTGTCAAGAAGAATCAGGAACTCAGTTTGAACAGTGTTAAAAAAAAAAAAAAAAACTGCTTAACATTTGAGACTGAAGCCACAGAGACATCCGAAAACTTGAAATGAATAGAAACATTGTGGGTATTTAAGGAGGAAAAATAGCCTTGGAAGGTGTGAAAACGTCCTTCTGTACTGATGATGAAGAGGATGGAGAGTGGTGATGCTGGCAGTCAGGTTGTACCTTGAGGGAGGTATCATAAAGGAAAATGACATCCACCATTTTGTGCATCCATAACATGGACTCTGAAATATGTTTAGTGTTTCACAGTGATGTTTTCCACTCGTTTGTGGATTGCCAATCTGAAGGCTTTATTTTAAAAATATCAGATGTGATGATTAAGGAAACCATTAAAGCATATCTTTATCTGCTGACTGTTTTATTCTGACTGACATAATCATTAAAAAAAAAAAAGAGCACAATATGAAACAAAGCAACAAGTTGGTAAATTGTTTTCAAAGACTGGCTTCTGTTTTTGTGTAACCGGAGTTGCCCACCTACTGTTCCTTAGACCTGGAGGCTACATTTGCATATTTTATACCATCTCTGATCCATGAGGATGTGGACGGAAGTGCAAGTTGACATAACTCTGTATGACAAGTCTCTGAGAGCTACAGTGTGTCTGGAATAGTGATGACTGGAGTCAAAAGGGGCAAAAAATACGAGAGAAAAGATGGTAACCTAAAATTCGTTTTTCAGAAACATGAATAACCTAATGTATCTGCATTTCATAAAAGAGCACAAGTAAAATTACAGCTTTTAATTCTTGAAAAAAAAAAGATCTTAGTCTTTTTACATTGTTTTCATTTTTGAAAGGTTATTAAAACAATTATAAAAAACACAGAATACTGCTATCCTAATCATGGTTACAAAGGCATTTCCATCCTTTAAAGCTCCCTTTCATTCTACAAAAACACACACTAATGAAACAAAAAGAAATAAAAAAAAATATTAATTGATATATTATTTAAGAATGACTGAGAAAAATACAATCCTAAAACATAAGGAAGTGCTAGACAATAATGCAAAATGCATTCAATTTTGAAACCCCACACAATGGGATTTCTTTCACAGGATCTAGTTCAACCACAGTAAGACTATGGGCCTTGATCTTCCGCCAGATTCCGCCAGACTCCTAAAGCTGCTATTTATGGATAGCGGGTAGCGGGAGGGGCGTTCCCCCACAAAGAACACAATCTTCCACCTTGCTAAACCCGCTATCCCACCTGTGCTACCCGCTACATTATCCATAGGAGTGGTTAGGGCGTTCCACCTGTTAAACCAATCAGTACGTAAAAAAAAGTAGCCATTGCCTTTAAGAGCAGGTTGCGCTACCCACAAACCGCTATGGAGCATCTTTTCATCCAGATCAGAGCAGCTCTCATGCGCAGCTCTTCTGGGACTCTGCTGTAGAGCTTCCTCCTCTTCCTTCCTCCTCCTCCTCTGCATTAATATATACATAAAAATATTTTTACACAGACAATTCCTATCGGCTACCTGAAAGTCCCAGACAGCCGGTGCGCTCCTGGTAAAAACACTCTGGTCGTCTATGATTTAACTGGCGAGCAAGCCGTTTAAGACAATCTCCGCTATTTTTTTTCAGGGGTTCAACTGAGGCCAAATCACGCTTTTTATACAAGAGATGCCATTTGGATGCGCTCTTGTCTGCGCCGACATGCAGGTTTACGGCTTGCGGGTAGCGGGCGGTCAGACCACCCCCCTACCCGCAACCAGCGATCGCTAGATACTGACTTAGCAGAAAGGGCAAAAGACACGCCCATTGCCACACCTACAAAGTGAGTAAGGGAGTCGGCATAACGGGTAGCAGCTTTAGGGAGGGGAAGACTGAATTAGCGGTTAGCGGAGGTTCCTAAACCCGCAATTTGCGGGTAGCGAGTAGCGGCTAGCGGGAAGTGTATGATCGGGGCCTATGACTGTTTGAAAAGAGGTTAATGGGGGTGAATCCCAAACGAGGGAAGGAAGTCATTCCAGTGCTTTTATAAAAAGAAAAATCATACTGACTTCAATTACTTCTACTACTCAAATCTGACTATTGTACAACCTGTTCAACAAGCAGAACTCCCTGTTCTGATGCAAAACAAATCTGGCAGGATGTGAAGGAATATGAATTTATCATGAAAAAGAAAAGACCTGTGTTCGAGACATTTTACAGTCCCTTGTGTGAGAACTGAAAAAGAAAAAAAAATAAAAATAAAAAAAACAAAAAGTGTAATAAACCAGGAGCTTTCAGAAAGCTTTAACTGCCTTCATTACAGTGGCCATAAAGTATAAAGAGCAGGCAGTGTCAGGAACCAGCTGTGTGCTCTTTCACCATTCAAATCAAGGTGCAAATCTATTTACAACACAAAGGCTTAAAGGAGCCGTATGTAAGAGATCTAATAAAACGAATCATAAAATGACCCCGATATGTCAACAGACATTTAAAAATCATGTTCATTTCAAATACTTATGTCACTGACAACAGCACTCAAGCCAGGATATTCCCGTTTAAAAAGAGGAGTTGCAGCCCTCAACTGATGTTGATGTTGTCATTTTTTGTTTTGGCCTGAAGCGCCACCCTCCACCTATCTCCCAATCACCAAGTCAGTAGTGTTTCTACATCCGGGTTGCCAGCTCGGCTCTAATTATCGCAGCAGCCGCTACGAACGTGTTGGATGAAAAAATGTCTAGCTTTCCAAAACCTAAAAGACCTCGTTATGAATCCGAGTTACGTCGTGACAAGGTCCGAAATAAAACAAGGATTTGTATAGGAGATGCTTTTGATAGATGGAGACGGCTGAAAGCGGAGAAAATTTGAAGACAGACGCCAACGTTGCTGATTTTCTCATGGACAGGTAAGATTCATAGCTAAATGTTTGGCTAACGCTAATTTACTTGGACAAGGTAACAGTGGTACCTCTACTTACGAACGCCTCTACATACGAAACTTTCAGGTTACGAAACGCCTCAACGGGAAAATATTTCCTCTAGTTACGAAAGATCAAAGAAAGAAAAGATCTTTCATAAAGCATTAAATATAATTAACAGAAAATAAACTTACTGTGTAGGACTCGTCGCTTGCCATGACAGCCTACGTTCCTGCTGCATTCTGCAGCCGACCTGGCAACCTCTGGTCGGGGAGGAGGGGGAGGGTACACGCCGCTCAACAGTATTTTGAAAGTGACTGCAGTACCAGTTTTGGCCATAATCTTACAAACGGCTCCTTTAATTTGTAATAAAAAGAAAAATCACGGAGAGAGCTCTAGCAGCAGAGGGTGATCATAACAAAGTGAAATATTTACTTTATCCTGTTACTAAGAACCTATTAAAAAAGATTTTGTATTCATGATGTCAACCTGGTGCCGGCCAGGGTAATGGCAATGCAACATGAAAACATTTTGTTTTCATTGAATCTGTTGTGTTATTTTCTGCAGCAAATGGTCATCATGAAAAAAGGATACACTGCTAGAGGCTCCGTTTATAGTAATGGAAAAGGTCCACTATCAACATAAATACAAATTATAATTTCATTAGAGGGGGAAAACATCAGAGTTTACCAATAGAAACACCTACAAGTCCAAATTGAAAATTTTCTCATTTGCATGCAATTCTTTTCAAATATTACATGGATTAGACATTATAACAACAAGCACAGAGATTAAAACTCTAAAACACCACTGCACTTTGTATACTTGGGTTGGATGGTCCAATGGACTCAAATATCAATACGTTCTTGTCTATAAAGCTATTCTTGATCTATTCTTAAATTATTTCCAGACCCACATCCTTCAAAAAAGTATTAGAAATTTACTGTCTTCACTAAAAATAAATATTCAGTTATGCTGATCCGTCTGCCTGGAATCAGCAACAGAATTGACCTGATTGAAAAAGATGACAAGATCGTTTTGAAAATTTATTTCATCAAGCTTTAAACATACTCTAGGCAGGTATGTCTGAAAAAAAGTGAATTTTAAGTGCTATAGTGGAAATTCCTTTGCAAACTCCCTGTCCAAAAGTGTTTATTCAGTGTAGCCTAAGGGTATCCACTTTAAAATCAGGACATACGCAGATGTGAAAATGCCAAGCAGCCCCACAGCCACCCCTCTTTTAATTAATGGAATCTACACATCATTACAGTGTTTAGCAGTTTTATTTGAAATTCATTTGAGCCCTAAATGAAACATATCTTCGGGCAATCAGTTGCCCATTATCCACGTTTTTTTTTTTCGAGTCTCTGGAGCAGTATGGTAACAGGTTACCATGGTTACCTCACATGAAAGTGCATTTGGAGTCCAAAAGCCAACTAAATCAGTGAAGGATAAAGTTAGCTCACTGACCCACTAATCTGAGTTCTTACAACAGGCCTCTGATTACTTCTTAGTCCTTCTGCAACAGCCAGTTTCTGAAATATAAGTACCACAAAACATGTGAAGTGAAAAAGATAAGAAACATGAGTCTTTGTGCAGAGCTGTGGATGACAGTGCTGTCCGTGGTCCTGAAAACAATGCAGTGGAGCTCTTTGAGGTGCTGAATTCCTTTCTCTGCTTTTGCTTTTTAATTCTAGTCAGAGCAGAAACCTCCACTGACACATCTCCGCTCTGGAGACAGTCCTCACCCTTTATTGTTTGTCTGACACGTCCCACTCAAAATACCAGTCAAACCACTTTGACGAGGATGTGCGCAGCAGGCTTTGCAATATCTGAAAATCCCCAGTTGATTATAATTGCCTGCTACTAACATTTGAAGCTTTTACCGGCTGATTTGTGTCTAAAACTTTCATCAGTGCAGCACGTAGAAATTATATTAGTTCAGTTCATAAGATTCTTCTGAATAGCATGGACAATTCGTATCATTACAAAGACATTTTAATGATGTATCATTATAATGTCAAGTTATGCACTACGGTAATGTGTAGCATGGAAGTTATGGAGAGTTAACCATATGAACTGTTAACCACAATAGCTCAACAGCTTCTTAGCTGCACATACAAACATACAAATGGGGGAAATATGAACCATCTGAAGCCAAGGTTCCTTGTTTATATCAACCACTGACCAGAAACATTACATTAGCAGAATGAGATCCAAAATGTCTTTTGGAAACACTGCATTTGAAAATCTAGCACCTCAGTACAGTCAGTCTTTCTCCATGCAACATTGAACACTGGAAAGATTTAACTTTTTCATCTCATATTATATATAATTGCAAACACTACTAACTAATTTTAAACATAAAGTCTCAATAAAATCTGCACTGGCTTTACCTGTTTTTATTTTTGAGGCTAAGAGTCCACTAGTCCCAACTCGTCCAATACATTCAATAATATGGTACTGGTTGAAAAATCTTTACAAGATGGTATGAAACTTCAGCAGAATTCAACAGGCTGATCTATTACTGTTCTTGTAATGGAAAATAAAACCATACAGATGTCAAATTCATCCTAGATTAAGTCCCTTCCTCATCTGTTATGCCTTGCATGTGCATTAAAGACCCAGAGTTCATCTTGTTAAACATAAACTATCATGATCCAAAGCTTCTGCCTGTGTGTGTGCTTCAGTCCACCAAGTTGGCATTCTGTGGGTCAAATTAATCTACTTCTATTTCCAGTGCTGGTGTTTATGCCCAAGGCAATACTGAGGGGGATGGGGGTGGGGGGTGACTTGCTGGGAAAAAGGTACAATTCTTTAAAAAAAAATAAAGAAATAACAAAATATTTAGGGAGAGTTTAGTCTTAGAACAAAAGTACTGATCTGCTGTTATGACACAATATTAAACCTCTCATGAGATGAAAAATGCATTTAGTTCCCTTCAATGTGACTGCTGTTGTGATGGGGGGGGGGGGGGGGGGTGATCAAAAGCCATTTTAACTGTATTCTATATGGATCATATTCACAGAAATTAACCACACAGTTCAAAATATATCTCTTAGATCCATATCGCAGGTTGAGACTCAAGTCTGGGGGAAGTGCTAAGTAGATAGCTGATCTTTTAGTCCTTTTAGAGCCACTCTTTCAAGAGGCTGAACACAGTTTCAGTCAATGCCAGCTTTAGTTCAATATCACAGAGAATTAATGAGGAAACTTCATAGTGAGCATCATTGAAATGTACCACCATGAGACAGCCTAAGTCAATTATGTGAATTGTGCTTTGATGCTCTCATTTGTTTAGGTTTTCTGGTGCGTTTTCCAGAAGCACAGTATGCTATAGATCACATGTGTGCATACATAATTCTCTTGACTATAAACCAGGAAACGGAGCATACGGCTGTAGGAACCAGTAAGAGGGTAAATACACCCATTAAATCTCATAACGTCATTGTCCCTGGCACAATATCCAAACACTCACCTGGACTCCCAATGACAACCATGATGCAAGGTAATTTAATCAAATGCTTTGGTTGAAAATGCATTGTAATGGATGGTAAAGCACATATTAGCTTTAAGTGGTGTTAAAAGTGATAAGATAAGATAGACAAGTCTGTTCAGAAAATAACAAACTTAACTCTGGGAGGACCCACATTAAGCTCCCAGACTTGAAAATTATTCCATAACAATACTCATCCATCACTGTGGATGCACTGCAAACCATTACTTGATTTTGAGATGAAGAAAGCATCTTATTGAACTGAGGAATGATATTGTAATATTTTAAAGTGAAGCAAATCCTAACAGTCCATTATTTCAACTGTTATTTTCATTACAAAAAGTTCACAAATTTCCCTTCAATGAAGTAATCTTATAACTACAATATAAATCAAAGTGGTTTTCCACAGATGAAATTTAATGCTTTCTTATGTGGATTCATTGCATCACAGCAGATCCAATTATAGTTTTAACTCTTTACTTGATATCCCACTTTCCAAATGCATTTCAATATGCTTCCAACAGCGCTGAACATTGATCCAGGAAGCTGTCTCCAACCGCAGAGAGCTACTTTAACATTTAGAACTGTAAATACACTTTTCTCTCTTGCCTTGCTTCCAAAGGTCCTGTATGAGATTTTCATGTGCTATTCTAGATTGTTCAACCAAGAGAATGTTTATCTTTTCCCTTCACCACTGCAGCCTTTTCCCCTGAAAGTGTAATACCGCCAATGAATGTAGAGAGACGAAATTAAAGCACCCAATTTGAAGCGGCACCACTTCACTGATAAGCTGTACCAGTGATCTGTGAGAGCACTCAGGGTCTGCTACATTATGACAATACAGAGGAATAAAGCAGATGAAAGAGAATAGTCTGGCAGAAGCAGAAATCAGATGGGCAGAGGGAGAGGAAAAACAATCTAAAGTCTAATTGTGTTATGCCTCAAGGCAGCAAAGAAGTTCGGAGAGACATTTTCTTTCCACATGTCATTCATAACAGTCCCTTTCTTAGCATAGTCACATTAATTTCCACACATTCACACATTATTTTTTTCTTTTTTTTTATTCCACCTTGTGATGTTTCCCCAGAATGCAGTTATTGAAAAGGAGACATGAAAGGCATGTGGTGAAAAACATATCCAGAGTCATTAGGTGTGACCAGAAACATGCAGCGCTGGCACTGAAGTTGTGCATTTAAGCATGTTGGCCAGATGAGTCTGAAACCTTCCAGGTCATTCTATGTCGTCTCTGCCTTCGGCAAGGAGAATGTGAGCTTGAAGCCTTGAAGCATTCAGGGCCAACAGCAAAGCCAGTGACTAAGTCACCTATTTATTTCTTTTTGTCCTGGACTTTTTCTTTTTACCCTCTTCCTTGAAAAATAAATAAATATAATATTAAACCAAGACTTGCATTCATAATAGAAAAGCCTTTGCGTGTTGCATCTAGATGCACATCCTGTTCCTGCTTGATCTCTCTCTCTTTTTTTTTTTTTTAAAGGCTACACAGTTAATCTGACTGAATCACGTCAGGTTGGTTTGGACAGTCTGTGCTTCCTGGATAAAAGAAAAATGGAAAAGTCATTACAGATAGTCTGCTTCTTGAACTGAACTAGTAATCTTTGATTAATCCCCAAAGGGAAATTATGTTATTTCATTGTAAATTTAAAAAAATAGACAATTAAAATTAAAATAAATATCAGTAGACAAACAACTGGAAATCCAAAAACTGTAGCAGAGAGAGAGTGGGAGGTTATGTTCAAATCTTCATGAATGCAGTGTTGTGTTTGCTGGCTGTGGGTAAGCGTTAGAGAGCTTAGAGCGTGCATGTGAAAAGCAGAGGTGCTCCTTCACAGGATCATGTCAAGAACTAGTGCTGCAAGCACTCCTACCACACTTCTTCTGGTCCGTTTCAGGGCTTTTGTGTGCCTGTATCATCCAAAGTCCATGGAGAGGCACTAGAGTCCACACGCACCTGCAGCCATGTCTACAAACACACAACATCTCTGCTCTCTACATACCAGCGCCACAAGCAGGTCTGTTTTACCTCCCAGAAATCTCACACTCCTCATGGAGAGAGGATGAAAACACTCTTCCTTCTCTTGCCTCTCATCTCCACCTTGTCTGTATTTATGGTCTTATTCCTGTCAGTAGCTGGTTTTTGGAAAGCATCATCAACTGCTCTCACATTACTTTCACTGTCATGGCAACTCATCATAACAAATGTTAAAAAGTGCCAGTTACCATCAGAAATCCAGTAGAACAGCACGCATGTAGAGAGGTGTATTCGTATAAAAAAGATAAATAAGAGTCAAACAACATACTTTCAATGGAAAGAAAAAAAGAAGCTTATTGGAAAATGTCAAGACTTGAGAGGCACCGTTCTAATGAATGAGAGCTATACCATACATCATTTGTCACATCATGTATACTTTATGGATAACAGTTCTCTATTCTTGCACAAATGTTTTAATGTAAATTCTGCACATTTAATATGTATCTCTATAAATGTGTTTACTTTGTGTGAATTTAACTTGTTTACAGCCAGTCAGTCTTTTTCATCATTATTTTTACTGTTAGTCCTGTAATTATTGGTATTATATGCCTTCTCAAATGTGGGTTGGATGGAAAAACAAGTGGTCTTCTGTCTGAAAACTGAAATTAAAATGAAGTGGGACAATAAGAAATGCATAGAAATGGTATAGAATGGATGGGTTGAAGCCCAGATTTGAATCCCATTTAAATGCTTTGAGGGGATAGCCACAAAATCCTGGAGAAGTTCAAACACCTCATACCTGAAGAGATTTTCTACAAGCTGATATTCAAACATTTAAATACGTTGACGTTAGACTGGTGGACAGTTGAGGAACATGTTCAGACTTTCCACTCAAACGGTTGGTTCTGTTTTCTGAGGCCAAGGCCAAAATTATTGCATCCATTTTTCTGAAGTGTTGTTCAAGTACACAGTCTTTATAAAAGCAGTTTACCCAATGGCGCATTTCTACATGTACAAAACTCCAGCTGCGTTGCCTCTGTAACTGAAGAGACCTCTTTATTAGTAATAATACCTGATGGAAACACAAGCCTCCCAGGAGTCAAGAGCAAACTCCAAAGGTACTTTTTTATATTTGTATATGTTATGTCACTTTGCATCGTGCTACCCAGGTGATGTTTTGCTTTTAACACACATTTGAAAATATTATTTGTAGGTATACAATTAATAACACCTTAATTTCCTTAATTTGAGTTTATTCAAAGCCTGTTGGTCCATAAACTTGTACTCCTGTTTTAGCTGCAGTAAATATATCTACAGGAAACACGGAAACATGTTTTACCTTTTATAATTTACCACCAGTGTTTAAGTAGCCTACCAGTGCTGGTTGAATCAGCTGGCATGTCCAAGTAGCCTCGTCGGGGGCGTCCTGAACTGGTTCAGGTATGTTAGGGACCTCTGACACTGGAAGGCCTTGTTTCATGGCCATGTAGTGTACGACACACAAGCCAATATTATTCTGCACAACTTGGATTTATAGAGCAGAGTTATCCAACTTGCATCAAAGCACAACCACCTCACCTTTTTGATACCATTCATGCATTTTAAGAGACTTTGTCAGTTTATCAAGTCCATTTAATCAAACCGTTGGCACCTTTAAGAAGCCCATTCTGAAGCCTCAATATGTGAATCGATTAGGATACATTTATTACATTTAAGATGTATTCTCACGTTCAGCAGTCCACACAAGATATAAACGTTATAAAGTCTGAGAATAATATCATTGTTTATGTGCACTTCTTCCTGATTTACACACATGTGGTTAGAGGCAGGTGTAGATTCAAAAAGTTAAAAACTTTTTTTAATTTTCATGAATGCCAAAACGTGTAAATTTAGCTCTGCTCACGGTTTACGCACAAATGTGTCCTGCTCGAGTTCCTGAACGAGGCCCTCAATGTTGAGCAGGAACCTGTGGATAAAAGATCGCTTGACGTTGCTCTTTGATAACTGTGTCAGCATTGAATTTGAATAATGAAGCTATTATTATTATATAAGTTTCGCACCTTCTGCAGTTCCTTTTCCCAACTGAGTATGTGGTTGTGCCTTGCAAGATTCTTGAGAAGGATCAGATATAAATCATCCATGCTGGTCATAGTGCTTGCATCATTAATATGTAAATCTTAGCACACATGTTGTGTGATAAATGTTGAAATCTAAGTGCAAGCTGAGGGTGACAAACATGCTAATTACCTATGATATTTTATGCACGGGAAGTAATTGGGCTTTCACCGTCCTAAATAGCAGAGCAGATGGCAAAGTGACATCGGGTTTGCTGGCTGAACATTCATTTTAAATACGCATTGCTTTCAGTGGCTGACATATGCAGATTTTGCTATATTTTTCATGATTCTATATTTTTCACCATACCGTAGCTTTATTCTTACAATTAATCTTTCAAGTGCATTTTTTACCCAAATATATTTGAAATTTAATACTGACTATGAAATAATGTCCAATTAATAACAACAAAACCAGAAGACATGAAATTATCCTGACTCACCAGATGGGATTTCCAAAGTCAGATGTCCATACAGTGTTACAGAAGCAAGGAAGTCCTTTTGAAAATCCCCAGTGTGGCTCTATTCACAGGTCACTTATTCCAGGGTCTGGAGAAAGACACAAGAAGGAGAAGAAAAAAAAAACACAAATCAGAGCAGACATGGAGAGTGAGCTCAAGATTTTAACTGACTCAGTCACCACAAATGCCCAGCGATCCAGGATAAATAGCCTTGAAGAAATGTCAGTCCAAGGAAGAACATAAGCTAAACCACACCAGGGCAGCAGCCAAGAAAAGACCATTTGACAGATGCACAGTATCTTTCTCCTTGCCTGGTCAACATGATCATTTTTCTGCCTAAACAGCTGCCGTGGAATGGCTCATTACACCATCACTGCAGCTGGAAAGGACAAGTGACACGTTTCAGCCGTTTGGTTGTGTGGTGAAGCCTCAGCCAGAGAATGTTCCTCACAAATGTGCAAAGACACATGAGCAATAGCTATCAAGAAACTCATAACGAACATCATTTAGACACCGTATTTCACAGAAGATCAGGGAGTGACATTAGCTATTGTCTTCAGGCAACAATTATATTTAACTGAAAACAACATTGGATTCAAAATTGTGGTTTGATTCTTTTTACATTTGCTCATTTAGTCTATAGTCTAATTACATTTTCTCATGATGCCAAGAGAATATACTACAATAACTATGATCACGTGATCAACATAACATATGATCAAGGGGGGGTTAGGGGAATGCATTCAGAGTTTTTTTTAGCTTGTATGGTCTGTGAGAATGTTAGCTGGTATTGTTTATGTTTTGAATTTTATGTTTTGAATCAGGGAAAGGTCCAAAGGAGATCTGGCCAAGTGGGCATCGACATACATCCTAATGGACAACATGGTTGTCATACAAAAGCAATACAACACTTAGGGCCCGATCTTCCTCCAAACCTAAACCTATTAAGGGATAGCGGGTGGCTGGAGGGGCGTTCCCCCGCAAAGAATGCAATCTTCCACCTCCCTAAACTCGCAATCTTACCTGCGCTAACCACAATATCATGCATGGGAGTGGTTAGGGCGTTCCACCTGTTTAACCAATCAGTACGTCAGTAGCCATTGCCTTTAAGAGCAGGTTGCGCTACCCACTACCCTCTACCTGCAAACCACTATGGAGCGTCTTTTCATCCAGATCGGAGCAGCTCTCAAGCGCAGCTCTTCTGGGACTCTGCTGTAGAGCTTCCTCCTCTTCCTTCCTTCCTCCTCCTCCTCTGCACTGATATATACATAAAAATATTTTTACACAGACAATTCCTATCGGCTACCTGAAAGTCCCAGATAGTTGGTGCGCTCCTGGCAAACACACTCAGGAAACATATTCTCAGCAGGGGGTGCTGGGGGTGCTGGGAGTCTGGGACAGTTGTGCGTCTTGGCGCAGCTGATGTGCTTTTTAAAATACTGCACAACGAATCATTGGATGTGCATTTAACGATCACGAACGAACGAGTTGCGCTTTCTGCAAACTCTGTATCTTGCGAGAGCAGGTTGAGGATAGCGGGTAACGGGTGGTTAGACCACCCACTACTCGTGATAGCAAGATACTAAGTAAGGTAAACCAGCGATCGCAAGATACCGAGTTTGCGGAAAAGCGCCCCTATTGCCACGCCTACAATGTGCGTAAGGGAGTCGGCATAGCAGGTAGCAGCTTTAGGGAAGCTACCAGCTACCCGCAATTTGCAGCTAGCGGCTAGCTGGAGGTGTACGATCGGAGCCTAAGTGCACACAACACACTCTTGAAAATAAAAAGGAAAAATTACATTTGTTGGCAAAAAATAAATGAATAAAATCCAACATCATCCAGTGGTGTCATTTTCCACATTATTTTAAATGGATTTGAAAGTTTTCCAAGTATCATCGATCAACCTTAGTTCAGTTTTGAGAATTTTTAATGTCAAGGATGCAGAATAATAATAAGAAAAATATGAAGAATAAGAATAAGAATATGGAGAAGAATGAGAAGAAGAAGAAGATTTCTTTTTTCAAGTTTAATTAGAACTCAGTTGGAGAAAAATCACAGGAACACAAGGCATAGATGCTTGTAGATCTCGGTAGACCTTTTAACAAATAGGAAGGGAACCAAACCAAGGAATGTTTTACAGATAAGAGTCATTGGGTGCACACCTCTCCACAGCTGTAGAGATGACCGGACAGTTTTGAAATAAGTCACAATGAAGAGTTAGACAGCAATAAATAGTAACATATCTCAAAGCCCAGTCATATTGAAATGAAATGAAATGAAAAATACTTTATTTATCCCATAAAGGGAAATATTGTCAAATGACTGAGTCACACCTTTATAGAGATCAACACCATAACCTGAGTTTAGAGACCAGCTTGGCATTATGAGCCATTATGAGTTCCTGTCTAATGTTAAAGTCCAAGAAGAGTTACTCTTCTCCTGATGTTAAGATCATTGAAGATATTAGATGGCAGTTATTTTTAAATAAAGAACAACATGACTACTTTTGTCTGGGCTTAAAACCAAATTTAATTTCTGCTTGTTGGATCGTGCACAACTGAAAAAAGACGGCAAAAGTTTTAAAAGTAAAAGATAGACAAAAAAGTGAATCTGTATGAGAGAGATTGTAAAGAAGAAGACCTAATACAAAACCTTGAAAGATTTTGTAAACAAACAATCATTTTAACTGTGTCAATTTTGATCTATAACATACCTTAAAATATGTGAATAATAAATCAGTATGTACATCATGAGACTGAGTGGGTCCATTGCTGGAACGGTAAGATATGAGAGCCAAAGCCAGGACACAAGCCAGCAAACTTAATTCAATCACATGGAGGCAGTCCGATCGGCAGATAACAGATGGGCAGCAGGGAAAGGTAGAAAACAGAATTCCAAATCCATCCAAATAATCAGCCAGGCAAAAAGACAAAAACCCAGGAATAGGCAAAGGTCATAAACAAAACAAAGAAATCAATACTGGACTAGGTGCAAAGACAAGGTGACCATGGAAAAAAAAGTATACTATATATATATATATATATATATATATATATATATATATATATATATATATATATATATATATATATATATATTTAATTATGGGAGAGAGGGAGTGAGAGAAGCTAATGACTAGCTGAACAGGTGAGGAGTGAGAGAAGCTAATAACTAGCTGAACAGGTGAGCAGCACAACAAGACACAGCTGTGGATGATCTAAACAAACAGGAAATGTACAGAGGAAACCGTTTTACAGCAAACCCAGAACTGAAGCTAAGTGAGTGTAGAGAGAGAGAGAGAGAGAGAGAGAGAGAGAGAGAGAGAGAGAGAGAGAGAGAGAGAGAGAGAGAGAGAGAGAGAGAGAGAGAGAGAGAGAGAGAGAGAGGACTACAAAACAGAATGAAAAAAATACTTAAATAATCTTCTTATTATCTTTTTTTTATTATTTGTATGGAATTACCATTGTTCGTCTCCATATATGTATATAGCAAGCATAAAACAGTAATGCTCATCCAGTGATTATGAACTGGTAAAAGGCCTAAAAATATGGCTCGAAAAGCCTAATGCCTGCTGGGAATGGTGCTCATTATCAGGTTGGTGGTGAATAAGGTTGGTGGCGTTCCTGACTTGCAAAGACACATTAAAGCTACTTATAAAGGTCATGACTACTTGAGCAAAAAAAAAAAAAAAAAAAAAAAAATAGGATAATTTCAAATCTGTTATAAATCCCCTGGATTTAGGAAATTTGATGCACGACTCCAGAGATGTGAGCTGCTATCACCTTCAGAGTGCTCACCTCTTCTGCTAACTTACCAGTGCTGCGATTTTTGATCCCACCCAGTGAACAGGCTAATCCACTGTTGGAGGATTTGTGAGCTGCGGTACACAGTAATTGTGCCGCTGCAAAAATGAGTGTGGCTTAATTGGAGCAAAGACTTAATGAGGGCCCCTTGAGAATTATCATCTGTGGCTTAGAAATGGCCCAGGTAGCAGAAGACATGGTCAAAAGGATCAGCTCAGAGCTTCCCAAATTGGACTGACACCACTGAGCTGCGACTGTGTTGGTACAATCTTTAATTTTTTTCTCTCTTATTTTTTTTCTGTCTTGATTTATTTTGAGAGAGAAGTGAACTAACATAAAAATCTCTGAGGAAAACATGCTTCCAAAACCAACAGTATTCTATCAAAGCAATCCTGGAGCGTCTGCTTGTTTACCAACAATACCATTTCTGGGCTTAAATTTACTGTAAATTCTGCATTTTTAACGACAATATTTATACCTTAACAACTAATTAAATGTTAAAATATTTGTAAGTTGTATTTTTATTCTTACCAATAATCAGACAGAACTTCCACTGTTTATGGCTACGGTGAAGATTTTTAACAGTATTCTTATGATCAGTTAATTAGTACAAAACCTACAAATTGTCACACCAACAATGGAAAACACAAAATGTTAAAGTGGTCACACTATGCTCATTATCAGGCATCTAATTTTAATCTTTGATACCTCCATATTAACTGCGCACTCCATAAGCCTGTAATCATTTCTGAACACAAAGACCAAGAATCACAAGGAGAGGCTCTTCCTGAAAAAGAGCAGATTTGGCTCAAGGGTTTTTTGATTGACTGAATTCCATGAGGTTTGCCAACAGGCAGAGCTAATGACTCATGAACATGCACAGCTCCCATTGCCGGTCAGAAACACACATTTTCAACATATCAACTCATTATCAATGATGGGTTTTTTAACTTTTTCTGTAAATGATCTCAAGACCTCAAATCCTTTCAAGCATCATTGAGCAAGAATCAGATTCTGCACACCAGTGGATGAAACGTGACAAACATTGCAGCTAAACGTCTCTGGTGCCACATCTATGGAAAACACTTTGCTATTTATATGCTATTGTGTAACATTATAGATTTTGTTGTCTTTCTCACCAGCTATGCACCATATATGATTTTCCGTACATGCACATTCTGTACACACGTGTCAATCAGAGCAGATGTGGGAAAAGCAATAAAATGCTGACCATTTAGACAATGTTAGGAACCAGGAAATAGAAAAGCCTGTGATCAAACTACGTTTGATCCATAGTTGCATTAAGGCCATCTTGGCGAGACTCAAGAACAGTAGTCGCTGTACCAACAGTGTTTGTACACACATGCCAGTCACCAGCACAACACAGTTTACTAACTAACCACTTGAGAGTTCAGACTCAAGCATTGGAACGGCAGACTTTCAGCCTTAGTCTTTTTTTTTTTTAATCCAGTGACGTCCATTGCCTTACTTTGTTGCTGGCCTACATAAACAAACCGGACACACTGATCCATGGTTGACCAACTTTCACAAAAGAAATTTCTTTGGTGACAAATTTTAAACAAAAGCAAAATGCTTAGTCAGAGGTGCTAGCAGATCTACGAGGATGGAAAATGTGATATATTAAATATTCAATCGTAAAGAGCTGAGGCTTTTGCTCTTTTGGACGCACATTGATGAAGAATGTGACCACACGAGGAAATCCTCTATGACATCAGAGAGAGCCGATGTCAGAAAAAACTCTTCAGGATTCTCAGTACCCTGAAAATTGAGTATTTACGTCCAATGGCATGATGCAAGTCTGATTGTTTTTGAGTGTCTGGCCACATCTATGATGGTAATTCATCCTAATATATAAAAGAGAAGGGGGAAAAACAAAAACTCACTAAGAAAAAAAGGAATACAGAAAATTCTCCACCACTAAGTAACCAGAACCAGGAAATTAGCTATTGATCAAATCAACTGTGTAAACTTCAGCTGTAATTATTTCATTATTCAAAAAAATGGCTCCCTGTAAAGAACTTTTGGCATTAAACCAACACTTTTGTGTTTGAGAGGTAAAGCAGGCCAGTCTCTAGCTCTTCAAACAGTTTATTTCTCCAAGGAGCGTGTCTGCACTTGACAGCCGCAGATCAGATATGAATGACCAAGATAAATGCTTAGGCTCTGAAGTCAGATCAATTCAATCCAGCAACTGTCCTCACCAGGAACAAAAGGCCACACTGTCAACAAGGCTCAACTCACTTCAGCGCTTATTCACTGTCTTTCTGTCCTTGTTACATAAATGCACAAAACTGTGAATATCCTTCTTTTAAAAGATAAACAGATATTCTCAAACCTGTGAGCCGTGATTTAAAATGATAAATTTACATTAATTTTGGTTGCTCAGAATTTTTGGTTTTACTTTTCCACTCATCTTGTGCAACAGCTTTAAACCAGCCCCAGGCAGCAGTTTCACTGTGCAGGAAGAAATAAAGGACATGTTTGTGCAATAAATTCAACTGATGAAACAAAAGTGCCAAAGGAACATTTTAGGCCCAGCTCCATTGATTCTAAGTCCAATTACATTGCTTACACAATAAGGAGCAATAATGACAAATATTGCTAGATTTGTCTCTGGATTTGTCTTTGTTTTGCTATAGCTTGGACATTTTCCTTGTCAATGATTTTGAAATAAATATATATATATATATATTTGGATACATGCCCAGTCAATGTTGTTAGTTTTGAACTCTACTAGTGCCAAATCTTTATTTCAAGTTATGCTGGTTACTATTCTTAGTTACAGCTTACTCACTGTCCTTTAACTTCCCAAATATAGAAGATCTGAACTATAGATTCAATCGTGAATATAATACCTCACCACAGAGAAAGTATGACCTAAAGTACTACTACCTATTACCTATTAGTAGTTTAACCAATTACTACTTATCGTACTATCGGTGTCAATATTAAGCCACTGTTATTGTTAACGTGGCAAATCAGGACATGGATATAGATGTCAAAGAGATGATTGATTATTCAAACTATCACTGCACCTTCCCTCAATGTTTCACATCTCTTCCCCACATCTCACATTTCACATCTCTTTCTCTTTGCTCCTCTCATTTCTATGGGAACAGGAAATAAAATATGGAGTACTTCAGTTTAAGTTCTGCCATAGACATCACCTTTCTAGATTTTTCCTGGGACTGATGGGACATGCTTTAGATGCCACCAGGAAAACTCAGCCGTATGTTCGTCTTGTTTCAAACTCAGCTCTTTTTGGTGTGCAATCCTTTAATAAATACTCACACACTTTTACCAAAACCAACTGATCCTGAACTCATGATATCTATCTTCAGAATACCTCCTCTCAGATCGACCAGGCATCTCATCTTAATCACTGAGAATCTGCCAGTCCACCATCATATGGTTGAGATTTTCATTAACTTTGTGAATGGGCTCATTTTTTCTATTTGTGATATGAAACAAACAATATCAGTATAAGTTTTTTTTTTAAAATTAATTAAAGTGTTGAACATTTCGAAAACCAGTATGGAAAGAAAGCACACACAAAAAAAACAAACATTAAAGATCATTTCTCAAACAGATAATTGATAAGATTAAGGTCAAGGGAGTTTGGAAATAATTCTTACATCGTTAGCACCGAGAAAGATCACAGGAGAACCTGCTGCAGAACAAAATAATGAAGTAAATAATGAGATGGATACTGTGTAAGACAGGTGTATCATATTAGAGTATACCACAAAGCACAGGAAGATATTATTTTCAATGAACTGATATTGTAGCTAATGGAAAGACCAGACAGTGCAAATCAGCTGCATGTTTCAAGCCTGCAATTTATATTGCCTGGAGTAGCTTCATGAAAATCTTAAAACAGTCTCCCGATCTTTCTTTTTATCTTCATCTCATCAAAGAGAATAAAAAAATAAAATAGACTGAAAAAAAGACAAAAAAAAAAAAACAAGAAAAGCAAAGTCAGCCGTCTCACTTACTTTTTTTCTTTTTTAAACATCCAAAGGAAACATTCCTAAAGAAACTCAGAGACGATTCATTCAAAAGGTCACGCAAATGTCAAAACATAAAACATTAATAAATAGATGAAAAGAATACACACACACACACACACACACATATATATATAGACACACACACACACACATATATATATATATATATATATATATATATATATATATATATAATTCAGAGATATGTCTTTGCAAACAGTTCTGAAAATACAAAAAAAGAAGAAAATAAAAATATAAAACCATGTCAGGACGTGTTGACACTTTAAACAGATAGAAGAATGAAGGAATTTGCCAGGGAACGATGACAATAACAAAACAGAAACAAAAGAAACATGCATATTAAAGTAAAAGAAACTAGAGCAATACATTGATTCATAAAGGTACACAAGAAGGTGTAAAAAACAAAAAAATAAAACAAATAAAAATCCCATCGGAAAATATACACACGCATGAGAAAGTAGAATACTTTTGCCTTTGCCCCTCACTGAGAGCTCAATGGCTACCACGGTGTAATGTTGCGTGAGTACTTTCCAAAACAAAGGTTTATTGCTTCATTGCTTGTAACAAACAGTGCCTGAGTCAGACTCCTACTGTGTTTCAACCTTGGGACCTTGTTTTATGAGGTCAATTTTGAACAATTTGCAGGGAGAAGACTAAAACAGGGCCCTGCCCCCACTCACTCATGCCTACCACACCGGTTACAAAATACAGTGTCAGACTGAATCAGTCCTAATTGCAGAAAATCCAACACTCTAACTCCCATGCTGTCATCAAAAAACTGAGGGATCTGTCGGTTCTAAACTGAAGACACTTCAGAAAGGTTTTGTTCGTATTCCAAAACTTTGAAGAGGACCTTTCATTTCCACTAAGTTCTGCATGTTAACCTGTGAAACTATGCTGTAGACCACAGTCCTAAAATCCTATAAAATATAATCCATGCAGTTCATGTGTATTCATGTTTCTATCATCCTAACAACTAGCTATTCTTTTTTTTTTCTTTTTTTTTAAATGAAACTCAGTAGAGCAGCCACTGCTTTGTACAATTGTCTCATAAAACACTGGTGTGATTAAGCATAACTGAAGATAATCTTCCTTTCTGTCTTCTTGTCTCTGTTTAATCTCTTTCGTGGTACTGTCCTACTTATTAAAAGAATGTTTTGTGTTGCTAGTGCTAAAGACTTTGTGCACAGAGATGCAATAGGGTGCAATGTCATGGAAGAAAAGCAGCCATAACGGCCAAATTATTATTATTTTTTTTTTTTTCAAAAGGGGGCATCCTAAATCCTAGGTAACATAACGTAGGTAATGAAATGCTGTCAGTCTGCTGGCATTGTATGATTAATGACTTAATGACACATATGAACCCAGTAAAGGACTATAGAGATAGGGTATGCTCAAGTTACAGTCACATAACATATATGGAAACAAATGATCAAATGCATCATTGCATTGTGCCTTGGCAATATCATTTTTAATTATTTATAATCATGAAATATCCAGAACAGTAAACCTCTGTCCTACCGGTGTGTTATTCTTCCTGAAAACTCTCTCTCTCTGTCTGTCTCTTTTTTTTTTTTATCACATGTATCTTTTATGCCATACATCCAGCCCTGAGAGGTGACTCAAAGCTCCTGGCCTGAAGCCCTCACACCCTGCCACACAAGCACACGGGTGACGTGAGACTCCAGGAGCACTGATGTGATAACGCATGCCACCAAATCCACAGTTAATTGGACACTTCCTCCAGAACAGGCCCGTGGTAAACAGCAGCTAGTAAATAACAAGCTTAAGTCAAGGCTCCGAAATGAACAAGAGGGAAATGCTCAGATAACAAAACCAACAGCAGATGTGCTCTGCATTGTGTTATGTTCAGAACAACAACTCCTCTTTGACTGCATAATCCTCAGCATTTTTGCTCAATTGATTAGCCTTCCCATGCTAAACAGCCTGCATCTTGGCCCAATTTGTCTGGATTTGAAGGCAGAATCATGGCTGCTCCAATCTTCATGCCAAATGGACATTTGTGTGCAGAAAATGGTCAGCAGCCAGGTACTGAGGAGGATTCCTCATGATCAGAAAGGATTCTATGGAAGAAGATTAAAAGAAAAAAAAAAGACTTATGGAAATATAGCTTTGCATTGTGCTAGTATGGTTCTGTTTCTTTATGAGCCAGTCCACATGAGGTTTTTAAACTGCTGCAAGATGAGAGGTCTTACAGAGATAAAATGTACATCTCAATGTACAAAGAACTGTTGGTTCTTTGTAGAGTAAACAGAGCTCACAGAGTGTTTTACTATCCAACACATTCCATTAGACATGTTTTAGAAAAAGATTTATGTTTATATATTTTGAAAATACTTTTTGTCAAATTTGTTTCTATTCACTTTATAGTACTAGATGGCACATTTAATAGATTGAAAAACAAATCTAAATAAACTGTTAGCAATGTCCTCTGTGGTAAAGACACAGTGTAATGCCCTACTGGTAAATGATGAATTAAAATATCTCAGTAATTCAGTCTTCTCATCATGCATGTTGTGATTTCTTCTGCATCTGGCTCATAGATCGAGTGGTGCAAACGCAACCATTGTTACAAAGGCTTAAACTGAAATAAAACACAGTGAAGAACAAATACATCAACAGACGAAGATGGATGAAACTAGCTGAGCATTTTAGAGCAATTTGTTGAAGCAAATTATCATCCTCTCAATCAAGGATACTGGACTCTCCCCTGACTTTCTGATTCTGTCAGTAAACTATAGACCAGGGGTTCTCAAACTAAGATATGGGCCATAAGTCCATATCTACTCTCCATTGAAACCCAGAAGTCCAGAAAAAATGTAAACAAAATAATGTTTATATCGCTTTTTCACTGTGAACTATATCATGTAAAAACAGCATATGATAATAATAAGAAAAAAATGAATAAATAACTTATTTTAAATTAAATGCACTGCATTCACTGCAGAAAATTCAGAATTACAAATAAGGAAGAAAACATGGTCGGCATAAACATGAATACCTGACCACTAATTTTTCATTTACAGTTTAAATGTTTTGGTTAGCTTAGCTAGCGTTTTGACATAGTTGGTTTATTTTGAGCAAAAAAAAAAAAAAAAAAAAAAAAGAGTTTGGTTTCCAAGCTAAATTTTTTTAAAGACCCACCCTATTTTGCTTCTGAGTGGCTCTAAATTACAAACTCTCATGTACTGATAGGCTACTTGTTCCTGTCATTTATAAGAGCATTCTGCTCCGCCCTCCTCCTGTTTCACTGACAGCTGTCACCAGCACAGCTGTCTAACTGTCACAGACGGTCAGAGTAGAAACACAGACGCAGCAGGGCAAAAGCTGGTGAATATAAGAGGAGACATCTCTGGATCGATGGGAATTATATCCAATGACACTGTATTTAATGATACAAATAATTCATTAACATATTTATGAAAGGCTAATTTTAAGACTTAGGTGTGCTGGATCAGGACGGACATGCCTCGCGGTCCAGATCTGGTTTGAGGTTCTGGCTTTGAGAAGTCCGGCTATACACTGTATAACGAGAACGTGACAGACACTTCTGTGCCTTTTTGAAGCCTGTTATTTTAGCGTTACCAGGGACAACATTTTGCCAGGAGCCAACTCAGCCCAACCCATATGACGCCATAAAAGGGCAAATGTGTGGAATGAACAAGCCCATCTCAGCGAAGATACCACATGCTAGCTATTTTAGCTACCATTTATTTTAGCTTAGCTTATGCCAACATATGCTAACTGATGTTACCTTACATTACGTCTGAATAAATCTGTCCATCCATTTTAAACAAGCAATGTCATAGCATCCATGGCACTAGCCACTTGCTGTAGATGCTACCTGCTAACATAGACTAGGTAAGATCCTACTTAGCTGGATGCCATTCATTTGGCTTATTGGCCCAACTTTAGCAACCAACAGCAGCATCTCTATATTTGCAGAGGTGAAGGTGGCTGAACTTGCCTGCAAGTGTTGAGCTGGTAGCTGAAGGCTGGTGAACCACCTTCACCCACAGAAACTGGTTTTGGTGGTTTTTGGATAACATTAGCATCATGACAAGTTAAAATAACAAGTAAAATAAGAGTGACAGTGCACTCTTAGCTTTTAATTCACAGCTGAGATGTCAAATTCACCCAAAAATGCTATGCAGTAAGAAGAAAGCATTAAAAAAAAACTGAAATTATGCATCAATTTGTAGCATTATATAAATTTACCTGATGAGGAACATAAAAATTTACTCATATAAAGTTGTCATGGAGGCAAAATCTAGACCTAAACTGTGTGTGTACCAAGCAGTAAAATATTTATTTTTGCATTAAAGCTGGACATTTTACCATCAGGGTCAACAGATGTTGATTCCTATGTTTTGGAGCAACACCCTTGTGGTCATTTGATGAACTGCACATTTTGGCCGTTTGGCAATGTCCATTTAACAGGACCAAAGGTAGCCCCTTCAGACAAACCAACCAGTGCATGTCCCTAACCAAGACTGGATTTCCTTTGGACAATTCCAAATTTCCTTGATCACCTAATTTTATCAATGCTTATTGTAGTTCTCTCACTTAGGTGGATATATTACTAACATTGCCATCTAAACTACACCTTGCTGTGCCCAAAATAATTTGCACAAAAATGCTTGCTAACCTCACAGCAAATGTAAAAATGCTTCTTGCCACAAAGAGTTATAGAATTCTGAGAATATCATTCATATTCTTTTCCAGGAACTTTGGACTATGACAGATGACTTTTCAGAGGCTTAGAAGTTTGTGAGCTGAAGAAATTTTCATAAAGTAGTGAATGACAGGGAGTTAATGAAATGCTACAGATTAGAATGCTCCTAATGTGTTATCTGACATGAAAGGGATCGCAACACTAAGATTCTTTGCAAGAAGAAAAATGTTCACAGTGCAGCAGTGACAACTTTCCTCTCACAATAATTTTATGCTCTATTAATCTAGCCAGTGATATTCAGCTTGTTTGTTCACCGTTTTATGGGAGATTGATTTAAATGCCACCACTTTCACGGCTCAAGTACACCTGCAAACAATTGGAGAAATTGATGAAAGCTGAAAACTTACCGGCATGATATACAGTATAAATGTAAGCAAATTGATCCAACAGCTATCAGTGGCTGCTGTGCAAGTAGGAGTCTGCCATCAGGCATAGGTAACTTTTAAAGCATAAAATTTAGGATGTTGGTTGATTTTGATGTCTTGACAAAATGTATGACATTTATGTAATTATCCTTTTGTAGATTACACATTCTCACATGTGTCATATGTAGCAGCAGGGTCTACCACACATCCTCCATCACCTCCTTAATCTGAGTTGTTTCTCTATTACAAAATGTTGAGAAAAACTAAAAAAAAAAAAAAAGACATGCCATGCTTTTTTTTTTTCTTCAAACAGGTTTATGAGGTGCTGATGAAACATTTGATATATTTTGCTCAAAACCAATCACATATGTGCATATCCTGCCAGGGTCCTGCAGATCCCAGTTTTAACACTATCATGCCAGTCGGTTTGTGCTTCCATATCAGGGCAACTGGATGAGTCATATTGCCCAGCTAATCCACTATTTATCAACATTCACAAACAGTTAGCTCAACAACAGACTTTATCTCAACTCTGCATCTGTGGGTTAAACACAACTAATGCAGTGTAATCAGGATGGAGTTTCTTCTGGAAATAAGAGGGAGAAAATCTACGAAACATAAAGAGCTCCCTTCTTGTTACCTCCTTCATGGAACATTACACAGACTGAATCCGGAATTGTGATATTACAAACACCATATGAAATAGCCACCTTTGGGTTTTAAAATGATGAATTTTCATAATGAGCCTATTTGAAAACGTTCTGCATCCAGAAATAAATTCTCGCTACGACTGAATTTGCATAGTAAACACATTAAGTGCATTAGCTTCATCCAGCTCATCATCGCCCCCGTCTTGACAGTGACACAGTTTGGTGCTGGTACAAAAACACACATTAAACGCACTGTATAATGATATCAGTCAAACACTGCATTATATCGCAAAAGTTAGGACTGACCACTGTGAAAGGAAGTCAGGCACCAGTTCTCTTTTTCCTTTGTACCTGCAGCATTTTCTATCAACTCAGAGCTAGTCTTGTGAAAATTTAATTTCATGGGTGAAGATGAAGCAGATGGGATGCTGGTCTCTGGACAATTAGAGTTATTCCACTTTTCAAATATGAGTGTCCCCTAGTGACACCCTGATTTTCTGTTAACATTGCATAAAAAAAAAAAAAAAAAAAAAAAAAAAAAAATTACCAAATTCAGGGTGGAATTATGTACCAATGTTACTATGAGCTCAGCACTATGCCACATACTAGATAAGTATTACTAGTATTTTTGTGGACAAAACCTTCATCAGAAAACCATCATTATGTATTTTCTTTTCTGTTAATATTAAGATATAACAGGCCAGTCCCATGAATTAATTATTTCCACTTATGGCTCATCAACAGAAGAGAGAAAAACCTAAGTTTGATTGAAGTGATGGAATTCCATTGGAACGTGTAATATCTAAAGCCATGTTTGAAAATTATTTTTGGGGATATGAAAATGTTGGGTCTTTGTGCAGTTTCAGAAGTTTTTGTTGCAGTATCTAACCTTTCCTTTCTTCAGGCCTTGCTCCCCGAGAGGACAGCCCAATCAAACTATGCAAACCCAAATATTCATCTCAAAGATAAAGATCTGAGTGCTACTTGCAGAAATGTCAGATGTTATCGCCATCCTTTTGAATTGATTTCTCCCCACCTTTCAGACAGGTATTTCTCGTGCTGCTGCACTCGCACTGAAGTGGGCTTTTTGCCATCAATAACAGCAGCATGTGTGACTCAAGGTTGTGCGTCTGTAGGTCAACAAGATACAAAACAAATCCACTGGTCCATGTCTGTTACATGCATCAAAGTCAAACCTTTTTCCAATATCCCTCATCCTATGTGAGAATCAATGTGTACCAAAAGAAATGTAGATATGCTTTCACTGTTGCTGATTTTGTCATCACTTTAAGATCTTACAACTGTCTTCAGCCTCATATCAGAAAAACATTTATTTTGATTTCTCTTTTCTTTCAATTCCGACAGTATATTAGGGTCATTGTATTTGTTAATATACATCCCTCTTTGCATTTCAGACTTGCAGAATGTTCATAAATAGTTGATACAAGAGCACATAGGGAAAAAAAAAGATTAATTCAAACTAGCAATGTCAACAGGCAGTTTTAATGGTGAGTTGATAAAAAGCAGCATCCATTAAATATTAAGTATTTAAAAAGCATGATGGACAGATATTCTGAACTTTGTTAATAAATGCATGAAAAAAATGATTCAAATGTCTAAAAATAATGTTGCTAAAAGAAAGACTGGAATAACTTTAAATATTTCTGTTAAATGACCCAATAAATCTGGATGAATGGGATCTCCAATCCTTCAGATGAAAAAACATTAAGAGCCGTCATTCATCAATAACGGATTTGACCAAACGAGCAAGAGAGTACTTTGGGAAACCTTTGTCAAGCTTTTTAAGAGGTCGACTCACAACTACCACTTAACGTTATCAAGAAGTGGTGTCGACATCTCTGTGCTTAGAGGCATCTGGGGGTGGGAAGAATAGTCACACAGTGGAAATGTGTATTGTGCTTAGAAGAGTCCCCGTGACCCTTCGGAGGATGAAACGGGTATAGATAATGGATGGATGGATGGTTAGAAGAGTCAGTATTCTAGATATTTTCTGAGAGAAATGGGTGCCATGTGCTCGGGACTAAAGATGAAGAGGACCATTCAGTGTTGTCAGTAACGAGACCAAAAGCCAGTGTCTCTCCAAGAATCATCCCTCAAGGTTCAATTCTTGGACCACTGTTATTCAACCTCCACATGCTTCCCTGAAGTCAGATGATACATGACAACAATGCTACTTACCACAGCTGTGCAGATGACACGTTTACTTGGCTCTTTTGCCAAATGACTCTGGTCCATGAGAGTCACTCTGTTAGCGCTTGGAGCAAGTGAGTCGCTGGATGCAATCATACTTCCTTCAATTAAATCCATACATAAAAGAAATATGTCTATTTGGTATCAGAATAAAAAGAATAAAAGTATCCAGAGGGCTCAAGACAAAAACCCAGGTTAGAAATCAGGTCTGAGCCAACTAAAACGCCAAGATTTCAAGATTCAAGTCCCTTTATTGTCATTTTGCAGGCATAATAAAATCGTGCAAAATTTTGTTATGCCTGCATAATGACAGTAAAGAGACTTGGATCTTGAAATCTTGGCATTTTAGTTGGCTCAGACTTGAGCTTCAGCAGCCACATCAAGGCTGTGACTAAAAAAAGGTTGTTTTTTTTTATCACCTTAAACAAATATCAAGCATCAGAGAGCTGATGTCCACAGCAGATATAGATCAGCTCATCCATGCCTTCATCTCCAGCAGGCTTGACTACTGTAGAAAGATGATTAGACAACTTTAGCTCATCCAGAATGCTGCTGCCAGAGTTCTAACAAGACCCAGGAAAACTGGTCACCATTTACCTACAGAATAGAGTTTAAAACGTTGTTGCTAGTTTACAAATCACTGAACAACATATCTCTATCTCCTTTCAGAATATAAAACAAGTAGAGCTCTGAGATCTTTAAATGGGAATGATATCAAATGTGCCAAAACTGTAGACACTTTTAAAACGAAACTGAAAATTCTGTTTTACTACACTGTTTTTACTTTTTGTATTCTAAGCTCTGTTTTACTCCTTTTTCTGTCCAGATCATTTTTTTTTGTGATTTCATTATGCATTTTATTTCCATTCTTAAGCTGTTTTTAGTTATTTATTTATTTTTTCCATATTTATTTCATTTCAAAGCCTTTGTAAAGCACTTTGAGTTGCCTTTTTGCATGAAACAAACACTAGAAATGACCTTTGGCACCATTAATTCAGAAAAGCACTTTTAGATTTTAGAGCAACCTATACTGTCTTAAAGACTGTCCAGTTCATATATTTTTCAATGAGACAATGCATAACCACATTCTGAATACATCACAAAAGGAATGGCTGAAGAAGAAGATGGTACTGGACCTGCCTGCCCCTTTAGGCCAGGACTGCAGGACTCCCTTTGTGAGAAATATGGCCCCTCGATGGTCCATTACTTTGAAAATTCATAAAGCCGCCACAGAAAAAGATGCTTCAACACTTGGTATCTTCATAAGATCTTTTGAGAGCTGCCAGAGGTAATGGCAGCATTACAAAGTCAGAACAGTTCAGGTAAAGGTAAAAATCAGTGAGTTTCAAAAAAGAGGAAAAGGCAGTAGAACCTTCCATCATCGGGCTAATGCTCATGCTAATGCTCTAATGGAAAGTGTGTGACAGATACTCTCTCCACTTGTAACGTTAGATTAAAAAGTTTAGAGTTTATCATTAGCGCTTACTGAACCGTTCCTTTGTTAGGTTGTTACAGAATCCAGCTGCTGTGGGCCCTTCCATGATCTACTCACTCTCCATTCAGTTAAGCCATGATTACATATTATTAATGACGCGTCTCTTTCTCCCACAGTCTGAGCTTTTTGCTTGCTGTCCTTTTCTCTCATGCTGTCCCCACACCCCATGTGGTTGTGACAGATGGCTTCCCTCCCCGAACCCGGTTCTGCCGGAGGTTTTTTCCCTGTTAAAAGTGAATTAGAAGTGACTCTTCTTCCCCCAATGCTGCCAAGAGTTTGCTCATGGGGATTTGTTGAATTGTTTCTCCATTATGTAAAGTGCTCTGAAAGCACCCTTTTTTGTGTGAATTAGAAATATACAACAATAAATTAAGATAAACTTAAAACTGTGATTTAATGCTGGGGGGACCAGCAGCTCTCCTACCAAAATGGTATTTTTTTGTAAGTTTAACCACAGCAGGCATGTGAGATATCCAACAGAATCCATCTTGAATATTATATTCAGTATTTCACACTGAAATATCCATCATCAACAAATCAACTGCACGTCTTCATAGATTAACAGTCAATTGTCAGTTTTCACAAATATGCTTAAAGGTATTTGTGTAAATCGCTGCATAAATGACACCCTGCGTGTCATGGTGGTCTGCTTGCAGAGAAACCGAGAACTCAGCTGAACTAAAACAAACTGAGCATAAGTTATGTGGTCCCAGCAACTTCAGAGTCACAAAAATCAATGGAGTTTGCAAAAGATAGTGTGACGCTGCACTTTGAGAGAGAAGCCACCGAATCACAGAGCAGTGGGCCAGAGAGCTGTCAAGCCCGGTAATGTGCACTGCTCTTCTATTTTTATTTTGTGTTCTTTAAGACTAGAACGGAGGATATGCAGACTGGAGTCATTCATGGCCATGTGGTATATCACTTTATTTCGTGTCATATTTAGTTTTGTTACCAATAAGAATGTGACACATTGTTTTGTTTGTTTGAATCTGTTTCTTTGTCCTCATTGCAATCCAAATGTATGTATCCAATATCTCATCAATGTTAATGTTTAGTTGTTGTTTTGTTTCACTCAGTTGAAGAATAATGATTTGTGAGAGGCAATATCAAACATGGTGGACATCAAGAGAAATTGTATATGAATCTAAAAATCATGACTATTCAAGTCTTTTTCCCCTTGAAAACCCATACCGAGGTTATACTTAGTGATTTTACAAGGAGTTTTAAATTTTACAGTTAGTTACGAGCTCATGAAAAGGCGTGCTCCCATGAACTCCCTTTTCAGTAGACGTAAGGTGGCTATCAGAGCAAACGACAGGGAGTTTTTTCTTTCTTTTCTTTGTTTTACATCAAATTTGAACATGTTTAAATTAATCACAATTTTTTTAATGTTCCATCCATCCATTAACTTGTGCTCATCCAAAGAAACCCAGACCTCCCTCTCCTCAGTCACCTCCTCGATGTGTTCAACCTGACAAATATCCTAAAAATAAAAAAATTCAAAAAGTGCAGAGTCACTGTGAGTCAAATATACACAACGCTGCCACTGGATGTTTTAGATGTAAGGTTGTTCACAAGGCAGAACAAGTTAAGTTATAAAGCATAATTCAAGAAGAAAGTTGAATGTTTCTTTTCTTTCTCTCTTTTTTCTCCCAGTGTCTCTTCAGAGGTTGAACAGATCTTAGACAAAACAGGTGGCTTCCCAGTTTGTTTATAAATTAAACCAATTTAATTTCTCAGACTGAAGAATTCTGGCATCTTTTTAACTCTGATTACAGCTGTCTTCCTGCAGCTGTGAATGTAACAGTTTTGCAATTGTCTTAATTCAACACAACCACAGATGCCATAGAAACTAGTGTTTTTTAAGTATTTGTGACTGAATAACTTAACCAAAGTATTTCCACAGTCTAACTTTTTGTTGTTCTACTTCCTTAGCCATTGTTACATAAAGACATGTTTCCTCAGAGCATGAATAACAGTACCGTGTTTCTCACTTCTCTCACTGGGTTCGATTGGTGTCATCTGTTAATTCCAATTTAGTCCTGAAATGCTAAATTTTAACTACTTGTGCTCATGCATTATAATATCTCTAATGACACATCCCCAGCACATGTTACTCGCCGGTACAAGTTGCAGGTTGACATCAGGAGCTGTTGTTGTTGACAGGTCATATATAAAGAGGATCAGATTACACTGTATCAACAGGCCAGAAGCTCATGTTGATGTATACAGGAATCAGACAATACCGTTTCCCACAGGACGGTGAATGTTGGTTTTTGGGAAATGGATAATTAGTTTTTGTCCTTAGAGATGGCTCCAGTCCTAACCCACTGAACCGGGGGGCTCAACATTCTCCACTAAAACAGAATTGCCTATTTGTGCAAATCTGTGTGTGACCCTGGAGAGGAAGGGTACCGCTGCCATCGCTCAACCTATCAACCGCGCTGGCATAAAGCTCTCAATGATATGAAAAAAGTCAGATGTAATAACAGGATGGACCCTGACTCTCTCAGCATGTTGAAATGGATGTGCCTGTAGTTCAGTGGGTGAAGTGGCTTTTCCTTCAAGTAGAAACTAAGGCGACATGTCAGCTGATCTCATTTTCAGGCACAACCTGGACCTGACTGACTGACTGAAGCAAAACTAGATCACACTGCTGCAACGATGGGTGTATAACTTCATCTGCCGTGCTTCTTAAAGCTGATTTATATTTCTGCGTCACCGTAAGGAGGTGTAAACCCCACGCTTTAGGCCTCACCGGACGCCGACATGCACCCATACCCAAATGCAACTATGCATTGCGTGGACACAGACAGCAAGAAATGTGATTGGTTGTCTTGGTAGAGCTGTTCTTCTTCGTCTTGGTATTTCCCCCACAAGTACGAATGCCAATGACAGCACAGGGCCTGCATGCGGTGTACGTGAGTATGTGCTACACAGAAGTATAAATCAGGCTTTACTCTGAGTTGTTCATCACACAGGAAGAATCTCGGCTCATCAGAGCACGACTTTTCTTTCCTTTTCTCTAGAATCCAATCCAATCAGAGTTAGCTGTTTCAGTTAGCATCACTGACCAGCTTCACAGCTGTTTAATTCCAATACCTTGAGTTATCCTCTTTTTGTGCATGTGGAAATGCTCTTGCTGTGAGTTCTACAGATTATTATTACCTCTGCCAAGGAGGTAATGTTTTTACAGGCGTTTATCTGTCTGTCTGTTTGTTTGTTTGTCTGTGTTCAAGATAACTCAAAAAGTTATGGATGGATTTTGATGAAATTTTCAGGAGTTGTCAGAAATGTGAAAAGGAAGAACTGATTTCATTTTGCCTGTGATCCGGAAGAAATCCTGGATTCTGGATCACTTTCAAATTTTCAATAACGTTGCAGTCAATGGGGCCGAAAATTTTGTTTCTCAATATCTCCGTTAATTATTGCCCAAAACTCATGAAATTTGACTCAGGGATTGACAATGGGAACCTCTATCAAATTTCAAATGCTGATCTGGATCTGATCCATAACTGATTTTATCACAATCTGTAAATCGCTATAAGGGGGAATTGTTGCACTTGGCGGAGGTCTGCGCTCTCCGAGTGCTTTTCTAGTTATTATTATTTTATTTACAGTTTATCAAATGTTAAAATGATCTACAGTCATACATTTTCAAGAATTTTTCTAATTACATTTCTTCCAGACTTTTGTAATGCCCTGGGATTTTTTTTAATCCAATTTTAGTAATTTCATTAATGTCTTTAGCTTCTTTAGTGGTTTGATGCAGACAAATGTGTAACTTTTTTTTTCTTCTTCTGTGGCCATTGTACTATTTTCTGGTTGTTTCAGGAATGAGGAGCTACCCAATACATTAGTTAGACTTCAATAACTTGTTAAAAGCAGCAACTTGTTCATTACTGTGATACTTTTTCCAATGGGAGGCTTTTACCTGCTCGTTTAGTTTATTATCCACTGCCTGTTTGGCCAGCCAATGGATAATACTAAGTGCTTTACAAATGATTGTACGGATGGGAATGTGTATTGAAGACAAGGTTAAAAGTAAGCTATATAATTGTAGAACATTTGCAGTTAAATAAGAGGGTTATATTCATGAGGTAATGGTATTAATTGATTCAGTCATTTGAAAAATAAATAGCATCGACAGCCATGACTGTCAGTCCCCGGGGTGCACTCTCAAAGCTTCCCATTATATCGACTTATGTGCACTATTCTCACCAAAAAACAAGCATAATGAACCACTATAGCTTAATGACGAATCCTTGTTTCATGAGTCTCTATACCTTGTGACGAGACAACAGTTATATGAACATAATACCATCCCACATTAGTTATTAGTACGTACCATACATTCAAGTACAACCTAAAAAAGTAGTTAGTTAGCCACCAGATATGTCAACACTAAACATCACATTGTCAGCACCTCTACTTGTTATTAGTTGTACATTGTATTATATCTTTACCTTTTTTTTTTTATTTATTTTAACATCCTCTTTTTCTCTATCCCTGTTTTTCCTATATTAACCATACCCCTTTTATATGTCTTATGTGTTCTTTTATGAATAAGTTTTAACATGATGTTTGTGTTTTTTATGATTTTGTTTCTTTTAGTATGCATCCGACCTGTTAACATTTGTCCATGGACAACAGATTTAAAAGCCATTTTGGCTAATTCTGGCACATTTACATTCTATGTTTATTAATGTGTACTGTCCATGTCAAATAAACCATAAATAAATAAATATGTGCTGTTTACTAAAACAACAGATATAACTGTTTAGCTACAACCAATGAACAAAAAGTGTCCAAGGTAGCCAAGATGCTCACAGAGACATATAAGCAGCGTTCTGCTTCATCCTGACTTATAGCTACAAATGAGGAAGCAGTCTCTGGACTCAAATAAAACTAGCTGTCTGGGTAAAATTGCTTTAACTCCACTTTTTCTTCTCTGATCTCTTCTACTAAACAAAAAGCTGTTTTATGTGTCACTTTTTTCCTCCTTTAACTTTGCTGCACTTTGTGGTATAAAAAAAATACAAAAATTATGTCAGAACTTGCAGGACTGACTGACTCTGCAGCCCTGCAAACAACTGCAAGCTCCAGCCTTGGTGAGAGTCAAAACAAGCATTTGCATCAGAGGATCTCTACGTAAAGTTTTGCCACGTTCAACTCTCCTGCTTGGTGTGACTGGGTGCCCTTGAAATCTCAAATGCTTAGCAACCATCCCTGTCCTGGTTTTTGAGAGCGCTAGTAGGAGTAGAAAATGAGATTTTGCAGCAGTATGCATGTGTGATTCTATGTGATACTACCTCCACAACCAAACCCTAAAATTAATACTTATTGCTGTACTTGTAATTTTAGTGATTGCACTTCACCCTTGTATTCCACTCATCCACACGCACATCCACATGCACTGATCTCAGTCTCTCTCTTTCCAGATTTTTCTGCATGCATATTTTTTGCCCTGCCAAGGCTATACATCAGGAAATGGTGCAGACAAGACAAGAACAAGACCCTTGACAAGAACTTGACACTTTGAGGATCAATAATGGATTGAGTCTGCACAAAAAGTCAAGCTACCTCTTAAATCAATGACTGGCAACTGCTAACTGGAAACAGACCCTGCTACAAAGATTTTTGTTTTCTCCACCATTCTATTGTTACATGATAATTCTTCAGTCAAGGAGAAATAGACTTTTAATGTTCAATAATATTGGATGGATTTTTTTTTTTGTCTGTTAGAAATTGTAATTGATATTCAGAAAGACAGCTGAATTTGCAGCTTGTAAGCCTTTTGATGTAAATAATTGCACAAATAGCTAAAATTGTATGTTGCCTGTGCAAGCTTGCTTCACTTGTTTGCTTTTCTTTTTAACATTTTAATTTATTTTGGTTTGAGTTGGCAGGATGTTTAGCGGGGGATTTGACAAAGGGAAGAAACTATAATTTTGAGCTTGACTTTATTTTTTTACCAGCTTTTCTGCTTTTCTTTTACTCATTGTGTTATCCTAATACTGAATGATGCATAGATGTGTCTTACTAGATAGATCTAATTTGGTTCTTTCTAACAATGCTGGCAGCTGACAATGCTAATCAATTCCAATAACTGCCACTCCTCGCAGGCAAGGATGTATTGATTAAAATAACAGTCCTGAAACACTTTGAAAGAAACACATATTTGGAAAGGTATAAAAACTTATGCATAAAGAGTTTTTCAGTTTCAATAACAGTTATATATGCAATGTTAGCCATCATCCAGACACATATATTGCACAACATTTGAATCCTCAAGTACCTGATTGCAGTGATAGAACATACATTTGCTCTTAAGTGGCAAAATATCAAACTACAACAATAACTCCTCAGGTGCAGGGAATTGTAGTGTATGCCGAAAAAGTGGGTGGATGGATGTCAAATATATGCAAATTAATGGGAAGTCTAATAAGAATATATCATGTAGACACTGATCACCATGAACAACAAATCATCATCCACCAGGATGCTTCCTTGCGTTTCAACTGTATCTTTCAAATTCAGGGAATCCTGATGTGAGGTGAGTACAAACATCTGGAATGACAAAATGAGGATGTTTTTGTAAAATGAGCTGCAAACTCCACTTCAGGCCTCATTGATCGATACAGCAATTTGCTTCGTAACGACTGTCAAGGATGGATGTGCAAAACAATCGCACACATTGAGGCCTGTTCCTGTGTTCTCGAAGGGGACTTTTTGTCATTGGAGGTCGATGTGGTTTTTTGCCACACTAAATATTAGACTTCCACACAAATGGCTGGTCAGTGTGATGTGAAGAGCACTGATGGAACCCATAATATCTGTCCCTTTATCTGGCTGCTCACTTTAATAATCAGGCAGGTGTTAATGATGATGGAGACTAGAGCTGGTGCTGGCCAAATAGCCATGAGCAAAGTGTAATGGGGTGAAAAGCTTGCTTTAGAACAAAAGTAAATTATAGCCCTCAAAATCAATAGTAATAAGTAAGCCAATGGGGCTTTGCTCCAGTTTTCATAATAATAAGTAGGAAAGGAATTGATTTTTTTTTCCATTTTAAAAGGGATTGATTTTATTTATTGACGTACAGAACTTTTTTTTTCATCCGAAACACACTTAATTATATGTACAGAAAACAGCTCAGCAATAGCAAAATTAAAGTCACAGAGATTTGCAGAAGTACCCAAGACTGAAAGCTTTGGTGAGGAAGTGATGTTTTTGCAGATCTGAGTCAAAGGAGAGCTTTAACAGCAGTAACAGTAGCTCCTGGTCAACACATGCACATTGGAGGTGTCAAAGCCATAACTAACCATTGACTTTTAATGGGGTGACGTCAAGTCTTGCAGAACTGAATTGTGGGTGTGTTGCTAAGATACACAAGGCTACAAAGCCTAGGTGTTAGCTAATCAACTCGTACATGGGGGCAGCCTACTGATAGGTAAAATGGAGGAAAAATTTAATATTCTCACTTGCAGTCAGTCCATTTTATATGACCAGACTTTGTGGTCATATCATAACACAAACCTCAGAGGTAAAGCCTGTAGTGGAGCAGCTGATATAGTGGGTGAATCTGATTTGCTTTGAATTTACATAAACAGCTAGCCTTATATCTGAGGTAAACTGTCCAAGTGGAACTTTCTGACTAGCATTTAATATGCCACCCCGCTACCTGTGTTTCTGACAAAAATAGCATGTTACCTATGCAATACACTGATAACAACTGTCAATTCATAAAATTCATAAAAATGCCATTCATTATATCAAATCTGTGTCAAGCCTAACCCCCCCCGCCAAGCTGTCTTGTGAATCTAGCAGGAAGAAGTTGTATCCATTGTTTATTAGTATGACAAAAGCATCAGCAAGGTACAACCTAAAGTGTCAAACACACCCACCGTCAAACAATGCTGCAATACTCATATGTGAGTCTATGGTAATAGACCAGTAATAAACATGAACCTGCCAAACACTGCCTGCATTACAGCAGACATTTAAATGCATAAGAAGACTAAGGTGATAATGGCTGCCTCAAAAAAAAAGAAAGTGTTGTTGTTTCTAGGTCAGGCGATGTCCAGTTGCACAGGTCTTATATAGTGCAGGCAGGTGACAAGAAACCATGCAAGGACTTGGGTGGATGTTTCAGTGCTGAGGTAACGGTTGTTTATGCTAGCATACAACTGGAGTAATTTGACTTAAGTACAGTCAATCATTGCATTGTGAAATGCATTCGACACACTGGAAACTTGTGCTTTGTCATGTTAAATGCTTGTGAATTATGGAGTATAATTACTATAATCTAAATGCTCCCATAATGAAGTCAACCCTAACGTGGTTGTGTCTGTAAGGTTTATCATCTCTGTTTAACTTGGCAACATGTTCCGACCATCCAACATCTATACCTGCTGCTTCTTATTCAGGGTTACAGGGGTCTGCTGGAGCCTATCCCAGCTCTGTCTGGGCAAAAAGGCAGAGGGGGCATCCTGGACAGGTCAGTAGTCCATCACTGGGCCACACACACAACCACACACACTCACTCACGTTATTTTTATCATCGAGGAACTTGAAACCTCTTCTTCCATTCTCTGATAGGCATAAAAGCTTTCAGACAACAACTTTGTGAATGACCTCCATAGTAATTGAGATTAACAGTGGCAAGAAAATGGCAAGGGGGCAGTTACTGCTGACTACATCATAAAATGAGGCCCCAAATGCACCTTTGTCATTAGCTGCTGCATGTACAACTTGGTCGTTACTGTGCATGTCAAACCTTTTTCCCCATGCCTCTTCCAATTTTGAAAAGTCAAACATGAACAACATCACAGTGTCAAAGAGTCAGCTCATTAGCACAACCAGTAATGACAGCAAATGCAAATGTTGAGACCAGAAGGACAATATTTAGAGCTTCACAACGGTCGGAATCAGGTAAAGTAAGTGGCGTGGTATGATTGCCCTTTTTTAATCATTATATTCAGAAAGTTGAACCACAATGTCTTGGAATGGTTAATCGAGAAAAGTATGTACTTATGTGGAAATGGGAGGGTGATGATGCATTTTAAATGTTTTATTCTAAGATTTATAAAAAAAATGTTTCTAACAGTCGAGCATACGTACACTTAACTCGCAATTCATTCCTCTTGGGTTTAAAGAAGAAAGAGGTCTGAAATTTCTGCAGGTAATTGCTGATGTTAATCAAAGTAGTTTGAGAGGGAAGAATCACTGCCAGTGTTCTGAGCATGAAGAGCCAGTGGTCAGCTGCCCCTTAACCACAAAGAGCTCCTCAGACTAATTACTGCAGTCCAGCTGCCTACACTCTCAGAGTACTCACCCAGCTTCTCTGCCCAAGCACTTCTTCTCAAGACTTTTCTGTAATCACTGTCAGTCCTTATCCAGTTGGGTAAGACCATTATATTGTCTTGAGATCTTGCCTCTGACAGTCTCGCTCATTTGCTGTAATCTTGATCCATTCCTTGACTTACACATGTTTTGTCTCTGTTCAAATTAATGTTGAAAACTAATGAATATGTGATCACGTCTGAGGAAGAATGAATAAAAATACACATATCATAAGAAATAAGGATTTGAGGATAACCTCGTGTATAAAAACATAATTGTATCTTCATAATTGTGTTGCATATGCGCTGTGCATGGTAATTAATGGAATTCGTATAACCTGCCATAAATAGCACCAAATGGAAATGAGCTTTACTTGCTGCAGCATGCATGGTTTGACTGGTTTCAACATTCAATATAAACATCTGCCATACAAATGGCCTGTCATAGGCAAGAATATTAATTCCCTTTTATTTCCATTTTCAGTAATGTTCAACAGAAACACCAATAAAAGGCAAAGACTAAAATGTCACAGGGGAGTTAATAGGTTGCACAAGTCTAGTCGAGCTCTAAGGAAGTGCCCTGCATCACAAAATGGGTTACTTATTCCAGAGACTCGTTACGCCAATCTATTCAAGTGCTCCATCAAATGCATTGCTGTGCATGGTGATGTTGTAGAGCAATAATATTGATTTTCAGTTTGTTTCCTTCTTTTTTTAAAATTTAATAGACTCATCTTATGCAGGCGCCCGACATTCCTATTTCCGTTTTCTCCTTTTCAGTAGCAGGCCTATTTACATCTTTGATAGCAAAATTAATATTTGTATTACTGTGTCATCTTTTAAAACTCAATCCTATCTCATACTTGAGTAGGGGAGGGTGGGACCTGATGGGGTATACCCTGGGCCTATCCAGGGTATACCCCTGGATATCAGCACATCACAGGGTCACACAAAAAGAAGCAAGACAAGCAACCCTACACATTCACAGACAATCTAGTATCACTAATAGCATAGGTGTTTTAGGATTGTAGGAAAAATGCGGTGAAACTCCACAGCGGCATGGGGAGAACATGCAAAGTCAACAAATACGGTTGAATTTCATACCAGGAACCTTCGAGCTGTGAGGCTACAGTAATGAAACCGCACCACTGCGCTGCTAAAACTATAACTTCATATTTCAACTGAGAATCAAAAATGGGTAAACTGGTAAACTACGTTGCATTTCCTTGCATGTTGTTTCAAGAATTTATGACCAATCTGTTACCTTCTTGTCTTTCAGATTTTTTAGTCCAGTAGTTTATGAAAGAATAACCGCTGGCCTGCTGTTAACCGACGCCAGTCAGCTACGCCCAACACCTGAAAGAAATCTATAAAGTATCCACTCCCTCCGGACACTTTGGAAGCTCACTTAAAGACATCAATACTCCAGGAAATGAGACACAGACTAATGACTTCAAAGACCAAGAAGTTAGACATCTGACCGAGTTGGCCACATGTTATTTAAGATGTTGCTCTTCAGTGAAGCACAGATCATTGAAAGAACTGCTTTCATGCTTGTAAAAAGTTTAAACTCAACAGGATGTCCAGCCAAGACACAATGGACTGGTATGAGCGAGGAAGGTTGAGTGCAGGTGTACAAGTAGATGCATAATAATTATTACTGTTTTTTGTTTAGTTTTTTTTTACTGGGTTTATTAGTATTACTTTTCATCATAGTAGAAGGGGTGTCGAGTCATGAGCCATGTGCACTTAAGCATTCTGTTGTTCAGGTTGGACCACCTTATTGCTACATAAGCAGCTTCCAACATTTGTTAGACAGACTAAACAACAAGTTGAGAATACTGATGAAAACATGGTGGGCAGTTGTCAAAGTTGGATGTTTGTAGTATTTCTCAGTTGAAAGGAAAGGAACTTAATGAATTTAGTAAGGTGAGGGTGATCATTTAAATGACTGAGAACAAGTCCAATATTCTCGGAGGTGGTTTTGTGCTGCTGGCAAAGAGGGCGATACAGTGAGTGTCCTCAACAAAACAAAATTTGAATTTGAATTTGGTTTAGTCAACTTTGAGTCAGGAACCCAATTTCAACAATGCTCACGCAAAATCAAATTTGGCCTCAACACTTCACAGCATTGTTCTCAGCAATGTGATTCAATTACCACATGTTTATTTGTATTTTTTCCCCTAGCCACTCTCTGCACAGCTGAAGATATTCACGATGACATGAAGAGGATTAATCCTTATGTTGAACACTCAGATACCTTCTCTGCTTCTCCCTGGAACATTGGGCTGTCAATCAAACGTCAGTCGCTTGGTCGTTGCTGTCAAACCTCCTCTTATTGCCTTGGCAACTCAAAAAGACAAATGCACTGGGAATACAAATCGTCTGACATTTCAATGACAGGGGAGGGATTTGGCACTAAACGAGTCAGTGATAAAAAGTAGCATAGATCACCAATGATAAATAGTGATGTATCAGTTTCCCGTTTTAACTAAAACTAATGCAATATGAAAACCCTAAGCAAAGGTTTAGCTAGTCTAATGAATACATGCCATTTCTTTTTCCGATGGATGATAGGATTGTTTGCAGACATGTGCGTCAGTGAGTAATTTCAGAGGCTCTGTCAAAGAAAGAAAAGAGCACCATCTCTTCATCTCTACATCCGCCGCACATCATGTACAGTAAATGATTGATTATTTAGTCACCACCTTCCAATAATGTCACACGCAGCTCCACTCCCTTATCATTGAGCTCAGATTTATGCCTTTCGAGCGATCAATCCATTCGTGCCTTTCTCGGCAGACTGCATGGTTCTGCAACAATCTGGGAGGAATAAAAAGGCCCTGCGGCGCCAGCAGGGATGCACGGCTCTCGCATCTGAGATAAAACAAAAGCTAACGCGAGCCGTAAATTTCGTTGCGTCAGATCGATAATCACTTCTCTTGCACCTTCTCCTAAGTTACTGCTGAGAGCAGCTGTCAACGGCTTCAACTTGTTCTTGCCAAAGATCAGTCTCATGTGAAATCCGTTTTAGCTAACCCTGTTATCAGGTAGTTGATGATGCACAAAAAAAAAAAAAAAATCAAAAGATCAAACTAAATGGAACTTTGACATCAATATTTGCTGGCCTCTGGCCCCTTTTCCTCTTGGCATTTCAAACACAATCAGTGCCACAATATTTGTATCTCTAATTCCACCTTTGACCTCATATAATAGTTACATCTAGCTGGCAATGTAAAGTCAAACCCTGACCTGGTTTTTTTGTAGATCTGCATAATTCCTGAAGGATTCTTTCATGCTCTGCCACCTCCCTCACCTCTTAACATGATGCTGCTGCCTGTGAGTTCCCTGGAGGAGCCTCTGATGTGGCAGTCTTTGCTCTACAGCTACTGCTGGAGCCCCTGGTGGGACTGAGGTTGGAAAGTGATGATGTTATGTTAACAGAGAGGAAGAGAATCGAACGCACACCGCAGGCTTGCGTGAGCAGGTATGCAGCAACTGGCATCAAACAGTTTTGATGTCACTGATGTGCTCCGTGGTAAGCTCCAAGGTGTTAGACCTGCATAAGCATCGTAGGTTAACTTTTTTTTTTTTCATATTTATGTGCGCTTGTGAAATAGAAACTTTAGCATCTATTGCAATATTTAATGCTGACTGATCTTTTGATGAAACATTGACGATTCCAATGAAGTCTTGTAATTTTTTCACCGCAGTGCAGACACCATAAATCCACCTCAAGAATGTGTGGTCTGACAAGATTATGAACCCAGCCAGGCCCGTTGGTATCCCGCAGCTGCATTTTTGCTGGTGCCAAGGGCTTCATTAAACCTGCCTCAGAGGAAAAATGTCAGATCTGTCTTCATTGAGTGCACAAAGGCATCAGGAACAGACATCATATAAACATGTATATACAGTTATGAAACAATGGATACAATTAAGGTTTTTTTTTTTTGTTTCTTTGTTTCTTTTTTAGTGGTTTGGGGGACAGTTTGTTTCCAGTTTACCATGCCTGGGATCTGTGTGAAACCCTGTGTATTAATGACACAGGTGCCTCACAGATGGTGAGGGGCTATTAAATGAATGTGTTCTGGGTTTGAAATCACCTAGAACCACTTATTCTACCTTTAAGCGCACTTTCAAACATACCACTTTAGTCCAACATTTGTAGGAGGCATATTTTGACCCCTATTTCAAAAGTAGACTATTTCCTTGGATACTAAAAACAGACAAATCTTCATCAGAATACGGCCAGTATACAAAACAAATGCTATATTTTAAAACGATGACTTGACGGCTCTGTTCATAGTTTTAGTGGGTACTTTTTTTCCCTTTGTCGTATTTTCATTGTTTCTTATTCTTGAGGTACAGTATGAAGTCACATTGAGAAAAGAAAGATGGGGATGCTGGATAATTATACTCCCATCATGGTCTGTTATGTCAAAGTCCTTTCAAATCTGACCACTTGAGATTTTTTTTTTTTGATACATGGTTGTGTTATGTCTGTCTTTTTCTGTTGAGAATCACTTCAAACTACAAAGTAAATACTGTCAAGCGCAGAATAAGTTTATATATAGATATACACATCCCAGTTTAACATGCTCTCCAAACTTCAAGTAAAAGAGACTGATCAATATACACTACAAACAAAAAGTTAAGGATATTTTGAAATTTGTTGATATTTTATGCTATTTTCGTGAATTGGCCTAATTTTCTCTGTTTACATGAAATGTCTTGTTTGTCCAGTCCATATTTTTGTGTTTGACTCGGTTCCACTTGATTGATCCCAGCCAGACTGAGCTTTATCCTGGTACTCACATTTGGCTATTTAAAGCCAAATGTGCCAAATTTGGGTGATTTGTTCATTTTGTAAGGTGGCTGAAACGAAAACGAAAATGTTCTTGCTTATTGTTGTTGTCTTGCTAATGTTGTGTGAAGGTTGTGGAGCTCCTTGACGTCATCTAGATGCTCCGGAGGTGGCTAGAGCAGTCCAGCTCCTTGAGGATGGGGTACGGCAAGTTGAGGTGGCCAGGCGGTTCGGTGTAAGCCAGAGTGTTGTGTCACATCTGTACCAACGCTTCCAGGACCGGGCTGTATCAGGACAGACCACGTTCGGGCTGCCCTCGGGCCTTAACAGACCACCTGCACCAACCTTGCTCTGTGGATTGGGGCGTTGTCGTCCATTAGCAGAAAATCCGGACCCACAGCACCGGCATAGGCACGAACAATGGGAAGAATAATGTCATCACGATACACCCGGGCATTAATCCCACCTTGCTGGAACACGTGGAGGTCTGTGCGGCCCCCCATACTGATCCCTGCCCACACCATAACAGATGGGCCACCAAAACGATCGTGCTCAACAATGGCACACTCTGCAAAGCGTTCCCCACGGGCCCTCCATACTCTCTGGCGTCTATCGTTGGTGGAAACACAAAACCTGGACTCATCCGAGAAGAGTACACATGACCAGGCCTCGATATTCCAGTCCACGTGTTCACGAGAAAAGGCCAACCTTGCCTGACGGTGTCTAGGGGTCAATTGTGGGGTCACAGCCGGACGTCTGGCATTCAGGCCATCAGCATTCAGTCGGTTCCTCACAGTCTGAACACTGACACGGACACCAGTGGCATTTTGAAGATTATTTCTGAGAGTGATTGCCGAGTCGAAGCGGTTTCGTCGAGCATGTGTCCTCAAATAATGGTCCTGGCGGTCTGTTAAGGCCCGAGGGCGGCCCGAACGTGGTCTGTCCTGATACAGCCCGGTCTCCTGGAAGCGTTGGTACAGATGTGACACAACACTCTGGCTTACACCGAACCGCCTGGCCACCTCAACTTGCCGTACCCCATCCTCAAGGAGCTGGACTGCTCTAGCCACCTCCGAAGCATCTAGATGACGTCGAGGAGCTCCACAACCTTCACACAACATTAGCAAGACAACAACAATAAGCAAGAACATTTTCGTTTTCATTTCAGCCACACTACAAACTTTTTGTTTGTACAAACTTTTGTTTGTAGTGTAGAATAAATGGGAAAAAAATAAGTTTGGGGAACAAATTAAACAAGTGCTGTTTCAGTGATCTTGAATTTTACATTGTTCATTGTTAATGGCTCCGTTGACGACCACTCATGGTTACCATGAATATACTTTGATGACTGCAGTAAAGTTGCATGTGGTTCAGATTAATTCCCATCTGTAATCTTCCCTAAAACCTTATAAAATCACAACTGTTAATGCAGAAGCAGTAAAGCCATCCCCTTCACAATGAAAGATATGATTGCACAAATTAGTCAGCAACATTCCTCTAAATTGCAATGTTATTCTGACACAGCCAACATGTATTAGTGTGATAAAACTTACCTCTGACACTTCAGGGGACCTTTCCACATGAACAGAAATGTATTTGATTTAGTGTTAATATCCTAAATACAGCTTTCAATCTGCTCAATTAACTTTTATACTTCACTTTTTTTTCAAAGAAAAAAATGCAGCATAATGAAAAACATTTTGGCATCACAGGTTAAATTTTAATCTGAAAATAGCTATGCTTAAATTTTCATTAATTGAGGTATTTTATTGTGCTGCCTTTTGACTTCACTTTTTCCAGGTTTGACATCTGGCTTCTCAAGGAGTAAAAGGGCTTAGGTTAACTCTAATTACAGATGTTATGACGTGTTCGGTTCAGAAAATTCAAAGACAAGAATGTCATATTCATTACTAATTCAAGAATGCAGGTAGTGTTTCACAAAAAACAACAAAAAAAAGAATATAGGCAGAAAAAATAGATTAGAAGTCCAAGTATGCAAATACACCATCCATCCATCATCCATGTCATCCTTTCCTTTTTCTTTATCCATCCTTTAATCCGTGTAGGGTCACTGGGATCTGCTGGAGCCTATCCCAGCTGCCTTCGGGTGAAAGACAGGGGTACATCCTGGACAGGTCACAAATACACCAGCAACTGTGTATGTGTGTGTGTGTGTTTAATCTCCTACTCCAGATGCTCCATTATATGAGCAGCTATCCAGGTTTCTTCAATACAGCAACTTACACCATATATCTGTGAAACTAACCTGTGATTTAATGGCGTTTTGTTGAATTTTTTTGTTGCTGTTCTTTGTGGATGACTGGCAGCTGTAGCATAGGATTCAGAGGGATCGGTCCACAGTTTGAATATTGCTGGTTCCATCCTCAAGTCTTCATTTTGAAATATTTTGTGACAAGAAAATGAACTCCACATTGCCTCCTTACTTTTAATTCAGTTAGGACAAAAGCGTCCACTAAATAAATGCAGTGTCATTTCAGCTCCATTTTCTATCACACTGAGAAAGTGTTAACCAGCTAACTCTTTCTCTGCCTTAATATAGTTATCAACAGGCGCAGTGAAAGGCCCTTCGGGGTTGCTGAATTAAAGTCTGGAGCCAGCTGAACAGTTTTTCAAAACCTGCATGTCAATTACAGTTGAAGTAAGACAAGAACATGACCAGTCTTGAACCTGGACATCTCCTTCATATTCATTAGGCCAAGATTCAAAAAGAGTCATACTCTTTGATTCAGAAACAATTTAGAAAAATGAATGATCCAAAGCTATATCGCCACTAAAAATGACCAGCACAAAATGACATAGTACACTATCTTGTGTAGGGTATTAGCATCTTAGCTAAAGCCTGATTTAGCACATCCACACGGGCCGACTCCATCATTGGTGTTTATGTTTCTGCATTGTAATTACAGCGTCAGCTGCTAGAGGGCAGTGCTGGTTATTTTCTGCAGCACTGTAGCTTGAATGCTGAGCTTCCTTGTGTTTAATTCCTTTATGTAGCAGAAATGTTTTCATATAAATAACATTACAAGAAAAACTAGAGGATATACACAGAATTTATATATTCTAACAGAAACAAATTAAATATAAATATCTGTAAGAAAAAAAAAAACAAAGCAAACAAACAAACAAAAAAAGAAAAAACAACAGGAAAATTTCCTTAATGAAACATGTAGTTGCACTGTTTTCGGAAAATGTAGACAATTAAATGTGATTCTGCAATAACAGGCCACACCATGCTTGGTTGCATTCCATTCCTCTGTGGTATGTCCTCTCCTCTAACCTCCCCGGTGCAATTTGGGCCTGTTCAATGGCCACAGTAGTTGTCATGGACCTGTGAGCATGCTCTTATCATGCTCAGCACAATGACATGGATTGGTACAAGAGGATAGACTTAATAATACTGGGTTTGTGCCTCTGGACTGAAATCCTCCTGAACAGCTCTTGTTTTGCCCCGGGGCTCACAAGTGTTTGGAGTGCCTTTCTTAAACATCTTTTGGACAATTACAGACTCATAACAGTGGACGCAATTGTTACATTTCAAAAATGCATCACTTGAATGTATCTCTAAAAATGAGGCATTTCTGTCTCGGCAAGACCACTTTGATCACTTTGATCAGGCTATATTAATTACCACAAGATTGTGTTTAATTTCAGGAGAAAAAAAAAGTTCTCAAAACTGTAGAAGAACTGAACATAAAATATTTCTGCCGGACATTAGAGTCTCATTAAGTCTTCATCCCATCTCTTTACTGTGCTGAGTTGACAAAAATATATAAAAATCTATATTATTTTCTCATTTTCTCTGCCTGACAGCATATTGAGAAAAGAAACTGAATGTGCAAAGAACAGTGCGTACTGGTACCACGAATACATCAGATACAAGTGTACCTGCTGCTGCATTTCTCTGTGTATGATTGATATATATATATATATATATATATATATATATATATATAAATAAAATAGATTTAATTTCTCATTTTTCATCGCTTCAGCTTCATGGTTCCAAAACTGATTCTGGTATATAGTTTCCTAGCATGCTTTAGACAGGGCGTTTGTTGACATGAGTTTAATATATTTGTTCACAATTCGTATTCTGATCTTTTTGATGTATTGATGTCAGTATTACTGACCTCTAGTTGTAATGTTTTTCTGTTGCGAACAGTGCTGGTGCTGTTACGTTAATTTAAAGGCAGGATAAGCAGTTTATGGATGATGCTCATGTTTCTGTTCAAACGTGTCCCCGAAAGAAAAAAAAAAAGAAGCCCTCCAGTGTTCCCAGAGGAAACACAGCCCATCACAAACACAAACCTGTACATGACTTCCTGAAACAACATCAGTTCGGGTACTGAAAGGCAGCTAGCACTTGCTGAGAAAAAAAACAGAAAAAAAAACAAAAACAAAAGTGTTGTGGGTGAGAAATCTCTTATCCTGCCTACAAGACAATATGTCCTATTGCCGACTGTGGGGCAGGAAATGTAAATAATTTAATGCAAGTAAGTACCATCATCAATAAAGATGCTTGGGTGCTACAGTGACATGTAATGGAAGATCATGATATGAACTTAGACAATTCAGATGTAACTTAGAACAACATTGAAACACTTAATAAAGAGACAATGTCCTGCTGAAGACGGTATGATGTTAGAAGACATGTTTTCTTTTTAAAGTGCTTCTGTGACTGCTTTTGAAGTTTTAGAGAGGCACTTGCTCTATTCTCTTACTGGAACAGCACTCCATCTAAAATCTTTTACCAGAACATGGTTAAAGAAGTAGAGAAGAGTATTTTCTACCTCTATTTCCTGAAATGAAATATATTATTTTGAAAAAGCTTTTCCCAAAAGCAGTAAGCATTCAGCACTGTTTGTCCCTTTGTGTGTGTATTCCTTCCTAAAGTAGAAATGTATTAATGCTACAGAAAGAAAAAAAAAGGCAGAAATAACTTACTTTATTTGGGCAGAGCTGAAGACCATGTCTGCTTCACACCAACAGGTCCCTGCGCTGATTCAGTCTGAAACACAAAAAGCAGAAAATGCAATATGCATGACCTATGTCAATCCTCAAGACATATAAAAAGTCAGCACGGATGACGCTTGAGTAACACACACTTCATGAACAGGAACATCTCCAGAATGGATTAAAAACACATGCGTGCATAATATTCCAAGCTTTTTAAAGTCCCATTCCCTGCACACGTCCCTCATCTGCATGTACAGGGACCTGTGATGATAATACTGACTACAAGCCTGCAACAAGATAGAGAATCCATTAAAATATGTAAAGATAATAACGTGAACGAGGTTTTTATATAAACATTTAAACAGCTCATTTTTCTATCCCACAAATGCAATGTTTTACAATGTAAATTTGTCAAAGCCTGTTTGTTTGTTTTTGAAAGCAGACACTCATTCTATAGAAAATCATCAATAAAGTGAATCATTTATCAACCCATCAGCCAAAACATATCCCGACCAGCAGAACCTTTATAAGCAATATTACCTAATAACAATATCCATTAAATTCAATAAAATGATGTATATATATATAAGTCAATAGAGATTTGTTTGCTATTTTTAGAGTTTGCAAAAATGTGAACACAACATTCATCTATACTACACTGCAGAAAAGCAAAAAAAGAAGACAGAAAAGATCGAGCAGGTCTGCAATGCAGCTTCAGATTTACAGGATATTGCATCATTGTGAAGAAATGCCTGGATTTGTCAAGGTTAGGCAAAAGAGACAACAACATCAATAACTACGACGACAACAATAATAGCCATATTTTTTTCTCTAAATTTTCTCTATTGACATGTTGAGTCTTGTAAACACTTTCTACACATTCGGTAACCACTTGTACATCAACTGTGAGACATTTTACAAACGACATTTAAAGCGCTAAAAGAGAGAAAAAAAAACTTGTCTCTGTCATTTCCAGTTTTAGGAAATGTCAAGCGTGTAATGTTGGACAATTTTGCAAGAAGAAGGGGGGAAAAAAAGCCCTTATGAATTGTATAATGATTCAGCTGTTGTAGTTAACATTTAAATTATGCCAACTTATATATTTTTCACCATGTGTATGATATTTGATGAGATTGGGTGTGAAGTGAAGGGAAACAGCAAAACCTCAATCTGCCATCCAGTGTATTTCTGCTTTTCTGACAGCAGTGTTTTAAGTGGTGAGAACATTGTTCTCCCTTTAATGTATGAAGCAGCAGGAAAAAAAAAAAAAGTATGACAGGAAAAGTCAAATAGCTCCACCTATTTTTCTAACACACATTTTTCTAACCTAAATGACTGCATCAAAGCTTACCATTGCTAACATTCTTCTCACTCTAAAAGCTCAACTACTGATGTTAGTTTGTGTGCTTTAAAGAGATCCTTGTTCGACATTATTCATGTGACAGAGAAACGTGTATAGTTCTGCTGGGTCTACTGGTTCATTGAGCCTCTTATTCACAAAGGGAGGATTGCATTCTCCTTGGAGGGTATTTGTGTGGATGAATATTAAATTGCAACATTGTCTGCATGTACAATCCAATTGTGACTGGCGTGTTGGCTCAATTCATATCACAGTTTGGATCAGCTACACGATAGCTCTCCATGCGTACGCATTTAACTAGTCTGCAGTCCTTGCACCCGTTAATAAACCATTTGTGGTTTGGATGACAACAACTCTGCAAAGTCTTGCATCGCTGGCAAGCTCAGTCCGTGCGGTTATCGCTTTTTTGGGTTGCAGGTGTCCGGTCGCAGAGTTGAAGACGGCAAAAATTTACATCACACAGGCCTCGTGCAGGAGCAGCTGTGAAAGCTTTGGACCGGCTTCAGCGGCGAGAGAACAAGGAGAAACAGAAGGTGAGGAGAGAGGGGATGAGACACCAGTGGGATGAAATCTTGAGTTTGCCAAGGTCAGCAACTCTCACGATGAAATGAAACGCCGCCAAACACACACACACACGCAAACACACATCAGCAGGCAAACACACATTCTAGACGCAACACTGCCCACATTAGCTTGTCCCTGAACACAACCTGCTGAGAAATGCTAAATTACCACTGGGCACACATTTGGCTATATGGGCCTGTGCACCCCAGCACACAAACACACAGTTTACTCTCTCCTTTGTGCCCCCCCCCCCCCCCCCCCCCCCCCCGAGTTCCACTGCAGGAACAAAAAGAGTTCCAGGAGGATACTTTACCGCCAAAAAAAGGGCCCTGAGAGGGACGCACCACCTTTGAGATGGCCGTGAGCCTTTAAAGATGGGGCAGTATTAAAAAACCTCTGATTGGTTGAGCATCCAGCTTGTTGCTTCTGCTTTTCTGTCTCAGTCCACACACATTTAAGTCTCTTAACATAATATAATGTTGAAAAGATGTTTCATACTTGATAATGTATTTGCCTAATCTTCCCTGTACCTTAAACCTCATGAAAATCCAAAAGATCCGATGCTGAAATCATCTTTTAGACCCTTTTGAGAAAAAACAGAACATTTAAGGTGAGATCCACCTTTACACTGCAAATCATTTGGTTCTTACCAAGAAAAAAAAACTTACATTTAGAAGTGTTAGATATTTTTTCTTGTTTTAATAATTTCTTTTTTTTATTTTAAGTCTCAGTATAATCTCATATCAAGTAAAACTTTACTTTTTTGTCTCCAACAGGCAAGGAATCCTAAAAGGAGACAATTAACACTTAAAATAAGATGTATTACGTTTTTCCTCCTCCTCATCTCCTCTCCTAATCAAAATAAATCTTGTTTTAAGATTCAAAAACAAATTATACCTTTCTTAAATCTAGAAACAAGTGTTTCTACAATCTTAATTTAAGAAATCTTACCAAGTGAAATTATCTTGCTGCATGGACAGATTTTTTTCACTTGTTTTGAGTACCTTTTTCCTTAGTTAATATGTTTTTTATCTTGTTTGAAGACCCTCTTTTTTGCAGTGTAGTCTCTTGTCATTTTGACATCTTCACCTTTGACTGTTGTCTTTTCTGTACTACAACGGATGTCAGGTCTTGACAGTTATCACTCATGTGCATCCAATCCCGTTTTATTTTGTTAACATTTGGGCACCATGTATAATTTATGAAAAAAAGTCTGCTGCAGTTGGGAAATAATCATTATATCTGACTCACCTTGAAAGCCAATGAATACCAATGGAGAACTCTTTCATATATTTTGCAATCGTCTGCTTTAAACATCTAACGACAACATTGTTTTCTTACAATGCAATGCAATTCACATCAAAAATAACAAAAACTGCTCTAAAAACTGGTTTAACAAAGACTTAACTGTACCAGTGACTTCCTGTTTCTCCTTCTTCTTCCAAAGTGAACGCTCCAGAGTGATACTGGTTTATTGCATCGGGGCACTGATACAACAACGCACCTCATGTGTATAACAGAGAAGAAACCGAGTAAACATCAATATTTCACGATCCACCAAACAGAACAGGCCGGATTTAGAGATGACCAAACGTTATGATTCTGAGATACATTCAACAAAACCCACCAGACCTGTGGAGCATGATGGTCACAGTAATTCTCTATGTTATTACAATATGTTCAACACTATTTTTGCCATGTCAGAAGTTAGAAATTATATAAAATTCCTTCTCTTCCATTGATCATTTATGATTTTTTAGTTGTTTCTGCAGTGACCGTAAACATATTTCCCATGAACTCCAGGGCAGAAAAAGCCCAGAAGGAATATTTTAACTGCTTTCTAAATGTTTATTTCATGTTTCAATATCAATTAAACAATCATCCATTTTCATCCTCTTGTAAAATTTCAATGAGCGAGAGAGAGACAGAACAATGCTCTTGTTTGGCTGCGTGTTCAACTAGTTATCAGTCTTAAAACATTCATGCTTATTCATTATAAACAAGTCAGTTCAGACAAGGACAATGAGGGAAACATTTCCACATCACATGGGTATTTACCCTCTGTAAACAGAGTGCCTTTTTATAATCCTTTCAGAGGCATCCCTTAACTACCAGAAGTGCTTTTTCTGATCGTACATTTTAGTTTTATTCTTTTAATATGGGTGGAGAGAGCAGAGCATTCTGACTTTGCCTCAACATTTCAATCTTTGTTCTCCCCAATTCCTTATCACAAGATACAGTATTAAAGCCACAGGAACAGGAATTTATCGTTAGACATTTCCTGTCTTCTGATCGCATTTATCATCATAATTTCTCAGGAGTTTCTTGAAGGCAATCGGAGCTAAATAATTGATGGGCCTGAAAGCTGTTTGGCTCTGAGAGGAGTGCCTGCGACTCTCTTAGGAAAGAAAAAGCTCCAGAAGCTTTGAAACAAGCGGAAGTCAGTAAGCTTCACTTAGAATTACGACTGTGTTCCATCATGCCAGGCATTTGGTGCTGAGACAAAGGAATCCAGTTTTCATTACAATGCCAGGGCCTCGCAGGCAGACATCAAAGAGCAGGTTTGCCTCGGCTTCAGTTGACCAAGACAATCAAGTGATGGAGCTATAACTAAGACTAATTTCAAAGAGAACGTAAATGTACATCAAAATGAAATAACTATAAAATACAGTATGACCCTCGAGGTCCTTCCCCGACCTAAAATGAATGTTTTGTCATCCTCATTTTAAAATGATTTAGCTACACAGTCACTCTTTAAAAGAATTGTTAAACAACAGAATCCAAACATGCTGGAGCGATTCCCATCAATAGTTTATTATAACTGATTTGCGACACCATTTGAGTTTTATGTCCAGATTTACGAAGGCCCGCATTTAATTGTGAGACAATCTGTCCTCAAAAAGGAACTTATCTCCAAGAGAAGTGAGTCCAAGTTGGTCTTCCATTAATTATCAAATCGAGCAGCTGCAAGCTCCTTGGCAAACAACGTCCCATTAAAATAGCATGTAATCCTCACTGGGCTCACAATCTCTAAAACATTACAAGGAAAATACTTTTTAACAGGATCACAACCTGTATGCATACAGGACTGATTCTAGAGATTAAAAAGCCCCCCCACACTAAATCTTAAATCAAAATATGAGGACAAAGAGAAGTTTTTAAATGGCACAGTTGCTCAGACCCATGAAAGCACTGCAGAACTAGCCACAAGATCCATGTCGTGGGTGAAATATGAAAAGAGGGTTTCTCTTCTTGCAAGCTCCTACACTAATTTTGCAAATCTCATCACTAGATCAGTAACTTAACTGTATGAAACAAGCAGGCAATAAAAATGACTACTTATGCAACAATGTATATTTCTACATACTGTGAGCTTCCACGAATAAAATCTGTGAAATATTTTATATTTGCATTTGCAATGTGTTTTTAATCACATACAAATTGGTTAAATGGCAGCAAAGAGCTACAATTTGTCAAATGAACCATGAACCTTTAAATAGATGATGTGTTGAGCTAAACATGAGTCAGTGTTTCAAAGAATTTGCCTCATAAAGTCAATTCAGCGTGAAAAAAATCGAGTTTGCTGCTCCATAGAATTGGTTTAAGATGGTGATTGACAGCTTAACAGCATAATTCCAGGGAAACCAAGACAAAACTTTTATTCAGCCAGCACTTAAACTGTTCTTTCTTCCAATAAAGGTGGCAGACTTCTACATCATAATTGTTCACCCAGTCACTTTAAATATGCTAATTTGACTTACCAAACCAGTCCCATTTGTTTTACATAAAAAGCTGGGGGTTTTGGTCCAAATGAATCTGATTCCAGGGCATCAAAGGAAGCATCAGTTCATCAAGCTTCTGTCTTGTTTTTTGAACAGCTGTTTGCAGTGAAACTTGATAAGTGGTAATTCTGAGTTTGCTTCTATATATACCACCTGGGCTGAGACTGAACAACTCTTAATAAGCGCTCATCTTTGTGGGAGTACAACTACTTTTACTACATAGGCTGTTGAAGCATAATTTTACCAATAAGGCTCCGCTTAAAGATAGAGCCTACATGTTTATTGATTTCTCTGACAAAGAAACATAGTACTTACAGGGAAGAGCCAGATGATTTAAATCTTGAAATAAATCAAAAATTTCATCAATACCATGAAAGTACATAGAAGAGACTCTCTTGCTACATATTGGGTGATAAATCCTCTTGATATATTTATTTTCTTTGTTTGTGTGTCTCGTTGTCATCGTTTTCCTTGAAACTGTGCAATTAACAATTAAGCTGGGGTATAATTTGAAGACAGACAAAGTCAAGAGCAGGTGAGGACTTGACCAGATGTGAAACTGCACTGGAGATCAAGTGGATGTTAAGGCGCCACCACAACATCACATGCAAACAACGGGAGACAAATGACTAAATGGAGTACAGAGTCAAGCCAGGAGCTCAGAAGCCTGTATTGGTTCTCAGAGCTCAGCGCTGCATTTGATACGATCAATCAATCAAACATTCTATTGCAGAGATTTAAATGTGGTATTGGGTTTACAAAGGTCACATTATCCTGGTTTATGTCATATTTATCTGATAGGCTCCAATTTGTTCATGTGAATAATGGGTCTTCCTCCCACACCAGAACTAGTCAATGGTGTTCCACTAGGTAACATTAAACAGCACTGCATACACTGTTATTGCTATGCAGATAATACTCAATTATACCCAACTATAAAGCCAGATGAGAACAGTCAGGTAGTTGAACTACAAACATTTTTTAATTACAATTAGGCCAGGATGACTACTTATCTAACTTCCCTTGTATTCATATCATTAACTCATTGGCAGTGAGCGTTCAGGTTAGAACTGACATCAACTTTGTGTTCCTCTTTATTTATTTATTTTTCCATAGGAGACTTCCTTGACTTTGTGTTTGTTGTCCCACCTTCCAACTTTACAGCAGATAGCTCCCCTTCATAAGCCTGGTTCTGCTGGAGTTTTCTACCTGTTAAAAAGATATTGTTCCTTTCCACTGTTGCCTCAAACTGAATTGATTTTTTAATGAATTAGAATTAATTGGCTTACAAATCGCTTACCACAGATTTTATTTTATTTGAATTGGACTGTATTGAACCTGTTTCTGTGTAAAGTGCCTTGAAATGACTTTTGTTGGACATTCATTAATAGAAATTGAACTGAGAATAAAGAAAAGCTGATCCTCGAAATATTGACTGTGATTGTTAAATTGTTGGACAGCAAATGTGAGCAAGACAGTTTCCAACAGGTTAAGAATGCACTATTTTGTTTTGTTTTATTTTTGTTGTTTGTTTGTTTTTTTTTTTCCTTTTTTTTTATGTTTCTCCATAGATGGACAGCCTTGACATTTTCAAATAACAGTCTTTTAAAAGTCAGTTATTTGACATGATAAAATTGTTTTTTTTAAATCTGTGTGACTCTGAGAAGCCAAATTACCAATGGTTAAACAACAGCATTTGGGGTTATTAGACACTACATTTGAATTATGACATTTATGAGCTGCACATGAAGAATGAATGTCCCATACTTTTGGCCTGGGTCATCAATAACTGTTGAGATGTTTTGTGAAAATAGCTCAGAGTTTTCAAAAGCTTGTTAAGGGTTAGCAAAAGATTATAGTTTGACAAAACAGGATTTGAAGCTTAAACCCCATCTAAGGATAAGTATAGAAAATTTGTGTGCCCGGTCAAAATGACAGACCTACATTTTTGCCCTTCTAACTTCCCACTGCTGGCTTGTTTTGTATGTTATTAGGCCACATGTTCACATGCTGGAAGAGCGCATCTTTAGAAACCAAAATTAAGAAATATTCACGGTGTCAACACGCATTAAATGGCGGGGTGAAGAATATTTTGATTACATGTATTTGTTTTATGCTGACGGGGTTGCTCTGGAAGCACAGCGGAGTGGGGCAATTTAAGTTATCCTCAGTCTGCGTTTTATCCAGTATAAAACCCTTAATTGCACACAGCAAACAAGGGCAGCACGCAGATGTGTTACCCTCCAGTTGTTTATACAGAAAGGGAAGCATGCCATGGGCTGCAGCAGTTGAGCAAATCTCAAGGCAGACGATTCTATCCAGCAGACCGATGGAATATGACCGTGGGGCAACTACAATTCATCTAGGGGATGACAAACGTATCAAGGAATGAAAAAGCAAAGCAAAGTAACCGCACAGAATCTGCATACAGTCAGTAGATCATGGCGGCATCATTTCCCCACTAGTGCGCATGAAATATATAAACAGTCTTCTATGTTTTATTTGCACATGAAAAACTTGTGAAGCTTTTTGTACACCATGTACCGTAGCATCAATAATCACGACCTCAAATTACAATAAATTAATAAATAAATAAAGTCACCGCAACAAACAATTCATTCCCGTTTAATTCATTCTCATGGATGCGGTCAGAGCACCGGCGGTTTTTAAATGAGTGAAAGACCGTGGTTTAAGAGAGGACTGTGCATTTAAACTCAGAAGAGCAGAGGCTTTTGTTAATACGGCTCAACAAGCATGCCTTATCAGGGCTCGACAATAGCATTTGCCCGATGGCCCGAGCGTTTTTTTCGCCTGTCTCGGGCCAGTACGGGCCAGTAAACTTTATTAAACACTGGCCCGTCCGGGCCACCACATTTTGAGGCAATTTCAGATTTTTCTTATGTATATATTCGTCATAATCGCCAAGAAATTACTTGTATTTTATCGGAACATGAAGATGGTCTGCCATGTGAAGAACGTAATTTCGCTGCAGGAGTGTGTCGCGTCTTCGTGCATTTCCGGAACTGTTCGGGAATGTTCGGCAGCAGCATCTTTAAATGCGCGCGAAAAGATACAAGACGGAGAAGAATCGAAACAACGAAAGTACACAAAGGTATTGCTATAAACCTTTTCGGGCCAGCCCCCCGGAAGTACCCCGTCCGCCATTGCGGGGTTGTGCTACAGAGCGATTCTTTCACCGGCTCGCAGATTAACCAGTGTTTTTCTCTTTCCACAAATATATATTTTTATAATGTCGAGTCGGTCGAGTGGGAATACATGATCCGTCATAAACTGTGCCAACAATGGCGTGAAAATTCAACAATGGAAGAAGAAAGTATGTGAAATACACAAGCCTTTACTGCACGAAAACTGCCTTGTTTGCAGAACAAGAAGTTAGGAAGACGTGGGTGAAAAATATCAACAGAAAGGACTTTGTTCCAAATGAATACAGCCGGGTGAGTTTTCGTTAACATTTAATCTCGTACTATTCATAGTCTCGCTGAGAGTCCCGGACGATTCTGGCCGAAAGAACAGCAGTATGAGGCTACTGTAGCCCTCGGTACTAGCACAAGCCTATAAAACAATGAATGAATGAATTAGGAGAATGATAAAATAAATTAAATATAACGTTAACACATAGCCTAATTTACCGCTAGCGTTAACGTTACAGTAGCATAATCTTTATGGTTTGTTGACGTTAGTTATAGCCAGCGTTGCAACGTTCCACAGTTTTTAGTGTTTGATTATGGGAATAGATCATGCTATTTCCATAACCAATCATTAAAAACAGCGATAAAATACCTTCATCTGTAACTGAAGGCCACTGCCTAACATCATCAATCCAAGACATGTCTGCGTTATCCGTAAATAATGCTCCACGCTGCTGTGTTTGGGTTAGTTGGTGGAGCACCGCACACGCCAGTTATGGCGGGGCCACTAGGGGGCGCATGTCCACAATTTTCAAGTCGAAAAGGTGTATACAGATGCAGAGTTGGAAGAAGAGTTGCTGCAGTTGGAGGAAGAACTGACTACAGACTGCTTTAGCACCTCCTATGGGTCTGAGGAGATAATGGTTTCTTTAGGCTGTGACAGGGTGGAGGACGAAACTGATGGCTATGAAGTGGTGGCACAGGAAACACAAATTACAAAACTATAAACAGTTAAACATGAAATAAATACTGAACAAAATGTACCTAGTCAAATATATACTCAGGAAGATGCCATGTGATAAATACCAATTTGAAAAGTCTCATAAAGCATCTGTGATGAGAATTTATTTAGTCAATGCCAAATATAGCATAAAATCAAAATAATTACTTCAAAGGAAGGACTTGTGATGTCAGGGACTGTCAAACACTTAATATGTGTAAGTTTTTCATACATGATGGTTATTGCTTGATAGTAAGTATCAAGACATGAGTAAGTATTCTGTGCTTTTCAGATATCATCTAATATCACATTGTGAAAACAGTGAATAAAATTTCTACTTTGATATGTAAAATGCAGTTTGATTATTTTAGTGCCAAAAACAACTTACCACATACTCACCTGCTGCCTCCCTCACACTTTTATCCCAGACTTGGGACTGGGCTTGTGTGTTGTATGTTAGGTGTGTAATCATTTCATTAATTAAAGATTATATAAAAGTATATTATAAGATTGGAGGAGTGCATAATATATTAAACCATCACCAAAGCATGAATGATTAATTTTGATAAATCTAACAGGTTATGGACCAAAAAGCTCCTTGCTACAAAGAAGGTATTTTAGAAGTTTATACTAAAAGCAACAAAGCATCACACCACATTAACAACACAGAAGGTGTTTTACGACAGTAATACTATGTGCATCTACAATGCAGGCAGGAAAATCTACGGGGTTATTCTTCAAGATTATATGTGCATGCTACCTGCAAACAGAAAAAAAGTTATTCAACAAAAATGTTGTGTCAGATAACATAATACTGCTAAAATATGTGAGACTTTTTATTTCTTCATTTCAGTGTCAGAATGCACCAGAATGCACCAAATTACATCATTTTTTCAAAATTCCTTCGGCGGCCGCTGTTCCGCGCGCCTGCGAATAGTTGGGCCACTGATTTATGAATCAGGGCCAGTACATTCCAAATTTTACTGGCCCTGTGGGCCAGTGCTCTAAAATGCTTATTGTCAAGCCCTGCTTATTCATAAATGCCTCACCCAGAATTTGGGAGGGGGTGTTACTTATTCCTTCTAACACTATGATTACACTCGCAATCTAGCCATCCTCCAAACAAAGAGATCTTTTCTGACAAGTCGAGACAAGTTGACAAGTTTTGTTGACGAGGAACATTTCTGAAATGGGCCATCCATTTGGTATTGAGTCAAGAAAAGCTCTGTGCTTATTTCTGTCAAACACTTAAAGCTGAAATTCTAAGGATATCATTATAATAATGGATCAGGATATGAATAGAGAATGAAGAATGCAGCTCGAGACTTACATGGTGGGTTTTTTTTCTCTCTTTTTGGTTTACAGTCACTGACAAACTCTCCACCATCTTGGGGTGCAGAGTCTCTTTGTCCTCTTCACTGCGTGGTGTCACTGTGGGAGACACCACACAGATTAATCTCTCAACTAAACACTCACAAAAAACAAAAAAAAAACAGATTCAGTTCTCTATTGACAAGAAGACAATGTTTCAAAACTGGAAGTCTAGACAGAACTACTTCAATCACTGCACCAACCGAGTCACGGAACATATCGATATAGAAAAGATAACTACTGACAGTATAATCAAACTTTAATGATATATGGAATCCGCTTTCTGTTTATCTCAACTTAGAATTATAATCACTACTGTCGGCCACCAGGGCTTGGAGTGCTCAAAGTGAATGTAAAAAAAAAAAAAAGAAGAAGAAAAATGTAATAATGAAATCAGAGCAAACCTCTCATTAACTGTGATTCTTGTTCCACCAACTCTCTCCCTAATGACAGCCAGGGTGCAATACTTCCCAAGCTTCATATCATCACACACTGAAGCTCGTGTGCACAACCTTACAGGAGACATTTTAAATGTCACTGCCTAACATCCTTAATTCTCAAACTCTCTCCAATTACTGAACACCAAGGTTGTTAAAAATGACAACCCAGTAATATAAATCATAGCTACTGCCATATAGGATTATTAAATTTGACTTGATATCACCTTTTTTATGGCAGATAATCCCCCTAATCGTAAACTAATGTCACATATTGGAGAAAAGTAATGGATATTTAGCAAAAGTCTCTCCATGATACTTTAGAAACGTGGCCAGTGGAAAAACAGGCTCTATAAAACATGGGTTTTATTGATTAAATGCAAAAAGTGCACCAGAAAAGAATTTCATTAGACGGAAGACTGCAATCAGCCTCAGGTTTGCACGATGTGCCTGGCGTAGTAATCGCACTCGCCCTCATTTGTTCACTGACCCAAAGAACACTACCACCGTCCTTGTGTTGGCTACATAGAGTTAGCGTTGCCATGCACGCATGCTCTTAATGCTCCCTGTGTATATATGACAATGAATAAAACATTATCCAAAAAGGCTAAATAAGACAAAAAAGATGAAATAAACTCTGCAGCTTCCCCTCCTCCTGTGCAGACCTCCCCATTTTTTCCCTCCTGACTTCAGATCAGAGTGACTGTGCAATATATGCAGATAAATAATAATCAATATAAAGTTAAAAGCTTTATAACAACAAATACAAATGTTTTCAATCTGCAGCTACAAAAACTCAACGTATAACGCCTGTATGGAGGATATATAGCATCAACCAATGGTATTTCTTTTAGTTTCCATTTATATTGTACGGCGCAAATTGATTTTCCTTTCATCTGTGTGCTAAATCACAGTTTGTTTTTCAATCTCACTTTAATAGCAAACTCATGTATAATTTAAATGTCAACAGAATCTGTTATATATTAGCTCACTGCAATAGCCTTCAGCACTACACACTGGAATTTAGTTAAATATACTTTGCCCTGGTGGGACAACATTCCCTTTTCATTTATTTCAGCACTAACAGCATAGTCAATACTGGTTCATTTAATAGGATAAAATCAACACAAAAAACAATAAAGGTTTGCGATATTGCATTGAGATTCAAATTTCATTTACAGTATGTACATAAAAAACAGATAGATTTCTACATTATTTTATAATTTTTTTGAGTATTCTTTACTTCTATGAAAACTGACTATGTTTCACTTCAATTAGTTATCCGCTGCACAGTACACACATGGTAATAAGTGATGCAAATACATTTGCTTGAGGCAAGTGAGCATCATGCTGTTTTTTCCCCTTACCTTTATATGGGGAGCCTTATCTCTCCTCTGCAGTGTTTCCCTTTTTTTTGTTCTCCCAATGTCATGCTACTAATTCATCCCAAATCTGCCTCTGTTCTGAACAACAAATCAGCAGTGTTTGGCTCTTTTTGTCTTTAGGACAACCAACTGTCTGTTTCTTATTCAGGCTCTCAGCCTCCTTGCCACATTGTCCTCAGATTCTCATTGTCTTTGCCTCCGTCTGCCCCTTGTTATTTATAGAATCCAAAATTGCAGGAGAGCATAGAGGCAGACTGGAGCGATACTATACCCTCAGCTGAGCTGCCCAAGAGGCTTTAGTAAGGGGTTGTGAGAGACAGAAAGCCTTCTGTCACCCTTGCCACTCAACCTTCACCCACACAGAATCCTAAATATATTCTTCCAGCCTGATAAACATTTCTTGTGAGGGTAAAGTGTTGACTTCCAGCTAACAGTGACATGAGCTTCTAATCCATCAGGAAATGGTAAATGGACAGCAGTTATGCAGTTGCTTTTCTAGTCTCGTTGAAGACTCAAAGCACTTCACACCACAATTCACATTCATCCATTCACACCCACACACACTCATGCACAGATGAATGCGTCGGGGCGACGTGGGTTTTAGTATCCTGCCCAAGAACACTTCAGTTTGGGGACTGAGAAAGAGACGGAAGCAGTGACATTTTGACTGAAAGACAGCCACTCCACCAGCCGATGAAGTCATGCATGGCAACAACAAAGCCGTGCTTTGACTCTCATTTTGTTCTTTGACTTCCTGTCTACATCTAGAGCTCATCTGTGAAGGATTGAGCGGAATGAGATCTGCTTGTTTATGTAATACAGTTCAAGATAACGCGTGAACGCATGCCAGAGCTGGAAGAACATCAAAGAATTCCTTCATCAGAGGTCTGACTAATATCGAGTGTTATTTGACGAGCGGTGTTAAGTTGGCTTCCTCTCCAGCACAGCTGGTTGATTTTCTGTGCTAACATTGTGGTTAGTTAATAGTGTCTTTAGTTCATCAGAATATGCTGTAATAGTCTGAGGCAGAATATGATAATGATCTTTTTTTTTTTTCTTTTTCCTCCCACCTCAGGGCCTGTTTTACCTGTGAAAAGAGCTACTCTCAGATTAATCAGTGTAACTGTAAAGATTTGTCCTCATAATTGTTACGTTTGTTTATGAAAATTGTTTTTTAGTCAGTAAGGTTTTTAAGTGCATCAATCCCAGCGCAGTTACAGTGAAGCCAAGCGCTGCATCAGCATCGTCATATTTCCTCGTCTTCTTTCGTTTATCTCATTATCTCTCTCTTTTTCAGCCTTTTTCATCCCTGTTAAATATTTTTCCATGGTGTCTCTTGAGGGTTTGTTCACTTCGTATCTCCTGCTCTGTGCTGCGTGAGCGCATGTCCGCGCAAAAAAAACCAAAAAGAAAACCGACACAATATAGCTAATACTCCCTGCTCACACTGCAACAATGAGAGCGCCACTGCCGCCTACTGGAGTATATGTGCAATTACACTTTATTCAAGTATGACAAACAAAAAAAGAAAAAAGAAGCACGTTCCCTGGGGTCACATGTGCCCCACTGTTTGAGAAGAACTGTCCTATGTGAACAGGTTTTTCAGCCCGAGCTTTCACAGGTGCACATGCAATTTGCAGTTTTAATGAGATCCAACGTAACATAACAAGTAATATAAATAATTACTTTTGGCATGGCGTAATAAGTAAAGTAATAATTACTTTTGTAAAGAGTAATAAGTTACAAGGAACATATTACTTGTGAGTAACGGCCCCATCACGACTCCTCTCAAAGTAGGGCTGGACCTGAATATCAGATATGGGAAAGTTGCTTGTCAGATTGGCATCCCGTTTTGAATGTTGATATCCAGACATTTTTTTTTCTAGGCTTGGCAAACCGTCAATGAAAGTGTTGAATTTTGTAGCTGACAGACTCTCACCTGCCTTAATAATATAGTTAATTTTAGCTGTTAACAGATAACAGTATGCCGAAGACCTCAGCTGTGTGGCAACATTTTAAACTGAGCAATGACATGTTGGCAAATACACTTCTTTCCCACTTCCCCAGCACGTTCATTCCTGTTAAATAAGTTGGTTTATTTTTTTAATTGTTTTGTTTTTTTTTCCTCTGGCTCACAATTACTTTCCACCCAGAACACTTCTGCTGCATACTCCTTGGTCAATCTCACACGCATTAATGGCTCGTTTGCTCTCACGCTCCCTTCCATCTTTAGGGCCCTATGAAATCCGTTTTATTTTTTCTCAAATTCCGTTTTAATTTTTTTCATTTTCGGTGTTTTTCGGTTTTTAATTTTTAAGAATTCCGTTTTTAAGCATTTTATGCAAATTTAACCCCAAAACAGTATATAAAGTAATGAAATATAGACAATTTATGCAATTATAACTGTAAACTTTAATGTTTTTATACTTTTAAACATATTGTGTCCAACAAAACATTGTTTTTTTTTTAACAAAAAAAATCTAGTTTTTTCTATGTAATAAATAAGAAAAAAATAATTCAAATAGGTAAAATCAATTTAGTGCAAAAAAGAAAAATTGCAACAGCAGTACACTAATCATTTTAGTTTGTTTGATTTATTCTGTTATCAGACAGTTTGTCATAACGTACATGATATTTATCAGGTATGTCATGACAAACTGTGTCCGATAACAGAAAAAACTATATTTACTACAGCTGATGTAGATGCTATGAAATCCAAAGCAGTGAACAGTGAACACTGGTTGTGTGTGTGAGTGTGTGCCCGGGTGTTTTTTTTTTTTCTTTAGGTGTTCCATCTATTACAGACAGCCGTTTAAATAAATAATTATCAGCCTCTTTGTGTTTAGCTCGTTGAGTGACTCTCGCCTTTTTACGTTTGTGCTTTTCACTCATTATTTTGATCCTTGTTGGAAGACCACGGGGCAGACCAGGACCTGCTGGAGAGATGGTATCTCTCAGCTGGTCTGGTGGAAGCGGCCGGGGGGAGGGAGGTCTGGGTCTCAGCTGAAGCTGTTGCCCCCACGAGCAGACTACGGACCAAGCGGGAGCTAATGGATGGATGGAACTGATCCTTGCACGTATATTTTGTGTCCATTCAATCGCGTGCTGGCAAAACTTGCAGAATTTAAAATTGCCAGACACATAATAATCTCGGATAAACTGCTCTGCTCTGTACCTGAGAGTAAACCGCTAGTTCCTTTGCTTCTTCGCCGGTTTCTCGGGTGCCGCTTCGACGTGTTTTTTTTTTTCTGTGATGAGAAAAGCGGGGGCAGAGAAGCTAGAATGTCCCCACCTTTTCGTGAACCCTCTTGGAACATTTTCTCGAAAGAAAAGTTCCTTTTAGTCCGGGAGAAAAAAAAAGAGAAAACTTTTACGCAAATTGCCGTTCAGTTCTTTTATATTGTGCATTTAAAGTGAATTCCGTTTTTAATCTCCAATTCCGTGATTCCGTCCGCGATTCCGTGATCGCGGATTCCATAGGGCTCTACATCTTGGGCCTGTGCGCTACACTCTTCAGCGTGACGTGGACTTCACTTGTTTTGTGTCACGTTAACATGCGTGAACCACACTCGTTCAGTCACATGCTTGTGGGCCTCGTTCAGTCTCGCGCAGAGGAACAGCAAAATGCAGCTTGATGTCAAGTTTGGTGGAGGCTGGATAATTCTACTACCGTCAATCTGTGACGTCACAGAAATGAATGACTGATCTTCAGACTGAGACTGCCCCAAACTAAATGACCAGGCTGTGTTATACACTCAGTATAATAGAATACACTCAGTGTTCGAGTTACGACGTAGGTGAGTTACGACCACCCGTACTTACGACCACGTCCAGCAGATGGCAGCACAGTGGGTAAAATAGTTGTGGCAGCCCAGCATCGTTGTCAGTGTTTCAATCCTCCCGATGGCAGCGCCTCCATTCTCTTTAAACGCGACGTTTCGTCCCTCCCCCCGGATAAATCGCGAGTAAGAAAGGAATGGAAAATGTTAGGAACAAACTTTTTTTTTCCTGAGGAAAGAAGAGACTCTACCCTTTATTATGGCTGTTTCAGTGTTCACATAGTCATAAAATACAATATTCTGTGGGCTTCAGAAGATCAGTAAACATGCTCTGCAGCTGGCTGGCAGCCAATGAGTTACACAGTACAATGTTATATTTATTTTGTATACGCTCCGATTTACGACCAATCTGAGTTACGACTGGTTTGTCTAAGTCGTAACTTGGATACTGAGTGTATACGATTTTAAATAATTTCAGGCACCCAATTAGTATTTTTTCATAACATGTCTCCTTTAAAAGATTGCTTGTACCAGCTGCTAATATTGATGACTTTTTAAAATCAGCATCAAGGTAGTGATAACTTTAGACATCTGTTTTCATAATATTTCACCGTATAGACAGGGGACAAACAGACAGCTGCAAAAGAGCAACACTGGTAACAACACATGGCACTGCATATAAAATAGTGAAGGAGTGAGGTCGATGACCAAGTTGGTTGTCAAAGCTGAGCTTTGTGTACTTTTAATGTCTCAAAGGTAAATGAAGGGTTAAAAGCTCTGTATAAGAGTGAAAGACCATATAGATACAATTATAGATAAATCTAGTTATACTCAACATGTTTATGTCAGAGGGAATATGATTTAGATGTGGAGAATCTTTGCAAAACATGATTTATTGCCAGCAACACAGCAACGTAAATAAGCTTTGCAATTTCAATTTCAGAAAAGGGCTACAAAACTGGAGACGCGTGTTGTTGTTCTTCAATATTGAGCAATTCGGACCATTTCTGAGTTGGTAGCAGTTTTTTAAATTTGGTACATGCTCTATGCTGTTCAGTAATGTTCAAGACCTTGACTTGATTTCAGGGGGAACATTTTGTGAAATTGGTAGCACTGAAAAGGCCACTTGTCAGACAACAGGCATGATGCACTGATGTTTGTTCTCTAAGGTAGTTGCAGGAAATGGCAGAGTCTCTGTGTTTTTAGTGACCCGGAGATAAATGAAAAGATAAAAGGTTGTGGATAAGAGTATAAGACAATATAAGTAAAGTCAGGGACAAATCTGATTATGTTCAGCATGAAAGTGTCTCAATCTTTCCGAAGCTTTTAAAAATGTCCATTTAGAGTAAGGGTGCCCAACTTTAAAGTCTGCAAAAACTGAAGCGCTGCTTTTGCAGTATAAACCGAGTTATTTAAAGACGATCATATTTTCTGCACATCGTCTCTTGCCATCCGCACTATTGGGCGGGTTAACAACCTAACCCAGCAATCTTGGAATATTAAACCACTGGGACTTGGAGCAGACCCATATTGTAGGTAGTGTAAGCCATGCGCTTCAAAGATGGCTCTGCAATAAAAAAAAGGTCCATTGTCAAAGACTCAGGGACCAATAATCACTCATTCTCACTGAGCCATTAGGTTTCTGGCTGTAACTGCTGTCCGGTCTTACAGAAGACATTTATTGAGCTGCCGCTCTGTTGTACAGCTAATTAGACAGGCTCTGTTGTTTCTGCACTCCTGACATGTATTAGCTTGTTACTACAACTGATTGCACACTAGGCACCTTTTCACATGGTCACTACCAAAACCTATTCCAGTAAAACATGGCTGGCAGCATTTCACCTCTGGGAAACATGACAAACACTGCACAGTAATGTCAGACAACTGTTAAACTTCTTGCAATGAAAAGGTATTGTCTAATGATGGCTACCGACTTGGCTCCTCGGGTCAATTTAAAATGACCAGTTACCCTAAGATACATGTCTTTTGACTGTAAGAGGAGGTCAATAAAAAGGATGTGCATCAGGTGCATGCATCGGCCAAGAATACTGACAAATCAAATGTTCTTTCCCGTCAGTAACCCCTCCCTCAAATGTACTCATTTGTAAGCGTCAACAGCGTAACTCTCCACCGACTCTGAACGGGGTGACATCAAACGAAATGCGCGCCAGCTGCACCGCGATGGAAGGTCCAGATGGAAGCGTCGACGCCATTATTTGAGTCAATGTACGCAGCTGATGATAGTTCTTAGAAATAAACTCACCTTCAGCAGGTCAAAAGTTTCAGAAAATGGGAAATTGCAATCAGCAAAGGAAATTGGTTTTGATGCATTTGTACTTAAAAGTTTGTACTCTTCTAATAGTCAATCGATCCATGGTGAGAAAACAAACATAAAATGAGTCATTGGGGAACAGGAAGACCACAATTTTGATGTTTAATACATTGTGGCGCCTTGCTGTCCTTATATCTGAATCACAACAGCTTTAAATGTTATGTTTTCCCACTGAGATATATACAACACACTTTCTCCACATTCTCTCAAAGAAAATGAAATATATATATATCAATTAAAAAGAACACCATTGTTTTTTTGAGAAAGCGTTTTAAAAGCAGGCTTTGTAGATCAACATGCTTTTGCTGTGGTCACGACCTGTTTTTGTAATCAGCTTTAAAGAAGCCTAATTTACTCCAGCCAAACAAGAAGAGCTCGTGTTTGAAGCTGGATCAGCGTAGCTGTGAGAAATATCTGCTTCTGATCATATGTTGATCCAAGAGGAGCGGACACGCCTCTGTAAACATCAAATTATAATATCTTTAAAACAAACCCATAACAGCTTTCAGTGCATCATCTGGAGATGATGCATCGCTGTCTCAGGGTAAGAAATATGTCACAGAGTTGTGACCCTCATCTGCAATCTATTCTACTCATTACCACATTGTTTTGCCATGCAAAAACAGCTGTTAGGCTGTAACACTGGTTACAGCTTACCGTCAAGAGCCTCAGTTCAGCCATTTGGGCAGATCAGTGGCACTGCACTCGCATTTTAATAACATTCCCATTTAGCAGCCAATCAGTGAAGCCTGAGCTCTGACAGCTGTGTTAGTGCAATAAATCATAAAATGAGCAGAGGCTGGGGAAAAAAAAAATATAAATAAATAATCCTTTGCATGTAATTATAACCATGACTGTCTCAATGTGGCTTGGCATGTGAGCTCCTGCCCACGTACAGATTTATAATTGCTCACCTCACAGGGCAAACATGTCCAGCAGCACCTGTGCAGTAGCAATACACATTCATGATCACAATTAGCTCAAACTTTTGTGTGCATTAATTGCATAGTTAGTTGCAGTTTTATAGTGTACGTGCTAAATCAAATAAACCACACTTGCCTGTATGGAAGCTTATATACCTTCACTTTATGTGATGATATTAAAGGGGAAAAATACTACTGCGGTGCTTTGCTGTATTCAGTTGGGTGTTTGAAGGGAGAAACAGCTGGAGAACTCCAACATAATGCAACCTTATTCAGTGAGATGTTCAGATTTGCAGGTTACTGTAACCTAACAAACTCAGATCAGAGTAGCATTATCTAGCTTACCAAGCTCCATCTCCAGCCGACTTCACATCTTGACGGTGGTATTTTGACGAATACATCTTAAGGATATTTCATTAAGACCTCAAGAACTATGTTTGAACTTTGAAACAAAAAAAAAGAAAAATGGTGTCAATTTGTTGTCTGTCAGCCATTTCGAACTTGTGCATCCCTATTATTCACAGGTCTTTCACATTTATACTGGCCGCTAATGTCCATTGCATCTGAAGCCATCTCATCTCAAATCTGACAGTGCCACAGCAGGAAAATCTGCTGCCGTGCTTACTTTTTAAATTCAATTTATACGTCGGCACCCATTACAAATTCACTTATCAGTGAACAGCTACATAAAAAAGTAAAGCAAATATGTCTCACATGACAAAATTGAAATACTGCAGTAAGTGAAAAAAAAAAAACACTACAAGACGGTGAGATCTGGGAGAGTTGCAAAGGGCTAGACTCTCTTAATATTATGAAACATGGAACCTGCCTTATAGAAATTACTCCATCCATTATCTATACCCGCTTAATCCTCTGCAGGGTCACAGGGATCTGCTGGAGCCTATCTTCCGGTGAAAGGCAGGGGTACACCCTGGACAGGTCGCCAGTCCATATAAATGACTCACATTTTAGATCTGCAGTTCTAGTGGCCATTAAAATGTACTCTGTCTAACCCAAAGAGAAAAGATGGTAGACACCTTTGAGTCTGGAAAGAGGTCCAAAAATAGTTGTTCAAACATCCCAATGTAGGACCGTAATGGTCTAGATGAAGTATATTTAGCAAATTCGGCCAGACAGCAAACCACCTCAAGGAAGAGAAACTCTCTAAGTAACCTTTGATATCACTGTGCTCAAAAAATAAAAACAGAGGTTAAAAATGTGGTATGTAGCAAAGGCTGAAATACCAAGGAACAGAAAAAAGCGATACGGTCTGGGTAAATAATTAAAATCCTCCAACTTCACACCACTAGCGAGTAATCCTCCTCCATCACTTGGACACACTGCACCAAATTCTAGGGCAGCTACATTAAGGTGATGTCACAAAATCTATCGCAATTTTCAGCATTATCCATCTCTATGTGCACGTCATTTGGCTGTGTATGAGGGTTATATTACAGTTCATATAAAACCAACCCAACCTTACGAGTCCAACCCCTCAGGGCTGAACTTATTTCACAGGGCAGATCTGATGTACAATCACTCACTACAATCAGCAAACGGTTTTGTCCTCAAATCATTTTTCAAGCAGGTGATCCTCACGTTTTTCCAGCGGTGATTTGATTAAAATGCTTTCAGGATCGTTGTGAAAGTATATGAGATATCGCAAGTTTTCTGATGGTGATAATATTGTTGGTTTTTCCGTCTTGAGCCCAATCATTTACATTTGTTATCATCTTAATTACTGTTGGAGAATGCTAGAAAGAAGTTGCATTAAAATGACTTGAGCATATCTTAGACGGTTTTCCCACGCTGCTCAGTTTACCTGCTCAACACACATTCCCTACTAATGTTCACCTCCTTCTGGATGTGTCTGTGTATAGATTCATGTCCAGTTTTTTAACCAGAGGTCAATTGCCATATTAATCAGTTAACACATTGCTGTGTTTGCTCATCTTTCAGGGCTTCTTTTTTTTTTTCTCTCCAGTGCACGACACCTACACTGCTTCTGATATGATTATATAACATTTCAAATGGAGCATTTCAGAAAGCGCCCATGATATCTCTCCCATCACAAGAGACTCGACATATACTCAGCAGTTTCTTAATGTGAAGATGCCTTTATAGAAAAGGAAACGGTTGCATTAGCTGATTCATTTCTGGTAAATGACCACAAGAGCTCAGCTCAAATGACCAGACACAAGGAAGAAAAGCAGGCATCTCCATCTGAATACTGCCCTATTTATCGACAAACCAAATGGCCATCTTCCTGTTTATTACTGTATTCAACTAAGGAAATACTCAGACTAATTTAAAGTAGAGAATTTTGCAGACTGGCGGCAGATGTTACCGAGATTATATGATATGAAATTGTAAAATGGGCTGATAGACGTAAGTGCTCTGCATCGCTCTCTCTTGGAAAGTGTATCATAAGATTATTGTTTGCTGTGTTACAGTAATGAATAAATAAATGACCCGACTGAATTACTTTAGAAATATACATGTCAAGATAAGCATTCCAAAAGAAGTGACTGCTCATTTCACAGCAATCTTCACGATAAGCAATTTAATCTCGTCTCATTTTGAATATATGTCATAGATAGTGTCTGTATTAATATTTGTGAACCAGAACCAATGTGTAAGTTGTTCCTGTTTTTATATAATTATTTTTTTGTTCATTGTACTTCCAAAGCTATTTTCAGAAGTAAAAAAAATAAAAAGTGTATGAGAAAAAAAATGTTCAAAGGTCGAAGCTAGCAAAATGTCACCACCTCCCAGGGCGGCAGAGAGATCAAAGTTCTTCCTTTAGAGGGTCAGACAGACAGTCTAATACAGCCCACAAAGGATCTTTGGAATAAGCCTTTGAAACCCAAGGGTATTCTCTCAGAGCTCAGGCCAGAGCCAACATACTGGAACTCCCTGACAAAGCTTCCTGTGTTTTAAACTTCCATCTGATTGGATTATGGCTGGATGATCATGATAATGTTTATAATACAGAAGTAATATCTGCTACATCAGAACTAGGCAAATGTGTGATGTTGTATACATGGATTTAATACATGCATTAGCTTGGAAGATGACTAACAAAACACTAAAAATACAGGAATCTCAAATTCATTACCCCTAACCTGAAATGCTTTGGTAATTTAGGAACACATCATGTAGAACATTGGTGAAACTTCTGTTTATTTATCATAGTGCTGTGGTCGGGATGAAAACCTTCCTGTAGCAAAACACTGTAGTTAAGTATCCTCAAAGGAGAAGCTTCAGGAAAAGCCTGCAACAGAGACTCTTTGGTACACCTTACTTTAATGGGGGACGTAAAGACAGAAGTGCAAACCCGTGCATTTCCTTTGTCTTTGCAGTAGCTTATCTTCTTGCGATGGGAAACAAGCGTATGCAACATGACTTTAAACCCAAAAAGTGCAGCGTATACTGCAGACTGAATCCTTCCAACCAATCTGTGCACAAACATGGCAGATGCAGTAAAATAAAACCACTTATCTGGAATCTGAGGGTTTTCATACAAAAAAAATCTGGTGTCTCCTGCATAAGCATGTAACATCTAATGAATGCAGACCTAACTCCCTCATCAAAGCAGCACAGATCATTTTACCTGAGGTCAGCATAATCAAAAACACTTTTTATACAAAAGGATGCTTTGAATATGATACATTAAAAATATATTCACCTATGTGTACTTATCAGCACTGGTCCCATGTCGTTAGCATGACCTGCAGGACTAGACTGCTGATTATCTCATCACCTCTACATCAAAAATCAATCCACTTTTTCCATTTTAGGGGGAATAAAAAAAGACGGTGATAGACGGTACAGCGGCGGATAAGTGCGGATTATGTGACTCACTCCAAATTCATGGTGTTGCAAGGTTCGCTCCATTACCACGGTGTTTACCTCATCTCACGAGACAGCGGTGAAAAGAGGAGACGCTCCTGCCAGTGGCACAGACTGTACTAATTAAATTTCCGGCGACAGGAGCCAACCACACGCTTATCAACCGACAGGCTGTGTCACTTTTTTAATAATTACACAAACTCTTTGGTAAGCAGTAGATAAACTTCAGTGACAAAGATTACATTTTAAAATACACAGGACCTTAAATTACAAAAGCCGCTCTTCTGAAACAACTATCACACCATTCATTTTTTTTTATACAGATTTTTTGACATTCCATGCAAAGACTTCTGTAATGCTTTCTTGATTTGGACAATTACCTGTCTTCATATTTAACAACTGACTGGCAGAACGTTTTCTTAATTTTAGTTGTTCTTTATTGCACTTTAATCAATTTTAGCAACTAGCAGTAAAGTCTCCACAGCATGCTTTACTTTACCTTCTCTAGACACAGTTAAACATGAGGATATAATGTGAAGATTGCAAATGCTTTCCTCCAGGGTCCCATGAGGCCCAGAGCCCACTTTTCATTGCTCTGTGCTGAGTGAGAGCTCAGGATTTCAGACGCAGAACCCCTCTGAACCCTGCAATTTTGGTAGGATTCATGAGATTATGATACTAAAATGAAGTTCTGGAATCGTATGAGAATCACACGATTGTTAAACGATGTAATTATATGGTAATAATCACCTTCCATTACAGAAAAATCAGTGATTCACACCTCTGACTTCTTCAATGAGGTGGAGAGCAAAAAGAGAATCGGCACAAATCTTTCAAGGAGTAAAGCAGAGGGTTGTAACAGCTCTGACATGAGCTGGGCTGGTGGGGGTGGGGGTGGGGGTGCACACTCATTGACTGGAGTGGCAAGAATTCACGGTACAGCCGGGGTGCAGCCCTTCCGCATCCAGTGAGACGTTGGAAAAGATCTGCAGTCTCTCTGTTTGTATTGGACGGTATCTTCTTCCGACGCCACTGGACAAGGACTGATCGATGAGTCTGAAAACACACTGCTTCATGCTGATTAGTTTTAATCTCTCAAATACTTTCTGGAATACAAATCAGATCGATAAAATCAAGATCATTTTTGCTCAAGAAGTGCTCATCAGAGAGGTCTCCTTGAACAGATCCAGTCATGACTGCAGGCATGACTACAACCGGCGCTGGAGCATCACTTCTGCCCACCGTTTGATGCCTATATTGGACTTAAAACCTTGATCTAATTTTAGCGTGTGCTTTGCCCTTCCTACAAATACTCTCTATCCATGGCACAGTCAGAGTGGAGGAGGTTTAGTGCCAGTCAGATGCATCATCAAGCCTTGCTGAAGGACTAAGTATTTTGTTCTGTTGGAAATGACGAATGAAAAACTCTGTTTTTCTAGGGTGAAATCTCGGGCTGAGTGCCCAACCATCTGGGTCATGTTGGAATAAGCTCAGTAAGGGATATGGCATAGAAAAATAAATCAGTCCAAAGAGTAAGAAGTTTGCTGTCAGTTGTTTCTACAGCAGCCAAGATGCACCAGCTTTTTCACCGTATTCATTTATGACCTTAGGCCCTTTGTGGAACATTTGTACACTTCAGACTGACTTTTTGTTTCTGATTCACTTCAGGTTCAAGACTGGGCAAGGTTTTAGAATTGCCTCTTCTCTGTTGATGTTTTCTTTTGTTTAAAAAAAAAAAAAAAAAAAAGAAGCCGTGTCCAAATGGCGCTACAGTCCCTCCTGTCTGGTCAAGTGGTCTGACCTGCTCCATGAGCTACTATGAAAATGATCAAGTGGGATATTATTTCCCCTCTGCAGCGGCATCATGCATGAACACAGCAGAGACTAGTTTGCAGTCTTGCACAAAACTCTTCCCAGAATCCCAGGCACAGGATGTAGCATCCCATCATTTTCTCTTCTGCTCATTTTTATCCCCCCCCCCCCGTTTAACAACTCACATTACCCTCCATCTGCTTGCCTCATCAAAGATTTTTCTTCCCCTCACCAACTTCAAATATTCACTTCGTGTTCTTTCAACAATAGCTTACAAACACTTGGAAATAATTGAGTCTCAGCGGGCTGACAAAAAAGGGAACAGTGATTGTGCGCAGTGGAAGTGATCAAATATGGCCTTGAGCCAACCCTCTTTGTAGATGGTCTTTATATTGCCATTGATCTGGGGGTGGATACACCCAAGGAATACATTATTTGGTATGCCGCCCCCCACCCCCATAGGTTGCTAGTCAAAAATAGTAATGGGAAACGATGGATGTCAAATTGGATGTGAGGAAAACCAGGGCTGCTGAGTGTATGGGTACACCTAAGGACAAAAGATGGTGGTCACAAAATGGTGAAAGTCTGAACAGGGGAACACATCTCATCTCCCACAGGACAGAATTGTGAAGATCATTTACTTTTTACTCTCAATTTACAAGGTGGCATGTGAAAATAACTACAAGTACAGAAAGTTCTTATAACAACTTCTCAAAAGAAGATGGCTCATTTCTTTCTTCCTGCAGGGCAGTGAAATAGTGCTCTAATTATCAGCTGTGCAATCTGCCCAGTTTGTCTCATGTGGAACATTTATGCTGTCCTGCTTTAACTATGAGTCCGTACACTCTGCTACTTGCGAGGTGGTATCCTTAGTGCCATTAACTCAGCTCGTTTTTACACCAACACATCAAACACTTCCTGATGCAGTCATGTACAATAGTATTTTATATAAATTCTCATATTTATAAGAAATTATTCAAATCTGTTTATTTCTTACAAGACCTGGGTGTTAGATGCATGTTTTAATATAAAAACTATAATTTCATGTTTCATAATTAGGTCATATTTCCTGGATTTTTTTTTCCCACATTGTCTTATCTTGATGCTGCAAAACAAAAACCAGGAGTACTTACTTAACCCTAACCCAAATCCATTCATTACTATGGGAATCCCATTTTCTCCAACAGGCATACACAATTTTACCTTCTCTCCATTTCAGTTTTTTACCCTTTTGTATTTTTCAATTCTTTGTCTTTTTTTGTGTGTGTGTGGATTTCAGAGAAAAGCTGCACTTTGAGCCCAGGAAGTTAGTTAAAATAAGTGACAAATACAATGAAAGAAAAGAGCCAAATAAAAATGAAAAGTTTCCTTTACTAGCTGTTGCTACTTTTGCACATCCTGTGCTGCATCAAATTGAAAACCCTTCTGAATTTATTTAAGGGGGTTATACATTTTACTTTCTATGGTTTGGGGTTCCCTGTCACTGCTCAATACAATACAATAGTCAACAAATGCATTATAACATAAAAACATGTGAACCATGTTTAGTGAAACTCCCACCTTTAGACATGTGGACAAATGTTGGCAATCAAAATTTCTGGTTAGTTTTATTTTTTTTGTTTTTCCCAGAGCAGTGCCCTAAAACCCTGTGTCTCTTTGAAACATGCACAGTCCACCCAGCGCTGGACAGCTTGTGAGAATTTATCTTGGGATGACCCCCACCCCCCCAAGTCCTTCTTCCATCATGAACAAAGCCCCAAGAGTGAGAGGATTTTACAGTAATACATGCTCATTGATTCATAATTCACAGCCAGCGTACCGGCATCCACGGCTGGGCATTACACATGTTGACAATAGCTGTGCCTCTTGTACACTTGGAAAGTAAAGGTCAATGTTTGAATTTGGGGGTTTAATTCCCAGCTTATCAAACAAAAATCTGTGTGATATCTAATGTGGCAGGCAAGCTGAAATTACTCTCTGTGTGTTGATTATTTTTCAGGACACGTGCATTTAATCTCTGCCATGAGTTGTTCACATTATAAACCTGGCAGGAGCGAGCGAGTTGTCATGAGGCTGTCATCTGCAATCTTATTCACAAAGACATGTGAAGTCATTTATTTGCTCTCATCTGTATGTTTTGAGCATGTGACATACGAAGTGGCTTTCTTATTTTATTCAGTGAATTCATACATTTTAAAGGAAGAGCATATCATTTCTGAATCTTTCACTAGGCCAGCATAAGAGCAGGCATAATGACACGTTGGTTCCACTGCAGGAGAGACTTGGTGTTCTCTGCAGTTGGAAAAAATATATTACATGTAAATGTATCTGCATTGGAAATCTGTTAAAATGAGTGATGTAATATAGGGCAATCTGAGAATTCAATACCACACACCTGGAAATAGAACTTTCAATATCTGTCAATACTAGAGGTGTGAATCTTTCACTCACAAAACGATCCGATTCAAATCTCAATTCACAGGCTATGATCCGATTCAGGGACGATTCATAAAAAATAGTAAACGATTCAATTCGATACGATTCGATACAGTTCGGTTCAGTTGACAATTTCAATTGACAATTTAACCCCAACTACTTATTTTGCTTTATTACTGAGAAGAAAAAGAGAAACACAAATTTAATTTCAAAATAGTATTATTTTGTTTATTTAATGTTAAAAATGTAACATTAACTTTACAATATACCTGGGTGGATAATTGACATTACATAGTGAAACGCAAAACTCGCAATCTGGTGTGCCTCACTTCACAGGTTTGCATAACTCTGCTTATACTTAAAATCCAATTCTTACTTTCCCTCAACAGAAAATAAAATATAAAAATGGCACAAAGTTTAATTATTCCTGCTAATGTGAGAATACACTGAGGATAAGGCTGAGGTTAGATATCAAAAATAAAAGTAGTTGTTACGAAACATTTAAGTTGCCTCTTAAAGGAAAAAATTCAGAATGACTAGTGATTCAGTCACTGGTGAACTTCAACAGTAAAACACATCACTAACAACAAGATACATGGATCCAAAACTTTAGTACGCAGTTATAGAAAACAGCATGTTAAATTCAACATGTCTTTTTGATGCCTGTAACTCTGAATATTAGCTTTTCTTATTTTTTTTTTTAATCACAAAAAGCTCTAAACACTGAATAACCAATACTTCAGGCATGAAAATTCCTCACCTTTCGGCGAAATTCGCCGTTTTGAAATCAAAAAGGGTGACCTACGTGATCCGAGTTTTCTATTTTGAGGGGGGGTGTCAGAGTTGGGAGATTTTTTTTATTTAATTGTCATATAATTGCCCTAAAAAGCAAACTGAGCATTTCAGAAATCGGCCCTTTAAATGACACTTGGACGGTCAGTAAATCCTGTCCAGGGTTAGATTGAGATTGTTCCATTATTCCAGTCAGACCAACATTCTTCATTCATGTGTACTTGGAGTGTTTGGAAGTTACACTGCTAAGCGAGACTAGAAGCAGGACCTAGTGATATCCACGCCAGGGACGAGGCAGACATACATTCACATTTCCTACCTACATTTACCAGTGGTGAGAAGCGCTGTATATTTCATTCTCCTTGTCTGACATGTTGCTAGCCGCTCTCTCAGCTACATAGCTGACGTCACGACTCTTACAGGTAAAACATAAACACTGGAGTCTCATGAGAGTTCACGCGCCCGTTGGCACAACAATGGCAGGTCTGGGTTGCTGGACCTCAGGAAAACCGATTCGCAGCCGTAAATATGGGACATCGGACCGTTGGTAGTGCATTTTTACCGATCCAGTTCTCCATTGGCTGATGCACTCGGATCTCATACATCACAGACCGATAACCGATTCAAATTGGTTTATCTTTACACCACTGGTCAATACATATGCAAATCCCCTGGATGATGGACAGAATATCAGTGGTACACTGTACAACCCATGATGGAAGGTTTGAGCTTTCACAATGTTCTATTTGTCTCTTAATTCGCATCAGTTGGATGGTTATTCATACTTAGGGCTTGAAATATGGGCTGTTACCATAAGAACATTGACCAATCAAAACAGGCGTCCACCCATTCACATTATAACTGTGATTATTGCTCCAACTTTTCAAAAATAAAATAAAATAAAAAACCATCAGTGGATTGAAGAATATTTTTTGTCCCACATTAATCATTCAAAACTGCATTATGAAAACATGATGACACCCTGACAAGTTCTGAAACTCGTATGGCTCCGATACTGTCACGGTGCACAAATCTTACTTCCTCTCCTTCTACTGTGTGTAAACTGGCAAACAACATAGGCCTGCGCACACACAGTCGTCTTGCTCCAGACAAGTAACTGAATCTTCAAAGAGCATCGCTCTGTAACCAAAAGGCGAACAAGAATGCAACCACAGCAGGGAGAAGATTATGTGCTGCCATCAGAACCTCTATCACCTCCCTGAAAGACTCTGAAACGTTTAGAGTTTCAACTTGACAATAAAGCCTCTTGTAACACACTAAGCGAGCTGGAGGAGAAAAAGGATGGAGCTGAAGAGATAAAGAGAGAAAGGGGGAAAGGGTAGGAGAGATGTATGTTCCCCAGTCTAGGACGAACAGCATGTTACTAATGAGAGTTCTGCCAAACTTATCGGTATTTGAGATTTCACAAATGTGTGCTTCCTGCCTTTCTTACCTTAAAATAAAAAGATGAATAAAAAATAAAAGACTGCATCAAAAGGCCAACTTGCAGCCTACTGTTGGTTTATGTAACAACCTGAAATAGAGAAAGTGGTTACTGCAGAATATAGGCCTGTTTTTCACTGTGCATAGTTGTCTGCACTTGTTCTTGTGAAACATCAGTCTCAGCTGAAGTGCTGTTCCAATTCTCAAGTCTGCAACTATACAAGTAGAGTAAAAATCCCCCAGTGTGTTCTCGCTCCCCCAATTTTATTGAGGATGCATCCAGTATAGATTTATGTAGACTTGAGCTGTCAAAGTATCCCAGAATGCATTGCACATCAACCAACAACAGTAACGGTGGAAGAGAACAGAGTAAAAGAGCGTTAAAACTACCTCCCGTTACGAAACAAAGTTAGAAGAACTAATCTCACATGAAAATGTCTTATAACTTCAAATTAGTGGTTGGTTTATCCCATGTCAGACCTTTTTTCTTTTGATCTTTATTTATAAAACACAGCTGACATCATACAAAAGGCATAAAACCAATTAAAAACACATCAAATAAAATTACATGGTCCATGGTCCGTTCTGAGTCACATTAAACTTTAGTGTGTAATTTTATGCTCAATTAAATTGTAGAAGTTCATGAATTTGTGTTAGCCTGCTAGCCACGATGTGACGCTATCAAGTACACAGCTGTTCCAATTGCAGAAAGTCCAAACTGCATCCTCATGTCCTCTGGAGTTCATATTTGGCAAGTAAAACTGGGGAGTATGTACTTCTAATTACACAAGTACAGATTTTGTGTACATGGAATTGAAAAATGGCCAAAGAGTGAAAGATAGCATACATAACTGACATAACTGTCACTTACTGTAAATGTAAATATCATCTTAGCCATTATCGCACCTTGATACCTTCCATCTCTCTCCATTCTTCCGTTGCATTTCCCTGCATTTTCTGAATGAAAAATATTGCCTTGTACGGAAATCCATATCTTAAAAGTAAACTAGAAAAGCAGATTGTGATAAAATCTGTGTTCTGGATCAGATCCGGATCAGCCTTTGAAATTTGATAGAGGTTCCCATTGTCAATCCCTGAGTTTTGGGCAATAATCAACGGAGATATTGAGAAACAAAATTTCCGGCCCCATTGACCACAATGTTATCGAAAATCCATAACTTTTTGAGTTATGTTGTACACAGACAGACAAACAGATAAACACCAGCAAAAACATAACCTCCTTGGTGGGTAATGAACACTCACTATCGAGAGAGACACAGCTTTGTGTGAATGTACAAACCCTGTAGGCCAGCAACTTCATTCTTAAGTCTCCTGGATTTTCAGGCGCGCATGGATCCTCATTGTTCCCCACAGACTCTTTGTGAATGTTTGTTAGCTGCTTATACTTCAGTGTACTTTTTGCGAAGGAGAAAAGGATCAGTGACCTGCACTAACAAGTGCTGGCCCAGTGTCCTGTAGGGAGCCTTTCACATATTTGGTGGAAGAAGGCTATGGGAGATTGCCCAGTACAAGAGACCCAAGTGATGCCTTAGATTCCATAGTCCCTGCTGGGTCAAAGGATGTATCTATGTACTGACATTTCCACCATTGTTGCAATGAAAAGACTACACTGTGAGATATCCCCACCTGCATTAGTGGGGATATTGTGAAGTATGTAATGACTTAACCTTTTCCAGGTAAAAGGCTGCAGGCTCACAGCGAATGCAATTTAAACCGCAGCTTGTCTGATACTATCTGACACATCTTTTTTCTGGGACATACTTATATATATATATATATCATAAACAAGTGAATAAAGTTTGCTTGTTAAAGTCATGCACATATGCATGCTTTAGCAATAATTAAGTATTCAAATATTTTACAGGTTAGCCAAAAGTGCACTGAATTATAATACAATATTGAACTGTTTTGATGTGATGATTACATATACAAGGAGTTTTACACAAAGCTTAAAGCAATATCCGGCATATTTATCACCTAAGAAAAAGGGGGAAAAAAGTCAATTATATGCATAGCCAGATTTTTAAAGGTGAGAAATTAGGAACTATTAGAGGATGAGTATGGTAAAGTTCCAAAGAAGATGTCTGGATGTTGATGGTAGAACCAAAACACAGAATAAATGACTTTGGTGGCTTTCCTTAACAAGAACCACAGTCACTCACAGAAATGATTTAGCTGTTGTGTTTGCCAGGAATCATCTATCTAAAAAGTTGTTTCATCCATAAATATGCAGAGTCTGTGCAGCCCACCCATGGCACAAAGAAAATGTCCATTTACATACTGAAAAGGAACCCTTTAAACCCTGACTCTAACCCTGGGAAAATGTTACTTTGACAAGGTTTTCACACGCTGTATTTTAAGCAAACCATTTTTAATAACCCTAGAGTGAAACTCACAAAAGACTGAAGGTGTTAAGTTCACAGCAAACTATGATGGAAGAATTCATTTTCTGGCATTAGAATCAAACTCGGGTCTTCAAAACAAATGACATCTAGGATAAAACATGTATCTAGCGTTATTCCAGTGTCAAATTATTCAACTATTCCATTCCTGCTTTTAAAAAACAGTAAAAAGTCAGTGTAAAAATGATGAGATTATATCTATCCATACCTTTATGCATCCGTGAAAGAGAAATGCATTGGTAACTTCACTGCAATCCTATATACAGTACATAGTACCTATGACGTTAAAACACTATACCAGAAACATTTCGCCAATACACGTGACTAGACAACAGTATGTGTGCATTTCATGTAAGATGTATAAAAAGTTCATACTGGGGAAAATCTCCCCCCAAAAAGCCTTTTCTCCTGTTTTATCCCAGCTGCCACATGGTGCAACATCCCTTGCCCCCATTCTTAACCAGCCACGTTACCTCTGACCCATGCTAATGCTACTTGTCAACACACACACAAAAGCTGACTTTTCAAAAGGTTGTTAGACACCCATTACCCTCAAGTACTTGCCCGAGAAGGTCAAACTTCAAAGTGACACAAGCAACAAGGTCAATCTCAGTTGAAGCTGTTGGCAGATCAGTTCTCCTGCCTCAAGCTGCCTTTACCAAGATACTGCATCATAAAAGGGCTACAGTGCCACCAGCAGTCACTTAGCACATTACATCCTGAACAGAAAGTAAAAGCAAACCTTCAATGTTTATTGTATTAGAGAAGGAGCCACATTTCCTTACTCCCCCCCATTAAAAGCATTCTCACAGCAGAGTTCTTTCCTCCTCTTTTTCGGGCCAGTCAACAATGATGATGAGTAAGCATATTCAATAAATGACCCAGGTGTTCAAGCATATTGCGTTTCCTCTCATCAGGGATTCAAAGGGGCTTACAACAGATCAGCCGCATCCGTTCACGGCTTGGTCTCCAGCTGACCAGTCCTCCATTAAAAATAAGGTTTTTTTCTCGGCCAGCTGGTGGTGTGTATCCTACACAGATGTTTAGCTCATGATGGATATCGTGACAAACTTAATGTCTTTCTAATTGACAGCAACATTTAAACACATATTAGCTTTTAATGTGACGGTATGTGATGAAGTTACTTACATTTGTAATTGAAATGAACAAAAATAAAATTATTCTACTGATTTAATTCAAACATTAGCCTAAAATGAACGATGACTTGGCATTTAGCGTTGTTACCTCAACAGGTTTGACTCTTAGCTGGGATCTTTTTGTGTGGAATTGTTTTGTTCCTGTGTGGGTTTTCTGTACTCCCACAGTCCAAAAATATACATTTTAGGTTGATTGATGATTCTTTGAGTGAGTGTTCATGGTCGTCTCTTTTGAATTCGTTTGACCCTGGGTGTCAATCATGAGCTGGGCGTATCTCAGCCCGTACCTGATGACAGCCGGGAAAGGCTCCAAAACAGCCATGACCCTGAACAGGATGAAACAGGTATAGAAAATGGATGAATGGAAGACAAAATCTCTCTAATACATATCAAACAGGTCACAAACTCTATAAAATACATATTTATTACTGCATCCAGACATCAGAGGGGGGGGGGGGGGGGGGGGGGGGGGGGGGGGGGGGGTGGGGGGGGGGGGGGGGGGGGGAAATGAAAGTTAAACTTGAAACTCATTGATTTTTCTTCCATATATTTAATGGTCAGAGTAAAAGTACACTGCTTCTGGGCAAAAGTCTTATTTTGACAAAGCTCAATAGACATCAGCCTTGAACAATTTAAGAATTCAAGTGATATGTCAAAAGGAGTTTCTGAACAAAATTATGTGTATATATTTATATCGATTTCTACTATATGATACCGTTTCGAAATTCTTCACAAGGTGAACCTGGTTTTCGTTTGGTTGTGCAAAGGAAAATTTTTATTCCTCTTGAACTTTTCTTCATAGCTTTAAATGCAAATCAATATTAAACATATCTGATTTGTCATTCTGTGTGCAGAGGTCACATTTTTGGTCTGTTAAAATCAAGACTGTTCTAAATCCTATTTGTCCAGATTAAAAAAAAAGAAAAAAAAAAAAAACTTTCCCCAAAAGAGAGAAAAGGTTTGGGAGAACATAGAGGGGGGGGTCACTGAATGGTTTGACATGTGGAAATGATGTAAAACTTTCCATGACCTTCACAGTCAACAGATTTCAACACAGCTGAACACTCAAGAGATTTTGGGCCAACGTATATGGCATCGCCTCAATAAAATGCCATGCATTTTTAGGAAGTGTGATCCCTGCAGAACCTGCTTCAGAGAGTTGCAGAATTGATGCCAATGCATACTGGATCTGTTCACCGAGAGACTTAAATGTTTTGTCTTTTGTTTCTGATATAGATATCAGTGACATCCATATGTAATATTCATAGTATGGGTGGGTCTTAAAAGTTGGTGACCCAACTCCATAGACTGTCATCTAAGAAAATACTATTTTGCAATATTTTCCACCTAATTTCTTTCCAACCACCCATTCAAGCTATTTCATTTTTAAGATGACTCATCTTCCTTTACTACCCCTTCAACTCATGATTCCTTACCATTCTCTCACCCATGAATGGTTGGGATGAGAATTAATCCACCATACATGGTTAGGTTTTATATGTTCAAAATACATTAAAATAGTTAGAAAGGTTTTCAACAATATAAACGACACAGCTCGCGCATACTGAGCTTTCCAAAATGCAGCATGCCAACAATTCAGTATGCAAAAACATATCGATAGTGAGCTGGGAAATTCCCCAGCCCACAAATTGATCAGTCTACCTTTCACACTGTATCCCATTATGCAAATGGCCCACAACAGCAGAAGCAGGTCTCCCGGGTCATGACTGGTTTCCAGCCATGTGACCGCTGTCAACTGCCATACCAGTATGAAATACATAGTGTACGCTGCACTGTACGCACAGAACCTAGCATGCACACGTTCTACGTTTCTGCCAGTGTCGTGGGCTACACATTAAATGTTTCCCGTCATGTCAGCTTGGCATTGCACAGAATGAAAGCCATTTTCCCAAATTTTAGCTTTGGCTTGCAATACCATTATGTTTTAGACAAATGTGCATGTTTTCTGATGAGACTGGGCTGATGACACAGTATATTTCAGTATAAAGACTTCCCTTTGTTCTTCTACTGGTTTAGTGGAGTGAAGCAGAGTTTACTTGACAGGAATAAGATTAGTTTACACTAGGTCTAGCAGTATATTCACTAGCTAGTTCACTTACACACTGGGCTCACTGATTAGTCAGCCTTTTGTCCACCAAAATCGCATGTATCACAATTGAGAAATGGGTCATAATTACCTGAAAGCTTACTTTAAAATTTTTTCAAATGTGTTATGGTTATGTGTGTACTGAATTTATGCCAACTAGAAATACAAGTATTCAAAAACCATTCTAATGAAAATTTACTGAATGAGCTTTGAGCCTTATTTAAATTATGTTGGGATTTTAACTTTGCTGTTAGCAACACAGAAAAGTATACATGATTTATCATATTTAGAAACCAGTGTATCAGATTTCCGCTGCCTACTGGCATGCATGCTCACTGACACAGACAGACAGTCACTGTGAGTAATAAATAAAAAAGCCAGAATTTCTTCCTTCAAAGCTGTTTCCTCAAATTTCTATGCCATGTGAGCATGCTGTCAATGGCAGTGGATAATTATGAGGCAGAAGGGGGCTCCTTCCTTCTGTTCTGTCTATTCTATGATTCAGAGGATGCACAATATCTCTGAAAATGGAAGTCAGACTTCTCTTTACTTCCTTTATTAACATTACAAAAGGGAAGGGGGGAAAAACAGACTACCTGCTGTTACATAGAGAAAGTGGGATTATACATGCACAAGTAGACATTCACCTGTGCACACGTTGCCACAGTTTGTGTTTAGGCAGAAATTGCACACGCAACTCAACAGCTTACATGCAGAGAACTGAGCAAGTGCACAGATAAAATATTCCTTTGCATGTATGCAGTGGCTAATGCAGATAATTTTACCACCTCCCAGGGACAGAGAGAAACAGAGCAATGCTAAAGCACATACGAGAAGAGCAAAGCCCATCTTGGTGCCTCCCTTTTGCCAGTGCTATTCCACATCAGAGGGAATGCGTCAGCCCTACCCTAGTTAACACTTAATAAAACATCAAAAAGGCATGAAGCTCAAAGGTCTGGACAAATACACCGACGCAGAAACCAGATACAGAAACTCCCTTTTATTCTGACGCACATCCGTACACACTTGTATTCGGATTTAACCAATACTTCATGCAAGTGAAGCTTACCAGATAAAAAATGAACAGACAGAATGAATGGCCGGTTAGCATAACTTACAAGAGGAGGAAAGAAGACTAATTCAGCTGAGTGCCAAATGCAATTTCAGTAGAACATTTGTGTGCAGCTGCTTCTTGCATTCAGGCTTGATATCCAAGGGAACAATTGGCAATTTTGTAGCCCGTATAGAAAGTCAACGCCAGGTACACAAGAGCTGTCATCAACTTCCCACCAGGCACCACTTCCCCCCAGTGGATGTTTTAAAAGGAGAATGACATCTTTTGATTTTTGATTTTTTAAATATATATTCCGAGGCAAAGGCATGTAATGCTCACTGTTTACCATGTTACATGGAGAGGTGGCATCACATGGATCCGTTCTAACCAAAAAGAGGTCTGTGACAGTATGGGAAGGCTATTTATTATTCAATTACTGTAAATATTTCAGAGGACCGACAGGATGGTCCAGGAATAAATATTTCAACCTTAGACTCACAGGAGTTGGTAACCTTGCACTTGTCTGGTATTGATTAAGAGGACAGTAGATTTTATCTTCCAAACAAGAATATATTAGTGTACCTCTCAAGTCTGTTGGTGTGCACACAGTCCACTAAAAGAATCTCTCAATTTTGAAAGAAACTTGACAAGTGAGAGACATTAAAAAGAGAAAGTCCATATATTAACACTTCTCTATTGGGAGAAAAAGAGCAGCAAAAGAGATTTGGGGGATGCAACGTGAGACCGACATACATAGAAACTAAGAGTGAATATATCATCGAGGGTGGGTAAGATTTTCAGCACTGGACACAATCAGGTTCTCTGTCTAGAGAGATTTTTTTTTTTCTTTTAAAGGGGGGTGACAAGGCAGCCTTCGAAAAATGGGGTGGTCGGTCATGAATAAAATGTGGCCACTGTACAAAAAGTAATTCCCAGTTCCCAGATACTAGATGTTACAAAAGACCTGAGCCAGAAACTGCTGCAATTTTGCCCCATTCCAGCAGCAGCAGCAGCCTCCCCTGATAATAACCACAATGTAGCACAGGAGGGGCAGATTGAATTGCTTTGCAGACAGGCATCTCCCCTCTCAGCAAACGCACATGCATAAGTATGCAGATACACAGATACATTTTTTTCTCTCTGCAGAGGAGAGAAGCCTTCTAGTAGCCATCAGAAAAGGCAGTCATGCCGTACATACAAGACATATTTCCCAACTTTGCACTTTTGGTAAGACTGATTCAACGCAAGAATGATTCCCTTTTCATATGTCCATCTCTCTGTGACCAAGCTGTTTCGGTGACATTGAGCCTTTCAGCTTTCTAATCTGTCCCTTTACATAAATATATATACAAAAAAAGAAAGAAAATAGAACTGGAGGCTAATGATGTAAATAAGGTGATATTTTCTTACCTTGAAGTGCTGTTCAAACCCCTACAGACCACAAGATGTCACAAAATAAGCTGCTCCACGCCAAAGAAATAATGAAAAAATAAAAAATAAAAGATCCAAGTCTCTAAGAATCTGATTAGAACTTAATTTCTGGATGCCTTATAACAGAATGTGTTCATAATCCATCCTTTTATTTTCCCGGTTCAGGATGATTTCTTTTGCAGCGCGTCCCCCTGATATTCCACCTTGGCAAGGTAAAATAATATCATGTGCTCTACTGGAAATGTGAGAGACTGATCAAAAGAGGGGGCGAAAAAAAAGAAAGAAACGAAAAGAAAAATAGACTGAGGAATCTCTTCTGTTGCGCGCAACCAGCTCCAACGCGAGTGAATCCACCAGCCGGTCCTCGCGGCTCTCCTGCCCTCAGAGTGAAATTCAGCATCTGCTGCTCATCCCCACATCAGGGGGAGGATGTCTCCCCCCCAGGAGGAAAACTTTCACACACCTCCGTCAATGCTCGAAGAGTGGATGTCCGTGTTATGCGTTATTTTCCACAGGATCCTTCATCAGTGGATTCTCTCCTCCAGTTAGTGAGTTATGAGGCTGGCGACTCTCCGGAAAAGCTTCTCACTGAATGGATGCTGACAAAGCAGCGGAATGAGAGGAGCTGCTCGTTCTCCCGCTGTCTCTCTCTCTCTCTCCCTCTACATGCGCCCTCCCTGCTCCTCCCCACCCTTTCCTTTCCTCTCTCCTCCCCTCCTTCCCTTCATACACACACACACGCACTTCTCTAGCTCTGGCTTTTGACAATTACGCCTGTGCCATTTCCAGCCGTGTCAGACAGAAAGGTTCACCGCCCATATTCCTCAGAGAAGCAAATAATGCTTGATAAATATGTAAAATTAAATAGATATGAAGAGAAGGCGCAACAGCATGGAAAAGTGCACAGAGCCAGGAGGCAATCTCATCTCCTTTCCTTCATCCTCGTAACCTGCTCGCTGAATATCCCTGGGGGCCCGACGTTGTCGTGCGTCTCTTCTTTGTCAGAACTTTTCTCTTTAGTGGAGTCGGTTCAGTAGCTGATGCTGGCCAACTGTCTGGAGTGACTGAAGAGGAAGATGAAAATAGCTGGCGAGAGGACTGCATGAGGACAAGTGCATTTAAATTAAACCAGAAAAACACACACACCTCACACCACCAGGTGCAGGGTCAATGAGTCCTACAAGGTTTATAGTATAATAATAAATTATAAAAACAAAAAAATAACACATCTCACCTTTTAACCTACATATATTTAGTTAATTACCAGATCATTAACAGCATATTCAAGTTGTCCTTTAACTCCATATCTATAACACTGCTTCTATTTTTTTGTTGTCACCCCCCCACCAACACCTTCAGGAGACACTATGGGAGACCGTTTCCATCTCACCCTGTCTTCTCCATCTCCCTCTGTCAAACCAACCAACTGCACTTTCATCACATCATGAAAACTAATGCCGGCAAAGCCAGACAGCCAGGAGGAAGTCTGAACTTTGCAGTCAAAGTAAGGTTGATTTTTCTTTCCTGATTAAAGTGGCATGTTCAGTCACAACAACAAAATTAGAATATAATGTAAAAAAGGAGAAAAAAAAAGAACCATGTCACAATTCCTTGAATTAGAGTCCAATTCAGTCTAAGAGCATTATATAAATAGATTATTTCTAATTGATTTACTAAGCTTTGTGCTTGAAATTCACTGCAGATTGTTCACAGATTACAGTTGAAGAAGCATGTCTTAAACTCTGCAGCTGTCAAGGCTGCAAACGTTGTTTCACCAGAGAGGAAACAGTGACTGAAGGGGAAGGTATAAAGTAAATTAGTCTTCATCTATGTAATTTTGTTCCTGTCATCGGAATATAATGATACCCTTTAATCCTATAGCATAAAAACAACAAAAACAGTTTTAATTCAGTAGAAGTAACTTTAAAATGACCGGGAATCTAACTGGAAGGAAATCGCAGTTGTTTAAGATCAATAAAATGTTTGGTTTGTCTTGTTATTAACAGATGCACCATGACAAGGAATCTAAAGTCACTAAATGATGAGGAAACAGTGACACTTTTTTTTTTTTAACAGGCTTTTTTATTGCTCCGGCTACATGCTAAGCTTTAATGACTCTCTCATCCAAGTGTGCAAGTCAATAACAAATTTAATTGCAGTTAAATTGAAAGAGTTTTAACACAGAGACACTGAGGAGTTAATGTATCAAAGCTAAGCTGATACGAGTCCAAGACTGTATGAGGCTGTGGTGGCATTCACAGCCTCGGGAATCAGTGGATTCGCTGCTCCAGTGTAGAACTCGAGCAAAGTAAGAGAAGGACAAGAGAAAATGCATAAATGAACTTTCTAGTTGACAGACATATCAACTAATAGTGTTTCCCAATAACATACCCAAGTAGTTTCTCATCCATGTTTTTAACCATCTTTCTCCGAAGCTTAGGCTAGTTTCTAACTTCATTAGTTCCTCAAAGAAGATGCATTTTAGATGTAATGTAGTGAAGCAGTTTAGCATTTGAATGTTTTTATACTGGTTCTGAGATCAGATTTAAAATGTTACACACTTAAAACAAACTTCTCACAGATTTAAACACATACACACACAATGTGCAAATTGACTTCCGTGTGACCATTTCATCTCCATTATGCAAGGATGTCAGCTTTCCTTGAAGACATTTAGCTCATCTTGGTTGTTCTCTGGATTAATTGAACACCACTATCAGAAGATGAACAAAGTTTGTTCCCTGACAGATATAAAAGCACCTCCATCACCGCCACAGGACGATGCTAAATAAAGAGCTTAAGACTTCAATCTGTAAACCAACTGCTCAGGAGTGGAGACAGGGCTTAACACTTTGGGGGTGTGCTGAGACATAAGGTGGTGTTGTGGCTGCAGTTCGATCCCCAACCCCCCAAGTTAACATGTCAAAGTGTCCTTGAATGAGAAACTCAACTCCACATTGCCATGTACTTCTAAGTCCCTCGCATAAAAGCATCTGCTATGAGTATTATTAAATGAATGTAATGTAATTTCAGAATGGATGATGAGAACAAGTTGCGTTTTCTCATAATTTCAAGCTTTGGGATTTTTAGTGGAAATAGGTTGTATGGACAGTGAAAGCAGGAGTGAGATAGACATCACAGTTTATCATACCTCCAGTGAAAATAGGGCAATGGAACTATTCAAGCCTGAGGCCATTTCGGACACCTGCTCGATTCTACGCTGTCCAGCAAGAAGCACCGGTGGATCCTTCAGAGGCGTGCCTTTCCCTCTGGTTAGCATTTTGGAGGAGAATGATTCATACTGCAGTGTTTTGCAACAACAACAACTATTTGAAACTCCGTCTCAAAGAACATATATATGGGCCAGTTAAAGAGAAAAAAAATCTCAACATTTCTGACCTTACAATTCCTTGTTTAAAACATTTTATCCATTCATGTGAAGATCCATGAATTATTTTAGGTTTAAGCATGTGCTCACGGTATTCATGCAGCACAAGTACATGCTGCTATTAAAAAAAACCAAGTACACATCGCTACTCTTAAATTCATTTACATTTTTAACAGATTCATCATCCAATCATTGTCTGCCTTTTCTTCAGTTGTACCCCAGCTGTCATTTCATTAAAAGGCAGGGTACAACCTGGACAGGTGAACAGTGGATGATCACAGAGCCATGCAGAGACAAAGACAGACAGCCGTGCACAGTCACGTGCACCGCAGTCAGACTAACTGGCACTCTTTGGATGGAGAAAGTATTTGGAAAACCCCCACACAGGTAAGGGGAGAACATGCAAATGACACGCAGAAAGGCCCCAGATGAAATTCAAACTGTCTCCTTGTTGTGAGGCGACAAGGTTAGCCAGCATACCAAGGTGCTGCCCAAGATACATCAGAAAACAAAAAAGAACAGAAAAGTCAACCTCCTCCATCATTTCATAAAGCAGGAAAAATCCTACAAGTTTGTGCCTCTGTAACAACTTCCTCTGGAGCGCACTCCTTTTTTTAAAACTTGGAGGCTACATTAGAGCAAAGAGAAAGACAAAGTCACTTATCATTGCTGTTACTGGGTCATTGTTATAGGCTTGGACTTCTGCAAAATGAAGTGGAAGAGCCTTTAAAAAAGTGACTTTAATACTTGCAGTTATAATTGATTTACATTAATCAATATGCTCATGTTTGCACCACTTCTCAGTGAACAGAAGGATGGGTGCACGTTTCACTTACCAGTACAGTAAAGCTGCATCTCAGGAAATCCCTGATCCCTGTTTTACTCAGGGCATTGATACTTAATTGGACTTGAACTTACAGGCCTGGTAAGTGTGTCATTACGAGTGAGGAAAAACCCATAAAAACGTTAGATGGTATTTTTCAACGACTGAATTTGCATTGATTTTGATAACAGTTCAGTTGCACTCTTATAATTATGTGACCTGAATCCTGAGCAGCAACAGTTTCAAATCAACTGTAGCTAATGCTTGTGCAGGTTGGATGGAGCAATAATTGATGGTGGAGAGGGCTCTAAAAAAAAAAAAAAAAAAAAAACAGTTGCCCCAGGGCCCACAGCAATTTAATACAGTCTTGATCCTGACATTCCAGCGTGACATGATATATTTGGCCAAATAAAGCTGATTTGTTCATGACCTACAAAAACAAGAGATAAAATCAAAACAAAAAAAGATATTTATTGCTCTTACAGGATGGACGGTGCTTTAACGCTGTCAGATGGTGCAGTGTAGTTGAATGTCAGTTGTTTAGTGTGGGAGGGTTTACTTTTTAGTTTAGTCTAATAAAAAAAGTGGCAAACGTAAATCATAGTGAACTACATTTTGCCTGATTATATGTATTTCCTAAAAAAAAAGTGTATCCTGAAATATTCCTCCCTCCATCCATCTGTGTTGTAAAGCTTTAAAATAAGCATTGGTAAGCTCTCTAGCTGCATAAACCCCACAGTGGTCAACATCACCGCTCTAAGTCTGGCTGCTGGACTGGTTTAGCTCTGGTGTGGATATGGAGCAACAAACTGTCACAAGTCCAAACTCCACATTCACCTCTACCCACCACACAGAAACATACACAATCAGTGTGAGTCTTGTGTCTTTTGTTTAGTGCTGGGGTCTCCAACTCCAGTCCTCAAGGGTCACACGTCTGTAAACGACCCATTCATTTCAATCAGGTGCGCTGAAACAGGTAAACATCTAAGGCATGCAGGACAGGGGCCCTAAAGGACTGGAGTTGGAGACCCCTGGTTAAGGGCCTTTATCTGTCCTGTCCTTTTGCGCTCCACCATCTGTGATTTCAGTCATCTCTGACAAATTCAAGGTTTTAAAGCGTGTTAGATAAGACTGTCAAAGAGGGCTTCTGAAGGACACACTTTCACTCCCACTTACACAAAAGAAAACTAACATTTGCTGCAGGATTGAATCACATATATATCCAGGTTTTGTCAGATTGTTGCACTAACCATTAATAGACATGCAGACTGTTGTTTAAAAAAAAAAAAAAAAAGTATAATTTGGGCCCTGTAGGTTGTGGAGTGAGGTCTCTCAGTTGGAGTATCAACAGGTTGTTGAGTATATAATACAAGATAAGCCATATCAATAGTCTTTATACAGCATAGCTATTGCACAGCGGCCATAATTAAGGACCATTCGGTATCTTGGGACCAAAAATGGTGTCTTCTAAAGACGTGTGGGCAGATGTTTTACTGTATCCAATGCATCAGAACATTGACGAATTTTCTCTGTGGAAGAAGATCTGACATTTATCTCAGCTGATAATTGTTTCTGATCCCACTGCCCTCTTTCAAACTGTCATTCAACCTCACCATTTAGATCAGAAAACAAACCAACTGGCATGTAAAAATACTCTTATAATGATAACGACTTTAAAAGGAGAACATTTCTTGGCTGCTATTACAGATAGTTTAAATACAAAATCCAACTACAGGGTTTAAGAGGAGATGAGCAAATTAACTTGGTTTAGACTAATCTAAAGACATGTAGACATCGCAGCTATAATCCAGTAGCTTTTTTGCTGTGTAAGCATTAAACTAGTTAAATGTTTATACATGTAGTCCAGAACGCGCTGGCTGAAGCTGGCAGCTCGTCTCTACAGCTCTTCCATTTTTTTTTTTTTGGCACTATTTTTGGTGTTTTTGTCAGTTTTCCATCAACTACTGATGGATATTTCTGTGGAGAGAAGAGTTTATTCAAGAGAAGATTCTCTCTTTGAAACGGAGAAATCTGGAACGTCTCTACATACAAAATTTTCAGGTTACGAAACTACTTCCAGAACCAATTAATTTCGTAAGAAGAGGTACAGGTATATCATCCTATTCCACCTGAGATTAAGAGATTTTCGTGGCTGCCATGTTGGTGCAAAGGTGAAGGCCAGGAAATGGAGATACAAGCCCTTTCTGCTAACAGTCATCATGGGAAATGTCAACTCCTTATACCAGCAAGAGTGATGAACTGGAGAAACTGGTGAAGAGTCAGAAAATGTACCCTGAGTGTAACCCTATGTGTTTTACTGAAACCTGGCTGAATGAAAACATCTCAGACTCTATTGTGGATCTACCTGGATTCACCCTCAAAAGGAGGAGGACTGGCTTTATTTGTGAACCAGAGATGATGTAATCCTGCACATGTAACTGTCAAGGAGCAGATGTGTTATCCAGATACTGAATTATTGGCAGTTGGATTGAGACCAAACTATCTACCAAGAGAATTTAGTCATTTAATAAAAATACTTGTTTACATTTCACCCAGTGACACGGCTGAAGTTCCATGTGACTATTACATGAATGTGTTGCTAGGATACAGACCAAACACCCAGATGCACTTAATGATATCAGGTGACTTCAATCATGTCTCTGTATCTTCCCACCTGACTGGATTTACACAGTTTGTTAATTGTGCTATCAGAGAAAATAAAACTCTTGATTTGCTGTATGCCAACAGGCCAGCTGACAGTCTTGTCTGGGCCCGGGACAAGATAATGTTAGATGGGCTCTCCCCTACACCACCGCCGTTTTTTTTTTTTGTCACTAAACATCACCAGTTATGTTTGATATATTGTGATGTGTAATGCAATAAATAAGGTATTGTATATGAGGAGAAAATCTTAGCTCTCCATGGCAGCTGCAGTTTTAGTTAAATATGAAAGGACCTGCTAATATTATTAAGATTTATGCATACACATTTTCTAATTCTTATACATGCAGGAAAAATAGACCAGGGAAGAATACATTAGGCATTTTAATTTGAAGAATTTTTTCCTTTGTCAACTGATAATACAGTAAATAAACATGTATATCAAACTTTAAATGAAAACTTGAATTGTCAGTTTTATATCTTCAAAACCAAATGAACATCTCCATCTCTTGAATTTAGGGCACTTGTTTACTTTTTTTCTACTTTAAAAGAGAACACCAAACATGGGAGGCAAAATAGGGTGTTTTTTGAGCTGCCATATGTTAACCAGTCCCTATCTATTTTTTCCCGTCCATTGTGGGATGGGGAATATGTCAAATAGTTTGGAAATTGCCTGCCCTCTGCATCTGTTGGCAATTCCTTTGCCCTCTCTGAAAAAGGCGTTCATTTTGCCATCACGCGCACGAGGTTCACTCTATCAGAGTCGGTCATTGTAGTTGGCCATAATGCAGGATCTCTGAAATGTTGTGCCTGATAATCAGTCTCCAGGGCCGTTTAGTCACCTTGGGGGCCCTAGGCAAGTGTGAGCATGGGGGCCCTCCCGGCCCAAAAGCACCAAGAAAATCATTCAATCCAAAAAATCTTTTATTTTAAATAACACAAGTGCACAATAATGTAAGAACACTTGCAGTTGTGGTTGTTGTTGTGGACACAGTTATTTGAGAATTCAAGATCTGAGATGTACACTTATCACCTAGATTCTGGGCAAAGTTTGTGTTACCTTCTCTTGATGAAGTGTTGGGAGTGGAGGCCAGGGTACCACTTGATGTTGAAGTCTCTCCCGAGTCACTCCAACAAACACTCTTCCCGTGTCTTCATCTTCAATATGAGAAGTTGATGGTGTATTTAAATATAACAATGTTGCTGAGATTAAAAGTGATCACTACAAACAGCTCAGGGAGATAAATTCACTTTACCATCAGCAGTGGGAGCATCCTTTGGAGGAAGAGGTTCCATGAATTTAAGCAGAGAACCTTGAAGGAGTAAGAAAAGATCTGGTTAGTTTTCTGATTTGTATGTTTAGTACATTGATTTAGCCTAGCTATAGAGTAGTCTGTAACAGACAACAGATTTAAGCATTCTGCTTGAAAATTAGACAGCTGATGCTTTAAAAACAGTGAACAACCAGAGAACATAAGTGGAGTTTTGTTGTAAAAAAAAACAGGTGTTTTCAGTAGTAACAAGAGTAATAAAAGAGTTAAAACACCACTGCTTCATTTATGCAGTTTAAATGAATATTTTGCATTAGTTAAAACATGGCAGCAGCCAGCAGCAACACTATTTGTTACTACACAGCTATGTTTTGTTGTTAACAGTGGTGTTTCCAGAGGTAATAACGTTAGGTAATATATGCAGAGAGAGAGAAACTGTTCGCATTCGTTAGCATTTGCCAGCCAGCGAGCTAGCGAAAATAGACCTCATCCTCACGCATAGCCTAGCTTTTTTTTTCTTTTGGCCTAATAGCTGCACTTGTACAACACTGAAGACTCAAACTCCTAATTTATCAAATGAACTGTCACTTACCGGTGTCTTGCTTTTTCTTTGCCTCTTCTTCCTTTTTCTTCTTCTGTTTTTCATAACCGGAAGGATAACTTCGTTTCATTTTTCCTTTTAAATTTTCCGCCGCTAAATACACTTTTGCTGGCAGAAGTCCAAAGCCAAAATTGGTTGAGGGGACAGGGCCCCGCCCCGCGTTGAGGGGGTACTCCGAGGGCGATCTGTCGCTGCATTTACCTTTCACCACAGGGGGACAGACGGTGTGTCGTTGCATTTGGTTCCTAATCAGTTGTTGTCTGGGGGCCCCCCGATTGGTCGGGAGATGAACCACAAGTGCGGGGCCCCGCCCCACATTGAGGGGGACCTCCGAGGGCGATCTGTCGCTGCATTTTCCTTTCACCACAAATAGGACTATTCTGACATTTTTTTAAATTCCACAATTTAATGAGGGCCCAGTTGTGGGCCCCCCTCTCCCTGGGCCCGGGACAGCAGACCCGTTTGTCCCCCCCTATCGATGGGCCTGTATGCCAATATCAAATATATATATATATATATATATATATATATATATATATATATATATATATATATATATACACACACATATATGTGTGTGTGTGTGTTATTGATGAGCTGATGAGATTTTTGAATTTTGGGGGATGAATAAAGTCAATCTAATCTAATGTAGGTACAAAGCCTAATGAAATTAAGCCTATTTCAGCTTTATGATTGCTCAACATGCAAAACACAAGCAGGGAAGGTGAGCTCAGCTATAGGCACACCTGAGACAACCTAACACTGGTAGATATGATGGTAGAGTTCACAGGTTCACCAGGAGCATCAGTCACAGGTGTGGGGAATCAGGGCACCTGATGCAGACGAGCAATCGAGTAAACATGCAACATGAAGGTGATCTGGTGGAAGAACTAGAAAAAAAAGGAGAATGTAGATGGAATTACTCAATGAAAATAAAAGATTGTTTTGGAAATGGTCAGGGATGCCACATGCAAGGGTTTACTTCTTAGATTGTATTGAAATGTACATAATTATATACATTTTATGGTGTGCCTCTTCAGCCATAAAGTTTGCAAACACTCTAGGAACTGAGACCGAGGCACTGACAGTAACTGCAATCTTTAAGGTGGTTATTGAGCTCCTTGTTCCAAAAAAACCTGGTTCCTTCCACATTCTGCCAGACTGTAAAGTGATAAACAGTTTGTCTGAATTGAGGTCTAATTATTCTCTGAAAAAAAAAAAAAAAAAAAAAAATATATATATATATATATATATATATATATATATATATATATATATATATATAATAAATATTTTTTATTTTTTTTTTTTTTTTTTTTTTTTTTTCAGGTCCTCTAAGATTCACCACCACACACTGTTCTCATCAAACCAAGAGATTCTGGGTTACTTCAAACCATGCAAAGCGTGGACACGGACCACTAAGTATCTCATTACATCTTGTACACAAGAGACAAGAAGCAGCTCTGAAATTTTAAAATTTCACAGAGGCAACATATGAGGATGCAAGTACAGGGATCCCTTATTTTTCACAGTTAATGGGGACCGGCGCCCCCCAGCGAGAATCAAAATCCGCGAACTGGAGCCGGAGCCCCCCCGAGCCTAAATAAACTTGTTTAAAATATGTTTAAAAACTGCAAAAAAAAGTAGCAAGGCACTGCAGCGAAACAAGACAAAGGCTCAACTGTGGTCTTTCTGTTACCTTCACAGCCTCTGGTCTCTGAACCGTAGTAAAGAAACTGCTCTTTCATCTAACCTCGTTTTCATTCTGCCGTCTCACGACACACACACTACATTACCTATAAGGCCACACCATTACCCATAAGACCACCTTCTTAAAGGGGCCAGGCTGGCTTACAACATTTCTTTGTTGCGAGAGAATGCGCACAATTTTTTCTTGTTTTTTTTTTTTTTATGTTATATATTTCTGAAAAAAATTCCACGAATAACTAAAACTGCGGAACTTAAAGCGCGAATTGGTTAGGGATCACTGTATTTGATCTTTTCTACTGACTTGTTAAAGAGAAGGCTGAAAAGTCTCTTTAACAACATCTAAAGTGTATGTGGGAACCATGAGACCTGATAAAATATGGACTGAGTTGCTTTGTGCCTTCTCCTGTAAATCTCTGGGGCCAGTAGCACTGTTGATTAGCTCGGGGCAAACTTAGCTGCGCTTTAATGTGATACCACCTAAGCTAGAACCCAAGCATGGGTGTAAATGTAGACAAATGTTTACAGAATTAGTGCACATGATGAGGCATATGTCTCACGCTGTTCAAGAAATTACTCGTTAAAATTTACAAATGTCAGCTTTAGGCAGACTTGTGGGAAAAGAGACATCTTGTAGGTTGATTTCATTTTTTTTTTTTTATGTTAGGAGACAGCAATTGATATCAAGTTTACCCCTTTAGGTTAAACCTGAGGTGCAAACACCACAGAGTCAATGGTATGACTCTTAAATATAATGTTCAACTGCATTTTTTTTTTCTGAGAAAATGTCTTGTTGAAATATATCTCATACATTTAGAGATTCTCCTCTATGTGTAACCACATTAACATTTCAAGAACCATTAGGCATTCATCATTTTCTTGTTTCTGAATGTAGCAAAATGTCATAAGGTGCTACTGTCCAACCATGATTCTGATTCTGGAAACTTATTTAAAATTGCTTTTATCTATACACATTCATTTTCTGTCCTGGGTGTCATCACTTCTGTTTCCTGAGTGTTTTGAAGTCCCGTGTGGAACTGCAGTGCCCTTCTATTGACGCTCTCCTCTTATTTTGTACTTAAAATGGACAAACTCGGACAAAGTTTATTAAATATAATGTGGTGCGACTATCAAAAGAAAGGAAGTTGCATCAGATACCAGTTTGTCAAAGGACTCTTTGAAGCAGCAAGAAGGTTTGTAACCCTCTCATCTTTTGAAAAAATTAAATTTTCAATGGTTGGAATGTAGTTACAAAAATTGGATGTCATATGATCTCAAAAGTACAATGAAGATTAAATTTGTAGTTACAATATTCATTGTTTAAATAATAATATCATTGTGGCCCATCGCAAAAAAATAGCTAATGTTGTCGAGGTGGCCACTGCTGTGCCAAAAGTTAAAAATATCATGTGGTGTGATGCAACCACTGCAGCAAACTTTCACTTAACATCCTACTGTGGGTACTTTTTTTTTGGGTGTGTGTGTGATTTTTAACTTTTTGATGGTTTATATTCATGAAATAATTGTTTGTTATGCTATCTTAAAAATCAAAAGAATGCATTTTATTTTACTTTTTAGTAAAGAATTTCAGTAATTAAGGCTTATGTAAAATCTTTGCAGAATATACTGAGAAAAAAAAAGGCAAAAAATAATTTGGAGCACGTCATTTGTCACCATGTCTATTTTTTGACTGTTTTAATCCATTTTATCAGATGCCTGTCTCAAGTAAGAAGACTGCCCGCCACAGGCAGCGGGTCAACTCTGACCCTGCTGCATGAGAAAAATATCTTGCAAGGAGAACAGAGAGGTTTGTTATAAAGAGTTACATATGAAAACAATACACTTAAAGAAAATCATGAACTTCTCATGGGTGTAGCTACTTTCAATAAAACATGAATAAAAAGATTAAATGCACACTGTAATTTAATTTGATACTTAATTTGTTTCAGCTACCACAGAAGAAAACAGCAGGGAGAAGATGCCTCACGTTATATCAAGTAAGCTGTCACACACACACAGAGAGAGAGAGAGAGAGAGAGAGAGAGAGAGAGAGAGAGAGAGAGAGAGAGAGAGAGAGAGAGAGAGAGAGAGAGAGAGAGAGAGAGAGAGAGAGAGAGAGGTCTGGAAGCTGGGATAGGATATAAGATGACAGACCATGTGCCAGACTTTACCCCACCATCTATGGACAGCAGGCAGCTCTCCATACTGCTATCCTCTGCACTGTTCATGGCATCAAATCATATGCAACAGTCTCAGACAGCTCCAGTTATGACGAGCAGATAGTGTGGCTGCACACTGAAGCCCATGCTGAAGGAGCTGCGGGCAGATCATGGTTTTACACCTCAGCGATGGACCTGCCACTCAATATAGAAACAAAACAAACTTTTACCTTCCTTGAGACTGTGCCATTCCTCCCTGGATTTCAACATGTTACATGGAACTATTCAGAAAAAAACGAAAAAACCCTGGGAAGGTTCCCTCAGATGAGGTTGGTGCTGCTGTTAAGAGGTCAGCTGATCAATACGTTCTGCGGGGAGGTGAGCCGTGAACCCCTCGGGACTTTTACGAGATGCTGGTAAATAAGTCTGCGACAAGCATTCGTCACTGCTGGATAAGTGTAGACGCCATTAGAAACTATGATGAAACAGTTCCAGACAAGCTGACAGCTGTAAGGGGCACATTAAAGATCCACCAGGTTTTGTCATCACAAACAGGACAAATCAGCCGCAGGGAATTGTTGTGCTTCTGCAAACATGCAGGAATCAGAGCACGCATGTGCTACCAGCCTGTAAAAGTTGACCTCAGAGACGCTGAGGAGGCTTCAACCAGTTCTGAGCCACCAAGGGGAGATCATGTTCAGGACTTGTGTGACAAATTTGTAACTGCAGCCTATGGTGAACTTCTATGTGTTGGCCAGGTCCTAGAGGTTGTGGGACAGAAGATTAAGGTCAGTGGTATGTGGCAGTCAGGAGATAAGAACTTATCTGGCTACAAACTCCGGATTCCATTTTTTTACTCTAAGAAAGAGATCCAAGCAGTTCTCTCAGAATCTGAGCCTGCAACGAATTTCTGTTCAAAGTTGAGCAGCCAAGACTGGGAAGAGTTCAGACATTCCTGGGGTTAAAGAAATATCCACAACATCTCCTGTTGATACATCACAATCAGGATGACACCACAAAGGAGGTGTCTTCTAAAAAGCAGAGGCTCTGCTGATTACAAAGATGTCTGACTCATCGCTATGCACCAAAAACCCGGCAACCAGAAGCCAAAGTCTTTAACTGAACTCTTTATATTTAAATCTGAGATCTCAATTTTCAAAATGAGTGAAAAAAAAACAGTTTTATAGATGTATGAACAAGAGAGTCTATTCGGGGGGTCCTGGAGAGGAGGGTCCGTCGGATAGTCGAATCTCGGATTGAGGAGGAGCAGTGTGGTTTTCGTCCCGGCCGTGGAACGGTGGACCAGCTCTACACCCTCTTCAGGGTCTTGGAGGGGGCATGGGAGTTCGCCCAACCAGTCTACATGTGTTTTGTGGACTTGGAGAAGGCGTTCGACCGTGTTCCCCGGGGATTCCTGTGGGGGGTGCTTCGGGAGTATGGGGTGCCGGACTCCCTTATACGGCCTGTCCGGTCCTTGTACGACCGGTGCCAGAGTTTGGTCCGCAACCGTTTTACTTGTGAAGATATATACCATTTATTTTGGGTAAGTCACTTCAGACAGGATAGAAAAATGAACTTAATGATGGGATGTTGACTTTTATTGCAGTCAGCCAAGGAGTGTTTACCTCTCTGTCAAAGTTTATTAAGCACCGCTGAGCATGAACAAACAACAATTTAACAATTTAATATCCTGATGCTGAAAGACTTTTTATATTATTTTAAGCCCAATCAGTACATACAACATAATGACAGTTCATCATGGCGTCTGAAGAAGTCTATGGAAGAACTACAACTAATTTAAAGATCCATTTGGCTAATATGCTAGAAACACCTTATTGGCACAGGCAACTATGACACTGAAGACTGAGTTTCCCACAAAATCTTGTCTGATATGTTTATCCTGAAGAAAAATTAAATGGCTCATCTTCACTCATCAACAGTTAAATTTTAGTCTGACATTTTAATACCTCAATAATCCTAATTAAAGCTCATTAGAATGAAAATCAGGGAGGCACCCAGCAGTCTCATGATTTAGAGGAAGTAATCCGTCCAAAAATATTGATCAACGTAATTGATTGAAAGGTATAATCATGCTGAGTGGCATGAAACAAAGGAAACATGAAGCAACAAGCCGGAGAGCAGATGTGCTTTAACTAAAAGCAGTGCAGGCCAGGAACACCAGACACATATTCTCATAAAATCAAACTACAAAAGCAAACTGCCAGAACAGGTCAGCATTTAAGAAAGTGTCTTTTATCACTTACCTGATCAAACAGTAAAGCTTAGTTTTTGATGCCAAAAAGCACACAGTATATTGATCCCTATGGACACCTGCCCTCTGAACATAACCTGGTCAGGGGTAGGTTTTGTTCTGGATATGTTGCCTATTTAAGTCCATGTTCAATGCTGTGGCTCGGTGACTTACACAATAGCACTTCCTTTTGAGGATCGACAAATACATAGACGGTAGAGGCACACAATATGTGGTTTCCACTGCGAAAAAAACACACAGAGGTGTATTCTTACCCTGACGAACTACATTCAGCAGCCTGGCATTTCAAGTACTTCACATCACAGACCTATCATTGATGCAACATAACACCTATGTCAACACTGTGCATTATTCTCTCTGTCTCTCTCTCTTTTTCCTAAGCCAGAGAGTTATTTGAACAGCATAGGGGATACAGGGACATGTCAGTAAAGCAGCTGCTTGCCACTCAATCCCACTCTGTTTTCTGTCCGGACAACCACGAGGAAATGAGACTGGGGTAGAAGGGAAAACGTTTACTGAGAGCAACAGCAGCCATCTGGACATCCATTATCTATACCCACTTATCCTGATTTAGGGTCACAAGGAATCTGCTGGAGCCTACCTCAAGGAAGGTAAGGGTACGCCCTGGACAGCTCGCCAGTTCATCACAGGGCAACAGCAATCATATTCAGACTAAAATTTATCGTACTAATGTGTTGGTGTCCCGAGGGGTTGTTGGCTCAGAACAAGTGCCCTCACGACAGGCCGCCCTCTATTGAAAGCCAGCTCCTCCTGAGGAGTAAAAGAGGGTGGTGCTGGTCCGACACCTATTTTCGGAGCCTCTACCTTTGTCCTAATGGCTTTAAAATTAATGTTTTTGGATGTGGCCATCACTATGGCTTTGCCACATAGTTCAGAATAAATTCTAATATTTTAAATACTATTTTTTATTTCATTTAAACTTGCTGCCATGTTCTTTTAGAGGTCAGTGGATAACATTTAATTAAAACAATATAACCTATGGTGTGAGATCCACTATAAGAGCATAATAAAGTGGAATTCCAAAAGTAAATCAATAATCTAAAATGTCTTCAGTTATTTTGTGAATGTTTTGCACATGAATGAACATCATGCATATACACTATATTACCAAAAGCATTCGCTCACCTGCCTTGACTCACAGATGAGCTTTAGTTCATCCCATTCCTAATCAAGATGACGTGGGTCCACCCTTTGCAGCTAGAACAGCTTCAACTCTTCTAGGAAGGCTGTCCACAAGGTTTAGGAGTGTGTTTATGGGGATTTTTGTCCATTCTTCGAGAAGAACATTTGTGAGGTCAAACACTGATGTTGGACCAGAAGGTCTGGTTCTCAGTCTCTGCTCTAATTCATCCCAAAGGTCTTCTATCAGGTTGAGGTCAGGACTCTATGCAGGCCAGTCAAGTTCACCCACACCAGACTCTTCCATCCATGTCTTTATGGACTTTGCTTTGTGCACTGGTGCACAGTCATGTTGGAAGAGGAAGGTTCCAGCTCCAAACTGTTCCCACAAAGTTGGGAGCAGGAAATTGTCCAAAATGGCATCCAGCCCCTCCACCAAACTTTACACTTGGCACAATGCAATCACACAAGTACTGTCCATCTGGAAACCACCAAACCCAGACTCTTCCATCAGATTACCAGATGGAGAAGTGTGATTCGTCACTCCAGAGAACGTTCCTCCACTGCTCTAGAGTCCAGTGGTGGCTGCTTTACTCCACTGCATCTGACGCTTTGCATCATACTTGGTGTTATGGCATGGATGTAGCTGCGTCACCATGGAAACCCATTCATGAAGCTTTCTGCTCTGTTGTTGAGCTAATCTGAAGGACACATGAAGTTTGGAGGTCTGTAGTGATTGACTCTGCAGAAAGTTGGTGACCTCTCTGCACTATGAGCTTCAGCATCCTCTGACTCCGCTCCATCAGTTTACCTGTCCTACCACTTCATGACTGAGTTGCTGTCGTTTCCAAACACTTCCATTTCCTTATAATACAGCTGACAGTTGACTGTGGAATATTTATAAGTTTAAAAATTTCATGACTGGATTTGTTTCACAGGTGTCATCCTATCACAGTTCCACGCTGGAATTCACTGAGCTCCTGAGAGCGACTTATTCTTTCACAAATGTTTGTGGAGACAGTCTGCATGTCTCGGTGCTTAATTTTATACACATGTGGCCTTAGAAGTGATTGGAACACCTGATTCTGATACTTTGGATGGGTGAGCAAATACTTTTGGCAATATAATGTATACCACTTCACGTTTTAATGGGGAGGCAGTCTTTAAACATGTCCTTACATTTTTGCTGCTGCTGTTGTATTCCTCGGTCATCATTCCATTCTTAATTTAGAAACGTTATGTAAATTAAACGAGATGCATACACAGAAAACATGTTCTTGGCACAGCAGGGATTTGTGTGGGTGGAATAAAGACTGACAACATAAACAGGAATGTCTAAAATTATATCTGAAATATTACTGAATAGAATAAAATTATCTAGAGAAACATTTCTATTTTTCCTGTTATATCTTTGCATTTAGAAAATAGGGGTCAGGAAATACATCTGTAGGCTGACAAAATATAACAAAGTATGTAGTGGCTAGTCAGATAATAAAACAGTGTGTTCATAGACAAGTCTGGATTCTGTAATTCCTATGTAAACTACAAAAATCATCAAATATCTTCTAGCGACAGAAACAAGGACATTTTTAACTTTCAGAAACACTTCTTGTTTTAATTTGCTATTTTTTTTTTAATGAAATAATTATAGTCAAATAACATAGACTTTCTTTTATGATTTACTCATATTTCTTAGCATTGGCTGAGAAACATCCTCACCAATTTGTTCACACAGCAGGTACACTTTTCAAATTATCACTCCATTAAAACAAAACACAGAGTAACACAGAAACACACTGCAAATAGCAGAAGCATTTAACCCGAAGAGTCCAGCCCATACCTATTCACAGCAAGTTCCACCAGTACAGAATGTACTACACCAACTGCAATGGGGTGGAGGCGGGTTTACATGATGACTTGTACGTGATAATCTGAGATCAACTCTTCAAAACAACCAGAATGGCTGCAGAAACTGGAAAACCACCAACAACGGTCATTAGCTGGTGTTCCTGCTCAACTGAATGTCATTTTGATGCCTGTTTTTGATACTGGTCTGGTTGTGACAAGCTCCATTCCTCTGGTTGGTTGTATGGCTGTCCAGGGGTGTCAAGAGGTAATTTCTACTGTGTTCATTAATACTGCCCCCTGAAAATCAAAGACTAATCCTTTGAAATTAAACAGGAAAGAAATAGGATGGCTGCCAACGCTAAGAATCATTAACAAGTGATGAGGCCTTTGAGGCATTGAATTAAGCATACAGTGATCCCTTGCCAATTTACGCTTTAAGTTTCACGGTTTTAGTTATTCGCGGATTTTTAAGAAATATATAATATAATTAAAAAAAAAAAAAATCAAGAAAAAGTTGCGGAAACATCACAACATGTTGTGCGCGTTCTCTCACAGCAAAGAAATGCTGTGAGCCAGCCCGGCCCCTTTAAAAAGGTGGCCTTATGGGTAATGGTGTGTGTGTCGTGGGATGGCAGAATGAAAACAGGGTTAGATGAAAAGGGTCGTGATTGTAAACAGCAGCTCAGCATGTATAGATTTACATTCTCTGTTAACTGACAGGAGCCCAACAATACAACCTGTGTGATGTTACAAGTTCCTGCAGTGCCAGAATAAAGTGCTCGTTCCATGCAGAGAAAATCGGACTTCTCCTTTTGTTGTTGTTAGCTTGTTACCCGCTAATAACGAGCCAAAAATGACACAATATCAGCGGTCTCTTTACTACAGTTCAGAGACCAGAGGCTGTGAAGGTAACAGAAAGACCACAGTTGAGCCTTTGTCTTGTTTCGCTGCAGTGCCTCACTACTTTTTTTGTGGTTTTTAAACATATTTTAAACACATTATTGAGGCTCGGGGGGCTCCGGTTCTAGTTCGCGGATTTTGATTTACGTGGTAGGGTGCCGGTCCCCATTAACCATGGAAAATAAGGGATCACTGTATGCAGTACTCGAGTTGAGGGGGGATGAGGGGGGATGGCATCCCCCCTGAAATAAAAACAATCAAAATCATCCCCCCTGTAAAACTGCCATCCCCCCTTTCCATCCCTCCCCTTTTTACAGTAAATGTTGGGAATATATCTTATAATTATTTCATCATTAGAAAGTAGTACGCATGTTGAGTAAAAGAAATAATAAAATCTGAGGGCATAGGGGCACGCAAAGATGCAATGACGCAACATGATTGTTATTTATAATTGGTTAACCCTGACGCCAGAGGGAGCGGCACGAGCTGCTGCGCAGAGCGACATCTTGAGGATTGACTGCACTGCAATGTGAGCATGAGGAAACGAGCGGCTGGACAACAAGATGTCAGGGAGTTTTTTTTAATAAAGACTCAAATGACAGGTGAGCTATAAATCAAGAATCTCAATCACTACTTTTTATTAATCTATACAACAGTCGCCAGACTCGCCACAGGTTGCACAATAACAACACAGCTAGTTTTCCAAGCTTGCTGTGTAGCCTGCAAACTCGCTGAGATGAACTCATGTTAACGTTCATCTCACTTGTTAACTAGCTTGATGAAACACAGGACTTGTCATTCAGTCACGTTAGATTCTGGTTTATGAGCGTGGCAAACGTAAAACAGATATTTACTGTTAGCATTAGACGAGAGTTTGTCTCAAATATTTGACCAGAATTAATGAAATATTCTATATTATTTTCATCAATAGGACTCGTCAGGCAACAAAAATAAGTGAAGATGTTAGCTAAAATTCAGATGTTCAAGGAAGGTGACATTAAATAGTTTTACCCCCTCCTGGGGCCTGTTGCTGTGGCCTGTAATTTAATATTACAGTGAATATAATAAATGTGATTTTAACCTATACTGTACTTTCAGTCTATTATCCAAGAGCAAGGTCATGTACTTTTAGCATGACATGTCTGCACATTCTATCAAACCCTATAATGTTGTTTTCTTCACATAGAGGAAAGCCATGGCCAGGAAGCAGGAGGATCAAGAGCAGAAGGTACAGGTTTGATTATTAAACCTTTAGGGTTTAGACCAGGGGTTATTTTAACTGGGGATTCCCTGTAATTGACTTTTTTTCCCCTCATAATAATTGAAAAATCTGAAGACTGTTAGTAATCTTTTAATGTAAATAAATAATTGTTAATGTAGAAACTGATAACAAAATTTTCATGACTGTCAAAATGACCAATTGCAAAAAAGTCTAGTGCAACCTCTAGTTTACACACTTACCGTTTTTCAATTCATATAGGCCTATTAGTATGTAGCTCATTATTTCAGTGGCTATAATGCACATTAATCTATTAATCTTCAAAGTCACTGCTTAGCTAACAATCAGAAAGCAAGAACACGAAAGATTGTCGACAAAAAACATGGTTACGACAGTCTTTGGAAACTGCTATGAGATACTGAGACTTGAAACTGAGAAACTAAAAACTGTGCACCAGAGGGGAGAAAAGGAAAAGTATTGTAAAATGTTGAGAGAGTTTTTCTGTACTTCTGTACTGTCTTTAATAACACACAAAAGAGATAATTGTTATGATTTTGCACTTAAAATAAACTTGGCTTGACTTGATTTGAGAGGATTAAGAAGTGTTATTTACAGTGTTTTGTTTTGATAATGAATTTACACCCCTGCCCCTGCCACTTTTGTTTTTTTTTAAGTGAAAAACATTGACCATCCCTCTGAGTTTTTTTTTCAACTCGACTACTGACTGTATGCTTTTGTTTTGAATTGAGACTAAAAGTACAAAATTCTGTTCCATACCTTTGTAATTTTGCATCTTCAAGGACCTGAGTGCAGTAAAATGTCTCTCTCTAAACTCATTTTTTTAAACTGAAGTATTTAACAAATGTGATAAACAGAAGCAACCTAAAGAATGACAACTATTCTACGTAAGTTTGTCATGCCAGTGTAGTTCACAACACATAATCTTCCGGCTGTACTTTTACTATTTATTTATTTTTTCCACCTTCTGTCTATATTTCCTGAGGTTTCATGATGATGACATGATGATAATCCACTGTGAAAGTGGCTGGTAGGGGAAGTTATTGTTACCAAGCCATTGTTGTAATGCTACAAAAAATTGTCGCGTGAAATCAATAAGACTCATCACTCACCATTGTACTTTTAGCGCCATCAGTTATACTATAAATTGAAAAGTCAGAGAGAGCAATATTTTAAAGTCATGCTACCTTAAATGCTTTTAGCTTTCAGTGAGCATGAACCAACAGTGACCCCAGTATCAACCACTTGGCACAGGCTTCAGGCCACCCTGCTTCCTAGTGTCCTGTATAATAGTCTGTAATTATATTCAAACCTTAAGAGGGTGTCTTTTTCTTTTGTGGATGAGATTCTGCCTTGCAAATTGTTTTAGGCTGTTGGCAATTGGTGCCTATGTGTGCTGAATTTTTAGCTTTGATAATTTCAGTTGAAACAAGTTGAGCCAATATTTACAAATATAACTAAAAATAACAATAAAAAGCAGTCATTACTTGAAAAAATGTTTTTACTTGTAATTCAGTGATTAGGGTCAGAACCAAAATTATGTAAGGTATTCTCCTGCCAGCTTCATTTAATTTGTTAATATAAATCCATTAAAATATTTCAAGCTGCTGACAAATCCCAAACATTTTGGAGACTGCAAAGACTTTACCACCTTCTAATATTGTGTTTTACAGCATTTTAATGATAATCTGAGATTGAGGATACGGTGCCTTTAGAATGAATAATATTGTCCCATTCTTTCAGGAACTAATCTTAAGGTGTGCAATATGATGATGTTTATGATGTCATCTTATTTTGTCTTCCAAAATTAACTGACTTGTTGAAAAGTGCAAGAACTAAAAAAAAAAAGTAATCTTGAAGGTCGTACTGATCGTACACATCCCGCTAGCCGCTACCCACTGGCTGCTACCCGCAAATTGCGGGTTTAGGAACCTCTGCTAACAGCTAATGCAATCTTCTGCTCCCTAAAGCCGCTACTCATTATGCTGACTCCCTTACTCACATTGTAGGTGTGGCAATAGGCGTGTCTTTTGCTCTTTCCCTAAACTCGGTATCTTGCGACAACCTACAACCCACATGTCGGCGCGTACAAGAGTGCGTCCAAATGGCATCAATGTGCGTCCACCTGGTCACATGTGGACGTGCACGAACGGCCCTACCTGTCAAATTAACTCTTGAAAAGAGTTTGGCCTCAGTTGAACCCCTGAGAAAAAGGCAGGTATCATCTAAAATGGCTTGCGCGGTAGTTAAACCACGGACGACCAGAGCGTCTTTACCGGGAGCACACGACTATCTGGGACTTTCAGGTAGCCAATAGGAATTGTCTGTGTAAGAATATTTTTATGTATATATCAGTGCAGAGGAGGAGGAGGAGGAAGCTCTACAGCAGAGTCCCAGACGAGCTGCACACAAGAGCTGCTCTGATCTGGACGAAAAGACAGTTTGCGGGTAGCACAACCTGCTCTGCAATGGCTACTGACGCACTGATTGGTTTAACAGGTGGAACGCCCTAACCACTCCTATGCATAATATAGCGGGTAGCGCAGGTGGGATAGTGGGTTTAGGAAGGTGGAAGATTGCGTTCTTTGCAGGGGAACACCTTCCCCCTACCCGCTATCCCTTAATAGCAGCTTTAGGAGATATGTTGGAAGATCGGGCCCATAATGTGAAATTATTAATTGCGTGGCAAGTAAGCTTCTAAGACTATACTGTCGTTGACAGATGTCTGTCATATGCTATTGGTCACAAACCACTGCAACAGTCCTCCCTTCCTGCCAATTTAAATGCAAGTCATTGTCAGAACAAACTATCCATAAAATAATTAATAGAAAATTTTATACTGTATATGTTTATTAAAACTGATGCAAAGAATAACTATTGTGTTATTTATCTATTATTTTAATGTGACATTGGTGTAAATACAGACTATAGGTACAAATATACGTTTAATCCTCCATTAGAACCTCAGCAAGTCACCAGGGCTGTTTTAGGCAACTGGATGTACCAAATGCGAAACTGTGCTCTTAATTTTTTTTTTTTTTTTTGTATGCTTGTCAGAATAGTAAAGCACTGTTACAAAAGTGTTGGGAATGAAAAGAAGAGAGACAGAATATGGTTATGGATAAATGATAAAAATGTCAACATTCATTACAGATGCCAGACAAGATGCAAAGTGAAAAGGTGTGCAGTTGTTATACACCTGTCCATGATCCCAGCCTCTTCCCATCCAGGACTTTATAAGACATACACCTCTTTCTGCATTCAATGACACAGAATAAGGATGAGTTTAACTGAAATTTCTGAATTTATTTCATACATGACCATGGTCGTTTGGTAGCTCTGTCAAACACTTTGGTACCGTGGGTGACCCAGCAAGGGACAGGATCTCCATATCAGTTCAAAGGAATTCTGTTAATTTAAACATAAATCATTTGTTTTATCATCATGCAAATGTTTCCGAATGTTTGTCCCATTGTATCACATCTTGAAGGTTAAAGAAAAGACAAATACTAACCTCTTGATAGGAGATGCCCTAAACCTTTTTATTATTATTATTGTTATTATTTATTGTATTTATTTTTTTCTATTGTCCCTATTATTGTTTTGATTATTTTTGTCAATGGTTATGTTCCTTCTTTCAATCTTATGACTGTTATACTATCCAGTCACTTGGTAACAAAAAAGAACATTTGTAAATGTCATCAATCATTTAATTTTAATTTTTTTGACATAAATGTTTCTTCTTCTTCCCATGCTTTGAGAGTTAAGTGTTCTGCTCCATCATAATATGAAGCTTATTTGAACTTCGTCTCAGTATTTTGTCTATCAAGGACTGTAGCTTTCTTATTACTTAGGTGTAGCTCGACAGTGAACAGCTGTACTTAATCTGATAATCTGATAAAAAGCACAGCGCAAAAACACCTGTGATGCTACATCTCCAACACCTTCAGTTGCAGCTACCATTCCATAATCAGAAGAAAATTAAAGAACATGTTTCTTGTTATACGCACATTAAAATACGTAACCATTACACAGAGTGCTCCCAATGGGATATTGCCTATATTATTCCTATTATTAGCCGTTAAACCTGTAAACCAATGAATGAGTTGTACAAAGAAGACTCAGATCACTTTTTTACGCTGATATTATAATCAAAATACACATAGATATCTAGGTAATTTCCTTAAAACTGAAGTCATAACTAGGTCAAATGACTAATTACTTTTAAGGGTAGTAATCTAATGAGATGCTATTGACATGTAGAATACTAACTCCTGCCTAAAACAGGGGTGGGCAATCCCAGTCCCCGCGGGCTGCCGTCCTGCATTGTTTAGATCTTTTCCTGCCTTAATACACCTGATTCAAATGAATGAATCACCATCAGCTTCTCATCCAGGTCTGCACAAGACCATTCAGGACACATTCATTTGAATCAGGTGTGCTGAAGCAGGGAAACTGCTAAGACTAAGACTTGCAGGACACCAGCTCTCGAGGACTGGTTTTGCCCACCCCTGGCCTAAGACCATGATAGGGGAAGCCACGGTATATGTTCATATAATTGTTTGAACTTGCACTTTAAATTAGTTATAATTAGGACTGGGCAAGATAACGCGTTATCACATGAACTCATTAATTTAACGCTGACATTTATTTCAGCGCGCATTTTATCGCGTGTTGCTCACATGCTTTTGTTTTGAAAAGTCTGTTACTGGCCGCTGCAGAACCAGAAGAGAGTTGGCAGAAAAACATGCGGAAAAGCTAAAACAGACATGGAGAGCGGTAAAGTTACAGAACTTTCACATGAATGTTTTCATTTTAAAGTTCTCCCAGACGGCAGATTCGACAGAAACAAGGTTATTTGTAACAACTGACAAGTTGAACCCCCCGTTAAAAGTTTCTGCTGTTACCTCAGAAATTACTTGTTTTAATGTTATGATGATCGTGGCTCAGGATTCTTTTTGTAGACTCTTTTTATTTTTCATAAAAAACAGGATGACATTATTGTCCTGGCAGTGGCCATAAGCTTTATGTTATTTTACATTTTTTAAGATGAGATTTACACTAAATATGTGTTACTGACAAGTGCTGATGTAGTGTTTGCACGACAAATGTTATGGCACTAACATTTAAATAAAAGTCCACTTTATACTACTCTGTTATTTGATTTTGCATATACAATGTGATTAATCAGGGAAATTATGTGATTGATCACTATTAAAATTTTTAATCGTTGCCCAGCCCTAGTTATAATGTATGAGGTTAGAGTCAGAGCCATGCTTGGTATTTTCTTAATCTTTCTTTATCTTGCCCACTCCTGGAAGTTAAGCAACCATTACGTCCTGCTACTGCTTTTACAGTTGTCTCAATTTTTTTTTGTTAACCCTATGGATGTGTTCCAAATCACACGCTACATTGAGGGCACAAGTGGAGCAAGGTGAGGCTCTCTGTTTACCAGTCAATCTTTGTTTCCTACCCTTGCCTATGGTAACAAACTGTAGGTAGTGATTGAAAGAACCCTAACCCTAACCCTAGGATGTTTTGCTGGGGTGGTCTTCTGATAGGACATGTCCAACTGAGGAGACAGACTAGGGTAGACCCAAAGACACACTGGAGAGATTGTATGTCTCACCTGGTTTGCAAACACCTTGGAATTCCCAGAGAAAGGTAGGAGGTGGCTGGAAATAGAGAGGTCTAAACATCTCTGCTTAGTCTGCTACCCTCATCACCCAAACTTGGATAAGTCATAGTTAAATGGATGCGTGGATCGGTGCATTCACAATAGAGGCGCAGGATATTTGATATTTGCTGATATCTTATATGCCGACATTTTGAAACAAATTTTTAGTGATCCTGATGCTGCTACTGATATAAGCCACTGATAGTTCTGATGTAGTACCTAATATTGACATCAAATCAACTTTAAATCACGATGCTCTTATCATCATGGTGATGTAACTGATGCAAACACATTCTTCGAACAAAATAAGAAAACTACTGCAGCTTACTGTTACTTACATGTAATTTTCATGAGTTTCTGAGTGATGCATTTTGTCCTGGGGTGTTCACGGTCATTCTTTTTGCCTTTGTTAATAGGATTGACAAGCGGCTGCTAATAGCATTTTTTTTCGCAGGAGTCTCTTTCTCTTACTTGATCTTTACAAATTTCTCATATTGCCTGAGATGATGGCTCTTAAGAAGAATTATTGAATTTGTGGTGTTGAGGAGTGGATTTTGACTCCTCCTCACATGACCAACATTGAATATTCATTGCAAACAGTGACTTCGTTATCACTTTACGACACTTTAAAGATCCACTCAGCAGACATCTTTGATTTATCCCTGTTTTACACCCATCAATGCAATGACGCCTCTCTTTTCTTTAACTTTGTTGTTCTAGCATGTGCATGGCTTGGCAGAAAAATAGAAAAATTTAAATATCGGCATTGGACAATTGGCATTTCATGCTGATGCAGATGCTTCATTTTTAGTCTTTATCAGCAGATACTGACGTTGTGCCGATATTATTGTGCATCCCTAATTTACAATCCCGTTGTTACACAATAGACGGCAAGTACACAGTTAGTGAATTTAAAATGGTCAGAAAAATCAAATGCTGATCACCGGACACTTTTTACCTGCAGTACTCACTATCTTGTCAATGCATCTCTCTTATCTTTTAGGTATGTTGAGCCTAAACCTTGTTGCTATAGCATTTCAGTTATTGAAGCCCATCTGTGTATATGTTGCAAAAGTGGTGAGGCGCTCACTTGTTACATTTTCAGTGAAAAGGATCATGTCATCTCCTCTACCCCCACCGCCTTGCTGGAGTCAACACTCAGGTTAACTCCTCTCCAAAATGACTACGTTGACAAGAGAGCTCGTATTGACTCTTCACTGCAGCCAGACAGAGGAGGGTAAAACTGAAAAATGAACATATAAACCTTCAGAAATAATATTTACCATCAAGCAATGTAGCACTAATGTGTAAAATATAAAAGATCTATTAACCCAAATGTTCATGCAAAATAAATGTTACTATGTTATATGTTTCAAATACAGTCTTCATTGTGTAAAATATTACAATACTGCAATTTAATCAACATACTAACAGCACTTTCAAAGACCAACTAGAACTTGAATAAGTTTAGTGTTGCAGGGAGCAGACAATGTATTGTACCACACCGCATGATTGTCTCTCTGTTTTGACATCAACTGGCAACGGATCAATATAAATGCAATGCCAATGCTTACCAGTAGAGGGAAACATATTATCAAGTTTAAAGGTCTTGAACACAAAACTTGAAATACAGAACATAGTAAGAGAACGGATCGTGGTTTCTCTTTGGCACCAACGACAGCGTGTTTTAGACATTTTAGGCAAGGAAATTTGGGTTAATTCTGTTTCGAATTTATGACTGACAGAAAATAAAACTTTTGGCAGTGACATGTTGGTAACTTGGACAGGAAGCCAAAACTAAACATTTACTATAGTCAAATGTAAACGCAAATCAATGACAGTTTTAAATTGGGACAGCACTCATTTGTACACTGCATTTAAAAACACCAAATAAGGTGCACCGTGACAGAGCGTACTCACAAAAGTATGCTATTTGGAACATTGTCTACGACTATTGTCAAAGCTTGCTTAGTGCCAGACCAAGTGTGACAGCAGTACCTGCACCTTAATCTTTGACCGCCCACTCCACTTGCATCAGCATTTAAACTGATTACCCCCGTGACATTTATACCAGGTCTCATGAGATCATAATCCCAATATACTGCAACTATAGAAAGTTTCATTATTACAAAATCTCATATTATCATGAGAATTCTTATTAGCCTAACAACTGGAGTTTGATGCCATAAAGGAAGAATCCTGAACCACCAGGCCATGGACCCTTGATATGAGGTTGTGATTGGAGAAAGGATAAAAAGAAAAGTAAAAGTTTAATACCAGAATGCAGCGTGGTAGCTACACTTCTCCTCACTGTAACTGTGGTAACAGCAATTGGAAAGGGGCTTATGTGACATTTTCTAAAAGTCATCAGGTACTTTGGATGAGAGCAATGTTCCATCTAAAATCTGGGTTCTTCTTTACTATATGCTACAGGTGTCTCCTCTTATCCTTTGTGGCCAATTAGTTGTTGGAAAACATGTTCAGGAGACCCACTGATTCAATGATGTGTTTTTATTCATTGAGTTAAAAGGTTTATTTATGGCATTAAAAATTTGTCCTGAAGTGACTGGATAATGGTTCCAGCAATGCACCTCTGTATCAATATGCTAATTAGCCTTATGCTAATGTTATGCCATTGTATGAAAAGAAAAAAATAGTTTAGGACCCTTTGATGCAGAGCACACCAACTGTGACCCAATGCTTTCATGAAGCAAAGGCAAAAGCCAAGAAATAAAAAGGCTTTATTGCACTCATAGTAATGACTGTTGTTTTCCTCAGAAAAATGTTATGTCTCCCCACATAACCTCGGTTCACCTCAGAAGTTGTAGGCAGTGCTTAATTTTTCATTATTTCTTAACAAATGCCATATTTCTTTTATTTAAAGCAGAATACAAGGCTTCAAGGCTTATAAGAAGGTCTCATTCTGTTACATATGATGGCATGATGGCTCTATAAATGCTACTACACTTAACATTGCCTTTTCTTGTCAAAGAGTTAAAAGGGCACTCATTAGTTATGACATTAAGGTTGTTTTCACACTGCTCATATCTAGATTGGCCCAAAGGACTTGTGGTCATGAGTCCGCTTTACTTGGGACAGTGTGAACACACAAACCGCACTCTGGTGCGCACTAAAACAACCACACCAGGAATGGTTGGAAGAGGGGGTCCTAGACGGTTGTCGTTAAAGTCTGGTGCAGTTCGTTTGGGGTGTGAAGCCTCCACGACTTCGGGACAACTCAAGTCCAGGGTGCACAGCGGATGTTTGAGCGAAAGAGGCTTCTGTCGTCCTCTGGACAGAGTTGTCATCTGCATTGTCATTTGTGAAGGAGCACATAAACACTAGCAGTCGCTAATAAACAGCTTTCAGTCACTTCATTTACAAGCTGTTTAGCTCATTTAGAGTGGTACAAACAAATACTAGGAACAATAACCAACTCCGGTTCAACAATGGAGAAGTTGTTGCATCGACATGCTTTTCAGCTCTTCACTTCTGGCCGGTTGTCATGGAATCATAACACTCTGCCAAGACTGTTATTGACCAAAGACAGCACTGACCGTTGTCAACAGTATATGAGTTTTCCACAGCGATAAAGAGATGATCTAATGCTTTACACATGGCCAGTTTTCTTTTCTTTTTTTTTTTTATGCAAGAGAACAGTGAGAAGAGAGTCACAGAAGATTTGACCCATACTTAATTAAAATGTGCAAAAGTATCCAGAATAATCAAAGTGGCACTAATGCAACACTGCTCCTCTTGACAGAGAGGTCTTTGAGTGGCATAATGTGAGAATGACTCACTTGAATGCATTACTCTGTACTAAAGAAAGTGCCACACAAAAAGGATATTTTGTTTAGCAAGATTAAAGATATATGGTTGACCTGAGGTTATCAAAAATAATGCTGATATGATCTTTGACCATAACTATACCCTGAAATTGCCATGAAAGGACTGATCCTGTATGTTTGCTGCTTCTGTTCCTGTTGTTTTCCCTGCAGTAATTTGTGCAACACATTTGTATTGGAATCACCTTCCATGTGATATATTGCATAAATAGTTGCATTCATTTCTTCATATTTATTTAACCGAATCGTGTAACTATTTGTCTAGCCTGACAAATGCTCTTTCTGCAATGTAAATTCATCACAATAATATTTTCAGTGTGCAGAAAAAAGCCACAAATCAACTTGCAACACCAAACTTGCACAGCAAGAATGGAGCCACATTATGTACAGGGCGATCTGACAAAGCCACACATGTCACTGTGGATGATTACATAGTTCAAGAACACACTAAATTGGGCGTGATGGGCATTCAAAGAGCATGTGACATGTGGTATCGTCCCATAAACAGGGTGATGTAGATTGCTATGTGAGATGACATGCCTGAAATAAGTCACGAGTACAATTATGGAGGCTAAAATGTTGTGGCACACGAAGGTATCAGTATTGCTCATTTCTGTTATTTACACTGAGTAGCTAAATGAATGAGCAGCCATCTTGCTATTTGGGTTCATGCCTTTCATTTCACAGAGATGATCAAGCGGTGCCATAAAGTGTTGTCTGCTAAGCAAGTGAATAATGAAGATTTAGATAACCAATTAAGGACTAAAACATAAACTGCCCTTCTCACACCACTTGAACCAACAGAGCATGGTCTGCAGGTTCAGCGTAGCTCATGGGATGATCAATTGCCATGCACAAATTTGCAGTTATCATCTAGGCTCATTTGTCAGCGTGGGTTTATACAATGAAAAATTACATCTACAAAGCAATATATCTGTATAGACCTGTGGCAATGTATTTTATCTGTTTTGTATTTTTTTTCTCTTCTCTTTGATTCGCTGACCTCCAGGAACAAATTGTACATATATGCTGAAGAAGAAAAGACAGGGACATGGAAAAAGAGGATGGGGGGCTCTTTAATATAATGACTTATAATTTCCTATCTGCATTCTTGTTTCCACTGCATTTACATCACCTTTGGCACTAAGGGCAGTCTACAGGAGAAGCCTGTTGTTATTTATTATGGCTTAATATCTGCATGCCTGCCAAGTTGGCAAGCACTCAATAAGAAAAAGTGGCTGTGAAAGCATCTCATATTAAATGTGTCAGTGTTTGTTAAATGCAAGGAGTGTCGCATCACTTTGTAAAGCGCAAAGAAACTTCATTTGTATTATGTCTGCATTGCTCCCTTATTTGATCTATATCGGTAGTGAGGTATAGTGATTAGTTGAAACTGCTTTTGTTTGAACAAGACAGTGAAGACGTGTAAAGCTGACAGTCAACGCCGGTTTAGCCTTGACGAGAGAAACAAGGATAAAAGGTGCATCAAAATATATAATATATTATGAGAAAAACATCATGCAAGTTTTAACCCTTTCATTTTTGATCATTTAAGCAGCCATACAGAAGATGGAAAAGGGAAAAAAAAAACTTCCTATTTGTGCTCATTAACTGCTCTGGAAGTTTCAACCTTATCTGAGTTATACACAGATTATCATAGCCATATGGGAACTTCATACACAGCCATATGGAAACAAATTAAAAAAAAGGAAAAAAAAAAAACATCATCCTGATCAAGGGCGATAGAAATGTTGGTATTGTGCTGGTCAATAAAAAGGGCCTTGAGGAAGATTTAATCAAAATCCCTCCGCAATGATGTGAGAGACTAATATACAGTAAATCACTCAAGTGACTGCTGCTAAAGGTGGTTCCACAGGATACTGAATCATAATGTGCACTTAGTTTTTCTACACAGTCTGTATTTTAACAGTATTTTAACATTTATCTTATTTTAGTTCATAATTCTATTCATCCACCCATGTCTGAACTACCACTCATCAGATTTGGGGTAATGGGAGCAGCAGCAGCCTGCCCAGCTACCTCCTCCAGTCCTCATGGGGGAATATTTACCCAGAAGCCAAGATGACAGTACTGATGAAGTCAGGGGTATCAATAGTGAGGCTCTCTGGAGAACTCTAACTTCTACAAGCACAGCTAAAAGGAACCCACTACTCTGTGATATCGCTTATTCATTTTTTTAAACGTTGTTCAACTTTGTTCACCTACAGGAGCGTTTTTCTTTTGTCTTACTCAACATAGTATTTATTCAGAAAGAAATTGTTATTTTTTTAATGAGCTGTTACACAATATCAAAGAACTAAAAACAAACAAAAAAATCTAATCTTTTTTTCTATTCATGTGTGAAAAATATAAAATGCATAAAACAAATATTACATATTATTGTGTTTGATTATCCTCAAATATACAGTGAAATTAACCGAGCAGAGCTTGAAGAATTTGATGAGCAAATCTTTCACTTTGTGTTCAGGGATGAATTTCATGGGTTTTTGCTGAAATTCACTCTATGGTCTTGGCAAAATAACAATTTGTGATTCTGCTACTATTTTAGCGAGCTTCAGTGGTACGTGTACAATAAACAATGTACTCCATATACTGGAAATCCAAATCATGTTTGTAAGCATGCATATTTCAAGTAAGCAAAATAAATGAATAATGAAATATGCTGAATGTGGAAATCCCTTCTTCAGAGTATGTCCAAAAGGGAAAAAGGCACATTGATGTGTGTTTTGAATAAATATTGGTCTGAAGCCAACATTAGAGAGCTGCACTCTCTAATTTCATTGCTGTTATGCCTTTGGCACTTTTCTCTTTCATACTAAGTCCATAATCTTACAATCAACAAATTTATCAAATTATTTTTATTACACAGCACTACAAAAATATGCATTTCCTTGTGCCCACATTTCAAGATCCCGAGGCTCAAAGGTACTTCAAACAGTGGCTGGATTCACCCTTATAGTTATCAAATTTTCTATTTCTTTGCACTTCATGGTCTGTTTGATGTTATTCATGAGCTGTAACTGAAAGTAATACAGCTGCATGGGACCAGAAAATGCTTTTGAATACAAAGTGTGGGCTGCTGTGCTGCTGAATCATCTACATACCTGCTCTTAATAATGGATTGGAATTAAACGTTGCCAATCAGACATTACTGCTCTGTCCTGGCTGTGCCCCGTGGAGTGTGGAGGGGAGAAGTAGTTATCAGCTCTCTGTGCAATGTTATTAAGAGTATGTTTAAAGGCTTGGATTCACAATGAGCATGCTCTCTGTCATTGTTTATGGGTTTTGTAATGTTCTTGTTCCCTTGTTGATAGTGTTTTCCTTGTCTTTTGTTTACCTTAACAGTTCAGGTTTAACCCACAGCTGTGCACGGAGCTGAATGTGACTGCAGTGCAACAACAAGCACAAGTTCAGCTGTTCTGCTGTTAAAGTGTCTGGAAACAAGAAGCTAAAGTTCACGGTGGTTCTTTTGCCAACTGCTGAATCAGAAATTGCATACTGGAAGAGAATATAAGAAATGTGAAATTCACTACAATTTTGACATGTAACCTTTAGAATAAATACACCTTACATGAAATGTATTCTTATATTTTTAATTATATTTTAGATATTCTCTCAGCATGGTCTTAAATGAGGTTAAATATTCACAAAATTAGTCTAATACCTTTGAGAGAAATTATTTTAACTCTTATTAAAATGTACTTTTATTTGATTTAAGTGAACATACAGGCCTTCAGTGGTAAATATGGATTTTTAGAGGACAAAACGACTGAGATCAGTCTAACCTGAGAGGCACCTGGATACTTGCTGTGAATTTGTAGTGAAAAAAAAAAAAAAAGCACTGATGCCTTTTTGAAAAATGTCCAACTTTGCAGCAGAAATAAACATACCAACCTGGTTCAAAAATGTTTTTGGTTTCCATAGCTAAACTTTACATCCATGACAACAGTAGGGGGAGTTGGATTTCTCTCAACAGGTAAAATGATTTAAAGCCACAAATGTATGCCTGATTTTTCTGAGCAACAGCTACATCGTAATATTCAGTATTAAAGGCTAGCTGAGCTGTGAATTAAAGTGGAAGTGAAGCACTGAATAAAGTCTGTGTTTTTTGGGTGGTTTTGACATACCGTGAGATACGTTTGTACAATAAAACCAGAAAATTACATTGTATTTCACATTTGTGCCACAAGGGAGCATTCATTTTTGAAGAAGTCCAAATGTGACATCCAAGGGCGTAACCACGGTATAGACATTGGGGGGGTCCAAATGAGAGCCTCCCCCAGAATTTTTTTTAAAGGTGCATTTCCCACAGTTCTGTGATTTTTATTTATTGACCATCTGAAATCACATTTAAAGGAATAGTCTGCAATTTCTCTGAGATAGTAGCGAATAGGATAGCTTCCAGCTGGGAAAAATTACATGCCTAAAGCATGTTGATGTAAATATTGTGATTGAAACAACAAAAAGTCCATAGCACACGATGGACTTTTAATTCCAAGTTAATTTGTATTTTGTTGATTTGTCTCAAAATGAATGTCTGCACATTTACACTGAAACGTTTAATGTGAATGAAATCATAGATTTGTACAAAGAATTAAATGTAAAATATTGATGTTTATTGAATATATATACAGATTTATTCATTTGACATTAAAAAAAATAGTGTGGCCTGTCCTTATACAATCCCTCTCCCTGTCTCTCTGTGCTGCCTGCATTATGACCAGATATTATTATTGTACCAGAAGAATAACTGACCCTGAGGAAAATGTTATTTAGAATATTCTGCTTTTCTTACTTGTTTTATTTACTACTGACACGTAGGCTTAGGTTAAAACAAATGTCATCAAGCTGTTGAGTCTTGTATTCCAGTGTCTCACCTGATCATCCATGTTTTCAGAGACTGTCCCTGTCCGGCCTGTCCTTACAGCATCCCTCTCACTGTCTCTCTGTGCTGCCTGCATTATGACCAGATATTATTATTGTACCAGAAGAACAATAACTGACCCTGAGGATCTTTTTAATTTGATACGTTGAATATTTTGCTTGTATTACTAGCGTTACACACACACATACACACGACACACACAGAGAAAACAGCAGCACACACAGAAGACACATCATATGATAGTCTCTTCACTTCAAGCTAGCTAGCTCAACTAACGAACTGAGCCCTTTTTAACAAGTTAAATATTTCAAATTAATTTAAAAATTAACACACTCAGTATGACAACATCACTCCTCTTTAGCTATCTAGTTGCTTACTGTCTGAAAAAACTTTGTATGTCCTGTTTTTTCTGCTTTTTGGGTAAAGACATTGGCCATCTTTTCTTTCACATTCAACGCTCTCTATTGTTTTAGTCTGTGGGAGCCGGCGGTTCAAACCGAGAGACGTTAAATGGGCGCAACCAAGTGTACAACTGGAAGGGGGGTGGTCACACACTTTAGTTTTCCTTATAAACGGAAATAAATTGATCGGTAAATATTCGGAAATAACAAGAGGCGGACTGTTGAGGCAGGTTTCATAAAAGGAGGAAATATTTAACATATTTACACATAATATTGGGGGGGACAGATTGGTATTTTCCCAGTATTGGGGGGGACACGATCCCCCCCAAAGAATGCGTGGTTACGCCCATGGTGACATCACTGGCATAGTTGGTCTGTTTTTAGTTGGCTTCAGTGGATGTTACTAGTCATCTTTAATGCTGCTAATAGATGAAAGGAAACATAGAACACTGAAAAAAAAAGGAAGAAAATTAAGAATAATAATTTGGTCTTGGTAACAAAGCACTGTAGTGAACTCGTTCTTCAGGTTCTTCCTCTGAGACTCAGTTGCTCTGCTTTTGGTCAGTTTCCTTGAAACTCCTTGATCTACCTGCGAGACCAGGACAAACGATTTGCAGTGACCACCTTAGCTGTTCTGATTATTCGGATAAGGGAGACTTTAATGAGTGTGGGAAGTTTGAGGGTGCTGCATCTGGCTTTAGCCAATTTGTGATGCAGCGAACAGTGATTAATTTCAGCAGCTACAGTGCGGGAAAACCCAGATACTGCTCTCAGCCACAGAGACTGGACGCATAAACAAGCTCACCAAGCAGAGGAGTGAAAGATAAATTTACTCCCACCTGTCTAGTTTAATTCATTAGCCCTGGGGGGCAGATTTAAGTATGGGTGACATGGGCGGCTGCCTAGGATGACATCTTTACCAGGGAAATGCGAGTCCCCCCTAAAAAAGAAGTTACAAACATATTTGTTTATTACTAATTTGCATGTTACTTTGTGTTATCATTTTGTTGATCAAAAAGAGATGGCCAGTTTATCTGGCCATCGCTAGTCCAGATGTCCAGATAACAAACTGGAAGGCTTATACCTCAGCTCAGATCGTTTTTACTGGTACACACCCTGAAGGGGGCTTGGTTTGGAACAAATTACATCATCAATTTTTCACCTAGTTCGATTTGTGTTCACATGTTGTTTTCTTTACCTCCACCCCAAACGCTGCACCACACATCATGTGACATCAGTCAGTACTGTCATTGGTCAATAACAGTCTTGGCAGAGCGTTATGATTCCATGACAATCGGCATAGTGATATACTGTCTTTGTCATAACAACACCCACACATATAAACTATTTATGATTGTTTATTCAAGAAAACTAATACTAAAGAACGAGTAAACATCATTTGCATCTTCTAAACAAAAATGAACATAAACATTGTCTTTTATACTGCTATTTTACAGTTACTTATATGCTTGCATTTTAAACAGAAAAAAAAATCTATATCTATTTCGCACCATAGGAGAACACCTGCATAGAAATGATCTATTTGAGGTCTTTCAGTCAGGGTTTCAGAACTCATCATAGCACAGAAACTGCGCTGATTAGAGTCTCCAACGACCTCCTCATGGCCTCAGACAATGGATTCGTTTCTGTCCTTGTTCTGCTGGACCTCAGTGCTGCTTTTGATACCGTTGATCACAGCCTTTTGCTGCATAGATTAGAACACACTGTTGGAATTAAAGGGACAGCATTAGGCTGGTTTAAGTCATACTTATCTGACAGGTTCCAGTTCATCCATGTTAATGACGTTTCTTCTACACGGACTAGGGTCTGCTATGGCGTCCCACAGGGTTTAGTTCTGAGACCAATCCTTTTCACTTTATACATGTTGCCCTTGGGAAAAATTATCCAGAACCATGGCATAAACTTTCATTGCTACGTTGATGATACGCAGCTGTACTTATCTATGACACCAGAAGAAACAAAACCTTTGGCTAAACTTCAAGGGTGTCTTAATGACATTAAGTCCTGGATGTCCTCTAACCTTTTGCTTCTAAACTCGGATAAAACAGAGGTTATTGTCTTTGGTCCCAAACACCTGAGGAATGGATTAACTGGGTTTACGCTGGCTTCCAGCACAGCTGTGAAAAACCTTGGAGTCATTTTTGATCAGGATATGTCATTTAAGCAGCATATTAATCAGGTTTGCAAGACTGCCTTTTTTCATCTCCGAAATATTGCCAAGATTAGGAGCATCCTCTCCCAGGGTGATGCTGAAAAATTAATCCACGCGTTTGTCAGTTCTAGACTGGTTTCTACTTCCTCTTAAAGTGGAGTTTTTTTCCTTGCCACTATTTGGCTAAAAGGTTTTTTTTCCTCCCTCTGTGGGAGTTTTTTACTTGCCATTATCATTGATTGGATTTAATATTATAATTTTAGTTAATGATATTTGGTCGGGGGTCATGCTCTGGGTCTCTGTAAAGCGCCTAGAGACAATTGAAATTGTAACAGACGCTATGCAAATAAAATTGAATTGAATTGAATTGAATTGAATTTCACATATGCTTGAATAACATTTATTTATTAGTATTGCTTGGAATTACAGCCATTAAACCTGTACTTATACCTCCAAAACTTCGCTCTGGATAAACATATTATTTGATACCTAGGCTACAGACAAATAGAATAAAACAGATTTGGTTTTCCTAAATCCCATTGCAATTTTAGCGTTTTAGGTCTATTCTGTGTCAGAATTAGCTGGCTGGACACATTTTATAGTTTTAATATTATGCTAGGGTGACCCAAAAACCCAAAAAGAGAACACCCTACTTGCCTCTTATTAATACTGCAAGAAATACACAAATAGTCAAAGATGACAAAGTAGCTTTATAAACGGTACATTTATTTAAAATGTTCCTTTTCTGTTTGAAATTTAAAAAATTTCTGAGCAGCAATAGTTAGCAGTTTATGTTTTATATGTCATATCTTTCAAAAGATTTTCTAGTGGCATTTATTGGAGAGAAAGCAATTGCAAAAAAGGCACACAACAACATATTACATCACTGTAAATGAACCTACAAACCACGAGAGTGCACTCACTCAACCACTAGACTACCTTTTATGTCCTTGTCACTTACCGATACCTCCTCCTCCGGTGAAATCCCCTCAGTTGCCCACCTGCCCCTCATCAGCCTGTGGTTGTTCAGGTTGGATGTCCGCCCTGCTCTCAGTCTCGCTGGGTGATAATACTTTAATGCTTTGGTCGACATCAGCGTTACTGCTGCTGCTTGCAGTTGCACTGCTGCCAGAAAGCTCTGTGAGTGTTCTATATTTTGAAGCATCAAGTGACTTGGCTTTCTTTAGTTTTAATTTTCCCCATCCACCTTTCTCCTTGCATTTTCTGCTTGCCATCATTCTGTTGACAGACACTAACGTTAGTCTGCTTTGTCAGTTTTTAGGCCTATATTTAAAAAATGATCGTCTTAGCGCCCCCTGCTGTTAGTTGATTTTCTACCTTCAAACAACCATGGGTGTACTACTGTGATCCAAAGAAAAGACACCGCAAATCTATCCCTTCATGACTGATCTGACATGGGTGAAGTGGCTGAAAAATTCTCCCTCCGGCAGAGAAGATGGAAGGCACTAATACACAGAGAGAGAAAAGACAAAACGGGGAAGAATGTCCCTCTGGTTGCCAGTTCTGTTCCAGTCAGGCCATCTCGTTTTCTTTTTGGACTTAGTGGGGCCAACGCCACTTTTGCTTGTGTTGGGGATATATCAGTGCTTGTTTAGTTATTATTGGGTTATTAATAGGTACCCTGAGACAGTTATAAATAACACAAGATATTTATTAACAAAATTAAACACCACCTTTTAATTAGGAAACAGCAACTAAACAGCACAATTAATCTCAAAATGTCTGTTATTGTGTGCCAGCCACTGACGGTGCTATAGAGCAACAGAGAAGGAAATGTTACAAACACACACAAAATAACCACAGCAAGAACTTCTCTCATTAGATTTTAGACTGTATTAACACTAATATTATAAACTGGCAAAATACCGCGTGACTAAACTACACATAAACACAATTAAAGGAAGACATATGAGAAGGTGAGCACCACAGTATATACATATGTAAAAGAGCATGTGGTGTGTAGGCGTGTGCGTGTGTGTATCTAAAGCAAGATGGCTGTTAAGAAGAATTGTATATGTTCACAAAATGGCTGGCAAGGCGACGTGGATCTTTGTGCATACTTCAGGTTTGTCCTGGTCTGTTTAACCTTGCAACCTGTCCTTGTTATGATTCTGCAATCAGGTTTGCTGTCAAGAGCAGGTGTGGGTTAAGGTCATCATGTTTCAGTTTTGGTAGAATCATGTTAATTCAGCTAAATTAGCCACATGCTAATTGGCACTGGCCCTTTTTTTTATGAACTACCTGCCTGTGCAATACCTTTAGATTTGTTCATTGGAGGTTGGCTCTGTATTATTCATATTAAATTTATGATAAAAAAAAAAACATAGATATGTGATAAGTTCAGATTAATTAGAAAGGTTTTCTCGTGCGAGTTCAGCTTCTCTGCACTTCTCTATCTTTAATGTTGAACAGAAACAGTCTTTCCCAGTTATCCCTCACTGTGCAGTTAATTTGTCATCTTTTGGGGGCAGACTCATTTATGAATGTGTCAAATGAAAATAAGATTATTTCAGTTTGTAAATTTACGTGACAAAAATTGCATTACATTACACGCAGAGGATTTAATGACTTAAACACCATGTTCAGGTCTCGCAAAGATAACCTTCCTTCTTTCTGCTGGTAATAACACCTCTAATATTTAATGCTGTCTTTACATTTCTGAAACTCCATAATCCTCAATCATTATGGCAAGATAAATTATGAATGTGGACTTCACAACTCATGTTGATTTGTACATTTTACTCTGTGGGTTTATGTGTAACTATAAATTAATCGTTAGATATAAAATTAAAATTTGTACTGTTGAGGTTTCACAAACAGCTCCAGACCAACAGATACAGGCAATTTTTTGAAACACTGTTTTCAAATAAGAGGAACTTGTCAACTTGAGCTTGTATAATGCATTCTTCATCAGTATGTGGGTGGAATAGATTAAGCAATACTGCTATATGAGGTGGATTGTCATATTTCTTAAAACTCTAAAAGATGTCAAGGTTTCTATCTCATTATCATTGCCACCAAAACAATTCTCAAATCCCTGCTGAGATTGCTGTGGCACAACAGGCCTAGGAGTGTGCAACATAATGTGCTTATGACAAGGTGGATAAAAATCAGACTGAAACCTTTCCAACATGTGATTTCTCTTCATTTGTGGGCCATTGCCTAAATTCTGGAACTTTGAACTCAGCACTTGCTCTCCATAAAGCCAAAATGCCCTAAATATCTCCAATAACCCATGGTTTTTGCTGAGAATAACTGATGCCTGTGTTCAGGTTGTTCTCCACATCAGCTGCTGTTGTGGTGTGGGAAAAAAACAAAGAACATAAGCACTTCTGTTCTTTGTATCCCTGCCAGCAGTTTTTCTTTCTTGAGCCATGAGCCAGAGCCTAGACTTCTTTTAGGGATCTTGTATCATCCCAGGGCTTTGCAAGATGAACATAAAATGCCTCAGTGGTTTCAGTCCTAATACAGCACACCACCTCTAGATGGTTAAGGCTCCATGATTGTTGTTAATGCAGATGCCACTTAGGCACTATGGGAATGTTTCTCATTGTGTTCCACAATTGCATTTTTTTAAATCAGCTTTGTGCCGGTGCACCATCAAAGTGCAATATGTGTTACCATTCTGTTCATGTCAACATAAAATACATTGTAGATTATCTCTGGCAAGAGAGTCATTTAGTCTTTTCACTATGGACCTGACTGCAGCCATATTGCACTTTATGATGTTGTTGGCTGAACATGTATCAAGCTCGGGGGCTTTATGCTGTCTTGTGCTGCAATGAAAGTTGAATCCCCACTACAAAAGTCTTTAATTATGATTTTGTTTCCAACTGTTTGATAGGATGAGTCTCCAATAACACTGAAACAATGATAAGTCAGCCGGGACACTCACAGTGCCTCTGCTCCCATTTCAAATCAAAGATTGTCCCCACATCAAAGGTACGCAAAGACTGTCTCACTGGTCAGAGCAAACAACAAACAAATATACGATGCAGCCAATCACCAGTGCTCAATGAGATGAGCTTATTTCAGAACTAAGGGAGCTGTATTGTTGCACACTTGGAGAGTGGGACATGAAAGCAGGGATTACGCTGCCCACATCTGACACGACAAACTTTTGATACTGATAGAAAGGTGTGTATGAATTTTAAACATATTTCTTTGTTCTGAACAGCACTTTGAGGACTGTAGCATTTAGAAGATGCATCAAGTTCAAGTTGTTCCTGCTGTCTGCTCAGACATTGACAAGGCTCTTATGCATTTTTTTAAAAAGATCGTTTTAAAAGGCAATACAATCAGTACCCGAGTTACGAACTTAGATCGGTTCCGACAAACCAGTCGTAAGTCAGATTGGTCGTAAATCGGAGCATATACAAAATGAATATAAAATTGTTCTGTATAAAGAGAGATGTTACTGCGACGGTATCTAGTCCCTGAGTGTAGCGGTAGAATGCTGCTGTGAGTGTGAGATGCTGCGCTGCCGTAACTGTCGAACATGATGCCGGGCTGCCACAACTATCTTACGCACTGCGCTGCCATCTGCTGGATGTGGTCGTAAGTACGGGTGGTCGCAACCTGCCTATGTTGTAACTTGGATACTGAGTGTATTCCAAACCTTAAATTACCTTGTTAATTTGCCCACTTTAGTAAATCTGCCCCTCAAATCTCATATCACCCTTTAGTTGCTATATACATCGTGTGCCTCTTTATTGCCACTTTTTGTTGTTACTGCTCACTATTTATTGGCAGTTCTTGCTGTCTTTTTCTGAGGCTGACTTTTTCTTATTAAGGGCTGAGCATTGTGTGAATGAATCTGCTTTGATCTACAGTAATGTAAAAACACTGGGGACCTCAAATGACACAAATTCATTTTCTGTATTATTTGAATCACATTACCATTGTGTTGTCAGAAAGAAACTGAAGCTTTCCTGGATGAGAGGAAAAATGTTGAACATCCAGGTAATTTACATGGTCTTATGCACCCGTGCATAGATGTTTGTAGAAGCTGCTTTTGTTCCATTCTCACCCTTGTAAGTTATAAGGTTTCAATATATTTCATATTCTAATTGTCTTTAATCCAAGCAATATAGCAGATTCAAAAATAGGCAACAAATTTAACCATTTCAGCACACAGCATCATTTTGCAACCTGTCCTGATAAAATATGAAGGTGTACAGTCAAATCTCACAAGCTTTGATAGTCAAACATTAGGACAATGAGGAGGGGGGCTTAGAATCTAACCTCTTCACATAACCCATTTTAATGAGGCCTCATTGGACTGACAGTCTGAAAGAGGTCAGTCTGATGTTGTGTGAGATGCACATATTTTATGCAAAAGTAGGTCAAGGTCAACAGAGAACCTCAAAACCTACTGCAGATGATAAGCACACAACACTTTCACATGTATGAAAAGACAGACATGGCATTAATTCACAACATAACTGGGCACAGTCTCCATCAAAATGGAGCCAGAATGGCAGCTGTTTTCTTTCCAAGAAAGCCTCATTATGTGTAATTTGTTTAACAATTGAGTGTTAAACATTTTCCACTATATTACTCTCCTGAATATCTTTGTAATAATTAGATCTAGCTGAAATTACTTGAATCCATTATCAACAATTTTTAATCAACACAACTACTATTATTAATCATGTTCACACTGAAATAAATTAATAAACTGGAATGAATTATAATAAAGTATTTTTTTAACCTTTCTATTGAGTTAAATTCAACTTTATTTGTACAGTGTCTATTACAATACAAACTTGACTCCAGAGCCACAGCATGACCCTCAAGCAAATATTATTAACTAAAGTAATATTATTAAATCCTATTGAAAGAAATAATGGCGAATCAAAAAACTTCCTTAGCAGGAGAAAAACCTTTAAGCCAAACAGTGGCAAGGAAAAACTTCACTTTAAGAGAAAAAAAAACCTTGAGCTGGACCTGGCTGATAAGGGGAGACCTTCCTCCAGAAGGTCAGCTGGGTAAAGGAAGAAAAGAGGAGGGAGATGGAACAGAGAGGATGGAGGACAGAGAGAAGAGAAGCACATATATCTTGAAAATGTTACACCAGAAAAAATATATTAATAGTAATTAGAAAAGCACTCAGAGAGCGCAGACCTCCGCCAAGCACAACAAATCCCCCATATAGCGATTTAAAGATTGCGATAAAATCCGCCCTCTGGATCAGATCCGGATCAGCCTTTGAAATTTGATAGAGATTCCCATTGTCAATCCCTGAGTCAAATGTCATGAGTTTTGGGCAATAATTAATGGAGATACTGAGAAACAAAATTTTTGGCTCCATTGACCGCAATGTTATCAAAAATTTGAAAGTGATCCAGAATCCAGGATTTCTTCCGGATCACACCCAAAATGAAATCAGTTCTTCCTTTTCACATTTCCGACACTTTTGATGAAAATTTCATCAAAATCCATCCATAACTTTTTGAGTTATCTTGAACACAGACAAACAGACAGATAAACGGCAGCAAAAACATAACCTCCTTGGCTGAGGTAATAAAAAGGCCAGCACTGAACAAGTGGTCCTAGCTATAGGAACGTGGGGGCTGAGGTATATCATGCCCATGCAACCGAAGCACCACTCAAAGCACCGCCTGTGATATGTGTGATATGTCATCTCCTGCTGGCATCAGGTAACGACTCTTCTCCATCCATCCATTATCTATGCCCGCTTAATCCTATGCAGGGTCACGGGGATCTGCTGGAGCTAGGGTTACCAACCGTCCTGATTTGCCTGGGACATCCCGTTTTTTAGGTGAATTTTATTTGCCCCGTGAAGAACTGCTCTCGTCCCGCATTTCAATCATAATCTTGACAGCATTTTTTAATGGAATGTTTATGAAGCATTTCATCCAGTGATAGACTGCTGATTGATGACACATTCTGAACAGGGAGTTTTGATAGGCTACTATGCCCCAAAACTCAACGTTTACAAAGTATTTTGTCCAATGATAACAGACTGCTGTATGATGACACATTCTGATCAGGGAACTGTGATAGGCTACGCCGACCTGCATGTATGCGTTGCTATGGGAGACAGTTGTAATCAGTGAAGTTTACTGAGGGAAATGGATGAACCAGCTAAAAAAAAGAGGCTTTGCAGCTATAACAAGGAATGGGAAACAAAAAGGTTGTGGGTTAAAGCCACTACAGACCCTAGAAGAGCATTTTGTACTTTATGCCGCCGCGAGATATCGATTGGCCATGGTGGCGAGCACGACTCATCCCGTCATGAAGACACAGAGTGTCATAAAAAGGCTGTGCTAGCTAAAGGAGCAAGCAACATCACTTCATTCTTCACCACATCTACTGCTGAAATCGACAAAAATTCTGCAAGCGAGGTGTCCTATATATACCACACCATCAAACACTTTCACAGCTATAACAGCGCTGACTGCACCGTGAAATTAAACGGGGCTTTATTTCAAGACTCGAGTGTTGGTAAGAAGATGCCGTTGGGAAGAACCAAAGCAGAGATGATCACCATTAATGTGTTCGGTGCAAGCACTGTGCGGAAAATAGTCTCCGATCTTTCTTCAGGTGATGGTGAGCCCCTTTATTTTTCACTCGCTAGCGATGCCTCTAGCAAGGGCAACAAAAAAAATGTTTCCAATGTGTGTGAGGTACTTTTCCGCGTCAGATGGCGTAATGTCCAAGTTGTTGGATTTCTACGAAAACATTTGCGAATGGCACACATAAGGCTCTCCTTTCCTGTCTTGACAGATATGGTCTTAATGTTGAAAACATCACCACATTTGCCGCCGACACTGCAAATGTTAACTTCAGAAAGCACCATTCTGTCTACAAATTGCTCACCAGCGTAAACAATGGCATTCTAAAAGCTAACTGCCCGGCCCATGTTGCACACAAGTTGTGTGCAACATGCATAATTAATTTCACAAAATTATCCTGAAATTAGTAGGATTGTGGTCTGGATAAGAAAACATAATCATTTCTGGCATGGGTAGGGTGGCAAGACGTCAGTCTTTTCAATGCCTTAAAATGCAGGAAATTGCATCTAAGAAACACAACATTTTCTGGGGGAGGACCCCCCAGACCCCCCATCCAAAAAATGTCCCTCTTTCCAGCTTCAGGGAGTTGGCAACCCTAGCTGGAGCCTATCCCAGCTCACTTCGGGCGGAAGGCAGGGGTCCACCCTGGACAGGTCGCCAGTCCATCGCAGGCCCACGACTCTTGTCAACACGGTGAATTTCTGGAGACCCATCTGGAAAACTTGGAAAACAGAAGACACTAACGGGGCGTTGTTTTTCTTTGGAGGAGGAACAAAATTGTTGTTGGGGACAATTCAACAATAGCTGAATATTGGTGGGGGACACGTCCCCATCACCCATGCAAATTCTAGGCCCTTGGACCAATGAGAAAGAAGCACGCTAAATGCAGCAAGGTTAGCCACATGCTAACTACAGCTAAGTGAGCAGAAGTGATCAAGGAAGCCAAGTAAAAAAAAAAAAATAGGTGATGACTGCAAAATTAGCAGCATGTTCAAAAAAAAGCTAGCATCATTCTAAAGAATGCTAAATCAACAGCAGACTAGCAGCAGCAAAATTAGCAAAATGCTAAAGATACTTTAGCATTTTGCATACTTTAGCAAAGAGACTGCCTGAAGTTGAGTTAGCACCATGCTAACCACACTAAGGGTGAGAACACCAGCAAAATTAGCTGAATGCTAAACAGAGCTAAGTTCAAATTCAAAGTGCTACCTAGAGGCTACCTTAGCTAAATCCTTACAATTTTAAAGTTAACCATAATAAACTCACTAAATTAAAAGCAAACTACCTGAAGCAAAGTTATTCACATGCTAACCACGTGTTAATTAGCCAAATCCTAATCCTAGCTAAATTAGCCACATTAGCTACAGTTTTAACATGTCTAAGTTACCCAAAAGGTAACAAGTGCTACACAGTAGCAGATGCAAAACCGTACATTATTCAAAGAGTTTTTTAAAGTAACTGTTCTTTCTCAGTCTGCAATGTGGCTCGTGGATGGTAAAAAATGCTAATGGCTAACATGTCAAACTGTTAAATGAAGCCATCGGTGCTGGTCTGGAGTGCATGGGTCTGGTGATTCACATGGTTCATCTGTCCGAAGTTTTGGATGTCCTTCCTGACGCAGCCCTCTGCATTTCTCCGGGTTTGGGACCGGTTCAGAAAGACACTGACTGCTTCCCCCTGAGGCTGAATTACTATGCTTTTATTGGATACCAATTAATTCATATTATATTACTGTAATTGATCAATTAACATGGGAATTGATGTAATGGAGAGTGAATTTTGTTGAAGAAAGAGGGATGAAGGTCATTTGGAGATAAAGAAAAAAAGAAATCTAATGTTTTGGTTTTTTTTTGTTTGGTTTGTGGGAGAAACCTGAGCGTCCCGGAGAAAACCCGTTTAAAGATGGTCAGAACATCTCTGAAGCTACCATGATGTTATTAAATGGAAAATAAAAAAAAGGTTTTGAAGAGGAAAGGAATGGGTGAGTGTCTGGATCAGTTCTTGTCTAATTCTAGGTTCTTCATCTCCAGCTCCAACATCTCTGTCTCCAGTTGGAGCTTCAGATCTAACATTTTATTCTTTTCTTCCTCTAAATGTGTAAAGCCCAAATGCAGGTTTTTCTGGTCTTTCTGTATTTTCTTCTTGTTTTCATCCATCCTGATCTTAGATTGTCCCATTACAGTTTTCTGAACCTGCAACCGTATCTTCTCCTCTTCCAGCTGTTTCCTGTCCTGCTCCAACTTTTTCACCTGCTGCTGCAGTTTTTTCTTCTCTTTCAAGATGTTTTTAACGTTTCCCTCAATTCTGACCTTGGATCTCTCTATGTCCAAGGTGTCCCTGAGTTCTGCCAGACATTTCTTTTCCTCCTCTAACTTTGTAAAGTCCTGCTGCAGCTTTTTCTTCTGCATGTGAACTTCTTGACGCTCTTTCTGCGTCTGTCCTTTGATGTCATGGACTTTAATTTTTTCCAGCTCCAGATGTCTCCAACCCTCTCCCAGTTGTTTCCTGTCTTCCTCTAACCTGTTCACCTCCTGCGGCAGATCCTCTCTCAGTGTCACTAATCTTTTATCTCTCTTATTCATCTTCTCCTGGTTTTGATGCATCTTAGATTTCTCCAGATCAAGGTTCTGCCATCTTGATTCCAGGAGTTTTCTCTCTTCCTCCAAATCCATTTTTTCTGCTTGCAGTGTTTCCCTTTCTTTTTGAAATTCTCTCTTTTCCTCCTCCATTTCATCTTTCTCCAACTGCAGATTTTCTTTCTGCTCCTCTAACTCCAGCTACTCTCTCTCATTTTCTCATTTCATGTCTTCAATCTCTCTTTTTGTCTCTTCCAGTATTTTGTTCATCTCCTTCATCAGTTGTTCCTTCTCTCTCTGGAGATCTCTGTTCTTTTCATCAATGTTTTTCTGCTCCTCTTTCAGATTTTGTTCTTTCTCCTCCAGAGTTTTCTTTTTACTTTCCAGTTTTCCAATCACCTCTTTCAGCGTCTGCCACTGCGACCCCTGTAGCAGCGCGTCCATCGGTCTGTTGGGGTCCGTTCCCGTATTTAAGGAGCATGATTTGTTCCCACAGTTCAGTGACTCTGGGTGTGTTTGGGCTCTCTGAGGCTGTTGGTTTGTTGGTGAGCTGGAGCCGGTGGACTTCCTCCTGCAGCTCTGAAACACGACTTCTCAGACTGATGTTGTAGTCGTTCAGTAAAGCGTTTTGAGCTTTACAACGGTCATGATCTTGGCGGAGTTTGTCCAAATCAGCCAAGACCTCTGCCTGTTGTTGGAGCTTAGGAGTGCTCACCAATCCCAGTTTCTCACTTAGAAATTGAATGTTGGACATTGTGTTGATGAACAGGTGTTTGTGCTTAACTGTTGGGCTGAAGGAACCTCCCCCTCGCTCTCAGTCCTACCTCCTCTCTCAGCCCCTCCCACTAGTGCAAACAGTAAATAAAAACAGAATTCAGTGCTTTGCAGTTCTCATGAAGCCATATTTTATTTACAGTTAAAGATAAAGAACTTGAGATGTTGAAACTGAGACTTTTGACCATTTCATGAAAATGTTCCCTCGTTCTGACTTTGACTTTGACTTTGTTCACCGTTGCGTAGCATCTTTTATCACCTGGACTGACACAAGTGTTGTTAGATCTTTTTGTCAAGTGTTGCACTGAATTACAGTCACAAGCATTTCTGAAGTGTCAAAGGCTTTTATTTACAGTGAAATCAAGTTTATTCAAAGAGTCAGTGTTTGCAGTGTTCAGCCTGGCTGCTGTCAGTCAGCTTCTGGACCACATCCTGACTGACAGCAGCCTGTTCTTGTAAAGGTGGTAGGTGCTCAGTTCAGACAAAGTCCTCATAGTGGGTGACTTTAACATACATATGGATGTCGACAGTGTCGCCAGCCTTAAATTAGCCTTCATTTCTCCTTTAGAATAAATGGATGAACCGACGCACTGCTAACCCTAACCCTAACCCGAACCGACGCACTCGTTTAATCATATCCTGGATCTTGTCCTCACCTCTACGGTCCAGAAGCTGATCATCTGTTAGTGTCTCCTCTGAATCCTCTCCTCACTATTGATCACTATTGATAATGTTAGAATTTAACATTGATGCTACAATGAAAAGTGTTTTTACAGCAGATTTCTATCTGAAGACAGTGTGAATAAATTTAAGGAGGCCATTGTTTCGCATCTCCCTATGGTAGAATATGGAGGAACAATTGAGGGTGATGAGCTGGAAATGTATACCCTTGCAGATATTTATTACCTTGTCAACAATGCTGCAACAATACTGTGTCTCTAACTGAAAGTATGCTGAAAGAGCATACTTTGGAGACTCATCATTTTGTGCTCAAAGAGCACAAAATTTTAAAAGATTTTAAGAGCTTCCTTTTCATTTTCAATAGCACAACAATTTTGATCAAAGTTGCACATCTTAGACTACTGGGGTCAGTCCACACAAGCTGTGGCTAGTGAATAGTTCAGAGGCCCAACTGCCTGTGGGTGAAGCCAGGAGACACCAGCTAGGCAGGTGAGTGTAGACAGTTATTGGTAAACTGCCACCTGGGGTTAACACAGGGCCTTTTAATCAGAGGTTGTGTCTCAAAAAGAAGCTGGAGCTCTGTGGGTGTGGGGACCATAACTGATGAATACCTGGGTGACTGTGGTTTTTGAGTCATGGAGCAGAATGGGTCAAAGAGTCCTGTGGTCCTGTTTTATTTTTTTTTATATTTAATTTAATTTTAAAAGTTTGTTTCTCTTTCAATGTGCTTTTTATTGCTTTAAATTTTATGTAATTGTGAGTCAGTGAATTCTCCGCCTTGTAGATGCGTGCGTCTGTGGCAAGGGAGCGCAGCGTGCACGGTTTGGGTTAGTGACGGAAAAAACGTGGTGCAACATATATGGGGGTCTTATTAAAATCAAAGTGAACAACAGGCAATGAGGTTAATCCGGCAGAGATCTGGCTGTCATTGATGTTGTTGGGCAGGACGTCTATGCGCTGGATAAGCCTGACATGCACGTCATCGCAACGTGGTTGTGGACACAGGGTGAACGCCGATAATCTGTGTTTTGTTATGGACTTCTTTGACATCTTTTCATTTACACTCAGTACAGTCATATATTCTTACACCATCTATGGCATCTGGTGAGTTACCCACTACGAATGTCCCATTTACATCCACATTAGTTTTCTTGTGAATTTCTCAGCACACTCACTGCCTTGGTCATCACCGCTGTCCTGAACGCTCTTATACGGAAGCGCGCACCATTTGGAGTCCCCTTTTATTTTGTCCAGCAGGGGGACAGTGTGAAGATTATCTTTGGGTGGGGGAGTGTTGGGTTATGTGAAATGTTTGACTCTATTTTCAGTTCATTGGGTTTTTGAAATATTGGTCATTTCTGTTTTTATTTATTGTTATTATATTTGTGTTTGCCATGTGTTGATTTTTGATTTTTTGATTTGATTTTGATTTTGCCGTGGTTTGCCCTAATTGGCAATCCACCAGGGGGTGTAGGGTATTTAAGAAAGGGAGGTTTTTCTGTTCATGTGGGGAATGTCAGCTTCTTGTGAGCCTGTAAATGTTGATTAATAAAGTGCAACAAAGAAACTTTGGCACAAGATCTGTCTAGACATTTTTATTTCATTTTTCATTTTTTGTTAAATGTTCTACCCGTTGAGGCCACATTCCATTTGGTGACCTGAAGACCGCCTGCTGTCTCACAGTAATGCTTCTAATATTTTATGTAAAGCACCTTGAATTGTCTTGATCAGAAAATGTGCTTTATAAATAAACTTCCCTTGCCTTCCATGAATGGTTGAAATAGCACAAAGTAGGCAGAAGTAGTTAAAGACCAAACAATGGCAGAAGGAAAAGAGGATCTCAGTGGTGTGAATGCTGTACAGCAGTTGCACAGTTAAAAAAACAAAAACATTTCTAAACAAGAAAAGCACTCGGAAAGCGCAGACCTCCACCAAGCGCAACAATTCCCCCATATAGCGATTTACAGATTGCGATAAAATCCGCCTTCTGGATCAGATCCGGCTCAGCCTTTGAAATTTGATAGAGGTTTACATTGTCAAACCCTGAGTCAAATGTCACGAGTTTTGGGCAATAATTAATGGAGATATTGAGTAACAACATTTTTGGCCTCATTTACCGCAATGTTATCAAAAATTTGAAAGTGATCCAGAATCCAGGATTTCTTCTGCATCACACCCAAAATGAAATCAGTTCTCTCTTTTCACATTTCTGACAACCCCTCAAAAAATTCATCAAAATCCATCCATAACTTTTTGAGTTATCTTGATACAGACAAACAGACAGACAGACAAACACTGGCAAAAACATAACCTTCTTGGCGGAGGTAATTATCCGTTAGCTGGATAACTAAGAATTTCATGTACTTATGACTGGTACATTGTTAGTACATGAACTACCTAGATGACGATATAAACAGGTATAGGAAGCAACAGTGAGGTGGTCATAAGGTCAGACTGCCCAGGACACTGCTCAGCAGATCGTGTTGGTGTTTTCATGAAGCATAGACCTGTTAGGATTTAGAATTTTTAGTTAGAACTTTAAACTGTAAAAGCTAAAACTTTATTGCCTGTGGGTTGGCTGTTTTTATGAGAGTGAGTTCTCAGATTTGCTGCTTTATGACCTAACGACTGGGATCACTTGACCTCCTGACCTGCTGTCTTCAAAGGAGTATGCGATGGCATAGGTCAACGTATTTAGTTACACCCCCTTTCCTGGAGCAAAGACACCACCTTTGTTTGGACTGGACATCTGGATCTCAGTAGACAAAGGACCATTAAACTCAGAGGAACTAAGGACACGCCTTCTCTGGATCCTTAAAAGATGAACACGAACTAACTTGCAGCGTGCATTTGTTCATGGCAGCATCTCGGTGATGTTGTGAGCAAGTGTACCATCGGCCGATTAAAATATTCTGCATGGCATAATAATTCTTTGTATTCATGATTGTATTAAATTCTTGATTGATCTTTGCTTCTAGACTTGTCATTTAGGCACCAGATAAAAGAACACGGAGAGAGAAACTTTACAATTTGGTGACCCCGACGTCGGATCTGGCTGTCTTTAAAGTCTCTGATTGTGAGATTTTATGACAGAACGCTGGGAGAGATACGGTCAGAAGTCCGATGCTGGCCAGCAAAGGGTGAGAAAAACTCTGCAAATTAGTTATTGAGTATTAATTGGTTCTCTGACAGGATCTTCCTCACGTTCGTAAATTTATGATTGACTTAGGTAACAAATATCGTTTGATAAAATTTTGTATTACGTTTGTGTAATTTTTGGGCCATGCACAATATTTAAATACCAGGTCTGGGAGCTGGTATTTGCGCACAAAAACCAGTATGGGACTGGCAGCTGAGAATTAGGTCAGGGACCTAAAACAGTACTATAAGGGAGGGTCAGGGGACCTTCCAGGCCTTGAAATTTCTAGTCAGGGACTAGAGTAATTCTGGGAATGAATAAAATTTGTTAAAGGGAGAGTGCACTAGTGGGATCAGTCAGGGACTGATAGAGAGAACGGCCGAGGATTGTTAGGGAAATCCAGCAGGGAGACTGGTCAGCTGAGAATCCAGTGGGACTGGTTGGGTATCAGCATAGCTATGACGCTATGAGTGTATACAAACCTACATACATACATAGATACCAGTAGTTTTTCTATTTTATGCCATATCAGTGAAGTGTGATCTGATAGAAGTGTGAGTCATTGTGCTTGTGAACATGATCACTGTAAAAAGAGGCAGCACTTTATTCATAGTACAGCATCAGAAGCATTTTCATTGTAAACCACTACGAGACGTTTAAATGTTCTGAGCCAATGAAAACATATTGTAGCTCTATGAACTACTGAAACACTTCAAAATATTTTGAAGCAATAAACTGTGCAGTGAAGCAGCGGTGACATTCGAAGCTTCAGACACTATCGATCACGTGACAGTGGTGTTTTGAATGATGATCCAACACAGTGTTTCAAATCACTCAGCTTCAGGAAGAGTAACACAAGCTCCGAAGCATCGGTATCATTTGCCCATGACTAATGTTAAGCAGAACTTTGAATGGGATTCATTGTCTATACCAGGAGACTGTTTCAGAAAGAAGGTTCAACAAACTCAGAGTCAGGAAGCTCTGAAGTAAGAAACTCTGAGTTTTTGGTTTCAGAAAAGGTGTTCAGAGTTGGTTCAATCAACTAAGTATGTTGACCCTGAGTTACTACAAATATAAAAAGCCATCATCAATGGAAATCCGAGACCTTGTTTCACCATGGCAACACCAAGTAAAAGGAAGAGATCCTCTTACGCTTCTACAGTGACGTGACTTTCTGCAGAAATGTAAAAAGGCAGAACTGACAAAGGAAAGACGGTTGATGTGGAAGAAATTACAGAACAAGTGAACGTGTAATTTAAATTTCTAGTAGATAAAAAAGAGAAAAAAATGTTGAAGTAGTTAATGAACTATAAAAACCTTTGCCAACATAACAAAGAAAGAAATAATTTAAGGAGCTTCAACAGTTATATGGGTGCAGTCAATACATCCAGTAACTCTGCTGACCTTTTAAAGGAACTTTCTTGACTCAAAGAAGTGGAAGCAGGATACTAATAGTTTTTTTTTTAAATAATTAATGACATAAACTTCAATCATGTAGGTTACCCTAAATCCTTCTTTGATGAGTCTTACGTTTGTAACTAATGACTAATGTTCATTTTCTAAGAAGGCCTAGTCTTTGTTCGGCATCCCCGTTATCATGAAAGAAAGTTGCAAATAAATATTTTTTATTTATATTTTTATTTGCAAATATATAACAACAACAGCAACAATAATAATAATAATGTATTTTATGTGAAGTATGCACATTCGATGGGTTATATTTGTGATGCACAGAAGAATAAGACTATGTAAGTGTATACAGGTTACGTAACTGCAGAAAAGTGGTAGACCTAACATTCTTTTAAAAAAGTTAATTGGGTATCATAAAAAGTGATGGCTGGCTTGACTGCAGTAAACTATTTAGAGCCTCAATATACAGTACTGTCCCGTTGCAAATGCAACATGTTATTACTCAAACGTCTCCAAATTGCCTGTCATTTGATCGATTGTCTGGTGAAATTGAACGCATTTCAGCTTCATGAAGGGGAGGAGACAGAAAGAATAGGGTATGTGGAAGTAATCCTGTTCATTTCCAGGTTTAGCTCAGTTAGTCAGTCAGTTACCACGTGAACAGACTCTAAGTATGAGTTACCTCAGTTTCTGAAACTGCCTTAACTAAACCTTCATGCTCAGCTCTAGGTAACCTTGCTTTATGAAACAGAAGACCCAAACTTTCACTGACTTTAGGTTCAAGATACTTAAAGCTTCTACACAACCCACTTTCTGAGACGGGGCCCAGCTGAGACCTTTGGAAATAGTCCAACCAGTCTTGGTTGACCCTCACTGCCCTTTCTCGAAAAAGGTTGAAGTTAAATATGTCTGGTTTTTCTTTAACTACTTATCATTTTTAATAATATCTAGATCTATTAATTACTTATTCCTTTTGTGATGATGATTGTTTGATTCGATTACCACTAGCTGCATAGTAATGATTTCCCTTGGAGGTAAAAAGGACGTCCCTGATTCCTTAGTCTTTCATATTTCAGAAGCAAATTCTACTAGAGTGAAGTAATCGTAAATCCAATATGACATTTCCTGCTTTCCATTCCTGCCAATATCTCCTGATAAATTTAAGACAGTTCAAAGGAGATACACCTTGTCACTCATAGAATATGAAATAGGCCATCTTCAGCAGTATAGTACAGTTTGGTGCAGTAATGGTTTTTGGCACCATTCGGTTGGAGTGTGGGTATGAAAACTACTGGTACAATAAGCTTAAGGTGTAGCTGAAAACATTGAAAGGATAGTTTCTTCCATGTAACATGGAGATAAATATAAGATTCACCATTTTTAAGTACTTCCTGCAACAAAGCTCAACTTTGTTTTGGCAAGAAGAAATTTAATTAACCCACCGACACTTCAAGAAACACAGTCTGAAGCTTATCTAAAATCCCCATCAGTTAAAATCACGGTGTTATATTTCATCTATATTATCATGTTTAAAACATGTGATATAAAGGTATTGTAGTGATCTAGCAGGTCCTTCTGGGTTGTTTCCCAGCATTCTCTGCAGCACTGGTTGTTGAGGTGTTTATCTGTGTTTATTTGTTAGCTATTTGATTTAATGCTGCCATGTGAAGGCTGTTGACCCCCTGTTGATTTTACTCCTTATTCTTTAACATGTACATTTGTGTCACCCTGAGTTAAGTCTATATGTGTTCCAATGAGTATCCTGTAAGTTCATTAAATTAAAAACTTGAAGCTTTTACTGTGCTCTTTGCAGAAACAGGAAGATGTTAAAGTACTTTTTTTTTAACAGTGTCATGACTCAGTTGGTGCAGACTGGAATCCACTACAGTATATTGTGAGGATAATTCAATTTAATTCATTTTTGTATAGCGCTCTGTTACAATGTCAGTTGTCTCTAGGCTGGTGGTGCACAAACTGTGGTACGCTCCGTAATTATGAACATTTTGTTCATAGCTAGAGAGTTTGGAACTATTAACATTTTCACAAATGCCAAAGGCACTTAAATTTGGCTCTGCTCACAACTTACGTATGAGTCCGTTCTGCTCACGTTTCACAAATGAGATCCACGGTGTCCTGGGCATTATATCATACTGTTATGTAGCAGAGGTAGCTACAGTCACCCAGCCAACACAAGTAGCAGTGGAAACATAAGCTAGATCAGGCCTTACCGCTGCACTATGTTCCATATTGACCCAAATTGAACTGTACTGCTTAAGTGAACAAATTGACACAATACAGCCCTTCGTAACAGTAGATTTTTCACCAGAAGACAGAACTATGCTTTCCAGACAACTTAAAATAAAGTCACTTTTTAGTCAAACGTCAGAACCACATGTTACTATGAGATGTGACTCTCCCATATTCTCATGTAGGACATTTCAAATGAATTATTCAGGCACTCTTTTGTAGTAAGACAAAATTGTCACTTGTCATACTGCATCAAGATTGCTCATTCACTCTCACAAAGACACACATGAACATAGTCCTTGCAGAAAAAAAAAAGATTCAGACCCTTTTTTTTGGCAGCATCTATCTGGCATTTAGCCCTCAATAATACTTATAACACTTGCTCAACCTTTTTACCAAGGAAAAGACAGGCTTTTTTCACATTCCCCAACCCCTTTCTCGTGACTGCAGTCAAATGCTTTTCTCTGATGTCCTTTTTGAAGAAGAGCATGACCTTTGTGCGGGGCATCTTCATTTGTTGCCTGTCTTTTTAGTGCCTGCCTGCCAAAAGGTCACCTTCTCTTTGACAGGATGGAACAAGGCATCACACACAGTTGACTGTTAAATGCTGAGGTTTCTCAGGCTACTTTCAGTAATGCCAGGACATGAAAATGTTTACACTCATTTAATCAGGTTTATAATGGAATGATGTTAAAATTTCATATTTACAGGAAGGAACTACCTGGGAAGGACCTGAATAAAACCTAATGCTGCTACTCAGTAAATACAGTGACAGGGAGTGGCAGCTGTCATTTACAGAATGTAGCATCTCTGTCTTCTTTTTTTCAGTTTTTAGAATATCAAAACCCTTTTTTTGTATATTTTGTGAATAAATGTTTATGCTATGGGTTTCAGTAAGTCATAAGTCAGCATCAACTACAAGAGTGGAACTGAATTACCAGTATAAAGCCTGGGTTGTTTTTCTTCTTGCCTTTCACCAAAAATTATCACTAACATCCAGAATGTAGGTTTCCCATATGGCTTAAATGTAAATGTAAGCTGCATATTATGTTTTCTTTCGGGAAGAAACACCCACTCCTTATAAATGTGTTTTGAATGAGGATGAGCTGAGACTGACAGATATGGAAACTACTCACGAGCACCCACGCAATGTTCAACATATTTTTCCCTATTCTTTATAATTACAGAATATATATGTTTATACTCTGCACACAGTTTGTGAATACAATACTACTTGGGAATATCATATACTGACAAGACCCAGTAGATCCCAATAGCAAAGAAACACAGTCTGACATTTACTGACGATTTCAACTATTTTGTTGGCAGCCAAGATTCCTCCTGCCCCTCCTCATCAATTTAGTCTGACATATAAAAGTTAAACAAAAAAAAAAGAAAAAAGATTAGTGCTATGGTAGCCTAGATCATATAAATTTACTTAACTTAAATAAATGTTAAGATAAGAGCAGACTGTCTCTATCTAATCAGAATTTTGCATTAAAAATGAATGTATTTTTAAAAAGCATTAATGCACTCAGTAGCGTTTATCAGGCAGTAGAATGTAAATAACCATTAACCTTTATCATCTCCTTGTCTCTGTGAGCTGTCAGTCTGCAGGTAGAGAGAGGATTCAGCTTCATCCTGCAAAAAACTTTAGTTAACATTCGTGTAGCAGCGTGAAACCAGCAGTTCTGATTCAAACAGAAATCATTTATGATAGTTTGTTTTAGTCAAAATGCCCTGTAATATGCAGCAGTGAGATATGTGTCCTGACACCACACATTAAATAATTCTGACCAACCTTTGGTTACTGAAAACAAAAAGTGCTTTAATTTCATGAATTTTCCTTTTACAAAAAAAAAAAAAAAAAAAAAAACATTTTGGTTTAATGTATGTAAACAGAGTTAAACAAAAAAAACCAAAAACAAAAACAAAGTGCTACCTCTCATACCAAGATGCAACACTTTACTTCCTGGGACAGTTCACAACCATGAGTATAATAGAATAAACCAGTGCAAAAAATGATTTAATCCGCAGTTTTGGTATTCATGAAGATAATTTAGGAAATGAGTAGAAGTTCTTTGTTGAAGCAAATGTTAGTGAATCATTGCTTCCCTGATGTACAGTAATCCCCCACACTTGGTGGTCTCAGCAATCGCGGTCTCAGTACATCACGTAAGTTTCAAAAATATTCATAGAAAAAAAATGTGAAAAAAACTCAAACGAATTGCGCGAGACTGAAGCGAAACCCAACACATCAAGAACGAGTCTCGGGAAGCAACAAGAGCCGACAGGGGAGGCTCCATGAACGAATATCGGGGACCTGTGATTGGCTGCTATGACGGGCATATGTGCCGTCAGTTGTCTGTATGCTGATTAGCTGACACGTGTCCCCGCATCTCTCATTTCTTGCTCTCGTCAGCTACACACAGAGGAGAGATCGTCAAAGTGAGTGTACCTTCCGTAGATTTTGCGTACGCGTTTACATGTATACTGTATGTACATATACATGTACATCCACATCGCGGTTTTCACCATTAGCGGGGGCGCCACAGCCCCCATTAACCGCGAAGTGTGAGGGATTACTGTATCACTTTAGACATGCAAGGGTAAGAGTTTGGTGATAAAATTGTAGGAGGCTTAATTTTACCTCCGCATACGTAAGAACTTTAAGCCAATAAGATCCCCTCCACTCAGTCAGCAGGATGTCTCTCAGCACTCTGAACACCATAATTCTTCTTCTGAAAAACAAAAATCCCGATTATTTTTTCATAATTATAATATTATTTAGGACTGCTGACATGACAGTGTGCGGTCTTTCAAAGGTGGGCTGAAAGCTTCGTGAAGTTTCACTCGACATTTCGTTGCCATATTTTGAGAAACTTTTATCATCAACCACCATTTTATTTATGTAAAACTTTTACTCCAAGTGTGTCGCCACTTCTACTGCACTTAGTGGTCGATTGTTGTCAAGACCCTTTCCATGATGTTGTCATAACTTTCAGACCTGGTTTGATGATTGTTTGGGACACATAAGGCTAACTGATGTGGGGAAGGCTATTAAGAGATATCAGAGCTTAATGATGTCAGTTTTCTACTGTAACAAAAGTCAAAGCACACACATGATCTGGAAGATCAGAAAGGATCAAGAAAAACTTGCATGTCTGCTGAAGAGACAGAAAAAAGCAGAACCTTCATCTGACCACAAAAGCATGAATCTCAAGCCAACATTTGAGATTAGTGGTAGTGCAGAATTTCACTGTTTACCCAAACTGGGTCTACATGGAAGAATCATTAAATACCTCATAAACATAAAACATAAAAGGCATGAGCTCAGAGAAGTCATGTTAGGAAGATTTTGAAAAAAAAAAAAGGAGCAGCTTTTGATGAAAAGAGCATCTTGCACAGGAAACATTCATGAAGAAGTACTTTGGAAAGAACAGGAACGGATAAATGGTGCATAAGCAATTTTTTATTCCGAATGTCATACAGTCAGTGAAAAAAATTGAGGCTTGTATCTACTGCAGGATGGCAATCCAACGCACACCCACATATTCACCTAACTTTGACAAAACTGAAAATGTGTGAATAGATCTTAAACCTGCTGTACATACAAGTGAGCCTAAGAATATCTCAGAACATGAGAGGATCTGCATGAAAGAGTGAGTGCAAACTCTCAGCTCGCTAGCAGATGATAAAATCTGTCAAATGACACCCACGATGCAATTTAGCTTTTTTTTTTTTTTTTAAATATGGATTTTTTGGGGTTGGTGTGTAAAAGCATGACTGTGTATTAAACACTGAATTGAAACGACTTCTAAAGTTTTTTAATATTTCACAAAAAAAAGAAAGAAAAGTGTAATATGTGTCATTCACATTAAGACTGGACAGGAAATCAATTGACGCATGTCACTTAAGTTGTCACTGAGTTATAGTTTAGTCACAACAACGAAACAAGCATATTGGGGAAGCCAAGTGTTTGGGCAGCGTGCCAAATAGTTAAGCTTCGCCCAACTTAATGCAAATAACTGTGTCCAAAATGAAGGCATTATCCAGTCAAAGTCAACATTGTTCTCCCAGGTTATTGCATTCAATCAACAAGGCTAGTTTCTCATTAAGAGGATGCCTCTATGTGTCAAAAAAGGGCTAGAGATGCACCTGCATGTTGAATCACCCACAGTTTAATGGGCAAAGGGAAATGTGAAGGCTGCAACACCACACAAATGTTACAGTTTTCATAATCAGAATCAGAATTTTAAATTGGTGAGTCACTGTATTTATCTACTGTCTCTTCTCCGTGTTGGAGCATTCATTTCCTCATGTTGCTCAAACAGATTACATAACCCACGGACGTCACCTGGTGACAAGGTTGGAACCTTTTTTTTTTTTTTTTTAATGTTGATCACTTCTTGGTTGCTTTCTTTTCCACTCTTAGGTGTATTTCCAAAGTGCCTCAAGTGGAGTCAGGTGGGGTGAATGATAAAGCTAGGCCATCTGATGCAGAACTCCTTTGGGCTCCTTCTTGATTAAGTAGCTCTTACAAGTCAGAGATATTATTTAGGTCACTGTCATGTTGAAAATCAAAAAGAAAATCCCACAAAGTGCAAATCAGACTCAAAGGCATATGGCAGAAGTAAGTGTGTAGGTTAGGATAGGCCTGTAATTTTGAATGAATCGTCACAGTAATGCACTCCTACACCATCACACCTCCTCTTCCATGCTTCATGGAGGGAATCACACATCGGAGGTACCATATGTTACTCTTCAGTGTGTCTCACAGAAGCCTTGTAATTGGAATCAAAAGTCAAATATGGAGTTATCTGTCTGAATGACATGTTTCTACTGGCTTAATGGGCTTATATTTATTTTGTCCAAAGCAATTTTCTTCCTCTATCTTCAGTTATTCAACCATGAAGGCCTGATTTGAACACTGTTCTCTGTGCAGTTGATGTTTGACACTTGAACCCTGGTAGCACTGATGTAGACTGTAATCTGAGGAGCTGGTAACTGATTTCTGAGCCTGGTAGTGCTAAAGAGCTCAAGACAGTTGAGCAAAACGGAGTTTTTGCTGCTGCACTTTAAGACACATTTGATCGTTATTAACTTGTTACCATGCCCATAAGAGAAAAGCTATGGTGGATGCCTGGTGGCTGGTTCCTATTGACTAAGAAAGGCAAAGTCTGACAGCCCACAAGTACAACATAAAACAATGGAATAGCTAATATTTGATGTTTAAAGAGTGGAAATTTGTTATGAGTAAAATTATATGAAAAGCTAGCACAAGTTACAAAAAAATAAAAATGAATAAAATAATGGCAGAAACAAGATGAAAATATTATTGTGTTTTGTTCTTAAGATTTACTACGTATATGAACCTGTTGAAACCCTGTTTTGGCATTAAATTTTTACAATTGGTCTTTCCCTTAAAGGTGCAGTCATAAGTCAGGGTGCCGTTTCAGTTTGTAAATACAGACACTGTTGTGTAGTGTGGATAGACAAAATGGAAACTATTCGGAAATGATGATGTACTCAGACAGATTTGATTCATAATCCTCTTTTCTGGATCACATCATAGTTCACCTGATTTGCCATGCCTATATCATACGACTGTCATAGAATGATAACATACTGGTTCGTAATTATGAAAGTCCTTGGCATGAGTTACTTATGCAACTAAATTCTGTGCACTACAGATACCTAGAAGTGTAAAAGGAAAGCCGTGATGAGAACAGTTTGGATCAGAGGTTATTTCTTGGAAGGTTTTCAGCTTGTCTTCACCTGTGCATGGCCAGTGACCATGGATGACTGTGTGATATGCATTCTCACTGGTGATGTGATGTGTGATGTGGATCAAGATCTTTTCTGACATGGAGTTGAAATGCTAGTGCGGATGTAGATTGGTTTTGCTTTTAAATGGTGTTTTAGAACAAATATGGACAAGAATGAACGTAACCTGAGTTACTTTAACTTCTATCCAATTCAACGATGAGTAAGTATTTACTGCCATCTTAAATTTTGTGCTTTGAGGGGCTGTGATAGTTGATGCACAAATGAGGGAGGGGAACACTAGTGAGATGAGAGTGTGTGAATAGAGATACTCTCCATTCATTTAAAGATTTCTGGAATGCCAGAAGAAGACACTAGCAGGACGTCACTTGCCAAACCACTTTACTCATAATTGACAGGTTCTTGTGGACAGGTGGACAAGCTAAAATCTCATACTGGAAGGAACCAGACATTGTCTACTTGATCAAAGCATTTTCCAACTCTTTGTACTTTGGTTTATTTATCTATACAATTAAACACACACAATCTTTTGGTTTTGCTCTTCCAGTTTGGGGTTTCCCATTCTGAGTGTTCCAATTACCACTGGCACCACTGTTGCCTTCACTTTCCACATCTTTTCAACTTTTTTCAACCCCAGGCATTAGATAGTTAGCTAGTCATCACCAATTTATCAATCTGGGCTTGGAAATCAGACAAGATCTTTACTCTTTGATTTTGATTGCTAAAAGCTATCTACCATCTTGACTTTGGGACTTCCAACACATACTTGGTACAGATGTACTTGTACACTGGTCCACCTTTCAAACCCAAGTAAACCACTGCATCTACTCTTGTGTTCTCATGGCTTGTTCTTATGATGGCATGAACAACATGACTTTCTCTAGAGCTGGGAATCAAACCTTGGTTATGGGATTGAACAGCATAAAGCCTGTTCGATCCAACTTTGTATATGTTTCTGATCTGCATTCTTATGTAGTTCTTATTCATTTAATTAATTGTTTGTGTTCTTTATAAAGCACTTTGGGAAGCCTTTGTGCATTAAATCTGCAATAGAAATATAGCCGTATTATTTCTGGATCTTTGTTCTTTAATCCTGGATGGCAGCTTTGACACTGTCCAGTCCCCAGCCCCAAACCTTCTTCCTGCTTTGTTTACAGTATCAGGGAGCTATGTTGCCTTGACAACATTGGCCTCCGTCTCCTGCGGCAGCAAGACTTTTATTCCAGTGAAATATCTGATGACTGGCGGGGCATACATGTTAATGACTCATACTCTGTTTTTGCCCTTCAGGTGACACTTTTGTAGGTGCTTGGTTGTGACTGACTTCTTTACAGAAAGCATTTCCAGCTGCTCTGATAGTGGGCTTATTTCTCTCTTTGTAGCCTTGATCTTAGCTTCCAGCTGTTCTCTTCACAGGGGAGACTGCTGCTTACGATATGAGGTGTTAATCTTGTAGTGGAGGTTTACATTGGCTTAATTTATCTGGAAAGTCCCCTGAAAGTCTTAATTCTAGACGACTTTCAGAAGGCATTTTGTCACATCGTGTCTGTATTGCCTGATGGAAGTGTATGGTATCCAAATTAATTAGAATCGTACTTCTCAGGTCAGCTGCCCTAGCATTTAGCAACTTATGTTTGTGTGTGTATTAGATAGATAGATAGATAGATAGATAGATAGATAGATAGATAGATAGATAGATAGATAGATAGATAGATAGATAGATAGATAGATAAAGACAGACATCCTGTTAAAAATGCGTCTGTCTTCTATGCATTCTTGCTACCATTCAGACACAGAGATACAAAAACAGGAGAAAAAAAAATAGGCTATTTTTCAGACTTGAGCATTCAGCTGTTTGCAGATGTGAGGAAGAGTACCGACAGGAAACCTCTTCTGCTCTGAAAAGTCTTTGTAAGCTGAATTACTTTCAGACAAGTGGGACAGCGTCTCACAGCTGTGCACAGTGGATGAAATACTCAGTGGGGAGTGGAATTGGCTGTTCCTTGAACACCCAAAATCACGAATTAAATGAAATGCACAAAATGCTTTTTCATCTCATTTTTGCTCTGCTTCCAGAACACATTGGGAATGTAAATTTGCTAAACATGTGTTGACATATAATTATGAATGTTCTCTAACTGGAACTGGCACAAAGTGGATTTTGTTATTGTGTGCAAATTCTAAAGGGGTTTTGAAAGTTTTTCTCTTTTATATTCAATGTGAAGACGAGTCACTTTAGCATTTTAATGATTATATTGTAAGTCTGTTAGTCCCCACTTCATTATTTCAGAGTGTCAATAGCATTCTTGTAGATTAAATATCAGTTTCACTATGTCAAAAATATGGTAATGGTAAGATAAAAGTGGACATACTGTTGGATGTGCTGTCTGTTATTTTTCTCTGTATACCCTTGTGTATCAAGCTTTCAGTGCCCTACCCTCAGGTTGGATATATTTTAGAGCTGAAGTAATTGTGAGCAGGTAAATAAATACCTAGTTTATCCAAAGAACTTCAATTTATCATGCTGCCCCAAGCACTGGCTTTGTACTTACTTTTTCACTTACGGTGTCTTGTGTGCTGTTTAGTCCTAGTTTTTTGTCATCTTTCATGTGGACAGTTTAATGTTGTTTGCTGTCCTAACAGAAAAGCAAGCAACACTATAACCACTGTACTGTAGCATACAAAGTAACAGATCAAAGCATTTAAAATTGTTGGAGTTGCAAAAAGCTGCATTCAAGTCAGATTTAAGCCCCAAACTGCACTTTAGAAACAATTTCTTTGATCTTCCTTTGAAAGCTCCTCTCTGAAGCTCCACTGACTTTGACAAAAAAGGAGGATTTGAAACCTTACAGTGGACTCGTACATGCAAGAATACTGTTTTCTGTAAAAAGTGATCAACTGTGATATGTAATGTGTCCTCCTGTTGTAGCATTCTCCGAGCAGCTTCTCTAATCAGAACCAGTGTCCACAGACGTCCTACTGTGCATCTGCAGTTAAGTATAAATGGCCTCAAGGATGCTGCTTATCAAGAGTTGTTTGCCATCTACATGAACTTTTGAATCTCCTTCCACATCCATACGGTTTTCTTCACTGACTGTAGATTTTGTAAATATTATCGTAGTTAGAATCTCATAAAACAAGATTTATCTCCTTTTGCACACATGGACATGAAAATAACTGCACATGGCAATACAGTGTCATGTTGTTTCCTGAAAACTGTGACAGTAAAGGTTATCATTAGCTGTAAAAGTGAAAAAATGTAAACATTTGAAGGCTGCAAGGGTTTGATCATGCCAACCAGGACATCTGAGTTCATCTCATGATATCCCTTTTTTTTTTGTTGTTCCATTGAGCCGTTTATAGACTGTTAAAGTAGTCAAATAGACACGCATTGAACATTTTAATTAAAACATGGGCACAGTTTACACATTTCTGTTATCCTGTCTTTTAAAACATCAGGCAGGCAAAGGCAGGCCTTTTTTTTTTTTTACAAGTATGGTTGATATGTATGCCAAAAACTATTCTGGTCAATTCACGGAACCTTGCTTCGTAAAAATCTGCCCAGAAATGGAAATGGAAGACATTTTCAGGACTCATATTTTCACAACAGTGACAAGTCTGTTGTAGTTCTAAAACCATCTTGATTTACTCCTGGACTAGCAACACTACGCGCTATCAAACATAGCACAGTTATACATATACTGATGATGAAACAAGAATAGAATTACAAGTTTTTAGATTCAATAATCCTCTTTTCTGTAAGCATCCATATCAATCTAAACCACTGAGCTGACTCGAAGAGAAAACTGTAAAGCTTGGATTTGATTTGATTTGATTTTTTACACAGTGTACTCTGTGGTTTAGGTGAGTATAACTGCAGTATATATCGTAACTTTTGTTAATATTTGCTGTGAAAGTTATCAGAAAAATTTGTCTTTCATTGTTGTTTTTATTTTAGATGGGCCAGACTTAGTTGGTCAAGAGGTTCTTCCACTCTTCCCTCGCCCACCTAGGCAGAATTGTGTCTCTTTTAAACTTGGGTCCTCTACTACAGGCCTGAGAGCCCGAAGGTCCTGTGCAGGATTTTAACTGTTCGCAGTATTGCCCTGTGCTGGACAGAGATCTCAGATGTTGGTGCTGGTCTGCTGGAGCCATCCACCCATCCTTTAGGGCAGATGGCAGCACAGCCCCTGTGTCACCCTCTTTGAGTGCAGTACTTCCTCCTCTCTACTTGGTGGAACGTAAAAGCTAGTGTCTAAGTTGATGCAACAGAAGCAACAATTAGCTGACACAGTCAGGTATTTTGGCTCAGAGTCACCATGTTGCACGTCAAGCTCCGTAGTACAGTGTTGGTTCTCCATTTATTCAGTCACGTATTCTCAAGTAACGACTATAAACCACCAGAACTGGACAAAAATCCTTAGATAAAGACACCCAAACTGCAGCGGAAGGCAAAAGGAAAAAGTGGAGGTACATGGAAACTATCAATGTGCAACTGAAATTTCATTATGTAAGAAAGTAGCAATAGTTGGATTCAGTCAGTACAGACAGATTATACACAGATTATCCAAAGAGTTTACAGAATGTGTTGTACCTTGACATTTACAACATCTACAATCTCTTATCTTCTGATTTCCAAATGGAATCATTTTACTTTCAAATGTTGAGGTGACTAACAAATTACTAGCATAATTTAAAAATGATGCTGATCAGTTCTAAATGTTTACTGAATAAAATTAATACTGAATTAAGTAGACTAAACAGGCTAGGCTAGGCTAGGCAGTGATTTCTGTCTATGGTAGTCATTCCTGATTTGATTTAAGAAACGTTAAATCTAGAACCAAAATCATCAGTAAAGACGTTATAAGACTTGCCTTTGATGAAAGAATACTCCACAGGAACAAAGTCTTTGCATTTTATTGACATGATCCTTATTTCTCACTGCTGAGTTCTTCAGTCTTTGATGTTTCATGGACTCCAATTTTAGGGGTCTGATCTGCTCCTGCAACCATGAACAACGCATGTATGTGGCTTTTTTTGTGAATTTAATGGTGATTTCATCCTCCAAAGGCTTGATTTAGTGCAGAATGTAAGTAACACTCACTACACACTGCTGCTTGCAGTGTTTCTAAATTACTCACGAGATAGACATCATGGCGGAAGGCTTGGTGTGATTACTTACTACCAAAATAGCTGCAGTGGTACAAAATGGTTTAAAAACATAGGAAACAAATGTCTGTAAGTATAAAAATGTTCCATGTTAATTATCAAGTTCAGAAAATGATGTAATTTGTTTATAATACCTCTTTTTTCCATATTATTTGATAGCAGCAACAGTTGTTAGTTTGTATGTTTAATGTTCATGCTTTATGCACACATATAAATTTATATTTACTTGAAGGTCTTTGAGATGTGAACATCTTTGCATGCTGAATAGGTCAGTGGCAGTTACAGTAAAGTTCACTATATAATGGCACCAAGTTGTCTAAAACTTGCAGACGCAATTATTCTCCAAGGAGCTGCTGTCCTCAAATTGGCCTTGTACCACTACAAGCATCTCTAGTCTAATTGGATATTGTATTTCAAAATCTCTCTTCTTACAGTAAGAGGTCATATGACTTTGGATTCCAAGCCAAGGAAGTGATCTTTCATCTGAATCTGTCATGATGTTAATGTTCATACCCCAAAAATATGTGGGAAAAAAAAGAAAAAAAATCTGTAATCTGTAATCATCATCCATCTTAGGTATAAGAGGCTCTTGACAGCAGATGTAGGCGACTTGGAAGTGCATACTCAGCAATAATGGAAGCAGGCCCAAAAGAGCATATTAGCTCAAACACATGTAACACCCTTAAGGGAAAGATGGCAAATAAATAGTTGGAAAAATATCTTGTTATTGGATGAGTAAAACTCTTTTAACTCATTTGCAAAGTCCCCTGGGAGAACAGCAATAGCAGATGTTGTTTAAACTCCTTTAAATAGCCACTCTTCATTAAAACCCACACTCGGCTGGCCCTGCAGGTGAAAGTGTCTGCCAATAGAAATATTCATAGTGGCACAATAAAAACAGACAGCAAGATACACTATATTGCCAAAGGTATTTGCTCACCCATCCAAATTATGGGAATCAGGTGTTCAAATCTTTTCCATGCCCACAGGTGTATAAAATTAAGCACTTAGGCATGCAGAGTCTCTCTACAAACATTTGTGAAAGAATGGGTCGCTCTCAGGAGCTCAGTGAATTCCAGCATGGAACTGTGATAGGACACCACCTGTGCAACAAATCCAGTCGTGAAATTTCCTTGCTCCTAAATATTCCACAGCCAACTGTAAGCTGTATTATAAGGAAATGGAAGTGTTTGGGAATGACAGATACTCAGCCACGAAGTGGTAGGACACGTAAACTGACAGAGGGGGGTCAGCAGATGCGGAAACGCATAGTGCAAAGAAGTCGCCAACTTTTTGGAGTCAGTCACTTCAGACCTCCAAACTTTATGTGGCCTTCAGGTTAGCTTTACAACAGTGTAGAGAGCTTCATGAATGGGTTTCCATGGTTGAGCAGCTGCATCCAAGCCATACATCACCAAGTGCAATGCAAAACGTTGGATGCAGTGATGTAAAGCATGCCGCCAGTGGACTCGAGAGCAGTGGAGATGAGTTCTCTGGAGTGATGAATCAGGCTTATCCATCTGGTGGAGATGGATCTGATGGAAGAGTCTGAATTTGGTGGTTGCCAGGACAACGGTACTTGTCTGACTGCAATGATCCAAGTGTAAAGTTTGGTGGAGGTGGGATTATGGTGTGGGGTTGTTTTTCAGGAGCTGGACTTGGCCCCTTAGTTTTAGTGAAATGAACTCTGAATGCTTCAGCAGACCAAGGCATTTTGGACAATTTCCTGCTCCCAACTTTGTGGGAACAGTTTGGAGCTGGCCCCTTCCTCTTCCAACATGACTGTGCACCAGTGCACAAAGCAAAGGTCCATAAAGACATGGATGGTAGAGTTTGGTGTGGATGAACTTGACTGGCCTGCACAGAGTCCTGACCTCAACCTGATAGAAGACCTTTGGGATGAATTAGAGCAGAGACTGAGAACCAGGCCTTCTGGTCCGACATCAGTGTTTGACCTCACAAATAAGCTTCTTGAAGAATGGTCAAAAATCCCCATAAACACACTCCTAAACCTTGTGGACAGCCTTCCCAGAAGATTTGAAGCTGTTCTTGTTGCAAAGGGTGGACCCATGTCATATTGATTAGGAATGGGATGTCACTAAAGCTCATCTGTGAGTCAAGGCAGGTGAGCGAATACGTTTGGCAATATAATGTATTCCTATTAAGAAAAACGGAATGACAGCAATGGAATTTTTTTTTTAACTCTCTTTGGTCTGGGAGGGGGGTGAGGTTTGGGACAGCATAGGTGGTGGCTGTGGCCATCCCAAGCGATGGCAACATCAGAAAGAAGAAACAAAAGAAGCTCAAGAAATACCTAGGGGTGAAGAAAGACAAGCCAGGACTCCAGATGTACCAGATGTACATAGAAAGCTGTCCAGTGTTCCTACCTAATATATGGAAAAGCAGTAGACCTGCAGTAGACCTCCTGTTTACAATATATGATCTATGCAGACTGCGACTTGTCCAGGGTGTACCCCTGCATTTAGCCCGAAGTGAGTTGGGAGATCCAGCAGATCCCCCTGACCCTGTAGAGGATTAAGCGGGCATAGATATTGGATGGATGGATCTATGCGGACCACCTGTCTATCTCCTTGTCTGCTATTCATCCAGGCATCATTGGTGACCTTGACACTGCTGACAAAGCATCCTGCTATGTGGATTCTCATACCATTGAATATATAATATAGCTAGTTGTATGTATCAAGGGCAGCGCGGTGGCTTGGTGTTTAGCACTGTTTCCTCACAGCAAGAAGGTTACTGGTTCAAACCTTGGCAGGGACCCTTCTGTGTGGAGTTTGTATGTTCTCCCTGTGCTTGCATGGGTTTCCTCCAGGTACTCCGGCTTCCTCCCACAGTGTAAAGACATGCATGTTAGGTTAATTGGTGGTTCCAAATTGCCTATATGAGTGATTGTGAATGTGCATGATTGTTTGTGTACATGTGCCCCTGCGATGGAGTGACGACCTGTCCAGCGTATACTCCTGCCTTTTGCCCGAAGAGAGCTGGAATAGGCTCCAGCAGATCTCTGTGACCCTGCATAGGATTAAGCGGGCATAGATAATGGATGTATGTATGTATCGAATTTATGTGTGTGTGTGTGTGGGGGGGGGGGGGGGTGGCTGGATAGCCCAGTGGTTTTAGCTCCTGACCTTGGTATAAGAGATCCTGTCAGGGCAATGATGATATCCAGGTGGATCCTTGGGCAAGGTTCTTTACACTACACACCTCAGAATGAGCAAAGTAGAGACCAGGAGAATAAATAGGATGTTCTCCAACAACCTGTCCAAGGTCTACTCTCAGTGGCAGGGCAGTAAGGTGTCAGCAGACCCACCCAGGGGTGAAATGGAGCAATACTGGAAGAACATCTGGGAGAAGGAGGTGACACATAACACCAATGCTCAGTAGCTGGTGAATCCACATACAGAGCACATTAACCTTCCAGAACAAGACCATGTAGTTATCACAGTGGCAGACATCCAGAAAAGATTGTCAAAAATGAAGAACTGGACAGCACCAGGGCCTGATATGATTCACACCCACTGGCTGAAGAAGCTAATTGTACTTCATGGATTCCTGGCAGCAGAATTGAACCTAGAATGCCAAACTAAAGGCTGGACACTCCTCATCATGAAGGACCCCCAAAAGACAATGTTACCATCCAAACCACCAGTCTACAACCTGTCTCAGCACTACATAGAAGCTCCTGTCAAGCATCTTAGAAGCTAAGGTGAGTAGGCACATGGATCAAAACATGAGCAGGGCGCAGAAGGGAATTGGCAGTAACACCAGATGGGCCAAGCATCAGCTACTGGCTTGACAGGGCAGTCACCCACAATTGCAAGTCCAGAAGCACCAACCTGTCCACATGCCAAAGCATGTTACTCAATGAGACACACATGGATAATGGCGTCCTAGAAGCTGTATAGGATCAACAGGACACTGACTGCCCTCATCTAGAACTCAGTAAGGCTGTGGAAGACAACTCTGGAGGTCGACTCGAAGTTAGGTGGCACACGAGAGCATCAAATGTCATATATACCAAGGCATAGGCATAATTTATGGGGGGGATGTGTGGGTTGCAACCCACCCAATAATTTAAACCGGCCACCACAACCCCCCTAATATCATACCTCTTTCGTTATGTTTCGGAAGTATCCGGGGTGGCTCAACCCCCCCAATGTTCAACTCAAAGTTACACCCTTGTACCAAGGAGATGGCCTGTCCCCCCTGCTGCTCTACAGACGCTGAACCCCCTCAGTCAGATCATAAACAAGAGTGGCTACAGGTACAAATTCTAAAATGGGGCAACCATCAGCCACTTCCTCTACATAGATGACATCAAGCTGTACGCCAACAACAAATATGACATTGACTCCTTGATTCACCTCACCAGAATCTACAGCAATGACACCAGGATGTAATCTGGACAAGATAAGTGTGGACAGTATCTCGGAGAGGAAGGATGACCGGAACAGAGGGGGTTGAACTACTGGAGGACAACATAGATGTTCAGGACAGCAACAGATACCTGAGGATCCCACCGGCAAATGGCAATCATAAGGAGGCAGGATGGAGGTCAGCCACACTCAAATACCTACAGAGGGTGAGGCAGGTCATGAAGAGTCAGCTGAAGAGGAAAAACAAGGTCCAGGCAATCAATACCCATGCCCTATTAATAACCATATACATATCATATCCCGGCCATTAGAAGAGATGCAAGCTGCCGATGTTAGGACAAGGAAACTCCTTACAATGCATGGAAGAATTCACCCTAAGTCCAGCATTCTGAGGCTGTACGCTAAGCGAAGGGAGGGAGGCTGAGGACTAGAGAGTGTCAAAGCTACTATCCAGGAGGAAACAGCAAGCCTCCAGGAATACATCAAGAAGATGGCCCCCACTGATGACCAGCTAAGTGAATGCCTCAGGCAACTGGAACCCAGCAAGAAGGAGGAAGCCAAGGGGTTATTATGGATGGGTAAGCTTCTGCATGGCATGTACCACTCCCAAATTGAAGAGGTGACTTACATCAAAAAAACAAACCAGTGACTGGAAGAAGTTGGACTGAATGACAGCACAGAAGTACTGATCATGACTGTGTTACCACCAGAGGGAGGCACCCTTTTCTGACTATAGTTCTACTGGGGAGGTTTCTCTGTCAAATCATACACACGTAACATGAGTTCAGGGAATGAGTTTTATTTAAAAGAAATACATTTAATTTAAAAATGTTCTCTAAGAAGAGGGGCCCATGAATCCTGGGCTAGGAGGAGCTTGGGCAGGGACAACTCCACACTAACCCTAACCCTAACCCTAACTCCTGGGGAGTGGAGGGTTGGTGATGTGGGCAAATCTGTGTCCAGGGAAGTGGTCGCTCTAGTCCACTGCTGCGTTGCCACCTCCTGTTCCCCTTCTAGATCATCTGTCCCGGGTTTGTCCACACACGCAAAAAAGAAAACAACTTCAATGCCACAGCAAACTAAATAAACAAAGTGGACAGACTATTCATGTGTTACGTGTGTCTCCGCTCCTCTGCTCCTCTGTCTTACATTGCAGCGTTTTTTTCTTCTGTTCCCTTCTTGCTGCCTTTTTATCAAGGACTAGTCCTATTAGAGGCCACCTGTCCAGATGTGTTCCCAGGTGTTTTACATTTGGCCCCATCAGCACTGCAAAAGAAGGGATGGAGCAGTGCAGGGCACAACACACCCAAACACACCCCATGACAATTGCACAAGAGTAAACCCTAAACAAAAGATTTATAGAGGCTGGTGTTGACCACAGCAGACAGGACCCCAGATGCAAGCTGTGCAAAGCCACCCCTGAAACAGTGTAGCACATCACAGCAGGGTGTAAGATGCTGGCAGGCAAAGCATACATGGATCACCATAACCAGGTAGCAGGCATAATACACAGAACAGTTGTGCCGAGTATGGACTGGAGGTCCCAGGGTCGAGATAGGAGACATCTTTAAAGGTGTTTGAGAATGAGCAGGTCCCGTGGTACTTCCAGATCCAAACTAACAAACTAGTGATGGCTAATCAGCCTGACATAGTGGTGATGGATAAACATCAGAGGACAGCATAGGTTGTGGTTGTGGCCATCCCAAGCAATGCCAACATCAGGAAGAAGCAACACAAGAAGCTTGAGAAAAACCAAGGAATGAGTGTGTGGCAGAGTGTGAAGGCAGCTGGATTTGTGGCTCCAGAAAATGCCAGGAACAACATCTGAGATCTCTGTACAGAACAGAGCAATAATGGAAACAGCCAAGATCCTGTGCAGAACCCTCATGCTCCCAGGCCTCGGGTAGAAGACCCGAGCTTGAAAGAGACGATACCATCCGAGTGGGCAAGGTAAAGGTAGGGAACATTCTCATGTTCTGTTGACTTGTATTAGCTTAAATTGAAAAAGATACCTTCACTTGCAGCTAGAAGTTTGTTTAATATTGGTAGGGACAATTCAATCAATGCAAATTACTGATAGGGACATGTCCCCACTGTTCTACTGTTTTGGCTCTTTTGGGATGCTGTTATGAGTTCTCTGTAGTGTTTTTGCAAATTTTCAGTGGAGGCATGTTTATTTTTAACTATGTTGCTACATGGATAGCTGGGATTTCACCACCTATTGCTTCTCAGTTGTCTCTGTCAATTATATAGCCTTTGCATTCTTTGTTGTTTATGATGGACTTCAGCTGATGAACAAATCCACATGTAACACTACCTGTTGTTCAAGTCAATTTGTGACTTGTATTTTCAACAGTGCTGGACCACACGAAAGTTAGGTTCTTTACATTCTCACACATTCATAACTGCTTTTGTCTGAAATTATTCTTGAGTAAGGGAGAATAAAGGATATCTCAGATTGTTAGATAATCTTTACTGGACACAATGGTCCTGAATCACTCAGGATACAAAGAATAGATATCTTGCCAGCACTATAATTAGCGTTGCCTTATTCTCCTTTTTTTGTCACCAAAGATTTAATAATGCAGAACAAAATAGTGCACTTGTGTATTTTTTTAAGAAGTGGTTGGGCAAGGTTTCTTCAGTCACTAATGTGTTGGGGGACCTTTAGGGATTCTTTTTTTTTTTTCGTTTAGAGACACTTCAAATTGGTACTTTCACATATTTCTGAATCTGTTGTGATCTGGTTTTGATGCATCCCCTTTTGAGCAGTAAATCAGTGTGTCATTATAAGGAGAATAACGACTGACAAGCTCTTCAATCACTCAGTCCACAGCAACCAGCAGGTGCAAATGGCTCTGTGCAGGGATTTGCAAAAGGTCAGTTTCCATGCCAGACTGAGCAATCTCCACAGGCAAAACCCTAACAGCCCTGCCGAGTACAGCACAAAGGAAAGGAAACTTTCAATTTGTGACGTGTGACACCAAGTACTTTCTTCCCAATTAAATGTGAAGTCACACCCAGACTTGTGTTCTTGTTGCATGTGTCAATGAAAATCCTTGTGTTTAAAAATGTATGTGTTCAGAAAAAGGCAGTAAAAGCTAAAGTATAACCATGCATGCATATTGTGAGTATTGCTGCTTTTGGACAATCATCTACAAAAAGTACGCAAAGAGGAGGAATTTGACTGATTCAGCTGCACTACACTGTACATTAATACATTTTTAGCTTCAGCCATGTATGTAGCTTTTAAAAATACTGCATAGAACATGAATGTTTGATTTTAAGGGCTGAAAAAGATGCCAGCAAAATAAATGAAAAAACCAAACCAAACCATACAAATAACTGAACACTGCTAATGCAAGATGTTTATTGCTGTGCATATTGATTTGCTAAGATGGTTAATGTAAAATTTATTTATCCCCAATTGTAATTTTTTTTATTCACACTGATATTGTTTGGTTTGTTCACATCAAAATGAAAATACTTCCATTAATCTGAAAATGGGGTGTGCTGTGATTTGGTTTGTGACCACTGTTGCTTCACAACAAGGTTCCCAGTTTAAATCTCACTGGCTCATGACAATTGAAATATGTTACACCTCTTGTGCAAAGCTGAAAATGTATTGAAGGAGGGTTGCTAAGAGGTTGATCCATGCACTTAGACTGGACAGACAGAACAAAAGCTAGCAAAATGAAAGTAAAAACAAAGTTCTGGTTTTAACATTGGATTCTCCATTTCATTTGTAACTAGTTTAGGAATCTTTAAATATTACTTGTATATAAACATAATTTATAGACCACAAACATGGTCCAGTGGTGTTAGTGTTACAGAGAAAAGAAGTAAAAAGAAGAAAAAAATGATCTCTTCCGATGAAAATAGCATCCATTTCTTCTAAATCACTCCTCAAATTGAAATTCAAACTCAAAAATAATGTAGTGATTCTTGAGGACTTGCTTAATAGATGATGAACTTTTATTTTGATTTTTTTCCCAAAGTGCAGGTGATGGATTAGAATGACCAAATAAGAGTGAATATGAATTTCTTTCTGTGCAAAATGAGAACCTTATATTTTTATTTATTTATTTAAATAAAAGTACCCCTACTTGAATCCCCACCTTAACATGGTGGAGGAGTTTGTGTGCCCGAATGATCCCAGGAGCTATGTTGTCCCTGGTAGGGTCACCCAAGGCAAACTGGTCCTGGGGTACAGACCAGACCAAGCGCAATTCACACGACTCATATGGAAAAAGTAAAACCAAGAGCTCGATGTCCCTCACCTGGGTTAGGGTTACTGGGGCCCACCCTGGAGCCAGGCGTGGGGGAGGGGCTCGTTCTGGAGCGCCTGGTGCCCAGATCTTTACCCATGGGGCCCAGCTGGGCTCAGCCCGAGCGGGCTACACGGGTTCGTCTCCCCATGGGCCCACCACCCGCAGGGAGGGCCATAGGAGTTGGGTGCAGTGTGTTATGGGCGGTTCATTACCAGAGCTGCGGTCGCTGAGGTAGTTAAGAAGCTGCACAGTGGCCGGGTTCCGGGGGTGAAAGAGATCCGCCCTGATTTCCTGAAGGCTAGAATGTTGTAGGACTGTCTTGGTTGACACGTCTCTGCAACATCGCATGGAAATCGGGAGCATTTGGAGGGGTACTCCAGGAGTATGGAGTGCTGGGTCCATTGTTACGGGCTGTCCAGTCCCTGTACAAATGGAATGGGAGCTTGGTCTACATTGCCGGTTGTAAGTCGGATTTGTTTTCAGTGAGAGTTGGACTCCGCCAGGGCTGCCCTTTGTCACCGATTCTGTTCATCTATGGACAGAATTTCTAGGCACAGCCAAGGAGCGGAGGGGTTCCAGTTTGGTGGTGTCAGGATCTCGTCTCTGCTGTTTGCAGATGACGTGGTCCTGTTGGCGCCATCAAGTGGGGATCGGTTCGCAGCTGAGTGTGAAGTGGCAGGGATGAGAATCAGCACCTCCAAATCTGAGACCATGGTCCTCTCCCTTAGAGATAGGGTGAGAAGTTCAGTCATTTGGGAGAGACTCAGAGTAGAGCTGCTGCTCCTCCACATGGAGAGGAGCCAGTTGAGGTGGTTTGGGCATCTGGTTAGGATGCGCCCCGGACGCCTCCCTGGAGAGGTGTTTCAGGCATGTCCAACTGGGAGAAGACCACGGGGTAGGCACAGGACCCGCTGGAAAGATTATATCTCTCGGCTGGCCTGGGAGCACGTTGGGGGTTCTCCCAGAGGAGCTGGTGGAAGCGGCCGAGGGGAGGGAGGTCTGGGCCTCTCTGCTGAAGCTGCTGCCCCCACGACCCGACTCCAGACCAAGCAGAAGTTAATGGATGGATGAAAGTAAAACCTTCACATTTTGAATCCACAGTGCGGTTTTTATCTGATTTTACAGCTGCATCAGTTTCGTGAGGCTTGTGTGGTTTTCTATAATTAATATCTGTCTGGTCATTTCTACGTGCTATTATACATCTAAGCAGCTTCACTTTGCATCATTTTATTAAATGCTTCCTGATTGTATTCCACTTTCTTCAAACTCTCAAATAAATGCATATCTATTCTCTTCCTGCTTAAAATCAGACTGTTTTTAAGGATGCAATTAAATCTGTAATGCAAAGCAACAACTTGGGCTGTTGCACTGAATTTCATTGGTGTGCTCCCGGATGAAATACTACATCGAGAAGGTTTTTGATTTAGCAGTTTTGTCTTTGTTATGGGGTTGTTGTGTTTCACAGTTGGTATCATTGATTTGCATGGTGTGAGATAGAGAATGAAACCTCCTAATTCTCCTCTTATCAGCATTTCTCGGTCACTCAATCAAGCCTTATCGTAGCACGCTGCTGGTCATACAAAGACATTAATAAAGAAAAAAACTCCAAACACTTCCTATTGAAATTCATTTTACATTTCCAAGTGAGGAATAGATTCTGCTGAAACCCAATGAATACCCCTGTGTTCATTATTTCATTTGTGGGAGACAATACATTATTTTTTTCAGCTTAATTTTTTTTAAGTAGGCTGATAAAGTTCTGTTTATGCAGATGAGTTGTGTTTTTGTGAAGAAGGTAGAACAAAATCCTAATTAGTCATCAACTTTACTGTTAGGTGGCATTGTTGAATACTTTTAGGCTGATGCATCATACTGCAGCAGTATTATTACACTTTTAGGGACTTTTGTTTACCTTCAGTATCTTACCCACAGCATAATGAATTCAGGATTTTTAGACCTTATAATCCTGAACAGAGGAAAAAAAACATATTGCAGTCTGTAAATTAGCCACATTATGTTAATTTTCCATCTATCCATTAACTATACCCCCATCCGCCTATTCAGTAGTTCCTCACAGGGCCACACATAAACAAACATATGCAAATAATGTACATAACGCAAACTCTGCACAGTACACGAATACACAAATTCATCATAAATTTGAAACAATTAAGTGCGACCATATATCAGAAACCTTAGGGCCTTCCCAGAACACAAGGGTATGAGTAGCTGGTTTCACATGGCAAAGATTACAGATGCAGCAGCTTGCCCAGCTCATTTGAAACCTTCCGTTAGGAGTAGCATATATTCATAGACAAATAGACAATTGAGATAAACTAAATCAAAATCCTATCCCAGTCCAGATTCAGATCTGGATTTGACTGTATTGTCCCACGTTTTTCCTCCAATAAATAAACCCCCAGTAGAAGTGATGCCACAGAGAACTGATGTTAGAGAAAACTCTCAAGAACCAAGGTTGTACACCTAATACCTACGAATGTAGGTATTTTTCATGGAGAATGCCTAAACTATGACATCACCAACCTATAAGTATCTTCTGTGACAACAATATGGTTTGATTTAATATGATACACACATTCATCGTAGTGTGTGTTTTAGACAGCTAGTTTACTATGTATACGATGCGTTTCCATGCAAACCTCTGAACGTACTGTTGTGGAAAAAAATAAGATCCGATCTCGATGAGAAAATCAGAATAGAATTTATTACAGAGAAAAAAAAAGACAGACATACAAATACTTGTGCGCACAAGGAGAGCGACCAGCCACCACTCCGCAGAGTGCTGGCTGATGACTCTGCAGATACAAAGATGAAGCTGATCTTTATACCAAGACAGCAAGGTGTTACAGGTTTGCATACAAAGTGTAGACACAGCAGGTGGTGGTGGAGGCAGACAGTTGCCTTAGCCATTTGTCTGCAAACAGACTGATTGAGTTTAGGGATGTCATACAGAGGCATTTGTTTAGAACAGACTGATTGAGTTTAGCAATGTTAAAAAGTCCCTCGATCAAGAAGTTATTTAGTTAATGCTAATTGAATTTAGGAAGTCACAGCTGACCCCTGCCGTGTCTCCTAAATCAATGAGCCACAGCCGACCCCCGTGCTTGTCTTTGTCACACATTATGATGTGTATTGGTCTTGTGTGACACAGACAAATCACTTTTAAACATATTGTTAGATGACAAAATTACCAGATGAAATAGACCAAATAAAAATTTCTTTCACAATTTCCCTCTTTTGATTATAATGAAACATTGATATGTTTTATATTAATCACACAATAACATCCATGAAGTGTAACATTAGGTCACCAAATTCACTGAGATTCAATGATCACCATCATAAACATGATTGAAAACAGAAACAATGTTCGACTTATGAATATGGACAATAATATTCAGTGTTGGAAAACGGACGATCACACAAAGGAGTCGTTGTCAGAGTCATTCTGATGAGTCGTCACAATATCCAGGCAATGAGGGAGGATTAGAAAATAGAGTCCATGGGATTTGTTGAGGGAACATGGGGTATACAGATCCAAAAACTGGACGGGAATCATCTTAGACAGTTCTTGACTAAGGGAATAATGCAGCATGAAAGAACAACAATGATGACTGAGGTCATAATCCGCAGCAGGGGAGACCTTTTAGCTGTTACCAGCAATGAAAGCCAGCCAGAGGAGGACACATGGTCCGCAAGCAGAGTCCTTTTAGGGCAACCACAGAGTCCTTGGTGAATTCGTCCAGCTTGTAGTTCACAGTTTCCAGGCAGAGCATGAGTTTTTTTTCATCAAGGGGAAAAATTAAAAATGTTTGACCAGAGTTTCCTGTCAGGTGGGACATCCGAGCCCCAGATTGAGTCACGTGGGTCAGTTGGAGAGCGGTGATGGCGGGGTGTGTCATGAGGTGACACCACATAAAGGTGCTGCAGTGTGAGATCTTTTGTTATGCAGCAATCTTGAATGACCTCCTGACCCCCAGGAAACAGGCCAAATGACGAGTAATCCAAATCAAGGGCATTTTGAGCCAAATAGTCCACAACCTGTCAGTCCAACAGGCTGCCATTGTCCGTGTCTGAGCCAATGTCACTCACCAAGCAGAACAAAGCACCCATGTTGGAGCATGTTGCTCTGAGTGCTGCCATAGGCCTGATCAGCACTCATCCCTTCAACTGAGATGTCCACTCAGTTGGTGAGGACGTGAATTTCACCTGGTGATGGGTGGAGTAGAGCGTCTACTCTGATGCTGGGTGATTTATAGCCGGAGGGAGGTCACCAGTGGATTCTGGCACCTTTTGCATTTGGCTAGCATGGGTCTAAGTGGCTCTCTCAGCAACTGTTACCGCCGTATAGGTGACTCGTGAGCAGGGGTGTCTGCTGGTCTCAGGAAGAGCTGCTTTTACCTGCCGAGCCATCTGGTTGTCGGGGGATGAGAAGTCTTTCCGGATCAGGAAAGGCCTAACGTGGGAGCTGTTTGAAAAGCCTTTTTCAGTTAATTTCTCTGCCTGGGGGGGGTAAGGTCTGGAGGCTGTAGACTTTTCCATGGACAAGAGAAGATAAAGTGGCTTCAAGCACAGAGAAGTTTAGTACAAAATCACAACAACAGGAATAACAACAGGGTCACAGTTTGTTTTGTTTTTTTAGACTAACATATTTACTCTGGGCTTAGAGATCTGAGGGGACGTCCCGTAAGGAGGGGGGGATGGCTGCTGTCTGTTCCTCAGACAGGAAGCTGTGAGAAGAAGTGACAGCAGCCATGGAAACCAGTTTCACTGATTTGCATACAGTACTACATGGTTGTTGTCTGTACAACTTAAGGAGGGAGAGAAAACACAAATTTTGAAATCAGGACTGGCTTTCAGTCCTGACAGTTTTACAAAAAAAAAAAAAAAAAGTCTAGGTCGCATCACTGTAAATTGCTTTGGCCAAAAGCAAATGAGTAAAAAAAAAAGGGGGGGTATCAGTGTTGGACAACAACTGTCTCTGTTCTGGGGCTTAGTGAGACAGACAAAGCACAGGACATACATACAACACTTAACGTATCAAAAAATAATACCTATATATATATATATATATATATATATATATATTTGCCTGCCCCAAACAGTTAAAGCCTAACCTTCTGAGTTACTTTACAGAAGGAGCGTTTCAGAACAGATCTCAGAAACTAACCAGTCGCAGTTACTCCTGCAGACTGACCTTCCCCAAATGCTATGGAGAATGCTGAACCACCTCAGACCTGAACCTTTTCGAGACCAAATGTGTTTTTGAAAATGAATTTCTCACCAGATCAGATTGTAGGACTTAAGTTCGTTGGATCCCAGCGTTGGCAGTCAGGACGCAGTGAGTCAGCTCTCCCATCTCAACAGCACTTTTGAGGTTCTCGGTCTCTGGTCACTCCGTCCAGACGGCCAAGCGAGGGACCCCACTTTGCAGCGCCAAACTGTTGTGGAAAAAAATAAAATCCGATCTCGATGAGAAAATCAGAATAGAATTTATTACAGAGAAAAAAAGACAGACATACAAATACTTGTGCGCACAAAGAGAGCGACCAGCCACCACTCCGCAGAGTGCTGGCTGATGACTCTGCAGATACAAAGATGAAGCTGATCTTTATACCAAGACAGCAAGGTGTTACAGGTTTGCATACAGAGTGTAGACACAGCAGGTGGTGGTGGAGGCAGACAGTTGCCTTAGCCATTTGTCTGCAAACAGACTGATTGAGTTTAGGGATGTCATACAGAGGCATTTGTTTAAAACAGACTGATTGAGTTTAGCAATGTTAAAAAGTCCCTTGATCAAGAAGTTATTTAGTTGATGCTAATTGAATTTAGGAAGTCACAGCTGACCCCTGCCGTGTCTCCTAAATCAATGAGCCACAGCCGACCCCCGTGCTTGTCTTTGTCACACATTATGATGTGTATTGGTCTTGTGTGACACAGACAAATCACTTTTAAACATATTGTTAGATGACAAAATTACCAGATGAAATAAACCAAATAAAAATTTCTTCCACAGTACTTTAACTGGGCTTTAAGCCTTGATTGCAGCATTTTATGCATAATTCTGAGGAGCTGAATGTATTTTTCCACTACTAATAACTGTCTGGATAGAAACGAGCACCAAAACATGCTCAGATTCAAAAGAGAAGCCTTCACTCAATTTAATATTTACCAGATCTGAATAATACACAAGCATCCCTGAGTAAAACTGTTGACAGCAACAGCTGCATATGAAGTACCCTAACTCCAAAATGAATTCAACACATCTCAACAATGTTAGTGAAAGTGAAAAAAAAATGAGAACAAGCAAAATACAATCATACAAACATCATGAAGAATTCAAATCCACAGTTTTGTTGTTTTTGAGTTAACAAAGATGTCAGCATTGAGGGCAGTTGTTCAACAATAAAAAAATGATAAATCAGTCAAAATAACTTGAAATCATTAGAATTTCACTGTGACGCATTTTTAAACTCATCAACAAGACACGATTCCTGAGAAAGGTTGTTTGCAATCCAACTGATCAGCTGAGGGGTCGGGAATCACAAATTTGCAGCCCAATACTGGTCACCTCCCAAATCATGTATTTAAACTTCCTTTAGAAGTTTCTCAAATGTAGATAAAAGCATGCTAATGTATGTAAAGAATATTTCCATTGTGAAGTAGTTGTGCTCACAATAATACTTCAAAGAGCCTCAGTGGGAGGCTAGAACAAAGTGGCACAAGTTAGATAAATTAAAGTGTGACTGTGGGAAATATTTAAGTATTTACATTTTAAAGGAACTGAAAAATAGAACAAACAGTTATATTTCACACTGTTTATTTATTATTTAATCTTTATAGAATAAACTTTCTACTGCTTTGTACTGTTTAAAAAATTGAGCGCTACTGGCGTTGAGATAAGCGCAGAGACAGCAAAATATACAAAGGGAAAGGCAGCGATGGGTCACAGGACTTGAACTTGGACCTGCAGCACCGCATCAAGGACCTTCAGCTCTCATTAATGGAGGACACAACCAGTGGGGCACCCTGTATAACTCAGATTTTTGGCTCAGTTCACATGACTGTATTCTGAAGTCTATGCAAGGTATAACTAAGAAGATTTTCTCAGAAAATGCCTCCCCTTCCATTTCATTCATTGTTAGAGCCTTGCATAATCAGTTTTGAATGAAGACTAAAAACTTCCATGTTTCAAATCCATCCATCCATCTTATTCCTAACTTAGGGTCACAGGAGTCTGCTGGATCTTATCCCAGCCATCCTCAGGTGAAAGGCAGGGGTACACCCTGGGCAGGTTGCCAGTCCATTGCTGGACCACATATAGACAAACAACCTCACACATTCTCTCCTACGGGCAATTTAGAATCATCAATTAACCTGGAATACATGATTTTGGACTGTGGGAGGAAGCTGGAGTACCCAGAGAAAACAAATACAAGCACAGGGACAATTCTTCACAGAAAGGCCCCTGTTGGGTTTTGAACCACTGTGCTGCCTTTTCCAAATACCGTATTTGCCGGACTATATGTTTTTTTTAGTAGTTTAGCTGCGACTGCATTAACCTAATACATTGACATTTACATGTAAAGAGTAATGTAAATACTCAGTTACACTATGTATACTATTCAGGATTCATATTACCATTACTATGGTGTGGAATAACTTGTCAGTCACTTTTATGAAAAATAAACTGTGATGTGCTGCAAAATGCAGAGGCAGCCAGGGCAACCGAGAAAAAGTTAGTTTTGGAAGATGGACATGGAAGATTTTGCACTGGAAAGAAATTACAGGAATTTTATTACCAACTGTAAATTGCTTTTGGGACTCCTAAAACGATGTGTTTAAACTCCCAATATCTGGACTCCTAAATGAAATTAAAAAAAAAAAAATCTCAGGATGATGGTCGATTAGATTAAAGGGTTGAGTGAGAAAGCTGCTGTGGCATGCAAACACATCAGAGGGTAACATACTTATGATGTTACTCGATGATGGCTGCTGCTACTGATAATGGATCAGACTTCATGAATGCTTTTAAAATGAGCCAGAGCGCTAATTCTGGACAGCCTGCTGATGAGGAGAAAGATGTCACAAATGGCTAAAGATGAGGATGAGGTAACTTTTTTTTTTGTTTGTTTTTGTACAAACTTTTACATGGAATGAGAAAGGAAAGTCTGTGATAGACTGGTGACCTGTCCAGGGTGTACCCCACTTTTGGTACAATAACAGCTGGGATATGCCACAGGGGCTCCTCTGACCCTGATTTAGTCTTAAGCAATGGATGGATAATAAAGTACATATCTTAGAATTTATGAGCATCTATATTCAACTAACCTATAGTATATTAACTGAAGTCAGCAGATAGATTGTGCTTCTGCATCATATACTGTACTTTACTTACTATAAATGTCCTCATCAGGACTGGAGAAAAATGTTCAGTTTATGATTAGTAGCTGCTAAATTAATTCTACGAACTTTGAAAGAGGAGAGATTGCGGTGCTTAACAGAAGCTTGCTTAAAACAAAGTTGGGCACTTTTGGCCGCCCCGGTGGCGCAGTGGTTGGGGCAGGCGGCCATGTACAGAGGCTGCAGTCCTCGTGCGGCTGGTCGTGAGTTCGATTCCCGGCTCGGTGACTCTTTCCCGCGTGTCTTCCCCATTCTCTCTGCCCCCCCTCCTGTCTCTCCACTTTCAATAAAGGCCACTAGAGCCAAAAAAAAAAACAAAGTTGGGTACTTTAAATTAAATAACAGTAACTTGACACCATTTGCTTTTCACTCAAATTATGCATCTTTAAAAATCTCTCCTCATCCTCACTGGCAGGCCACTTTGAGGATGATCATACTAGTTCAAATTAGTTTGGCAGGAATGTAAAAACCCCACAGAGAAACCAAAGTTATAATTATGTTTTGCATATTGAACTTTTGGCATGGTGGCCCCGTTTTAAACCCACAGAATCAACTGGTCATTCCTTACAGAGGGTGGGGAGTAATAAAGTGAAAAAAAAAAAAAAAAGGGGGGGGGCACAAGGGGGATCTCAGTGGGACTCCTGTGGACTTTGAACTGCCATGAACTTTGTTTCTTTTTTCACAATTAATCCAAGTGAAGCGGGATTTAAGCAGCTCTAAAACACTATGGTCCATCAGCATGAAACCCAGCAGCTGCAAATGGGTTTCAGCCTGGAAGAGAGGCCCTTAATGACACCCATCTAATGACTGAGCACGGGGGCAAGATGATGATTTTAATGAAAACTATAAAAACTGAATAATTCATTTGACAATTATCTGTAAATTCTTTTTTGGGAGAATCTGAGTGCAAGTTGAGCCATTTCTTTTTTTAACTACAAGGGCAGAGATCCACAGTGAAGGCAGTGGTCAGCTGAACTATAATCACATGTTGTCCAGTTGTATCAATGAGGTTCTGCAGTGACATTTACAAGGTTCTGCACTGTCCTTTCACACTTTTACTTTTTATTTTTTCCTTATTTGCTATAAGTCAGTTTTCAGTCATCGCTGTGAATCCCCCATGTTGCGGGTCTGTTTAACTATGTTTGTTTTCCAGTGTGACTCCAGATTCAGAATCTTTCTTTTGAAAATGTGTTGCATGTCCCATTGTCAAGTATGAAAGGAGACGCTGGTGGGAAACCAACAGAAAACATTACTTTCCTGGTTTTGAACAAAATCAGCAAGCAAGAGAGATTTGAAGAGATACAATTATATTTTATACGTGACAAATGGGAGAGGGCTTGTGTAAAAAGACTCTCAACTGGCTCAAAAGGGTTGCAAGCTGAAGAGGAGGCACAGACACTGGAAGCGTTAGGAGGAGAGAGAACACATGAATATGATGCAGTAAGCAGTGTGCAAATTAGTCTGTAGGGCTTTGGTGATACAAGGCAGGTGCTGAGTTCTTTGTTTGCTAGTTGCTCTCATAGCTTGTAGGAAAACAGGGTGACTAGTCAAAATGTGCAGCTTGTGCCAAGCCCCCGTCTGTCCTACTTGTTTGTCCCAGATCTGCTGATGCAGTCCTCTCCCTATCTACAATTTTTTTTCTCCAGCTGTGGGCATTTATTATTCAAACCATTCCTTTTGAATTCCCCCTCTTACGTGCTTAGCATAAGGATTAGCAATGCAGCACTTGTTATGTTTTTTAAAGCAATATCCAAAAATCTTTGTAACAAAAAAATAGGATAACCAAGGTTGTGTTTATTTTTTTCTCCATTTGGGAGGACAGTATCCAAATTTAATGCTGCTTTTGTGGCTTTTAACTTCACTCACCACAGCGCTGCATGTTCAGGGCTGAGTGAATCTTGGCCTGTCTCAGGATGTAAGAGCCCCTCTCAGAGGGAAAACAGACAAAAAGCCAACTGGATCCATGATGTATCATGGGATAGTTTAACACTGATCTTGGTTTAACGTTTTAGTACGAAAATATCTTCCAACTTTGGAGTTTAGCTGGGCCAATATTAGCGATTTTAACATAATGGCAGGCCACTGTAATGATTCGACAGATCAGGAAGTCTTCTTCCATTCCTTGATATTTAGGCTCAGATAACACTATCCAACCCTCAATGCCCTTGACAGCAATCCGGTTCCAATCCACTTCTTGGAGCAATATTCATACTGAACATACAGTCAGTAGGGTTTTCTGAAGGGATTCTCATAAGTTCATTAAAAATTTTATCTGAAGTTGTTTTCAGTGAAGTGATTAGGGTTCTTGAAGACCTCAGAGTTTGTATGAAGCATCCCACTGGTTGATATCTCATCCTCTTTATAATTAATTACTTTCCCATGACACCCAGCATCAGATACTGTTCAGATATCCGAGGACACATTATGCAACAATTACACAGAGAATTGCACAATGTGAGCATGAATTATTAACCTGATAAACACTCAATATTTTCAGGCCATGAAAAGGAGACTCAGTCCACTCATTTTCTTTTCAATAGTGTCAGAAGGTGATTTGGCTGATTCTTTTTTAAAATAAAATATTGCTATCTACCTTCAGGATGCAGCAAACATATGGATTTTTTAAAAGTCGCCACTCAGTACATCATCTTGTCACCGTCAATATCCTTTTACTGCTACCATGCTAGGACTGAACTGAATTCATTAGCCTCAGGTGGGATCATGGTTAATTTGAATTGTCCTTAAGTCTTGCAAGAATGACAATAGCAACATCTTTGCTGCTCACAGAAGATCACATCTGACTGTCATTGAACCATCTCAGCATTTTGTACGTGACCCTGCAACATACAGTAGTCCATACTGCTCTTGCATCAACTAAACTGCACAGTTGCTCCTTCATCTTTCAAAGCCTATTTATTCACTTTTTCCTTGAAGGTTATCCAAATCAGCCAAATGTAATCCTGCCATAAACACCTGCTGCCAGGATCAACAGCAAGCCACAGAGAAAATATAAGCAGCTGGAAAACCCTTTGGCTATGTAGATTCTCCTCCACTGGCAAGTCAGTTAAGTAGCAAATGACCCCAAGAATCAACTGTAATATACCAAGAACCACAGAACTGCCCTTAATATATCAAAATTATGATATTAATTGGGCACCCAATGACCACTACTTGGGCACCCAAACAATAACAGCCTAAAATGCAAACTTATACAAGTCTGGCTTTTTATCAAAAAGAAAGAAAAAGAAAAGCGAGAGAAAACATCCATAGTCTAAGTGATGAGTTGTTTCCGTGTTTACTTATTGAAGTGATTTTCATTGATCAAATTCAGATTGCAGCATAGTTATTGTACCTCTGAGTGCATTGTTGTCATTAAAGCAGTAATAATGTGGCTGAGATGCCACTTCATTAACGTACCAGTATGTATCGTGGAAATGGCCCCAAGGGTCCAATGAAATTATTTACAGACAGAAGAAGTTTGTCAAATAAATAAGAACAACGCATTAAAGTTGTTTACATTAAGCTGTTACACTTACCTCTTCCTGTACCATTTGAAACTAAAACGCCTTCTGAGTTCAGTTGTATTTTTGAATTTAACTGGTCTTTTTCAATATTTAGTACACTGGGTTTTATAGGCGGTGGAGGTGAAGCCATTTTTACAACACTGTCTAAAATGTACTTTTGTTTGGTCGCTTCCTCGGTCACTGTCTCAATTTCTCTTCCACGATTACTTTTCTAGAACAGCTAAGTTATCTCTGCTGTGATGTAGCTCTGTGAACTAGTTTCATCATTGTCAATGTGTGGCATAGTAGCATAAGAAATACACAGTTTGACTAGGATGGGGCATTTTTTTGGCTGAAAGCAGGCACATATGATCACTGCTGCTAGATGGCACTTCGTAAAACTTAGCAAATATTCCTTCAAGTGAAGTTGAAAGTGATATTGTATCATGGAAAAAAGTTTCTGTTAATTAAATGTTCTCTCCATTTTACTTGCAGCCCCCAAATTTCCACATCATTATAAATTGACTTGACATCATGCACCTGGAAAGGATTTATTTTGATAAATGATAAGGCAACTTTCCACATTATACAACCCTATATATTCCACAGGTCCCTTAGATATTGAATTGACGTTCCCATAATGAGTATTGTATCACTTTTTCTTTATCCCAAATTTGCTCTTTTGAATGGTTGACTCAATTAACTCAATATCCTTAAAATTTCTTATCACAGTGGTACATTTTGCACTGTAACATTTTCTTGGCATCTTTTGGCATTTTGACAGGCGCTGCAGTAATTTTAAAGCCCATTAGTTGCTGAGGATGTCAGATATTAAGCTCCTCTGCCTTCTCTCATTGATCATGGTAAACATAGGTTTTTTACAACATTTAAGGCAAGGTTCTCTGATGTGGAATCATTGCTATGCACAACCTGAAGGTTAGTTAGGCCTCTTAGTCAATGTGGGCCTATAAAGCCTAGCCTGTTAGCCAGTCCCCAGAAGACCCAACAAAGCCAGTGCCTTAGTCTGGGATGGTTATAGCATGGATGGAAACATTAGGTGGGTTTCCATTAGAAGGGGGGAATTTTTGGGAACCTCTATGAATCAAGTCCCTGCTTTGAGTTACGTACTTCAGCACAGCCCCGTACAGTTGCTGGGTGGGGAATGGTGTTGACTTTGTGTTGATTATGTTTTAAAAAGGGGATGATGTTGCTGAGCCTTCATGATGTTTCCTTGGACTTTGAGTCTTCCTATTGCTCATTCTAATTCTCTCCTCCCCACTCAAACATACATACAGTGAGCTTTAATATTAGAATCTGGAGTATTAACATAGTATTGGCAGGATAACAGTATAACCTCCTAAATTTATTTTGATCCTTGTATCATCTTTGGGCCCTATACAGCCAACCTTTCCATTATTTATTCTAGGTACTAACTCTTCCTGTTTCTTTTTTTTCCCTGCCATTTTACACTCCTGTTTTGCTGATTACTTGTAATTTCAGTAGCCTTTCATCAGTTTGTCCTCCATGCTGACTGCTTCTGTGTTCTACACCAGCATGTGGTAAAACAATTTGATTTTTATTATCTTTTTTTACCTTTATGTCCTGCATCAAGGTCCTCATCCTTGTCACTATAATCCAGAATTCTTCACTTCTTCACTTCTTCAATTAAAATCAGATACTGTTAAGAAACCAACAATGCCACCTGGGAGTGAGCCCAGAACTCCCTCTGAGGCCCGCAGGTTCTCTAAATTGAATCAGGGATAAGCAGAGTTAAAAGGGATCCAAATATAACAATTGAAAGTTTTATTACTTTATATTAAAGATAAAAACAATGAGGCACATCAAAACATCTAAAATCTAAAGGAGCGCTCTGGTGTCGACCCCTCCTTTGGTCCTTCTCTCTATCTCACTGGTCACTCCTCCAGAGCAGAAATACCCGGAGCCAGTATCATGGGTATACGGTAACCTCACAACTATACCCCGTCCCCTGGCCCTGCAGCCAAACCCCTAGTCCCCGAAGCACACGAGGCTGAGAAATACTCACGTCCTTGCCTGAGTGGTGACCAAGTCATCAACCAAAGCCAGGAGTATCCAGGCTAAACGGGTAATGGTGGCCACGCTTCAGGCTTGGTTCTCCTGGCTCCAGGTCCTGAACAGTCGTCATGGTCACCGCATCTGGGTAGCTGGCTGATAGCTGCTGAATAGCTGGACCATCTCTAAACTCCTAACCGGGGTGCTCACACTGCTCTCAGTGTGGCTAGCTTGTTGCTCTCCGTTGCCCTGCTGCTCCGTCGGCCAGTTGACTCATTCCCTCGATTCTTCCTCTGCTCCCTTTGCCGCCCTCCTCTGGATGTGGCTAGCCCCTTTATATCTGTCAGCACACCACACCTGTTGCTCATCAAGTCAATTAGTCCGTGCCAGGGGTTTAACCAGGTGTGGCCTCTAGGGGGTAAGACATGCTGCATGCATGCAAATAAAATCTTGCCAAAAACAAAAATGAAAAAAAAAAAAACAAAAAAACATGCATCCTCCAGAAAACCAACCCTGTCACATTGTATTCATGGGATGATTCAGAATATAGTAATGACTAGACTGTGTTTTTTTCCACTTAACTGCTTAAACTCAATACTACACAGCAGGTGTGCAGGTTCTTAATGTAAATTAAGGACATAAGTATTATTATCAATGTGATTAATATACTATGTGATTGTTACTGATGTGTTATGGGAAGGATGAGTTTTGTGTTGTTTTAACTTATTTGTGAGAAAGTGTACTGAGACAGCTGCACAAAAGCGTTACATAAATGGCACGTCATTCACTTATATACATATATGTTGTTTGTGAAGTCTGCAGAAATTGTCTCACATCCTGAAACTCTCTCGTGTCCTCAATTGTAAGCATTTAACATGTGCTTTGCAAACAATCTTTCGACCTTTCACTTCCAATAAAATGAAAGCAACGACCATGTAATCGCGCATTGACATATAGATCTGGTTGACCACCATGTGTCCCCCTGATTTTAGATAGAACAATGTGTTGAGGTTACAAGGGCCCACATATGATAAATGCACCCCTGCTAAATAAGGAAAGACAAGGAAATCTCTGCAGACACTCATACTCTGTTGAACCCATTTCCTGCTATAGCATAATAAAAGATATAAAGACAACTGAGAGTTTCTTTAGACCTTCATTTCCCTTCTCATCAGGGACGGCTGCAGAATTTCTGCGACAGATGCATACATGTGTACGCAGTGTTTGAAATAGGGAGCCGGGCGAGGCTGATTTTCATTTATTCATATTCATAAAGTTAACCTATAAAACATATCCGACTCCAACAGAAGAATGAAGATGTGCAGACACCAGCTGTGATCTAGTTGTGAGCTGTGATGAAACTCAGGACTCATCCTGAGGATGGGTGCTGTGAAACAAATGGCTTAATAGTAAAACCGTGCCTCAGTGTGTGTCAACTCACCTGTCTGAGGTGCTGAACAGCACAGGATGTGATTTATTGATAGATCGAGACTAGTTTTGTCCCTGTGAAGGGAATATATGTCAATTAATATTTCTGAATAACTAATACAGTTATTGTGTTGTAATGCATGCAGCTTTTTTGCTTCAGAAATCAGAAAATGGATCTGTAGTTATATCTGTATGTCTGCTGGTAGGCTGTTATGATTGAGGTGTGAGGACCAAAATGCAGGAGATATTGTAAGTATGGGGTAGTCAAATGAAGTTCTTTAACTATGAACCAAAAGCACTCCATGAGCAGGTTGATCCAGAACAGACACAAAAGAAACACTACAGGAAAGTAGAACTAAACCACAAAGAAGCACAAAAAAACAGTGCTGTACCAAAACAGATGGACTGGCAGGGAAAAGGGTAAAAACAAAACAATTTTTTTCTCACAGGAGCTTATGAGACACAGATCTGAACAATCAGGAGAGATGGAACAAAGGGAAGTCAAATCAGAATTAGAACACATAGAGAAACATAATTTTAAACTAAAACGGGAAGTACAGAAAGCAGAAAACAAGACTGAAACAATAGAAAAAAAAATAGAAAAAAAAAAAAAAAACATAACCTGTGTTATTAGTAACGCCGTTACTTTTTTCAGTAATGCGTTATGTTACGCGTTGATTTTTAAAATTCAGTAACTCTGTTCCCGTTACCAAACACTGCATTATTCCGTTCCTTTTGGTGAGGTTTTACAACGGCACACAGTTCCCGATCAATAAAGTTTAATTGAATTCAAAACCAAAGCACCTCTAGCGTCACACACGCAATTGAACACGCGTCATGAAGAGGACTGGACAGGTCAGGGTATGGCATGATGGCGAGCGAAGGGAAAACAAGTTTCTACTCGTGGAAATACTCACTATCTTCAACTCGAGAGCAAAGCGAAAAACAACATTTTGGTAACATGTAAACTGTGCCCCGAGTCAAAAATCCTTTCTACGGCGAACAACAGCAACAGCACCTGAAGCACCTAGAGAAGCGGCATGCTTCCACAAAGTTAGCATTAGCAGCATCCGAGACCGACAGCAGCGAGCAGCACACACCCACTCCACCCAAGCAGCAGCGGCTGGAGTTCGAAAGATAGACCCATAGCCAGGCACAACTTGATAAAACAATAGCAGGGTATGTTTGAATTAATTATTTGGATGTCTTTATCTATTATTCCAAGAGTCCAATGGTAAAATTTTACAGATAAAACACGTGTTTTTCCCCTCAGTTATGTAGTGGAAAACATGCTACCCATCTCCACAGTGGAGGACCCTGCTTTCAGGCAGACCGTGAGCATGGTGCCCTGCACAGGTAATAATAATAGTAATAATAATAATAATAATAATAATAATAATAATAATAATACTGATAATAATAATAATGATAATAATAATATCTGAAATCACACATGCAATGACAACACAATGAAACTGAAATATGGTGTTGGACATGTTTTGGCTGCTTTTACCAACCTCCTCATTCATGCTACTCTCCTGTATAAACAAACACTTAAAGAGACTCTGTTCTCTAAAGCAGGCACATATCCCACTGATGCGCCCAACATAGTTTTTGTTTTGTTCTGTGACTGTCTTTTTTTCCATTACCAGAATGGCGTTTACTGATCTGTTATGATTATTATCCTTAAGTCATTATTTCTTAAATATATCAGTTAGGTTTGGTCCAACAGCTTAGAATGAGAGTTTATTTTTATAAGACATAATTTTCAGCCAAATTAAAAGAGTCTATTGCTGTATAGCAATACTACTTTGACTGTGATCCACCTAATATGTTTAAATTATTGGTTTAACAGGTGGCACACGGCAGATGGGAAGAAAAACCTCCAACTACTTGGAGAGAGAGTATGCAAAAATGGAAAATGAGCTCAAGAAAGCATATGAGGAGCTACAGTACCACAGCAGACATTTGGTCCATCCAAAACATGAGCTACTTAGGTGTTACAGCTCTTTGGATAAACCCAACTACTTTGAAACACAAGAAAGCAGCTTTGGCTTGTAAACGGATTAAAGGTAGTCCCATTTATGATGTTGTTGCTAGTGAGATAGACCATATTCATTGGATATTTTGCATATTCATGGATTGCCAGCAAAAGTCACAACCACTGTTACGGACAATGGCTCAAATAAAGGCATTTAAAATGTATCAGCCCCCTGATGATGATAGTAATGATAGTGGTGATGATGATAATGAGGTCACCTTCACTGATGTTAATGATGTGCTTGATGCTGCCACCGAGTACGGGATTGTTCTGCCACATCTCAGGTGTGCCTCTCATACTATGAATTTGTTCTCATACTCTGATCTTGAAAAATGGTTCACTTCAACAACGGATCATATAGCTTAGATGGTTAGATTCAGTGATGTGGATGCAAATGAATTGAAAAGGTTGTTTTAATCAACAGTTTGTATTATTCAGCATCAGTACAGAACTGAAATGATGGTGAGAGGAGAACTCAATCAATCAACCTTTATTTGAATGGGAGCATTGGAAGAATGTTTTACGGTAACTAAAAAGTTACTTTTTCAGTAACACATTACTTTTTGGTTTAAGTAACTGAGTTACTAACTGAGTTCCTTTTTTACAAAGTAACTAGTAACTGTAACAAGTTACTATTTTTCAGTAACTAGCACAATACTGACCATAACATATGCCTTGGATCATGATTTAGGACACTGAAAGAAGGCCAACGGATATGTGAAAGCAAAAAACACTTTTTAATATTGTGTGGCATTATTATAGTACTTGTCTGACTGCATTGATCCAAGTGTAAAGTTTGGTGGAGGGGGGATTATGGTGTGGGGTTGTTTTTCAGGAGCTGGGCTTGGCCCCTTAGTTCCAGTGAAAGGAACTCTGAATGCTTCAGCAGACCAAGACATTCTGGACAATTCCATGTTCCCAACTTTGTGGGAACAGTTTGGAGCTGGTCCCTTCCTCTTCAACATGACTGTGCACCAGTGCACGAAGCAAAGTCCATAAAGACATGGATGGAAGAGTCTGGTGTGGATGAACCTGACTGGCCTGCACAGAGTCCGGACCTCAACACATTTGGTATGAATTAGAGCGAAGACTAAGAGCCAGGCCTTCTGGTCCAACATCAGTATTTGACCTCACAAATGCACCTCTGGAGGAATGGTCAAAAATCCCTACAACATACCTTGTAGACAGCTTTCCCAGAAGAGTTGAAGCTTCTCTAGGTGCAGAGGGTGGACCCACATCATATTGATTAGGAATGAGATGTCACTAAAGCTCATATCTGAGTCAAGGTGAGTGAATACTTTTGGCAATAATAATGTATATTATATATATACAATTTAGAGATATGTATATACAGTATGTGCATGTCTCATATACACATATAAATGTACCTTCTGATTGACATGCATATCGATGTGTAGATACAATATGAACTTGCACACCCATATATGCATATTGACGTTGCACCTCCATCCAAGGCAATAGCGCCGCCAAGAGCAACTGACCTGGTAAACCAGGGTTTTCTCAACGGGGGTGGTACCGCCCCCCAGGGGGCATTCTGAACCTTTAGGGGGGCGCTGGAAATGTCAGGGCTGAGAGGGGGGCGCTCAAGCACAAATGAGGGGTGCCACGCTTTGTGAACTCTATTTTAACTTCCATGGTTTCTCAAGGTTTTTTTCTTTTATAGTGCAAATCTATTTATGTTTCAATAAAATTATGTGCTCAGATTTTCTTTGAGTTGGGCGTTAAGATTATCATAGCGGCTCAGGGGGGCGTTTGTTCAAAAAAGGTTGAGAACCAGTGCGGTAAACCATCATCCCACGCAGCCCTCAGCTGTAGCACCACTCCTGCCACACACCAGCCGCCAACGGACAAAGGGGGAAGAGGCGGCGACGGAGGAGAGAGAGAGAGGGGAGGACAACTGGAGCAACACGACCAACACCAGGAAGGACCAGAGGGACCAGGGGACCAGAGGGACCAGAGGGCCACCCCCTCCATACGCAACACAACAGTGGCAACAAAAAAAGAAGGAAAAAAACATGCACCAAAAGGAAACATAAGGAGTGCGGCATGGCACGCCTCCCACACCAGGGTGCACCAGCTAGCAACGACCCAACAGCCACCAGAGATGCAGCCAACGCACAGGCAGACCCCCAGCACCACAGGCCCAAACCCACACTCCCCCATACCGGGAGTGAGGGGAAATCCATTTGTGGTAACTGTCACCATTGGTGATTTATGAAGAATACTTTTCTTATACTTTTCTGTTTGAAATAAAAATTCTAAATTAACTTTGTCAAATACATTTTCTGCATCCAGTGAAAATATGGCCGTTGGTGTGTTCATTTGTGATGTACGCTGATTAAATTCAACAGTCTGCCTAAGTTATTCCAGTTATTATTTATTAAAGCCTGTTTGGGCTGAGTGGATAATAAGGAGGGTTATTTTCTCTATTAACAGTGTCTTACTGATGATTTTTGTGTCTGTATTAATAAGAGATAGTTGATGATAACTTGATGGAAATGTGGGATCTTTGCAGGTTTTAAAATTGAAGAAGTCATAGCTGTGTTTATTTCTGTTGGGAACTTATACTTTTGCTTTATGTCAGCTGTTAGTCTAATAAAAATGGGTGCTACAATGCTTCTACATTTCTGTAGGGAAGCCATCTGGGCCTGGTGAGTTGTTATTAGGCATAAGATGGAGCGCTTTGTGAAATTATGTGAGAACATATGGCATCTCATATTCCTTTACTTGGTCTTCTGTAAGGTGACATAAGTTAAAATTGTCTAGAAATGTCTTCTACATTTGGTTTATTTCTAAGTGAATACAGATCCATTTAGAAGTTTCTGAATGTTTTGTTTACTTGTTTGGGTGTTTGTACAATGTGAGTTGACAACTGCAGAGATTGTTACATTTTCCTCATTTCTTTTTGATTGGCCAGATATTTACCAAATTTATTGTTGTACTCATAATGTTCTAAGTCTTTGAATGAAAAATGTACTCATCTTGTTTTTTGTGCTTGTTCAACTGTAATTTATTCTTCTGCAGATACGACAGTATTTGAGCTGTAGGATTATTAGCATTTATGATTTATAATTCTTTAATTTTTTTTCCAAGCTCCTTTCTTTTTGTTCTTTTTTCTTATGAGTGGCGTATGAGATAAACTGTCCTCTTAGCACCACTTCCGCTGTTTCCCAAAGAAGTGATGGAGCTATTTCTGATCAATCATTTACTCTCTCTCTCTTTTAATGCAGTTATCAAAGTTGGTCTCATTGAGCGCGGATGTATTAAATCACCTCCTGTTGTTGGCTTCAAAAGATTCATTTATATTCAAGGTAAGAGTAAATGGTGCATGGTCGCTAATAATAATAGAATGTATTATTATGTCAGTTATTTTAGAGATAATAGAATTGCTGATCAAGAAATAGTCGATGCGGAAATAAGAGTAACAAACGTGTGAGCAAAAATAATTCTTTGTCTTTGGGGTGTTTTAACCTCCAACCATCTCCAAGACCAAAATCTGGCTTAAACTTTTTAAATTGTTCCTAAGGATTGGCAGCTATATGTTCTACTGAGGTTGTTAGATTTATCTAATGCAGGGTTGAGTACTGCAGTAAATTCTCCAACGATAAATCATTGGGTTGGAAGTTGGAAATGGCAGTAAAAAAGGAAGAATCATCATTGTTTGGGTTGTTTGGCTACAGTTATTGGGCTGTTGTTTTAAGTTGTATCAGTAATTATTAACCGGCCTTCAGGATCTGTGATCATATCAAAATGGATTGATGAGACAATTTAATGAATTAAAATTGCTAACCTCTCTTTGCCTTGAATTAAAATTAGCAGCAAATATGTGGTTGAACTGTGATGTCATTAACTTTTGAAAGTCTAATTTGGGAATGTGCATTTCTTGCAAAAGACGCATCAGCCTGTAATTTATTTATATAATTAAATAATTTTGTGGGGGTTTTTTTTTTACGTGTAAATTGATTCCTTTAATATTCCAACTTATAAACTTGAGTGAGGATTCATATTATTGCGTGATTTTTTTGAAGATGTTTATAAAAGCCTGAGAATCTGTTTGTGTGCAAACAACCAGACATGTGTTGGGTGTCGATATAAAATAAATAGATTGTTGTTATCAATTATAGATAATCTATAAACTAGAGTTATTTTAGTATCCAGACCACATAGCTTCTCATTGATTAAAAGCAGGATGTCACTCACCTCTGTACCTGAACTGTTGCCTTCTCTCAGTGGGTGTTGGCTTAGCTTCATCCATGTCCCCCACTGTGTTGATGTTCCTTGCATGGTGAAAAATCTGTAAAATAAAATGGTGGTATAATGTGCTTTAGCATGGTTGTACTAATGATGAATGCTGTGCCAGTATCCAGTACATACTTATCCTGCATTGTAAATGCAGTACAGAGTATGCGATTTTTGAAAAACTGCATACTTTTTTCCTTTCTCATTCCTCCCTTGCTCGTTTGTTATCATTTTGTCAGTCTCATTTCCTGTGTTGGATCCTTTTGGAGAGCTTTGTGTTATCACTGTTCTGTTCTGTGTTAGATTTTTGATCACTGGATTTCACTTTTAAGAAGCACTTTTAGTTAAAATAAAGAACTGTGTTTAGGTTACTCCTGACTACTATTACTCCCAAATCTTGATAAAAGCAATCCCCCAGGATACTGCAGTCCTCCCCTATCTGTTCCACCAGAGCAGGGACGGGTGATACCAGCGAGTTATGTTTTGATCTGATACCAGGGAATACTAGTGCTAGTATCCCATTATCAATACCAATATTTCTAAAAGTCTTGCTGTGTACACAAGAACAGAGGTTTCTTGTAATGTTTATGTTGAAATTCTATCAAAATGAACATAAAAGCTTACTTGGTCTATGGAAAAACAAAATTAAAAAAGAAAAACAGAAAAAAGTCTAAACAAAAAAGGATAATACAGTTTATTCTTCAACAGTCAAACAAAAAATCTGAACTGTTGACAAGCAAGTGACTCACTGAAACAAAGATGAGCTCTGATTCATTTCCCCCTCATTCATCCTGGCATTTTTCTCTGAAGGCTTCACCTGTTCCTTAATGAATGAGTGAAACACAGAGGTAAAAAATACACAATCACTGTAGTTGTTCATACCATACATATCCTGCTTACGTGGTTAACAACTCTATTGTCACTAGTTGGGTAATAACTTTCTGAAATGCCTTCATTATAAAACTGATAGTTTGTCCACTTCTAATCATTTTTCTTGTAATCATACGTTTTTCATCTCATGAGATTTCTGGTGTTGCAACAAAGTCTGACTAATTTTGCCACATATACCACATTTCAGTTTATTGAAATTTACTGTATCAAGATAAATCCACACGATGCAATGATTTTATTTTGCCCACAAGAACTACAATTGATTTAAATGATCCAATTTAGATCCTAAATTATTACCTGATATTTCTTTTTTAACATGAGGATCGAGCCTTAAAACTGAATCATCAGGATAAAAAATACCTGTATTTTGCATCGACCTTCTCATGCTTACATCGTAGGGCACACATAAGGAAAAGACTGGATGAAGATAATTAGAGTGACGAGCAGGGTTTTCAGAGAGGGCACATAATGTTATGTTAATGCAGTTGTAATCTGAGTATTATTTCCTTCATCTATAAAGTTGAACAATTTGTTTAAACTGCTTGAACTACCTTATTCTAAATTCAAGTTCTTCAACCCTTGAAAATACTACATTACACCCTGAAGATGTTACCAAAAATAAACCAACTCTAATAACACTGGTAAAAAGATAATACAGGAAATCAGGTCAGAGAGAGAGAACAAGGAGGACATGCAACAAAGGGGTCACAAGCCGGGAGTCAAACCTGCGATTGCTGCAGGACTGTAGCCCCTTGTACATGGGCTGCCTGCCCGAACCACTGCACAACTGGGGTGGCCCTTTCAATGTGTCATTGACATGAAAATTATCTTTTTCTTTGATGTTATAAGTTTTAAAGACAAATATTTGCAATACAAGCTCTTTAAGACAGCTAGGCTTGCTCTTACACACTTTTACATGCTAATCAAGTACTTGCCAGTGATTTCAGGTTGGGAAGAAATTGATGTTCTTACAAGATATATGGAAGGGATATACAGCTATCCAAAGTGTACTCTGAGCAGGATAATAGACCCAGCCAAGGTTAAAACTGAAAAAAAGAGCATATGGGAGAAAGAGGCATCATTTAACAGCAAGGCTCTATGTCTAGTGGATCTATAAGCTGACCACAGCAAAGTCCCAAAACAGGAACCAGTGACCATCACTGTGGCAGACATCCAAGAAAGAGTCTCAGTAATGAAGAACAACAAGGACAAGACCAGACGCTGAGATGATATAAGCCTTCTGCCCAATGAATGGCTAGTTGTGCAAACGGATGGGACCCACCCAGAGTTGTTAACACAAGGCCGAACCCTTCAGATCATGAAGGGTGTTCAGGAGGGGACGATTCCACCGAGTTCCATTAAAAATTTATATATATATGACTCAGAGAATATAAATAGGCACATGGCTCCACAGGTGAGCAAAACTCAGGAAGTAATTCGAAGTAACACAAGAGGAGACAAATAGAGAGACAAATAAATATATGCACTGCCTGGAATGACTACTAGAAAGCCTTTGACTTGATGCATAACACCAGTACAAAAACAACAGGACATTCAGAGCCTTCATCAAGAACTCAATAGCACTGAGGAAGACATCGCTAGAGCCCAAGTTGAAGCCAAACGTTGTGCCTGCAACTCAAAGCTAATTGTACAAGTGCAGTATATTCCAAGGAGATGCTCTGTACATCTGTGCTGAGTGTGCCTTATGAACCCCAGTAGTGTTTTTTTTTTTTGAAAATTTTAATGAACATCCATATTTAATTGAATGTCTCTTTACCAAGATACAAACAGAACATCCTGTGACAATATTAGAGGTAGACTAAACATAGCTGGCCAACTATTGGTAATGTTTTATTAATCAGCATTGGCCATATAAACACCAATACCAGTAAACCTCTTGATAATATCTCCACAAGATAACTTTTTTACCATCATTAGCTAAAATAAAGATTTGATGAAACAGACAATTTGAGGAACAAAACAACTCAGTGAGTCAATGATTCCTGTGACCTTTCTGAGAACCAGGCCCTGATTTAACTCTTTTTAAGGAAACTGTTCTGTCCACATGTTTGCATGTTTAAGATTCCATCATTTTGAGGTCTAAGAGAGGCAAGTTCCTGCATTTTGCATTTATATCTTAAAGAGGCTGGAAAAAAAATATGTATGGTCAAATGATGACAAAACAACAAAACTAGGATTGAAGGCCTCTGCACAGTATTGGGTGAAAATGGATCATAATTACAATCATAATTACAATTGTAATTTGTATGTGGTGTCTAAAAGCCAAGAACTAAGTTAAAAGTACAATGTACAATACAGTGACAATTGGATGAAAAATAATACAAAGTTGGCAAGAAAAGATGACTGGAACAGAGAATGCACCGCAGCGCACTGGGTTTTCTTCATGATCACATTTGTCATTTGCCTCACCATTGATTTTCGCAGATTATTATCTTGACTATGTGATCAAGGTCATTTTACTGGTTTATTCAGCTAAAAACTGGCCTGCTCCATTACCATTTCATGAGTTGGATTATAATGGCTGCATAATGTTATAATGACATATTTTTTTTCACCACCAGAGCATTTTCTTTTCCATCAAGATTGGTTTGATTAATTACTTAATATTTTATTTAAAATGTTTTTAAATGGCTGATGAGCAGTTAATAAATATTTTACAGCCGTAGACTAGGCTTTTTAAAAAAAAAAATAGTTAGCAAGTTCCCAATTAAAAATGTATTATTGCATTTTTTTTTTTAAAAAAATATAATTAGGAAGGAGTACTTCTCACCAACACATCTTAACTAGATTCCATTACTGGGGCTGAGAGTGCCAAGGTAATTACAAAGGGCTCCAGGGGAGATGAGTTTCACCCTAAGTTCCTTCAGGCTCTGGATGTTGTGGGGTTGTCTTGATTGACACGTCTCTGCAACATCGCATAGACATTGGGAGCAGTACCTCTGGATTTGCAGACTGGGGTGGTGGTTCCCCTATTTAAGATAGAGGTTGTGTTCAAATTACAGAGGAATCACACTCCTCAGCCTCCCTGGTAAGGTCTACACTGGGGCGCTGGGGAGGAGAGTCCAGCTGATTGTCGAAACCTCGTATTCAGGAGGAACAATGTGGTTTTATCATGTGGTTTTTACTCTGTCAGGGCTGCCCCGTGTCACCGATTCTGTTCATAACTTTCATGGACAGAATTTCTAGGTGCAGCCAAGGAGTTGAGGGGTTCCGGTTTGGTGACCTCAGGATTGCCTCTCTACTTTTTGCAGATGATATGGTCCTGTTGGTTTCATCGATTCATGATCTTCATCTCTCACTGGAGCTGTTCGCACCTGAGTGTGAATCGGCGGAGATGAGAATCAGCACCTCTAAATCCACAACCTCGGTCCTCAGTTGGAAAAGGGTGGAAAGCCCACTCCAGGTTCAGAGTGAGGTTCTGCCTCAGGTGGAGAAGTTTAAGTGCCTCTGGAGCAGGAAATTGACAGGTGGGTTGGTGCAGTGTCTGCAGTAATCTGGACTCTGTACCGGTCTGTTGTGGTGAAGAGGGAGTTGAGCCAAAAGGCAAGATTCTTTGTATAACCGGTCGATCCTATGGTCACAACTGTGGGTAGTGGCCGTAAAGGATGAAATTGTAGATATAAGCAGCTGAAATAAGTTTTCTCTGCAGGGTGGAAGGACTCTCCCTTAGAGATAGGGTGAGAAGTTAAGTCATCCAGGAGAGACTCAATGGGTGCGTTTACATGGGAAGTTTAATTCCTCTTTAATTCAGAATTAAAGTTAAAGCCGAATAAAAGTTACCATGTGAACACTATGGGCCTGATTTACTAAAGGTTTGCGTGCGTAAAAACGTGTGCAAACTTGACATCACCCGCAAACCAATGTGCAAGCTGATCTACTAACAGCGTGCAAAGAGGACTGCGCCTCTCAAATGAGCAAAATAGCACACGCTGTTCATTTAGTACTTTTGCCCTGATGAATAAACAATATGGGGCGTACCCGCCAGATGGGGTGTACCCGCCAGAAAGCGACATCGCCAAAATCAAAGAATACGCAGAGAGAGAGTCTTTCGGACTTGTGTAAATTTGTTTGGAATGAATGAAAACCAGATAGTTGAAACTTAAGGGCTGATTTGGAGCCGGTCACAAGCACATGCAAAAGGAGTAATATTTTATTTGAATGTTAAATCGAGTATTATTCAGCAAAAGGTTGCCACAGGAGGCACATTCATTTTTTTTATTTGTGATAATAAATAAATCCCGTGTTTTCATGGAGAAAAAAGTGTTTCTTATTGTGCGCCTACCTTGTTCTGCAGTTGGCTCTAGCGTGTTAGAGGCATCTCTTCCGCAGGCCCTCCACCTGTCTTGTTTGCCGAAGTTTTATTAAAGGCCACTTTTTCTTTAGTTCTTCGCCTTATATCTTGCCACCTTCTTTTAACCTCATCTGCCGTTCTTTTTGTTTTACCAACTGCATTTATTCTATCGCAGATTTTCTCCCATATTGCATTTCTTTTGGTAATGTTTAAATTTCTTTGCTGTAGTTCATGAATGTGTTTATTTGCCTCTTCCACTAATATCTCTAACTCCAACTCGTCAAATTTCATTTTGCGCTTGCGTCTATCCTGCTTTCCATCCAGACTCTCCATGGCGCAAACCGTAAGACACGCAACACCTCATTTAAATACTGCGGTTTGCACCCGTTATCAATTGCGCGAGCATTCTTAGTTGATCACCCGCAAAACACACAACAACAGCACGCGCAAACTTTTTCAGTGCACACGCAATTTAGTACTCTTTATTTAGGATCTTAGTAAATCAGGCCCTTAATTCCATATGAAAATGTCAATTCCGAATTAAACTTAATTCCGAAGTAAGTGGCTGGTTTATTCCCATTTTAATTCCGCATTAAGTAATTCCGCGGTCATGTAAACACTCATTCCTGTTTAAATTAATTCCCGTCTTTCTGCGCATGCTCGTTCTCTTGCCCGTCTGTCGCGATGACGCTTATATTCCGCGCTGGGCTTGTTTTCAAAAAACGGCAGCACGCAGTAAACGGTGTTCAAGAGCAGAGACGATTTATTAAAATAAATAGCTTGGAGGAACTGGAAATAATTAAAAGAACAGATGGCAGGAAACATAAAAATTGTGAGCTTTTCAAAGTTGTAGCGGCCAGGTTAAATGAAGGAGGTTTCGCAGATAGAGACGCCACCCAGGTCAAAAATAAGTGAAATGTTGTTGCTAACCGAGTTAGCTAAGTTTGTTTTCTTCCGGTAGGTGTAAAGACGTCCGCCCTCCCTATCCAATCACAACCCTTCCCAACCCCCAGACCTAAAGCGGAGTTGGATAAAGCCGAACAAACGTGTTTTCCATGTAAACCTTAATTCAGAATTACTATTTCCATGTAAACTCGAAGGAAAATAGTTTAATTCGGAATTATTTAATTCCTAATTTTTAATTCCGAATTAAAAAACATCATGTAACCGCAGCCAGTGTCGAGTTGCTGCTGCTTCACTTCGAAAGGAGCCAGTTGTGGAGGTTCTGGCATCTGGTGAATTTACCTCCTGGACACCTCCATTGAAAGTTGCACGTCCCACCGGGAGGAGGCCCCAGAGCAGACCCCGGTCACATTGAAGAGATCTTATCTCTAGGGTGGCCTGGGAACCCCTTGGTAATCCTCCAGAGGAGCTAGTAGAGGTAGCTGGGGGTAGGAAGATCTGGGCCACTCTGTTTAGGCTGCAGCGCCCGAGACCCTAATCTGGATAAGTGGAAGTTAATGGATGGATGAATGGATATTAAGAGAAACCACCACGGCATTGATGGATAAATAATTTCTCTGGTGATACAGTATGAATGATACTGAATTTGTATTTGGAAAAAGAAAAAGCGAAAAACAACCTGAATTTGATATGTTTTATAAAAACTTTGAAGTTAATAATGCTTGCTTTTGTTCAGTGCATAATGCCATATTTTCAAAAATTACCAGTGAACAAAGGTTTGACAGAATTGTAGGTTTATCAAAGTCATGCCTACTTGCAGATCTTTTGTATAATATGAGTAAAACATGAAGAGAACAGTAAGAAACCTCACATCAAAGCCACCTGAAAATCAGGCATCTCATTTGTTCTGTTTTAGGACTTTGGATCCCCTCTTTTGATGTATCTTTCAAAGCCACTCACAGCAACAATGAGAATCATCTGTCTGTGTTCTCTAAATACTTTCCAAAGGTGGAAAATGGATTTAATTTAATGCATAAGTCAGAGTAAACAGTATGTCCAAGTAAATCACTGGCAGCAGACTGAAACTCAGATTAATTGAAGTTTGGTTTAACCCTTGAAAGTTACACATTTGAAAGCTCAGTGAAAAACCTGCAGAGGCCTTTAAATGCTGTAAGCCTTGCTTCGTTTTATATGCAGATCTATAGATATGCAAATTAGTCCTACCTCCATCTTCACAACTCACTTCTCTGCATGTCAGTTCAGCTAAACACTCTTGAGCTTCACACATTACAATAACAACTTATAATGCGCAGCTGAAGATAAGGAAAAAAAAACGTTTCTTATCTTCAGCTCTTATAAATTCCACTTGGCAAGCTGGTGGTGTTTTTCTTTTTTAATCCATAAATTCATAATTCATTCTACTTGCATATAAGAATACCGTGAGGATGTGTTAATAAAGCTAAAAACTGTCACTGGTAATTTTGTACTTTATCAGCCTGCATGTGTTATTTGAAAGGCATACCTTCAGATTGAAGCAAATCTAAAGTTTCTTCTTCTTCTTCTTCTTCTTCTTCTTCGAATTCAAATTCGAATACGAATAGAGTATTGTATTTGACATCACAAAAGATTGGAGAGAACAAAATATCCTTATGTGAAAGGTAATCATATAAAAACATCCAGGACTCGTTCAGATCCAATCATTCAAACCACACTGGTGGTCTGGGCCACATCTGGCCACATTCTTTCACTAGTTTATACACAATGCATCCTGAGCCACAGTGAAGGATGTCACATAATGGAGGTCCTCTGTCTGGACAGAAGGACAAACTTGTTTGTTCAACAGCAGCACGATATTTAAGTGCGAAACAACAAGCCGGAGTCATGACACGCAAACACAACATCATGGACTTGTCTGTTGTTTTAATTTGCCTATCTGAGTTCTTCTTTTTCTTTTATTTTCAAAGACATACCATTTCTGTTTTCATCTGTTTGAAGTATTTTGTTATCCTTCATGTTTTTGTGTTCTTATTGTCATTATTGTGGAAATGTGGTTCATCTGTTAAGCACAGTTAGAAAAAAGAAAATCAAAATCAGACAGACAGGAAGGGCGTCCTTTTTCTTTTCCCTGGTGACCAGGAGCGCTTTACTGCATCGCTGCAGGTAAAGGTAAAAAAAAAAAACAGGTAAAAAAAACAACACATTCACACTCTGCAGGTAAATAATTTACTTTCTTATTTTCATATAAGGTGGGGGAGTGACATCCAGTCGCAAGTTGCCAGTTGAGACATGTGGCTACACGTTAGCACCAGGTAGGAACGGACATGTTCAGAGGTGTCCACTGGTTAACAACAGGTTAACCAGGACGGACTTTAAAACTACTCAAACAGGACCTTTGAAAGCATTAACAAATTGTTCATTTGAGCCCTTACGTCTTTCTTTTTTCAGATCAAAAGTGCATTCACACTGACAAGTCTGTTGTCGTGGAGAACACTGCAGGAACCTGGAAAGAGGACTCATGATGGGCCCTTTAATAGTCAACATCTGACACAGAGGAGGTGCTGGTCAGAAATAAGACAGCGGCCCATCTTCAACAACAAAGACAGAAAGCAATAAGTTTAATTTCTCATGACTAAGAGATTAGACACATGAGAAGAAAATTCTGGTTCATTTTCTGGTTCAAGATTGGTGAAAAGTCAAATCTTGGTGGTAAAATGGCAGCAACACAGGTAAAGAAGAAGAAAGAAGAAAGTTCTCTAATGAGACAACATAGGCAGTTTTAAATTGAGAAAGCACTCATTTCCACACTGCACATGCAAAAACAGTGTTCAAACGTTCTCACCAATGTATTCTATTTAGAACTTAGCCTGTAATTTCATACAACAAAAATGAAAAATTCTGCAAGGTTTGCTTTATGGTGGGGCTATGTTGCGCTGATCATTTGCTACCAAATGAAACTGCTTGGTTTCTATGGATCTGAATCTTTCTGGTTTCATAGACGGAGATGGCAATGACCAAACTGCTGTACTACAGGCTTTATGGATTATATTAACACAATTTTCTCATCACAGAGAAAAGTGAGTCCCATCCTGACCCGTTCACCTCCCCTAAAGTTAAGACAAGCAGGGCCCAGAAAAAGGAGCGCTGAGTCAGCAGCAGAGCTAATAAGCTCACCGTAAAAGAGAGCGCTCAAAGGGAAGGGCAAATGCAAAAAAAAAAAAAAATAAAAAATGGTGAAAAAAGATCTATTAGAAGATCACCAAAGAACATGAAGTAAAAAGGTTTGTATGAGGATGTTTGAAATTTGTGGTTGCAAGTGGGTCAGATATAAAAAATAGATGAAATGGGCTCACAAGAACAGCTACAGCGGTGTGTTTCTTTTGACAGGTCTGAGAGAAAACTTTTTTTTTCTCCCCATTTCGCTTTTAAAGGTTTTTAGGCTATATCATTAACTTGTCTCTCGGATCAAAAACGTCATCCTTATTCAGGTTCAAATCTCACCTGAGGACTTTCTGTGTGGAGTTTGCATGCGCTTCTTTTGACCTGCGTGGGATTTCTTCACATGCTCTGGCTTCCATCCCATAGCCCCAAAACATACATGTCTGCGTGGCCCTGTGATGGACTGGCAACCTGCCCAGGATGCACCCTGGCTGGGATCGGCTCCAGCCTCCTCACATACCCTCAGTACTACGGAACAGATAACTGAGAAAATGTATTATTGGTTTGAGAAGATCAACAATCATCCTGTCACTTCCATCATTTCTGTGACTTCTTTTTTGAAACTGTTATTTTCTTGTCAGTATTTTCAGTATTACAGTTTGATACGGGATGTAAAATGTCTCACCAAATGCGATTTGACTTAAGAGTTTAAAATGAATTGACAGGATTCATACTGATCTCCTAATAATTATTTCTTTAAGGGTTATTTAAAGTAGCAATATATGACCTTAAGAAACAACTATTCGTAGCAGCAACATGCCAGACCACTCATTAGTTTAAAAAAAATTTAAATAATTAAATGTAATTTATGAAAAAAATAATCATACATAGATTCTTAAATTAATTTTTTTTGCAGATACCGTTAACTCATGTGGGACCCAACTTTTCTTTTTTTCTAAACACTTTGTAATGACTCCATTCCATCTCACACAGTTCAAAGGTGCCCTGGCATTTAAGGTATCGCCTGATGAAGATTCCCAGATGTTGTTGTCGTCATCACATTCTTTGTTTACGAATTCCTCACACGTCCTCTATTGCGTACGGGTCAGGACTGAAGCAGGTCAGTTCAGCGGCTGTAACTTCTTCAGTCATCACTTTGTAAATGGTGCAGTAAGTAGTTTTGCTATATGTCTCTGAAAAAGATGCATATGTTGCTCTAAAATCTAAGTAGTCTTCTGTATGAATGCTATAATTAGAGTATCATCATAAAGGATCTTTGCTAATACTAGTCCTGGGCAAGTATAGTTTAAGTTGCAGCTTAAAAAAAAAAAGTGAATAAACTTCTTTGTTTTGGATAAAACAGACCAATTTGGTGTGACATTTTAGTCCTTCCTCAGAGTCTTTTCAATGAGAAAATGTTATTCATTGAGTGTAGGAGAAGCTAAAATGCGGTTTGGTCCATCAAACAGTCACATATGAACATGCACATGGCTCCATACCATGGAAATGAAAAAGAAGGCTCAAAGACAACCTGCCACTTTTGTAAGATCATCATGACACCACTGTTTTTTTGAAGAGTAAATACAGCTTAATGGAGTATTAAGCAGAAGGGATTCCTCTGAGACTGCAAGGGAAGCAGAGCTTCCCCTGCCTCCCTGCCCTATAATGTCAAAAAATAAATGACCAAATATGTGCAGTTGTGTTAACATTTAATTGACTATAAATGTGTTAGAACACGTTAAACATGAAGACGAATTGATTCTGAATCAGCTACTTCTTCACAAGTAAAGTAGTTAACTTGTCCGTACATTCCCATACTGCTTTCTGGTCAATGCATTTCCCCATAGAAGCTGAGAGTCTCTGTGACTGCATGGAGCATTTCTTTCATTGCTGCGAAACCTGGCAGGCATTGGCTTAAATGTCAATGTTATCCCGCCCCCCGAACTACCAGCATCTCTGGGAGTGAATAGAGCTGTGGGTTGGCCTTGGCTGGCCTGGACACTGATCAGTCTGCATGGTGATTAGTGGAAAAGCTGAATGCAGTTTTGACTGACAGGTTTCCAAGATATATATGCTGTCACGTCTCCTGCATGATTTCAGTCCATCACGGATTTTGCAAGCAAAGTCCAATGACAAGTAGCGACCATTTGTTGGGATACTTCATTTCTTACACTCTAAATAAATCACACTCCCTGTATATAATTGTTTGTATTTTAAATAATTAACATTTTCTTGTTGCATTGTTCTAGTTTTAATAACCTTTTGTCCGATAGTGCAGTCAGTCATATTTGGCTAGGTCTGAGTGACCAGCTAGCATTAGGCTAGCCATGATGGCAGACAATGCTGCTAACATTGTCGACTCGGTCACTGTGAATAAATAAATTGACACGTTTTTATGATGGACTCCAACTATGAGCTTCCCCTGTTTGAAAGACCAGAAATCTCCACTGGTATTAAAATATAGAATATCACATATTACCCCCTTGACATTTTTGCTAAATTTTGAAAATAAGTAAACCATACATATATGCAGAATTACACCTCAGGGCCTCCTACCCCTAGTAGGGAGGCAGCTTCCTCATTAAAGGAGAGCCGTGTGTGTGTGTGTGGCAACATTCCTGTGCTGGTGCAACAATATCCATGTATCCAATATGCATCAATCAGAGGAGAAATGGAATAGGGAGCATGCAGAAGACAGAGAAAGCTGGAGTAATTAGGTGTATGATGAAATCTAAAGTGAACAACACCAGCAACCATCCAAAGACGGTTTCTGATGATCCTGATTTTTTTTTTAAAAGAAAGAAATACTGTGGATTATAAAAAAAAAAAAAGTATAAAACAGATAGTGATACAGCTACTGTAGGATAAGCATGGATACATCATAAAACACACACAGAAAGGATTTGCTTAATTATTCTCACTGCCAGAAGAGCAGGTTTAAATTCTGTTTAAAATGTGTCTAAAAAGAAATACAAAGAAAGAAAAAATTCAAACCCTTGCACAAAAATGGGGGAAAAAAACCCCAAACAATACATTAATCATACACTAAAAGTCTAGTCTATTCTATATTCTTCATGCTCCCTATTTCATCTCTGGAAATCCACTCATCCCTGGCTGTAAGATACATCAGCCAGGACAAAAATAAACAACTTTAACTGATGGCAGTACACTTTTACTGCACTACGACATATCCAGATAACTTCACTGATCCACAAACAGATAGAAGAGCGGCATATAACTGCAGTCATTTAACTGGTGGAACATCCGATGGTTATGGACTTTGTTGATACAACACACACTGAAATCAAACAGCAAATGGACTTTTAGACATTTTGAATAGTTCCAGCTCCCACCATTTTGAAGAAGGAAAGAAGGAGTAATTAATTTCAACAGCTAGAGATTTTCCTTTCATCCATTCTCTGAACCTGCTTTATCCCGTTAGATCCTGGGCAGATCACGAGAAGATCACAGAGAGCAGCTTCCTACTGCCAATTTAGAATTGCTAATTAACTTAGCATCCATGTCTTCGGGCTGTGTGAGGAAAATGAAGCATCCGGAAAGAACCCATGCAGGCACAGAGTGGAAAAGGACTAGGTGCTTCAAGGCCACAGCTGAGCTGCAAACCAAGGAACTTATTGTTAGGAGTTAGTTGTACTCGCCACTGAATAAAGACGGGTTTTGACTTAACTGGAAAGAGTCAAAAGAGCCTTTTAAAATCTATTTACCTGAGTTATTAAATAGGCCTGCAAAACCTCTGTGGGGAAGGAATGTGCACTGAACCTAAAATAACCTCAGTAGTGATGATAAGTGGGATAAAGTGATGATGGCATTTGTAAGATCCCCCAGTTTTGGTTCAGTCTCTGACTAGCAGAGTCTGTCACCGGGACCAGCTCTCCATCCTACGGGTAAGAAGTTGCGGTCTAGGAGAGGTTCCTCACTAGATTTCCTCAACTTATTTAAGCTGGTGTCGAGGAGATACGCCTAGCTCTCACTGCCGACTTCCAAACGTATGTCCCGCTCACTCCAATAACTGTCCTCAGAGGAATAGCCGGGTGGCTCGAAGTCCAGCTATCGGTCACGTCTGTTAACGGCAGCTCTCCTCTCACGATCTGGGCTCTTGTTACAGGCTAGGAAAACTTTAGTGGCTCGGACAGCAAGCCCCAGGGACAATTTGACAATATTGTGACTAGAATAACCCATAAGAACCTGTGTGTTAGTGCAGAGGCATAAACAAGTCTTCAAAATTCTGGATACAGATGTAATGTCCACAACGACGTCTTATGATAGTTTTTATATTTATTAAAGCAGATTAGCAAGGTTAAGCAACAGCATTGATTGGTTATACAATTTCTAATTCTACTTAAAAAGGCAAATTAAAGCTGTGGCTTACTGATCAGTTCCTCTGGTTGGTTCAAGGACAGGCTGGTACGCAATGTGCACCTTTGCGTTTTCAAGGCCGCTGGGCAGGGAGAGAGAGAGAGAGCTCAAACGATCAGGCCTGCAGGTATGCTGATTCGGCCCCTCCTCGTTGCTAGCGGTGAGCTAGGCTAACCAAAAAGGCTCCAATTATTCCTTCAAGAATTGGGAAAAATTCGTGATCCTGTTCCAAGCGTCTTTCTGTCTTCTTTTCTTGAAGTAATTCCTTCCAGTTAATCCTCCAGATGTGGGTTGCTCGTCCAGGTCCCAGCTAGTCCTTCTTCGGAAGTCGCTCCAGGAATCCACCCAGAGTCCCTCTGCCTTCTCTTTTTATGCGCTCTCTCTCTCTCTCTCCTTCTCTCGTCCAGCCTGCCCCCCCAGCCCCGAACTGTTGATTGGTTCTCTCACCTTTGCATATGCATACATAATTTCCCTCAAACCCACATGACACTTCTGATTGGTTATTCACATATACAGGGGCGTGCATAATTTTACATAATCCGTCCTTTACATCATGCATAACTCACATCCCACAATGACTTCATATGTTTACAGATTTGGCAGGGGTGTTCACATTAATCATCATGACATCATGGCACCACCAATCCAAGGTTACCTTGTTTACGTGGCTATACAGCCCGTTAAGCTAAAGCTTATCAGCTAACGCTAACCCTTTTTCTAACGATCTACTTATCAATGTATGTTCCAACGTTACATTAACTGATTGATTGATTGGTTCGTGTTTAATAACAGAATTCAGTAAATGATCTGCCGTCTGCAGTCCGGAGCCCATGTACCGCTTTCTGTACCAAACACACAGCCCCACCTCGCCAAGGCCCTTCTGAGCTGAGCTGATGACATCGCCATTTGACCCAGACACCTGGCCCCAGTATTGTGTATGGCGAAGTTACTTTATTGTTTAGACTAGTACTGGCTTGTGTTTACATTACATCACCCGCTACTGCATGATCTCTTCTCCTGTTTTGATAAACATATGGGTTGTTTTACATTCCATTTGCGGCACACAGTGACCTCCGGTCGCTTACCTCAGCTCACAGTTAATTACGACACAGAGCCAACATGGATCTATCCCCCTTATTTCTGATCATTAATTATTGAATCACACATGTCATTGCTTATAGATTGATTCCAAATCACATTAATTACCACTTTTTCTGTTACTCCACTCCGGCCCATGTACCTCCTGTCACATCAGTCTCTCCTTTAACATTTCAACACACAGAGTTAATAGTGATTATTGATTAGAAGCTGAGCTGATACCAACGATCTCTCAGGGTCATTTGACACCCCCTCCTTGGAATCGCTCAGCTTCCCACCCCCTGTCGTGGGCACAGACATGGCGAGAAAGCCTCCTCCACCTTCAGCCTCCCTGCTGGCCGTCCGAGCCTGCACATCTTCGGGTCCGCTGGATCACGTCGGGTCGCCCATGCCACGTTGCACACAGGGCCATCCTCCTATCACGTTCATAGTGTTGTCACTGACTGAAAATTTAATTACTGGGTAAAATGTCTGAGTACTGTCTAATGGTCTGAGTACTAAACAAAAAGTCCTATTCAATTCTACGGAAATCACAGGTAAATCCATCAATAATAACCACAAGAAAAGTTTAGTGAAGAATAGCTTAGATTAAGAATTTGATTACTGGTAAAACATCACACACTCAATTTACCAGAAATCACAGGAAAATAAAACAATAACAATCACATCTCCTCCATCTCTCAACCCCTCCATTTTCAGAATCCACATCTTGTCTCGCATCTTCACAGTCTGCGATACCCCCCCCTTCCCCTAAATCTTTGTCCCTCCCCACGAGGTGGGGAGCGTCAAAGAGTCGGGGAATCCGGCCGGCATGGGAGGTGCAGATGACACAGCATTCAGCAGTGATTCCTCCGTAGAGCAGGTGAGCTAACAAGCAAAGCAAATTAAAATTGGCTCAAGTTGTTAAAGAACCACAGTCCCAGAGCGACCTCTGAGCCAGACCATTCACAGGGCGATCTTCATCTCTCTCTTTTCCACTTCAACACCTTCAATATCGGCCCGCTTCTTCCTCCACCAGCAGGTCTTCTGAGGTCCACTTTCCCTCCTGGAGGTCCTCCTCCTTAACTGTGATGTGCCCACACAGCTATTGCATATAGGGCTACTTCCCATACTTTTCTTCCTTTCTCTACCGCCTGCTGCGGTCAGAGTCGCTCTTCATCACTTGGCATATACTCTTATTCCTTTTTCCGGTCCGAGGTCGTTTACCATATAGTTGCTGTTGCTCTCTTTTCCTTTCTCCTCGAGCAACGGTTCATCAGCTTCGGTCTCGGTCTGGATTCTTCCTGATCTTCTGCTATGCGGTCCTGCCCGCTGGACTCTTAGGGGAGGGATGGTCCCCTCAACCCACTTAGCCGTCGTTAACTTCACTCCAGTCCAAGGTCTTCTTTCTCATCCGATTAGGTTCCTTTCCTCGCACAATGCAGTTTCTTCAGCCCTCTCTCGTCTCAGAGAGCCAAGGTAGTAGTTCTTACAACGCAGTTCTTCAGCCCTCTCTCGTCTCAGAGAGCCGAGGTTGTTTCTCTTATAATGCAGGTTCTTCAGCCCTCTCTCGTCTCAGAGAGCCGAGGTCATTCTTCTTATAATTCAATTTCTTCAGCCCTCTCTCATCTCAGAGAGAGCTGAGGTCGTTTCTTATAATTCAGGTTCTTCAGCCCTCTCTCGTCTCAGAGAGCCAAGGTCATTCTTCTTATAATTCAATTTCTTCAGCCCTCTCTCGTCTCAGAGAGCCAAGGTCTTAGTTCTTATAATTCAGGTTCTTCAGCCCTCTCTCGTCTCAGAGAGAGCTGAGGTCGTTTCTCGTATCACCATCCCTTCATCAGTGGCTAGTCTGACATGGGATGGCGGGGGTCCTCTGCCACTAGCCATCTTCGGTTCCTGGTTCCTTCTAGCTTGAAATCGGCAGTTGCTCCACTCCCTGGATCCCTCTCCTCTTCAGTAACATCCTATTACTGTCTAGTATTTGCTAAACTATGTTGGTTTTCTTCTCCATGGCTTTCCCTGCCCCATAACCTAACACCGAGCGCAACAGTACCAACAGGTATTTCTCTCTTTTCTGTTATCTCCATGACACGGTACTTCTGATGGTCCGGCCTTCAACCCATTCCTCTTCTCCCTGCATTGTATTGCCCTCACACAACGCAGTCTCGCAGAACATGGCGTATCTGGCTTCAGGCGATCCAGAGCTGTTGCCTCTCCAATTCCCTCCGTGTGGGGAGCGTGCCTACATGACCCAGCGCTCCCTGCGCGGCCAGTACCACCTCCCTCACATCTCCTGTTGGGACCACCCGGCCTCTAGGTGTCCTGTCCCACTTCTCCATCCCGACAAAGACAAGTCTTCTCTCTTGTACGTAGCGGTCCACTTCCTCGTTTCTCCGCCCATGTGTTCCTTCTTCGGCATGTGCCCTTTGCCGCAGCACATCCAATTCCATGTTCAGCCATAACTCAGCTATCTATATTTTTTTTTTTCCTTTTCTCTCCTAAATCATGGTGAGCTAATGTTCTACTTTTAGCTCCTTTGACCCCATTTGCCTCACAGATAGCGATATCTTCCGTCTTACTTCAAACTATCACACCAATACAGAGTCACCATACCCCCTCCTTCGTTTCACACCTTCAGCATGGCGTCATCATCCTCACCACTCACCTTCATCAGCAACCTCACCTCCGCTAGCAACCTCACCCCCACTAGCAACCTCACCATGAGACTCCCGGGTTCCAGTCTTTCAGCTGCATGAATGGCCCTCTTCAGGCCTTTCAGAGGCCTTTGGTCGACGGCCGTCCAGGCTCAGCTGCCGAAACTCTTCTTTCTTCTCAGACTTGAACTTCTTAACCTGCAGAGTCTCCAGAGACCCCTGTGGGTGGATGAGTCTTGCTTGGTTGGTGGTTGAGTGTCGGTTGAGGGCCTTAACGTTGATCACCGGTCTCCAGCCTGATCCAGGAGGGTCGTCGTCTGCTCTGTCCTTGGCGGACAATCACCTAGTTGGTCGGTCACTCTTACCATCCGTTCACTGGCCGTTGTTTCTACTCGGGTTGGTTCTATACCAACTGACCTTGACTGCAGCAGATTCAACCGCTTCTTCACAGGGCCCCCATTCTTTCTGGGTTTCCCCAGCTCCTTCAACTCTCTTACTATAATCAGATTTTTTCGGGCCTTGTGCCCACACCATTCCTTTCCACGCTTCAATTGGCACCTCTTCGATGGTTCCGGTGACAATTTTGGATCTTCAGGTGTCCTACAGTCTCAAGGCTCCTGCGGGTCATCGACACCTCAGCTCCAGTGTCCACCAGATATGGGATTCTGTCCACCTTAGCGTAGATTTCGTCCCTCTTCCAGTAGGCCTCTCCCAGAGCGACCCGCGCCTTCAAACCCCTCATTCACGGGGCCCCCCCCCTTCCTGTCGGGCAGCCCGGATGGCCTCCTTCTGCTCGGGTGTCAAACTGCTGTACTCCTCAGCTGGCAGATAATCACCTTCTTTTGGCTCTCCGTCTGCTCTCCGGGTCAGTGGCTGCCTGGGCTGATAGGGTGGGGGTGGGCTCCGTGGGGGTTGGGGTCGGCTTTGATGGTCCTGCTTAGCCCCTTTGGTCAGATCGGCCTCACACTGGGCCCGGGGCCGTCGTAGGGTTCCCATCTTCGCCTTGGCGAACTCCAGCGGCTTCTTCTTTCCCTTGCGTCTCTTCATCTTCAATTCCGTCGGGATTTCACGCCTCTTCTCAGCCAGGAAGCACAGGCTGGCCACATCTGACTTTTTCTCCTCTTCTCCCTCCGAGTCCTCCACCAGGCCTGTCTCCAGTAGGTTCCCCGATGGCGGTGGTGACTGCTGTCGAGGACTTACCGTCGCTATCTCCACGTCGGGTGGGGTCTTCGCTGTCACGATCTCCCATTCGGCTCCCCGACTTCTCTTTGCGGCAGGCGGGGCCCTCGGCGAGTCTCCCCCAATGAAGATAAACTCCTCTTGTACTGGTGCAGGGGCTCCGGGTTCGACTTCTTTGGGCGTTCCCCGGGACTCCGGTGTTCTTCCTCCGCCCGGTGTTGCACCTCCAAACCCCTGCATCCCTATCACGGCTGCCCGTGCCCGTTGTCTCCTGGTCTCTTCATCCACTGGGGAGGTTTGAATCACATACTCCTCGATTCGGTCTCCCATGTGACACCTAGCCGCGTCCATCCGCATTGCCGCAACCGCCGCCATCTCGGCCATCCCCCAGGACACAGGAAATAGTTGGGCGCGGCGACTTCTCAAGAGCTTACACAAAGCTACATTTAGTACAAATTATCTGGAGGAGGTACAGTGATCCGAAGCAATTTCAGTCATCTGTACCTTGATTCCCTGATTAAAGGGTGATTTTAGAGGCAAGCGCAAGGCAGGAAACAAAAAAGAAGAAAATGATACAAATTCAGGAGACACTGGTGTGCTTTTTGAGGTTAGGGCTTGTGCTTTCATTGAATTTCATACTAGTTTTTCAAACCTGTGAGTGCCTCGGTTTCTATTTAGACCCTCAAACTTCATAAATCACTTATTTACACATCCAGCACATAAGGAAAAAAATACAGCCCATTTTATTATGGTCACTTGATAAATGCTCGCTCAGTTATGGCTCTCTACCAACTCTCCTCATCTTTATACTGCTAAATCCTCCACTTTGGTCAGCAGCCAGTTGCGTAGTCCTCGGTTTGACGCTGAGCAGGAAGAATATGGTGGGTTTATGACACGAAAGCTAGTAAGTTAGTTAAAAAACATTAAAAAACCTCTGTAAACGTTAAAAAGAACCACACAGCAGGCTTGTTATGATGTTACCACAGACAACTCTGTGTATATAACATGCAGGGATTTTAAACATTCATTTAAAATACAAAACACTATAAATGTGAATATTTCAAATCAAAGTGTAAAACAATATAGAATGACTTATGCTTTTAATTATTTAAGCAAAAAAAAAGTGTTTTCTTTAATTATTAAGCTTCTGCCATCAGTAATTCAAAACAGGCTACATTTGCTTTGACAGCATTCAGATTAATGTCTTTACATGAGTTGCTTTTAGAATATTAATTTCATGTGCTGGATGAATGGCACAAGAGGTGGCACAATGTAACATTTCACTCTGTGACGGGACTATTTTGGGAGGAAGTAGCAGAGCTGCCATCTGAAATTGACTATACTGCCATTAATGGTATCTTCCATATGGTTCTGCAGCTTCCATCCCCCCTCATGGGATTTGACTGCTTCCAGATAAGAATGCAACAAGCCAAAACAGGCGATACAGATCATTTATTTCTTTTTCTTTTTTTTTTTTGGATTCACTTTTTTTTTTTTATTTATGAGCAAAATCCCAAGATGGGAAAAATCAACATTACAGAGTCAGTGATCATTCTTTGTATGTTCAAACTGTGTCATCATTCAGTAACAACAAGCTTGGTTGTAAAGGAATATCTATGCTAATAATTCAGATAAAATAAAAGTTCTTTCCAAAAGGACTTAACTTCCTCACAATCCCAAACCATATGTTTATAGGTACCTGGGATAACTTTATTGCATAGACTACACCATAAGCTGTCTTTGTGTGCTTTGCATGGAACCTATCAATGGGTGTCCAGTATGCCCTGTGACAAAACTTGAAATGAATCAACTGGTGGTTAGGGTATTTTGATGTACTGAAAACATTATCCCATACCCCTTCCCAGCCTAGAGAGTCTGCCTCTAAATCACTTTCCCACTTAGCTTCTATAGAAAAGTTGGAGTAGGAAGATTCTAAGAGCCGTCGATTTAAGAATGTGACAAATCCTCTGTAGGGAGAGGTGAGTAATTTATGAACAGCAGGGCGGATTTGCACATTTGAATCCCATGATACCCCATAAGCATGCAATGCTGATTGCAACTGAAGATAAAGAAAAAAAAGAGGATTTAGGAATATCAACTAGTTGACAAAGTTTTTGAAAAGTCATCAGTCCATTCCTATTATATATCAGTCCATTCATATCTTTCCACAAGTCAGGCCATAATTATTCCAGAGAGGAGTGTGTGTGTGTGCTTTCTTGTCATATCTAACTTGTTTTACTATTTTTCTGAAATTTGTAATTGTATACTATATTAAAGGACCCAAATCAATATGTTTAGTTTTAGACAAAGTGGAGAATAATGCATCTTGAAGCTTTAGAGCAGGGGTGTCAAACTCAATTGCACCGGAGGCCAAAATTCAAAACAAGCTTTAGGTCACGGGCTGAACAGGATAAACATTTATTGAACACACTAAAATGAAATGTTTTTGGAACATAAATATGAATAAAAACAGACAGAAATATTATTCTGTAATAAACTTAAACCCTAAATAACTTATATTTAATATTTTGCTCTCCATAAAAATATCTTGTTAAATGATACAAGATTAGAAATATGAGCAACTTAACATTAAAATAACATTAAAATTCCTTTACTCCTATGTCAATGTTTAAAAAAAACAAAATTTTGAAATATCCCAAAAGATTTTGGTCTCCTTAAAAATATCTCCAGTCAAAATTATACAAGTTAGGAATATTAACTTGCTAGAAAACTTGGAAATAAAGTACATAAAATGTGTGCTTTTCAGCAATAACAATTCAAATCATTCAGGTTTCTTTGCTCTTCTCACATCTGATGGAATAGTTTCTCCCATAAAAGCAGCTTGACAGCGTCATACATGTCAGTGATCATGTGGTGACGTCCCTGGATCTGCATATTTAAGGCGTTAAGATGAGCTGTTATGTCAGCCAGGAACGCCAACTCACCCTTCCACTTTTCATCCCTCCAAACGGTGGAGTCTTTTCCTTTACTGTCCATGAACTGACAGATTTCGTTGCTGAGCTCAAAAACTCTGTTGAGAACTTTCCCTCGACTGAGCCAACGCTCCTCTGGATGATCAGGAATGTCGGCAAACTCTGAATCTACCTGCCGCATAAAGGAACCAAACTGCCGGTGATTTAACGCTTTAGCTGGATAAAGTTTACGGTTTGTGTTCCAGGTCTCATCATGGTCCATCTTCAGGACTTTGCCACATAGAGCTTCCTGGTATCTGATGCAGTGATGTGTTGTTAACTCACCAGGACAGTTCTCCTGCATCTTCACTCACATCCTTCCCTCTAGTTCAGTTTATTTACTGCACATAGCCGCTGCTCCATCTTTTGTCAGTCCAATAAGTTTGTCCCAGGGCAGTTTCATTACTGTTACACTTTGACATACGTTTTAAAAAAGTTATTTTCCAGTCGTTGTCCCGTGCATCGATTTAATGTCCATTACTTGTTCTGTTATGCGCAAGTTGGAGTCCACTCCGCAGATGAAGCTTGAAACTAGACTTGATTGACGTGGGAAGTGTGCGGCAGGGCCACTGAAGTGTTGTATTTTGGGATCTGTAGTTCTGTGCGGTATTGTTTTAATCAGCGCTTCATATCAACGGACCATTAATAACAATAATGACAACAAAAATGATCTCGCGGGCGGATATGATAACACAGTGGGCCTGATGTGGCCCGCGGGCCTTGAGTTTGACATATGTGCCTTGGAGGATGCACTAGGCCTTCTACAACCTCCCTCCAAGAGCTTAGTGATGATGAGTCTAACCAAATTTTCAGAGGACGCAACTGGAAGGCTTGATGGTACAATTTAAGAATTTGGCAGTGAGAGTCCCCCATCAGACTTAGAACGTTGTAAAGTGGAGAAACGTATTCTACGTATTCCATATGAACCTACGTAAAAGTAAATCTACTCTTTTCTGATAGTCAGCCGGAGGCGGCAGTGGAAGCATCATGCTAATAAAATTTATTCTAGGTAGGACGTTTATTTTTATTACAGAGAGCCTGACATTTTGCTCCAGGTGACCAGGTCACGCTGTACATCTTTAATTATTTTTTCATAATTACTCTTTATTATTTCAGGGAGTGATATCTTAACATCTATACCTAAATAAATTATCTCCAATTTTACAGGAATAACTGAGGGCATTGCAACTTTCTTGGCCATGTCATTGTGTGGCATTAATGCAGAATTGTCCCAGTTAATTTTATAGCCTCAAATTCATCAAATACAGGTAGTAAACCATTAAGTGATCTGGTAAATCTGACATATATAAAATAGTATCATCAGCAAACAAAGATATAACATGCCTCGAACCACTGATTTGGTTAGGTGTAATAACCTGATATTGTTTGAAATACTGTGCTAATGGTTCAGTTGATAAAAGAAATAAGTCAGAGAAAGGGGTGAACCCTGGCATGTTCCTCTAGAAACTAAAAATGGGTGTAGACCATTTGTGGATATCATCTCTGAAGTGTTTCTTTCTTTTAAAAAAGTTTTTTTTGGCACTAGTGGCCTTTTTTCATAGTGGAGAATGACAGGAAGGGGGGCAGAGAGAATGACGAAGACACGCGGCAGGGGGTTGACGAGCCAGGGAGTCGAGCTTGTGACCAGCCGCAGGACTGTAGCCTCTGTACATTGGGTCGGCCCCGCTGAAGGGTTTCTGTATAGAACTTTAACCATATCAATAAACTTAGGTCCTAAACCAAATTTATCCATAACTGCCCACAAATAATCCCAAATTATTTTATCAAATGCCTTGGCTGCATCTCGTGACAGAGCCCCAGATGGGGAATCCGCCTCATGAGACTGATGAATAATATGGAGCAAATGGCATGTATTATCTTCAGCCAACCGTCCCTTAATAAAACCCGTCTGATCAGAATGTATGAGCTTTCCCATGTAGTTATCTAATCTTGAGGCTAGTACTTTGGAGTATACCTTAAGATCAGAGTTTATTGAAGAAATAGGCCTATAGTTGCCACAATCAGTATGGTTTTTGCCTTTCTTTGGTAGTACAGGTATGAGTGCGGTATTCATATGGTCATATGGTCAATATCCCTGGTCTACAGCTGCATGTACGGCCTCTAACAATACTGGGCCCAGGCTGTCCCAAAACTGTAGCAATAACTCTGGAGGAATACTGTCAGGGCCAGGTGTCTTTCCCCTGGTCAGATTCTTCACAGCTTTAAGGAGCTCTTCCAGAGAAATAGGTTTTCCTAATTCTTCAGAGTCTGTTTGTTCTAAAGAAGGGATAATTGAGGCATCCAAAAACTTATAATCTGCCCACTTCAAATGTTCCAGTGGGGGAATACAAGTCAAAAACTAGTTCCTTTCCACATGACCTAATAGAATTTATGGATGCATATTTCTCACAAGATGTTTACTAGGCCTACTACCATGAAAGTAGTATTTCTGTCTAAATCTATGTGTGAGGAATTCTGCTTTTCTCCTTAATAAATCATTCAGCTCATGTTTGGCTGTTTTCTACTGGCCTACTGTAGGTTTTTTTAAGTTGACCTTCAAGTATATTGAATTGTTGCTCTAACCTTTTTACTCTCTGGGTTCTGGCCTTATTTAGTTGAGATGATAAGGAGATACAAAAACTCCTTATAAATCCTTTTGTAGCTATCCAAACAAATATAGGATCAGAAACAGAGTATCTGTTTATGGATAAAAAGTCAAGTGATCCTGCTTTAAATTCAGTGAGAAATGTTTCATTTTGTAAAAGTAGTATTAAATATCAAAATCTGTGATTTTGTAACTGTGATCCCCACATCAAGTCCAACTTGAACAGGATTATGGTCAGATATTGTCATTGGTAAAGTGGAGCATGAATGTACAGCTGAATTAAGAGAGCTTGAAAGGAACACCTGGTCGATTCTGGAAAAAGTTTTGTGACTAGGGGAAAAAAGGTGTAATCTTTTACCTCTGGGTGGCGTGAATGCCAGGCACCAAAAAAATTTAGGTGGTTGGAAATACATTAAGATCTTTAGATGCCTGCTGTTGTGTAGCAGACACTACGTGGGAAGACCTGTCTATTTTGACATCAAGCACTGCATTCATGTCGCCTGCAACAACCAACTCGTACTCTGAAAATGGTAAGAGTGGCTGAGAGCCAGGGGGAAAATGAAACATTTTGTCATTTTGAGATGCCATTGTTCTCTGACTAAGTTGACTAAGTCTAAATTTCATCAAACCATAATCATTGAACCCTTCGTTTTAGATACAGCACTCGATGAAGCGATAACTTTGTATGTCTTATCTTGCATGCTCGAAACATCTTCTATTTTTAGGTGAGACTCATGCACGCGATGTCTACATTGTGCCTGCGCAAGAAATCTAAACATTTCACACTCTTTGTTTTGGTATTAAGACCTTTAACGTTCGAGCATAATAATGTTAACTTAACCATTGTCGTCCGATCTTAATTTTGTGTCCAATAAGTGTAGGTAATACTTTGAGTCATTGATCCTGTATCTAAAGTTATCTCCCCCCCATTCCCTGACATCCCCCTATCCCTCCCGCAGCTGTCTAGCGTAGACCCATGAAAACCACATAACGTGATCAAAATCCTCTGCTCACTTCCCCCATAAACAAAAGCATTGGTATAGCATAGGCCCCCTACGAAATACATGTATTATTCAATAGCCTAATAAAAAGACCACACTTCCATGTGGATAAAAATGCAAAGGAGTAAGAAATAAAACAAAAGAGAAAACCCTGTAGGTTACCATTTAAAATTCAGAGCTAATTATGTGAATGATTAGCTATCGCAACTAGTAAACTGAACTGAAAACGTCCTCATAAAAAGGATGAATAAGTCATCCATGTAAATATGCTTACAAATCTTTGTAGGAATGTTGAACTTTGTACATCTTCAGTAAGCATGTAACAAAGTCCATCTCTAATCAGTCAATCTCAGCCGGGGCGTCTTCCTCTGTGTTAGCATTCATATCTATCCCGTCCCCGTCTCCGCTCAGTGCTGGGAATGTTAGCTTCCTTCTTGGGGAGTTGGTGATGCACGCTCGGTCAGGCAGTTCACTGCATAACCTCTCCGCCTCTTGTGCCATCTCAAACGACAGCTCCTTGCCACGATAGGAAACTCGTAGGGTAGCAGGGTAGATCAGGAAAGTAGAGAGTCCTTTCGTCCACAGATCTTTCCATACCTTTTTGAAGGCTGCCCTCCTGTCGCTGGTGTACTTGCTGTAGTCGGCGAAGAACAATTGCTCCCTGCCTTCACTCATCGTGCGAGTGTTGTTTCTTCTAGCTTGCCTGGCACCCTGTAGAATGGTCTTAACGATCCTGGTAGTTTAGGACCTTGAATATGAGGGTTTGAGGATGATTGGGCTTTGTAGGCATGGTGGAGTAGATTTGATGTGCTCTTTCAATCTGCAGGGTTTTTGTTCCAAGAGAGGAGACCATTTAGGTAACATTTCCTGCAGGAATCTGATGGCACCAGACTTTTTAATTTGGACTACTGATGTCATGTCTTGTCGTTCACTAGTTCTTGTACTGCACATTGCACTTTAAACTGCAGCCACTCTTTTAGGCTGTCATAACCTGCTGCCATGTTTGCTGGTACAGTGCACTTTAAATTGCAGCTATATTCTTTGCTATTTAACTTGCTGCTATATTGTCTTGCACATTGCACTTTTAAGTTGTTTAAAATGGATTTGTATTTTTTAATGCATTTTTATTTTATTTTATTTATTTATTTATTTTCCTTTCTTTTATCTCCCTTTTTGTGGGGGGGGGGGGGGGTGTCATTTCTGGTTATTTTACTGTTGTATTGATCTACTGCTGTCCCTAGTTAGTGATATTATTGATGTATACTGTTGTTTGTTTTATGTTGTATTGTTGTGGCCATGGTGGCAATGAAGTTTCCCCTTTGGGGATTATTAAAGTTGAATCAATCAATCAATCAATCAATCAATCAATCAATCAAATCTCCCCCTCTCTGTTGGCTGCTAGATTCACTAGCCTCACGTTGTTCCATCTACCACGATCATCCAACTCTGCTAGCTTTTCTTGCAGCTTATCCACATCGGTTTTGACTGCAACAGAGTATCGTTTCAGCCCCCTCATTTCTGATTGAATGTGATCCACTTTGTCACCAAGGCCGTTCATCGCTGCCATATGTTCCACCAAGTCCTTTTGTAATCCATTTACCCAGTCTTTCACATTACCAAGTGCGGTATGAAGAACCCTCTCCACCATAGCCTCAAGACTATCTTGCTGCAGCTCAAGTACTAGCAAGATAGCATCATTGCTGCTAGCATCTGTAGCAGGCTTCAAACGTTTCCCACTTGGAGAAGCATTCGGAGATGAAAACTTAATCTTATTTTTTGACATATTGTGGAGTTGTTACACCTTTGGTGTCGATTAATGTTAAATTTAAAAACAAAAGAGTCTGTAAAATTGAAGAAATTTGTGGTTTTGTGAAGAGCTCAGAATTCTCTGACCATCGCGCTTGTCGGTCCCAGGTGCCCTCCACAGATCATTTATTTTCCATCCTTTTTTTCCTTCAAACAACCATGGTGTACTACTGTGATGCTACAGAGTCTACATCACATGGCTCCAAAGCAAAGAAGCTACACATGCTTCCCTTCGTGAGTGTCGTGACATGGATGAAGTGGCTGAAGGATCTCTCTGTGCAGAGGAGATGGAAAGCACTAATTTGGCGTGAGAGGAAGGACAAAACGGGGAAGAATGTCAACGTGCTAAAACCTCACAAGAAATTCCAGTTTATGTTCCCATCATTTCAAAAGGAAGATCAGGAAATAATGAAAATGTACGTTATGATGTTATAATAATCTGAATAATCACTTAAGGCTTTGTCTAGGTGACCAAAGAGAGAAATCTGTATACTCAGCTTGCCAGCTCTGGCCTGAGGGGAGACCAGATGTTTCCACGCTCCATGGCCTTGTCATGCGTCAATAAGATACTGTCGCCTTTCGGAACATTCAAGTTTCTTCTGTAATCTGTCTGTTCATACTCAAATTCATAGTAAAATCCCATTTTGGGGTTCATCCACCTCGATCTGCGACTTACTGTCTCACCTCTTGCATTGCAATGAAAGTAAACTTCATGAAAACTGAAGAGAGCTTCAAGTCCTTACTTTCAGTCTTACTCAGAGACATGGATAAATGTAAATAACATATTTTTCCACAACAAAAGGCACAGATCTTCAAAGCCCCAGATGAGTGCTGCCCCCCCTTACATGTCACAATTTATGAGACAAGACTGAAAACGTGGGATGGTATTTAACAGCAGCCTCAGTGTGGCTGGTCATCTGCCTCACTGGTCGGGGGGGGTCTGAGATGACGGGAAAGAAACCTTGAAACAGATTAGTTCAAGGATATCTGCCTATGGCACAAGCAAGAAGGATATTAATTGCAAAAATAATGATATATGTGAGAAGACTAAAGTGAAGCGAGGGAGGAAAGATCCCAGTACATCGTGGGAGGTCTACCAGCAGTCTAGGCATAACTAAAGGAATGTTTTATATCTAATTTAAAGGCAGAGAGGGTTCCAGTTTCCTGAATACAAACTAGCATCTGGGTTCCACAAGAGAGGGGGGCTGGTAACTGAAGGCTCTGTCATTCTGCTTTTGAAACCGTTAATAGTCCTGCAGTCAGAGGAGATAAATGCTCCATCCAGATAGGATGGAACTATGAATTCTATATTGTAAGTCTCTCTAAGATTAGGCCCCGAAGCACTTTATTCTGCATGTGAAGAGAACAGTTTTTATTCTGTTCAGAATTTAACAGTTAGTCAATGAAGAGAAGCAGAGATTGTGGAAATGTGACCTCTCCTGCACGGTCTTTCCTCAAGAATTTAATTCAACATCAGAAAATAGTAAGTTCATTGGTGTATTGATATCATATTCCATTGTTCTACAAAACTTATAACTTATAATTTTTAGTGTTATTTATTTTTGCTTTGCCATTATTGTCCTTAAACATTTCATAGATGCTGCATGTGGACAACATTTGGTGTTGCAAAATGCTGCAAAAACATAAAATGTTCTATTACCATTAGGGCGTGTCTCATGTCTGCAAAAATGCAACTACATTCAGCCTAATCCACGTCTTAGTGCAGTTATTGCTTACCACATTTGAATTAAGGTCCCTGCTTAAATAGTTCAGAGAATTATTATTCAGAGTATTGGGGAAATTGGATTAATGGAGTCCTGTTGTCCAAGTCAGTGCGCTCACTGGAATGTGACTAAATTGGGCTGTATTCAATTTTACTGCTTGGAACTTGCTTGATTTCTGAGAAATGTGCATTAATGGAAAAAATATGCTTTTTTTCTGCTTGAGAGATATAATTCACCATTTGAAGTGATAACCTGCATTGAAAAATTGAAAAAACACAGCCCTTTCACTGTTTCTGTGGCTGCCTTGGTCTTGAAATATGTGTTCCCACGAACTGATGCGATTTACAGGGTTCTGCCCTCTGTGTCTGTATTTGCTGTGTCTCAGAAGTATCACATTGATCTCAAAAGAGACACACCCCACAAAAAAGGCAGGTGGACAGACGTCGAGCGTCTGACTCCACCTGCTTCGGCCTCCTGCGAGGAACGCAACTGTAAACGCATGGTTGAAAAGGGAGCTCTCGTACTACCCTAAACACATGTAAATCAAAATGCATCAGACTTAATTAAGACTTCAGGAAATTGTGTATAATATGTGTATATTTGCATCATATGTCTTCTTTAAAAACCAGTGTGTCAATCCAATATCAGCCTTGACTCGCCGACATGTGCCGTTGAGCCACTCGGTACCAAATATGAGCAAGAGAATTTATTAAAGGCTGTCCTGACATTTCACTGACTTCATCAATGTCTGTCAGACTTGAATTATTTAGTGAAGAACCCTTTTTGTACGATAAGAAGACGAGGTTTTTGCTGAGCATGATTAACATGTGTTGATGTTCCTTCCTTTGTAGTGTTTGGCAGCCAGCTTCTCTCTCCTTGGAGATGCAAACATTCGGTTCACGTTGAACAAGACACAAGAAAAGAGTGGGAGCTTTGAGACATGCAATTGCCTGGTAGCTAGGCAACCCAAGAGAGCTGCTCTAGTAGACCTTGAGATGTCTCCCATAATATTGAAAGCAAGTGTTTCAGCTTGGAAGGTAGCAGTGACTCAGGACTCCTTTCTTTTCAGAGAGGTGCCACTTGATGGGATGAATCATAATTTGTGGTGAATGCATTTGGAATAAGAAACAAATAAATACATAAATAAATAGGTGTCCTCCTAGTCTTCCAGGAAACAGAAAGCTCTGTTTTGCTCAAAAGACATTTCATTAGGAATTAATTAATCACCATGCCCGTAATAAATTAGTCCCCATTGAAAACCCTTCGGAATATGTGCCCTGCTTCTTTATGTCTCATCTCTGACCCATCTAGTTGGAACCTTGAATGAGAAGGAAAAGGATGGATGAACGTCTCACCTCTGTTTTATTATTCATAGCTGTTTGGCTTTACAACGCGGACATCTGAAACCCTTTGCTCTCGCTCGTACACAAATGCCTGGCTTTGTGGGACTCGGTGTCTGCCAGATAAAAGCAAAGCAATGTGATTCACCTGTGGCAAGAGGAGTCCTTTGCTTTTAGGGGTTGCTCACCCAGACACGATGCGAGTTCAAAGAATCCTCACTGCAGAAAGGGAAGCAGAAGTCCGGACACTGACATGGAGAGGGCCACGTAGGAGGGGAAGAGAGAAGAAGAGGTGTCAGAAGAGGACAGAAGAAGAGAAGAAGGGAAAGCAGTCACACAGGAAATGAAGACAGGGTGGTGCAGAGAAAGAGTTTGGGGTGGAGGGATGGGGATGGGGTGGAGGGTTGCGGTGGGGGATAGCAGCTCAGCCAGCTATGAGAACAACAACAACGTGGGCACTCAAGTGGAATATTTTTCCAACATCATAGCAGGAGAGCTTCAGAGTGCTTCTGTTATTAGTTTTGGTTGTATTGCTGAGCCTTCTCGTCTGTTAGGGGAACAAATGGCCTTTGGTGCTGTACCTTTCTTCTCCAGTGAAATATTAAATACAGTAGAATGAAAAATATTTTCATTTAAATAATAATTTTTGTCTCATTTGTTTTTTTTTTTTGTTTTTTTAATTGCTCTTTCCAAGCTGACTTATGACAACAAGGAATATAAAATAATTATACATGTTCGAGTTGAATTTACTCCAGTCTTGCAATATCAAACCCCCACTCCTTAAATCATTCCCTGGTTTAAAAGTTTTACATTTTTAAGTCATAGCATGGATGTTTTTCTTTCCTCGCTGTATTCATTATGAGATAAGAGAGCAACTGAAGTGATGCTGTAACTTTGAAATCTCTGTCAAATCTTCCAAAGATTTTGTTCCTGTATAATTAACCATCAAAGGAAATATCTTTTTAATCATTATACACATCCTCTGGGAACACTTCAACTCGCTTTTAGCTTTTTCCTAAAGATGCAGTTGAAAAAAATAAGCATAGGCACTAAATCCCAAGACTGGTAGATTGATTTCTATTTAAAATACCATTGCATCTTTAGGATTATGTACATAGCTTCTTGCCTATGACAAAAGGTTGTAGGTCTTGAGTATAAGTCAACTTGCATTGTGAGAAAAAAGGAAGAAAAGCATCAGTGGTGTAGATATCCATTAATATATACATTAATGATGTGTGCTTTGATGGAGCTTGATTTGGGGCTCGAGCTCAGCCCCGCTAACATTGTCCAAGATGAGCAGTACATCCTGGACAGGTCACCAGTCCATAACAGGGTAATATGGAGAGACAAATATCAAAAGATGCTCACACTGACATCTATGAGCAATTTCAAATCACCAGTTAACCAACCATGCATGTCTTTAAACTGTAACGGGAGACTGAAGCTCCTCAGTAAACCCACACAGGCACAGAGACAACATGTTCTGCTGTGAGAAAGCGCCCCAGCCAGTAAACAAATTTGAATCCAATCCACTGTGTAGCACTAACCACTGCACAATCCTGCTGCCCCAATTTGTTTAAAAGTTAAAATGGGAGCAATGGTTATATAGACATGATGGTTAGTGCTCACACAGCAGGAAGGTTCCTGATACGAATCTCAGCTGGGACATTTCTCTCCATGCTTGCATTGTTTAAGCTGTCTGACTTCCTCCCACAGTGCAAAAACATACATTTTGGGCAAATCGCTGATTCTAAATTCACTTCAGGGGTGAATATCAGCATGCATGTTTGTTCCTCATTTGTGTCTGTGTGTCTCTGTGATGTACTGGTGATCTGTATAGGGTCCCGCCTCTTGCCTACAGCCCCCCCCCCCCCCCCCCCCTTAATAATGTGAAGTGGATGCAAAAAATGAATGAGGCAGAACTCGCTAGGAAAATATGTATCCAGTTTAGGTTTGTGTAAACTCCCATATGCTTATCATTCACACATTCCTTAGTTAAAGGAGCCTGTTGTCGCCGAAGCTACAGTTTGTAAGAAAACAGGGTCGGTCCTGGCATTGTTAGAGCCCTGGGTAAGATTCTGGACTGGCACCCCTGGCCCAGCCAAGCAGTAAAGACCCTGACTAATATCGCTATTATTAAAACACTTATTATTCATAAAATATATAGAACATTTTAATTGATGAACAATAATTAGAAAAAAAAACAGAAAAAGGTATTAATATAAGTCAGGAAATGTGTTATTAAATAACAGTACAACTAATATCTGATAAAAAATTTAAAAAATAATATTTCAAATTCTAAAATGTATAATACAATTTTGACAGCAGTTAATGATCAAGGTATTACCAAAAAAAAAATAAAAATTAAGACATCGGCAAGTAGGCAATGTAAACTGACTGGCTAAATAAAAAAAAAAAGAAAAAAGTAACCAGTTGGATTTAGCTAAGCACTTCCCACTGGTAAAGTATTGCATTGATTGACACGTTTCAGCTGCAACAAGTTTGGGGAGCTGACTACCTGATGAATGACTGCATTCCTTCCATCCATTGATTTTTCTTTCCTCTTGGCACCGGCATATTCCAAAATGACAAAGCAAGGATGAAGGACTTGTTCAGGGTGTAAGAGATCCTGATTTGAACCCCATTAAGAATAATTGTTGTGTACAGTGTTAAAAGTAAATGATATTTAACAAAAATAAAAATGTCTTTTTGTCTTTTTTTATTAAGAAAATGTGAAAAATCTCTGATGGACTGGCGACCTGTCCAGGGTGTACCCCTGCCTTTCGCCCAAAGAGAGCTGGGAAAAGCTCCAGCAGATCCCCGTGACTCTGCGTGGGATTAAGCGGGAATAGATAATAAATGGATGGAAATGGGAAAAATTGATGACCAATCAAATACAAGTTAGATGGAGAGCTTTACCTCTCAAAATAAAATTGTAAAGTGGTAGGTGGAAAGACTGGTGACAGGGAGCTTGTTGGTTTGAGGTAGATTGAGAGGATATCTCTTCTTAGCCAGAGGGTCTGTTTGAGGTTATATTGACAGAGCGGTTGGCTCATCTTTTCTGCAGGGAGCGAGTTAAGAGGGGATGGATGAAGAGACTGAAGTTCCCTATAATACCGTAATTAATGAACCTCACAATGATGTGTTTGGGGTACCGACTAACATGCTGACCAATGATCTAGTCCTCTGACCATCTCATCTCAGTGCTGCTACCTACATCTGTTTATGTAGTCATCTCTGTATTTCATGTACTAACAATGAACCAGTCAGCATATGAGTGCTGAAATTCTTAGTGCTAAAGCTGGTGGATAATAACGATTTATACATTTTGTCTAGTGTAGTGTTGCCAGGGTGTATAAACAGTGGCAAGGAAAAACTCCACTTTGAGGAAGAAACCTTGAGCAGGACCTGACTCATAAGGGTGGACCTTCCTGCCAAAGGTCAGCCAGGTAAAGAAAGAAAAAGAGAGGGGAGACAGGACAGAGAGAGGAGAGCACAACTGGCATTGTAATAGATGCTATTCAAATAAAATTGAATTGAATTCTAAGACAGTTTGATATAATCCAATGCAGTCCACTTATGAATCCAACATATTCCGTTTTATAATTCGGTTCATTCCACTCATCTTCAATTCAGTATAATCGTATTCACATGAGGCCAGTTCGCAACAAATGGTCTCCCTATGGAAACCAACAGATCACGTCGAATCCTGAGCGGGGACTGCAACTGCAACACACTACACAGCATAGCGTGAAGCAGGCATGGCTGTCGCTCAGTGTAAATGTGTGGGTGGAGGACAGGATAAGACTTAGATGGCAGTGTGATCACGCTGGTCATGAAAAGAAACAAAACCTTAACAACATTATTAGCTGTGTCCCACATAAATAGTGATATGGGGGTGGGGGGTCCAAAATAGAGGATACGCTCAGTGGGGTTAACCGGAGATTTATAACTCTCTGGTCCGACTGTGTGATTGCGTTCAGTTCTGTACACTTCTGCACACATGCTTCAACAGTACAAAGGATCAAGAGGAAGAGCTGGACGTTTAAAGACCCAGTTCGACTGTATTTGTTGGCACCTATAAACAAAAATCACACAGCGCAGGATGGTCATTTAGTCTGAGCCAAGTTAAACAGAGTAGGACGTGCATTTGCGTGCCCAATCCTGTGTTTGCCAAACACAAATAATGTAAACTCAACAGCAGAATAACCCAACTAGAAACATGATTTCAACAGCCATCACCTCGAATCTATGTTTACAGTCAGGAAGATCTATTCTTAACCTCAGACCTCGCTGCTAATGTCCATTGTGCATTTTACCACAGTTTAAGACATACTGATGCTCATAAAAGAACTGGAAATGCAAATGTATTCCTTTTGTGAGTCTTGCTGCTCCATTGTTGTTGCAGATTTACCATCTGTGCTAACTCACTTTGGGCTCTGAAGAAATCACGTTTGGCTCATGAATGATATAATTTCAGGCAAGAATTCTGTGCTGCTGCAGACAAGATTCAAAGACTGTTGTCAGGCTGCTTGTTGAACTCAGCCAAGGAAGCAAAGTTGAACTGAGTGGCCCCGGTCTCCTCTCCTGGGGAGGCGCTGGCATGTACGAGACCGACGGCAGTCTGCTCTCCTCAGAAGCTGGGACAGAAGAACAAACTGAACTCCTCCCATGAGATTTTTTTTATCTTTGTAATGTGTGGATATAGCTACCTCTGCACTGTATGGTTGTTGACTTTCAGAGTAAAAGTCCAGTTGAACTTACAAATGAGCAAATTCATGTGTGAAGTCCCCAGCAGGGGGCTTAGTCATGAAATCTTTGTAAATCTAAGTAGACTTATACATTATTCACCTCCTTTCTAAAAACATACTCCAGATTCACGACCGCCGTGCAAAACTCAGATTTGGTCCTAAGAACATCAGTACGTTCATGAACCCCCGTAAAGGTGCATCTTCAACCTGAAGGTTGAAGACATGTTAAATAAGGAAACAAGAAAAGAAGAGAAATTGTTCTGATGTGGCGATAGAGGTCATTTTCACTGGTGTGGAGCAAAGAAAAGATATTTTATTTTCCTTCATTAGTAGGCTTTGGTTGTGACAGGGCTGTGGAAAGGCATGGACTTGGAGAAGTGATTTATGCAGTCAATACACTTTCCTCTGTTCAATGAAGCATCCAAGTGGTGAAGTGAAAATGGTTTGATATAAGTTGAATGCAAAGAAAAGCAAAATAGCAAAAACATAGAAAAAAACTCTGCTGCAGACAACCACATTCCCTCGGTAATCTGAAAGACCTCTTTATTAGGACTCACACAATGCAGACACAGCAAACTCCAAAGAAAAACGTATAGCTCTTCCAGTGTGTGTTATATTGCTATGAACTGTGGCAGCCAGGACATGTATTCTTTTTACAACCATTTTAAGAATTGATTGGTAAAAATACAATTCAACATGCAGTTATTACCTTAGTTTTAGGTTCTGGACACAAAGGGAACTTTCAGAAACCATTATATCATGGATTTTTTCAAAATTCATTCATATATTTATTGTGAATTATAACCAATTGTTGTTTCACCTGCTGCTCCTGAACTATGTGAAATTTCCATTGATTATAAATGTGTTATATTTCTAATGTATTCTTGTGCTTAAAACATACATTTTGAAGGTATCTGTATATGATGGAAAAAAAACAAAACAAAACAAAAAATTGTGTTGTAAAGTCTGACATTGAAAAGCGATATTTCTGAGCCCTCCTGATTTACACGCGCTCTACGGTGGATTTTGTTCGTACCTACAAAAACTGCGGCTCACGTTTCATGAATGAGGGCCAATGTTAGTAATTTATCTAGATAAGTGCTTCCAATGTATATAACTCTTAAAATAAAAAAAAAAAAAAAGGCACAGGATACATATAAAGTACTTCTTATCGGCATGCATTCATCTTCCATTTGTTTCTTGTCTGCCAACTGCTGACCTGTTTTTATCAAAACATAAAAATATGCATCGTGCTGGTGCATTATTTTTCACACCGTGTCATGTAAATTTTCTTGTAGCTTGATGAAAAATGCAGCCTGGCAATCTTCTGTCTGGAAGATCAGCAATTATTTTAGCAAACAGCTGGAGTTCTGACTGATGCGGTCTAGTATGTCTTAATTATCTGCCATTCAGCAGAGCTTGTCATAAAGAACAAAACACTATTGATCCTTTGGTTACAATAGCTGGCTGCAGTAGAATCAGACGGTTTTACTGATCATCACAAATGAATCACAGTTAACAACAAGAAATAAACAAAGGAACACTGTTGCTGGATGAAAATAATCTCTCATGTACATCTTTAATTATACACACAGCACCAGACTATAAGGGTCAAAAGTTTATAAAAACTGACTCAGGGCTTAAAGTGTTGAGCAGCACTGTCAAAACTTGTTTAGTGAAGACAACAAAGGAATTGTATGTCTGCAAGATGGAGCAACAAGAGAAGAATAAAATTAGGTTTTAATGCGATGTAAAATATTCAAAATGTGCGACTGCACTGATTTTTTTTTCATAAAATAAAAAACCTTTTTTTTCTTTGTAAAAACTTACAAATCTTCATAGACTCTTAGACAAGAGCCTCTGCATAAGATATAAGATTTTCACTAATTACAGAATTTCTCAACAATCTACATTGGTAACAATGATGCAACAAACTTGCAAGCGAGCCTAATTAAAAAGAACCCAACAGCAATCATCTCCATGAACCTTTCACTGACTGATCTCATAACTTGAAAATATGCCAGCGTGGTCTAGGGAGACTAAAGACAGCAAGCCAAGTGTAGCCAAGGCAAAACTTCCCATTTTAAATAGAGTCGTAAATTATAAATCTTCACAACTGATGTCACTGGACCTTAAGTGTGACACCTATATTTAAGATGCACACAGTACATGCCTGCATTTACAAGGAAAGTTGTCTGTTCCTGAAATAACCTCTCGTTCTAAACCATAACTGGCTTAAAACAGAAACTTTAAATAAATTGGATTTGGAATGTTTTTCTATATTTTTGGACGTATGCAACATATCGCAACAATGAATTCTCATCCCAGATGTGGTTATAAGCTTACGTTTTTGACAGTGCACTGAGGAAGGAGTGATCAGCTTCTGCTTTGTGCAACCCATCAACCCACACTTTGATGGACCAACACCAGAGATGATGTTGCATAATTTTTGTTGTTGCGGTTTCTCTGGAGGACAATGTTTTGTTTATGGTCCTGCTTCACATCTCCAGATCAGATTCATGTCCGAACATGTAGAACATGCTGGATTTTGCTCTTGTCGTTGTTGAAAACATGAGGAATGTCTTGGTTTGGAGCTCTACCTTCTGGTACAGACAGGCAACAGGAGCCGGGTGCATTTACGAGGCACCCCCCCCACCCCTTACAGAAAACAGAAATTTCAACCATTCAGAAGACACATAAGACATAATGACAAACTTTTTTGAGGTATGATGAGTGTAACGTTAATGTTGAAATAATCACAGAAAGATGGTACAAACATCCGAGAACGTTTGCAGTGTTGAGCTCAGAAGGTGCGCATGCGTCAACCTGCGTGCAGCCTGTTGCAGTCGCTCCGAGGAACTTTTTATTCTTTCTAATTTTATTGTTCTTTCTTGTTAAACTTTTAACTTTTTATACTATTTATTTAACTTAACACCCCCCCCCCAACTGGAATATGCGAATCATAAAAGTGATTGCATTTTTGTTCGCCGTAATACTGTTATGGACCGGTGTCGCGGCGCAACGAGTCAACGGCGAGCGGATTGTTTACTCCAGAGATCAGCTGATCGACCTGAGACCGGTCGGTCTCTTGGAAAGAACGGTAGAGGTCCCGGCAGAACTTTGGAGAAAAACGCACCGAGGGCGCAGGGGAGGACTTAAGCAGCGAAAGAAGAACGACAGACGGAGACTGCGGAGGTTAGAAAAACGGAGGTTTAAGACGAGTCTCCCCTCCGTCATCATGGGTAACATGAGGTCCCTGGGCAATAAGATGGACGAGCTGACAGCGCTAGCCCGGAGTCAGAGGGAGTATCAGGAATGCAGCATCATGTGTTTTATGGAGACATGGCTGCACCAGGATGTTCCCGACGACAACGTCTCCATCGCGGGGTTTCACACAACTGTACGGCCGACAGAGACTGCGCCAAGCGGCAAGCGGAAAGGTGGGGGCCTCGCCGTTATGGTGAACCACAGATGGTGCAACCCCGCGCACGTCACCATCAAGGAGCGCATCTGTGACCCGAACGTGGAACTTTGTGCTGTCGGACTTAGACCGTATTATCTGCCCAGGGAGTTCTCACTGGTCATCATGGTGGCTGTTTATGTTCCCCCCTCTGCAAACCCCACGTCGGCAAGTGACTCCATCCACTCTGCCATAGCCCGGCTACAGACTCAGCACCCGAGTGCATTCATTGCTATCTCGGGTGACTTCAATCACATTACCATGGACACTTCACTCCCCACATTCACACAGTATGTAAACTGCCCCACCAGAGAGGAGATAACTATTGATCTGCTGTATGCTAATGCCAAGGAGGCATACAGCTCCTCTCCCCTCCCCCCACTTGGTAGGTCAGACCACAACCTGGTTCACCTCAAACCCTGTTACGTGCCTGTTGTGAAGAGCCAGCCCACAACAACAAAGACAGTAAGGAGGTGGTCTGACGAGGCCTATGAGGCACTGCAGGGGTGCTTTGAGGTGACTGACTGGCAGACACTCTGTGAGCCGTATGGAGAGGACATTGATGCGCTCACAGAGTGTGTAACGGGGTACATCAAGTTCTGTGTTGACACCATCGTCCCACCGGAGACTGTCCTTTGTTATCCAAATAACAAGCCGTGGGTGACAAAGGAAGTCAAAGTCATCCTCAACAACAAGAAGAGGGCCTTCACAGCTGGCAATAGGGAGGAGGTGCGAACCATCCAGAGGGAGCTGAGGGTAAAGATCAAGGAGGCTAAACGGAAGTACAGGAGGAAGCTGGAGAGGAAACTCCAGCAGAACAACATGAGAGAGGTCTGGAGTGGAATGAGAACCATCACTGGCTTCAGACCTACCAGCAACGTAGGAGTTGGGGGCAAAGTGGACTGGGCGAACGAGATGAATCTGTTTTTTAACAGATTTGACACAGTGACCCCGGCTTTCCCCCCCATGGGCTCCTCTGCTGCAGGTCTGCAGTTAGCACCCACTCCACTCTCTCTTCCTCCCCCCTCCTACAACCCCTCTCCTCCAGAGATGGCCCCGTGCACACCTCCTCCCCTGACATGACACTCTCCAACACCACACCTCCACCCTCCCCCCCACCGGACACCTCCACACTTCACATCAGTGCTGACCAGGTGAGGACACAGCTGAGGAAACTCCACACAGGCAGGTCTGCAGGCCCTGATGGTGTGAGCCCCAGGGTGCTGAAAGCTTGTGCCCCCCAGCTGTGTGGAGTGCTGCACTACATCTTCAGCCTGAGCCTGAGTCTTCACAGGGTCCCTGTGCTGTGGAAGACGTCATGCATCGTTCCTGTGCCAAAGACGCCGCGCCCCAGCGGATCCAAGGACTACAGAGACCCGTGGCACTGACGTCACACATCATGAAGACCCTGGAGAGACTCATCCTGCAGCAGCTCCGGCCCATGGTCCAACCTCTGCTAGACCCCCTCCAGTTCGCCTACCAGCCCCGACTAGGAGTAGAGGATGCCATCATCTACCTGCTCAACCGTGTCTACGCTCACCTGGACAAGCCGGCGAGCACTGTGAGAGTCATGTTTTTCACTTCTCTAGTGCATTTAACACCATCAGGCCGGCTCTACTGGGTGAGAAACTGACAACGATGCAGGTGGAGCCCCCCCTGGTGTCCTGGATTGTTGATTACCTGACTGGCAGACCACAGTAATGTGCGTCTGCAGAACTGTAGGTCAGACATAGTGATCAGCAACACCGGGGCACCCCAGGGGACCGTCCTCTCTCCCCTTCCTCTTCACCCCTATACACCACGGACTTCAGCTACTGCACAGAGACCTGCCACCTTCAGAAGTTTTCTGATGACTCTGCAGTAGTTGGATGTATCACTAAGGGCGAGGAGACGGAGTACAGGGGTGTGGTGGACAACTTTGTCACGTGGTGGGAGCAGAACCATCTGCAGCTTAACGTGGCAAAGACCAAGGAACTGGTGGTGGACCTGAGGAGGACCAGGGCTCCAGTGACCCCCATCTCCATCTGTGGGGTCAATGTGGATTCAGTCGAGGAGTACAAGTACCTAGGGGTGTACTTGGACAGTAAACTCGACTGGACAAAAAACACAGACATCCTCTACAGGAAGGGCCAGAGCCGCCTCTATTTTCTGAGGCGGCTGAGGTCCTTCAACATCTGCCGGACAATGCTGCGGATGTTTTATGAGTCGATGGTGGCCAGTGCCATCCTCTACGCTGTTGTGTGCTGGGGCAGCAGACTGAGGGTGAGGGACGCCAACAGACTCAATAAACTCATCCGCAAAGCCAGCCACGTGGTTGGGGAGGAGCTGGACTCTCTGACAGTAGTGTCGGAGAGAAGGATGTTGTCCAGAATAAGAGCCATACTGGACAACTCCTCGCATCCTCTCCATGAAGGGCTGGCCAGACAAAAAAGCACCTTCAGTAATAGACTCATTCCACCTCGATGCACCACAGGAAATCATTCCTGCCAGTGGCCATCAAACTATACAACAAATCACTCTAAATCTGTAAAATCTGTATTATCTCTGTATGTCCGTTTACACTAGGCTACTTTTCTTTTCTTTTTTCTTTTACTATTGGACAGGGTATTTTGAAATCCCTAATTTGTAATTTGTAAATTTGTAATTTTTTGTACATTGGGATTGCACATGTGGGCCAGAGTTATTTAGTCTAATTTGTTATTCTTATATATTTAATTCTTGGTAAGGTGTAGTATTTAAAGTGTTAATTTACTTTTTTATATGTAGAGTATTGTTGTTTTTATAGGATGGAGCACTGCAACGAAAGAATTTCCCGCAAGGGATTAATAAAGTATTTTCAATTCAATTCAATTCAATTTACTTCACTGAAGATGTGGGAGCACTGATTTGGAGCACCATGACAGATATCATGCAGTGTATATGGGCCATTAGTCGTCCCTTTGTCATGTCAACTGTAAGTCTATGACTATTGTTGTTGATGTGTCATATAGGGTCATAAAACGAGACACGGCGTTATCACTGGAGAGAACCAGGAGATGGGAGTCTGAAGTTATTTTGAGTCAGAGGGGAGACCGTCAAATATTTGTTCAACCTAAAATAAAGACAATATTGTAACATGTAAAGAAAAAAAATATTTGATATTCCTTTAATACATTCGGGCAATGTATGTGAGGAAAGGTTAAGATAATTATGCATCATCATCTGCATCATTCATATAATTGTAATGAGTGATCAGTCAGGACAAATGTTAATACACCTGCATTATCCATTAATACTGAAAAAAGAGCCGAGGTGGCACTATTAATTAGCATATAAGAAAAAAAAAGCCTGCAGTTATGTATAAGCTAAACAGCCGACACCTGGAACCACTGAACCCTGTGATGCACAGCATTTCTTTCTTTAACATGGAAATACACAGGCAGCAGTGGTATTTTTTTAACAAAGCGGGTGACTCAGACTGCCATTATGATGGAACTATTCACCAGTGAACACTTCATACCCATCCATTCATGCACACGTAATGAGCTCAATGGGTAAATAAATAAATAAATAAAAACAGTGGACATTTTTCTCTCTGTGAAATATAAAACTATAGATTCTTGTCACTCAACAGTAACATTTTAAACAACACATTGTAGTGGATTAGATCAGCTGTAATCTTTATGTAACCACTTTTTGATGTGTCACTGTAAAAATAGTCATTTGAAAAAGTCCAACTTCCTGAATGTACTTGAAGAAACAAACATTAGTGTATTCTGATTGGAAGACAACTGCTAATCAGAAAGTCAGTGGTTCAATTCCTGCCCTTGTGGTCCTTGTGTCAAAGTGTCCTTGGGCAAGATGCTGATCCCAGCAATGCCTCCAATGCATTCATTAATGTGTGGATCAACTCAGTAGAAGAATCTGGTCTCTTAAGCCTCAGAAAGTGTTGTGTTGATCGGTCAATGTGGTTTCTATTGTTAGAATGCTTTGAATTGTTTTTTTTTTCCTCTCCAGCTTCCTGCTGAGGCAAAAAATCATTATAATGAAAAAGCACAATATAAATGCAGTCCATTTATTTGAAAAGCAAAAAACACCTTCGTCATCACAAGGCTGTCAGAGTAACTGAAAACTGGTAACAAAGCTGTATTGCTCGGCCAATTTCAAGGGATGACAAGAAACAAGAAACTGCAATTAATGCAATGTTGACGTTTTTCTTTCATGATTCAATGTGGATGTAGTCTGCTGAATGTTAAATAAATGCTCAATAAAGATGTCAGACATCAGGTGACCAAGCTTCCTTGCTGGAGCCTGGATGGATCACACCCAGGATTTTTTCCACCCAGTCTGTTGCTGGAGGCATATCACACTTATCTGTTGTTGGCCTCCTGGCTCTGGCACCCTTTCCCCGCATCACTCTTCTCAGGTATTCAGTGTGAGGTCTTCCAAAGTATTCATGTGTCCACCAAGGACCGGATCTCTCACCATTTTCCCAGACAAGAGCCAACGTCACATTGGTGCTGCTACCAAATTAAAAAACTCCAATAAAACTTTTTTTTTTTTTTTGGGAGGGGGATACTGTGACATCACAGACACTTGTGGTGCTACCACCATCATTGACTAGAGTGGCAGCGACTTCAGCGTTGCAGGCGTGTCACGCAGCACTTCCCCCATTTCAAGGGATTTGTCTGATTTTATGTCATGCTTCAAAAAAAAAAAAAAAAATTGAAAGTCTTCACACTTATTAGTCCAAACATCATAGATCTAATCTTTCTTAATTTTAGTTCCGTATTTATTTATTCATCTGCTTTTCTCTGTTCAAGGTCATACAGGGCTGGAGCTTATCCCAGTTGTCACTGGATAAGACATAGATTCTACCCTGAAAATATAAAATCATATACAGTCAGTTATAACATTGTGGTATTTTAAGATATGCTATATCAGGGGTGTCAGACTCATTTTTCACTGAGGGCCACATCAGCATCGTGGTTGCCATCCAAGTGCCAGATTGACAGCATGAAATGTAACAAAATGCAATGTAAATCAAAATAAAATTAACTGCACCTTATTATATTGTTAAATAACTGTTTCTGCATTTATTATGTGTCAAAGTTTCAAATATTTAACTCATTATTATATTAAACCCAGGTTTTGTGGTTGTAAACCTACTCTGGCACAGGTGATGTTTACAGAGTCCGTTGCCATGGTAACGGACTCTGTAAACATCGCTCAGCGTATCCATTACCTTGGTTTCAGAAGCGAAAGCGGTTCTTTGTTTTTCTTGTAGGCTAAATTTAGCATACTCAGCACCGTGTTTGTTGTCAAAATGCCAATGTAGATTAAACTCTTTCACGACTGACACCACCTTATAACACAAAAGACAGACTGTTTTTTCACGTTGAGGTACAAACTTGTATTCGTTTTCCCATCGTTCATGAAACTGCCCTCCTCTCAATTTCTCTTTTCTTGGGCATATTTGGAGGTTAGTTTGTACAGGTTTTTCTTAAGATCTTAAAAACTGTCTTGATGTCTTGCTCATGGTGAGATACTGTTATCGTTGTGGGTGATGATGAAATGCATTGTGGGAGATGTAGTTTATTGTCAATATGCGCTTTAGAGCGGTGTAAGCTTATTTTAAGTCTTAAAATTTTGGTTTAAAATTTAAGCCAATAATGCACAAGCTCTCAAGGGCCACATAAAATGACGTGATGGACCACATTTGGCCCGCGGGCCTTGTGTTTGACACGTGTGCTATATTGTTATGTGGTATAAGTTGGACTAAAAATTGTGAAAGCATACCACATTTATTGACCCATATTAATCTTTTTTTTACCATTGGGAATGAATCACAAAAGTCATTCAACTGTGAGAGTTTCTGTGTTTACTGTTGGTTAGAATTAACAAAGATTAATTTAAATTCATTTTGTAAAAAACAAGCTTCTTTGGTAAGTTGTGCAGCTCACGCTGCTGTCATTGTTTCCCTGTTGAACTCTGCAAATAGCAAGTGTTTTTGGAAGAAAGAACACAATTAACAGCACAAATGTCAATATGTACTGCAAGCAATCCTATGATTAAAAAAAAAAAAAAAAAAGGTTGCTATTTTTTTCTTTGATGTAAAAATCTAGAGCAGCCATTGTGCACATTTAGATTTCAGACAGAATGATTTAAATAACTCCTGCATTTAGCCAGTACCATCACCTTGGGCGATAATATGACATCAGCTTGTGAGGCAGTTAAGGCTTTTCACAGGGCCTGGGAACATGTGATGATGCTGGTGAGTGTTGATGATGATGGCCATGATAGCGCTTGTGCCGATGGCTGTGTGTTTTAGTGTTTCAGTGTGATGAATATCCCCATCCCAGATGGCTGGCTCGCCATGAGACGAAGCACACAAACCCTCTCAAACCAGCATGAGGCTTCCGTGGCCAGCCTGTCCCTATCAAGGTCATCGTCAGCAGAAAGGAAAGCGGAACCAGAAGTGAGTTTAACATCTCCTCTGCTGACAGCTGCAGTTTAATTCTTGCTTTGTGAAGCAGACACACACGGTGTTCAAAGAGAAACAGACTTGAGCTCTGCTTTTACCTTTGTAGAATGTTCCCCAAATTCAGAGATGGTTGTCCTTTCTTTTCTTTCAGGTTGATGAGCAATTCTTTTAACTGCTTCTTTTGAAATTGTTGAATAATTCTGTTCGACAGGCATTTAAAGGATATTAAGATATTCCACAAAGTTTGCACAAATTCCTTTATTGTTCGCTGAAAAGTTAGCAAAAGTCCATTATTTCACATCCTCTTGCACACGCTGCTCTGAAATGACCCAGTAATTCTCTCAGATGCTGGTGCAGCCTGAGGTGTTGAGGGGCATTCAGTCATTAAACTTCCAGTTCACACTGAGCGTTTGCAGAGGTTATCTCAGTTGCTGCAGTACATACCGTATTATGATGCAGAAGACATGCTCCAGTTTTCTTTTAAATACAAAGCTCTGCTTTTAATAGATACTGGCTCCACAGTGCAGTGAAACTACTGAAGGAGGCCATGTGAATTATGTTTATCTCAAAGTTAAGGCTTTACTACCTTGTGGTGTTGAAACAGATGGAGACATAAGTCTTTGTGAGCAGGTTAAGTGAAGGCAGCGGAGTGACTGCAGAAACATCTAAAAACTGAACAATGCTGCACTCAGTTGTGAAGCTGGAAAGATTTTTGTAAAATTTCTGTGGTTTGGATTTAATAGACGGGCCAAAAATCACAGCTCGTAATTCACCAGTGCTATACTAACACTAGTATGACCACAATCCTTCCACACGACAAAAACTAGACAATGGAACTATCCAGTTTTAATGCAGTTCCATTGGTATGAAGTAGAGCGGTCTACATGCCAAATTAATGCTGTAAAATCAGTTGATTCAGGTTCTGTCACAAACCCATCCCAGAGTAAACTTACAATTTCTACACCAAGGTCAGAACTGAGTAAGCTTGTGTCCTCACCATTACTGTGGTGGTACCCCTACTGTATGTTCACACTATCCGCCACATCTGATTCAATGGTTCACATTATCAGTTATATTAGGGATGCACGATAATTATCGACCCAATAACTATTGGGTCGATTTTCTCAGTAAGGAAAATCAAGAATACCCCCTCATACCAGAAAACAACTTGTTAACTCGGTCATTATTTTGGTAGTTCCTAACTTTAATTGATATTCCCAGTATTTTCTCACATGTTACACATACAAAATAGAAAAAATAGAAAAGGCTGAAAGAACGACTACCAAACGAGGGAACGGAGGAATTTACATTACACCTTGAATGCAGCATTGCGGCACAGTGCGTTGATTAAAAAATAAAAAAAACATGGAGGCGACTGCATGGAACTTCGTTCAAGTTTCAGAAAAAGATAGTTTGCTGGTTATTTGTGGCAAATGCTCCAAGCGAAGGAGGGAAAAATAGCACAAACTTTAATACGTCAAACCCGACCAGCCACCTGAAACATAACCGTCGCTTCCATGGAGTTTTGAAATCGTGCTAACATGAGCTAACATGAGCTAACGTGGGCAAGCAAACACCAAGTCTCATCTCCGCTCTGCTCCCCTCTCCTCGCCATCATCTCTCTCATCTAAAGCTTCCATGAGATTAGAAAAAAAAAACTACCGAACCTCATTTACTTTAATTAAAGGCATTCATTTGAACGGAATCACAAGCCAAAATCCTTTAAACATATTTTTTTTTGTTACTATGGAGTGCACTTTTGCAGTTTATTCACACAGACAAGTCTAACTTGTGTCAGTACATTATGAAATGTGCATTATTTTTTATTGTCATTAAGGAATGCATTTTTTCAGTTAGTAATTCTGATGCATGTATTTCCATCAATTCAATGAGCCTTTATTTTTTATATCAGTCAGTAATGAACCTTATTTAAGTTGATGTGAGATATCAAATAGGTTTGTTTGATAGCTTTATGAAAATGTTTGAGAGGCCTGCCAATAATTTTTCATTGGAAAAAATAAATTTCTCTTAATTTAAAGAGTCAAAACTGTTTTTGGTTTTGTTCATAGTATTGATGTAATGATCTTAAGTATATGTGTGTTTATCGGTTATCGGTATCGGCCTTTAGGAGCTGAAAGTTATCGGTTATCGTATCGGTTTTAAATGACAGTTATCGTGCATCCCTAAGTTACATGCATCTTCAAAGTTTAATGTGAACAACAGCTCTCTGAAACTACACACCAGATACCAGACACCCATCACTAAGGACAAGGCTTGAGCACATGGCTTTAAGACACAGAGACCAACAATGGTTCAAAACCCCAGCAGACATTGCAATTTGTCTCCTTTTGCAATGTCTTGGTGTGAGGTGATGCAATCAGTCTTTCACCATTTCTGCACCCCAAAAGACCACCTGGGCTCCCCACTGACACACAGCAGTTCAGGCTGGGCATTAAATACGAATGGCTCCTCTGCATCACTCTCTCTCACCCTAGCACCCACCATCTCCCGACCTTGCCTGCTGCAAAGGCCACTGTGGGTCCCAGTGAGCCCTCTGGTTGGCAGGAACCAGCACGCACTGGTCTGGCTGTGAAGCTGCAACAGAGTGACCTGCTGATGTGTCGACGCTCCTCTACAGGGAAAGAGGCACCCATGCATGCCCCACTGACACGAATGACCACCCCTAAAAGAAGGACAGCCAGGCTGCTGCATCAACGCTGCGTCCCCTCCCCTTACACAAAATGGAGAGAGAGAAAAAGGGAGTTTGAAGCCAGGATAACTGGCAGAGCGTAGTCATCCAGCTGTTTGCTAATACCGAGGGCCAACATGTGTCTCCCCACAACAAATGATACTCTTGATTGCTCCCTGCAGCAACTACAAGGAAGCGACATTCAGACATTAGTTAAAACACCTGTTTTTTTTTTGTTTGTTTGTTTTTTAACACTCGTACTTCAAGTGGACTGGCAGGTCTGCCGTGGTGTGTGTTAGCACAACCGGTTGCTGTATTGTTCCACGCAGCCATATCTTCCCGTCTCATGTTTCAGTTGTGTTTGGATGTTTACGTGTAGTTTAACAGGCATTGGAACCTTAATATAAGGGCTTTTGATTGTCTGTGTCCAATGATACTTTTATAAATGAATGAGCGCTTTTTAAATCCCAACAATACTGTAGTAAAACGGAGCTCTACAAAACAGAGAAAGAAGGATCAGTCTGTGCAAAATGATGCAGCTTGTCCACAATTATGTAGCCACCGCAGTTAACAAATTTCACATTTTACCAGTCCTTAAATCCCTGCCCAGACTATCTGCGTGTCAAAGGAGATATTTCAAAAGTGCTATGTCTTGTCTTTAAATCACTGAATGGCATGGGCCTCAACGCATCTCTAATCTACTTGTATGTAGCCAGATCCACCGGGTCATTTGGGGCAAGTTTCTCAGTGTTCCCAGGATCAGTTTTCAGCCTTTAATTGCCATGCTCGCCACCTGTGGAGGAAGCTGTCCGAGTACCTGAGGTATGCTAAAACAGTCAGCTCTCTAAGTCAGGGCTTAGAGCATAAGCTTAGTATGACTTTCCAGTGAAACTGGGTGTTGTGTGAAAGAGAAAGTGCACTCCCTTTTACCTGAAAGGCTTTAAATACCAGGACATAAGAAGCACACCTTTACTGGATTCATAGAAATGAGCAGAGCAAGATGCAGCCAGATGCTTTTAATCAGATATGTGTGATTAATTGATCATCAGCAGGTGTGAGCACCTCTGTAAAGCACAGTTCAGCTGTTTGGGGGACTGGAGCATTAAGGTCTGCTAACACAATTCCAGAGAGAAAATGATCTTAGAGAAGCAATTGTTTCTGCCCATCAATTTAGGAAGGGTTCTACTAAATTCAATCACAGACAATTTGGAGTACATCATTTTGACATGAGAAAGTGGGAAATAATTTCAAGAAAAATACTGAGGTCTAGAACAGAAAGTCTCTTCTCTCTGAAAAGAATATGGCAACACAGCTTACACTTTTTGAAGCCGTATTTTAACAATCTGCATGACTTCTGGAACAGAAGAACACAAAATGTGAATGTGTGGCCATAATATACAGCCAGATTGATGGTATTATACAGAAAACAGATGATTCTGCTGCTGTGATCTACTAGATTGTGAGGTTAGAGGTCACAGATTAGGCTTTCTCTGACTTTCAAAGATTCAAAAAATGACTTTAACTGTAATACACACAGTTTTCAGGCTGTCTAGCTGTCATCTTAAGAGGGGAACAATTGATTGTGTGTGTGTGTGTGTGTGTGTGTGTGTGTGTGTGTGTGGTGTATGTTATATAAATATATATATATTATATATTTATTAATAATATAATAATCTTTTTTTTTTTTTTTAAAGAGTAAGCATGCCAGTAGCATTTACCCCCCCCTTCCCCCTAAAAAAAAACGTGCAACGTACTGCCAACCTATCTTGCTTACGCAAGCAGAACTTACAGAATTTGTAGATTGAGCTTCTAAACTTCAAGCAGAGAATAACCTGGCTCATGCAACTATCAAGACAAATGGCAATGACATATGACATTCAGAATAATTTTGTACAGGTAGACCTCATGGTTATTTATCTAAGCGGTGACTGAAATATAAAACTCTTACTCACCCACTTATCATCAACTAAGTTTTTTTTTTTTTTTTTTACATTCATGATCTGATTAATGCTAATATACTTCAGATAAATTTAGTAATAATAATAATAATAATAACAACAATAATAATAATAATAATATGGGGGGGTAGCCTTGTTTGTTTTGTAAGGCATCATATGAGTGAGGAGGAAGTTCAGGGAGCAAGAACAAATTGTGCTTCAAAGTCCATAAAATGGCAGTGTTTTTTTTTAAAGATCATCTATTTTATAAATCCTTGAAAGGTTTTTATTTATTTTTTTCTTAAACAAACAAAGTGCTTTCTTGTCAGTTAGTGTGTAGGGATTTACAGTAGCCAGTGCCAACGACCAAAGATAGCTGTCAAATATTTTTTTTTTTTTTTTCCCCCAGCCCCAAAACTCCTCCAAAACTCCCTTGATGCAAATATGAATATAAACATAATTTTTGGTAGCCATCGAAATGTCTGATTCTGTCAACATAAAGGTGTGACAACTTGACAAACTGAGCTGTCTCTTAACTATTCATAAACCCTTCATCCATATTAAAACTGTTGTGATTCAATCACTTCAAACATATTTTTATGCTGCTAAAATTCCATTTGTGACATCTATCACAAACAAACACTACATTTTGTGGCATTACTGTGACACTATCTACCAACAAGCAGTGTGGCAGGACTTTAAATCAGCTCAGAGACGGGAGCACATTACTCCGACTGGCATCCAAACACTGGTTGCCTTTCAGTTTCATGATTGATTCTTAGAATTTGATGAATTAGTTTTAGTGCTTGTCAAGGTCTTCCTTTCAGCCATATTTTGGACCTTTTTTGAAACGAGCTATAAACTATTGTTCAGTCTCAGAACCTCAGTGATCTATCGATGCTGGCTGCGTAATAGTTCCCTGTCATGATACAGTTCTATTACTTCATTTTTTTTCCTTTTCAGCCATTTTTAATTCTATCCTTTTTCAATAAAAAATGATTTTAAACCATAAAACTGCTGACTGATTTTCAGCTTGATGAAAACCATTCTTTCTGGAAGTATACCTTAGTTCACATGTCCAGCATTGCACTTGTTGACTCCACTGTGGGTGCATTTTGAAGTAACTTTTGCAAATTTTAGCACTTAGGGTTCCCCTACAAACAATGAAAGTTAGGGATGGTTTTACAATGCTGTCTAAAATTCACTCTTGCTTGGTCTCTTCCTCCTGCCACACATCCCCTTTACTTTCTTGTGCACCTCAGTTGCCTCTGCTCTGAAGTCCACTGTAGCTCTGTGAGCTGGTTTCATCATTGTTGAAGTAGGACACAGTACTGGGAGAGATGCACAGGTGTCCAGCTAGTGTCATTTGATATGTGATTATGGCAGTGTAATGTGGACGGAGAACTTTTCTGATATGCTAATGCAAGCGTGTATCAGTTATTTTTTTAAAACAGCATTTTCAAATGTGTGTATTAGTGTGAATGCTGTCAGAGTTCAGGGGTAGAGGACCCAGACAGCAGTAATAAACAAAAATCTTTACTTAAACCAGAAACACTGCCACTGCAGGACATTCAAAAACTCAGGGAAATGGTGGAAAAGTAACAGAGCTGCAGTGATGAAGGGCAGAGAGTTGGTGTGGGATTAAATATTTTATAACTGTTATATTCCACACTTTTTTACTCATGCAATATTATAACTAAATTGAAGTGGAATGGTTGCGACTGAACACAATCTTAATTTTCTCTCAAGCTGAGCAGTATACACTCACCAAATGAAGTGACAACCTCTGAGCACTTCCAACAGTGGTGTAACACAGATCAAGGAAAAATACCTTTTTTTTTGTTTTAATTTTTTCCCCTGTGTCTGCTCAATAACATGACAGAACTATGGAATAACGCAGTTAGTGGTCTGTTTAAGAATGACCTACAGAAGAAGATCAACTGAGGCCAGTGACTCAGTGTTACAAAGCCTTGATTTGATACGCAAAGCTTTTGCATTCATAAGGTAACCTGTGGGCTTCAGTAAATGGGCAGCGACACATTTTTATAGCAGTGTCATACAATGAAAAGAGCATGTATTTAAACCTAAACTGTTATTAATGTGAAAGTTTTACCAGTTAAGGTCATCCATTTGGTCATGTAAGAGTAAGAGACAGATCAAAGAATGCAGACAACTGAGAAAATATTTCCAAAATGTACAGGCAATCAAAACAAAACAATGAGGATAGCTTGAAGCTAAATAGCCATAACAAGGAGAATCTGCATAATGATCATCAAAAGTCCATTAAAACAGAACTGTGATGCTTGTAAAAAAAAAATAAAATCAACAAACAAAAAAAAAAAAAAACGTATTACAGAGCGAGAGAGGAAACACTATTTGGGGCAAATTTCTGTCTTTTAAGTAGAAATCATACATAAAATGAGTTCCTGAAAGCAATGTCATTTCTAAAATGGCCCCTTAAGGGAACAGTTTCAGTAAACCGAATCATTGAAGCACTTACCCTTTCAATAAACTTTAAGAAACAAAACCATATAAACACTTAAAGACAAGCATCAAAAATAAATAGACCTATTAGGAGATAAATGCGACATATGCAACATTTAAATTAATGTGAATTACTTTAAACACAACCATATTTGCTACTTGCTGACTTTGGCTGTGTTTTATATTACTACAGATTTGGTCTTACCATAAATATTGTTTGGTGTTTTTTGGAAGTTCTTGTTTTGTTTACTGGAAACATACAGACTCAAACCAAACCCATATCTGTGTTTTTTTGTTTTTTTTTTTTAAACCTACACCACTCACACCACCCAATGTCTACTACGTTGGGGTTAGACTGCCTCCAGTAAGACAGGTGAGGAAGAAAATGAACAGAAACACATCAAGAAAGTAATTTTTAACCTCTGGGCTCACAAACTGGTCATCTGTAAAGTCAGCAAGTAAACATAAATAAATATAAAAACGGACCATCAGAAAGGAAACGGATAACAGGGACTAAAGTATTTTGTCTCTGTGTGACCCTGTGATGGACTGGCAGTCTGTCCAGTGTGACTGTCTGTCACCTGGTGACAGCTGGGATAGGCACCTGCAGACCTCCCAGTACCTAGAGGGTCTGCTGGGTTGAGGACTGAGGGATTTGAAGTGGGTTTAGAAACATTAATGAAGAGTATCTGAGAAACTCACAGGGATCTTCTCAAAAACACTTCAAGTCCAACAGCCTCCTCAAACAAACACAGGTTCACTCTAAGGATCAAACACAAACTGCAGCCCAGAGCACAGACCTTCATAGAGGGGAACCTAAACTATCAGTTCACAGATGAGGAGTAGATGTAGCGTGGTACGTTACAGGAGACTTAGTTCCTCATGTTTGTTCACCTACATCATCATGAAAAGGAGATTCAAGACATTCAAGATTTCAATGTTAGTTTCAAGACTGCGATGATTTAAAAATGCCTCAGGCTGTGACAACACCAGAACCATCGAGTGTAACATCGATGTCATCAAGGATACCTGCTTCCACAGGTAAGCACCTGACAATGTCACAGTAAGGTAAACAACTTGAGAACCATAGTCAATTAGGGGAGAAAAAAAGCCACAAAGCCATTATGTACAGTTCAATATGTGAATTTGACTGTACCTTAGCCAGCTAGCATTAGCTAATGCTAATTAACTGTTATTAAAAAGAAAACCTGACTTCCAGCACTGGATAATGAGGTGAAACCGTAGTACAATGTACATCCCCTAATCCAGATATTTCAAACACCTGTTTCTGACAATTTACAAATGATTGAGATGGAAGGTTTTTTATTAGTTCACATTTGGTTTTCAAGCAATGCATATTCAAATATTTCATACACAAATAAGTAGGTTTCCTCTAGAATCAAATTTGCACATGTTTTTTGTGCAAAAAAAAAAGAGCAATGGAACTGGAAACTCGAACGGCCAAACTGGTTTTGTAAAACCTGTCCAACTAGAGATAATCTGGTCCACCCTGTCGGGAATCTCCATTGAAGAAAAATAATTGTGGACTTCCTCGATTTTAGTGGAATAGTGAGCCACGCTCCTCTCACTTGGACAGTATGGTCTAAAAAGTTGCTCCAAATCTCTCCCCAGTCGGGCTTTCCTCCCAGTCACAGCCGTGCGATGATTCATGAGAGTCATAATCCACAACTAGTCAATGTAAAATAAATAAAAAGCTGTTACAGAGCAGTAAGGTTGACTACTCGACTAGCAGACTGTTCTATGCAACTCATAAGGCTATAAAGAAAAAGAGAAAAGAGAAAATGTTGAGACAGAACATTTTGACACATTTACAGTGCTTGGAACATGAACCATTGCTTAGGGTGAAAAGAAAGTGTGTTACAAAGTAGAGACAGTTGCCCTGAGTGCATATTTATTATGGTCATTTATATATTTAATGTACTTTTTTTTTTTTTAATCAGCACTGGGAAGTGTTTGTTCTGTGTCCAATAATTATAACTGAGGGAAATTAATATTAGTCACAATGAGTTGGACTACCTTTTTAATAACAGTATTTGTTTGATATAAATATTTCATTATGATCTAATTTATGCTTGTATTTGAAGCAGCAGCAGCCTTGTGGTCTATTTGTTGAAGCAATGAGGAATGCATATAAAATGTAACATGTGTTGCTGTTGGATGATGCATTAGTTGATGGGAGTCAGCAGTCTTTGGGGGGGAAAGTGTGTGTGTGGTAATGTGAGAGGGATGTCCAAGATGGCGGACGGAGCCACGTGGTACTCCTGCCCGGACCAAGATGGCCACCGACTCGCTCGATAGGGCGCCACAAGACGGCAGACTGGGCCACGTGATCCTGCCGGACCAAGATGGCGGATGAAGTCACGTGGTGGTCCCGCCGTGACCAAGATGGCCAACAAGGTCACGTGATAACGTCCTCACGGAGGTGGTTAGTACAAAAAAAAGAGAGTAAAGGAAAGACAGAGTAAAATCACAAAGTGAAGGTGATTGCTATTTTATCAAAAAACTGTGATTTAATCACGGTTAATTACAAAGCCTGTAATTATTAGGATTAACTTATTTTTCTAATCCCCTCCCACCATTATTAATTTTCTCTGAGTTACATAAAAATTCACCCCCTGTACAGTTATGGATGTGAAATCTAGCATTAGAGATCAGAACCAATGAACCAGGTTGTAAATTGCTATTGAAGCAGCCCCCAGTGGTCTTATTTCCACTATGTTTTCACAACTGAAATGTTGTTCCTTGTGTCAAGCTCATTCATGCCCATTCATTAGCCCATTAAGTCACAGACAGTGAAGTTTTTCTAATTTCTTCTTGCCTTTTAATTTTCATTTATATTTATGACTGCCGTTGACACACTGAGGGCAATATGTTCACATCCTAATGAACCAAAGACAACAAAAAGCTTCTCTTCCATTTCACTTAATCACAAGATTTCAGGGTTTCTTTGAAGAGGCTTTTTTAATTCAACACTTGACTTAATGGATAAGAGAACATAAGGTGAGGAAGCCCACTGGTCTCACTGAAAGAATCTGCACTCTTTTTTTCAGTCACTTTAGAAGTTGGCTACAAATGAATGAACTTTTTCTGTTCTTTTTTTTGTATTTTATTTTTATGGGGGATTGATGGTGTCTTGGCTTCAAAGACTGAAGTTTACATACTCATAGTCAGGGGCGATTCTTGGGTCAGAGCTTTAGGCTCCAATTTGCTAACATTAATTGGCATTTTGCTGCAAACACACGCTGTGCTCTATGGAGCCCTGTTTGGGTCATAATTCAATGAATAAATGAGTCTATTATTATGAAATACAAGCGTTTATTATTATGAAATATTTCCCATTATTATGATAATGGTTTTGTTTTTCATAAGAATGAGCTTTTACATAATAATGATTTGTGTGTCAACCACAGCAGAGAGGGCAGGAGCCATTTATGTGATTGGCTGCTCTTTCATTCAGGCATAAGCAACAGAACAGTGAATATCGATAGTGGGCGAGAGGGTACAATGTATATACTCCAGGCCAGTAGGTGGCAGAATGCACCTCAATTTACAGTTAAAATTTGACATCGACTATGAAACGTAGCGCGAAATGTAGGGAAAACTTGATTTTGATGGCATGGCGACAGGAGAAAGATCCTTTTCTGACTTACTCTGAGAGGTAACCAACAGGCTCGATGCGAGTCCCCCACCAACTAGTCGAATGTCAGAGCGTAGAATGGAGAAGGATCAGCCAATGAGCGTGCAGGTCAACCACTGGTCCCGCCCAGTGGCAAAATGTCATTATTATGTAAAAGCTCATTCTTATGAAAAATGAAGCCATTATGTAAAAACTAATTCTTAAATAAAGCCATTCTGAAATAAACTATTATGCATTAAACTAAGATTAAATAATAATTAGGGCTGGGCAAGTTAATGCGTTATTATCGCGTTAACGCATTCATTTATTAACACCGACAATTATTTTATCGTGCGTTAACGCACGTTGCTCACATGCTTTTGTTTTGAAAAGTCTGCTGCGGAACCGGAAGTCAATTGGCAGGTAAACATGCGAAAAAACCTAGAACAGACACGAAGCGCGATAAAAATCTGTATACTTAACAGTTCAGGTAGCAACTCAGGTAGCAATATTAACAATTCTGTCTGAAAATAAAATTCTGGACTGCAACAAAACTTTCGCGTCGTTCTTCCATGTTACATCAGATCTCTTGATGTGTTCACTGTCGTGCTGGTTACTTCAGTGCGGCTCCATCTAGTGGCACAGATGTGTAATGACAACAGAAAGTCCAGTCCTCGATTATAAAACAAATTCAGTTCTGTGGACAATTTTTTTCATTTCGTATTTTTGAAGTCTAAAATTGAAATATTAAAAAAATCCCAGCCATTTTTTCCTTTTCTTTTTTCTTGTTACGGTAAATTAAAAACAAAAAACATATTAAAATGTCACTTTTTAATTTTTTAATTTTTTGATTGACAATTGAAAATGGAAAGAATGAATGATACACGAATTGGTAAAGTTATTGAACTTTAACACAGACATTTTCATTTTAAAATTCTCCCACATGGAGGATTAAAAAAAAACAAGGTCATTTGTAACAACTGCCAAGTTGAACTCCCCGTTAAAAGTTTCTGCTGTTACTTCAGAAATTACCTGTTTTAATATGTTAGGATTGTGCTGAGCCACAATCCTTTTTTTGGATTTTGTTTGTAGACTTTTTTTCTTTATTTTTTATAAAAACAGGATGACATTAATGCCCTGGCAGTGGCAATAAGCTTTATTTTATTTTACTTTTATTTTTTTAAGATGATGAATTTACACTAAATATGTGTTACTGTACAAGTGCTGATGTTAAAAGTGTTTGAACAACAAATGTTATGGCACTTTAGTTCATATGGCAGCAGAACATTTAAATAAAAGTGGATTTTACACTACTTTTGTATTCATTATTTGATTTTGCGTATACAATGCGATTAATCGCGATTAATCAGGGAAATAATGCGATTAATCGCGATTAAAAATTTTAATCGTTGCCCAGCCCTAATAATAATAAAAATATATTTCATAATAATTACATAATTTCATAATAATGGGAAATATTTCATAATAATACACATATATTTCCTAATAATGGGAAATATTTAATAATAATAAACATGTATTTCATAATAATGGATACATATTTCCTAATAATAAACGCTTGTATTTCATAATAATATACTAATTTATTCATTGAATTATGACCCAAATGGGGCTCCATAGTGCTCTAACTCAAAACTGCCTTGATTCATGTTTTGCTTGGGATTAGTTGGGTATGTCTTCCCCTCTTGGACTTTTGTTGACACACCTGAACACTCCAGACCACCGAAACTGCCAAAATGTCTGCTTTTATGGAGGCCTGCCCACTTTCTGATGATAATGTGTAGCACCTTGAGGCAATAAGAGAGTACTTAGTATTGCCCATTTTAATATTTTATTTCTCCACTGTTGTTAAATAAAGAATAGCATGGTGAAAAAAGTTATGTTGTCGCTCATCTGAGGTTAAAGAGGGGATAGTAACTTTTGCACATAGTACATCAATCAGCCACGACATTGTGACCACCTGCTTAGCAGGTTATGCTCCCACAAGAGCTTTAAACAGTCAAAGTCTAGACAAATAACATCTGAGGTGGGGGGGGGGTTCTGGAGTGTCTGATGCCAGGATGTTAGCTGTGGGATATCTTCCCATAGATCCCATCAGAATGATATCTGGGGAGTCTGGAGAACAAATGAAAACCTCAGACTCTTACTGAGCACTTCTTAAAAAATGTGTCTATGGGTCCATTAATGACCTGCTGGGTGATTTGAGTGGTTTGGTTGATCAGTGTATATTTCTATGGAAAACCTAAATCTAAATTAAGCCAAAAAAAAAAAACAATTTGCTTTTGTCCTAACTGCCGTTATGAGCTGCCTGTTTTCATTGTAATGCAATTGTCAGACTTAGGATTCAGTTATTATCATTAGTATTATTTTAACAATAGTCAAATTTTATTTTTAAACATGAATTAAAGATATTGATTTTAAATGTAGACATGCATTAAAAAGTAGAACGGGTGTGGCTTTGGAACTCAAACTTCAAAGGAACATTCTAGAAGATGATGTAACAGGACATCATTATGATGTCACAGGACATCATTATGATGTCATCAGGGGGGTATAAAGCACCAGAGCAAAACATTCCATCATTTCAGTTAGATCGCTCCAAACGTTCACACGTGACGGACCACTGCTAGCAAGACAGGCAAACGGATCACTGAAATCATTGACGGATTGACATCTATCGTTCAGATAAAGACAAAAGAACTGGACATGTCTTCCCAAACATGGAGGTTCCCCGACGGGAGGCACGTTGGTCAGGTGAGGAGAGCGGGAAACCATGAAAACCAGATGGACCACCGCGGGCTTGTTGAAGAAATCAACAGGCTGACTTACCTGCTGAACGTGGAGACGGGTAAATTCACGGACGCCAACTCCAGAGTGTTTCAATTATCGAAAGATTTGGACAAAACAAGAGTCCAGTTGAAGAAACAGAAGACCCTGAAGGAAATGTATATTAACCAGGGCAAAGAAAAGAAGAAGGAGCTTGAGACAATCCAGAAATACACTGATGAGGAAACTCTCAGCCCTGCTAAAATTGCTATCCAGGTGCAAAGCACGATCAAGCACAAGAAAAAGAAACTCCTGCAAAAGGACTACGAGGAGCTGCAGGTCGCCCATGTTATCAGTCAGCAAAAGTTTTCCAGCGAGATCCAGTTGGAAAAAGACAAGAACAAGGCTCTCCAAGAAGAACGGGATGCAGCCAAGGTTTCCTACCAGGAGCTGAAACAGAAGTACGATACTGAAATCCTTGCAGCAAAACAAGAGACCGAAACACTTCAGGGACAAATTAAGTCTCACGTGGACAAGACGGCGCAGGACCAACAGATCATCGTTGACCTGAGAGCTGAGGTGGACGCTCTCAACCATCAGATGGAGCAGGAGAGGGCCTCCCTGCAACAAGCCAAAGACTCTTTTCAAGAGCTCAGCTGTAAATATGAAGCTGATATTACAGCACAAAGAAAGGAGGTGGAAACACTTCAGCAGGTAAAGTTGCATTTCAGTTTTATGCTCCTAAAATCTGGAACAGTCTTCCAGAAGAACCGAGACAGGCCTCAAGTCTGACAATGTTCAAATCCAGGCTGAAAACAGTTCTGTTTAGATGTGCATATGACATTTTTAATTTAATTAAAAAAATTTTTTTATTAATTTTTAATTAAATTTAATTTATTAATTTATTATTTTTATGCTTGTATGATTCTGTTTGCCTTCTTGTGATTTTATGCATCTGTAAAGCACTTTGAATTGCCTTGTGTACGAATTGTTCTCTACAACTAAACTTGCCTTGTCTTCAGCAGAAGCTCAAGACTGAAGTTCAGGGTCGTGAGGAAACGGGGATGAAGAGCCAGCAGCTCATCAAGAATCTGAGAGGTGACCTGGACTCTCTACCGCCATCAGACGGAGCAGGAGAAGGCCTCCCTACAACAAATTTTCAAAGAAACAGAAATTCGTTTGCTGTTGAAGCTTGGAACACCTGAAAGACTCGAGCCAAGAGCTCAGGTGCAGATGTGAGGCTGATGTTCAAGCAGCACGAGACGAGGCAGAAAGACTTCAACGGGAACTAGAAGAACTGAAGGTGCACGTTGAAGACCTGAAGCTCAACAACCAGAGAGCTGAGAAGGACTTGGAGGATCTGAAAACTGACCCCAAACAGCTTATCTGCCCCAACGATCACGGCAGAGATGACTTTGGTCTGACAATCGTCACGCGTGATGGACTGAGCCAACAGGTGGCGAGCCAACCAGAGGAGACCCCTGTGGTCCCCTCTGGTCCTGAGACCCCTGTGGTCCCCTCTGGTCCTGAGACCCCTGTGGTCCCCTCTGGTCCTGAGACCCCTGTGGTCCCCTCTGGTCCTGAGACCCCTGTGGTCCCCTCTGGTCCCTGAGACCCCTGTCCCTGGTCCCCTGTCTGTCCTGAGACCTCTGTGGTCCCCCTGAGACCCCTGTGGTCCCCTGGTCTGGCCCCCTCTGGTCCTGAGGTCCCCTCTGGTCCTGAGACCCCTGTGGTCCCCTGGTCCTGGACCCCTGTGGCCCCCTCTGGTCCTGAAACCCCTGTGGTCCCCTCTGGTCCTGAGACCCTGTGGTCCCTCTGGTCCTGAACCCTGTGGTCCCCTCTGGTCCTGAGACCCCTGTGGTCCCCTCTGGTCCTGAGACCCCTGTGGTCCCCTCTGGTCCTGAGACCCCTGTGGTCCCCTCTGGTCCTGAGACCTCTGTAGTCCCGTCTGGTCCTGAGACCTCTGTGGTCCCGTCTGGTCCTGAGACCCCTGTGGTCCCGTCTGGTCCTGAGACCTCTGTGGCCCCCTCTGGTCCTGAAACCCCTGTGGTCCCCTCTGGTCCTGAGACCCCTGTGGTCCCCTCTGGTCCTGAGACCCCTGTGGTCCCCTCTGGTCCTGACCCCCTGTGGTCCCCTGGTGACCCTGTGTCCCCTGTCCTGAGACCCCTGGGGTCCCCTCTGGTCCTGAGACCCCTGTGGCCCCCTCTGGTCCTGAAACCCCTGTGGTCCCCTCTGGTCCTGAGACCCCTGTGGTCCCGTCTGGTCCTGAGACCCCTCCCCCCTCTGGTCCTGAACCCCTGTGGTCCCCTCTGGTCCTGAGACCCTGTGGTCCCCTCTGGTCCTGAGACCCCTGTGGTCCCCTCTGGTCCTGAGACCCCTGTGGTCCCCTCTGGTCCTGAGACCCCTGTGGTCCCCTCTGGTCCTGAGACCCCTGTGGTCCCCTCTGGTCCTGAAACCCCTGTGGTCCCCTCTGGTCCTGAGACCACAGAGTTGGTCCAGTCGTCTCAGGAAGGAAAGGATCCTGATACTGAGCCCATATCAGTGGCTCATGCCTCAGAGGAAATCTTCCCAGAGACAATAGAGGAGCTCGACCCTGAGCCCCAAATGGTGGACCAGCCTTCTGGACAAACTGTCCCAGAAACAGGAAAAAAGAAAAAATCAGTTTTTCAAAGACTGAGGAGCTTTCTGAGCAGGAAGAAATCAAAAAAATCGTAAAGACAGAAGCCCAGAACTTAAATCCTTCCTTTTGATTATCAATTTGAAGGATTTACCCCTGACTTTATTTCTTTATTTTTGACTTTATTTCTTTATTGGTTTTGATTTGATTTTGAACTGTAAATATCTTTGTTGACTATGAGCTGTTCTTTATTGTTTGCAGAGTCTCAGTGGCCTGGTGTTCTCACATTAGAGATGTCCAGACTATTGAGTGTATCTCTGTTGAAAGCTCATGTCATCTTTATTGCTTTGACCACAGTTCTTTGATTTTTATTGTAAATTGTTATTGTTATTGTTGAATTTAAGGTCATTTAAGTCCTGTTTCAGTTTGTCTGTGCTTTATTTATTTATTAACTGACTGCTGATTCAGGAATGAGTGGATTTTTGCTCATATTTATTAATGACCATTTTTATTTGCTGTTGCTTTATTGATTTATTGATTATTTGATTTACATTTATTAATGACCATCAGTTTAAAGATTTTGATTATATGTATACTTTTAATTCCTGATTTTATTTCTTGTTGCTTTATCAATTTATTCATCAATTTACTACTTATTCAGGAATTTATGACTTTTCATCATATGTATACTTGTTATTTCTTGATTTATTTGTTGTTGCTTTATTTACTTAATAGTTTTTTTTCTTACAATTATTAATAACCACTGATTTATGAATTTTGGCTGTTTGTATGCCTTTAATTTCTGATTTCATTGATATATTTGCTGTTTTAGCTTTTCTTGCTGATTGCCTGTTATTGATTATATGCATATTTGTTTGAAATAAACTTTCATTTCTCTTGACCCTTTGGTAAAGACTGATTAATAGATTTACTTTGCAATTCTTTGCATTTAAAATACCTGCTGCCTCACTTTGCCTTTATAATTATACAGTAATTAAGCTTTAAAGGCTGTGCACTGGCACAGCTCTATCATCAAATAAGTACTAATACTAGTTATCAGTAGAGTCATAATGACAGTAAAATCATGGAAATGAGAAAATGTGTATAATGTTTGCTATAACATTTGCTGTCATTTGCTATTCTGAGTCAGAATCATCATTCCTTGATCTGTCATCTAATAAAACACATTAAAAACATGGAGATGCGGAGACTCTGCATCTCTATGGATCTAAACTTTCTATCAGACACACACACAAGAAGATGTTTCTAAACTGTTAGTAAAAATTTCTGGTTTCAACTCTTATTTCAAACATGAAGTAAAAGTAAACAAAAATGTGACTTGTAATTTTTAAGTGGACGTATTGCATACTCTACGGATGTCATAGTATGGGAATTCTCCTGATAGGGCAGATTTTAGCATAGACGAGGGCTGAGTTCATAAGATGGACAACTACCAGCTATGTGTCATGATGTCACCGACCCAATTAATCTAAAAGGGCGAAAGCTCATTTAATGGTAATACATTTAATACAATTCATCATAATATGATCCACTAATGGTTTCTTTTACTCATTGCTGTAAAGCAACACCAGATAGGTAATCCGGAAATCTCAAATTCACATCTCCTTCTGTTTCTAAGTGTCTTCAACAGTGACAGCCAGTCAGATCTGTATTTCTCAGAAAGCAACAATTTTTGGACCAAATATAAAGTCCACTACCGAAACTTTTATAACATCATGATACATTCTGAATTCGATTTAAGCAGTAATTTCCTGCAGATTAGTTCTGCCTGATCCAAGCTCTGACCTATTTCTGTTTGTGGCTGTGACTACTGTCTACTGTCTATCCAGGTAACTCTGGTTGAGCATGGCTAAAATTATTTATCAGGCATGAATGTAGAATGTCAAAGCCTGAGACCCAGAAACACACATTCATATAGTCCTCCAACCAATCTGCAGATGATAAACCTTTAAACACAATTACAATATTCAAATACTGAATTAAGCCACTAGAATGTCTCTGCCCTATATTTGTGAGACTTCACAATGCTGAATTCATTTTTGAGTGATTTAATATTCTCATTAATTTTCAACTTTGTTAGCAACAAATAGAAATGACTGTTTAGGCAAGATGTAATCAACCTGCTGCTGCTGCGTAAATCCTATTATACTTGTCACCCTCTTTGATGATCTTGGTTTGTCTGTAGAGTACAGAGATTATTTTCAGGGTATTAAGAGCAACATACAGATATCACAACTAGAATATTTTAACTGATAAATGTGTGTCAAATGGCATGGTTTCATTTCTCACCTTCAGGCTGGTCTTCACCTCCCACACCTGGAACAAGGAAAGAGATATGTTTAGAAGATTGCACATATTTACAACCAAAATTCAACTTTCAGGTAACATTTTATTACAAACTGGTGACCAGTCTCGTCACCAATGTAGCTTTACCAGCTTGAGAAGAGGCCTGTCATCAGCTTTATCAAAGTCCTCCAGCTGAAACTCCCAGAGCCTTCAAAAATAAGAAAAAAAATGCAAGCTTCATCTTTACGCCTCCTTTGTTCATGAGCAGAGTGATGGTCAAGTGGTGTGTGTGTGTGTGTGTGTGTGTGTGTGTGTGTGTGTGTGTGTGTGTGTATTTATGAATCAACATGAACTGACAAAATTACCATTTACCCTTTCTCCCATTTCCCAACCGAAGACTAAAACTCTTTCAAACCAAGATGACATTTTTCAAATAGAGAGAAAGATCTTTTGATTTTTGAAATGTGATATAGATCAGAAATGGTCTGCTGTAGACCCATAGGTGTGTTTTTGTTGTGAAGTTCTATCTCTTAAAATATGGGATGATTTTTTTTTTTCTTCTCAGCTCTTGTGTTCATGAGGGTTTAAGAGATTGTGGATGACATTTGGGAACTCCATAGTGACTAAAAGGTGAGTCAGGATGAAAGATACAATAAAAAGCCATTGGCAGGAAGAACTATAGCACAGTCACAAGTGACTAAGACTCCCTTTTAGGTTTTGTCAAATGGTATATTGTGGTGACATTTAACTGTACGAGTGAGAAACAAACACTTGTCTTAGTTTATGAAGGGATTAACTAGATGTCTGGATTTCTGGTTCAGAAATCTCACTTGCTGTTTGCTTTGAATGTGGTGCCATCTTGAATAGTGTCTATTTGTGAGTTTTGTTATCGTTCCTTGTGACGATAACAAAAAAGTGGAAAGTTGACAAAACCTCAACTTTGCAGATGCAAGTCAGTTAAATCATGTGACTGAGTACCGCTACATTGATAAAAATTTACTGATTTGGGATTATGAACTGCTCTGTCTGGTAGCAGTAGGTTGTACAAGATCCTTCTTTTTATCTCAGTAGTGCTATTGTTAAGAATGCAAACCAAACACAGTAAACAAGCAGCAAATAATGAGCATTTTTTTTTTACCAAGCAAGATTACATTAGCTGTAGGCAAAGATTCATGGGTGCCGTGGTGCTTTTGATGAAGAACATGATGGCAGGAAACAGCAATGTTTCAACAAGTGCCAGTTTGAACTCATGAAAGATTGACACAACTGGGTCAACTCCTTGGGTTAAAAGAGTTAATTCAATGCTCCTGTCACATGTAGGTTCCTCCTTTACATCCCCTGAGGGAGTGCAGGTTTAATGGTTTTCTGTAATTTTAACATCCATGTCTGAAGCTGAATACTGCAGCAGGGTTTGTTCTGGCATCAGAACTGACAACTACGCTCAATTATACCCTCGGTGTTCTGCCAAAGTATTCAGCTGAATTGTAATTAAATGTAAAGTAAAGGATTCACTTGAATGTTCAAGAATGTTTGAAATGTAATGCTGTGAAAATTAAAAAAAATGTATGTAGTCATTTGCATGACATATATAACTACTCTATTTAATTTAAAACTGAACAAAGATTTCACATGTTGAAATTTACAGATTGTTTAATGACTCAATCACAAGATTCGGTAAAAGGATTAGATGTTATAATCTCTTATAAACGAAGCAGAAAAAAAAGGGGAAATTTGTGTTTGTTTGGTAGATTATTTCTTTGTTGTCACAATGTTTAACACCTTTTTTTTCACCATTGACTCTTTGGTGTTTGAACTGGTTGATTAAAGTCTAAGGAAACAAGACAAATTGGCAATTTAGCAAATTAAATGTGTTCATTTAACAAACAGGATCCTCAGTAGTGTGTAGGAGAACCACACACAGTCATAACAGCGTGGCGGTGGCACCTCTTCATGCTGGTCACTTGCCTGGTCACACACTGCTGAGGGACGGCATCACATTCTTAAACTAGCAATTGTTTCAAGTCAGTCAACATGGTTGTGTTGGTCATTTTATGAACAGAACAGCCGAGCTGATCCCACAAGTGTTTGATGGGGTTGAGGTCAAGACTCATTGCAGGTCATTCAATCCTCTCTACTCCCATATTCTGGAGGTAGTAGGAGTGTGAATCTTTTACTATCTCACGATTCAATTCGATTCAGATTTTTGAGGACACAATTCGATTTTCGATTCAAAACAATTTTATTCATAATGATTTCTGATCATGATACTACCATCTGCTTTGCTAGACAGAATGACAAATGGAGACATTAAAGTGTCTTTTTCACATTTGTTAAGTTTTAAACATTTATCCATGCTTAGATGGAATTGTTACAGCTGTTACATAAAAGCAATATCACATACTGCTAAAGTAATACAAATAAAAGTGCCTCTTTACTAAAAAAAAAAAAATTGTGCAGTTAAACATGCTGCCATCTAAATTCTGAGGAAAGTGCATTTACCAAAAACAATGTGTGGTTCTTAACTGCTACTCTAAGTATCGCTCACTATTTTTTCTTTTTTTTTTGCCAGCTCAGAGCTAGCAGAGAGCTTTGTGAAGCACTGCAGTGTGCGTTGGTCTGCAGCTGACGGCTGACTCTGCTCCATGTATTAGATCTCCGGGTGATTCCTTGTAATATGAGCACGCGCATTTGTTGTGTTGCAGAAGTGCTTGATCTTAGTTTTGCAATGCTTGCATACTGTGTGTGTCATATCCAGCTTGGTCTTTCCGGGTATTCAGTTAAAAACCAAAATGATGGCAAATTTTAACTTTTAGCGAAGACAGGGCCGGTTGGATCTCCTTTTTCTCCATCTTTGTTTTCGTGCTTTCCGCACGTGCCTGCGTTTCAAAGCCTGCTGCGTGGTGACGTCAGGACGTCCCACGTACTTTCAAAACGGACAGCCAGCGGAATATTTTATTATTATTTTTTTTCAATTGATTTTGAGACATTTTATATCGATTCTGAATCGTAGCAAATGAGAATCGCAACTCTTATGCGAAGGATGCCTAGTAGGTAATCTCTGATAAACCCTTTCATGAGGGAGGAGCATTGTCATCTTGAGGACAGATATGAAGATGCAATTCTGCAACTAGAGGCAAGACCATATCTCTGCAATCTGGGACCAAACTCTCTCTGCATTGAGATCACCTCTATTGATGACGAGTCTTGTTTTTCCAGTGTCCGAGATGCCCAGAAGAGAGGATAAAATCCAAGAAATAAAAGTTAATCAGCAGTTGTTTTTTTTTCTGTGCACACTGCCTCCATAAAACGATGCTACACTATCGGTGCAGCCCTTACCAAAGTGTTCTCCTCATCTTCTCTACACTCTAACTCTATGATCCAACTGCTGTAGGTAGAATCTGGGCTAATCTCTGAACATGTCGTTCCTCCACATGTTCAGGACAATCGGGGTACCAGAAGCTTAAAACAAGAGTCAACAGCAAAAATGTGTGTGAGTGTTACAAAGAAATAATCCACCAAGCACAAATTTCCCTACTTTTTATGCTTATCATGTGTCATGTTGTAGAGAGGATCCAAAATGGAGGAGTTCAAAAAGGGTAAGTTATTGACAAAAGCCAAGTAAGTGGGCCAGGCCAAATAACAAAGAGTAAAGTTAGGCGCCTGCTGCACCGGGCGGACAGCCTCTTTGCTGGGCCACCACGGAGGCCAAGACCAAGTTGGGGACCGAGATGAAGGCCAAGAGCGAGGTGGAGACAGCAGAGGAGACTTAATGCACAAAGGAACAAACGAGAGGCAGGTGTAGACAATTAGGGAAACAAATGAAAGGGAAGTGAAGATAAACACCAGGAAGACAAGGCAGACCTTCAAAGTAAAACAGGAAACAAATTAGACTAAAGACAAGGGCATCAAGACACTAACCAAAACACAGAAAATGAAGAACAACACAAGGAAGTTATGTCGTGCCCAACCCAACACCATGACAGTGCTTAGTTTATTTCAGCACCACTGCTGTTTTGGAGCATACCTGAAGATAACCGCGATGTGCTGTAGGTCCATAGGGAAAAATATTAGTGAGAACAAAAAGTTAAAGCTCAGGAGAAAAGCTGTTTTGCAGAGTGCAGAAGAGGTCAAAAAGCTGATGTCATATGGTTGGAATCCTCCCTCAATGGCGTTTCAAGGATTAACTCAAAACATCTCCAGAGGGCTTGTCAGCAATATCTGGCATCCAAGGCGTGCCCCTCTCTGCTCTGATCCACTCAACATACGCTGCTACTGCTTCTTCAGGGTCCGGGTGATGACCCTCCTCTTCCTCCACAGCCAGTGACTGGCTCCGTCAGTAGTGTCAGACAGCTCTTTGATTGACCTTCTTAGGGCCTGGCCCCTGACGATTACTTCCCAGAGGAGTCTGTTGAATGGCCTACAAAGCCCCTGCATCCCACCTCTTCTGGGGTCACCTTCACCTTTGGCCTTTGACCTCTGCTTTGGCTTGTTGATTGCAGTTTTTTACGCTCAAAGGCATCATTAGCTGAATCCTCCCAGGGGACTGTCAGCTTAATGATGTAGACGTGCTGGCATGAGCTGGACCAGAGGGCCAGATCTGGTCGCAGGGTGGTTGGTGCGATCCCTGGAGGGAGAATCAGCCTCTGACCTACATCCGTTCACATTTACCAGTCCGTGGATGGTAAGGGGCTGGCCACAGGCGTACCCCAAACCTGGATGAAGATTAATTGAGAAGATGGCCAGTGATGGATATCCTCTCCTGTTTTACCCTCACTGCCAACCACCTGAGCACATAATTGTCTTGTCAGGTGTATCTGCCTTGAGTGAGGCTGGTCTTGCAGCTAACCAGGACATCTTTTAAGGCTGTTAGAAAAGTCCACAGGGGACAGAACTGGCCTCTTCCAAAAACCCAAGTGGTTTGAAGTGGATCCGGACTTCATACATGTTTTTAATGATGAAATTTAGCGCATTTATCTCCATTCTCCAGAAATCGCTCCATGTGAGTTTCCTCTTCTTTATGCTCTCCCATTTCATCCAACTAACCTGCTCGTGCTACAGCCTGCCAGTGCAACTCCTCTGTTGTGATGGTTCAATGTTCAGCTGTGGCAGCATTTTTCCTGACAGGTTTTATTTAATACTAGCTACATGTTTTGAAAGGTAAAAAAAAAGTACTGCACACCTTTTTACAGTCTAAAGGTACATAGTGGAACATTTAAAACCATCCATCCATCCATTCAGTCACATTGTATCAACTGGACTAAAAATACTAAATGTGCCGTTGAACAAAGCATGAAAGACATTTGAAATTCAAGCTGCACCATGATACACATACAGTTCTTAAATCCGTTTATTCTGTCTCATTTTTGTTAAGTTTACTTTCACTTCACTCACCTATAAACTTAAAGAGATTTCTATGTGTTCATGACAGGAGCAAGTGGAACCATAACTGTTAAATAATAAAACGCAAAATGTTTCCATGACAAAATCATTGGAACCTTTAACTAAAGAATCTTAAAGCAATCGCACCAGTCTGCTGGTAGTTTCTGCTGTTCTTCCACTGCTACGTTTCAGACTCTTGTAGGTTTCCAGGATTCTTTTAAGCCACAGCAGGTATCAGCTCTCTCCGAGGAGATTCAGTTTATCACATACTATCTTTTCAATTACTGTTTTGTGTGATTGATACGTGCTTAAGGCTGTGCCTTAAGACCCAGCTCTTTTTTTTATTTTTTTTTTAATTCATGAAACTGTGCTACACATTTCCATTTTATTTATTTATTCAATATGCATTTGTGCTGGGGAAAGTATTTAGCATTAACAAATGCTAACTGTAGTTAATTTGCAATGCTAGTCCCCAGATGGGGCTTTCAGTTACATTCAACTCAGCATAAAATATATAAAGGCTTAGTGAGACTACAAACACAAGCATATGATAAACATAAAGCTGTCATGGTATTATTTATAACTTCTCCCTTCTCCTTTTTGTTATGAAACTGTAACTCTATTGCCCTATTGGCGTCTGTCTGTCATTCATTATAAATTAATGAAAAAAAAAAAAAATCTTAACATAAAAATAATTCCAGTCAGGGTCCAGTCTGAGTATTGCAAGAAACTGATACAGAAAAGGCAGTTTTTCCCAGTGAGGGCTTCTTACAGTTCCCACTGGATTCCCCACCAGTTACAGGCTCTAAATGAAACCACAGAGTTCACCAGTTTGATCACCCAAGCATTTAAAGATGTTTGTGAAAAGTCATTTTATTTTATTTAAATTAATCACTATGAACTCCAAATACTCCAAAATGCCTTGGTAAGGTTCTGATTTTATCAAACCTTTGATACATTTAGTACTTTTTGTGCCAGAGGCAGCAAACAAGCCCGAGAGAATGAAACTCCACCATGTTTACTGATGTGTAGGGCGATAATTTCCTTGTGGGCTATCGCCCTTATCTCTTTACTTTTAAACAAACTGATGGCTGCATTCCCAAACAGCTTTACTCTCATTATTTGTGTGTTCAGGCTCCGGTCAAATACCCAAAAGATTTCAGAGTGTTTCTCTTATTGTCCCTCCCCTGTGCCTCCAGTATCTCTATATAGGCCCATCTCATTTTTGCAATTGTGCCTCTTACTCCTTCCTTCATATACTTCTTCCTTCTGACATTAATTCATTAGCCAGTCCCTGAATAATCTGTCCCACGATACCTTTTGTGCTCAAGACTTCAGCTCACTTTCAGTTGTGCAATAAATATATTATTCAAACACACACAACCTGAATTCTGAAAAAGTTGGAGCGTCTTTTTTAAAATTTGAATAAAAATGAAAACTAAAAACTATCATTACTCACAACAGAACATAGATAACATAAGTGTTTAAACTGGAAAATCTTGAAGTTGCCACAGGGGCAACAAATGGCTGAAGTAAGCAGGACATTAAAAAAAAAAAAAAGATTCAGCTGGGAGAACTTCTAGTAACTACTACTAGTAGTACTACTTCTAGTAGTCTATTAACTAATGAAGTTAACTGAAATCAGGTCTGTAATATGATCAACTATAAAAGGGATGTCTTAGAGAGGCAGAGTCTCTCAGAAGTAAAGATGAGCAGAGGCTCCCCAATCTGTGAAAGAGTGCATATAAAGATTGTGGAATACTTTAAAAACAATGGTCCTCAATGTCAAATTGCAGAGGCCTTGTAAATCTCATCACCTACAATGTAGAACATAATCTATAGATTCAGAGAAACTGGAGACATCTCTGTGTATAAGGGACGTGTAGGCCTATAAGGATGAACACCTTTACTGGATACCTGTGGTCTTTGGGTCCTCACACGACACTGCATCAGTCATCGGCATGATTGTGTCAGTGACATTACTAAACTGGCTCAGGAATGTTTCCAGAAACCACTCTCAGTAAAGACCATCCAGATTTTTCTCCAGATTTAGGTGAAATTACTTTTAAAACCTACATTATAAAATTCTATGTACACTTTATATTTCTGTTTTTAAATGTTTTATGATTTGATGTGACATATGATCCCACAAATTGTGAGCAAACCAGAATTCAATCATGGTGATCTGGCCAGCAGAAAAGAAAGATAGCCAACCTTGTGTCACTAGAAAGCCTTGCTTTAGACTCAACAGACTAACCCACTTATCACAACTGGTAGTGAACTAGTTATGTGAACCCTAGGCATAGCATGAACCACAAACAACAAAGATGACTCACAGAAACCTGATAGTATTCAAACTAAAGGGGAAAACGACTACAGTGATCTCTTGCCAATTCGCGGTTTAAGTGCCGCAGTTTTAGATATTCGTGGATTTTTCAGAAATATATAATATAATTTTAAAAAATTGCGGAAACATCACAGGATGTTGTGCGCGTTCTCTCACAGTGAAGAAATGCTGTGAGCCAGCCTGGTCCCTTTAAGAAGGAAGCCTTATGGGTAATGATATGGCCTGATGGGTAATGGAGTGTGTGTGTGTGTGTGTGCGTGTGTGTGTGTGTCGTGGGACGGCAAAAGAAAACGGGGTTAGATGAAAAATGTAGTGGGCATCAACATCAGCCCAGCGTGTATAGATTTACATTCTCTGTTAACCGACAGGAGCCCAACAATACAACCTGTGTGATGCTACAAGTTCCTGCAGTCCCAGAATAAAGTTCCCGTTCCATGCAGAGAAAACAGGACTGTTTCTTTTGTTGTTGTTAGCATGTTAGCCACTAATTACGAGCCAAAAATAGCACAATACCAGCAGTTTGTTTACTACGGTTCAGAGACCAGAGGCTGTGAAGGTAACAGAAAGACCACAGTTGAGCCTTTGCCTAGTTTCGCTGCAGTGTCTCTCTACTTTTTGGGGGTTTTTAAATATATTTTAAATACATTATTGAGGCTCGAGGGGCTCCAGCTCCAGTTCGTGGATTTTGATTTTCGCTGGGGGGCGCCGGTCCCCATTAACCACAAAAATAAGGGATCACTGTAACATCATGGAGGTGTTGGAACACTAAAACTCATACAGCGTAAACTCATAAGAGTAAACTCCTAGACCAGGACCCCGAGTTAAAAATAAAAAGACTACAGCAAATTTGACTGTAATGATATAATACAGTAGTAGGCTGGAACCAAACTGTGGACAGATGATACAATTGTGAATCATCTGTCCATCACATAACATTAGTGCCGGTTTAAAATGACAGCGTCAAAGCAAGCATGTTTCTTCGACTCTTATCTCCTCACCTCCTTTGCTTCCATCGCTTCAGGAGAGGACTAAAGAGAAGAGGAGGAGAGCAGAGGGAATATGGGACATAAAAAATGGATATGTAACAAGGGGTGTGCCTGTTTCTCTATGTGCACAGAATCGTCAGGATGATCCTGGCGTCCATCTTTTCTACTTCTTAACAGCAGTATGCAATGGGTTGAACACTTACTTGCTCTCTTGCTTACCTACCATCAGCCACTTCTCAGGCGGAGTATCTGACTTCGCCATTTTTCATCAAATTGTTGGTTCAGCTGTAGTTGTAATTGCACTCAGTGCCAACTCAAATTTAAATCTGTTGATTCAAGTCCTCACATTTTCAGTTTCTTTCCTGAACACCATCTTCTTCTCTTCAGCATCATCTCCTGAGTGCAACACTCTCTAATCAGGATCTGCATCATCCACATGCCAACAAAGAATCTGAGAACCTCCAAATTACTTAAGATTACTAGCGTTTTTACCTTAGATACAACAGCCCTACCATTACCACCCCTTCATGTCCTGCATTTTGTTGCAACCTGTTATCTCTATCATTCTGTTCATAAAACCTCAGACTGGGTGACATTATCTATGAATGACCAAGCAAAGTTGAGTCCTTCTTTGTTGTGCTTTTCTTCTAAGGAAAAAAAAAGGGCAGTGCTTCAGATCAGCCTTTATATTACCTCTCTCTCTCTCTCTCTCTCTCTCTCTCTCTCTCTCTCTCTCTCTCTCTCTCTCTCTCTCTCTCTCTCTCTCTCTCTCTCTCTCTCTCTAGCATGCACACCCACCTTTGCAGATTTCTCCAAGATTTTTCCTCAGCACCCAATCCTGCTTATCAGGACTAGTCAATGCATTTTCCTGATAAAACACCTATCATTCATCTAAAGCAGGGACGGACTGGGATGAAAAAACAGCCCTGGAACCCCCCCCCCCCCCCCCCCCCCCCCCCCCCCCCCATACATTTCATTAAAGCTGATTACCTTGTAGATTTTAGAAACGTAAGGGTTTTTTTTTTTCAGTCAGTGGTCAGAAATATCTCATTTAATTTGTCAGTGGAAAAACTAATGAAAATCAGTTTCTTTTAAACTAAAACCATCATTCACTCATTAAATCTAGTCTTTTGAACACTCACAATAATATCAGTAAGACTTTAGCAATATCTTTATCTTTACATTATATTGAGTGTATGCTTTATATTCACTGATTTTTTTTTTTTTTTTACATTTTCTGAAGTAACCTTAAAGGTAGGGTGAAGGATGATGGTTGTTGATAGTTCGAACAAAACATGACACCGAGAACTAGCTCTGCAACAAATATTCTAAGAAAAAATTGTTCTGGCTAATAAATCACTTGGTTGTTTCAGCAGCCAGAGGCACTTCGGCCGGCGAAACTTCTCGGAAATCTTGGAGAACCTTTGGCCAGGTTCAACTCCCACCCTGTGGCCCCCTGGTGGCATTCAACAAAAACATAAATAATAAAGGAGGGTGCAAATACAAAATCATTCTGTGATGTGTAGAACAATGCAAAATCCATTTAAGTAGTGCTATTTGTTTTTCTTTATGTAAAAAATAGAAGGGTTTAAAGATTGTGAACTAATTTTGGATTTGGAGTCAAGAGGACAGTGTGGTCTAGCTGGGAACGTCAGAATGAATCTACTCTGTAGTTGTGGCTGTTGGATTGTGACAGCCACCTCAGTACACCTCTTCAAATCCACAGCTTTTCTCTGAGACAAGCCAGATGTGAGGAGACTGACAGCTTGCCCTTGGCTGATAATGGAACTTTTGTGAGATTTTGTTTGAGGCTGTGCACCTGGAATCGTGCACGTAGGCGCAGACAGCACCTGTTTGTGGTGCGTCGTTAATGTTTGACAGTTTTTCTGTGCTGTCGACAGGAAAGTCATAGATAGAAACGAACCAAGTGATTGTGCTGACGTTGTTGTTGTAAAAGAAATAAATTAATTGGTATTCCCATTAAAAAATGTCTGTGTTTCATTGAGTTTTGCTGGTTCCAGAAGCTTTAATAGTAACACACATGGCACAGAGTCACCAAGATTGGTTCCATTTTCTTTTCCTGCTGTGAACAGAAGCTCAAGCTTCTGTAAAGCAGTTTTTCTCTTTTTCTTTCTAACTGACCAACCGAAAGCACATTTCAACCGGACAGCTTTGGCCGCATGGTTCACCATTTGTGCCTTAAAGGATCAATAAGATCTATGTGAATTTTGAGACAGCTGCATAAACATAAGCTGTATAATCTTACAACCCCAATTCCAAAATAACTTGGGAATGCTGTGTAACATTTACACACAACAGAAGGCAATGACCTGCCATTAGCATTAATGTGTGAATTTTTCATATAGAAAACATAAATGATAAACAGCAGTCATTTTTACCATTGAAGATTAGGGATGTAATGATTCCTCGATCTACATTAATACACTGATTTAATGATGAATAATTTAATAGCATCCATGCAAAATGAGGTGGCCTTATGTGATGTATTGTTATTAAAAGAACAGATTGTTTATCATTTAACCCAGAAATGAACATGTGAAATTACATTTTAGTTTCCAACAGCATGTGAATGGAAGTGATTTGTTTCAAATCAATCGATAGCTCCTCAATCAAATCAAATTAAAATATTACAGTGGAAGACTTTTCTAATATTGGCAAATATTGAATCTTCATCAATTTACCTGATGTGACATCATGTAGTAATGAAACTTGAGACTTACACCCCAAATTAGAATACATATGTAAAAATTCAAAATGGGCTCAAAGTTCAGATCATCTCGAGATGAGTGATCTGTAGACTTTCTTGTAAAAATGGCTGAAATGGATTCACCGATAAAGTATTTTTCATTTCTTTCATTTCATTTCACAATTTGTAGTCAGAGAAATGTCCTTCAGTGTAAAATTTCAGTCTTCAAATATCTCATCTATGGTATTTGATACTGAAAGATTCAAAAATATCTGTATGCTTGGATCAAAAGCTGAAAATCAAAACAGGATTCCCATGATCTCCAGGCCGTCAGGCAGCAATGCATTATGATTCTCTCACTGCGTGAGCTCAGAAACACCTCCAGAAATTGCTTCCTTGAGTAAGACGGTGCTAAACCAGATGCTGCATCATCCAAGAAAGTGTTGTTTTGGCTGCATTGCTGAAGTAGGAACATTTCATCATCTGAAAATATCTGCACTAAAATAAGAAAAGAAATACAACAAAGAAGACCCAGGACTATTGAGCAACTTCAATTCCACATCAGATGAGAATTGACCTTTCGGTAAGCACCGCCCCCTCCCTAGTTACTGTTGCTAGGTCAGACAAACTTTCTGTTCCTGCGTTAAGGACTGTGTTAATTCGCTATTTTTCCGATGTGTATCATTAGTGGTAATATTATACTAAAATAACGCCATGGTGAAATATTGCTGCTGGGGACCTGCAACAGTGACTCGATGTGTCCAGAACCTTTGGAGGGGACATTTTTATATCTAAACATATTACCGCACTGGGTATGACAGCCGATGGTTAAATTTCTGTTAAAAGTCTCAAACGCAATCAGTGCAGCGTGACAGTATTCAAGTGTGAAATGATCAACAAGGAATTGAACTCAGAAACCCAGATGCCAAGGTTAGCAACCACATAGAAAGAGAAACGTACACATTTCTCAAAGTTATAAAAAAATTAAAAGGATTGGTATGTTCCAGAAATTGAATTTCTTTACCGTCTTTGGTCAAGGTATATTTCATTCATCTTAAAGAATAAAATGTATTTTGCCCTTGAAACACAAATGTACAAGTGAACCATGAATCACGGACATTTAAAGATATATGTTCATCTGTTGGCCTAACCTTGTTTTGATAGTACAGTAGTAAGTATTTGCATTCAGATGTAAAAGCACCCAGAGTAATGCATTGGGATGAATGGATTTCTAAGCATAGCTGTGTGTTTTCAAGATGATGTGTCATGTTTCAGATTACACGTCAAGTCTGCTGAACTTGTTCACTTTTCAAAGTTTTTTTTTTTCATCTGGAGCTGACACTCTTTTTGTGTTCCAAAAACCAAAGGTTTTTCTTCATTTTTATTCTTTATGCAAATACAGGGGTTCAATCAGCGGTGCTCCATGCTACATTAGTTTGGAAATCTGTTGAAAATATCATCAAATGTTTGGATTTTGTCATGAATCAAGGCCAACAAATAATGTCATTTTTTCCCAGTAATCTGAAAGCAGCAGAGGGTTTTATTTATTTTTCTTATCTACTTTTTTAAACCCCTGCCTGTAAACCATTTCCTATCCATATTTTGTATTCCCTGAGGCAGCATTACAGGACTAATGTGGTAAATGTGACAAAACTGAATAAGGGTATTTCATCACATTAATATTGAACAAATACACATTTGCTATTTTAATTTAAAAATAAAAAACAACAACATTTTAAAGAAATTAATAATGGCCTGTTCTTCTCTGAAACACTGCTAAAAGGACCTCAAAAGACTGTTAAAAGGACACCTAGTTGCACATAATTCATTGCCACATATTAAAAATACTTAAGTATTAAAGCTTTTCAACTCTGACGGTGTTCTTTCTCACAGAATATTATTTCACGAATGTACATTTGGTGACTGATTTTAAGGAAAAAAAATCCTTTTGAAAGTTAAAGTATATGCAGAGAATAAAAAATAACTTCCAGATTTAGGGTATTTAAACATTAAAACCACCAGGCTAATACTGATGGGTCTTCCTTGCAGGACTGCATTCAGTCTGCAGTGTTTAGGTGGGTAAAATAATGGCTTTTTTCTGCTTTTATGTCAAAACAACAACATATATCTGTTGTGGTTGGGAATCCTGTGTTGTAACCTCCGTGTCGTCTGATGTGCATCTCTCTAGAAATGTAACTGACACAAATATGAATAAGTACAAACAGCAGCTACAACGTAGGTCCAGTGTGAAGGCTATGTGCTTTGTTCAAACACAGACGCATAAATCAGGCCAAACACATGAATAATAGGGGCCAGAAGGGGGAAAAAAAAGAAGAAAAAGCTGTGTAGGTTCATGGCTTAAAAGGATGTACACCAAAGACAGGAATTGCATACAAACCTTTTTTTTTTGTAACATTTTCAGAGCTGTGCATAGACCGTATGCAGACGCTCTCCCATTAGTCCTCTGCATCGAAAAACACCACAACTACACTATACACGACAATGACAACCGGAAATAAGAAGCACGATTTGACCGTATTTGAAAAGAAGACACACTGTTGAAGTAGAAACATTACGTCTTTATAAACATAATGGTCAAGATTGACACTGAAAAATAAGAAGCATCCAGGAAAGAGCACCAGCAACCCATGCTTCATCTGCGACAGATGAATCCACAGCCTGTTTATTGGGTCATACCCGACTGGCGTGGAGATGATAAGGAAGGAGGCACAGACGAACAGATGCAGCATGGTATGTTGGGTGTTTTATTAAACAGCTTTTGGACGCCTGAAGCGGTGGACAAGAAAACTATCATCTGGTGCCAGAAAATCGGAGCAATCTCTTAATAGTTGCTCTTTTTTTAACATCATATTAGCAAGGTGTTCAACACTGCCAGGGCAAACAACCATTACGCATGACCGCGATGAATTATAGTGCACACAATTAGATCAGAGTATTAAAGAAACAATCAATAGGAAACTAAATTACTCGTGTACTACTAAGTGGACCTTTTTCATTACATTCTGTTACCCTATGCATATATGGTCTGGTCTGAGAAAGGCATGAGGTGCACACATTGTTCCCATATGCTCATCTCTTATAGAACCCACTTTGTATGTAGGAAATAACTTCAGATAGGTTTCTGTGTGTACACAGTATTTTCTGTATTTGGCCCACGGCTTTCTAAGAGATAAACTGATGGCATTACAATTCATCGTGAAGGCTACTCAAAGCTGTATTGGAACATCATTCATGATAATGGTACTAATTGTACAAATAAAGTACTAATTGTACTAACTGATTGTATTCATTGCCATAATAATTGTTAATATATTCTTTCGACAGTCTATTTCATTGCACTTTCCATAACAACCTATGCACATGTATATAACCAATATACCATAACTACTACATCATATTTGTTTTTGTTTTTTTCATTCTTGCACTATTCACAACCATCTGCAAATATGGTATAAAACATGTATATTCTTCATCCTGGCACAACTCCTCATAACTCCTCAACTGTAAAACTCCTCCCTCTGAATGGCCCGTGGACTTTTTCACTCCCTGTCAGCTGACTCAATACAATAATCAAGTGCAATAAGTAACAGTGTAATTACAGTGCAATAATTCAACCTAATATCCACTGTTTGGTGCAATAATTCAACTCTCATATTCTCAGAATACGATTGTTCAAACACCTTTACTGCATAAAGCACCTTTACTGTATATACTCTTTCACCTATTTTTTTCAGTGTATATTTTGTTTTATATTCATATTTTAGTATATATTTTTGTTTATATTCATATTTTATTTCATTTTAATTTCATGTTCTCTTCTAATTGCACTACATGTTAAATTTCTTCTGTTTCTTATTTCTTCTGCACCTGCAATGAAAACAATTTCCCCTCGGTGATCAATAAAGTATTTCTGATTCTGATTCTGATGTACCTCTATATCACTATTATTCATTATTCATATTGGCTGTAAGTATGTGTATATATTTTTCACTGGTACAAATGCACTTCTAGATGATAACTGTACTTCTTTGCATATGTTACAGTACAAGGCAATGAGAGTAAAGTTGAATTAAATCAAATCCTTTCCTCATTATTTATGACTTTCTGAGGTAATTAGCGGAAATTAAGGGTTAAAAAAAAAATCCTATCAGTGTCATCTCTCTTTATCCACAAGCTTTTGCTATCAGTTTCAGAGCCTCAGTGTGAGACATTAGTCTTACAGTTTGCGTTTCTGTAAAGGCAAACTTGAACTGTTTACAGCCTCAGTTGAAGAATCACGATTGAAAATTATTGAGCCATTTGATCGCCATTATATCTGTGACTGAATCCTAATTAAATATTTCTCTATTGCACAGAAATTCCAGAAGGTAAAGAATGCTGGGTGGTCTTTTTTTTTTTAACATAATGAGGAGCCCTTAATTCAGTGTAGTTTTATTGTTGTGACACGTCTGTTTACATTAAGAACAGATATTGGTCCCTTTTTGTGTTTTCCTTGAATCCAGAATTAATAAAAAAAAAAAAACAAAATCATAACAGTGGCTGAACAGTTAATTTTTATGACCTTAAAGAATAACTTTTTTATTGTTGGGTTAAATCTGTGCTTGACGTTCAACAGTATATGTATCTCACATATACTGCACGAGCAGTGTCATAATGTTGGATTCTTCTTCTGTTTGTCTGTCCGTTACGTTCAATTGAAGGCACCTGAAGACAAACCTTTTAATTCACAGTTCAGACACTCAGACACCAAAAAGAGGCACTAAAATTTGTTTTTCCTACTTGCTTGGGTATGTAAAAAAAATCCCACCCTTATTAAGAAATTAAATGTTATAAAATGAAATGTATTCTTTAATAAAATCAGTCAAATCAAAAACATAACAATGGTGTTGTTGTTTTAAAGCATTGTCAGAATGTATTGTTTCTTTAACCCTGCTTCTGTCAGCTGGATGCCAGATCATTCACAATCGATGTCTTTGCTGCAGGGAGTAAGAGGTGCAAGGTCAGTCAACAAAGTAAACACCCCAACTTCAATCTGAAATCGCCGTTAGAGCCCAGAACATGTGGGAACCCCCTTTAGATGTGTGCTGCTGTCCAAGACCCTGCACCCTCAGGCGTCTGTTTTAAAGAGGGACACGACCTTCAGGCTAAAAAAAACTGAACACCGCGCCATGACACTCGCACATAGGTGTTATCCTTATCCAGCACTGTCATTAGGTAGAAGTCATTCCTCACGGTGCAAAAACATACAGTAAAAACTGGTGAAGCAAAAAATAGTGTTTGTGTGTGGTGTGTGTAATCACACTGTGGGGGACTTTGTTCTGCAGTGATCCATCACTCAGCTGGGGACAAACAGTTGGTGCCAATAAATAATCATTACATCTCAGCTTTTTTGGCTAAGGTTGTCCATGTGGTACTTGTTTATTCTAAGTCTGGAACCAAAGTAATCAGTGTTCTCCAGGGAGAAATACAATAGCAAGCTTATCTGTTTGTTGTTCTTTCCCTTTAAGGACCAGTTCAGTTTGAAATGAAGTGATAGCATTTACTAAAATGAAAACCAGGACATTAATTACCCTGAGTTTATCCCCTGAGATTCTATAATTCTCATCAGATTTTCTCCATTTGTTGATTTTGCACTCTAAAAAGATCCCAGCTCACTCCTTTCCAGAAGCATGAGCCTCAGACACTCGCCAGGTATTAGCATGATAAGAGCCTTGTTTATTTTTTTGAGGTTTGATAAATGATGACATTTTGAGGATAAGATAAAACAAGCCCAGATCATCAATACTCCTTCACCGTGCCTGATAGTTGCTATGCGCTGTTAGTGCTTCGTCCCCGTTACAACCAAACTGCTTCACTTTGATCCCATGAATCAAGGAACAATTTTTAAGAAACCTCCTAAGCATCCTTCAGAGGAAGCTCATTTTGACAGCTCGGATTAATGAACTTAATCTATTTAGTTTTCTGCCCACAGTTCCACAGCAACAGGTGAAGGTTTACAAAATTTGCAAAAATCAACTCGTAAATTGACAACGTGGGCATAATATTTTACTTTTATAAATTTCCTTTGACGTCTTTAGCTCAGCTCCAGTTCACATAAGAGATGCTTTGTTTGCTCGTTTACTATGTCTGAGGTACATAAAGGATGTTAACAAAAAGAAGCTCAGTACCGCAAGTTGCAGTGCTAATTAAAAACCACCACTTATCATTTGGTTGGACTGTTTAATTACAGAGCCACACAAGCAGCAGATAAGCATGAATGCCAACAATGACATAGGTCCCATATGCAAAATGCATGTGTATTTGGTACATAAATCATGCTTAACCTTTCGCAGATTGAAAATGGTCATTTTCATCCCGCTTGTTTCCACACAGGACAACATTGAAAGCAAAGCAAAGATGCATTGCTTTCCTATAAATAAAATCAGCCAATTCAGATATCAGTTTAATATTGTTTTAACGTTCAGTTCATTGCCAGTTTCTGCACTTGCCCACATACTACTGCATTTGTCACTTTGGAAAGAAGACACTATCATCACCCTTCTCTCCTCCCGACATACAAAGTGTTAACAAGCACTTGGCAAAGCAGGTGAGAGTTTTGCAGCTGGCCAACTGTGGCTTGCTGAAAGCGTCTTCATCTGTATGGACTATAGTCATATTGGCATGGAAAATAAAAATACACGGCAAATAAAATAATCCTGAACTTGAAATGGGAGGAGAGCGGCAGACGTCACAGACAACAAGATCTAATCTGGATGGTTGACAGGCAGAGCAATCAACCGTCTAAACCATTCAGAATGATGGACGGCTAATTTTCTCTTAGTATCTCAATGATTAATCCCCCTGCAGTGTATTTTTTTTCATATATCTTTAACTGACCATGCAACAGTCATGTTGATGTTGACGGTCTGACTAAAAGTGTCACTTATTCAATTTAGTGTCGATGTCCCTCCTTGGCACCAGGATCAGAACTATAGACTGGAGGAAGTCGTGGAGGCAGTCCAGCAAGCTCACGTGTAACAAACGCCACGAAAGAAGAGTTATGTTTTCAGCCACTCCAAAGTCACTGGCCGGGCATATTCATTGGCAGAGACGTTAGCATGAAGGCCTGTGGGGCGAACACTTGCTGAGGGAGTTGTGTATTTCAATAAAACTCTTCATTTTATGTATTTATGAATATTTTTTTTTGCTGACAGTGATTTAAGGAAGAAATAACCACACCGGCATGGCATGAAACTGACAATATTTCTGGCAAAATTTATATCTCATTTGAAGTTTTAATAAAGGTTTAAAAGTTGATATAGGATCCACAACTCATCTGACACATGTTGCATGGCTCATCTTTTGATTGAAACTTAGCAATAATTATTATTTCTTCTCACATCATAAATATAAATACAGTGTTGATATGTTTATAGTTTGGTCTTGAGCTCAGCAGCTTTACTAGAAGGCTGTTTTTTTTTTTTTTTTTTAATCTTGAAACAAATCCGAGACATTTGTCCTCACTTGATTCGAGCCTTTTCACTTTGAGAGCTTCACCTGTGCAGAGTATCAACCTGTTCAGATTGAATCATTCCAGAGTGTTAAAGTAGGTCATCGTGTCACACACTTCATTAAATAGTGCCATGCATGCACACCAAAGTGTAACTCACTGGAAATGTGTCCATATGTATAACATATTTTAAAAAGCAAATGCAGGTTTTAAAAATGAAAAAAAAAAAAAAAACTATTTTAAAAAAAGATTTGTATCAACAATGCTGGTGAGAATCAATGTATTTTCTTTGTTATATTCTCAGTGAAAGTTTTACATTGTCAGCTAAAATATTTATGCAAAGCAGTAGTTGTTGTTTAATGCCACCAAACAATGTCAAGTGTTTTGTGAGGAAAAGGCAGAAAATGGGACAGTACTTTGGTTTTGCGTCTGTTCTCTGGGGACTTACGCTACATTCTGTCCAAAAACATGCTTTTCAGGACAACTGGAAATACAAACAGGCTGTAACTTGAATGCAAGCATGCAGGCTTGTTGCGGCTAAGAGGTGACGATGCTTCTATGTTGCACCAATAACACATATCTGTCGTTGCTGAGAACTTGACGTCCGTAATGTTAAATGCACCCCTACCAGTAAAAGCTACTGTTCTACCTTCTACTGGCACCAACTCGCCATAAGATACGCTTCATCTGGTCTATCACCAGGTCTTAGGTGTCTTAGGGAAGTAAAAAAAGGGAATAACACTGCAAATTAAAAAATCACTCTGAGAGCGCAGACTTGCGCCAAGCGCAACAATTCCCCCATATAGCGATTTACAGATTGTGATAAAATCCTCATTCTGGATCAGATCCGGATCAGCCTTTGAAATTTGATAGAGGTTCCCATTGTCAATACCTGAGTGAAATTTCATGAGTTTTGGGCAATAATTAACGGAGATATTGAGAAACAAAATGTTTGGCCCCATTGACTGCAATGTTATTGAAAATTTGAAAGTAATCCAGAATCCAGGATTTCTTGCGGATCACACCCAGAATAAAATCAGTTCTTCCTTTTCACATTTCTGACAACTCCTGAAAATTTCATCAAAATCCTATCCATAACTTTTTGAGTTATCTTGTACACAGACAGACAGACAGATAAATCCCGGCAAAAACAATCCCTCCTTGGCGGAGGTAACTACAGCGCTGTATAAAATAACCGACACCGCCATCTCGCATTTGGTGATTTAATTACAAACAACAATGACAAGGAATAAAAGCCAGCTATGATGTACATCTTCCATGTACGTGGATTATGTACGTAGTTGCTACGTAGAGGCATAAATCACACTTAAAGGGGACAAACTGTTTAGAAAATGAATTAACCTAACAATCAATCAAATAAAAGTTTTGTTAGAACGACCCTTTTTATGGGGTACTGGTCATGACAAAGAGAATCTAGGGGAAGACTTGGCTAAAAAGCACTTGATCAAGACCAGCAACAACAAGCAACCAGGATTTGTTCAGACCTCCAAACTCAACAGTTCTCACTCACATCACAGCATCCAAGGAGTGGGATGAAAAAAACTTAATCCACGAGCCAACAAGTAACCCAAAGGATTCTCTCTGAGCATTCAAACGACAGCGTTCATGCTGACTCAGTAAAATCTGCACTAATGCTGTGACACGTCGGCCGCCCTGACTGGACATGGTGGTTGTTGTGTGGATGAACAGAAATGTCTTGGCTCAGGAGGGATTTTCATCAGTCGATGTAAATGGGTTAATGAGCATGAAAAAATGTATTGGTATCATGTATTCATATATTCAGAAGATTCACATGAGTTCACTTTAAGGAAATTAACAAAATGAAAAAAAGCTTTCAACACAGACATCTTTTTGATGATTTTGTCAGCCTGCCAAAAATAGGATCAGGCTGTTTTGGAAGATGTATGGCTTTAAGTCAAACCGTAATTGTTACGTAACCCTGGCAAGTGCAGGTTTGTTTCCAAATCAAACTTAGTAGTGATGCCTGAAAGGTAGGCAGTTTTAATTACTTTGCCTAACAAAACTGAGCAGGAGTAACACTTGGAGAAAAAAAAAGCTCCTATAGGGTCCTCTGCTGCTCTAGGTTACTCAGTGGACAATCCTCTTACTAGCTGAACTTGTAACATCTCTGTTCCATCTCTGGGATTTTCTATATTTCACGTTCTTTCATTTGACACTGTATAAACTGTGTAGATTGTATGTCCCAGAACAAGACACATGAAGAGTTGCTTCTTGTCAGATGATTGAATCACCCAGTGCGCTGTTTCGAAATGTTTTCGAAACTCTCCACACACTCCATTTAGATTCCTCAGCCCAGTTGCGAGGAGGATTTGGAATTTAATTTTTAAAATCACAGAAACCAAGTCCATTATGCAGCTGCTGCGCACATCTAAACAGCAGGTTAATTAGCTAAGGTCACATTTAGAGAATTGCTACTTAGAGCTGTAAATTACATATTTCTTTAAAAACTGTCACAATTTTATGGGTGATTAACAGAATGATTATAACCTTGAGTTTTGGGGGGAAAAAATATCAGCAAAGAGAAAATACCTCTGTACTTTTGGGAGACAGGTCCTATAATTTAGCTAATGAATCATCAGAAGGGGAAAAAAAAGAATCATTATATCTGAATAAAATGTGTACACAGGGAGATGCTGTAATATGAGAATCTTCACAGGCACAGCATTATTCTCCACTGCTGGTTGATGAAAATCTCAAAGGAAAAAAAACAATATCCAGGAGCTCATTGCAGAGCTGATAATGGTTGATCCTAACAGAATGCAGTGTGTGGGAGTGTGGTTAAGCAGCTTGGCTTGAAAGGTGCTACAAGGGCCAGTTGCAGCTCAAAAACAAAACCTGTGCCGATGATATCCGAAGAGAAACTGTCGAAGACGAGTCAGGGACTTCAATTATACCTGCAAACAGGGTGTGAATGACAATTTTGAACAGATAATATTTTAAATGTAGTGCGCTTTGATGAGCTAAATCAAGCACAGCATGTAGAAAAGGGGTGTAATTTTTCTGTGAATGTAATTAACAAAAGATTAATGTAAAATACAGTAACTGTTTCCAAATTGATATTAAAATTAAATGCAAAGTACTAATAACTGTTACTAAAAGATGCAGTGCTGAAACCTGAAGCTTAGACTACAGCTACAATTACTCCTCAGACTAAAGTATGTAGTATGTTAATGTGATCATGTTAAATCCCAATTAGATTAAATGTTTATCAGCTGCAGTATTTCTGTCAGATGAGAGCAGGAACGGCCACATATTCATTTAAATCAGAAAATGCGTGGTTGCCTTTAAAAAGTTGTTTATTCCCCAACCCTACATGCCCCTCTGTTAATTGCTTTGAGTTTGGTAAATTAATGTGAGCTAATACTTGAGAATCTGACAGAAACAAATAATTTGCTGTTTTGTTTATTATGAGAATTCAGCAAGTAATTCTGAAAAACGTTTATGGCAGTTATTTCATTTTAATTTATTTCAACTTGTTTTAAGCCACCAAGGTAAGCGTATGCTCACCTAACAAATTTCAAGATTTCATATCGTTTCAGACCTCTAAACTAGAAGCCAGTAGAGCATCACCTATTTCATCAAAGAAGAAGCATAAAGGGGCTGTAAGGGTGCACACATTTCTAAAGAAGAATAACAAATGTATTAACCAAATAAAGCAAATGAAATCTAAAGAGAAATTGCCGAAGAGGAATCGGGTTCAATGGCATCGATGCTAACTCTCTTTCCAATGTTTGTGCTTCCCACTGTTTTACAGATACTCACTAAATTCCAAATATACATGTATAGTGTCAGTCAATAAGATGTTCTTTATACTTATTGGGGAAATATTCAAAATCATGTTTTACATACTTACAACTAAACTCAAGCGCTATGTTCCAAACAGTACTATTGTGAGCGCACTTCCACAACAAGGTGGCAACCATTGACAGCAGGATGTGTCCAACGTTCCGTACTCAAAATCCTTACTGCTATGAATCCATTAGATGGGTATTTGCAGAGTAATGGGCAACAACAGAATCGTCAGTGAAAACACATATGCCCTTCAAATACTGAATATTGAGCGCATGAATTTGAAGCATGTTGAAAACTGAATTAACCGAGCAACCAACTGCAGCCAAGGTCTCCTAGCTTGCTGATCAGACACAAATATTAATGCAAACCATGAGCACAAAAGAGTTAATTATTTATGTAACATTTAATAAGATGTAAATTTGACCTTAAACCAACCATATCATTTTCTGTGCTATCACAATAATGTCTGTGTATACTCTCATAAAGTGAAATGTAATTCTAATAGAAAAAAAACTTGTTCATCTTAGTTGGAGACATGCTACTTTTTTTTACATTCATTTCTCAAGCACAGGTAATGCACCTATGTTCTTTAATTTTTTTATTTGGAATTCAACTTGCTAGAGCTTGTGATAAGTTATTTGTAGTCAAATAAACAATCATAGGTCTGTTCTGCTCTCTTTTTGAAATTTAGGCCCTTGTATGTTGAAATATCGCCTTCAGTGTTGTGACTATTAAATGCAGTAAAAATTGAACTAGTAATAAAAGCCAAGGGAAGAAGAATATTGACAAAGGGACCTTTTATCTTTTTAAGTATGCTCTTTAGTAGCCGTGGTATCACTGATTCATCCCTCTTCCCACCCCGAGCTCCGTTTACCTTAAAGTGGTTCCTTTGTAGTTCTCAGATTGGATGGTCTTGAACCTGAACTCCACAGCGAAATTATTTCTCCTTTACAGGAAAGATGTGAGCCTCTGGCCTGCTTCCCAACTCCCAAAGTGCTGAGCTGCACAAGGAGAGCCAGGCAAGGCTGCAGAGCCATCTGGAGGAGCTGTTTGGTTTCATACTGCTAGGACTCTGCTGGACATTAATTACAGCATTTCCAGAAGCCATTTGACTCCTGCATCCAGATATTTTCAAAATATCTTTAGAGAGGTTGTTGAGTCTTTAATACCATTATTATAGTCATTATACAGTTTAATCAGTCAACTGTTGTAATGAAGACCTCAAACGCTTTGTCATCAATCACCATTTATCAGGCTTACAATCAGAGCCCACAGGTGGAAGCTGGGGAGCATGTGAGACTTTGAGAGCAACATCAAGCTTAGTCAGTGACAGACATCAGAATGCACGAGAGAGACAAGTACCTCTTGCTCCTTAAATAGACCCTGAACGAGATGGAATAATTGGAATAAACCATGCAAAAGGTTGAAAGCGAGTATAAAATGCAGCTTGAGATGTCTGCCTAAACCATCTCCCACGGGGTCACCTCATTTGTAGAAAGGAATAAAATAGGCTTTTGGGTAAGACTTCAAGAGAATCGCTTCTACAAATATAAAATAGTTTCACATAATGTTTCCTGAACTGAACAAACCATTTACAAATGGTAGGCTGCTCATTATCTACAGACTATGGATGTTGGTTGGATCCTGAGTGCGGAGTCACAGTGAAACTTGGTGATAATGTTGATTTTCAGTCAGCAGTCAGAAGCTTTAAAATCCTTTTGTAAAGTGTTCACTGATAGATCTGATGTATTTCAACACTTTGAACACCTACATATGACTTCCTACCTTTTTGTTTTAGAAAAAAAAACAAAGAAAATATTTCTTGAGTGTATACGTGTTTGTCTTATCAAAGAAAAAGTGTTCTATTCCTTCAGCTCTTACAACATTTCAGTCAAAACTTCATTACTGTCAGTTGTATAATCTAAGGAGCTGGGAGGGGGGGGGGCTTCTCATTGATGCAAGTTTCACCAAGTATTATCAGAGGTTCATAGCACTTTCATAGCATTCATAGCACTCAAAATGTTAGTCACCATGCTTGTGTCTGGGGACATTTCTAAAGCTGTGATGTCACAAGCATACAGTCATCGCCTCCAGCCATGCCCAGAACACAACCTCCACGAATTATGACTGCACAGCCATCAAAAAGGAAAAATTATCCTGACAAGAATGTTCATAGTATCATTGTAATGTGTAATGAAGGACCAGCATGCTAATGGATAGTATTCACATGTCACAACAAGCCTTCTGCCATGATGTGTGTCTCGCAAGCAATTTAGAAACGCTGCAAGAAGCAGCAGTGTGCAGTGAGAGTGTTCCTTACATTCTGCACTAAATTGAGCCTTTTGAGGATGAAAGCACCATTAAAGTCACAAAAATGCCGCATACGTGTGTTGTTCATGGTTGCAAAAGCAGATCAGACTCCTAAAATTGAAGTCAATGAATCATCAAAGTCAGCAGTGAGAAGCAATGGATCACGGGAATACACCACAAAGACTTCATTATTATTCTTTGGTCAAAAGTAAGACTAATAATTTAATGTGCTAATGATTATGTTTCCCAATTTAACGTTTCTTAAATCAAATTGGGAAAAGATTACCATAGACAGACATCACTGCCTAGCCTAGCCTAGCTGACTTAATACAGTATTTAATTCAGTAAACATTCAGACAGACATTAAAGTTTTAAATTAGGTGAGATGACCAGCATTTGAAAGTAAAATGATCCTATTTGGAAAACTGAAGATAGAGAAAGGTGAAATGAGTGATGTCCATCTATGGTAGTCATAATGATATTACCAAAGACATTATGGATGATAGTGACTCTAGACTCGATGAAATATGTAGGTCTCGGTTGTGTATTAAGGAAACATTTTTGGGGGAATTTAGAAAAAAAAGAACCCAGCATGATCAGATTGTAAAATTGATTTCAACAAACCCTTCCTGCAGTGAGGGCATGTCTTCCTGATCAAAATCAAATCAAATAGTCGGTATCCTCCACCCAGCTGCGCATAAACCGATTGCAAGCCATAAAGACTTGTAAGTCTTCAGTTCCTCTAAAGTTTAGGCAATTTTGTTACAAAAAATATAACTGTAGATGTCAGGGTGCCACACATCATGTAAATCCTTTGGGTGGTGTGTATAGTCCATTTTAGCCGCCTGTACTGGTTGAATCCACCAACTGCTGGTATTTTTTCACATAGTGAGATTTGACTAGGGCATCAAGCATTTCCACGTACTTCCACTTGTTGTTTTTACCTGGTGTTGCAGTTTGGGTGTTGTTATCTGATGGTTTTCATCCATTTCTGCCGGCTAATTTTTGTAACTTGTTGATACGTAACTGCATTGGAATAAATGAAGAACCAGCACTGTACTTTGAAGCTTGATGAGCAACATGGCGATGTTGAGTCAAAATACCCTGATGTGTGATGTCAGTGAATACAATCAATATGGCTACATGGTGTTATTTTGCTTTTATTTCATTCTGGTTCAAACATGGGATTGTACTCAGTAATACTGATGTTCCATTTTCACTGAGGTATCTGTGCACTCAGACAGAAAATGGCTACAGATACTTAGAAAGCTGAGATAACTTCGAAAAGACACTAAAGTTCTAAAGCCACAAGTCTACTGGCCTAAAAATAATCTATGCAAAGATAATCTATGACCATGTTAATGTATGTCTGAGACATACATTAACATGGTCAAAAGTGCTGAAATGCATAGGTATATACATAACAGAATGCAATGACCTGCCATTCTCACAAACCTATATTTTATTCATAGTTAAAAAACAAAAAAACAGACAACATATCAAATGCTTAAACTGTGAAAATGCCATGCAAGGTGGAAGACTTTCCCTGAAAAAGAGGTTGTCTGAATAGGAGAATCTGCTGCTCCAAAACCTTTCAGCATTGATGTTGCCAGATATGCATGCTGCCCATTCAAAAGGCATTAACGAACCCTCGGGGAGGCTGCCTTTTTGAATTGAGCACTGATTAAAACTCAGCTAGTCCCTCTTGTCTTTCATCCATGTGGTGTCCATAGTTTCAAAAAAGACTTTCAAATTTCAATTTGTCTTTAAGCAGTTCAAATTAGCTTTGACGTGTTCACATGCGGCTTATTCATTCCAGAGGTAAAACAAAACCACCTGTATTTGTGGATGGCATGACAAACTGTTTCATTAGACTGATTTCTGGAAGTGTTCCCAAGCCATGCAGTGATTTCTATTTCAGAATCATGTCTGTTTTTAATGGGCTACAGCCTCTGTGCCAAAAGATCACAAGCAACAAAAATAGACTTTTTAATGTATTTATTTTTTGAGTTCATATCTTTAGTGGACCAAAGGAGACGGTCGATTCTGGGATGCTTCTGCATTGCTCCTGTTAAAGCACTCTCATCAACTGTAACTCACCTTTGTAGCTCGACCTCGGGACTCAGGGGTTGGACGCTCTATTTATATCAAATCAATATCTTGCAACCAATGATAAAAATAATTGGTTACCTAGGTGTTTCTATTTAGTATTACTTACTTTCCCAGTATTTACATTTTTAGATGTGTTACCACCACCAAAATCAGAAAACATGTTAACGTTTCATGAAAAATTCCATGTTCCTATTATGAATAAAAATTTGATTTATGAGAGATGAAAGTATCCTGTAAGCTCAACTCCACATTAAATTTACTCCCTCATTCATTATACTGAAAACACTGACACATCCTGTTTGCTAAGTATAAGACACCAAGTAATCAGAAGAACTTCATGCAACTTCACTGTATTATTAACTAAATAAATTTAGGAAACAGACTTAAGTCCCTGGAGTTTTTCTCCTGCAAGACGCTCTTGGAACAACTTTGTAGTCAATTTGGTAATTTTAAGGTTTGCCCCTATAAGTAACCAGGTAACCCTTTTAGCTCCACTACTGCATTGTCTGTGAATAAAAATATCTTCTGTGGATTAGACTGGGGAAAGTGGAGGAAAACATTATCAGTCTTCCTCTGTCCCTCATTTACATTGTAATAACAACCCACTTTTCTTTTGGCAGCAGTTTGCATACATTTGTCTTCAAACAAAACAAAGCACTCAGCAACAGTAAAATGTGTATTTGGTATAGGAGAAAGGACAATCTGATCATATTCAACATTTCTAAAATAAATACCTGATATGTGATGGGATCCTTGTTCCTTGAAATGTATGTTTTTTCCAGAACTGTTTGTGTGTGTTTATACTCTGATTTGTATTTTTTTTTTAATTGACTTTTCCTTTTTAATGTGAGTAGCAAATCCCCTGAAGCTGCAACAAAACCAAAATTACTTCAAGGCATCTGATAAATTTGGTAAAGATTCGTCTATTTTCTTCTCCAAAATATTTGGACAGAGCAATATATTTGTAATTATAACTGTTATTTTCTATACTTGGGTACAATTTTATAGTCAGAATCTGGTGACCAAGTCACTAATTTTCCTTCCAGGTGATTCTTTACTATGTTTATCATGTTGCTACTTGTTTGTTAATCTTTCTCCTTTCAGTTTTGTCTCGAGCAATGGAAAAAGCATGCTATTTCAAAAAGAATCGAGTTGCTTTTAGGAGATTATTGACATATCTGTAGTATCTACACCTAAGAATTATTCTTGTTACTTCTATGAGAAGTCACATCACCAATAAACACCCCTGAGCTAGTTCCCACCAGCAGCTATACATGCTCATACTATAACACTGCCTCCACCATGTTTGACAGATTATGTGGTATGCTTTGGACCATGTGATGTTCCTTTCATTCTCCATACTGTTCTCTTCAAATAATTATTTTACAAGTTTATCTTGTTTTATCTGTCGATGGAATCTGGTTTCTGATTTGGCTTTCTTGTTCTTGAATGTTATCCAGTGGTTTGCATCCTGCTAATGAAGGTCTCTCTTGATTGTAGATTTTGACAGTGATACACCTCCACGGGACTCTTGACTTATGCCAGTTGTGCGCAGCGCTCTCTGGTGGTACGCGGAGGAACGTCATGACTTTCCACATTTTTTCCACATTTTCACTTTAAAAAATCGGGAACATACAATGCATTATAAATATGTTTCAAACGAAATGTGTAGCTTGAGATAATTAAAATTGTCTTATTAAAAAAATATTTTTTGCATATTCAGTTGCAGTGCAGATATAACAACTTTTGAGGGTGTTTATTTTGCTCTGTATGAGAGTATGAGTATGTGAGAATTGTTGGACAGAGAATTCAGGCAATAATAAATAACCACAATTAGGAATAAACATCTCTGTGTGTTTAAAGCTAATTGAGAAGCCATATATGGCTATATTTTAAAATTGGTCATCATGGTGGTACTCAGAGAGCTGAACAGTTTCCCAGGTGGTTAGCAGTATTAAAAATTTCCTTCACCAAGGAAAGGATTCTGTGATCACTCACTTCAGTTGTGCTCTGCACATGTAGTGTAAAGACTGTTGTCTGGTTCGCCAATGATCTCAAAAATATTCTAAGTTCTCAAAGTATTAAAAATTCAAAGTACAAAGTCAAACAAACTTGTTCAAATGTCAAAAATGAAGGTTTTATTGTCAATACAATAGCTCCTTCTGAGACCAAGCCCGGGCTCGTTCTGGTTCACAATGCAAAATGTCTCAGTATTTATACAATCCTGGGGCAAGACAACCCCGCCTCTTGCCCCTCCTTTTTTCCCTCCCCTCTCCTTTGGTGTTTCTTCTGATAGGATAAAATTATAATATCTAACTGTGGTTGGCCGGCTGAGTTTGGCATTTTTTATAAGTCAGCACTGTTTTCTTTAAAATACATCCCTTATTCTGTATCATTTTAACTCTTTTCTTACTACAGATAACTTTATTCTGTATCATTTCTTTGCATTTTCTTTGTCAATTCTGAGCCGGGAAATTCCCAGAAACTCATAACTTGACCGGTGTCATCGCACATACACACTTAATGAACACCTACAAGTACCAGCTGTTCTGTTATCTGTCTTTTCACAGTCTCCATCTCTTTTCCGTTTTCTCCCCTTTTCTACTCATGCTTTATTCTGTTCCTGTATGGTCACAGGTGCTTATCTGAGTTGACGGGGTTCATGAGTTCATGAAGAGCTCAAGGACATTTACACTACACACAACAACTTTGTTGCTGAGCTCAACAGTGTTTTCTTTGTTTTTGAGAAAACACCAATGATTTCAACACATCTGCGGTTTTGCTGCACCTCTAATGGATTTATCTTTTTTTTTTTGTTTGTTTGTTTTAATCCTAATGATGATGATACCACTTGTACTGAGATCTCCTTGGACTTCATATCAGGAGCTTCAGTCAAGCAGCTGCCAAATGCCAACTTAAAACTTGACATGAAAAAACTTAAAAAAAAAAAAACATTATTGTTACTTCAGGAAGAATAAAGCAAGTTTTATAATGGACCATACCAAACCAATTACCTTCTTTTCAGTCAGTCGTCCAAATAGTCTCTGCACTTTGCTTAAAATCACTGTCATTCTGAAATAATAAATGCAATAGTTTTTGGAAATCTCTTAAATTAAAACTGAAAATTTTTCACTTTCATTGCATCCTGATTGTTTCATTTCAAATGCATTGTGTTGGTTTATGAAGACATGATCATAAACACTCTCATTGTCCAAAAACCTCTGGGCTGAACATGAATTGAAATAACTGAAAGTTAGAATAAAAGTTAGATAATTGTTCAGCAATGTTGAATTATTCAACATCATTTACTAGTACCAAATGAAAATGTTGCTGCTTCCAATTCTCACAAGGCTATCTCCACAATGTAACAATTACAAAGTTTGGACAGTTTGAACTGATTAAGTGGTTTTACCATAGCAGCTCCATTATACAGAATGCGTAAGATTACATGCGAATGAACAATCACAACTTGCTGAGATTTTCAACCTATTTATCTTAAATCACTGACTACTTTAAGGTACAATTAAAACAACAAGGTCTCAGAGGTAAAAAGAGTCAATTCAAGTAAGATATTTGGAGTAATTATTAAATTAATCTACCCAAAGTATTCTGATCTTGTTTCACATTGTACAAACGTGTCCAGTGTAGATTCAGATATTTATGAGCAGCATTATTAGTTGAACCAATTTTTCAAAATGACAGCATGTAGTCATTAAGACATTGGTTTCTTATTCAGTTATGTTCCTCGTGCTTCAGTCATACCTGTGAAAGCGATGGAGATGACCACAGTGCACACTTGATAATTGAGCAATCTTCCATTAGCATGATATTAGACACTAAATCCATCGAGTTCTGTCTTTTGAGTGAGCTGAATGAGCCCTCGTGGAGTCATTATTTTTTTCAAACCGACTTATTATATCACCCCAACAATTCATAGTGATGTGCCCAGCGTTCAGTGGCTGTGTAAAATACACACTTTGGTGGATGGAAGGAACTGAAAACATCACTTTTATACATGTTTATTAATCAACTGGAGGGTATTAAGAAAATGCTTATTGGTATTTTTGGATTATTTTACTCACTACAGTATCAACTAGGTCATGAGAGTGGACAGTGTTTGTGAGCTGCAGTACTACTAACGTGGAGTTTTCTTATATCATTTCACCATAAAAATATCAAGATAACAAGCCTCTGCATTGTTTTAAACAAAACAACTATGGATAAGAACACTGAGGAAAAAAAATGTTATCAGAAAAAAGAACAAAAGCTTCAGTTGTTCCTCAAATGAGTTTTAGTTGAAGGCTGTAATTTCTTCTTTTTCTTGCTCATTTAGGTGAGATGCTCAATCAATTTAAAATATAATCTATGTAGGAAGAAGCAACATAAAACAATAGAATATAAATGTTTGGACAACACTGTTATTAAATTAAACATCTATGTGATTCCTCTGAGGGGATGATCACCTGAACCCATTGCTTCCATGTGTGCAGGTCCGTAAATGCTGCAGTCAGGACTCGTTCAAAGCTAAAAGTGATATGTTAACTAATCACAAAAAGTAAGAATATTTCCTTTTGGTAAATTATTTCTTTGTTGGTACAATATTTCTTGCTGATAAATCTTAGACTGCTGGAAAGCCTATTTAGATCCGCTTTAAACGGTGCCACATTTGTAAGGACCATGCGATTGGAGGACGAGCAGCAAAGCTGTGAGGGTCTGGGTTATGCCCAGATGCCTCACCTTTGCCAAATTGTCTCTGCAAATGCCAAACAGCTTTTTTTTTTTTTTTCCGTTTTTGCTGTTGACTTGTGTGTTGAGCTTCTGATTGCCAATTGATTGTCAGCGCCTGTGCGCAAAAATCGACCTGGACAGGGCAACTGAAAGCTGGTGTCCACAAAACCAAGTTGCGGCAGCCAACCTCTGGTCTCATAGGGCTGCCAGGGAGGCCTGACATAACTGCCCTTCGCCGTCAGGCCCATTTGTACTGGTGTCAGCAGGGATGCGCTAAAACCTGAACATGTGGAGGGATGTGTGCTCAGCGATGAGTCCAGATTCTGCCTACGGCACTTGGATCGTAGGGTCAAAGTGTGGGGAAGATGCAGTTCAGAAAACACTTTGATGACTGCTGCACCAATAGAGTGACATCTTTTGGTGGAGGCAGTGTGATGTTAATGGGGGGCATCTCCCTCACTAGGAGAATAAATCTTATCATCATTGGAGGATATCTCAATGCAGAGTGATATTGAGGTGGAATTCTGCACCTAGTGGGAAACCCATATCGCCACAGGCTAGGACCAAACTCTGTCTTGACAGCAAGTGTGGCACCATTTGAAAGAGAAATAAATAGGCTTTCAAATGGTCAAAGATGTTATTTAAGTAACATTGTTACAATGAAAATAAATAATCTTTCTAACACACTGTTACTTACGTTTTTTTTTTCTGAGTTTATGTTACTAGATGTAAACTAATAACATTGCTGACACAAAATATTACACTAACACACCATATGGAGAATGCACACGTGACTGATTTCTTCAGTTGCTTTCACAGTAATGAAAAAAAAAAGGTAAAAAAGGTTTATTATGTCCTGCTGACATTTTCACAGCATTGAGACAGACCATATTCAACACTTTCTATCCATCTATTGGTGTTTTGCTGTTGTAGCAGAAATCCACAGATCTCCCTCTTTCCAGTGACTTCCTCGATTTCTTGCTGGGTATTCCCAAATCAGCCTAAAGATACACTTTAATCTCTCCATCCAGTTCCGTGTCTGCGTAAATGCCTCTTCCCAGTGAGGCATATCTGAAATACATCTGATGGCCTTGGGGAGTGTCCTGCAGACATCCAGATCAAACGCATAAAAGCACTTAAACAGGCTCCTTTCAGTTTGGAGGAACAGTGACTTCACTTTAAGCTCTTCACCCTGTCCCAAAGGGTGAGCTCAGCAACCCTTTGGAGGAAGCTCATTTCAAACATTAGACATCATTCTCCAGAAAGGCGGCTTACTAACTAATAAATATTAGGCAAAGTACTTTTTAAACATTTTTTTTTTCCAAAGCTAAGAACCATGTAACTGCTGACAAGAATTTGTTGCCGGTGACAGAGTTAAAGTACAGTATACTAGTCCCATTCAGTGAAAAACAAAGCACCTTCGGTGAAAATAAAACAATAAATGATAAAAATATACCACATTTTTGGAGTGGGGGATGAGCCCGAGTAATCCTTTGTGCTCATCCAAATCCTTCATTGTGTCCATATCCTCCGAAACACAAGCATGACAGTGATGTAGGGGGACACAATGTAGGCATGAATGATTAATCAGATTATGTAGAGTAACATGTAAAATGGAAATATTAATGGAAAATGCTACCAGCAGGTCATATGATCACCATAATCTGAACGGTGTCTTTTTCAGGAACGGGTTCAAAAAAAAAAAAAGTAATATAACCATGCATGCAAACTTGACTTTTGTCAGCTCATGAGAGTTGCACGTGTTCCAGCCAGCTCCTTAACCCTAGCATAGCAAGCTAAAAAGATTTGTTAATGTTGTCAAATCACTTCAGTATTTCAATAACAGCATTACAATTCTCCTTTTAAACCATTCAAAATGGTTTCTTTCAACATATTCAAGGGTCTTGTACTTTGTTCTGTTTTTGGGTACTAAGTACTCCCTTGTGTCCTTTCTTATTGTTGTTATCGTCCCTTACTGTGCATTATCAGACAGAGTCTGTGTAAAAGCTGCAATGATCCACAGCACAAGATGTTGCAGTTTCACAGTAAGGTTTCTTACACACAGCACAATGAAGCTTTTGTATCCAGTTACTATATTTATAACTCAGGGGCTTGTCCAGGAAAATTAGGGATATGTACATTTCAGTCACTAATTAATTTGCCTCTGCATGAAAACATTTATATGGGATAGTGGCACTATACTAAGAGCACTCAGTGAATACTTTAGTCAGTTGCAGAGAACTGCTGATGTGACAGTGAATCTCACTTGCAATAAATATACATGAAAGCACAAAGAAACAGATGAAAACAATCCACGAATTATGATTAATATGAATGTCCTGCACATGTCACCATAAATCATGTCAATACAACCATCTAAAGTCAAATGCAGTGTGCAGGGAGGACACATTGAAAGAATAATCATGTTTCAGTTCTAGGTAAAGGAGAGACTTGCCCAGTTTAGAAGTCACAGCAATGGGATTAACATCTTCCAGAGGTGCAATGCAGGCTTAGATGGGTTCCTCTCAGTCTGCTCATCTATCAGGAAACTGAACTAAGAAATAAAGAAATTCTGAATTTAAATAAATGAAAACGTATAGCTTTAGTCTGAAGCCACACTGGAAAGAGACACAACTATACATTAATTCAGGCGGTTTTGCAAAGGAAAAAAAACAATCCTTCCATTTTATTCTGGGGACCTTATACCAGGTGTCTGTTCTTACCACTCATTTCATCTGTGGAATGGTTTGTATTCAGAAAATAATAATAATAATAATAATAATAATAATAATAATAATAACAGAAGTACACAATGCAGGGCTGTAAAGTTCATATGAAAAATTAGTCTACATCGAGAAGCATATATCCTGTCTTTAACTCTTGTAAGACATTTTGTAGCTGGCAAATGTTATTGCTACGAAAGTGTAATAACGTTAAGCTCTAAAAGTGGATGTGGGGATTTGTCTGTCATGTCATTGCAATAATTGCCGGTGACTATCTCCTCAGGAATCTCAAGAAGAACCCTGTGAGTAAGTTAGAATAAAGCCTTTTGCACACCTAAAGCAGAAGGTGCACTGTTCTCTGAAACCAATTCATTCCAGTGGCTTGTTCTGTGCGATGATGATTTATCATGTTCCAGGCAAAGCTCACCCTCTCCACAGTGCACAGTTTAACGACTCCACAAGCCTCAAAGTTAAAATGCTTTGAACTTTTATCACTGTGTGCCACAATTTAGCACAGCCAGAAGAGAAGAGGTACACAAGACGTCAGTCCACAGTGACAGCTGAACTAAACGTGAACAGTGATCCAGTTACAGCAGAAATGGAGCTCCTTTACCAGCAACTGTCCATGCTATTGGAAACCTAGCTTGCTATCCACTTTGCAACTGTCAGTTAGTGTGCTGCACCCAATTACATTTGTTGTGCGAGACGCTCATGTGTTAAGCAGAGAGGTACTGGAAATGGGGAAGTCTTTTTGGCTAGTTTTGCCTGTGCTATATTTGATTTTGAAGGCACACTACCGGTGAGCTATTCATCTGATCATTTGGTCACTGGAGCGAATGAAGAAAGACTGAAGACCACAATGATTTATGCCACCTCTAACTGGACGATGTGGGATTACAAATCATACCAGCCTGTCTCCCCTTGTCAAACATAATATTTTCAGATGTGTTCAACTTCTCCAATTAATTTAATTGGCTGTTGGTTGTTGAAAAATCAAGACTAATTAGTTCATATGTCAGCTTTCAGCAAAGATCTAGCAATGAGAAGTGTACAGGATGGATCCACTGTGATGGAAACTTCCTTCACATCTTTTTTCTATGTACTTCTCAGTTACAGAGGCCTTTTTTTTTCTTTCCCAGTATCCCTGTGTCTTCCTCTTGAGTGTGAGGAGGATGACAGCTTGGTCTGTAGAGCTTTAAACTCCTAACCTCTGTCGTCCAAAGTGCACTGCTGAAGATCTGTGATCTTCTCTCACCTTGACCAGTCTGGAGACTAAGGATATGGTCTCTAATTCAGCTGTCAATCCTTCCCTTAAGGACTGTCTTTCACAATGTTCTCTCTAACAGTGGAGGCGGAAATTGTTTCCTGTTATAAAAAAAATTACATCACTGGGACCTTTACCCTGGAGGTACACATGCCTCCCCAGGAGGTACACAAACAGCAGATATTATCCCCTCTGGTACTGCAGTTTTTATTTTATTATTATTACTTTTTGGTTTCTGGTCCATTGTTGTGAGTTTGAGTTTAAATTATTTGCCCTGTGCAATGTTTTATGTCATATTTGTCACTAGTTTTATTTTTATTTTACAAGATTCTTCCTTCTGCATTCTGTTCAGTTGCCTCACTCATCCAATTCTCAAAAATTCTCTTTGAAACCAGTTGGGTGTGAATGGGAAAGGTACCAATTTCCCCTTGTACAGTAAATACTGAACGGGGTGGTGGAAGGCTTTTACGAGATCACTCCACACTGGAGCATCCAAAACAACCAAGATGACTGCAGAATTTCCAATAACACCTTAGCATCAACAAGTTTTCTTTTTTTACTGACAACAGTCATTCACTGGCATTACTACTCCACTACACAGCATTTTGGATGTCTATTGTTCATACTAGCCTGGTTGTCTCGGTCAAAGCCACGACTGGTCGTATGCCTATTCTGTCGTTTCCAGAAACAGTTTCTTTCACCTCTGTATGTACCACCCCACCCCCCACCCCCTTGGAACTCAAAGTCAAACCCAGAAGAACCAGATGAATCCTGATGGTAAAGGCACTGCTCTACAACTGAGTACAGATGGATCACTCATTACAAACCCACTCAGGAATGGAACGGAGCATCTGAGGTGTTCACCTGGCCTTTAAACCCCCCAGATACCAATCTCATAGATTCTGATGGCATCACTAGGAATCAAGCCCAGTACACAAACAATACACAGCCCCAATGGCCCAGTTGTTGTTGTTCTGTCTACACGTGACCTGACTAGAGCTCTTAGGGCACTATGTAGAGGAACTATATAACATTAGATAAGTGGTAATGATATGGCTGATCGCGATTTACAATATGTTATATTAAAACTGCATTTTGGGGGCTTATTGTATAATGCTGACTCATAAGTCCATGACTTTGCCCTTTAGATTCTGGCCTGTTTAGGGCCATCGCTTCTGATTATCATTCTGGCTCCATCAAGTCGCTAAGTTTTGACACGTAGGCGTCTAAAGAAACTTATCTCAAGGTCCCCATGTTTTCGTGGTAATGGTTAAAGACGGCTGTTTCCTACTGCCAAATTGCCATTTCTGATCATCCTGCATTCTGTGATGTGAGTTTAATGACCTCTCTGAGTTGTATACGACTTGGAGAATAAATCCACTTTGCACATCTGTCGTAGTCAGTGTATTGTTTAACTGCCGATTAACTGCCTCACTAGAACACATTATAGTGTATATACTTATAAATAAGTTATTCCTGAATTTATACGTAAAATACTACCAGGTTTTCTTTGGTAGTTTAGTTTCTTTCCTTGTCTTAGATACGTATCATCCTAAGAGTCAGGTCATGGCACTGCAGAGAGTTGCCATGACATTTGGGATTATCTCTATGATGTATCTTTGGAATTCACCATTTTGTGCGTAGCCATTTGGTTTCTTCATTTTGTTTCTCATTAAAATTATTCTGTTCCTCACCCATCTGCCTCCTGTTCGTCTGCTTTTGTCTCCTCCGTTAGTATCAGTCATGACAGCTGTCTAATCTCCAAGGAAACGAGGGCCTCTTTCTTCATGTGCATAAAAGGTCAGCCATCAGCCACTTAAAAAAAATAAATAAATAAAAAATAAACTTTTAGTTTCCTTTGAAACAGCTGTTTGACTGTCAAGCCAGCATTGTGTTACATATTAAAGAGAAAACTGAAAGTAAGTGTCCTCAGCTGCTCAAGAATTTAGAAATAATATAGCAAGTGTTTCAATTTGATGAAAAACAGGTGCAGTTTGGAAAGACAAGTGAGATGTGTGTAATAGAATAAAGATGTCACCCATCTTTCCCACTAACATGTCCCTGCTTTTGATGAAGTTGTAATTGTTGTGTTCTTTGTTCTTGGAGTCTTGGACAGAAATGGCCTTAGGATTTCTTTGGGAGGTTGTGTTGTGTAATCCCAACACGATCTTCCCATACATCAAACATTGCTTTCATAAGTCACAGCAAAGTTGGGTCCAGTCAGGTGTGCATTTCTTATTTTATAGTCACCTCTTTTGACTGTATCCAACCATGAAAAAACTTCACATTATATATGTATGCAAATTTAAAAGGACTGCAACGACTGCATGCGATCAATTTGTCTTCTATACATGTTGCATTGGGGTTATTTACTGAACAATGCATGTCATTTAAATCAGTCAACCCTTGTGATGAAGACTTCAAATACTTTTTAATAATAAATAATGAAACACTTAGACATACAAAGAGATATTAGGAGTGATAACAATAACTTAACATCCCCACAGAACCACAGTTTATAATTTACCCCCCTCCCCAGAATCAGAGCCAACATGTGGAAGCTGGGGACGAAGTAGGTTTTGAGAGATGTCAAAAGGCATGTGAGAGATCAAGAATAAAAAAATACAAAAAACTTTCATGCACAGTCCTTTGTCTATTTATCTATCTTCCTATCGATCTATTAAGAGAAAATGAGTACCAAACATTGATATGAATGCTCAATCCTGAATGGTGCTGGTGCTCCTCCAAACAGTGAATTGAGCCTCAGTTAACCTGTCAGTCAAATATGCTTTCCTTCAAGTTCAGAATTCATTTAACTTAATCAGTCCAAATTGAAAGGTCTCGTTTTACCATTATACTCTCAAAAGTCTCCAAGTCTGCAGCAGTGGAAATCTATCCGGCTTAATAAAGAAAAGTGAGGACCTCACATCCCAGAAACTGACACACTAATCCACAATCCCAAAGCATTGGGTCCTGAAACTGTAATTAATTGAGAATAATTATTGGTTTCACATACTGAACTGTCAGAAAATGGTTTAAGAACCCTCTGAATTACTTGGCTGCAGGTTGAATCAACTCCCTTTTCAACAGTTGTAGATGTCTGTTGTGTACATGGGATAAAACATCCCTTAGTAGTTCATAATTCCTAGTAATCAGTTCCATGAAAACTGCTTTGAACATTCATGGGTTCTTATGCAAAGCCCGACCTAAATACTAGTAAAGGAAAAATCTAGATTTAAGTTTAACATCCATCCATCCTTCATCTATGCCTGCTCTGCAAGGTCACATGTAGACAAACAACCACACACAGTCACATTCACTCCTACGAGCAATTTAGAACCACAGATTAACATACATGTCTTTGGACTGTGGGAGGAAGCCGGAGTACCCGGAGGAAACCCATGCAAGCACGGGGAGAACATGCAAACTCCACACAGAAAGAGCCCTGCTGAGGTTCAAACCAGGAACCTTCTAGCTGTGATGCACCAGTGCTGACCACAAGCCACCGTGCTGCCCTAAGTTTAACATTTTCTTCAAAATTATCTTTTTGGGGCCCTCCGGTGGCGCAGTAGTTAGGGCAGGCAGCCCATGTACAGAGGCTACAATCCTCATACGGCTGGTTGCGGGCTCGACTCCCGGACCAGATGACCCTGTTTCCTGTCTCTCCTTTACTGTAAAATAAAGGCCACTGGTACCAAAAAACAAAAAAAACAAATTACATCTATATATATCTTTTATATTGAATAGAACATGGTCTGTGAATTCCTCATGTTAATCAGGCATAATTACTACAGCAACCGAGGCACATATATATGGGAGATTTAGTTTCAAATTATTAGTGTTATGCAATACACAGCAGCACTGTCAATAAGAAAATGTATAGATCACCCATAGACCTCCTCTCCAAATAGGGTCGAATGCATTATTAATGTGGCCTCATGGTCATCACTGCTGACCTTGGAAATATTCTCTTTCTGCATCCTGCTTCCTGGGTGCTGCTGGGTGAAGTGACTGTTTCCAAATTGGGAAATTATAATCCCTTATTCAGAGTTCTGCACCTCTTGATCACATCCCTGGGAGAAATGTTCCCGGACTTCAAAAACACTGGGTGAAGTGGCGCAGGTAATTCCATTCTCCAGTGTGGCAGCAAAGAGGGATTTCAGGCTTCTGGAAAAAAAATTAAAAACGGCAATAAGAAGCTGTCCAAGGCAGGTGATGCAAAACCTAATCATCGGTGCCTGTGAAGCAGGGTCCTTTGATGCATTTGATTATGCACAAACCAGGACCCACGCTGACGTTTGCTAGGACGAGGAGTAAACTTGGTCTACAGAGAGTCAGCTGATTTATTTTCAGTTTATCCTCTAAGTGTCTGGTTCACGATTAAAATGCAGAAGTGCATTTCAATAAAAAATATGTATTTTATACTTCCCTAAAATGTAAGAAATGAAAATTAAAATGACAGACGGTACTCAGTAGTGTCAGAATCTTTATAATCTTTCCCTTCAAATGATTATCCTCTGTAAATTCTGGTTTCCATGAAAAAAAGGAATAAAAAATAAATAAAAGAATAGAAAACAACAAAATGGACCTCTACATTATAAGAAAAATATTTCTTAAAATTGATGCATGTTCAGTTTAAATGAGCAGTTGTAGACATTAATATAACTTCTCCTCAGGCATTGATAAAGCATTATTGAATTGATTTACATGAACACATACATGAATTTATAGTGCCAGAGGACACTTTAATACCACATAAATGTAGGGGGATGTGGAGTGTAAACCTTTTTTTTTTTCTTCTATCTTGTGTGAACCCAGCTGGCCTATTTTAAACAAGTATCTTTTGTCATTAATAAATGTCTGACCTTTTATGACAAACCAAATTCCTTGAAAAATTTGTGAAAATTTCACTGAGTATTACACTTCTGATTGTGTATGCTTGGCTCTACAGAAAGATGCAGCTTCTCTGTATTTACCTCAGAGTAATGGAACACATACCATTTTACCACATACATAAAGTATTTCAAACTGCAGACAATTTACTTTTCAAGGTCTGCAGATCACATTTCAGCTTGTGGTGAAAATCAGGAAAAACCCTCTAAACTGGAAAAAATAACGAGGGGTGGGGGGTCATTAATGTGAGATATCTTGATGTTTTACGCAAAAAACAAACAGAAAAAAAAAACATACTCATTCTAGCTGGACTTTATTTAATGATGAGAAAAATGTATTCAGCATCAAAGTAAGCTGTTAAAATAAGAGAATCGGGTCCCATAAAAACGGCTTCTATTGCAATACAGGCCATCTGGCCCTGAGCAGAAACTCCTTAAAGCCTTTAAAAGCTGTAGGGGCAAATCCTTGATTTGCACTTCAGGAAATGTTTAAATATGGCACGACCTCAATTAAGATGAAAATCTCTTCGAGGTGTGAACATCTCACTGTAAGCTCTTAAATATATGCAAATATAGTATTACAAAGACTGTCTATGATCTGCAGTATTTTTTTTTTTTTTTTTGCAATGCTGATGCAAAGAAAAAAAATATAGTGCAAAGAACTGGATAGACCTGCATAAAAATGTTAAATGAAGGTTGAAAAGGAGTAAAAAAAAAAAAAATGTTCTGCTCAAAAACCTCATCAATGAAAAGGTCCCCCCCACCCAGGAGGTACTGAATTTCAGATACATATCACATTAAAATATAAAGATCTGTGTTCTTGTTGCACAGAAGAAGTAGGAATATTCTGATATGGTTATTTTATGTACTACTGTGTCCCAAGGCATCTATTGGACTCTAGCATGCACATAGCTGGTCTTGTAGAAATATACAGTGGAGTCCTTTGTTCACAGCAAAATAACATTTGACTTGCCTCCATTTCTTTTCTTTTATTTTACACTTGGCATTTCTTGGCAGCACGTGCTTCACACTTTCTCACACCTATTTTATAAGTACATATGTGGAGAAATCCTCCGAGGTGGTTTGGGATTAAAAAGATCAAACGTATGATTGCATCATACAATAAACTGGTATTCAGTGTAAAAGTCACCACAAGAGATGCCCTGATGCAACATTTCTTGCTGCTCTCATGCCTTCCACACCGATTTACCGAATCAGATATAACATGAACATGAATTGATTACGGATAAGCGGAAGTTAATGGATGGATGGAGATGTGTGGACTGTGATTTGTTAAGTTTTCATTTGTGGTTCAGGCGCAAGAGGCTGATGTGGTACCCACAAGAATTGGATGAAGCCCTACAACACCCAAAAAGGAATGAGGAAAAAGAAATGAAGGCCTTACAAGACCCTTAAGATTGAATGTTTCAAGAAAGGCCCTCAACCAAACGGTACCTAAGAGATTGTATGAAATAACATTACGATTAACAGCATCATTAGATTGTATCTGCCTCAAAAGTAATAAAATATATATATTTTTTATCTTTTTGCTGTCCGTTTGTTTAATGAGGAGCTTTATCTATTGGTTTTCTGGGAAATCCTGTGTTATGTTGAAGTATCTGAACAGATACACTGAATGATATTACTGAAGAAAATAAAATTCTCTTCCTCCTCAAGGGTTGCCAGGGTGGATCATTGTGTTCTGCTTACCAGCACTATAAAGATACCGGCTGGATTTTGTAACATGTGGTTCAGTGTCCTCCCCAAAGATACTTAAACACGTGACTGAGATAGAGAAACAATCTGACAACTTTCTGACTGGAAAGTGTGTTTTGTAATTTCTATCAGCATTGCAACACACATTGCAAAAAAATTTCAAAAATTATTAATCAACAATTATTTGCGCATTTTAGAAACTGAGGTCAAGTTGATGAAAATTCATTGTGCAGTGACAGTAAAGTCTATTTGTCCATTCCTTCCATTCATTCATTACAGTCTGATGAAGTGTGGTATTAAAAAGTGAGTATGAGCTGACAGGAAGGAGAGGAAAACATGGGTCCTGGGTAACTGCCAATGAAACACAAAGCAAAGAAAGAACCCAGTGCATCATGGGAGATCCCCCACCAGTTCAGGCCTATAGCAGCGCAACTTAAAAGATAAAGCGGTGCACCTGAGCCAGCACCAACTATAAGCTTTATCAAAAAGGAAAGCTTTAAGTCTAATCTTAAAGGTAGACGAGTGTGTCGGCATCCCAAACACGAACTGGGACCTGGTTCCACAAGAGAAAGACTTGATAACTGAAGGATTTGTATCCAGCTCTCGCAGTGGAAACTCAAGAAACCACAAGCCTGCACTCAGCAAGGGAAGTACTCACTTGGATAATATGAAACTAAGTGTTCTCTAAGATAAGATAGAGCTCGGCCCTTAAGGGCTTTATATGTGAGAAGACCTCTAAATCTCATCCTGGATTTTACAGAAAGACAATGAAGAGAACCTAAGATTAGAGAAATATTATCTCTCCTAATCTTCATCAGAGCTCTCGCTGCAGCATTCTGAAGCAGCTGGAGGCTGTTCAGAGTAATTTTAGGACATCCTGCTAATAAGGAATATATGAATGTTTCTTTCAAACTATTTCCACCTTTCTTTTTGTCTCCGTTATCATGATTAAAACCTGACGCAATTCTGTGTGCTACGTGTTTCCATCAACCACCTTATTTTTCCCAGAAAACATGAAAGTTAGAGTCGGCCCCATGAGTGTACCCCTTGATATGAATGCAGCTGAAGCTCGAGTACCTGCTTAGAGGCTATTGATAGGATAGGTATCTGCACTTAAACTGGCTTAGCTTGCTAGCTAACAGCAATCCATAATCAAATAAAAGTGAATTGTACTCATAGACAGGCATAAAATGATGTAATTCATGTCCATGTAGACCGTATAGTGTTATGACTGATTTAGGATCAATAGCGTCTTGATATGGCTGACAACAATGTAAAAGTTAGCTCGACTAACAGCATTTAAACTTGTCTATGTTTTCATTGAACACACTTGTATGATCTTGCAGAAATATTTCCTCAACCGTCTTCCTTTTACTGTTTCTATTTTTATTTTTATTTTTTCTCATAGTTTTCATCTTTATGCAACGTACAGTGTTGCCAGATTTGGCCCACTTCAGGAAAAAAAAAATGCCCAATAGGTGTTTTCATACGAAAACATTTCATATTTGAATAAACATGGATTTAAATGCATTTACAGTATTAAACAATTAAGCCTTAATGAATAGTTGTATTTTATCATAGTGCATGTCACAGAAAATGTGCAAAAATCCCAGAGCCAGGCCCAAGTTAACACAGCAGCAGTAACATAAACCAAGTAAACACCATTTTTTATATTTTCCCCACTTCTGCATGATAGCCTACTTATTTTGCTAACAGAATAGTGTGGTGGAAATTTTTATTTGGTTTATTTCATCTTGTAATTTTGTCATCTAACAATATGTTTAAAAGTGATTTGTCTGTGTCACACGAGACCAAATGTCTGACAAAAGGCAAATTACGGGGGTCGGCTGTGGCTCATTGATAGGAGACACGGCAGGGGTCAGCTGTGACTTCCTAAATTCAATTAGCATCAATTAAATAACTCCTTGATCAAGGGACTTTTTAAAGTTGCTAAACTCAATCAGTCTGTTTAAACAAATGCCTCTGTATAAACTCAATCAGTCTGTCTTGAGACAAATGGCTAAGGCAACTGTCTGCCTCCACCACCACCTGCTGTGTCTACACTCTGTATGCAAACCTGTAACACCTTGCTGTCTGGTATAAAAATCAGCTTCATCTTTGTATCTGCAGAGTCATTAGCCGGCACTCTGCGAGTGGTGGCTGGTGGCTCTCCTTGTGGCCACAAGTATTTGTATGTCTGTCTTTTTTTCTCTGTAATAAATTCTATTCTGATTTTCTCATCAAGATCGGATCTAATTTTTTCCACAACAAATAGCCTACCGCTTTGAGTTGAGAGAGAGCAGCTTCTGCCTCAGACTTCTGCATCGGCGCACTAAGGTATGTTGAGGTGACATCACGATAGCGCGTTGTTACAGCAACTGAATAACTCAATGCGATTAAATATTTTTTAAATTGGATGACCAAAATACGATTGAGCGAAGTATACAGAGTTTTGTATTTGTACTGTTTTTAAACCATAAAATAACAGTTTGTTGTGCTGTTTTCACAATATTAAAAAAAAAAAAAAAACGCCAGATGTTGGTAAAAGCAGCCCAAATTGTGTATACCCGCCTAATGCATTTTTTTTCCCGCCAGCTGTAATCAAAAGTAGCCCAATTAGGAGGGAAACCACCCAATCTGGCAACACTGGCAACGTACCCATCCCTGCCAGCTACGACAAAAAGTTGTGTTTCTCTTATATAAACTAAGCACAAAAAACAAGGAAGTTTGTGTTTGGTAGATTATTTCTTTGGTGTAACAATGCTATTTGGCAGTTAATCTTACACCATTGGAAAGCCTGATTATTTCCCTTTTAAATGGTGCAAACTGAAGGCCAAGTTCCACATAACGGGGCATGTCAGAGGATGGCTGCAAAGTGGTAGGTTTGATTGTTAGGATACATTAAAAATGAATGAAGGAAGAATTGCCCTTGTGTATAGATCATCTGACCCACTCACCTGTCACCTTCGCTCCTTCAATTCCCATAATCTACCTTTCAATATGTGAAGAGACTTTCAGAGCCTCTTTTGTCACTTTTCCTCGCTGCACAAACTATTTCCTTTCAAGCAATGTATTTTGTCGAATTTATCTTTTAGGTGTCAAACATTTCCCCATCTGTTCAATACATCCACTGCGTTTAATTCGTTGTGCCATTATAGGGAAGCTTTCATATTTGGGTAATTGCACTGGAACGGAGCAATTTGAAGGTTGATGTTGAGTGATAGATTTACCATTTTCTTACTCCCTATTCTCATCTACGCACACACACAAACAGACACAACCTCCCGTTGAATACATTAGAGACGGGGGTTTGTTCTTGCGCATCATGGAGTGGGACCTTCAGTTCTCCAGAGAACATCAATGCTGATAATTAAGCTGATCGAATTGAAGAGGAAGACTTCCCACTCCTGGAGTCCTCCCTCAGCAATTATGTGCTTCTGTTAGAATATGCAAGAGGAACACATGCTATCAGAGAAAAAAAATAAAGAAATGAAAAATCATTTGTTGGAATAGTTTGGATTTATAACCTAAACTGACTGTTGATAAAATGTGTCAGTACAAAAAAGGTTATTGTTTCCAAAAATGACCCTCAGCGCTCTGAATCAACAAAAACTGATTCTAGCTAACATTTACCTGACATCATCATTTGGGAACAAATGTACAGGGCCGTAGCACCAAATTCTGGGCCCCTACAAAGGAGGTCCTGGTGGCCCCCCCCCCCCATCACCACCACCAACACCAACCGATCACCTGTCCACCTGCTTGCTGTTATATTGCTGCAATATTATCTGACTTTATATTCCCTTATTTTAATAACAAGACCATTTGAAAGGGTAGTCTATTATTTGATCTTGCTTTAGGGCTGTTTATGTCCGTTTTAGCAATGATAGCAGAGCTTACGGCAGTTGACAATGGGATTTCATCTTGTGTGTTTAAAGTTTAACGTTTGTTACAATTGTACTCACCTTTCTTTGAGAAGAAGTCTGTAAGCAGCTGACTCCACTCATGTTGTTTCTTCTCTCTCTCTTTCCTCTCTTTACGTTTCTGAGAGCCAGATTTATATTTCTTGGGAGGTTGCAACATTATCTCTCCATCCACATACGCTAATAGTAATCAAGCTGCGCCTCACGGTGAGAAACAGTGTTTTGGACTTAACTTAACGATTTTGCGCATATTCCAAGGGGTGTTCACACAGAGTAGTCCGTCACAACAGACTTAAGGTTTTTGGATTACAACAATATGCCATTTAATATAGGGCCCACCAAGTTTGCATTACGATCAGTATCTGTCATGAAATTTAGTTTTGGTATTAACTAATATATTCAATATATAATTTTTTCCCCCTTAGCTTCCCGTGGGCCCCTTCTGCCACGGGCCCCCCCAAGGCTGTGTAACTTTTACCCCCTGTCCGACGGCCCTGCAAATGTATAATCATAAATGGGGCTGAGGCCAGAGATGTTTTAGAGACAATCGATGACTGTCAGTTGTATTGCACTTTCAGTCACTCCCTCGTTGGATTCACTCCTTATCTACAGTTTTCTGTCTCAGACAACATTATAACCAAATAATCAATGACTGAACATGCTTCTGGCATCAGTTCCTTAGTCAAACCTCCAAGACATTGATAGTCACGACTGCACTGATGGCATGTAAAAGGTAAATAAAATAACTGTATCTTGTTCACACTTTGCACCGATAATATTGTATGTGCACAGGTATGCATTGTATTGTATCATTGTATTGCACGGGACCTAAATTAATTTAGGAGTCATCTATTTTTCCCTGGACCAGAGTTCCCCCTGATCTTGATTTTTTCCCCTTTGCGTCCCGTTATAAGTGTGGACTTTCAATTCTTGACAAAACAAGATAACTAATCCTTCAGTTGTTCTTTAAAAATATTCTGCTGCATTAATGACATATATTCACCTTAGAGATCCCAAGAAAAACAGGAAAACAAGTGTTTAAAGGACAGGCATTACAAAATAAATAACAATAGCGTAGTGTACTATATATGCAGCCTCAGAAGATGACAAGCCAGTGTCTTTTTGAGAAGGTCCCAAGCTTTTTTTTCACATGTTAATCATGACACGGCAACACTAAAGAATATGGTAAATAAATAAATAAAAAAGGGACTCTTCTCTATCTAAATTGAATTCGGCATGAGGCAAAAGAAAAAGCATTACACTAATGTTTTTACCACTGGAGGCTGAGTGCACAGGAACTACTTAATTATCTGAAAACCAGGCAGCTTGTTGGCACTGCTAAGGAAGAAAGTATAGACGCCTCCACTTCCACTTAAACTCAGGATGTACAGTTTTATTGACAGTTTCTCCTGGCAGAAAAGGGGCATCTCAGCAGAATTACTAGAACTAGGAGATTTAAAGCACCGCTCTGTAAGTAAGCACCACTGTAACAAAAGCAGAAAAAATGTGGGTTAAAAAAATGAAAAAAAGAAAACATTCTGGGAAATGGTAAAAAAAAAAAAGAAAAAGGTTTTATTTAATTTCTTTCTCTCTGTCATAACACAAAATGTGTCAGATTTCACCAAATAATAAACTGGAATTCATGTCTGAGGACAGTGAAATACAGAGGTAATACTGCAGGATAACCCACTAAAAACTGCAAGTCTTTCTTTTTTAAATAGTTGATTTTTCCTAATTATTCACACTGCAACTACATCATTTTCCCTTTTAGAGTATTACAGTATTATTCTGTTTAATTATTTTGTTTTTCTGTTTTTTTAAACAGTCACCACAAAACCTTTTTTATTTAAGGGAGTTAGTTAAAGTGGCATAAAAACAATAATCTCAATGGGTACAAAAAGCTTTTGTCATGAGCAACAGTAGATTTGAGGATTTTTATTTATTTTTATTTTTACAGAATTGTTCATTTACATGACAATTAGAACAAAGGCAGCCAAATGTGTCTGTGTTTAATCTACTCTAAAAACAGATGTTTGGGGAAAATGCTGCAAATACAAATTGTATTAATAAAGCAGTCTGTTGACTGTGAAATTAGACAAGAGACACTGGTGGTGAATTCAAGCACTAGCACTCAAGAGGATTATCACATTTAATTCTCAGAAATAAATAATTCCTTGATGTCGTATTAGAAAGCAACACTTTTTTTTTTTTTTTTTTTAACCTGAAGTTACCTCCTTGTATTTTTATTTTATATTTATTTGGCAACAGAAATAATTAAAATAACCGAGGAATGCAATCTCAAGACATTATGAGAAATTGTCATAAAAAGAGCATTTATCACATTTAAGAGGGAAAAATATCAGCATTTACATGTCAGAGGGGTTTGCTGGTGGAGTGTCAAGATGAAGATCTGATCTGACAGATACTCTCTAAACTGGCTTTGCACTGAAACTTAACGTTCACTTTCATTAGCCGTTCGGTTCCACTTCTAGTTGTGGTTTGTTTAGGCATGTGCATTAAAGCAGTGTGTTAAGCGTTACAGATTAAAAAGTAATTGTTTGGAGTTGGACAATCACCATGGATTATTCTCTGGCAGGTAGCGTACCATAATAAACAACTTTTTTGAACTTACTGGGTAACAGTTTCTGGCCCCCTAAACAAACGACTTGTTGGAGACATCATTCAAACCTTCTGCTGAGATACATTACCGTTAAAGTTGTTCTAGGAGGCACAAAAAGTACACAGTTTGCACTCCATCAAACAGATACAAATATTTCTGTTATTTAGCTTTTTACCTTGAGACTAGTTTGTTTTAGAGGTGAGCTATGGTGGTCCATTTGCCATTTAGTTTTTTTATACATACCCGTCCCTGATAACAGAACAAAAAAATTGTTTCCTTGTGGTGGGGCTGGGAAAGAAAAATGAACAGTTTAGTTAGAAACTATTGTAGCCAAAGAAAGCAGAGTAAATGAACACTGGTCTTCTTATATCCTCAGGCCTATGGCGTGGAGTATAATTAATAGTTTCAGGTTTTTACAGCATAACCTGACCTCTTCTGTTATTAGTTTGCTTTCAAAAGTTATTTAAAAAAAAGTTATTCTTTGGTATGAAATTGGGCAGCAAGCAAGCACAGACCCATAGACTTCTTTCAGCATTAAAAAAAATAAATAAATAAATGACTGGGATTGGATCAAACCTGGTACTGCTGAAAACATTTCCAACGCATGTTTTGAGGTGCACTCTTTCCATTATATCATTCCTGCATGGTTTCTCGACCTATTTTTTTTTTTTTTTATTTTAGAGAAAATTCATGATGGAATGGATTAATCTTGAGCTGAGCAGAGAGAATCGGCAGGCTACAAAGAAACAAAGCCATTAGGGCTGTGAAGGAGGCCGAATGCACTTGTGGTTGTAGATCGACGCAAATGACTCCGCCAGGGGGATGACAATTCCCCTCTGCTGAGGCTTCTGCCGGATGATCATTAGTGTGCCGGGTTTGATTGATACGGCACATTTCCGATGGCAGGTGGACGACTCTTCCCAACACGGCAGTCCCCAGTGATTAATCTCATTTTAAGATGCATCTGGAGGAGTCGTCTCACTCTAGATGAGCTGGAGTAAATTAAAGTATAATAATATAACGCAGCTTGAGCTATCTGAACCAGGCTGAAGCTGAATTCCGGAGCTTTACATCATTCACACTGACTGCCAGAGCAGATTGCGTGCCTTGATGAATGTATACAAAGCTGAACAAAACAAGTGTCGGATTAATAATTCAGCCCAACCACTATGATGCAGAAGTGTGTATCGTAGAGACATACAGGTGCAAGCAACACTGGGGATGATTAATCACAGTCTTCTCAGTTAAGGCTGACTGCAGCAATGCTCCCAACACTGGCTGTGGATTGATTAAAGCCCTTGATCAACCATTTCGAAATTAAACTTCCCAGAGTTTGTGACTGAGGGGGTAAACGAGAGGCGGTAAAGTGGCACAGTTTACTAACTGTCTGCTCATTTCCTGGATTTGTAGCAGGGTAGAGCTGATGAAGAGCTTGTTTGGTCAGCAAAGCAAGTAACCTTAATAAGTACAGGCGGAAATGCAACAGCATCGAATTACGTGACCGAGGTTAATGGTTCTGGAGAAACCGTTTCTGCCCCCAAGGAGATTATTGCAAATGTTGGAGGTTCTAGAAAATGTAATTCTGCAAGTGAAATGAGAGGGTTTTTGTGTCGTGCCCATAATCATGTGACTGCATAGAAACTGTAGAAAATCTTTCAGTGTGAAAAGCAGAACACTCATTTCACGAAGTCTTCAACGATTGTTCTCGTTCTGAGGTCTTATTCACTGGGGTTACGTCAAAGGGGTTCAAAGATACAGTTCAGCACTAACCATGGATTCTTTCATTCTGTTAATGGCTTTTTCATGAAAGCGAATCACGGCCCGAGAACCTGCTGTCTGCCACAGATATTTAATTGAAACAGAATAGAGGGGGGGGGTTGTCACTTGCAGTTTCATTCTAAAGACTTTTCCAGTATTGTAAAACTTTCTATGAAGAGTTTCTGTGAAGTTATTCTTTTTTTTCCCTCCCTTCTTTATGATGATGTCTGCTGCTAGCATGTTAATCACGAGCTGAAAACATACTGACGTCATTTTGATTGTATGTGCAATTATAATCAAAGTTAATTGAATTATCATTACTCAACCAGAGGCTGTGTTAAAGACAATTAAGGCAGTTTATTTTTCTATACAGTAAATGGGGCATGCCATCCTAACATTGATGCAAACAGTTTTATATCTGTGCATGTGTTTTTTTTCTTTCTTTCTTAAATAAAAGATATACCCACCTTGCTGGCCAGAGTAAAACATTTGAGAGGCAGCATTATGTTGCTCTCACTACAGGATAGGTAGTGCAGCAGCTAGCTAAACGCTCCCTCTGAAATGATGACTTGAGTCATAGTTTGCTTTTGTTTCAGTTCTACTGTGCTTCTTTTACACCATCTTGAGTAAAAATCAGAATACCAGATGCCTTTCCATGTAAATATTATTTAAATGTGAGTTTATTAGTGTAAACATTACATTATTTGCTTAAAATAACTCCTCTGTGGCATTAATGGTGTCTAATAACATATAAATCCCATTGCACAGATTCAACCTCAATCTTCTTCCTAACTAATATGGGAGACAAATGACAAAATAAAAGTTAAAATAAAAATCCATTTAAATGTAACCCTCAATGCAACACAAGCATTTTAAACTTTGTGCTCCTTAAAGTCTTTTGCAAATGGTTTTGTTACCTAAGCCTCAATGTCAATTATATCTCATTTTTGTTTGCCAAATGAAATTGAAACTGATGTTTTAACATTAATGAACTCATTTGTGCTTCTTTATTTTTTCAAAATCAAAATGATCAACTGCCAACTTTTCATGCACATCGAGCTCAAGATGGGGAAACTGCGACAGAAAAGTCATTTAACAAAACTCTGACAGAACAAACACTGCATCTCAGTATAATTACAGGAATTTACTATCATCGTAGTCCTTGTGTCTATTCTGTTCTTGCACTGGCAGCTGTTGTCAGTGCAATAATTTTGCTGTATGAAATTATTTTCAGCCTCCCCGCTGGCAACAACCCATGCTTAAGGTAAGATGGTATTGTAAACGGTATGATGGCAAAACATCAGCAAACAGTGTCAAATCAATACCTGAGAGTACTGTATGATCTAATATACAGACGATTAGGAAGGCGATGTGAACAGAAATAGCACTAAGAGGATCTTAATGCAGCTTTTATTTATATTCACAACCTACAAAGTAACCAACTATTTCTAACTGACTTAATAATTATTCTACACTATCACTACACAGTGAAGCCAACACAGGAAAAAGACAACATGCGATGGAAAAGGATAGGGGCCATATCATCACAGACTATTCCAGGCTGCATCAGGCACATGCCAGTGATCAATACAAAGGGAGTAGCAAAGGTGCCCCTGATTGATCATGCTGTAAGAGTGGATATAATCAATGCAAAGACCGACTTGATCATGAAGTTTGCAGGTCTCCTAACTGATGCCTAATATCAGTTAGGCGCCTCAACCTAAAGTCATGTACTGTATATTCAGCTCAGCCAGCGAGGGATACAGAGATAACGTTTTGCAGTCAATAGCTTTCATTTCTTCATGCAAGGGATTTACTGTCTCTAACACTGGCCTCATATTGATGATTGACACTTAACATGTTTGAGGGATTTGTCGACACAGTAATAACTTCTTGATATTGTACCTCTGCTGCACAATAGGAGAGCTGTGTTTCCTCCCTTTAAGAACATCAGTAGAGTTTTTCTTCACATTTTCCCAAGAATCTTCATAAACTGTTTTTTGTGTCTAGCACTACCAGAACAGTGTTAACGTTTTTAATGGACAAACACAAGCTCAAGTCAGGCACATACGTGTGCTGCCTCAAACTCCCAACTTACATCCTCCCCTGAGGGTGGAAACAGGAAATTGTGGCCATATCACAATTTACTGCTTATAAAAAACACACATGTCAAAGGTGATGTTCACTGAATATATTAGGTTGGTGAGGTTATTTGTAAGATTCTCACATATGAGGCTGAAATTCAGTTTTTTATGTATTCATTTTTTTTTTTACATTTTGTTTCACTTTCATTACATGTTGCATTTCCAGTTTCCGGCTTGTTAAGTTTAAGCAACTGAAACACTTGGAGAGATTTAAAAAGATGAATCATTTCAGCAAATTTTGTGGCCCTGATCGTACACGTCCCGCTAGCCGCTACCTGTAAATTGAGGGTTTAGGAACCTCCGCTAACCGCTAATGCAATCTTCCGCTCCCTAAAGTCTCTACCCGTCATCCCTTACTCACTTTGTAGGTGTGGCAATGGGAGTGTCTTTTGCCCTTTCCGCAAACTCGGTATCTTGTGATCGCAGGTTTAGGGTAGCGGGTGGTCAGACCACCCACTACCTGCTACCCGCGATCCACATGTCGGCTCATACAAGAATGCATCCAAATGGCATCAATGTGCGTCCACCTGGTCACATGTGGACGTACACAAACGGCTCTACCTCTCGAATTAACTCTTGTATAAAAAGCGTGATTTGGCCTCAGTTGAACCCCTGAGAAAACGTTGAGATTGTCTTAAACGGCTTGCTTGCCAGTTAAACCATAGACGACCAGAGCGTGTTTACTGGGAGCGCACGAACTATCTGGGACTTTCAGGTAGCTGATAGGAATTGTCTATGAAAAAATATTTACATGTAGATATCAGTGGAGGAGGAGAAAGGAAGAGGAGGAAGCTCTACAGCAGAGTCCAAGACAGGCTGCGCATGAGAGCTGCTCCGATCTGGATGAAAAGACGCTCCATAGCGGTTTGCGGGTAGCACAACCTGCTCTTAAAGGCAATGGCTGCTGAAGCACTGATTGGTTTAACAGGTGGAACGCCCTAACCACTCCTATGGATAATATAGCGGGTAGCGCAGGTGGGATAGTGGGTTAAGCAAAGATTGCGTTCTTTGCGGGGGAACGCCCCTCCCACTACCCGCTATCCCTAAATAGCGGCTTTGGGAGATCTGGCAGAAGATCAGGCCCTATATGTTAAGTAAACATAGGCCATTAAATACCCTGAAATCAAGGGGAAATAGTGTCCTCTTTTTATGGAGGTTAAACGACGGCATGTCTTTTCCAGGTCAAGGTAAGACAAAGGTGGCATTGACAAAGTATCTTTCTATATCTAACTAGTAGGTTAACTCATTTACTTTGATTCTTGATTACACACCAAGGTGTCCCCAAAAATCACAACCATGCAGTCCTTGCAGCCTACTAACCTAAATATTCCAGCTTGCTTTGGCTCTTGCCTTTGTTTTTTTCTGTTGTTGTTGTTCATGCTCTGTTCTGTAATTTATGGCTGAGAGCACTCTATTGCCTTCACATCTGTCACGAAATTACATGAATCCTTGTTAAAGATAACACAAAGCATGATGCCGTCTCTGCTGGGCCATCCCTGATCAACAGCCTCTGCTGATGATTTTACCCAATTACATTTCAATCAAGTGAAGCATGTGTGGGTTTTAACAGAAAATTGTTGCTGATTTGCATAATTCATTATATTGAGATCCATCAGTGAGCGTCAGCGCAAACCAAGCTTACAAAACAACCTGCATGCTCGGAGCTGGGGGGAAATGTTTTTCAAACCACGATGGGGAAAAAGAACCAGCTCGGAATGAATTTTGAAGAAATTTGAAGAAGCTTGTTCAGCTCAAACCGACTGGGCAAAGGTATTCTCAGTAGACCAAGAGAGACAGTAAAAGCTGAAGCCTGAGTAGTCTTGAACAGTTGGGTAAAAGGGGCCAATGGCATGAGAAGACACAAAAGACAAGAGATATTCCACACCACTGCACAAAATTTCATGGGAAATATACCTTTGGTTTCAGATGAGGGACTATCCTTTCGTCTTACACTCTTTGTTTCTTCCTCCACTTGTTAAAAATTTAAACAGACCTGACAATGCCTGAAAAGCTCAATCTGCCATGAAAGGATTGGAGATGCACAAGAGGAATTCAAAAGAGGGAACCCATAGATGGGGAAAAAAAAGACTTAACACTAAGTACACATTTGATGTGCATATAGAATGTGCTTTTGTGTATGCTCAGAGGCTTACAGCCATTCAGCAGCGTGGTAAAGTTTGGACACTGATATAAAACTTGATGTTTCAGAAGAGAATTAAGTGAGTAGACACTGACCCAATCCTTAAAAATGAATAAAGTTTGGTCATCCTTTTATAATTTTAAGCAAAGTATCTTTAAGAGACCGGACATCATAAATTTTTATTCAGGTCTCATATCTCAGCGGGTTTGGATTATTGCTCATTCAAAATAGGACAGACCAGGTGATAAAACATTTCAAGGCTTTAAAAAGAAAACTACTACTCAAACCATATCCTGCAGAAATCAAAATGAATGCCTGAAGTCATACTTGAGTATTCTGGTGGCTGTAACAGGAACTGTGGATGTCAGGTTGAGGTCTAATAAACCAAAAGAAAAAAACAGGACCACTCATATGTAGGGATGGGAATTGATAAGATTTTTCCGATTCCGATTCCATTATCGATACTGTTTAACAATTCGATTCTTTATCGATTCTCTTATCGGTTCTAATTTGGGGAAAAATGAGAACAAACAGTTTAATTAGTATTATTTTTTTTTACTTAGAAGTCACGACCTTACAAACTCAACAGAGAGGTCAAAAGCCTGTTGTACTGTTGTAATATGTAACTGTGCAAATACACAAGAATGTGTAACACTTTACTAACAGATTTTTCCTAACAAAAATGAAAAAATATCCCTTTTAAAAGGATATATGAGCTCACTAAGCACTCAAAAATAATAATAAAGAAAGCTAGATACTATCAAATTCAATGGAACAGTGCATAGTGCAAATCTGCAAATACTAGGAAGAATTAATTCTTTTGCAGAAAAATATGCATGTCTGATTTTTCAGGAAGTATACATGATCTTTCTGGAGGTAGGTAGTGAGCAGGAGCGAGTGCTGCCAGCCTCTGATCCAGCCAGACTCTCTCTCTCGTCACGGTCATCTTCTAAATGTAATGCAGAAGGCATTCGTTTAATAGCATAGCGTTAATGTTATAGCGTGTTTTACAAAGAAGCACATAGGCAGCGGGATAGCTACTTACCAGAGTTACCAGAGGTGATCTTAGCTTGGCTACTGCTGCTGGGTTGAGATCCATCAGTCCGAAGCGTCAAAAACACGACACTCGTTATCGCATGTTGTATGCGCAAATGTTCCTGCATGTTAGTCGTGTTCCCTCCTGGCGCTGTTATCTCCACTTTGCAATGACTGCAAGTTGCCTTGTTGCTATCTTTCTTTGGTGAAGTGGAGCCAAACTTTGGAGCGATTGAACCTGGTGGCACCATTGTTGTTTACAACTGCAATGCGCATGCTAAACTGAGAGCTTTCTGGAATTGACTGTGCGTAACTTACGTAAATTACGTGAGATTCGTGCTGGTTGGAATCGATAAGAGAATCTTTAGATAAACTGCCAAACAATTCCATGGAATTGAAACACAAGGAACCGGTTCTCTACAGGAACCGGTTCTCAATTCCCAACCCTAGTCGTATGACTTGAAATCCCTGACTGCACAATACTTTACTCTGGGGTAACACTTTACCATTATCTTTGTTAAAGATTCCATTCAACGACTAATTTTAGTGTCATAAATCTGTAATGAAACATTTAAATTGCTAGATGAGGTTATGGAAACGAGTGCAGTGAGGTGATTAAAGGTGAAGGAGAATTTTGAAAGCATACATGCAAAATGCTCAGCCTCTTCTTTAAAACCATCGTCAGAAACCACAACCCCAGAACACATGAATATGTACTTGTATAGCCAGAAGAAAGTGTATATTACTCTGAGGGTGGTAATGTAGATCTTGTTAACCTGTAGCTAACTAGTGATGCCAGTAACAGGAACAAACAATACATAGATTATTCAAGCCAATTTGAATTGTATAAAGCATGATACAAGACAATGGATCATGCACAGCACAGTGGCTTGGTGGTTAGCCAGGTCTCCCCCCTGTAAAAGAGATTTAGTGTTAAGATTAAAAAAAAAAATAAAAGAAAATCATAAAAACAAAGGGTCAAAGTCCTTGACGTGAATTAATCCAAAAAGGTAGCAAAAACAGAACTAACCAAATAATCCAGAAAGGGCTTCCCCTAAACGGCAGGAAACAAAATGGCAGCTCTGGTCACAGCAGGCTTCCTAGCACAGAACACCCAACAGTTCCTTTTTCAACCATTTGTAGGATTATCTGATCTGTATCGTATAATAGACAGGATCACGTGTCTACTTTCACAAGAACACACCTGTCAACATATCAGCATTCTTCCCCGTTTTGTCTTTCCCCTCATGCCGATCCAGTGCTTTCCTTCCTCTCTGCACAGAGAAATCTTTCAGCCACTTTACCCATTTTCTGTCAACCATGAAGGGATAGATGTGTAGCATCTTTGTTTTGGATCTATGTGATTTTCACTCCACAGCATTGCAGTAGTATCCCAAGGTTGTTTGAAGGTCAAAAATGACATAAAGTTAATGACTTGCAGTTAATGATCCGTTTCACTTCTTTTGGCTTGTTGTTTTCTTTATCTGAAGTGGTTTTATTTAAAAGCTCCTAAATGCAACATGCTACTGCCACCCAGCAGATAAAAATAGCACCATTTTACAGAACTCTGCCCTTATAGGGTGAAAGCTGAGCTCTTTCTTGAGTGATGGAGGCTACCCTTTTCCACTGAAACAAAACCCAATTCCAACATCAAGCAGCTTAGTGAGCACATAAAAACCAAGAACGCCTCAGAAAAAGCAGTGCCCAGCTGCTACATGCTAGAAACACTGAAAAAAAAACAAAAAAAACCTGAGCCAGCAGTTAAAAAAACTACCCTTCTTCCAGCTCAGTTCTGAATTTAGTCTTACCTCCTGGTGATTTACTGTCATAAAAACATATTGAAATACAAAACAGTCAGTATAGTATAAGTTTTCAGGTCCTTTTTTCCCTCTGTCGTCAACTTTAACTTTTTTTTTTTTCACTTTCTTTTTTGGGCTGGTAGACAGGGTAATGAGTTATTTCTTTTAGTCCATATATAATAATTAAGCATGTTTTTGGGTAAGCTGTGGGTAAATTATTAACGATTATTTAGGTTTAGATGTAAAGACGATGGCTTCTGCCTCAGGTGGATCTTTTAGCCTGCACCTGTTAAAGTTATCCACGGATTACTCGGTCCCAAACCTTAGCATCTTCAGAAAAAATCTGTGAATAAACATGGTAAGAGCAGCACATTCAAAGCAGCCAAAGAATCTGTCAGAACTAAAAGCCTTTTGCAATTAGAAAAGGTGAGAATCAACCAGAGTGTAATTAAATGACTGTTGGCTTTGTACAAGAAGTATTTACAAGCTGTGATACCTGTTAACTGTTGTCTGTAAAAACGTAAAGGGTGGCCTGACTTTAGACTTGTCATTTGTTTTCTTTCCTTCCCCCCCATATATGAAATTGTACAATATGGAAATTCCAAAATAATATTTCTCTTTATATTGCAAAAACCTCTCATATTTATGCATATTGGAAATCAGGCCATATTTTTCTGGCTTAGCTTTTCACAATAAAAAAAAAAAATATTAATAATAATAAAAGGAGACTATATTTAAAGAAAGCAAAACAGCTCAAAATTGGCTCAAAATACAGTCATGGAAAAAATTATTAGACCACCCTTGTTTTTTTCAGTTTCTTGTTCATTTTAATGCCTGGTACAACTAAAGGTACATTTGTTTGGACAAACATAACGATAACCACAAAGATTGCTCATAAGAGTTTTATTTAAGAGCTGATATCTTACCATTTTCCATGGTTTTCTTGATTATAACCTAAATCACTTAAGTTTTTACATCAATAGCTATGGCGTTGTACTGCCAAAAACACTGCTTTTATGCATTCAGTGTTTTCTTTTCTGTCTGTTTTAGTCACATGATGACGTTTAGTGGTACCAGGTATTAAAATGAACAAGAAAGTGAAGAAAAAATGGTGGTCTAATAATTTTTTCCATGACTGTATATTGAATAGTTTTGCATATCGATTCAAAAGTCAGTTTCACATTTCAGTCAGCATCAAGTCCAACTGAACAAATGCCGTATGTGCAGCAGAACTTTGCAGATCAACGACTTTGCTACAAACATTAGAATAAATACAGATGATGGAAACTTGGTGGAATTTTGTCATAATTGAACACTGAATTACTACAAATGTATAACCAGAGTCATGAAAAACTATATTCAGCAAAAAGAATACTCCTTGTCCTTACTCCTTGTTAAAAACAAGGGAGTAAGAATAAACAGGAAGTCAAACCGCTAACAGCCATAATGTGGCAACTCTAAATCAAATTGGTAACGCACAGATAGAGAGCTCAACAACCAGTGCTGCAAAGGATACTGGGACGCAAAATAATTTTAATGTTTTCTTTTTTTTTAAGATAATTTTCTGTATGATTTTATCAGTATCTCACAGCGTTATTGAAGAATTACTGATGCTGAAACAATAAAAATCCGAATGTGCAGAAAAATCTCACTTAATCTTTATTAACTAAGATTTATTATCTATAGAATCTGTCTTATTTTGTATGGTATCTGTCTGGGTAGTATGGGAGCATGTCACCGCATTTCGAAAATAAGTGCTTCATTCACATCCCTTAAATAAACCCTTGTGAAAGAAATTAACCAGTGATTTTAAAAATCCATGTTCTGTCCATGAGAGCACAACGGTTTCAGTTCATGATGCCTGTCAGTCAGGGTTAGAGTTGGACCACATTTCAGCCTGAGAGTTCTGTGTCCAAGCCCAGTCCACTTTTGTCATGGAGGAAAAAGGATGAGAACCACGTTTTTAAATGTAGTTATCCATTTTTTTTCCTTTTATTTGCATGTTCAAGAAATGCATGGAAGTTATGTCCCACAATAATAACAAAAATAACATTCCAATTCAAATCTAGTTTGAAAGCTTACGAAAAATAACAGCCTATTTCACTTAATTCCTATTCTTCTTTTTAAAACTTTAAACTTTTGAAATAATGTATCTGCCTCTTTCATAAAGGGAAACAGATTGCACAGTGGGTTACAAGTTTTGCACTTACGGTTTACTCATACATCACATTTTAGTCTCCATATTTAACCTACAGTACTGTGAAGAGCATCACCATCAATAGGAGTGCTCTGGCTGCTGCAACTTTATTGATGTGGGGATTTCCTTCTCTGTGCACACCAGCATGAATACCTTTAAGTGTTCCTGAGTCAGTAAGCTCTGTTGCCTATTTGTAACAAACTTTAAGATTGAGAAGCTTCTCTCACATGCAACCTATGTAATCCAAGGTGTCCAGAGAAATGTATATGCCGGCCCAGTTGCATGGTAAGCATCTATAAGGAGGCTATAATGTAAGAATATTGGATGAACACAAATAAATATTTTTTTTAATTTTTTTGTTTCTTTTCACAAGTCTTGCTCTCAAGTTGAATCTCCGCTTCCATATAAAAAAGTTCATCACCCTCTTCCTAACCTTTCACCGTCATCTCACAGCCTGCTATGACAGTATAACCTTCCAGAGGGGACTCCTTCAGCCTCTCCTGCTGTGATGCTAAACTCGACAGTTCGGTCTGTAATGTCCCAACAGAGGCGCTGCCTTCATACCTCAGGAGACAGTTACTGATTCGCTGGAGTGCTGAGTTATGGAGTTCATTTGCTCTAATTTTGGGAAGGTTTTTAAGGTCAAGACATGCTGAAAATCTGAGACAAGTCTTACATTAGCTGAAAATCTCACATGTGCTGCTTGCCACACTGTCTAGAATGATATCACACACATTCACCTCAAAGACATCATGAGGTAAGACGACCAGCTCATCTTCTGATAGCCTCCTTTTCTTTTCTCTGACACCTTTCTCTGGAAGACCAGTTTCCACTACAAGATCACAGTTGTCCACCTCTGGAAGTTTTTTCTTTCCCAACTCACAAACGCAGCTGCTGCTCCTTTCACTCCCTCAAAGTCTCTGACGCATCTTATGAGACTGTCCTATGTCCCCTCAACAAGACGCTGAGATGAAAAGATATCCATTCCATGTGCCTGTAGGTGCTTGGGGGGGTGCAATTGCTAATGTGCTGTTGAAGACACAAATCACACCAGCTCAAAAAACTATTTGCACCTCTCAAAAGTTGCCATGATTGACAGAAGTATTTTCCAGTTTATAAGCAGCTTCTGCTTTATCCCCTCTGTACTAAGTCAACGTTTTCCATGGCTTTTATCACATCTATTATCCGTTCCATCACCTGACGCTTCTTCTTCACCAGCTCATGATGTAAAATAATGTTTGCCTGTCAGAAGGCTTTACACATTGGCTTTTTTAGCCAACATAAGTAAGCATCATCACTCCCTCTGTGCCTCTTACTTTTTTCATGCTCTTTTATCCGCTGGTGAACATGTTTCTATGTTTTCATACCTCCTTTTATGAAAGGGCTATTACTTGGTTCAAAAGCCAAATGCACAGAGAAATACAGTGATTGTGTTCTTTTTTCACTAGAGGTCAGCCGTTTGTGGTTGGTGCCATGCTTGTCGTTAAAAACTTTAGACTGTCTGGCTTTTTGTGAGCTGCAGAGGATGGTAACTGAAAAACATGTGAAGGTGCTGTGGTTGTGGATGAAGAAAATAATCAAAATGCTCTGAGTCTGGTCCTCTGTGGTCTTTTGCAGAGCTGTTGTAGTCTCACTGGACACTGTCCCTTTATCCTCTCCCTCAGCATGACTCACCTGTACAGCAGGGCATTGAAAACAGACCTAATATGTATTAAATACTTGCTCTATAAGGCTTGCTCTATAATGTTACCCAAATAGTTAACACCATCTAAATATTGTTTAGAATATCCACACTGTCTATATGTATATATATATATATATATATATATATATATATATATATATATATATATATATATATATATATATACATTTAGCATTGTTTATTCGTACCTTTTATATTTTGTATTGGTTAACAAGGAAGCTCAGCATTTGATATGATATGCTGATATGTTAGGTTTCCATCTCCAATAACCAGGTTGTTCTTCTGTTCGTCTCCTTGAAAAAAATGTCAGTCATCTTAGCACATTTTTCAGCTTCCTCCTCTAATGCCTTTCTTTCTTTTGTAACCTGACCCTTTCTGCACCTCCTGGTCTCTTTTTATCCATCTTCAGTTATGCTTATTATCACATCATCCAACTTTGGGCTCAACCAACTCTGAGGATAAATATTTAGGATATACCATCTCCTCCAGATCATATATCCCTCAGACTACTCTTATTCAGAGGTTTAGAATATGGAACATGTTTCATTTTCAAACACATGTCAACTGGCCCAAAAGTGATGCAGCCCACTGAGAATTGCCCTGGATCTCCTGATTACTCGCTACGTCATTGAATGCAATATAGTATTAGTGGGGGAGGCCATAAAGCTATGGATAGAGTCAGTGACTCAAGCCAGAAGATAATCCTCAGCCCTGTTGCCTGTTGAAGTGTCCTTCGGCAGTACACTGAAACTCACATTGTCCTCAACTGAACCATTAAAAGGGTCACAAGTCCAGTGTTCCCATAGTGCCCATCTAGAACCTTGCATATTTAGGCCTAATCTGAGTTATATTTGGCACTTACAGTCCAGTTTCCCCACTGGGAGGGACTATGTTCTCCATATGTGTTCCAGAGTTCATGAACTAAGCCAAACTGGGGTTTTATCATGTATTGCAGGAGACATATGTGGCCAAAGTGTCATTAGGAAGTTTTGACTAAGAAAATGGGAAGTGTTGTGAGCCAAAGTCTAAGAGAAAATAAAGATTTAATATAAAGCCATGTTTAGGTAGCCACACTGGCTGCTATCAGTCAAAGCTAAATCTTTGCCAAAAGAAAACTGCAGATATGGGCCAGGTTTGGGCCCTCTATTCTGTGAGCTGTGCCAAATCAGTATGCAGAACACATCGATCCACTGTATTAAACACTAAAGGAAGAAGTGAAAAGAAGTTACCTGACAACACAGCATGATGTAAGGCCATATCATAACCACACCTGCAGGAAATGGAACAGTTGCCCAACATAAACGGGTGTGCAGTGATTAACAGTCACAACTGCTTCCTTGCTCATAAATTTACAGTAATTGCAGCCAAAGGATCTTATAATAGAAACAGAATAGAAGCCCATCATCCTCGCGTAATGTCTTTGAGAGCATGCCAATGTCAAATCAAATACAGAGAAGCAGACAGTTGGCAAATTGGCTCCATCTCCTGGAGGAGACACGACTGAATACACCCCTCCCTAATGCGCGGTGTTATTATGTCTCCTGGATGCTTTCGGAAGGCGCTGGAATGCTAACGAGAGAGTTAATGCGACCCATATACATAGATAATGCCAAGGATTTGTACAAATATGTGCAACTGTCTGCTCACTTGTCAGATGTGAAGTATTTGAAGCACATATTTTTAGCATCATGATTTTATATATATATATATATATATATATATATATATATATATATATATATATATATATATATATGATATAATAATGTAATAATGTATGTAGCCAGTCATTAAAAAATAAATAAAATGAAAAAAAAAAATCCTTTAGACATTTATTAAAGGCCACATGACAAAAATCAAATTGCACTGACCTCATAAACAAAATTTCCACTCGAACGGCTGCATTGGAGATGAATAATAAACTTTAGATTAGCACACTCGTACATTTGCTCAGGGGACATGCAGGTGCAATAAAGCATGAATTGGTCATTCATGACTAGTAATAATGTCCTGCCCATTAGATTAGTCTGTTGGGAAATAAGACAAGGAAAAAAGGCCTGTGAAATTCCTGGAACCACTGAACCTCACTTGTGACAACTGAAGTTACATTGTGTATGTTTTCAGATGACATTCATTCTTCCCCTGTTGGTTTTAATTAATTTTCACCAGCTTAACACCTTATTATTATTTTTCAACTACACATTCTGTAACCTGAAACAGAAAGCTAAAAAAAAAAGGAAAAAACAAACAAATTCTGACACATAATGAAATGTCAACACTTTGATGGCTGCGATGATGTATGCGTCACAGTTCATTAATGCAGCATTGCCCTGTGAAGCGTTCAGCATATTTGATTTTCCAGAAGGGAAAGAGGATTTATATCCAGTTGTTTGGTGGGGTTTTGAAAACAAGGACTGATCTCTATAGCGAATCTGTTGCCATCCTCTCCCCCTTAAATGAGTTACTGAGTTTCTGCTGCTTCACAATGCTTCTTTAACTGTGCAAATTTAGCTGAACAGCTACAAAGGAAAGTGCTCTCCCAGCTGGTTCAGGACCTTGCATAGAGGTGTATCTATACAACAAAAGACTGTGTCTGCAGGGGGTTGGAAGGTGTGATCGAGATATATTGATTCAGTGTTGTTTTTTTTTTTTTTTTGAAAGAAGAAGGTCCCCTTCACCAACAACCCTGAAGCCCTGAAGTACCCACACTTTCTCAATTTGGTTACTGAATAAGTACATCACAGACATTTCCTTTTATTGTCAATTGTTTTCAGTATCCTTGAGTCTTAGGTTTGCTTGCAAAATCAGCATATCCATGATTTAGTTATTCCAAATAAAGTGCAGGGATTAAAATATTTTGTAATATGAGAAACTGATTTCTGATATTTGTGTTTTGTTTTGTTTTCTCTAACTAAAAAAACTGCTTCTGAGAAATATGAAGCACCTGAACCTGTATGTGGAAAATACACTCCATCCACTACACTGTGGTGATACTAGTACAAAGGGCTGAAACTGTGCATGACCGTATACAAGAGGAGTCTAGCATCCTGGCACACTGGCTGTGAGATGAAAAGAGGATACTTTGTGTCCAATTTCACTTAAAACCACTCAGCTATTGTAGCCGTGTGTGTCAGACAGCCAGTTCCATGGCTGTTCACCTTGAGGAGTCCCTGAAAGATTGGCTTCTCTCGAGCTAACTGATATGGACTACCGCCCAATTTCCTTTTGGCTAATTAGCTTGGCTACAATACTAGTGGCAGTGCTTATCAGGCACCGTGCCTTCTGCTCTCTGTCTGTATTTTCCTGCTTCTTTTTCATTTTTATTTTAGGTCCAGACCCAGTGAGATAGCGGAGGTGCTCAAGCTCATACTAATGGCAGGACATTCATACAGACAGGTTTTGCTTTGTGTGTGCTTGATAACAGATGCTTAGCACACGAGAATGTGCTTCTCATATCTGTGTCAATTTTCAAGAGATATCCAGGAGGTAAAAATTATCTTCACACACTGAGGCACAGCACCCTTAGAAGCATAAATCAAATGGATGGTACAAAAAAAAAATGGATGTCTATTATACAATGCCCTGTACACATTGGGAGCATTTTTTACTTCATTATGACTTTGTGCAAAAATATATTAATAGAAAGAATCTGATTTATCTGAATTAACAACACATCTTCCAAGAGGAAATGCTTTTGTTTTCTCTGAGCTTGATTGAACAGAAGCAAACAGCTCCACATGTTTCACTTAATCCAATTATATTTATATAATTGGTTCATATTATAAAGCCTTCCTGGGATCTGCTGGATGTTTCTTTAGGATCAGCTGGTGAGATATAGTGTTCTCAATAGATATACAACTCCTGTATTCTTTAAACTTGCTGCTGTAACACCTACAATTTCCCAGTTTGGGATGAATAAAGTCCATCTCTCTATCTCTCTATCTCTCTATCTGAGATGCATTCAGGTTAGATACGAGGTGACACAAGACAGTCATGAGACTGGCATCTTGATTTCAATCCCCATGGAGTTCAGATGAGACTTCAGCATTGAATTTGGGGATGCATGCATGAGAATCCAGGCCCTTTTTAAGAGTATATAAATTCACATGAGAAGCTTAAATTTTATAGATTTTTTTTACATGGATGTTCCACAAATGGTGACCCCCCAAGGTTGTCACTGGGTGCTTTATTGATAAAGTTTTAGAAGTTAAAAGACCATGACCTTAATCTGGGCCAACCCAGAGACAGAGAAGGCTTATGTTTAGTACAGTGATCCCTTATTTCTCACGGTTAATGGGGACCGGCACCCCCCCTCAAAATTCAAATCAAAATCCTCGATCTGGAGGCAGAGCAAAAAGAGCAAAACAAAAAGTCTGATTTTCTCTGCATGGAACGAGCACTTTATTCTGGCACTGCAGGAACTTGTAACATCACACAGGTTGTATTGTTTGGCTCCTGTAGCACTCACTCCATTACCCATAAGGCCATACCATTACCCATAAGGCTACCTTCTTAAAGGGGCCAGGCTGGCTCACAGCATTTCTTCACTGTGAGAGAACGTGCACAACATCCTGTGATGTTTCCGCGATTTTTTGAAATGTTTTAATTTATATTATATATTTCTGAAAAAAATCTGCAAAGCACTAAAACCGCGATACTCAAACCGCGAAGTGGCAAGGGATCACTGTAGATGCAGATGACCATGAGACATGAAGATTTGGACATAACTTTGAAAATATGTCATTTATATGGTTTAAGCAATCATGATATGCATATAGGGAACCGGTGGGGAAAGTAACTTAAATTCAAGCTTAAAATGACAGCCTACTTCTCTTTAAAAATCTGACACATGTAAGAAAAAAATATATTGTTATAAAAAAAAGTATTGGTTGATTCCACCTTTTCCTCCAGTGGTACTTCACAGATGTTCTCAATAAGGACCACAGTATTTATTCACTGGTCCCCCTTCTACTGTTCTGTTGCCTGATGGTAGTCACGACTCTCTGGTACTCTCAGGGAGTCCACAACCCGTTTTCCCGTCATTGTCTCAATCACGCCCATCAGGACAGCAGGAGATTCCAATCTACAGGGATGAAAGTTCTAAATAATTCCTTTTGCTGTCAGTTACTGTTTGTTGTGGATTTCCACTTTCCACCATCTAATCAACCCTGACTTTAATAAACACAGACCTTGTGCAACTGACCTACGTGAAGAACTTTGCAGACCACTCCAGGAACAAAACAGACCTTCAGTTTACAAACTGCTTTTCGGTCAAGTAAAATGCTGGATCTAATAAAATCTGTTTTTACCTGATTGAAACACTGGAGAGTTTTGTCCTGGTTGATGCTCGGTAGAGTCTTCTCCCAAGTAAATCTGACCACCTGCCTTTTGGAATACAATTCCTACTCCCCTTTTTTTCAAACTTTTTTTATGAATCCTTTGAGGCTGAGATTTTAAACACTGTAAACTGCTCTTTTCAGATGGATATATTCCCTTCTTCCTTTAAAACAGCTGTGGTGAAGCCTCTTCTGAAGAAAGAAATCTGCATCCTGATGTTTTTAATAACTACAAACCAGTATCCGAATTTGCCATTTTAAGCAAAATTTTAGAGAAACTTGTTTTTATTCAATTTTCAGATTTTTTTAAAACATAAATTAATGATTGTTGAGAGATTTCAATCTGGTTTTAGGAAAAATCACAATAAATAAATCACAAAAAAAAAAATTGGTCAAAATTACATACCTTGTCTTTAAGGACATCTGACCAAGTACAGAATTTGGGCTTCATTTTTGACTTTGAGCTTAGTTTTCAACCACATGTTAAGGATGTGGTTGAAACAGGTTTCTATCATCTCCAGAATGCAGCCAGGCTACACCCACTTCTCTCTCAAGCCAACATGGAGATGCTGACACATGCTTTTATCTCAAGTAGCATTGACTACTGTAATGTCTTCCTTTGTGGTCTTTCCAAAGAAAAAACATTTCATGCCTTCAGCTTCTTCGGAACTTGCCGCCCGTGACAAGGACCAGTAAAGCGGGTTCACATTACACCGTTTTATAAATCATTGCATTGGCTCACTGTGTCTTTCAGGACAGAATGTAAGGTACTTCTAATGGTTTCTTAACCAGTCTTAATGGTCTTGTGCATTCTCATCTTGCTGATTTGCCTTTTAACCATTCCTGTCGTTAATACCAGAACCCACGATGAGCCAGCCTTCCAACACTACGCCCCCCGTTTATGGAAGAGTCTGCCAGAGAACCTGATGGCCACAGAGAATATTGATATTTTTAAAAGCAGGGTAGCATATGGGTGGAAGCGACTCTGTTTTTACTTTGCTTTTCCCTCATTAAGCACTCTGAGCTGCATTTTATTGTATGGAAAATGCTACATTAAAAAAGAAAAAAAGATTTTATAGGCTCTGATACCTGTCCACTCCTAACAAATTTCAAACTTTTTGCATGTTTTTCCTCATAGTGTGCTCCATCTTACAATAAAAATGTGATGTACAGTCTTCTTCATCTTCTCCTTATTATCATTATCCTCATGATCATTATTATTATATACTATATGCACAGGAGGTTGTATGTAATAATAATAATAATAATATAACCTGAAGTGCATTTTACATTAGAGCAGTCTCTGCCACTTGCAAAGTTGCTAGTTTGACTCCTGGCCTTGCAGTGAAGATGCCAAAATATCCTTGGGGAAGATGCCGAACCCCAAACAGCCTCAGAAGTGTTCTCTGGTGTGTGATTGTACAATAGGAAAAAACAGGCTAATATGCAACACCCTATGATTTCAATGAATTTCAGAATTCAAGTAGTTATTGGATGGATCCTGCATGCAATTATGCACTAAACATAACTGTCGGAGTAAAACTACCATTGACAAGCCTAAACATTATGGTGCACTTAATGGAAGGAGCCTGTGAAAAAGATGTTTTAATTAGTTTGGTGAAACTAAAATCTATAACAATAAACATATATAATCTGGAACATGTGCTTCCATCATATTAGAAGAGTTTGACTGGAAAGTGTAAACTCTGCCATGAACAGTGTCAAGTAAAACTGCAACTTTGTCCAAAACATTATGGAGAACACTGTAGACATTAATATGACATATAACTGTTGTTTCCTGTGTCCTGAGATAGAATTAAGGTTTCACTAATCACAAACAGTGCTTTAAGTCATCTTTACTATCTAGGAGATCATTTAATCAAAGTTTGAGAATGAATTTGCAGTGGAAAATGGTCTAAGGTGGTCTCAATACTCTTAAAAGTAGTGGAATGGCCTTTTTGCCTTCTGCTGAATCAGAATCTGATTTCATTGTCAAGAGAGAACTCTCACATGATGCTTAAATACACCAAATGTGATATCCAACTATGAGTCTTTGTGATCTGCTGTATAGCTATGACAAACAACATTTGGTAGTCTTTCAAGCCTTGAGAGAAGACTGGAGTTAAAAGTAGTGTTCGTCCTACATGACTACTATCTGGTGACCAAATGTCATGCAGTGAAATTAAATGCTTTTGGTGACTGCGGAGCTGGGCTGTAAACTGTTCATCTAGTCAGAAATTAGAAATGTGAAATAAGTCAGCCACTGATAGGGCAAATATAAATTTAGTTGCCAAATCAGAGCTTTGAGATTGAGAACAATCAACCTGTGATTGGATGGACAAGACACAGATTTGCCTCCTGCTGCCACCAGACCAGTAAAGGCCTGGCATAGGCTCAACAGAAATAATCTGTGTAGATCTTGGAGGATTAATGTGGGTTCACAGCTGTGCCGTGACAACACTCAATGGTGGATGCTTCTGACAGGCCTTCATCATACCATAAATCTCCCAGCTCACTGCATACAACAGTCCCACCTCCATGTACGATTTCATTGTCCAGCGCTGGCCATGTTGGCTCACGCATGAAAAGTTGAAAGCTGAAAACGACTTTCAGTGGAAGCAACGTTGCCTCTGATGCATGCTTCACATCAACCCAGTCAACTTCTACGGAGAACAACACTAAAGACACTGCCAACACACGTGAGTGAGGGGGAAGCAATGTGTGCGAAGGATGTAGTATAAAAGCTCTTTTATGCTCATGCTTTTACCTCATCCATTGAATAATCATAACCCACTATGCATGTTCTGTCCCACATTTAAACACTTGCCTTTTCGCACTGAGGATAAAGAAGATAAAGCTTTTACCTTTGTTTTCATTCCCTGTTCATTAATACTTTAACTGCTTTTGTTTTGTTATTTTTAAGTGCCTAAACAACCTGGTTGAATTAAGGTCTTATAACTAATTGGTTAAGAAACCATTGTGACATGATTTCACATGAATCCTTAAAATAGATGCTCCCATCAATGTTTGAAATCTCCTTTAACTTTGCTTACCATCTCTAAAAGATATAACTCTTGTGTGAAAGTGAAATAACCAAACTTGCCATCTTAATTTCATACTTATTTTATGCTTTGGGCTGCTGAAACAAGGCCGACACTGGCTGTGCTGACAAGCTGAACAGTTGTTTTCAAGTCAAAAGTGCAGCACAACCACTTAACAACACCTGCTCACTCCTGCAAGAGCGGGAATGGTGCTCACTTCTTATCAATTTAACAAGTTTGTTCATTTCAAGGCTCACAAAAAATTCTTTTTTGGCGGTTTCACAAAATACTGCAGGGTTATAAACCTTTGTGTCCTTGGAGATATGTCATGTGCTTTGAGTCCCTGGACACAAATCACAAGAAGTCCTTTTGAGACTGTCAGGCTTCCAGGTTTAACAAAGAGCTTTTGCTGTCATAGGTTTTATGTAGCTTTACCATCTGAGGTGAAATGGGAGAATCTGACTGACTTTGAGAAGTCAAATATTGTAAAATCAGTTTCAGTAGAATGCAGTCATGTAAAAAGCTGAACCTTGAACAAAAGAACATTAGACAGAGACATATCATTTTGCAAATGGTCAACATATTCCGAAGAAAGATAGAAAGTAACAGCATTTCACTTAAGAAAAATGTTAGTCATTCTTCTTAGACTCCATCATAATCCAGTGTCACCATTCCAGCCAGAATGTATATATATATATATATATATATATATATATATATATATATATATATATATATATATATATATATATATATATATATATATATATATACATATATATATATATATATACATATATATATATATATATATATATATATATATATATATATATATATATATATATAGGGCTGTCAAAGTTAACGCGTTAACGCGTGATTAACGCAAAAGAATTTTAACGCAACTAATTTTTTTAACGCGCGTTAACGCGACACAGCCTGGCCGTTTATGTAGAGAGGAGAGTAGGTTTAATGAGCCTCGGGCCCGCCGTAGTTGTAGTCCTGTAGTCCTCCGTAGTCCTGTCAAAACAGGAAGCCATGCACTGACGTCGATGTCCATGCCGCAGACAGACAGACGTAAACAAACCGTGGATACAAAAGATACTATTTTGAATGGTAAGTTCAGCTTCAAAACCTTGCCTGATGGCTAACTCCACAAGATAAATGTTGTTTGTGTTTGCTGTTGATGTGAATTTAGTTACCACCGGAGTCCGACTATTGAAGTATCACTTGTCGGCTAATGAGAGCGCTGATGCAGAGAGCCCCCCCACCCTTTTGAAGCAAATAAACGGAAATATTTTGTATGAAGAACATAAGAGAAAATATTGAGTATATATATGTAATATATAATGGATTTGGCATTGTAGCAATAAATAAACATGCATTTGTTTTGCATAAGGCAAGCATTTGTGTACTCTCATATTAGGCAAGGCAACTTTATTTGCAACTTTATTTGCGATTCAATTCAAAGTGCTTTACAGATGCAGTCACAAGAAGGCAAATAGAATCATTCCATACAAGCATAAAAATAATCAATAATAAATAAAATTAATTAATTAAAAAAAATTATTAATTAAATTAAAAATGAAGAGTGCAGATAAAATCCTTCAAGTCATCATCTTCACATCTAAACAGAACTGTTTTCAGTCTGGATCTGAACATTGTCAGAGTTCAGGCCTGTCTAACATCTTCTGGAAGACTGGTCCAGATTTTAGGAGCATAAAACTGAAATGCAGCTTCACCTTGTTTAGTCCTGACTCTGGACACCAACAGGAGACCACTACCTGAGGTTCTCAGAGTCCAGGTTGGTTCATATGGCTCTAACATGTCAGAGATGGACTTTGGGGCCATGAAGAGACTTGAACACAAGTAGAGCTGTTTTAAAGTCTATTCTCTGAGTGACAGGAAGCCAGAGACCTCAGGACTGGACTAATATGGTCATATTTCCTGGTTCTAGTCAGGACTCGTATTAATAAGAGTAATACAACTTGAAAAAGATCTGTATAAGGTAGATTTAGAACAGATAAAAATATGCGATTAATTTGCGATTAAGCATGATTAACTATTGACAGTCAGGCGAGAAGCTGATTAATCAAAGATTAAGAGATTGAGATTAGAGATTTTGAGAAATTGACGCCCTAATATATATATATATATATATATATATATATATATATATATATATATATATATATATATATATATACATATACATATATACATATACATATATATATATATATATATATATGTGTGTATATATATATATATATATATATATATATATATATATATATATATATATATATATATATATATATGTGTGTGTGTATACATATATATATGTATGTATATATATATATGTATATATATATATATATATATATATATATATATATATGTATATATATATATATATATATATATATACAGTCATGGAAAAAATTATTAGACCACCCTTGTTTTCTTCAGTTTCTGGTACATTTTAATGCCTGGTACGACTAAAGGTACATTTGTTTGGACAAACATAACGATAACCACAAAGATTGCTCATAAGAGTTTTATTTAAGAGCTGATATCTTACCATTTTCCATGGTTTTCTTGATTATGACCTAAATCACTTAAGTTTTTACATCAATAGCTATGGCCTTGTACTGCCAAAAACACTGCTTTTATGCATTCAGTGTTTTCTTTTCTGTCTGTTTTAGTCACATGATGACGTTTAGTGGTACCAGGTATTAAAATGAACAAGAAAGTGAAGAAAAAATGGTGGTCTAAAAATTTTTTCCATGACTGTATATATATATCCTATATGTTCTAAGAGGGGCTGCAAATTGGGTAGCACATGGCTTTTTCCAAATGTTACCTACTTGGTGGCCCTACGTGTGTTTGTCCACATGAACTCTGAATGAGATCTACCTGGATTTTAGCTGGGGCTACTAAAACTACATTGATCCCTGTACTTACGGAAAGTCTCTACATACGAAATTTTCAGGTTACGAAACGCCTCAAAGGGAAAATATTACCCCTTGTTACAAAAGAAATTTCAGGATACGAAAGGCAAAAATACAGTAGCGCTGCTACTCGCAGCTCCCAGAGTTTACAGAACTTAAACATACTTGTCGGCTCTGTATCTCGCTTTGAAAGCGGTACGTCTGAGCTGCTCTGCCATTAGATGTATTTTATTCTGCTTATTTCACCTGACTGGGCTATTAGCCTACATGTGTTTATGGTTGATAAAACTTTCATGCATATCATTATTATTATTATTATTATTGTTAGTTGGTAATGAGACAATATTTCTGTTATGTTATTTTCCAACAATGAAACATTTAAAAGTTCAGGCAGTTATATATTTATGAAATTTTCTGGAGTGTGTGTGGTGTGTGTGTGTTTGTGTGTGTGTGTGTGTGTGTGTATGTGGATCACTCTCATATTATATAATTGTATACGCATACACGTGAAATCTGCGCTTTTTTTTTAACTTTCTCAAATGTATTTTGGTTTTTTAAAATTGCCTTTATTCTTTTTAAGTTTTAGGACCCCGTGCAGTACCTCCGCGGCCCCCCTAGGGGTCACGGACCCCCGGTTGAAGACCACTGGATTAGGGCATTTACACGGAAAACGCGTCTCTACTTACGAAAGTTTCAGGTTACGAAACTACTTCCAGAACCAATTAATTTCGTAAGTAGAGGTACCACTGAATATGAGACCCACACAATTTTCCCATTTCTTAGTCCATGCCCATTTAGCACACGTGTGTCCCTCATGGGCCCTATAAATTTGGCCCCAAAAATCTGAAACCTTAAAGGACATTCGTCCATGTCAAGCCCAACCTTGCTATGTACTCAAGAAACCCACTTTTAATTCAAACATAGCATTTACACAAATGATAATAAACAGATAATTGAAAAAAGAAGTGATAAAACAATACTCCATAACAAGCAGTTCACTGAACATGACTGATAATGAAAAATAGAATTTATTATTAGAAACAAACAAAAGGAGTGTGGCAATTAATAGATAAGAAAAAGGCACTAGAGTGTGATTGAGCTGCGCTGACAGTGAGGCAGCTCCATGATGCTGCAGGTGAAAGAGCAAAAGCAGTCACCCATGTTATGAAACTGAGACTGTGGAATATTTGATATCAATTGGTCAGAAGATTGGAGGGATGTTTGCACAGAGTATTAAGTCATAAGCTCAGAGATATAAGAAGATATCATACCAGTGAGGGCTTTGAATGCCATCAGCAGAATCTCAAACTGGATTCATAGACATGAACGCAGCCGGGTGGGCGACAAAAGGTGGAGTCAAGTGCTCAGAAACATTACATTAACATCTACATTAAACATTAAGTTGTGAAGGCCAAACCCTGACCACCACTGAATGAAACTCAATTTTTTAGTTTCAAGATTTGGCCAAGTAATACCAGAAGGTAGATTTTTCATAGGTTTATTGATGAAATGACAGTGTTTCTTGATACAGCCAGATAGCTGATAGCTAAAGGACAAAAATCATGTTGAAGGTTGTCAAGTCAAGGTGAAGAAGGGATTCTCCGTTGGACCTTCTGTCATGGGTATGCTACCTATCTGAATCTTTTTGGTTAAAGGATTTACTGGAACTCAGCTACCAAACATGCTGCCAGTTTCTGGAAGGCGGTTTTCTTCTAATAATGGTAAATCAAAAGCCCTGCAGTTAAAAAGGAAAATTGGTACCAAATGAAAAGGCATGTAGATTTTATATGAGAAGCTGCAGTATGTTGTAACAACATTAACAATAAAGAAATCAAAATTTGTAGGTCTAAACTTTCACCTGTAAAAAAAATTGATATACGCATGTGGACTAAATTTGAAGTCAAAAGACAAAAAAAAAAAAAAAAAGGCTGTAGAGCAGGTAGAAATAAACATGCAATTGCAGACTTGTTTATTATTTGTCTTTGATAAAAATACAGCACAACTCTTTATAATTTACTTTTTTAAAAACACAAATCAATTTCCAAGTACAACCTGTGGGTCAGGGCCTTCGAATCAGATTAGTCAAATACATGCACATGAAAAGTTAGAAAATTTCATGTCCATCATCTGTGCCTACATCGGCAGCAGACTTGGTTTCTGTTTTTTTCCCAAAAAGACTATTTACAGAGCTTCATCTCTTTGAGAACACTGTTATCAGATGTTTCACAAAAATAGGAAATCTGAGCAGATGCAGATGTAGAACTTCAAGTACAAACCAAAGAGGGTGAAAATGCCTCGTTACTCTGCTATACACAGCTAAAATATACCTGCTGTTAAAATGTGATACAACACATGTTTATTTAAGTTAAAGTAAAAGCTGGTGTTTTCCTGTGTCTTTGTTTAATTACATTTTCTGCAGTAACTCCACTACGTTGTTTATCTTTGTGTATTACTCTTAATGTTGAGTTGATCAAATTAACCTTTGTCGTAATTGATTTTATTTCTCTCTACTTGCTTGAAAGGTGTAATAAAAACAAAATTGCCTCGACTTGACTTGCCAAAAGAGGTAAAAGTTCTGTTTCCAGTGACAGTGCTGCCTTCACTTGAAGTCCAAATGTCAGAAGTCAGGCCATTAGCATACCCTTTTGTCAGTATGCCCATCATTTCACAGATTTAAAATGGATGAAAGCTTAAAAAAAAAAAAAAAAACACAAAAAAAAGAACATCTCAGGTTTATTTCACAGAGGCTGAAGCAGTGAAAGAGGTACCGTCTCCTGCTACAGTCACTAGATTAATGAACACTATGGACAGTGAATAGCTCATGCTAGCAGTCAGCCGCAAGATAAATTCAAGATGCAAAAGACCTCATGCTCTCAGCACAAATCCTGAATTGTCTAATATATTTACTTGGATGATGGAAAGCCAACTTTAAATACATCCCTCTAAGATTCATCTCTTCTTTATCCCAGCCCCTGAGCCTGTGCAACACAGAATCAAACCATCTCCCCAAATAAAATTTTTAAGAAACCTCTGTTTGTCATGGGCTCTCATGAGGCCACGTAGCTTTGCACATTGCTACATATGTGAAATCAGGCTGTATGTAGCTCAGTATGCCACCCAACTCCTGCCACGGGCCATCTGTAACTCTCACCTTGACTGCTTCATTGTTATTCCAACAGGTCTTCCAGCATGCGTTGTGAAACCCCAGCAGATGGTCCAGAACAAAGAGGCACGTCTGCTGTTGTTCAACCAGCCAAACGGGACACGTGTCACTCCACTACCCGCTGACCTCCGCTGGCTAAACAAAACTGGCTGAATCAGATTCAAGTCACCAATGCTCATCTTGTGAGTGATAGCAGGGTCTGCACCCAACTATAAAAGCTTCGGTTATCCAGGCTTGCTCTGCTGCGTAATGACTGTATTCAGTTTCAGGAAGGTAGCCTGGAATTATCATATCGACTGTTGTGGACATCAAGTGCTCGTTTAGTTATTAAGGTGTTATTAATAAGTGTCCTAAGACAGTAATTATAAACACAAACGTATTGACAAAATAAATAAATAAAAAACAGGGCGCCATCTGACGATCCCTCTCTTTTCTCTCCGTCTGTCTCATGAGGAGATGCAGCGCTGAATCAGCAACAGCAGCTGGGCTGTCTTCCTTCCCAGGTTGCTCTGAAGCCGTTCACCTGTCTGGATGCGCATGGGTGCTTTTTCTGCGTGTCGGTGCTTCCATATGTCGGCAGGTCACTCCGTTGATGCGCTGCAGCCAGGCGAGACGTGTGGTTGTCCTTGGAAACCAAGAGGGCTTCTTCAGAGTTGCCGGGGAATGCAGACCCTTGGGTGGTTACTGAGGAGGAACTGGGACAGTAGAGATACCAGAGCTGCTGTACCTCCACAGTTCACTGAAGGCTGAGGGGTCACTGTAGGCCATGCTTTGTCGTTCAGATGGTCAGCATGAGAGCTGTGGTCCTTCCAGGTTACCACAGGCAGAGAGATGTTGCACCTTTGCTGGAGGAGGTCAGCGAGAGTGAGAGGAGGGGGAACTGCAGTATTTATCGTCTGGCCAGAGGTGCTGCTTATCAGCTTGGGGTGGTTGAAAGCCAATGAGAAGCCTGGCTACATCGCTTTACCTGGTTGTAAAGTAATTTAGCCTGCACAGCCTTCTGGGGGTTTGAGTCATTTTGAGGTTTCTTTATCTTAAAAACCATGTGGTCAGGCTTTAATGGACCTTTCTTTGTAATTACACCACATGGTGGTCCAACACTGCACACAAGTCACTCTCAGTACAGACTATTTTAACTTGTGGTTTCCTGATGGTGAAATGAATGTGCTTTTCTACTTTCAAGAACACTTCTCCCGAAAACACTTGTAATATGTACGTCCATCTCCTTTATATTTGTATAAAACTTGGAATGTTGTTTCTCACTTGCAGGTCACTATGGATAAAAATGTGTGTTAAACTTGATGTAAGGATGATTCAGTAGAGGCTTTCTGAGTGCAACAGAACAAGACGTGTAAGGAGGCACCGCTCACACTCAACAAGGCTTTGTAGATCTGTGCTTTCCCAGTCTTCTCTGTGTTTCCTCCTGTTATTCTAGACAAAGTTGACGGGACCAACACTCATGTAGGTGTCAGCGCTGATATTTTTTTTTTGTCAAAATGAGAGGAACAAGGCCTGGAATTTCTCGTGAGGTTCAGCATGTCGACATTAATTCTGTCTTGTGTTATTATTCCTCTCGCGCTGAATCTTCCATCTTCTCTGCGCAGAGATCTTTCTGCCCCTTTATCCACGTCAACTGTTCTGTCGTTGCTTTGGATCTATTTGACTTACACTCCATAACATCACAGTAGTACACCGTGGTTGTTGGAAGGTAGACGTAAAATTAATTATCTGTATTCTTTTTTTGGCTTGTAGCTTTTTTTAGTGGTCGGGTCTGGGAAAAAAAAAAAAAAAAAAAAAAGACCCAATCACAGCTTGTAACTGCTACCTAACAGATAAGCACCATTTGGGAGTACTTGGGTAGCCTCCATTTCCCAATTAATCAGTACATGTCATGTTGCTGGAAAAACTCACCGTTTGCAACAAAAACCATTTATGTAGTCGTTATAATAATCATGTATATTTTTCTAACCCCGAACACGTTTCGTGCATTAAATAACCATCAAATAAGATCTGATCTCTCACAACAATAGACAAACACAATGTACCACAGATTTACATATTTACATATTTACACAGATTACAGATTTACTTACAAACAATTCAAATATCTTGTGTCGAGGTAGTGCAGCAGAAAAGTAAAACTGGCACAAAAAATTCAGCCATTTTAAGCTCTGAGGGTCTCCCTTCACGTATAGAGATTAAGTTATATGACACTGAGATTGTGGTGTGGGGCTGTAACAGCACACCTGGAAATTGTAATTAACATTCTGAGATGACAACGTTTATACAGAAAAGCATATTGAGATTTTTGAGCAAGATATGAATACATTTTTCTACAAGGGAATTCAAAGCAGCAATCTTCACACATCACAATGCCCTGGCTGAGGAAGAGGAGGAAACAGCTACTGGACGGGCCTGCATGCAGTCCTGATCTGTCCTGACAATGACATCACATGCACTGTTCCACACTTTAAGATGTGATGTAAAAAAGGACATTAACAACTGAAATGCTCAGTGCTGCTTCATGCTGAAATGTTTGGGATCCTCAGAGCCAGGACGCTGTTTAAGTGCCATGAAGAAGAAGACAACATTACAGCTCTACTGTTGAAATATAATGTTGAAATATTTTGGTTTAAAATCCGAAAAAATAGTTGTCTAATGTCTATAGAGCTGGATAATACACAAGTTTTCCGTTGCATTTTGGTGGCTTTTAACGTATGGTGAGACATGTTCTGTTAGGATTGAGTTGTTTCTTGAACCCAAAAGCGACCACACTGGAGACGGGAAGAGAGTTCTGGAGTTTAATTTGCCAGAAGTGAAAAAAGTGGATTTGAGGGTTGGCAGCCAAACCAACAATCCAGTCGAAGGGGACGACGAAGGCAAGAAGGTGACACTGCAAATGGCTGGATCTGAAGGAAGAAAAAAAGAGAAGCTGATTACCAACATAGCCACTACAGCAGCTAACTCTATAATGTTCCTCTGAATGAAAAGAAGAGCTTGCTGAAGATCCACTACACTTGCCAGGCTAAGATCTGGCGAGGAGTGGGGTCGAATGCTGGGGCTTTTGAAGGCTGTGGTGTTGATGACTGAATAGGAAACAGGTGTGCTGTGCCACACCCAGGCTGCTCACCTGAGGGGAAGGAAAACAGGTGGATCCGAGTGTCTACCTGGAGGGGTGATAATGGAGCAGCGGGTTGTGCCCAGGGACCCTGGAAGTGGAAGGTTGTGCGTTCACAACCCGGCTTGGAACCGTAACACGTTTGTCCTGTTAAACCTGAATTTTCAGTAGTCTTGGCAGGAAAATGTTGCAGAAGACTCTGAGTTTCAGCTGCTCCTGTTTTTGTCTAGCCACGCTGAAACATCGTGATCCGACCGGTGAGGACCGGGGACGAAGAGTCTGCTGTGACCATTTAGTTTCTCTGATTATCAGGAGAGGAGAGACTTTGACAAGTGTTGGACGTTTGTTTGCTCCTCCACAAGCCGGCTGAAGCCAGACCGTCAGTGTTCAGTCTGGGTGGCCGCAGTGACAGGAATACCGACAGCCGCCACAGAGACTGCACACGTAACCGAGCTCACCAAGCAGAGGAACAAACGGCAAATTCACTCCTACCTGTCTAGTTTAACACATTTGTGGCAGATTTAAGAAGAGGTGGCATGGGTAGCTCTGTTTTGAGCGGGGCAACACAATTGCCCAAAAAGAAAGAAGTCAAACATTTTCTTTTATCATTCATTTTTAAGTCACTTCAATGATATCCTTGAGTTGATATTTTGTGCTCTTCCAGCCTTGCAGCTTGTTAGCCAGACAAGACTAGACATTGATCTCTGAGAGTAATAAATCTCATGACAGCAGGCTGCCTATCAGACAGCTGTCAAACTCAGAGGTGAAGGAAGACAGGGAGGACATTGATTGTTGGGTAAAAAAAAAAACAAAAAACGATAACATTAACGAAGGCTACGTTTGTGCTCGTCTGGTTTGAAAAGCAGTTTTCAAAGATAAAACACGATCTGCATCTCAGCTCAGTATTGGAAGGGATCGGCATACATGTTAAAGTTACACAATCACAGTTCGCACATCCTTCCATGCCCAGACAAGTAAAAACAGCTGGAAAACAATTTGTAGCATATAGATAATATAACACCTTTCCTTCCACACTTCAAATCAAATCAAATGAAAGTAAAAGTGTACTACTTTGCCATAATAGAAGTCACTGAGTTCTGTGAAAAGGTTCATTTTATCTACCAACAATAGCCATTCTCCTGGCCTTCTGAACAGACCACCTACGGAAGTTTACCGTGTTAAAAGTGGAGTCGGCGCCTTATCTGATATCAGAGAGGGGACTTTACATAGAGCATAACCACTGATGAGCTTTTTGAAGCACAGAGTCACTTTAGATTATGCATAAGTAATCTCTCATTTGTCTTCCGTCTGACTGCTTAGCCTACATCCTCTGTGGGCTGAAATGCATGCACCGAGCAAAGACACTTATTGTGGGAATTTTTCTTCAGCGCGCAGGATATGTTCTGCAAACCTTATTCTATTTCATGTAATCCTCAGAGATGGCAGAGACCCAGCGTGCAGCCATTCAGAATGCACCAGTGCCCTCAAATGCCAGCTCAATCCCAGAACAGAACACAGACAGTAAGGGCCTGGGGGTAATTTCACACTCTGTTATGATTTTGTTCAGAAATAATATGAGTTCGGAGAGAAGTTTGGGTTTTACTTCAAAGGGGGAAAAAAAAATCATTGTGGTGCTGCTGCATTTTTACATTATGCTAGACTAGCTTTGATACTGTAGAAAGACCAGTACATGTTGAAGTAATGCAAATGTGTTTGCAAATGTAGTAAGAAGATTACAGTGATTATGGCTGCGCTGCATCAAAAGAAGGCTTTGTTCTCTGTATTAGCACCTGGCAAGGGATAAGTATCCATTGTGCTCAGTCTAATGAAACTAAGAAAGCAAAATTCTTGTAATAAGGACCATGTTCATCTGCGGCACATTTTACAATGGCTGAAAAATGGACAAGAGAAAGCACAAACTCTAATATCTCGTTAATGTTTTTTTTTTTTTTTGGAACATTTGGCTGTGGGGCATCAAAGCGTGACACGTGTACTCAATAATAGACTAAAAGAAGAATAGAGCGATGTAATAGTTCCCATAACCATTCAGTTTAAAAAAGGCACGCAAAACAAAACCTGCTGCAAATTTTCCCTTTTCACAGACCTCCAGGCTCACATATTAAATTTCTGAACTTGATTGATTTGCACAGACATGACCAAAGGCCTTAATGTGGTAATGCATCACGGGACAGTGTGCTCCTGCGGTGGTGGTGGTGGTGGTGGTGGTGGGGGAGGAATGACTGCAGTCACCACTACGTGACTGGGTTGCTGTTTGCCCACCAAACAACACAGAATTACCACCAAACAAAGGATGTCAAGGCGACCTAATGCTCTGTCACCGAAGCCATCTCAATTAAGTTGAGGCTGGACAGGTGCCTGGAAGCTGACAGACTGGCTCTTCTCTTTCCTTTTCCACTGGTGTGATGACTCTGTTTTCTCTGTTAAAATCAGAGTTGTTAAGGAGCTTCAAACAGAGTGCGTGCTGTGCAATAACGGAAGAGGCATTTATTAACTCTTGGACGTGCAGGACCAGACCACCCTGATGTGATAATAGCTTCACTCTATTGATTATAGTTGTTCATTTATTACTCCTCTATTATTTCAGAAGCATATTAGCATCCTTATTGGGATGTACTTACACCAAAGTAGCATTTTTCATAGTCATCTGTAATTGCAGTATTCATTTGTGTATAGCTTTTCTAGTTTTTTTTTTTTTTTTTCTGGCTTTTCTAGTCCCTCCATATCTAGTTGTAAAAGTGGAAAATGTTAGGAAGGCAGAGAAGAAGCAAAGACTCCCAGCGCAGAACACAACAAAATGAATGACAGACATGATGTTGATCAGGTAAGACACAAAAAAGGAGGAGCTGGGGTTAATAAAGGTTTTAAAGCAGTTTGGAGAGGAGACAGTAAAAGTAAAAACAGGCAGGCCAGTGAAGGTTAAAAGCAATGCTCTGCATGAGCTTTATCATCCAAATACTTAGAAAGATAATCAGTCAGGTGACGTGGGATGGAACTATGTCTGTTTGAGATTAAGGGTGAATTCCAATTCCTCCCTTAACCCTCAATCTCAACCCTCAATCTCAAAAATGCGCGTTCCCGCTAAGGGCAAGTGGTGTCCCAATTCTAAGGGACATCAAGTTGAGGGACGAGTTTGAGGGCTGTATCGCCCTCAAAATTGAGATTTTCCGACACCACCCTTGGAAGTAAGGGCTATCCAGAAGCTAGCTACAAACGTAAGTATCTTCGTAGTTCTTAAAGATATAAATGTTACGAAACCATTTTATTGTGTTTGTTTGAGATTTTTTTCATGGATTAACATCGTTGTCGCGTAACATTTATTTTTTTTACTTTACGATGTTTGCTGCTGGACCGGCGGTCCCGTCGGCTTCACGTTGTACTCGTCGGTAGTCCCGGTACATTATTCAGTCCTCCGTTGCTACACAACAAAGTAACGTGAAGCCGACCCGGACCGCTGACGGGACCGGTCCGCCGTCCGTGGCGGTCTCGGTCCCGTCAGCGGTCCCGGTCCCGGTCCCGTCAGCGGTCCAGGTCGGCTTCACGTTACTTGTACTCATCGGTGGTCCCGTTCCGCCGTCCCGGTCCCGTCAGCGGTCCGGGTCGGCTTCACATTACTTGTATACCTTGTTGTGTAGCGACGGAGGACTGAATAATGTATCCTCTATTGTGTTATTTGCTAATATTATTTAGAGAATATACAGCGCTCTTTTCAGTGTTATCCCTGTGTAATTTCTGGAAATACAGAGACAACACGGGCTCTGATACATTTCAGTCTGATGACGTAACTGCACTCAAGGGGTGTCCCATTTCTAAGTCACAAGACAGCCCTTACACTTACTTTCAAGGGTTAAGATTGAGGGCCAAAAATTGAGGGTTAAGGGCGAGGGTTGAGATTGAGGGTTAAGAGAGGAATTGGAATTGGCCCTAAGTCTCAGTAACACATGTGAAGGAAACCAGGCACAACCTCAGAAAACAGATCCCTACATTCAAACAGGATGACAGCACCATCTGTTGATTAGAATGTTTTCTTGAAGTGATCCAGTCAGTCTGGGCCGAGACCAGAAGAAATGGAACATGTGTGCTCTGGAGCAAAGATGAAAAGGACGATCCAGACGAGACTGTTGCGACCAACAAATCCAAAAGCCATGCTCTGTTGTGGTTTGGGTTTGTATCAGTGTCCTTGTTCAAGGTCATTTACACTTTGATGGCAACATCAATGCAGAAAAATAGAGTAAAATTTAAGGGGAGGGACAATCATCTATCTTTTTAACAAGCCAATGCAAAACCACATTCTATACATGTTACAGCAACATGGACGAGGAAGTAGAAGGTATGGGCAACGGAGGGGCTTTTCCTGGGCAAAAAAAAAAAAAAAAAAAAAAAAAAAAAAAAAACAAAAAAAGTAGGCTTCAGCCCCCCCCCCCCCCCCCCCCCCCCCCCCCCCCCCCCCCCCCCCCCCCCCCCCCCCCCCCCCCCCCCCCCCCCCCCCCCCCCCTGCAACCACAAACTGGGAGGAGTATAATGATTCAGAAAAGACCTGTATGGACTGATCATTCCATCATGATTAAAAATAGATGGAACTGTGTGATGAGGTAGAAAGAACTTTCAGATGTGAAGTACCCTCCCAGTGAAGCTCCCCACTGGCAAATGAAAAGCAGCAGCAAGGAAGTCAAGCTGTGTAATAGAAGGCAGCCAGAGCTTACCCAGGACCGATAGAGACAGAAGCTGAGCATCACTTTGCAATTTGGTGGGGAAGAAAAATAAATAAATCTTTGTGTCCTTTGATAATGCATGAAAATTAACAAATTGTTGTTTGGTCACAGCAAAGAACATCAGTGAAATAAAAGGCCATACTGGGACAATGGTCAGATGACTGTGTAGTGACGGCACACCAGGGTGTTATTTATCCCCGACAAGAGGTTTGTCGCTCCAACTGGTTGACAAGTGGATAGGTGAAAAATCATAGTCAAAGTAAAAATAAAATAAAATAAAATAAAAAGCCTGACTCATACGCCTAAACCAGATCTGCCTGCTCAGTTGGGATCTTGTTATTACCTTCAAATACTTCAATACTGTAAATTACAAATACTTGATATTAATGAAAGCAAAGAATCGTGTTTTGTATAAATGTGTCATACTGAAACAGGGATTTTTTCAACATAAAGTTTGGAGTTTGAAATCACTAGATATCTAATTATAACTATAATCCCATCTACGTTCCTGTAAAACAGTCCCTCTAAAAACGTCAGTTCAGTTGTACAGTTGAAATCTCAGTAAGCCAACATACTTTGGCTTCACTTTGTATTCAGATGTGTACCTCTTTTAAAAAATTGTTTGCTCTTTCTGGTGATGAAGGTTGGAAGCTGAAGCTGCAGGAGGGCGGGAAACGATTATGCAAAAAGTAAAACTTAACTCTCCTCTTTTTCACACTCTGCTTCACTCTGTCAGACCGATTGTTTGCAAAGCATACACATAAAAGGCACTTCTGTAATGTCATTATTTTCATTTTCATATTTTTCTAAAAAAATAAAACAAAATCCACAACAGATGCCATGTTTAAAATGACAGATATGCAATCATATTTCTATTCTCAGCTATCAGTTTAAGTTTTTTTGCATACAAACTTTTTCTTTTTTGTGGGTTGAGGTGAGTCTCTTGACTTCATCCCAACCCCTCTCTTCATTGAGGTGTGCCTTATTTATGATGTGTCCCACAGCTTTGGACTTCCATGCAGACATATCATTTGGACAGAAACTTCTCTCAGTAATAACCCTTGAAGCACGTTATGGGGTGTTATGAATGGGAGAGCGTTGACTACCAAACATTATCACAACTGACTGAAATTGAGTCAAACCAACATAAGAAATAATGCAGCTGTAAGTCGAGTAAGTCCTACAAGAACACATTCAGTTAGACTGAAAATGGCCGGTGCGTGATGCGCATGCTCCACAGTCCCCTCCCCGGGCTTTGACCCAGAAGTAACATAAAAAGCTGAAACAGACAACAAGAAAGAAACAACTAGAGCATGTAGCACCTGTACATCTGGATGTCTGCTAAGCTCACCGTTGGAAACTGTTCCAATTTGCTGCCACCAGCTGGAGAAAGTTAAGGAGAAATATAATGGAAAGCAAGGAATGTTAAAACCATTTCTTCTCTGAACTGCTGTGAAGAATGTGACATCACTGGTACATAAAATGGAAGAGCTGAGAGCACTGACAAAGACAAATTGGGACTACTGGGAATTAAGTAGGTGACTTCGTGTTTCACCAAGACATGACTGCAGGAACAAATTCTGTGCACCAATGTTCCTTTAACCCACTTTCATATGGGAAAACGGCTAACTACAGGAATTCAAATAGTTATTTTCAGTGTATTTATTCTCAGTTTATACTGCAGCAATTTAGTTTTCCCTTAGGAATTTAAAAATCTTTCAGCTTATGTCAGTTCAATTCAGTATTTTAAAATTTATGCAGCTCAGATAAAGTAACAGGATTCTGACTTCTTCTAACAATTTCCCCCCTTTAAGATTTGAGATTGGGTTAATTATGAAATGTCAACCTGTGTGTGAATCTCTCCTAAAATATGACGTTTTTAACTACTGTGAGAAAGGTTTCTTGAGTTAAAAAGCCTTCATCACAAATGAATTCCTCGATTTTCATTTGACCTTTTTCCCTTAAAGAAATTCAACAGCATTCTAATGTCGGTCTGATAATGTTTTTCAAAAGAATTCTTATCAGAGAAAAGGGCAAAAATTATGTTTTAGCTCTTGATGGTGTTATATGAAGAACTATAAAGAAAGTGGGAGTTATATTAGATGTGAATATGGTATACTCTTCTCCATATCTGTACAGATTCTTAACTTATGCGTATGAGATTTTTTTTTTTCGCGAGGCACAGAAACACTTCAAAGATCCAGAGGGTTAAGTCATTTATACTCTATATTCCTTGATATTTTACATACATCTACTGCTAATATTTGACTATGGTGTGGGCAGAAAAAGTTTAACTTAACAAAAAGGACTGATCTGAGAATCAGTGTATCTGTAAAACCAACCAAAGCCATTTTCCCTAAACACAACTGAAGCTTATGTTACATTGTCTAAAGCAGTGATTCCCAAAGTGTGGGCCACGGCCCCCTGGTGGACTGTCGCGGTACTGCAGGTGGGCCGTGAGAGGTCATTACAATTAAACAAATATGTTTTAGATCCTCGATCTTTATTAAATATGTTTTTAATTACTGTAAAACATTAACAACATGATTTAAAAAGATTAAGAAGTAATAAAACAAACCAGTTAAGTGTTATTCTACCATCATCTTAACTTAATATGACAATTTAATATGACCTTATTTGTTGACCCCTACATTAATATTGGAACATTGCTTCTAGTTCTATCTGTTGATCCCGGTTGTGATTAAAGGTTTCGGTGGACCACGGGGGTTTTTCATATTTCAAATTGGGCCTTGGTATTCTGAAGTTTGGGAATGGCTAGTCTAAAGAAAAGCTTGCCAAACTTTATCCAGATAGGTCATCAACAATATTAACAATTGCGCAGAAAAAGTCTACTAAGAAATACACAAGACATGTATTTGAGGACAAACATTCAGTAGAAAGCTGCATTAGAGGAAAAAGTCCCCAGATGGCAGCGACCTGTACGCCTGTCATTTCAATTGAGTTCATTCTCAGTTATATTTATATCTTCCAGTCAGTCCTGAGGTCTGTATCCTCTTGGGATGGCTGGACGATCTAAAGAACATCTAAAACTTGGTCACTGAAAGGTCAGAACTCTGGGCTGCTGGGTGTGTGGATGTGTCAAAGCAGACCTGAGTCAGACATTGAAGTATGACTTTAGTCTGAGGAGAACAGTGCTGACCACGCAGCGTTCCCTCGTAATGTCAGGTGTTGACTTGCACAGGAGGAAGTTCTTCCACTGTAACAGATTCTGAAAAGTCATTTGTTTTCCTCATTTTTTCATCCACTTGAATCATATTATATATGTCAAAATGATGACAAAAAAAATGTCTACAGTGAAACTATTCGTCTCATCTTCCAGACCAGGATATTGTTTATGTCAATAAAACAATAGAGAGTGCATAATGGCCCCGAGCAAAGGCTCTGATACAACACAGCCTCAGAGACAGCTCCTGCAGGAAACAACAGTTTGTGCATGTGTGTATTCAGAAGACAGGTTGTGTGCAAAGTGAGTATGCTGGACCTGAAATTGGGGAAACTCAGGGTTTTCTGTTTCACAACTCAAGGTTACTGACTGTTAACTTGACCTGGTCCAGAGTAGCAGAGTTTCTCTCTGCCTCCTCCCCTTCATAGAGCTGAAGCAGGTTTTGTTTCATCAGACAATCGATCTGATGTTGGACCTTTTAGAGATATTGTAACAGTGACCGCTGTACTGTTTTTCTGCACATAAACTATAAACATGATCTGATCCATCCATGCATCATGACTGTAACCCATCGTTTGCCCTTACTTCACACAAACTACTTTGGGGGGTTTTATTCATTTATTTTTAGTCATTTATAATTGTGAGAAAACTGGCTCTTAAGTTTTTTTTTTTTTTTGTTTTTGGGAAGGAAGTATCTTGGCCACAATCATAGGACTCAAAAAATAATCTCACTTCACAGGATTTTAATGAAAAGTCAATCTTAGGTTTAATACACCTACTTCTTGTCACTCATGCCAGAATGTAACAGACGCTGAATATTTTAATTATGCATTCACTCACTCTGCAGTTTCTCCCACATCAACTCTTTTTCCATTCACGGCTTCAGCTGTGTCGCTTTTGCTGGAAAGATGTGCTCAATTTCACTATACGGTTGCAATGAATGTAGGACGATCTCTTCCATTTATTTGGCGTCACAGAATCACAGTAACAGAACTCAATTGATGTCTCTTTCTATTCACGGGAACTGAGAGTCAACACACTTGGAGTTAACAGAACCAACTCTAAACCCCCGTTCTGAAATCTGAAACTCATTCTCAACTTTGACATAGTTTTTTTTTTTTTTTTTTTAAACTCAGGCTTAGTAAGGACCAGCAGCCTGTTTCAGAAAAGAAGTTCAACTAAGTGTTAACATGAGACAAATGCAACCTCAGATGAAAAACACATGACATGACAACACACCATATATTCATTGAACATATACTAAAACAAAACTGATAACCAAAACTGTGAAAAAAAAACCCTCAGGATGCCCCATGTTTCATTCGCTTGTAGAACAATCTTTAACAGCAATACCTTGAAGTCAGTGTTTCTGTGTGACATCATTAGTCTAACATTCTTGGAGAAAATTTTTCCCTCCTTTTTTTTCCTTTTTCAGTATTACTCCAGTGGAGGTTTCCAGGCATTGGTTTATGACATATATCTACGCTATGCACAATTTAGAATCGTTAATCGTGTCAATGCATGTTTTTAGACTGAAGGGGAAGTCAGATTAGCTGTAGTAAAACCAAATGAAGCACAGAGAGAACATGCAAACGCCACTCAGAGGGAGCCCCTGCAGAGATTCAACCCAGGAGCCATCTTCCTGTTAGACAACAGTGCTTCTCATTACAGCACTGTGCTGCCCCACATGATATTAAAAGGGTCTATTTTGATTTGAAAACAAAGATATCTATTTATATACACTTGTATTATATGTACTTGTATATATTAGAGAATGTGTAGTAGAGCGTTTGAGGCCCCAAGCAAGCATAGGGGAAGTTGTGGAGGTAGTTATTAACCTTTATTTAACCAGGTTAGTCCCACTGAGTTTAAAGATCTCTTTTACAATGGAGACCTGGGCCACACACACACACACACAAAATCATTCCTAATGACAATTTAGAGTCACTAGTTAACCTGACTTTCCCGGAGGAAAATGGGGAGAACATGCAAACTCCACACAGAAAGGCCCCTGCTGGGATTTTAACCAGGAACCTTCTTACTGTGAGCCTACAGTGCTAACCATCAGGCCCTTTGGTAAGCAACGCTGGAGAACTGGTAAAGGGGTACCATTCAGAGCAAATTCATAGACAGGATCCAATCATTCTCCCACATCCTTGGTTTTCAGGCTGACCGGGAAGTCCTTTAGATAGTGGCTACAAAAAGAGTAACAAAAGTTAATCTAAAGATTCAGAGGCTTAGCAAAAACAGCTGGAATGCTGAAGCATATGAAGACATCGATCCGGTAGCCTGATGTTCATAGCAATAAGTCCACATACTGTATGTGCACACATGGAGACTGGGATGGACTATCTGATTTGGGGAGAGGAGGTTGAAACGGAGACTTGCTTGGAGGAAAAGCAGTTGTGAAGCGTTAAGTACAGGAACTGTGTTTAAGTAGAAAAATAGACACTGCAGCATGCGTCAGCAGGGATAATACTGTTTTACCCTTATTATGTAGCAGACACAGCAGTCAGTGAGTCTTACAAGGTCTCAGGTTCAGGCAGAGGAGCACGGTGGAATCAAGGCCAACTCAGGCAAATCTCTCATGCTTACAGAACAAGCATGACACACTATGAAATGTTCTTTTTATGCTCTCGGAGCTCCACCCGTCTCTCAGGTACCTGTGAAGGGGTTCAACTCTGTGCCAACTAAAAATCAAAGGAACACGAGGACATGCAGCCCCTCCCAGCTCCTAAAGATTCAACAGCCCTCAAACTTGTTCCATTCTGTCAGGAAATGTTCTTTTCAGCACAAATTCTGCCCAGAAGGCTTATCCGAATACTTTTTTTTTTTTAATGTGAAAATGTTCCCTGTAATAAAATAAAGCTCATTTGTTTTTTGACATGCAACATGCCATCTCGATAAATCCACAAATCCTATCTACTGCTTCAGTGAGCTTCAGTTTCAGTGAAGCAGTTCTGCGTCTCCTGTCTTCATCACATCTTAAATTAAAGCTTCGTTTCCACTGTATATCTGCGATTGATTTGGTTATGCTAGAAATAACCTCAAAAGCTTGGGTGTCGATGAATGCGACGGATTGCCGCTCCTCTAATATCCAGATAGAAATGAGTTTCTGCTCCTGCCATGAAATAGACTGATAAGGTGGGGGTTATGATCTTTAATTGATTTTACCTCCATTTCACTCATGAAGGGAGATGTAGATGGAATAATTTTTCAAGCCTGTTGACACAGAGGAAAAAGAGAACGTCAGCAAGATGTGTTAATATTTTGTGTGTACAGGGTGTGCAGAATCAAACAATTCGACTGCATGGAAGGAAAGACTTCTTGGAGGAGATTCTTAACGCTGGATTAGCTTTTGGCTGATTGTGGGAACATAATTTCAAGTGTAAATATAAAAGAAATATAAAAAAAAGTCATTGAATTAATTGAAAATGTTTTTATTAAGGTGTTAATTCTCGATGAAAAGTTATTTCATGGAAGTTTAAATGATGAAGAAAAAGACTGGAATGCTGATTGATGTGGCTCATGAGGTAAACAAAAAAAATGGGCTTTTCACAATTGATTTGATGTTTGAAAATATAACAAGGAAGCTATTCAGCTTTGACTAGAGATTGCTTACTAAACAACAAATGCCTGATGTATTTGTGGACAGCTTCATTATGACTAATTCATTTCACAAACAGTGCTCCCCGCTCAATATTGAAAACGGGCGAGAAAAAATTGCAGTGGTTGCCACTTGCCGAGAGGCAGCATTAACAGACTCTTTATACGCCAGATGCACCCTCCAGTGAATGGGGGCGTAATCAGTGAGAGTCCCTCTCAACACACACTCTCTTTCAACTCCACCATCTGGCTCATGCAACAGGTGGTTCGGAACCAAGTCAAAATACTTCAGACACCTCTTCTTTTCCCCAAGCTGTACCACTCTACATCTTTCAATCTTTGTTTTTTTATTCATTTTTTAATCTGTCATTTTAAAAATAATGACATAAATACAGTAAATGTAACTTGTTTTTGGGAGTACTTTATACTTAAAAAATAACTTGGTGCCATATTGCTGATTCCAGGCTATAGACTGTACAGTTGTACACGGTAATAAGCCACGTTTGTCCCAAGTGGGAGTTTGACTCCATCAGGGCTGCCCTTCGTCACTGATTCTGTTCAAACCTTTCATGAACAGAATTTCAAGGTAAAGCCTAGGGGGCAAAGATGGTCCGGTTTGTGGCCTGAGGATTTTCTCTTTCTTTTCTTTTTTCAGACAATCCCATACTGTCGTCGCGGCACAATCTTCAGCTTGCTGGAGGACTGGAGTGGTTCGCAGCCGAGTGTGAAGCAGCAGGACTGAAAATCAGTAGCTCAAAATCTGAGACCAGATTGAGAAACAGGGTGAAAAGCTCCAGCATTTGTGAGGGACTCAGAGTAGAGCCTCTGTTCCTTCACATCAAGAGGAGCCGTTGTAGATGGTTCAGACATCTGATTGGGATGCATGTCCAAGATTACATCTTTTGGCTAGCTTGGGAACACCTTGGTAATTTCCCAGAAGAGCTGGAATAGGTGGCTGGAAAGAGGGAGGTCTGAGAGTCTTTGCTTAGGCTGCTGTCACAGTGACCCAAACTCAGATTAGCAGAAATTAACAGATGAATCAGATGGATAACATTATGGAAGAGATGAAGCTAAATGCTGAGGAAAACTTTGGAACTCTCTCTGGTAAAAATGTAAAGTTACATGGTTTCAATTATATGTATAAAGTAAATATATCTGTATTTTTATTAATAAAATGGAGAAAGGTGAAGAAACATACTTTAGCTGAAAGTAATTCATTGGGTGTAAGAATTTAATTTCATTATGGATGCTACTGTCATGGCTTGGTCGGCCATGGTAGCCCTCTGTGTATTTAAGTCGTGTCATTTTCCCTGTCCTCTGTGGGTCCATTAGTCTTCGTGGCATGTTGTGTGTTTTGCTGTTCTGCTTGTTCCCCTCTCGTAGTCCTCCCAGAAGTTTCAGTTAAGTTTGCATTTTTGTATTTTTGCATTTTAGTGTTTTTTGATTTCTGGTTTCTTTGGGTTTTGGTGTTTTGGATTTTTGCATTTTAGTGTTTTTTGATATCTGGTGTCTTGGGGTTTTGATGTTTTGGATTTTTGGATTTTAGTGTTTTTTGGGAAATAAACCCTTTTTGTTTTGAAATCCTGCTTTTGGTTCCTTCCTCCTACACAGCAGAACATGACAGCTACAATTGTTCAGCCACAAAGCTGACTTGCGTCACTGCAGGATTTAATATAAAGTGCATTTTTAATAGAAACAGAAATGTGCACAGGCAGACAGGGTGTGGAGATCAAGGTAATGGATGGGTACATATGCTGGATGACTTCATATTTTGTGTTCTGTTGTGGACTCCCAGCATTCCTTTCCCGTCCCAAATTTTTCATTCCTTTCCTCTCAACAACATGTTTTTTCTAAGATTGTAAAATTCCTGAGTATCTGAGATTCCTCCGACAGAGTGTGGACGACAGTTTTGCTACAGCAGAGTGCAGGGCTTCTCAACTCCAGTCGCTGGCCTGCATGTCTAAGATGTTTCCCTGCTTCTTCATACCTGATTCAAATGAACAAACTTGTTTAGACCTTGGTGACAAGCTGATGGTGATCCATTCCTTTGAATCAGGTGTGTTGTGGCAGGGAAACATGCAGGGCAGCGGCCCTCCAGGACTGGAGTTGAAGAGCCCTGGGACAATGTGTCTGACTGGAGCTCAAACAAAAAGTTGAATCTCTGAAATGTTTCTTCCTAAGCCCAGTTCATGGTATCCACAGACTGATGCAGTCTTTGAATGAGCTAATTAGCACAGGTGCTGTTTTGGGCAGACAAAGCAACAGAAGTCGACAATCAATCCATATTATGAAGGCACATAAGATTTTTCTATTTTTTTTTTTTTTTGTTCCTCTTTATCAATGTTCTTCTCACTTTTTATATATGTTAATAGCATCAACATTTATATTAGCCACTATATTTAAACACTTAGACTGACAATGGTTATATACTTTTCCATGTTTTTTATCTCTAGTGTTATCACGATGAATTATCTTAGACATAACTGGAGGCTCAAAACCTATGTAAATATATATTTTCTCTGCACAAAATATTCAGGTTTCAGGAGGCGGAGAATACTTTTTTATTCTTTTTTTTTTCTAAGATAAACTGTTAACTATTAAACTTTTATGGTCAAATTCTCCAGACGGCGCACATTCACAAGTCATTTTAAAAGCAGAATTGTATCACAGTGCAGCAAGTATCTAGTAGAACTTCCATTTCAGTGGATCGAAGTGGTACTTCTATGAACAATCTGCCTTTTGTTTCGATGATGTCCTCAAAAGGAATGAGTTTTTGGTCGTGAGGGAAAGTTGGTCGACTATGGCTCAGTTCTGTTTTCTGGAACCCCAAAGAAGCCAACATTTTTTGTTTTTTTTTGTTTCTTTTGTGGCCACTTCACAGATGATTGTTTATGAACAAGGCCCAGTACACAGCTGGATTTGCAGAAAGGCAGCTGAAAGTCAGTTCCAACACTTAAAGCTTGTGAATGTGGGCTGCAAGTGGTAAGTAAACTATGTTGTGTTGGCAGCTGGTGTGTGTGCATGTGGCCATTGTAGTGCAAACATCATGGGTGCAGTAATCATAGTTACCAAGTCTCACACTGTGTTCTGTCTTATGCAAGCAAGAAAAAAAAACACTTCAATACATGTCGCACAGAAAAAGTGATTATTTTCTCTTATTGTCTCTCCCGCACTGTAGTTGAACTCATGCATAAGTGTAGAAAAACATGTTGTGTTGATCCACACTGTAGGGTAATAAACAGTGTAGACTGGTGTGCATGTGTACCACCGTGTGCACGCTGCTCTTTTCAGCCACAAGTTCTTTTTTGCCCACATTTTTGTTGCTCCTTTCTTTACCTTCTGTCATCACAATGCTCAGAGTATTCTCCATGTAACATCTAAATCTCATTGGTCAGATGTATTATTTCCATTTATCAATTGAATGCATGACAGTTGGAAAATAGGTTGAAATGTGTGATGATTTTGTTTGTTTTTGCAATATTGATATGTATGTTGATTAATATTCTATATGCTGTGCAGACCTAAACGGCGAGTGACAGAAATGCAGCATAATCTGTAATGTTACACATTAACTGGTAATGAGTATAGAACTGACCCAAGAGAGATGTCTAGCTGTAATCTTTGTTGTTGTGATTTGATGGACTGTCCACTTTCGTATTCTGAATGTGTTTCTGTCTCCAACATGTGTGGAAGATTTTGAAGAATGAATTGAATAAAATAATGTGTGTTTGACCAGTAACAGAAGTTGTGCACATTTAGGAGCCGATAACTCTGTCCATCAACAAGCATCCCTCAACGTGATATCAACAGCCAATCTGCTCCTTTTCAGGAAGAGCCTTGTCCTTGTGAGTCTCTCGCTCTCAAATAATTTCAGGCTTCTGAGGTCATGCTGGTTGGCACCTCCTAGAGAAGTTTAGCAGAGATTAAAATTTGATGGCGGAAAGTGAGCATAATATCTTCTTTTCCTTTCAGCCGTTCCCTTCAGGGGTAGAAAATGCCCGATCTGGATTCTGGTTCACTGGGTCCTTGGACTGTCCATCATGGGGACATTCAGGAGCTTCAAGGCTTTCAAACAGTTTTGAACAGGTGTTAAACATTTCTACAATAAAGTTCAACATCAGAGACTGACACTTCCACAATAAAGACTGTTACATCACATGCACATCGCCCATGACTGCTGTTGGAGAGGAATGTGATGGCCAGCGAGTTCTGGTGTCACCGACTATGGGAATCCTCATTGGAACACACAAGAACCTTCACACCTATGGGGTGGAACCTTTGGGGGGTTGGTTGAAATAAGTTGATTATGTTCATGTTTTGGTTTCATTTGTACTGAACCACATGTGCCTGATGATTTTCCAATCTGTACCAGGAGTCCACTCTGTCACGACCTCTATGGGATGTAAGTGGTTCTTCCAAGGGTTCTTCGACTCTTTAGTAGTCCAGATTACCTATCAATATTTTGGTACCGTGCTATGTTGAAATTGGATGTTATGTCTGCTCAACTCTGCCTCATTTTGCTCGTAGCTCAGTTCTGCTAATTCCTTTGCCACTTACTGGTGCGGAGATGTTGGGGGTGTTAGTAGCGTTTACCGTGGGTTTTAAAAATGCCATTCAGGACGCGAATAGTAATCTGAGGGTTGCAGATGTTTTTACAGACCATGTTTTTCCCAGGGGTTGTAGCTTGGACATAGTGTTTTCAGACTTGTTAGAAAAATGCTATGTGTGGGGTTCTATATTGGGAAGATGATGTTTGTTTCCATCAGTCAGGGATTCCTTACCTGACATTTTAAAATATTTCTGAGCTTCTAACTTTGATTTAATGTTGTTTAGCAACACATCCACGTTCAATTCATCCTAATTCATGTGTTACTGACAATCCCCAAGTGCTGTTCCCTAACTTGAATGGGTTTGGATGTTTGCGTCACGATGTATAGATTTGTGGTAAACATGTGTATCAGTCTTTACCTCCAGGTTGTTGTAGGACATGTTGTTTAGTCAAGCTTCAACCTCATCTTAGTGTTAATGATACTGTGTTTGATACTGAGTTTCTAATCATGCTGATCATGTTTCAGTGGAGGCAAAGTTCTTTGGGGGTCTTCTTCCTTGGTGAGGTACTGTTAAATTGGCCCATCATATCCATAATCTGGTATTAGATTTGGAAAATCTTACAGCTGCGACCACTGGTGGGTTTCAGGCTCTCTCAGTTGAGGTTAAAGCCCTGTGAAATGTGGCTCTGTAGAATAGACTCGTTTTGGTTCAGCTCTTAACTGCACGGGGGGGGATTTGTCATATTATCTGTGATGCGTGTTGCACTTAACCTTTAAGCCTCAAAGTCGCAAATTGCGACAAACAGGCTGTATTTATAAATGTGATGCCAAATCTTGTTATTACTTTTCACCAGGAGATGGCGGACATGTGTGCCTGTAATTTGAGAACCATTTTTGGTGGTGGCGCTATCAAAGTTTTAGCGTAAAATGAGTTTGAAAAACACCCTCTGGCGCAGAGACGTGCAGTGCAGCAGTGGTAGAAAAGCTGAGCGTACTCACAATGTCAAGAGGTTGGTTTACCGTCCACAAAGTACTTTTTTCAGGTACTGGCTAACTGATTCCGTGGAGGAAGACATGCAGTTGTCCAGTGAAGCAGAAACTGACATTAGTGGTGACGGCGAGTCCGTGCGCCATAGTCCACAATCAGCACATCGTATTTAAGATGCTTCACCTCAGCGTGGCCGGGGTGGAAGCATTCTGCGATCGCCAAGCAGGTCGAGGTGTCAGGGGACTTATAACACCGCAAATATGGAAAAATGTAGCGGGGATGAAAGTAACCGCAGTTTTCCTGGCAGACGTGGGAGAAGCTGCGGAAAAAAAAAAACCTAATCGCGCACTGAAAATCATGATGATGATGATGATGATGGTAGCAGCTGAGAGTTCTTGACAGAAGAGAAAGAGTATTGAAAGTAGAGCCTACATTTTGATGAGCCTGTTGGTTATTATGGAGACAATCTGACAAATTAAAGCCCATTGATTTCATCCCTTTTCCAAATGGTTAATTCTGGAACCTCATCACCAATCAAACAAACAGATATGGCCACCAGTTCTTTGAAAGGGAAATATTGAAACCATACTCCAGATTTCACGACTTTATGATGTGATAGTCCCTGAAATGAAAGCTCTCATTGTGCATGGGGCTTGAGGAAAAAACTGAAATTGAGGACTGCTGGGCAGGTTTGGGAAGGTGATGTCACAATAATCAAATTAGATGGCAAATCTACTTCCATTCCAAATTTTGGTTCATACTGAAGATATTTCTCATTTACAGTATGCCTTTATCTCAAACCACTTTAAAGTTACAGCCTTTTCAAACCTTACATCAAAATTGAACATTTTCCAATATGGCCGCCACCTTGTGACTTCATAATATGCAAATTATATGAATAATTTCACTCCCATCACAGACTGAGTCAAACTGAAACATTTTCTCATTGACAGTATACCTTTATCTCAAACTGCTTTCAAGTTATAGCCTTTTGAAATCTTGATATCAAAATTGTATATTTTCTTGAAAAAACTCCGGCGCCTAAAGGGTTAAGTTCTCGATATTAGTATTGACATGACCCATGGAGTGTTGCATTTAAAGTTGCTTCTGCAGGCTCAGCCAAACAGGGACTCTACTGAATCTTGGGGCTTTGATATGTAAGTGTGGCTGACTTCTAACTCCTGGTCTTCTATAGTACTGAGATTGTGTACTCCAAATATACTTGTTTTGATTGTATTTTTCTTTTGGTCTCCTGTGTTATTCCATGTTTGTGTCAGATGATGCTAAAAGCTGTGACAACTTCCTTTATTCCTTTTTGTACTGAAGCAGGGAAACATCTACGACATGCAGGTTTGCCCACCCCTGCCATAGAAATTCCTGTCTAACCCCATATGTCAGTCTGTCCATCACCATCACAAACAAGACGGGGCTCAGAGCTGATCTTTGATGCAGTCCCACCTCCACCTATGACTTCTCTGTCACACCTACAGCACACCTCACCATTGTTTTACAACTCTCATACATGTCCTGCACCACTCTAACATACTTCTCTGCTACTCCAAACATTGTTATACAATACCATAGCTCCTCCCTTGGCAACCTGTTAAATGATTTCTCAAGGTCTACAAAGACACAACGCAGCTCCCTCTGGCATTATCTTTACTTCTCCATCAGTAAATGTAAAACAAATGTGTTTATCTGTGCAAGTCACAAACTTTTGGAGGTCAGGAGGTCCTGGTCATAAACACCTTAGGTCATAAGGTAATTCCTGCTAAGGCAGCAGGAATTTAAAGATAACAAAACTGAGGACTCACAGTTGTAAAATCTCAAGACAGCCAATATTCCTAAAGACCATAAAGTTGAGTCTTAAACAGCTAATTGCGCACTAAAATCTTTAAGCTAATTATAAATCCTAACACATGGCCTGGGTGGGAATTTTACAGTACATTTAATTGGACAAGATGTTGCATTTTAAAGAGCATATTTGTTGAGGATCATGGACTCTAAATAGGACAACAAGTGAGAAAATGAGTTTTTATCAGAGGTCTGATGTTGGTGTTTTTATTGTTATTGTATCTTGGGGCCCACCAGCTTCTGGAGTCCAATTGCCAGTTCTTGAAGCCTTTTGGTGTAGCCACTACACTCACTGCCCTTGTCTCCAGAGAGTTAATAGTCAAAAGCAGGAAAAACCCAATGTGTGTTTAGTAAGCTGAAAGTGCACAAGAACGATCACATTTTTACATTTGTATCACATTTTCATGTTATTTAAATATATAACACCAAACACATGATAGACAAAAACTATATAGTGATGTGGGATTGCTTTAACTGAATGAAAGTTAGTGGAAGTGGAGAGGCATGGGGAAAAAGAAGAAAGACAAAGAAATCCTGAAAGAAAGAAATAAAGATAAGTATGAGAGAGGGAGAGGGAAAGAGAGATTTGGACTTGCTGCCTTCAACAATATGAAAGATAGTGTATCTCTGTAATAGCATAAAATTACAATGATGAAGGGTTGCCTCTCCTTCAGGGATCGGCTGCGATCAGTTTAATCTCCAAGTGCCAGCAAATCTGATGACTGCTCCAAAGTTTAATCATGCCACCAGGGCACCAGAAGACCTGAAGAATACAAAAAAAGAGAAAAAAAAAATCACATGCTTGGGCATCTACTCCAGCAAAATAGCTTCCTTATAAGCAGCCCATCATTCCACAACAACATCTTGCACAACAGGACATTGGAGTTTTAAAATGTTGATTGTTCGCAGACAACAGCTTCTCATAAATACTTCATAACAATTGTACATGCTTAAACTAAAATCCTCATGCAGAGTTTTCTTTTCCAGGCAAGACACAATAAGTGGCCAAGATCATAAAAAGTCTGATAAGCACGGAACAATGAATGAAATATCCAAACAAACTGAAGCAACAAGAGAAAAATAAATGTTTTTACTTGAAGAATGCAGCTTAAGTGACTCCAGTAGGTTTGTGGTAGTTATATACACTGTTCTCATACTTGTGTCTAAAGCCCTACATGACAATCTCTGCATTTAAACACAGCGGTTTAAATGTTTAAATGCTGCATTGGCTTAGCCGAGTTAGCAGTGTTACTCAGCTAAGTTTTAACCTGGAAAAAAAAAAAAAAAAACCCTCAAAAGAGCCTCTACAGGGGCTAATTATAAATAATTCTGAATCACTTAGTTTTTTTTTGTTCTAGTCACCTTTATTTACAGTGGTTAAACAGGATATGGGGGTGTAAGAGGGGGAAGACATGCAGAAAAGGGTCACAGGCCAGGACTCAAACCTGGGCTGGCTGCATGAGGACTTTAGCCTTCTCATGTGGGACACCTGCTCAACCAAGTAAGTTATCTGGAACCCCAATCTACAATTACTTTGAAACAAAATTTCATGACATTAATAAACATAATCACCCAAGTGGTTGAGAGAGCAGGACATACTTTAATACGAGCAGTTCCATGTGAGGCAAAAGCCAGCTTGAAAGCCCCGTGACTCATGTGCAGTTTGCTATGAAATCAGGCATGAGGACAAAGGTGATTTGAGCAGCCAGTTGGACTGTCAATAAAGAACAGCCTTGAGGTTCTGAAGTATCCCATTTCCTAAAAATGAGTTTGAAAGGTAACTAATGTTATTTACATTGAATTTAAAGGTACGTTTGAACTGTGACATTTCCTCTCTCCCACTGCGTTGCAAACTGGTGAGTAACTAGATTTGTCATTGAAAGTGGTATTTGTCTACATGTACAATTGAATCTGATCACCAACAACTGATTTCTGTAAGCTAACTGAGACCTTGACTAAGAAACCGAAAAAAAGAACACCAGATCAAGAGACAGATTACATTCTCAGTCAGATTTCTATCTTATTCAAAGAGTCCAGCCTTTCTGACTTACCGTTTGTATATTTTTTCCAATGATTAGATATTGGGCCCTATCTTGCACCTCCCAATACCCAATACCCAATACCCATTACCTGCAAATCTCAGATTTAGGAGCCTCTGCCAACCGAAATGCAATCTTCCACCTCCCAAAACCTGCTACCCATGTTGCCGTCTCCCTTAAGCACATTGTGGGCGCGGCAATGGGCGTGTCTCCTGCGCTTTCCACGAATTCGGTATCTTGCGGTACTGGTATCTCGCAGATTTTGGGTATTGGGTAATGGGTGGTCTGACCACCCATTACCCAATACCCAAAATCTGCGAGACACCAGTACCGCAAGATACCGAGTTTGTGGAAAGCGCAACTGGCATGTCGGCGCGTAAAAGAGCGCGTCCAAATCCTGTCATTGCGCGTCCACCCAGTCACATGTGGACTGCACAACCGGCTCTACCTCTCGATTATGCATCACTGTATTAATTTCATACATTATTCTCTTAAGGGCAGGTGATTTCTGTACAGCTGTGACATGATCTCATTCAGATGTTTGCTGTGGAGGAAACGAGGAGATCACAGAACTCTGTTGTGGAGTTTCTTGTACTGTGCTCGTATCCCTCTGACCCTCTCCTTGTGCACTGGAGCACCCGAGATGCGCTCACTGGTAGAAGGTAGATGTCATCATACCTGTTCATCTGGCTCAATGCTCATCTAATGATCCGTTCTGCAGTATTTTAAAAAGCACCGCTTCCAGCGGCTATGCGTCTTGGCGCAGCTGTGCGTCTTTGCGCAGGGGATATGTTCAAGATAACTCAAAAAGTTATGGATGGATTTTGATGACATTTTCAGGAGTTGTCAGAAATGTGAAAAGGAAGAACTGATTTTATTTTGGGTGTGATCCGGAAGAAATCCTGGATTCTGGATCACTTTCAAATTTTCGATAACATTGCGCTGTTTAGTTGTTTCTTGAACCCTAAAGCAACCACAACTGCTGTGCTTGGCGGAGGTCTGCGCTCTCCGATTGCTTTTCTAGTTAATAAATGCTTTCCTGGAAGCTCACCGGCTCTATTTTTTTCTGAGCAGTTTGTTGGAACTTCTTGGAGTACAAAAGAAATGATTAAATCATTTGCTCCACATTAGTTAGAGCTAGTTATGTATATATCAGTGCAGAGGAGGAGGAGGAAAAAAGAGGAGGAAGCTCTACAGCAGAGTCCCAGACCAGCTGCCCATGAGAGCTGCTCCGATCTGGGTGAAAAGACGCTCCATGGCAGTTTGCAGGTACCGCAACCTGCTCTTAAAGGCAATGGATACTGACGCACTGATTGGTTAAACAGGTGGAACGCCCTAACCACTCCCATGCATAATGTGTGCATAATATAGTGGTTTTTGCAGGTAAGATCGTGGGTTTTGGGAGGTGGAAGATTGCGTTCTTTGTGGGGGAACGCCCCTCCCAATACCTAATATCCCTTAATAGCAGGTTTTGGAGGTTTGGCGCAAGATAGGGCCCCTAATCTCTATCCTTGATGTTGTTCCCTAAGCTACATGACTGTTGTGATAGCCTACACACACAGAACTGATGTAAAACAAACCAAAAAGGAAAGTGGAGGACTTTGGTACTGTTTATGTGCAAATTTTCTAAAAGTTACAAAAAAGCATCAAAGGATACTTTTGTGTGCCACTTTTTCTGGCAGCTGTCTCCACTGGCATGTCAGTACAGTGTTGTGCATGGCCCAGGTTGGTTAGCTGATAGCTACAGAACAGCTAAGGCTAGCTACTGGAAGAACGTCATGTCACTTCTTTCACTATGGTAGTTGTAATCATTTGTGTTGCCTTGCGAATGACGCAAAAGACTGGTTGCTTTCAGGATTTCAAATAGAGTACCCAGACGGAAACATCTATGGAAATCTGATTGTTATCATATCTGAAACCATCTTCTTATGTATTTCAAATCAGACTTGTAAAAATATTCTGTATATTTCATGCAGTTTTTGATTGTAGAGACTGTCAATGAATCTTGATACCAACTGGGCATGCTGGCTGACAGTGTGAAGGGGACCTTTGCTCCATTTGGTGTTGTGTGTTCTAATAATGTTGTGGCTACTGCAGTGGTGGATTTCATGTGCTTATCTCATAACCTGGCCAGCCAGCCTAAGTCTTTTCATCTTTGACACAAAGGCTTTGTCTGGTTCCATTGGAGTTGAGTTTGATTTCCAGAAGGAGAGTATAAGAGGAGAGTAGATTAATCTTGCTCAGGAACCACTTGATAGGAATACAACCAATTAGAGAAATGAAACATGTGATGTAAACAGAGAGAGAGCCAAACTAGTATCAATAAAAGACATCCAAAATGGCGTGCAGTAAAGTAAGAATGTCAGTCAATGACTGTTGATGGTTTTGCAGTAGCTACCCATTTATCAGTTCAGCACCCACCTTAAGGCCCATTTACTAGGTTTCTACGCTTGAAATGGAGACAGAGAGAGCCTTTTGTCCGTCTCCAGTGTTGATTTTTGTTCATGTTTTGGTATGTAGCCACAATGCTTAATATTATGGAAGAAACTGAGCAATACAACAAGAAATTGGGGGCAGATGTGAGCTTAGTGAGTCAATTGTTAACCAAATGCAAGAGAATGAAAAAGAAGAAATTTGGATTTAAAATGGTGGATTCTGAAAAAATAATATGATGTTACAACTTCGGGGCACCATGACATAAAGGAGACTGTTAAGTGTTCTCGTGGACATCTGAAAGTATTCAAAAAGACATTCATCATCAATTTCGGCCATGGGTAAAATAAGACAAAAGCACTCCCCACTAATGTAATGACTTTCAGTTAGTGATCTCACACACCACAACTGTCTGCACAGCTGTTTTTGCTTTATTTGAGTATCGCAAGTATTGCAAATATTGAAATCCTCCTCAACACTTACCATGTTTGTTGATGTCAGTAACTTCACTAATCACTGCCCCCTGGTGGATGTGTTGCTTAACAATTATCCAAACAAATAATGCACAGAGGTATAAGAAGTAACAGAAATGTTTGGAATGTATGGAAGTGGAGCATAAATGGACCTTGAGTCTTTTGAAATAGTGGCTCTTGGCCACTCCTGTATAAATCATCACATAAAGGCCACCCCTACCTTCTTGTGATTGGTTTGGTAGATTCTGTACTGCTGGAAACTGCCACAAATTGGAGGGGTACCAGAGCACTTTTATTAGAGAGAATTTTTGCAACATAAATGGGTATGGCTGGCCAGGCTGCTTATCTGGGGCCTGCTTCGTCAAAGTGGAAGCATTTGACTGCACGGTTATGACAACAGGTTGGAATTAACAAGTGAGTGAAGATATAAAAACATAAATGATTAGACTGAATTACTGAGTTACTGAATAGCTGTTGTAATAATATTTCATTAAATTAACCTTACTTTAAACAAGGACCATTCTCTCTTCTCTGTGGCCATGTGTTCTGCAGAGACAATATTTACAGCATTTATTGAGCATTTCTTACACACCGTTTCATCTGACAATTTTTCCTTCAGCACAGTTTACAGCTCACACCACACAAAGTCATCTGGAACACCAGAAAAGCAATATATAGGTGCCTTTTTATTGAATTAAACTTTTTGTTCAACATCATCAAACCAGATATCTTGGTTGGCAAATTGACCTGGGCCTCTCCTTCCCCATTTGTTTCCAATTTTTTACTGAGCCCCCATAGAGAGTTAAAATGAGACCCAACATCTCCTGTTCCATCATTCTTAGCACCAACTCCCCTCAGGGCTGTGCAAGTACACTTATGATTGCTCACCTGCCCATTCGTCAAATTCCATCATTAAATTTGTGGATGATACAACCATTGATGCGCTCATTTCAGAGAGGGATGGAACAGTGTACAGAGAAGATGTACATAGACTGACAAATGGTGTTCAACCTATAATCTGACACCTAACAGACAACAACAACAAAAAATAAAATAAAATACTGGACTTCAGGAAGACCCTCCACCTCTTAACAGAGAGAGTGAAGAGAGTAAAGACCTTTAAATCCCTGGGAGTCCATGTCTCTGAGGGCATCTGCTCCGCTGGTCACCTAACATCACTACAATGCTTAAAAAGGGCACAACGGCGCCGCTACTTCCTCAGGAGGAGCAACATCACATACTTCATATCTGTGTGGTATGCGGGATCCACAGCATAGACAAAAGGTCTGCAGAGAGTTATCAAATTTGTAGAAAATATCACTGGCTGCACCCCGTATTCCCTGGAAAAACTCGCCACCTCGTCACCAGAGCAAAAATAAAATACTCCCCACTGTTCCCTCCCACCCTGTCATCATTTCTTTAAACTGTTGCCATCTGGCAGGTGATACAGAGCTGTTAAGAACAGAACCACTAGACTCAGAAACACTTTTATCACCACAGCCATTAGCACTCTAAATAAGAGTGAACTTGCATTATGTTCCTCTCAAACACCAACATTTCAACTTCCAAGTTGAAGCCAACGTTAAGTAAGAAAAACTGCACTACTGTTTTCTAATCGGGGAGTTAGAAAACAGCCTAAACTTCACTTCACTAGGGTTTTGGTCAGGGTCTCGAGGCACCACGGTATGGACCTGCTGAGGGAGGATCTGGTGACGGGGCGGTGCCCCTGGTTTTGTTCTATTTCCCTGTTCTCCCCCACATATGTTGCATACTTCAGATAAGGAGCATTTAAAATTGACATATTGCACACTCAACACCTAGCAATATTCAGGGCAACAATGACTTTATGTTAAAAATGTTTTATTTTTTAACCCATTTGTCCTCGTCTTTAAAGTCCTGTATCTTCTAGCTGATGGCAGCTGTGCCGTTGGCTTGTACTAAAAGACCATTACTGGCTGTAGGCTGGCCTGGAAGGGTGCGAGGACGAAGCCCAGCAAAGCAGCAGGCACCTTATGCTAACTGTATGTGGGCTAAATGCAGCGGTCATTTGCAACATCGCCACTGAAACAACAGTAGAAACGACAACCTTGTTGCAAATGTTTGCCGTCATTTTTCCAGCTCCTCCAGCATGGATTGGTGGAAGGAGCCAAGGGCCACAGATGATCATTTCATGACCGAAGTCTGCTGGGACCTGCAATCAGTCTGGTAGGCTTGGCCAACTGCAATGGGTATAACGGGGAACAGCAGGAAGAGCAACGGGGAGTCCCAGCGGAGCTCTACCAGTTTTCGTTTTAGCTCCGGCAGCATTTGTTCTGGATGTTGTTTTGGTAGCACTACTTGAAATGAGGATGTTTGGAGAGATGTGAATGAAAGTAGAATAATATTAATTAGAATCATAACCTGTGGGTGTGTCTATGGTTCCACTGCTATGCCACTAGGATGCTATGTTCCAATGCAATAGGCACTGTATTACATTTTACATCATTTATATTTAGTTACTTGTTTTTTTTTTTTTTTAGGTCTTTACACATTTATTTCTGTACCGTTTTTGGTGAATTTTATGCTTAACGGCTGTGTAATGTCTTATATTTTATGGCTGTGAATATCTTGTCCTGTCTAAAGTCTGAAATGGAATGTGAACAGTGATTTCATTTAAATGTATTTTACAGTTGCAATAAAAGGCATCCGATTCCAATTCTGAACAAAAGGTCTGAGGTTTTTCGTTTCAAGCAAAGGTTGGAAGCATTATTTTAGAAAAACTGTAAATGATTTTCAACACCTTGTTTTGAAGTGCACCCATCTTTGAATAATGTAAAAAAAAATGTAAAAATAACTCACTGTTGTGTGGGAGTTAATCATAACAAATATGTTTTTTGTTGGATTCCTTTCAGTATTTAACAAATGAGTTCTATCATAGCAAATGGTTGTACTTTCAGTTTTCTGCTGCCTTTTGTTGATAGTTGGAGAGAGGCCATCCCTGTGAGCATATATGATGGCAAAAACAACAGGACAATAGTTTCAAAGAGCTTTTCCCCATTGTTCGGATAACTTGTAACTCTTAGTGGCCCTAAGGAGGCCTTGCAGAGCTGACTGATAACAAGCTCAATCAGGATAATTCACTTGGCTTGTCAGCATCAGTGCTGAACAGGGCAGCGTGTGTCATGTTGATTACATTAAAGAAATGACACATTTTATTTCCCCAACAGTGGCACAGAGAGACATTTTCAGAGTGAATTAGCTTCATTAAAGTCCTTGATATTTAAATATCAAGTTTGTGTTTATATAATTTTTTTTTTTAATTATCATCATAAGCGCAATGCTTTGTTTACCACCCATAACTGCCTGTACTTTGACGAGCAGCAATTCACGGAAATGCAAAAAAAACACTGTAGGAGGGAAAGGAAACTGATAACATTTCAGGTTTCAGAAGGCGGATTTATTGAAGAACTAATTGTCTTTTTCTCAGCCTTTGCAATTGCATGGGAGAAGAATTGGAGTTACATCAGAATTATCTACAGACAAGTCCCCATTAAACCTTTTTTTTCCTCCCTTCTTTTTGGCCTGGGGTGAGCTTCTCAGTTTGCATTCAAAGTCCAGTAAGACATGTTTGATCTTTACAATACAAGTGTCAGTAAAAGTTAAGCCTGAAGATTTTAATTTACTCTAAAATTCATCCTCTCGCCCCAAGAACAATACCTCCATAAGCTCCAACACTTTGTGCACTTCAAAGGCGTAAAAACTGAGGCTTCTTTGTGCTTAAAACAAAGAAGCCTGTGCTTTCTTTCAGGTTTTCGAGGGCAATATCACCAGAAAACCTCTAAAGAATTAGAATAGAAACTTGCCAAAAAAAAGAAAAAAAAAACCTAGTAAAGTTTTCCTTTTTTTCCCTCTCAGATTCTACTCCAAAGTTGTTGAAACAAGACTGTACGAATTGTGCCAAGACAAAGCCTGTAAAAAGCACAGAGAGTAAGCGACTGTACCCGTCTTATCATCTCCTGCCACCACACAGATTAGTGCTGAACGGAATAGAAAAAAGTTGCGAAGGAGGAGGGGGGAAGCTGCTCTCCAGTATTAGAACAGACAGTTGCATTAGGTTTCTAATAAGAGACAGAGCAATACTGAGCCCTGAAAAAAGGAGAGAGAAGCATTTCCCCCTCTACTTGCAGGGTCTTTTGCCCACCAGTTCCTGCCCACCTACAGTGCTCTCTCTTCACCCACATGTTCTCCTCCATCCTTTCTACTTAAATCAGATAGTGGTGGGTAGCAAAGGAAGCATGTCATAGGTTTAACTTATACAGTATTAATTATACTCCCATCCTCTGACCTCAGTGGTACAGATAATCTACTTCTCACAACCCTGCTCTCTGAATAGAGTGCTCTTATCATTCCTAGAGCCGAACCCTTTAGCATCCACTGTACTGTATGTGATCCCCTTTGTCCTGTAGGCCCCAATGATTTATGAGACTTCAAGCTGGTATTCATTGTAATGTTGTGAATGTGTCATACATGGCAAGAAAAAACTCCTCCTCACTTTTGACCCGGGGGAGTGACTGCATTATGATGATGAGCCTGCAGTCAAGCACTGGTAGGTTTGTATGATATGTAGCTCCACAGTGAAACCCGCTCACAATGGAATTAGATGGAGTGCTGTGGATAGAATTCCTATTTACTCAGCATATACCATCCATCACAGATATGAACCTCCTGCTACAGTATTCCATTTTTGCTTTAATGGAATTAATGTACCATTTGTCTTGTGCTTCCTATAATCACCTTGTAAACACAAAAGTGGCCACTCTTTGTTGTTAGCAATCAGCAGTGAGGGAATGAGCTGGCTTTGGAGCCATATATCTGATGGCAGCTGACAGATGCTAAAGTAAATGCTGAAAACTTGTTTATATTTTCAACAAAGAGATTCATCCCATGATATCATCAGAGGTTTTAAAGGGCCCTTTACAAATGGCCATTCCTTCTTTTTTTCTAAAGTCAGTATAAAGAATGCGCCGTTCGGAAATGCATATTATATACATATATATTCTTAGGGAATCAGGGATCCCTGATTCTCTGATTCACCTCACTAGGATCTATAGCAATCATATCAAGATGTCTTAAGTGTTGATGGATGGTATCTCGGAAATGAGGGATGATCAGAACTGAAGGGGTTGAACTACCGGAGGACAAGAAAGTAGCTTGCCAGGACAACTAGAAAAAATACATGGGGATCCCACAGGCAAATGGCAATCATGAGGAGACAGCTTGGAGGTCAGCCACAGTCAAAATACCTAGAGAGGGTGAGGCAGGTCCTGAAGAGTCAGCTGAATGGGGAAAAACAAGATCTTGACTAGAAGTTCAGTCATCCAGGAGAAACTCTGTGGAGGAGCCGCTGCTCTTCCACATTGAGAGGTGCCAGTTGAGATGGTTCAGGCATCTGGTCAGGATGCCCCCTGGATGACTCCCAGGAGAGGTGTTCCGGGCATGTCCAACTGGGAGAAGACCATGAGGCAGACTGGAGAGATTACATCTTTAGGTTGGCCTGGGAGCACCTTAGTGTTCTTTCGGAAGTGCTGGACAAAGCAGCTGGATAGAGGGAGGTCTATGATTACAGATAAGCGGAAGTTAATGGATGGATGGATGGATGGATGGGTGGATGAATGGATAGATAGAAGTTCCAGGGCTATCAACACCTATGCCCTACCAGTAATCAGATACCTCGCTGGCATAATATCTTGGCCATTGGATGAGATGCAAGCTGCTGATGTTAAGGCAAAGAAACTCCTTACAGTGCAAGGAGGATTTCACCCTAAGTCAAGCATCCTGAGGCTGTACACTAAGCAAAGGGAGGGAGGCCAAGGACTAGTTAGCATCAGAGCTACTATTCAGGAGGAAACAGCAGGCTTCCAGGAATACATCAAGAAGGTGGCACTCACTGATGACCTGCTAAGTGAATGCCTCAGACAACTGAAACCCAGCATGGGGGGAACCCGAGGGGTTATAATGGATGGGTAATCTTCTGCATGGCATGAACCACTCCCAAATTGAAGAGTTAGCTGACATCAGAAAAAATACCAGTGACTGGAAAAAGTTGGACTGAAAGACAGTACAGAGGCACTGATCAGCACTGCACAAGAACAAGCCCTAAGCACAAGATTTAAAGAGACTGGGGTCTACCACAGCAGACAGGACCCCAGATGCAGGCTGTGCAAAGACACCCCTGAAACAGTGTAGCACATCACACCAGAGTGTAAGATGCTGGCAGGCAAAGCAGACATGGAACACCATAACCAGGTATCAGGCATAATACACAGAAACATCTGTGCCAAGCATGGACTGGAGGTCCCAGGATCAAGGAGGGAGACACCTCCAAAAGGTGATTGAGAACGAGTGGGTCAATATCCTGTGGGACTTTCAGATGCAAACTGACAAACTGATGTTTATCCACCACCACCACTACGTCAAGCTAATTGGCCATCAAAAGTGGACAGGAGTGGTGGTTGATGTGACCATCCCAAGCGACGGCAAAAATCAGGAAGAAGGAATGTGAAAAGCTACAGAAATACCAAGGCCTGAAGGAAGAGCTGAAAAAAAGGTGGAATGTTAAAAACAGCGGTAGTGCCAATAGTGATTGGTGCGCTGTGAGCTGGTGGCTCCAGCAATTACCAAAAAAAAAACATCTGAGATCTCTTGTTCAGAAGAGCACAATACTGGAAACAGCTAAGATCCTGCACAGAACCCTCAAGCTTCCAGGTCTCTCGTAAATGACCCGAGCTTGAAGGAGACAACACCACTCAGGTGGCCGAGGGAAAGGTAGGATTGATATATATACATATGGTATTCATGCAGCCCACCTCTACAATACCTTTACATTATGCAAGTATGAGCGGCATCTACAGAGGTAGCTGGTTGGGAGAGGAGGGAGATGAGAACGAGTCTCTCTTGGAAGGGGCTTCAGAGTCGGTTTCCAAGCAGCAGGTGGGATAGGCTTATTAGGCTTCTCCACAATTTGACATGAGTAGCATGAATGGCAGTAGTGGACAATATTAGATTTTATCCCTAGCTAGAAAAAAAATGAATATGCACTGAAATGTTACCATTTACTGGTAACTGCAGGTATATGGCTACTTTCATATATAATGTCACGACTGGTGAATGCAGACACATCAAATGCAAAGGCACTCTGAGAACACTCATCTTGTGGTTCTGACTTGTGAGAATGGGATATTAAAATGTTTCCTCTAAAAATAGCATAACAGACTCCAACATAACTGAGAGATAAGTATCTGCATCTCTCAAAAAAGTGACTTGGACTAAATTTTCTTCCTCACTGGTCAAAAAAACCCCCAAAAACAAACAAGGAATGAGTGGCAAAAACTTGGGATTGATTTCTGTTTTACAGTTTTGTTCAAACTCAATGCTTTCCTCAGACAAGGGAGTCGATTTAATAAAACCCACACCAGTAGGGGCTCTAGAATGTTTAGCCTCTTTTCTTTTAAGAATGGGACATATGGCAAACAAATGTCCTGGCTTTTGACGATAAAAGCGCTCAAAGTTATCAAAACAGCAGAGGATGCATTTTTTAACATACCGATTTTGACGAGTGTCTGTTCAGATGTTGAGGTATGAGTAACCAATAGAGACAATGCACTTTCATGAGGAAAAATATACTGATGGGTCAAGACTCTTGCTGTCATAAGCATCATCACTTTGTTCATTTAAGTAAACGACCATGTGCTCTGGAAAACATTCTGCTGGAAGAGTTTCAGAAGTAAGTTCACTCAAACACGCAGAACACTGCTTATCAAATGAAATACTTTTTTTCCTGTGCAAATTCCACAAATGTCTGGTTATGTTTTGAAAGAATTTGCAAAATCTTATCAATATGCTTGGGGGACAAGTTCAAAAGACTTGAACTCCTATACTGAGAGCATACTACTTGGGCTTTACCCGCAAGTTGACATGCATACAGAGGCCAGCCCTATGTACAGTATGCATCAACATATTCGTTTAAAAAAAAAAAACAATGATGGAGTGATAGATATTAGCTTGCAAAAATTGAGATTTCGGAGATCCATAGCCATTATTCTTGGAAAGACTTATGGCAAGAGAAAACATGACTGTCATACAACATGACTTGATGGAGATGTTGAGCTAAATTATCATTTCAAATTAAACCATGGTCAAATCAAGAGTTTGGTACATTAAAATAAAATACATTGTTAAGCTCAATAACAATGGTACAGGTGGCTCACGGTACGGTCCGTACCTCGGTTTTTGTGTCACAGTTTCGGTATGGATTCGGTACAGTTTCAGACCACCTGCTACCCACTATCCTAAACCCACGATTGCAAGATACCGAGTTTGCGGAAAGCGTAATTCGCATATCGGTGCGTAAAAGAGCCCGTCTAAATGTCTAAATGGCATAAATGTGCGTCCACCTGGTCACATGTAGACATGCACAAATGGCTCTAACTCTCGATTACGCATCACCGTATTACTTGCATAGGTTTTTATTCTCTTGAGGTCAGAGGATGTCTGGTCAGCAGTTGTGGTGGATGTGGGAATAGTCACGGCCCAGAAACGTCAGTCTGTACAGCTGTGGCATGATCTCATTTAGATGTCTGCTGTGGAGGAAACCAAGAAGATCTTTGTCTCTGGTGTCAAGCTGGAAAAGGTTGGATGCGGGAATTTATTTCCGATATGTCTGAAACTGTTGGTGATCGAGGAGGGACAGTAACATTAATTGTTGGTGATCTTTAAATGCGCATCCAACGATTCGTTCTGCAGTATTTTAAAAAGCACATCAGCTGCGCCAAGACGCACAACTGGTAACAACTGGATCTTACACATTTAAGATCGTGGGTTTAGGGAGGTGGAAGATTGCGTTCTGTTAACTGTTTTCACTCCCTTGCCGGTGTATTCAACAGCAAACCCAAAATGCTCCCACACCGGCGATTAAAAAAAGTTTTTCCCAATTTCTCCGCTACCGCTGGCCATGCCTGCTTGTTTTTTTTTTTCTCATTTCCTGCTTCTGTGAGCTGTAGCCAACCGGCCAAAGTGTGATAGGTTGGTCACTGTGAGTGAAAGGCTGTGTATACTCTCACGGCATTGTGTCGCCGTCAGCTTGTCGCAGAGATGCCGCAGTCACTTTTGATTTATACTCAATTTTGAAGCGTGCTCCGCTCTATGTTATTCCACGCCACAACGCAAGAGGGACAATCACGTCCTAGCTAAACTTACTAAACTTATCTCTTGCATTTTTCCACTTCCTCACCGTCTCGGCCGTATCCAGACCCACATTCATCACAATCTCCCTCCATGAATTACTAGAATATGTGCTGTCTTTGTAGTTTGGAGAATGAGAATCGTACAGATGTGGGTACAGTGATTCCTTATTTTTCATGGTTAATGGGGACCGGTGCCCCCCAGTGAAAATCAAAATCCGCGAACTAGAGCCGGAGCCCCCCGAGCCTCAATTATGTGTTTAAAAACCCCCAAAAAGAAGCGAGGCACTGCAGTGAAACAAGACAAAGGCTCAACTGTGGTCTTTCTGTTACCTTCACAGCCTCTGGTCTCTGAACTGTAGTAAAGAAACTGCTGGTATTGTGCTATTTTTGGCTTGTAATTAGCGGCTAACACGTAACAACAACAAAACTCTCCTCTCTGCAGCACTGTCTGCGTCGACCTACAATTTTGGATAGGTGCACCGGAGCATCTGTGTAGGGTGGGGGGGCATCTCTGCGTCGTCTGCGTATGTGACGCAGACGACCTGACCTCCGAGTATAAATTAGGCTTGAGCGGAGGCGAGTGGACATTGACATGCAGTAGCGGGCCTGTTGCCTAAAAGGCACGCACGCTCATGTTCAAGTCCAATGCAAAGTTATTGGAACATAAATACCGCGAGACATAAAAGCGTACTGTCCCGTGCAGGTCGTACCGAATGGTTCGGTATTTTACTGAGTACCGTTGCATCCCTAGTATTCATTCTTCTCATTGTAAAGAAAAACATTCATAATATCCAGGCCAGATTCCTTTGTCAAATACACCAATGTTTGGACAGATTTGTCACGGTTTTGGCCATGGCAGTCTGTCTGTGTTGTGTCAAGTTGGCGTCACTTCCTGTCTCTTGTCTGCTCTGTTTCCTGTTTTACTTTGAAAGGTCTGTCTTGTCCTCATTGTTTTCTACTTTGCTTCCTCCCTCTCGTTATCCTGATTGCCTGCACCTGCCTCTCGTTTGTGCCTCTGTCTTTAAGTGTTGTCATCTCCCCTGTCTGTGCTGGTCCATTGTCTTGTGTTCTGTAAGTGTCACTGCTGGTTTTTCTGCCTGATCACCCGTCTGGATTTCTGTTTGTTTCCCCTTTTTTTTTTTGTTGGATACCCTGTGTGGATTTACCGTTATGTTTGGACTTTTGGTTTTTGTTAATAGCTTTTTGTTTCTGCACTCTTGCATTTGGGTCCTTCATGCTGCCTCACATTATGACAAGATTAAACATTTATTCTTTGTGTTTTGTGGGCTGATGAAACAAAAGTTGGAGACTACCCGGCCCAAAGAGTTGTGGAATGTCATAAAATGGGCAGAGCCTCCAAAACTGAAATGTCATCCCAATGGTGAAGTGTGATGCAGGGAGCATCATGATTAGCCCATTCAGAACCCAGAACTACTAAAAGTACTCGCTCTGAGGTTCACATAATTTTTCTTACATCTGTTAGACACAGACACAAGGGCTTTTACATGCTTGTTTCAGCGACACAAAGAAAACCAGAAAATTTTAGCCAATACAATAGCAGTTTATACAAAAGGACACTTGAAAAATGTCTGTGTCACATTGTACATCTAAGAATTAAAGTCCACCACAGCAACATTTGCTGAATGACAGAAAGCATGACATGAAGAAGAACAACAAAAAATGTCAAGTCTTGCATCCCACAATGCAGACACGAAGTTCAGAGATGCATTTGTCACAAAAAATATAAGAGTCTGTGTTTTCCTTGGAAGGATGACCAGAAACGGCAGGAAGACAGAGCTGAGTGATCGCAAAAGATCTGAGAACATTCAATTACTGTCACCACAGGTGTCCACTGGGCATAGGATGAGAGAAAATGGAGCAAACCACTGTCAGGACTTAGTGTTAGACAGCACGTACAGGCTGCAGAAGGAAGCAAAGAGAAGAATAGTGAGCAGAATCCCAACAACTTGCTCTAATGAGATTGACATGCACACCCTGCAGACGTTAGCTTCAACTTATCTCTGTGAAATGTAGATTCTTAGAGATGGCAAAACCAATAGGATTAACCTCCGAGGTCTCTTGTGCACCTACTGTATTTCTAGTGTTGCAGTGTTAAAACCCATGCAGTTATCAGAATACCAGAGAACATCTCCAGTCATTTTGTTTAGAAATCTGTACTGGTTAACTTCGCAGCCAATTATGTTGTGAAGCTTTAGTGTATTATTTTGGTTTGTGTTTCCTCAGCTCTTTTTTTGATTTGTGGTGTAGCTAACGGTGAGTCTGTTCTTTCACAAGATGCGGTGCTCAACATCAAGCAATTAAAAGTTTAATTAGGCTGAAATGAGGAACTGTCTCTGATGCTTAATTTCTCATTTACTCATGTAAGAGAGGGGCTATGAAGTCTCATTAAGCTCTGCACACCAGGACACAATCTAGATCTGCTACCAGGCCTACATCAACTATCTGTAAATTCTTTGATCTAGTTAAGATCTGTAATTAGGAAAATGTGGATGTGTGTACATTAAACAATTTTAGTTTTGCATTTGCATACATAGCTGTGGTGAAAATGTTAAAAAAAAATCTCTTAAAAAAAGAAAATTATGTATTAAGTTAGGCAATCACCTGAAAATGACTTTACTGAGTGTTAATTCAAGTCCTCATACACATTTGTGTCTTAAATCCTCACCCCCAAGCTTGTCCTTTTCATACCTTGTCTGCAGCGCACTCCAATGCAGAATAATTTCATACTTCTTCATAGATTTTTAAACCATTAGTACCTTTATGGAGATTTCACTCATTGATTCTGATCCACAATAACAGAAGACCATGGTCTGGAATGTTTGGCCTTCTTGGGATTGGGGAATCTATAAATTCAGCCCTACAGTAAAAACTGTTTGTTCTTTAAATATGTTTTGCTTTTAAATACAGAAACTAAAAAATAAACCAACTATATCTACATACATGTACATGCTTTTAGCAATGCAGAACCTGAATACTGATGCAGTCCCAAGCATCTGAATTTACATTTTTTTTTTTTCTGTGGGATTCTTTGAATACAAAGCAGATTGCTTCTTTTATTTTTTAGGGCTAGCTCTTGCATTTCAGGTTCAAGGACTGTGTCTACTGTTGCATAGCTTAAAAAGATTTCGGAGGGGATGAAAGTGATAATCTGCTTTCGAGTCACTCCCAACTGTGCTTGCTTCTTGAGCCACACAGACACTCCCTTTGAATCAAAAATGAGGGTCGCTTTCTTGTCACTGTCTGCCTGTCAACATACAACAGTGTTTGACTGATGACTAGAATCCTCTCTTAAGACCAAACAACCACAGTGAGAGGACTAAGCAAACCAGCTGCAGAGTGAAGAGTCAATCAGTATTCCTCTCTCATGCCTGGATACACCAACATACTCTTCCCTGATTCAAAGTCCAACACTACCATGCACATAGTTAGTATTCTTGTGTGCTGAAATCTTGTTTGTCCGCTGTGTCACAGCTGTCATGTATTCCTCCTAGATCTCTACGCTCAACTTAAGGCAGGATTTAAGCACAAGAAGGAAACAATGAATGTAGCCGAGTTAAATCACTTAATTTGTATGATGATACAGGTGTCACCACAGCTCAAACCTAAAATTGTATGTTTGAGAGGAGCCACAAGTTTTGATTTAATTTCAGCCTTATCTCAATCAGTTGACTGTGATTTTCCAGTCATGCTGGCCCTAAACACCAGCTACAGATAAATTACATAAAAAGTAAGTGCACTTATTCATTTACTTTTTTTTTAAAGTGGTATAAGTGGTAAATAAGTGTCAGAACAGACAACCCATACTCTAAATATTAAGCCTATCAGACAGAAGATGTTCTTAAAATTGTGTTTGTTTTTAGATGAAGTACAGTTATATATGATTATTTTTACATAACTTTTCTTACAGAGTTTACTTCTTATTAATTGATAAGTGAAATGGTATTCTCACCTAATTAGCCAGCTAAGCTACCTGTGAGCACATAGTTATTTCCAGCACTTTCCTGAGGTGAGACAGGCAGACTCATCCAAGAGCTACCCAGTGAAGTTTGAGTGGAGCAGTTGGAGGTTAATTATTTTTCTCAGGGGCGAACATCATTAGATCAGTTAAGAGTAGATCATGGCCAGCCTGTTCTCTTTAAAATCTTTAACAGTAAGTCTGCATACAACACATCTTAGGGCTTCTATACACTGCACAATGTCTGCAGTTGTATATGATAACATCTCACACTATGCGATTTGCACTTGCTTAATCTTGTCTACATTGTTAGATGATGAGCCGCAGATGGATGTATCAATATGCGATGACAATAAACAACACGTGAAAATAAACTGGTCTGTTGTAGCATTTATGTGCCAAAAATGCTTTTAAAAAAAAAGTGGCCAAGGAAGAATGCTGGCCAGGTCATGGTTAGGTAGAAGAGGCCAGGTTTAGAGTCTTGATTTTCTTTGGAATGGCATGAGGTTGCAATAATTAAGACATTGTCGGATGTAGGACAGCTGATTTTGACCAAAGAACATCCCCACAATTCTTTCATAATGTTGATCTTTTCTCTGCAACAGCCACAAATTTTGCATTGGATTGGCCCCAAAGAAAAAACATGGACTTAGACCAGTGATTGTACAGACGGCGATATAACATCTTTTTGTGCTTCCACTTACATCATCTATATAAATATTCGTTAAACACAAAAAATGCTTTACCGTGTCTATAGATTCTAGTTTGTGTTCTTGATAAATTCTGACCAATTTGCTGGGTCAAACAGACTTTATTGGAATCGTCAATACTCATGAATATTTCTCAAGTTATCCAACATGACTCACTGAAAGCCCCTCTTTAATTGTTGCAGTGTCTCTACCTTCCAACATCCATTAGAAGTAATGGGGTGGTATATTAAAGAGTACACAGCTCTTCCTCCGCTCCCAAATGGATTGAGTTTATTGAGGATAACCCACAGCAGTTCATTTTAGCCTACACAAGCATTAACATTTTATTGCATTTTAAGAACACTGTCAGGCTTTGCCAGCAACCACTCCATTTCCACTGACCTGACAGTCAGGAACACAAACATAAAAACAACACAAGAGCTGCTAAAGCTGCACTTTGTGCTGGAATCAGTTGAGTGGTGTGTTTCTTTACCTAGAAAATGTTCTGAGTCAATAGTACACTTGACATTTGCTGGTTTGATGTACTGCATAAGGTATTGCACTGTGTGAACATTCACAAATGGTCTAGAGAGTTACACAGAAATCTCAGCTGATTTATTAAATCGGGTAATATTGTTGTGCTTAAGTAAGCATAGATGATGTAGCATTTTGATTTGAAAAATAAAAAGAAATCTGCATAAGTTGACTGATCAACTTTGTTGTCTTTTTGTCAAGCAAGGTGTGGGTGTAGACTATGGACAAGTCGCCAAACTGTTGTGATCTTAATATATAGATTTGCTTAACCTCAAATTTACCTTGTAGTTACAAGACTTTGTCCGCTTAGTCACACAAAGGGAACACGTGGGAACTAAAACATAGTAATAAGCAGTTTATATCTCTCACTCCAATACCTGTCTAGATAAATGCTCATGCGACTTCACCCAGTTGGTGCACTGGTAGCGTGCACTGGCGGCTGTGGTTCTGACCTACTCTTACATTTCACTTTGTGTTGACAAGGAAGTCTCCTGTTAAATTTCTGCAGCAGCAAAACCTCTGACGTGTTTATGGCGCATAAACATACATGTAATTGATCTGTTCCGAGTATTGACATGATTACATATCTATACCTTTTAGTATCATTTAAACCGGTATGTAACCTGAGATACTCAAGTGGGAGGCTTTTAATCCGTTTCAGAGATACAGATAAAGACCTGACATTACTCAACATTTCAAGGCCCTTAAATTGTGACCAAGCTGGCTGAGAAAATAAGGTCAACAGAGTCAGTGACATCTTTTAGTTATCTTCTTTAAACACTTTTATCAGAGAGCCTTTTCTATTTTTATTAGGCTCCTGATATCAGTTTTTATTGGTTGACTGGACACTCATCTGTAGGGTTATCTGGAGTATTTCTGCTTTAACTATGTTATCTTACCAGATTTCCTGACAGCACAGTGATGCTGTTGTAATCATCGTAACTTCACAGCTAAATATTTCCTGGTTTGAATCCTGACTGAAGCCTTTCAGTGTGGAGTTTGTTTATGCACCTCATTCCTGCATGGATTGTCTCTGGTTATTCTGGTTTCCCAGCACACAGATATATTGGTGATTCTAGATTTTAAGCAGAAGTGAGTGTGCATAGCTGTTAATCTCTGTATACTGCAATGACCAGGGTTTATTCCACCTCTTCCTGATGACAGCTGGGACAGGCTCCAGCTCCCCCATGACCCTGAACAGCTTGGAAGCAGATGTATAAGGAATTAATACCCATTTTATGGTTTTAACTGCTGCTTTTGTGGAGCATTACGGCACAAGATTTGAAGAGTGACATGCACTATTGGGCAGTGACAGATACCCACTCACTACCGCCCCCCCAGTAATGAGTCATGCTAATTGATTAAATATTAATTATAATTACAACAAAAAAATAACCTGAACTTCACAAGTCACAGTAATCTTGTATGGATCAGGCTTTAACCCAGCTCTCATTTGCACACGGGTGTGAATTTTGCAAAGAGGAAATTACTACTTCATGTGATTCAAATGAAAGGAAGATAACAAGCAATACAATGCTATTAAAATATGAAGTGATAAATTAAAGTAATTAAAAAAAAATAGTGGGTAATGAGGAATGTTTTATTCATTTCTGATTAACAAGCCCAACTCTCGTGTTAATAAAGATTACCATTATATTGTTAAAGGTGGTTTCTCATTCTCATCAGTTACTGAGGCGTAGAGAAAATTTTGTGGGATGTAAACTTCAAATTTATAATGTTCCAAGCATTGACTAAGCATGATAACAGCATACTGTAAGGTTTAAGGGTCCAGGATGAATACAGCTATGAAAAAGACTTGAAGATAACTTATTTCAAAGTTAAAGTGAGTATGAAGACATACATTTCACAACCTCTTGTGGATTTTAATTAGCTGTGCTTTTCATCTGTACAGACAACAGGATCATGTCAACCATAACTTTTTGTTTCTAAAGCAAGATTGTTGTGACAACGATATATCTGTGCTCATTGAGAGGAAAATGCATAGAATTGGACTGTCAAAAATCAGCGAGGCAGAATGATAGCTGTGTGTTTTCAAAGAGCAGGATGTCTCAGCCAATTTGTAACTGTGACAGTTGGAGAAGTGCCAGAGGTTTGTGTAAAGGCAATATTCCTTCTGTTTTTCTATATAATACAAAATCAATGATACTGAGTTGTATCGACTCTCATTATTAAAACATTTAACAAGGCACATCATCTAAACAAATGACACAACAAGGTGATTCTTCATGGAGCAATAGAAAACCAGGCTAAGCGTGCACAGAAGCCCATGGATCTTCATACAGTGCAAAACCACAGAAGTTTAATGTTAGGTGGCCACACAGAAACACTGTTAATGTGAGTGGCGAAATGAGGGTCTTTATTATACCCATTTTTTTTTAGCACTTGATGGTGTGGCAAATAGCTTGCCAGATTAATGAACAGCATTTTATTATGACTTTAATTTTGCTTCTAAGGTGGATGTGTCATCACTGTTGGTAGGACTCAGAGACGGACTTGGACCCTAAGTAGGCTCACCAATAACCGGGGGGGAGGTGGGGGTGCTATAGTGATATATTGTCATTGTCATAACAACACCCACACATGAACTATGATTGTTTATTCAAGAACACTAATATTAAAGAATCACTAAACATCACTTGCATCTTCTAAATAAAAATGAACATAAACATTCTTATATACTGCTATTTTACAGTTACTCATATGCTTGCATTTTAAACAGAAAAAAATCTATATCACATTATGCTTGATTAACATTTGTTTATTAGCATTACTTGGAATGACAGCCATTAAACCTGTACCTATAGCCTCAAAAACTCTAACGCTTTGAATAAACATATTATTTGATAACTAGGCTACAGACAAGAAGAATAAAACAGATTTGGTTTTCCTAAATCCATTATATTTGTAACATTTTAGGTCTATTCTGTGTCAGAATTAGCCTCCTTGACACACATTTTATAGTTTTAATATTATGCTGGGGTGACCCAAAAACCCAAAAAGAGAACACCCTACTGGCCTCTTGTTTATACTGGGAAAAAACACAAAGATAGTCAAAGATGACAAAGTAGCTTTATAAACCAAACATTTTTTTAAACTTCCCTTTTCTGTTTGAAATTAATTTTTTCTGATATGTAGACATAAATAATGCCTCATGACCAGTGACATGTTTTGAGATTCATGACTGGTGAGGCACTGACTCCATCAGAATCAGATTTACTCATTTATGAACCCAACAGAGTAGATTATTCACCATTTGGTCAGCAGTAGTTAGCAGGTTATGTTTTATACGTCATATCAGCATCTTTTTAAAAAGATTTTCTAGTGGCTTTTATTGGATAGAGAGAAAGCAATGGCAAAAAAGGGACACAACAACATATTACAACACTGGAAATTGAAACCACAAACCACTAGATCAGAGTCTACCCATTAGACCCTTAACCATAGACTACCTAGCAAATACTATTGTAGGACCTCAACATTATACTGATTTTTAAAGTTAAATTGCCCCATGAAATGCTGCTGTGATTAGTTAAGGTACCATTCAACCAATCATCCTTCAAACAGCATTTGTAGCCTGTTCCACAGACATTGCACCACCACGCACCACAAAAGAGAAGTTAAAGATAAAAAGTGCTAAAATTAATCAATCAATCAATTTCCTGCAAGGACATGCAACACAAAGTGCTTTACAGAATTAAAAATAATTATCACAAAAGAAAAAAAAATGTTATGAAGAAAGCCCCTCCCTCCATACTAGACACACACACACACACACAATAGGGAAACATGTCATGGCACTGAGGATCAAGGAAACACCACCTTTGGGGCCGTCCACACTGAGCGGAGCCGCAGGCCTCGATATCAGGGGAACCAGCTCTCGGGCCCCCCCCTGACTCTTAACAGACAGGTGGATCCCCAGATCAGAGGGAGGAACCCACAGCCAGCCGGGCCAGAGGGACCCAAGGACAGCACCCCCATCAACTGACACAGCACTGGAGTTAAAAGATAAAGAGTAAAAGCCATCAAATAGCAAGATAAAAGCAGCAAGATTAGCATCATCTTAAAAAGCAAGTTAAAAGCAGCAACATAAAATTGGATAGCACCAGATAAAAACGTAAGAGTTTAAAATATTAGTTAAAAGCCTGATTAAAAAGGTGTGTCTTGAATCTTCTTTTAAAAATTTCAACAGTCTCTGCCGTCCTGATGGAAAACACTTCTCCCCTCAAACTTTTTTTTTTTCTCAAACTTACTTGGTTTTCTTTAGTTTTTTCACCTTGCGTTTTCTGCTTGCCATCATTCTGGTTGACAGACACTAACGTTAGTCTGCTTTGTTGGTTTTAAGGCCTTTATCTGATAAATGATCATCTTAGCGCCCCCTGCTGTTAGTTGATAGACTGACAATTTAGGGTTATTGAACAGGTCCGACGGCTGTAGACCGGACGGCCATTCTGGACTTTACCAGAATGCACAGATTACCAGTTCCGCCCCTGGTAGGACTCTTCCCCTCAAACACAAACTTTTTACTTCATTGGAAAAGGTTTGTCTTTTAGCCAGAATTTATGACTGCGATTGCAAAATGGCTCATTTTAACCCAAAATAACACCCTTACTTGAATGAAACAATAGCAGCAACAAAACTACACCAGTAGAAGAATTCACATAATAGATGTGGATGTTGTTTTGGAGTAATCAATATAGACGGGTCACACACCTGCGGGTCAATCACGGGGGTGGCTGGTTGATGTAGATGTAGAACGAAGGCTGAGATGGCTAAAGGTGCTGAAGCGAGTTTGGATAGACAATCCAAATCCAACTCTGCACAGCCTACCATGATCTGCTAGTTCCCAGTTTGCATAAGGTTGATCATTTATATGCAAGTATATCTTTGGGTTAAGAAACTTATTAGAGAGCCCATCCTATGAGTTTCTAGGCTTTTTTATTAATAAATAATAAATAAAAATGCTAATAATCAAGTACTGAGATGTAATTGTTCTGTGAAAATTATTTGTTTAAGGAAAAAACCTGTTCTAAAAGAGAAAACTAGTTTTGCTTAAAAATTTGATTTTCATTCTATTCAAGTTAATTCATCTGCAGTCATGCAAATAGTTATAGCCTCTTAATCTTATGTTTCTTTTTTGTGTGTGAAAAATGATGACCCAAAAAAGGAAATGATGAAGGCAAGACAAAGGACCCCCTTTACTGCTCCCACAAGATTTAGCAGGATGAGTTGTAGTCAGGTGCTTCTAATCATTAGCCCTTAATAAATTGATCATCAGCAGGTGTGTAGACCTGTTTGTCCCATTCCTTCACAAACTAGAAATGTGGATGTTTTGGCTGTTGGTCTCGAACATTCTTGGCATTAGAAGAGAAAAACATGAAGCAATTCTCTTCAAAGATTTTTCTTGCACATCAGTCTAGAAATGTATAAACAACTCGACACAATTAGGAGTTGAACATTCTGAAAGGGAAGAAAGGTTATTCATAAATGGGAAGCATTGGGGAAACTGGTGGTGGACCCGTGGAGGACCGAGGACCAAGGTGCAGGTGACCAAGCTTGCAGATGCCAACAGACTGATTTTCAGGCCAATGATGATGTGTGGATAAAGCTGGATGCTGCCAAAGTCTCAGGTTATCCTGGTACTGCTCAGACAAAGAAGCAAACTCAGTACTAGTCTGACTACCATGATGCACAACATGGCACCACAGGAAATCATTCTTGCTTGCAGTTATTAACATGTAGAACTCATTCTGACTCTATAGATTGAGTCTGGCTTCCTTAATGGGCAATAATTGCTCCTGTGGGTTAATTGATATTTTTACATTCTCATTATTTTTATACATATTCTATAGATGTTTATATCCATGCATGCATGCATGGATACAAAATCATTCATCTTATTAAAAAAGCCTAGTATGTACATTTCATTTCAATAGCCTTTTTTTAGTGAAAATGTTTCCAGTAAAAGCCAACCATCTTGTGAAAGGTCTATACTTTAACCTCAATGAATGTTCAGGTCTGTTGAATGTACCAGTAAGTTATCCTATATGTTACTGGAGATGGCTCGACAAGGCCAGCGTGGTCATTGCAGTTAGTTATGCCCCTCTGCATGCTCACTGGCCTTGCTGAGACAGTGGATGAGTCTTTTATGTGCAGCATCAACAAAATAAAAAGAGAAAATGATGGCCTGGCCAAAGTGAGCAAAAGGGAGATCACTCAGACCAAATCATTGCGGATCATAGCATCTGGTGTCCTCCTGATTTCTTCAAATAAAACTGACACCGACACAGAGCCAAACTATAATCCAAGCACAACCAGATATCAAATGTTTATTGCCACAATAGAAAAAGGTCACATCTGCCGGTGTTCCATCCACTGCAAGTTACGAGATCAACATTTTTTTTTCTTTTTTTACAAGTGACCAACCACAAAGTAATAGCTAGACCTTCTCAGCTACAGTCCTCAAGTGATCTATTAAAAGTAAGCTGACTTCTTACCATCATTTAAAAGGATTATTCTGCATTGGCCTGTATTCCGATGCTTCCATTTGTCAACATAGTAAAAAGGGTACATTTGTGTAAGCATATGTAAATATTTTTAAAGAAATCCAGTTACCTAAATTACCACTGATGTTTCTCATTGACCTGCCAAGAAACTCCACAAGAGCTGGGGTGGTGTGATATGGTCAGACAAAATTGCTGCATTTGTTTGCAGATTATCGACACAAACAAAAAAAAAAAAAAAAAAATACTTGTTTGTGTGGACAAAGCTAGGTGCAAGGCGAGTGAGGATTAAAGGAAAACTTGTAGTGAGCACTCATGAGCAGTTATGATTTAAATTTTTCCTGACAATGTGAGAGACTGAAAAGCAAAAATTGCTTTAACATTATCAAACGTATCACATGTCATCTATTTAGAACTATGGCCGGTTTAGCTCACTGGTTTGGAAATATTATCTTGCAAGAGCCGTCAATCAAAAACTGAGCCATACAAGTCTGGCACTTTTATTTCTGTTTTTTTTTTTTAATTGCTGTCTTAAAAAAAAAAAAAAAGCAATGCAATGAACACTTATGCAAAGGGGCTGGAAAAGAGAGATCAGTCAATAGTCAAGCCTCAGATTCAGGAAGGACAATGCAGGCTCTGTGCTGACCGTGGAACACTGGACAAGTTCTGTATGCCCATCAGCGTCCTGGAGGGGACGTGGGAGTTTGTCCAATCAGTCCATATGTCATTTGTAGACTTGGAGAAGCCATTTGGCCATGTCTCTTTGGGCATCCTGTGGGAGGTGCTGTGAACGTACAGGGTCCTGCATTTGTTGCTATGGGCTATTTAGTCTCTAGAATAAATTTACATACAAATCTATACTTCCATTTCTTTAGTGCATTGTGTATATATAGCCTGTGTAAGTAATGTATGTTTTCGTGAGTTTATGTTGAATAAAATGCTGCTGTAGCTGTCATGGCCTGGGTCGGCCATGGCAGGAGTCCTGTGTGTGTGTCAAGTTGGCGTTTTCCCCTGTCTCTAGTGCTACCTGTTTTACTTTGAAAGGTCTGTCTTGTCTTCTTTGTTTTCTGCTTTGCTCCCTCCCCCTTGTTACCCTGATTGTTTGTTCCCCTGTGTCTTCTCATTTCCCCCATCTGTGTGGCTCCATTAGTCGATGTGTGTGTTTGCTGTCCTGCCTGTTTCCCTTCTTGCCATCCTACTCCTGGAATATAAATTTGGATTTTGGGATTTTTGTTTTTGTTAATAAACCCTTCTGTTTTAAACTCCTGCCCTTGGGTCCTCCCTTAGTCAACTGTAAACCATGACAGTACTCCAGTTTCCCCCTTGGGAATCAAAGTACTATGTCTGTTATTGTTCACTTCACTTGTCAGTGTAATGTTTTGACTGATTGTGCAGCTCCAGGGGAAGTAGTATTACCCTCCACTGTGAAGTCTAACAGTGGAAAATGGATTATTGTATCTTTCTCTGAACAATAACTTGTGTACTTTGGCTTAATCATAAACTGAGAAACTATAAACAAAGTAAATTTATTTATACCTGCCAACATCATTACATTATTAATTATTTCCTGAGAAAATGAAACCTGGCATAACTTGTTCTACGACTATTGATGTCCATTTTTAGCATAAGCAAAATATAGTGAATCCAGGGACTGTGTGACTCAATATTTTTAAAGTTGACTATGATGAGATGAAAATAGACTGACCTTTAACTTATTGCTGATGGCATTGGTGCAAAATCTAGAAGAAAGGGCTTTTCGAGAATTGATAGACTTTTACAGTAAATGATGTAGTCGACAGTTCAAACACCCTATATGCAAAAAAAAAGTGTCAGTTTGACTGTATATGATGTTACAATTCTCACCATTTTCTATTTTTGTGACTAATCTAAAATAGAACTCTTATTTACAGATAGTCATTAACACTCACTTTGGCAATACAAATAAATTTTACTCACAAAACATGTTTGCAGGTAACTACCAGATTCCACATGAAACAGCAAAACTGATGACAAGCAGGGAAGAAAAAAAGTAGAGGGAAGAATTGCTTAAAAAACTGGAGCTGGAACTACTTCCTTCCCACAGAGAGTTAGGATATGCTCCAGAAGATCCCTTTCACTCCACTGGTCACAATAGTAACGTTAAACATATATATATTTTTCACCTCCCCAAACTGAATCCCCAAGCTCAATCGGAGTTGAATGCAAATATATCGCCAGAGGAAGTTGCGAGGGCAATACGTTCCTTCCCGAAAGGGAAAGCCGCTGGCCCAGGCGGTTTTAACATTGAGTTTTACAAAGCATATATAGACAAAGTCACTCCAGTAAAGCTAAGGATGTTCAACCACTCTATTGCTACCGTCCGACTCCCTGACTCTTTATATTCAGCCAACATCGCTCTGTTACTGAAAAAAGACAAAGACAAGACTGACCCAGCCTCATATAATCCCATTGCTCTCCTCGGTTGTGACCTTAAGGTGTTTACTAAAATACTCGCCAAAAGACTTAAGAGCATAACCAGCATAATCCACCACGACCAAACTGGATTTATTCCAGGAAGATTCTCCTTCTTTAATGTCAGGCAGCTGATGAATGTAATGTACTCCAGATACGATAAAGATTCTAAAATTTCAATTCTAGCTCTTGATGTGAGAAAAAGCCTTCAACCAAGTCGAATGGAAGTACATCTTAGCAGTGATAAAGGAGTTTGGCTTGGGCAACAACTTTGCTTCCTGGGTGAAAATGTTATATTCTTGTCCATCAGCTTCAGTTATCACCAATTATAACAAATCACCCACTTTTCCATTACAACACTCCTGTTGTCAAGGGTGCCCCCTGAGCCCGCTACTTTTTGCAATAGCAATTGAAAATCTAGCTATCAGTATAAGAAATCATCCCTCCATTGCTCCCTTAACTTTAGGTAAAGTTGACCATCACGTTTCACTTTACGCAGATGACGTGGTCTTATTTCTCTCCCGCCCCAAAGAATCCTTGCTTCCCCTATTAGAATTTATAAATAAATTTGGTGAACTATCTGGCTATACTATAAACTGGGACAAGAGCAAATTTATGCCTTTTAAAAGTGAATCGGATCCAAACTTTATTAATAACTTGCCCTTCCATGTTGTTACAGACAATATTAAATATCTAGGCCTGGTTATCCCCAGAAACCCCAAATTGATCTACGAAGTTTGTGTGTGTGTGTGTATAATAAATATATATATATATGTATATATATGTATATATATATATATTATATTATATTATATATGTATATATACAGTACAGGCCAAAAGTTTGGACACGCCTTCTCATTCAATGCATTTTCTTTATTTTCATGACTATGGACATTGTAGATTCCTACTGAAGGCACAAAAACTATGAATGAACACGTGTGGAGTTATGTAATTAACAAAAAAAAGGTGAAATGATGACTGAAAACATGTTTCATATTCTAGTTTCTTCAAAATAGCCACCCTTCGCTCTGATTACTGCTTTGCACACTCTTGGCATTCTCTCGATGAGCTCCAAGAGGTAGTCACCTGAAATGGTTTCCACTTCACAGGTGTGTCTTATCAGGTTAATTAGTGGAATTTCTTGCTTTATCAAAGGGATTGGGACCATCAGTTGTGTTGTGCAGAAGTCAGGTTAATACACAGCCGACAGCCCTACTGGACAACTGTTAAAATTCATATTATGGCAAGAACCAATCAACTAACTAAAGAAAAACGAGTGGCCATCATTACTTTAAGAAATGAAGGTCAGTCAGTCCAGAAAATTGCAAAAACTTTCAAATGTGTCCCCAAGTGGAGTCGCAAAAACCATCAAGCGCTACAATGAAACTGGCACACATGAGGACCGACCAAGGAAAGGAAGACCAAGAGTCACCTCTGCTTCTGAGGATAAGTTCATCCGAGTCACCAGCCTCAGAAATCGCAGATTAACAGCAGCTCAGATCAGAGACCAGATGAATGCCTCACAGAGTTCTAGCAGCAGACCTGTCTCTAGAACAACTGTTAAGAGGAGACTGCGCAAATCAGGCCTTCATGGTCAAATAGCTGCTAGAAAACCACTGCTAAGGAGAGGCAACAAGCAGAAGAGATTTGTTTGGGCCAAGAAACACAAGGAATGGACATTAGACCAGTGGAAATCTGTGCTTTGGTCTGATGAGTCCAAATTTGAGATCTTTGGTTCCAACCGCCGTGTCTTTGTGAGACGCAGAAAAGGTGAACGGATGGATTCCACATGCCTGGTTCCCACTGTGAGGCATGGAGGAGGAGGTGTGATGGTGTGGGGGTGATTTGCTGGTGATACTGTTGGGGATTTATTCAAAATAGAGGGCACACTGAACCAGCATGGCTGCCACAGCATCCTGCAGCGACATGCCATCCCATCCGGTTTGCATTTAGTTGGACGATCGTTTATTTTTCAACAGGACAATGACCCCAAACACACCTCCACCTGTGTAAGGGCTATTTGACCAAGAAGGAGAGTGATGGAGTGCTGCGGCAGATGACCTGGCCTTCACAGTCACCGGACCTGAACCCAGTCGAGATGGTTTGGGGTGAGCTGGACCGCAGAGTGAAGGCAAAGGGGCCAACAAGTGCTAAACACCTCTGGGAACTCCTTCAAGACTGTTGGAAAACCATTTAAGGTGACTACCTCTTGAAACTCATCGAGAGAATGCCAAGAGTGTGCAAAGCAGTAATCAGAGCGAAGGGTGGCTATTTTGAAGAAACTAGAATATAAAACATGTTTTCAGTCATTTCACCTTTTTTTGTTAAGTACATAACTCCACACGTGTTCATTCATAGTTTTTGTGCCTTCAGTGAGAATCTACAATGTCCATAGGCATGAAAATAAAGGAAATGCATTGAATGAGAAGGTGTGTCCAAACTTTTGGCCTGTACTGTATATTATATTATATATGTTTATATTGTAATATTTTTTAGCTTACATTGTTATATTTTTCCTTAATTGCATGCACCATCATCGCCACAACAAATTCCTCGTATGTGTAAAATCGTACTTGGCAATAAAGTTGATTCTGATTTGAATTTTTTGAATTTGAAAATCATGGCACTCCCCAGGTTTCTTTACCTTTTCCAGAACTTACCTATATTCATACCCAAGTCATTCTTTAAATTATTGCATTGCCCGGACGATGCCTGGCATGGAGGCTACTCGCTACTGCTCCGAGGGACTTACCCCTACGACGCTGGACGCTCCAGTTTGTGCCTGGTGTGTGGTGATCTGTGGTCGGATGTCGACATGCTGTCTGCGGGTGTGGACTGGTCCTCTCGCGGCTGGTGGAGACATGCCGCCATGGACATGGACAGTGTCGCTGGGGGCCAGTTCGTTGAAGCTAATCCTGAACTGCTACCCGCAGCAACCACCGCTACTGGGTCCGGGCTGCAGCGTCGACTGAACCAGGACGGGAGCCGCCGACATGGCAGCGGCAGCATGCTGCCCCTATCCAGCAGTCTACATGCCGGGTGGGTCAGCTGACCTGGCAGTGGCCGTCTGAGGACCTGGTGGGCCTGGCCCCACTAGGGGTAATGCCAGCAACTGGTCCGCATGATGAACCGGGCTCTGGGACGGTTGGCTCCATCGCTCGCCGGACTGAGGGAGCTCGGTCTTCCCAGAAGAGGCAGTTTGGTTCATCTGTGTTTCCTCCTCTGACCTGTGATATCTTACTTGATTCACCATTGTGGAGATTTACTGGTTTTAACGGCTGTTAACAGGTTTTAACGGCTGTTAACTGGAGTTAACACTCAGACCACAGGACCGGGACATGAAGAAGGAGCGCTGGACGCCGGCAGCTCCTCAAGTACACCAGACTGCAGCGTCTAGTGTACTTGAAACTTGAATTTCCCCCTCGGGGGATCAATAAAGTATTTATAATTGTATTTGTATTATTGGATTCCATCATTCTTGCATTTGTGTGGGGCTTAAACCTCAAACTCCGCGAGGACGCCGACGTCCTCATTGTGTAATAATATTGTCTAAAAATGACTTATACAGACCAATCACTTCATCTCTTATAGCTGTTTGGTATCGCTGAACTCTGCAGAGTCTCCTCTTCACAAAAAATAATACCGGTTTTCTTTCATCTCTTATATATCTTGCACAAGAGGTGCATAAAGACATAAAAGCTGAAAGTTGTGATTAGTAATTAAAAGTTGGTACTTACCGGTTTTCGATGGTAAAAGTCCCACAAAACCTTCTGTCTATAAACAGAAAGATGCTCACTCGAGCGATCTTTGGTTGCTGAGAAATGCCCTGAACCAGCTGTGATCAAAAGCTTGGTTCTTCATGTACGGTTGAATTCTTGTGATCATTTATTGAGATTTAGTGTCAATAAATGTGTTTCAAGCAAAGGAATCATCTTCCCGGAACAAAGATGACTTTTTTCCAATTTCCGGTGACTCTCTTTGCAATGCATTTGATCGACAGCTACAAGGCAGACCTTAGATTCATCATGTCTGCCTTTTAGAGCATAGATCAACCTTTCCAATGACATATTGCATGTGTAATTCGATCTTATCTGAGCCGTTCTACGCCTGCGCGTAGGGGTGCGCCTCCCTAGTCGTGCCTTTGCGCAGTTACGCAGAGCACTCAGCGGTGCAAGCAGCAAGATAATTTGCATTATAAGATAACTTGACGGTTTTACGATGGCTAAAAGTAAGTCAAAAACCAGTTTTAGTGTCCAGGAGGCACTGGAGAAGATTTTTGAAGACTCTTCAGACAGTGAACAAGATTATGTCACAGATGAAGAGGAGCTCTTAATACAAGGCATTGATCCGGCTGTAGTCAAGTAGGTTTATTCACGCCATTTCTCACTAGCGATATCCTGCTGTGTTTGTTTGTTACTTGTTTGTTTTTTATAAATACGTGTACTTTATACATCACATTTATATTGTATCAGAATTTAGTACTTCTTAGTACAAAGTCCTAAGTAGTATTAGTTTCAGTAGTACTACTGAAATGAATATTATCACAATTTCTTTTTATCAATATTGTAGTAGGCTGGTTATCATTTATCTTTTGGTGTTTGTTTTTGAATAAGACCACTTTTTATTGGCTATAACAACTTTATGTAATTGTAGACTATTTCTGACCTGCTTTGTTCTTCTTGTTAGTGTTAAGGATGAAGGTAATGAAGACTGGAAACCTCCAGCTAAAATCCACCACCCCAAGAAAAGGAAGTCATGGTATATGTTTCAGCTGTTACTACAAGTGTTTTGCATGATATCACTGTACTATTACTGTTATCTATACTTTGTCTGTCCCATGAAGAATATTGTTCCTCTACTGATAACTCATTCTGTGCGTTTACATGGGAAGTTTAATTCATCTTTAATTCAGAATTAAAGTTAAATCCGAATAAAAGTTACCATGTAAACACCTAATTCCAAATGAAAATGTCCATTCCGAATTCAACTTAATTCCGAAGTAAGTGGCTGGTTTATTCTGATTTTAAATAGAATAATTCTGTGGTCATGTATGCACCCATTCCGCTTTAAATTAATTCTGGTCTTTCTGCGCATGCTCGTTCCCTTGCCCGTCTGTCGCGATAACATTTATATTCCGCGCTGGGCTCAGGGCCGGACTGGGAGACTTTTTCAGGCCAGGAGTCAGTCATGTAACCAGGCAACCCTGGCCTTGCCCACACGCGCACGTTCACGCCCACACCTACATGCATTGGCACGCATGTACACGAACACACACAGACACACACACGCTGCATTCCAAATAGAAGTTCAAATATGGGACCTATGTACAAACTAAGTTAGGAATATACAGTAACTTTTGTATTTGGGGCCGGGCTGGTAAAATACAGTAACGCAACAATCCTCAGCAAAATCCACTAACACACTTACTAGAAGAGAATAAAGGTTTAACGCAGTGCCAAGGTTACTTAAACATCATATCATGTGGAATGTCAACTGCCTCTTTAGCATAATTTTTATGTGTAGCCTACAATATAACCTAATAAACAAAGACAACAAAGTCCAAATCAAACAATGAACCAGCTATGAGGGGACAGCCTTTGAATACATGTTCACAGAACATGCACTCACTGATAGACGCAATGTATAATACAGTCCGAGAGTATTGTTCCTAATAAGCAATCACATAATATTGACTCATATTCTAATATAGGGCTGGGATACATAACAGCAAGTCAGCAACAGACAGCAAAATTCAACACCACTAGTACTTAATAGAAATGAGAGCCATTTATGTCAAATGGCAGTGCCTGTTGGTGTTATGTCTGCAACTTGCATGTTGTTGCTCTAGAAATGATTCTGTACCTTCTGCCAACTGCTCTGCACTGGCTTCTCCTGAAGTACCAGTTGGACTTATGTCATCACCATCACCACCTTTGAATAGCAAACATATGCTTACAGTGTTTTTCCATACACTATAGTTCATATAGTAAGATAGTGTAGCCTATGTCTCACTTATTGTGCCTTTGTATTCATATACATAATAATGGAATGATAACAGTAAATAAAAAGTGGCTTGTTTAATTTCATGGCCAGGGCCTATAGCCTACTGTGTAAAAGTGTACAGCCTCAAGGACCCAGGTCCCTGGACCTCAAGAACCAGTGTTTTTTGTTGTTGTTGTGTTGTTGTTGTTGTTTTTTTTTACATAACTTACTTGCAGAGGTATCTTGGCTGGGGGGGGGGGGGGCCTGAATAAACTTGTCAATTTACGGCATTTGGCCGCATCCTCCTCCAGCGCCTTTCTTTTTTTCTGTCTCTCCCTCTCGGCACCGCCTTTTCTTTTTTTTTTTTACCCGGGTTGGGGTCCATGGTTTAGTCGAATCCTCGACTCTTCCTCTCTGCTACACACACAGCGCGACTGGAGCATCAGTGTCACACACCCCCCTTCCTCCGCTCGCTGTCTGTGTGGTTGACACAGACTGTTGGGGCGGGTGTTAATCAAAACAAAACAATCGCCTTGTCCTCCTCACATGCTACTGGCCTGAGTGGCCTCTGATTGGCCAGGCCTGCCTCTCTGACTTAGAAAAAAAAAAAAAGTCAGGTAGCCGCGGCGCCGGCTGACCGGCAGACTTAAAAAAAGAGAGAGAGAGAGAGATGCAGGCCAGCAGGCCAATCACAGGCCGGCGCTTCGGGAAACCTCCCAGTTCTCCCGATGGCCGGTCCGGGCCTGGCTGGGGTTGTTTTTAAAAACAAAGTTTCAAGATGGCAGCACACAGTAAACTGTGGTCAAGAGCAGAGACGATTTATTTAATAAATAGATTGGAGGAACTGGAAATAATTATAATAACAGATGGCAGGAAACATAAAAATTGTGACCTTTTCAAAGTTGTAGCAGATAGAGACGCCACCCAGGTCAAAAATAAGTGGGTAGGCAGAGTCACCAACAATTTGCAGCTGGATGTCTCTCCTGTCACAGGAGAGGTTTGTTTTTTTGCCTTCAGGAAAACCATTTTTGATTGTCAAGTGTAATACATACAGTTGTGTTTCGGCACCCCTTCACAAAGTAAAGAATACTTACCATCAATTAGGCCAAAAATCTGAGGGATGTAATGTGAGGCTTTGAACCTTCTTCAATCTGGAGTGCCTCCTCTTCATTTGTCATTTGTATTAGGGTTTTTAGTAGTCCTCCTTCGACCATGCCCTTACAAAATAAGTATGTGAATTTCTTCACCGTTACCTTGTGGATCCCGAACTGATTTGCTACCAGGCGATACTCGGCACAACTACCCAGTCTGTAGAGGACAATAGCCACATGCATGTTGAGGGGACTGGGTGCACGGACATAGCCTTCTTCGGTGGACATGAAGCCCTGCACCAGGCCACAAAGCTTCACAAACGACGCGTGGGTCAACCGAAATTTCTCTTTCCACTCGACATCCGTGAATTGGGTCAGGACGATTCGGTCCCACCGGTCCTTGCTTCGCACTTTCATCCACTGCTGTCTGGCATTGCGAGCTGGATGTGGCAGTGGGCTGAGGTAGAGCAGTCGTTCAACTGACCGGTTTCTGCTATTTGCCAAAGCACGGTCTTCCTCCTCCCTCCTCCTCAGCACACGAAAGAAAATCATCAAAATGATGTTGTCGTGTTGCTGCTTCAAAAATAAAATCCAAACAAATCCAAAAAGGATGCTAATAATGTAGTCCTCCATGTTGTTGGTAATCAAGTAAGTTTGTTTTCTTCCGGTAGACTTAAATACATAAAGACATTCCCCCCCATCCAATCAGAACCCTTCCCAACCCCCAGACCTGAAGCGGAATTGGATAAAGCCGAGCAAATGTATTTTCCATGTAAACCTCAATTCTGAATTACTATTTCCATGTAAACTCGAAGGAAAATAGTTTAATTCGGAATTATTTAATTCGGAATAATTAATTCTGAATTAAAAAACATCATGTAACCGTGGACATTCTAAACATTTTTTAACAGTCCAGAGGGAGAAGAGGAGCGTCAGCATCGTCAGCACCTCACCCACCACAGCCATCCAGGAGAAGGAGGACATTTGCACGTCAATCACTGACACCTTCCAGAAGATCACCTGCACAGACCCCCACTACAAAGGACAGAGCTGAAGAGGAGGTAGGGGAGGGTGAGAAATGGCTTGACAACAGCAACCAGGACACCCAACCAAAACAATTAAACTTTCACCCATGCAAACCCAGAGGTCCTACCATTGGTATGGAAGCAGCTTGGACACCTTTTATGCTGTTCAAGCTGTTATTCAGTTTTACAGTAATGCGGACTCTCATCAAAAACACAAACAAAATGGCAGAGAAAATGAAAGGAGCAGGAAAGAAGTTTAGGTGGAAACCTGTCACCAGGGAGGAATTCTACACTTTTTTGGCAGTAATAATTTTCTGTGGATTAGTGAAGTGCCCAGCTAAAGACGATTTTTGGAGGAAAAAAAAACCCCATACAATTTCCGCTTTCAAGCCTCAGTAATGAGTCGGAATAGTTTCAATCTTCTGGTGTCTCCACCTCAGCGATCCTGACAAGGATGAGGAAAATGATAAAAAAAAAAAAAAAAAAAAAAAGGCACTCCACAACACAACCGACTGTTCAAGGTGAAGCCCCTTTATGATGACATCTTATCAGCCTGCAAAGCTTTGTATCAACCTGACCAGCAGCTTTCTATAGACGAAAGAATGTTGGCCACGAAAGCAAGACTTGGGTTCAAGCAGTATTTACCCTTCAAACCAACACAGTGGGGGATAAAGCTGTTTGTTCCTGCAGATCTGCATGGCTACACATGGAACTTTTTCATTTATGAGGGTAAAACAGCTGAACAGTTGACAGATGGACTGGGCATCAGTTGTACATGGATAGCTTTTACACCAGCCCCAAGCTCCTCCGTGATTTTATCCAGAAGAAGATCATGGCTTGTGGGATGGTGCGAGAGAACCAAAGGGGCTTTCCAAACATAAAACCGAACAAGCTATTGAAGAAGGCCAAGCGGGGAGATTTCAGATGGCTGAGAGTCGACGGGCTGCTGTTCGTCCAGTGGATGGACACTAAACAGGTGACTGTGACATCCAACTGCCACCAAGCTTTCAGTGGCTTCACTGCCACTAGAAGGGTGAGGAATGAGGGTGGAGCAGTTCGTAGAACTGATGTTCCCATACCTGATGCAGTAAAAGATTACAATGCCTACATGGGTGGAGTGGACCTCTCTGATGCTCTCATCGGGTACTACAGTGTGCTGCACAAAACCATGAAGTGGTACAAAAAAGTGTTTTACCACATGGTAGACATTGTTGTAGTGAACAGCTTTATCATTTACAAACAGCTTGCAGTTGGTCGTGGAGAGACCCTTGTACAACTAAAGAGGTTCAGGGAGCTCCTCATAAAAGGAAATCACAACCCTCCAACCATCCCCAACTAAACAGCCAGCAGCAACAAAATGTGGACCTATTTTTCCATCTCAGGATGCGACAAAGGGTCGAAGACAGTGTGTTGTTTGCAAAACAAGACCCCAATAATCTGCAGAAAGTGCAACACACCCCTGTGCATTGTTCCAAAGTGAAACTGTTACATTCAGATGCACAGAAATAATAAAAAACAAACAAAAGAACACAGATTTTTTTCTCATACATTGTCTTTATTTGCTGCACCTCCGTAACGAGAGCGGGTTCAGACAAGCGTGTGTCGGCGGCGACCACACCGGAGACGGGATGGAGCGGCACCAGGGATCCCCTGGAACACTGATTTTAATGTCACCAGCTCCTCCCTGTCCCTGATCAGGTCTTGGTGGCATAACCTGATGGGTGGCAGGGTAAGGAGCTGGGGCTTAGTGGTCAGGAAGAGGTCATACACGTCATCCCACAATGGATGACGTGAGCTGGTGGTAGAGCTCAAAAAAGGATTCGACCTCCTCCTACATTGCCAGATAAGTCTCCAGGGCCACACTCGGGATCGGGTCAGGGACCGAAGGGGATGTGTGCTCCGGGACGGGGGTTGGAGGTGGTGTGGCCTCCAAGGCCACCGTGGCAACAGGAGCCATCTGAGGACAGGCCATCCGTGGGGTCGCCCCAGATCGCGAGTGCCTGCCTCGCCTGTTCCGAGGTGTCCGGTCATCCCCCTTAGAGGCGAGTTCAGTCAAATAGTGGGCCAGACCCGACACTGAGCTCTCGCCAGCCTGCTGAAGGCTCTTGGGGCCCTCCAGAGCCAACCGGGTGCCCCGAAGGGCATTGAGGCCTCCTGCTGGGTCCACTTTCTGGTGGCTCCATACTGTCATATTTTGCTGTGTTAGAGGGAGGACCCAGGAGCAGGAGTACAAACAAAAATGGTTTATCAAACAAAACCACAAAATCAAGAATCCAAAAAGCCAGAAACCCAAAGATACCAGAAATCCAAAAACACTAAAATGCGAAAATACAAAGATACAAACTTAACTGAACCTTCCAGGAGGACAACAAGAGGGGGACAGGCAGAGCAGCAAAACTCACACATGCCGCGAAGACTAATGGAGCCACAGAGGACAGGGGAAAATGACTTGGGGTGCTTTCACACCTGTCCTGTTTGGAGCAGTTGTTCCGAAACAGGGAGCGTTTTCCCCTAAAGATCGGTTTGTTTCGTATATGTGAACACAGCAATCGCGCTCGGATGCGGGACAAAATAAGCGAGCCGAGATAAGCAGATAGGTATCAGCGAGCCAAGCGAACAGCAGCTTTGATGGTCTCTAAGGCGAAAAATCGGATGTGGGAGGAGTTTGATGAGGCCATGGAAAAAGACATTTGATTGGAGATTCTGGCAAACCGTCAGATGGCTCAGGCAGGGAAAGCAGTGCTTCAACACTGTGTATAGTGAGGGTGGAGTGCTGCTGAACTCGACTGGAGATGTCGTTCGGCGGTGGAAGGAATACTTTGAGGACCTTCTCAATCCCACCAACATGTCTTCCGTGGGGATGCTGGAGCCTGTGGACTTAGAGGTGGACTCGTTCATTACTGGTGCTGAGGTAGTTAAGAAGCTGCACAGTGGCCGGGCTCCGGGGGTGGACGAGATCTGCCCTGAGTTCCTGAAGGCTCTGGATGTTGTAGGACTGTCTTGGTTGACACATCTCTGCAATGTCACATGGAAATCAGGAGCAGTACCTCTGGATTGGCAGACCGGTGGTGGTTTCCCTTTTTAAAAAAGGGGACCGCAGGTGTGATCCAACTACAGGAGAATCACACTCCTCAGCCTCCCTGGTAAGGTTTATGCAGGGGTGATGGAGACGAGAGTTCGAGCGATTGTCGAATCCCAGATTCAGGAGGAACAATGTGGGTTCTGTCCTGGTCGTGGAACACTGGACCAGCTCTATTCCCTCACTAGGGTCCTGGAGGGAGTATGGGAATTTACTAGTGATGTTACGAGGTGTGCCGAGGCTTCGAAGTGTGTATTGAGTAATGAAGGGGGCGTCCAACTACAGCACTGTTCCAAGAAGACATATGCACTGGTGATTTGACATGGATGTACATAATGGAGGCATTTCAAATGCAATGCATGTAAATTGATTTCATGAAATAATGGCCTCTCTACATGTTGATGACAACACTAATATCACAGGTCAACAAGTTAGTTGAGCCATATCTAGAATGGTTTACAGTGGATGAAAGCATGATACAATATTATGGGCACCATAGATGCAAGCAATTTATTAGAGGCAAACCAATACGTTTTGGTTTCTAAGATCTGGAGCCTTCCCTTCTCCAATGGATACGTGCATCATATGGAGGATGATACACTCTTCTCCCAGAGACTGAGTTAGGCCTGGGACTGAGCATTGTTCTTGGTCTTGCAGAGCAAGGTGAATTGTGCCTCAAGATTGTAAATTCCACCGTGACAACCTCTTCAATTCCCTTCCACTCCTTGATGAGATTACTAAGAGGTGATGTGGGAACTCTGGGACAATGAAGGGAGAGAATGCAAGGACAGAAGTTGTTGGTTCATTAGAAGGACAGTAACATTGTCACGATAGCAACAAACATGGAGAAGCACTACACTGAGTTGTCAAGCCATGGAACACATAGCGGCATTAATTTGACCGAATTCAACAACCACAATGTATCAAGCAATATAATGAGCACACTAGAGATGTACACCTCCATGACCAACAGGCCACAAGATACAGAAATCACAAATCAGGTCCAAGAAGAAGTGGTGGCCCATCTTTTCATGGTCTCAACAGTGCACTTGTAAATAGCCATTGCTTTTGCAAAATTGTAATGGAGGAACCACTGACCTGCTCACCTTCGCACAGGTAGTGGTACAGTCAAAGGTTTGGCACAAGCCACTGAGCCATAGAAGGAGCTCTCTAATGACTGCTTCTGTTCAAGATCTGGCAAGATATGACCAAGGCTCTCACTAGCCAAACACAGGGAATCAGTTCCTATGATGTTATTTTTGTAATGAACACACCAACTGTCCCTGTGAGAAATGCCATGCATCATTGCATACTGAGTGCTGTGAGAAATACCATGAGAAGTAAACGGGATGAAAGGACCAACAAGTTTAGAATATTGATATCATCAAAGGGTGAGGAACAGCATTACAACAGATGCGGTCCATTGTGTCATACTTTGACAGTAAGACTGACAAAATGTTCAGATCATCCATTGTTTTTGTTTTCATATAAATGCAGGCCTCTGTCATAAATGTCACCTTGAAGTTCTGTTACTGTAATGACAGTATGTCTGTCTGATGCACAAAAATCAAGTACTTTGTTGAAGAACCTAGCTCTATATACAGTCCTCCAAGTTGTACACATAATATGCTTCTACTTGAATGTGTTTTCTACAGGCGGTATTGTACCTTAATATTTTGTTCAGTGTGAATGAATCATGAGTGTAATATTTTAGTGTATCATTCACTAGAAAATGTATGTTGTAATGGTAACATTACAATAATATTAAACACAAGTACACTTTCAAATGTCTCACTTCAGTGACACTGTTGTGAATTATATTCAAATAAAGAAATAAATGTCAACATTGTGATGTTTATTTTTTTTGAGGGGAAAGCGCCTTATCCCATGTTCTAAAAGTGTGTTATATGAAAAGTGTCTTCTATGAGACACTTTTTAATTTTCCAATATTATTATTAATATTCAAATGATTGATTAGAAAATAATAATAATAAATGGGTTAGTAAGAATAAATAGGTATAGATAATGAATGGATGGTTCCAAAAACTACCCTCAATCAGTCAGAAACTCACTCAATAATCTAATTTATTTCTCCAGATTAAAGAGGAGACTTTGATCAATCATCTAGCAAAAAAAAAAAAATGGTTATGTCAGCCATTAGCCTAATTTCTCTCAGACCAACAGAAATAATAGAAATGCCTGTCTGCTGGCAAACGAGGCTTTGCAGCTCTGACTACCAGCCCACCTGAGCCTCCCTCCCCGAGGCGAGGATGGAACAGTTGGGCCAATCTTCTGTTCATGCTCCATACCCCTCTCGCTCTCTCACTGACACTTTACTACCCAGAGTGGTTGCATCTCTACAGCCTTCACATTCCTGACAAGACAGGTTACTTAAAAAAAAAAGGCCACAGAGTTGCCTTCAGCATCTCTCTTCCTGTAGAGTTCTTCATACTGTTAACCCCAATGACACTGACAGAGCAGCCCCGGAAGAAGAAATAGCCTTATTCCCAAGGAGGGGTGCAATACTGATGCCCCCTTATCCAGAAACAACATGAGGCTTCTCCTTTATTATCTGGTACACTAAAACTAGATCTATATATCACAATTTAAGTAAAATTTCATCTTTGTCAATCATAATGTGTATTTCAATTCAATTCAATTTTCCAAGACAATGTAAATGTCCCTACATCAAAAAAAAAAAAAAAAAAAATTCCAATGTACATTTCAGTAAAACATTTGTCTCAATGGCAGATGGAATAGGTTCCAGCAGATTTTTTTGTGACCTTGAAAAGGATTGAAAGAGGTAACGACAATGGATCAATGGATGGGAAAGATATTACACTTTTAGTTTTCTTTAACAAACTTACACAGCCCTGGTATCCGAATTAGTGCAGTGATTCTTACATTTTACCACTAATTTGGCTTTTCTTTTAGACAGCAAGAACCAACGATATTTCATCACTTTATTACATCTATTACTATTAATTCGCTTAATGTAAAATGCTTAAGAAAAAGACCAGTTGAGAGAGTAAACCTTTTTTTTTCCAATCACTTCTCACAACACTTTTCTGGCATTTAGGGCACCAAGTGATGCCTTGATTATCTTTTTTTTTTTTAATGCAAAAGACATCAATACAAAAGGTGTCATCTTTAAGGCAGCATATATTGCTTTGTGATCTCCAGGTACGTTTCTGCATTAATCCTGCCATCACAGAATAGTAAATAACCTTTGCAACCCAATACCATCACAGAACCCTGCTATTTGAATAGTCTGGATTGTCTTGTTTTTGGTCTGCCCATTTTGCTTTTGTCAGAGCTTCAGGTAGGCCAGTCCAGTACCTGTAACCACCTCTGCCTACTTTTCCCAGTCAGAAAACGAGTTGAAACATTCATTAGACTGACTGCATTCAATACAAGGCTCTCAAGTGCCTGTCGTGCCGGTTCACTGTATCTGATTGGCAGATAGAATTTTCCTGATTTACTTAGTGAAACAAGCAAGAGGTGAAAGGTTTGTTCCTTTCAATGCTAGCCCTCTGCTCCTACCAAGGGCAAGATACAAGCTGATTTAAAACAGAAGGATGAGATATGATATCGCAGCAAAAACCTTGAAGGAGAGCTGCCTCAGCTTGGAAGCCACAAGAAAGATTTTTCATCACCCCCAGCAAGTGCCATCTTCCAAGATTCACCTTCACTCTTCTGGCTGAATCTCATCTCAAGAACCTCTTCAACTACCCTCTCTGCCCCCCCCTCCCAGAGTTTAGTGAGCAGATGAAAGACCTGGTTCAAAAAGGTAACCGCATGCTCCTTCCCCCTTTCTGTTCCCATTTTATCTCCTGTAATTCTTTCTGGCAATGAACCACCACAACCTGTTTCAAGTATTTGGGAGCCCCCTCCCACCCCTACCACTTCTGAAGCATCCCTAATCTCACCAGCCTGATAAAGGTCTAGGTCATTCATGTATATAACTGCAAAATGAAGAAATGTCATATTAATATTCACTGGACAATCCAGGATAAATGTTGATACCCCTCAAAATTATCCCCAGGAAAAATATGGAGACATGGCTAGATCAAGAACACAGTGCAGTTGCTATAACCGAGTCAACTCCTCCACATTTCAGTCTTCCATAAGGCTCTGATTTTGATAAATTGTTGAAACATCTTAATGTATTTTTTAAAAACATACATGTTGACAATGAACGGGAAAAAGTAGCTAAAATATATAATATATATATAATATATATAAATATTTTGTGTTCTTGATATCAATGAATTGACTGAGTGTTAGAGCAACATAGTCGAGTCTTCACCTGAGATCTAACCATTTCTATGTATTCTTTGAGGGTGCAACCTACTTACACACAAAACCCTGAAAATAAATATTTTCAGAACAGCTTGGCACTGAGCAGACCTGTGAGATATTTATGAAGGCTTTTTCTTCCCCCTTATTGATTTCAGTTAATGTGCAGTTAGTTCCAAACTTACAAAAGGTTATTGACGACATTGCACGTTCAAATCAACCAGACTAGAAAAACAAGTGTTATCTAACTGAATGTTGTTGCACAAAAACAAATCTCAAGGTTAAGTGTGACATCTTCCAAGAGAGGTCTCTCTATTTCTACCTCTCTGTACTTGTCCTCTTAAATCTCAGTGCTGCGTTTGATACAGTTTTCTTTTCTTTTACAGAGGCTTTAAAATATTTATACATGCTTTCACCTGTTACTATTATATATATTAGGGAGCATGAGATACACTTCCATTGGTATGCAGATGATACTCAACTATACCTATCAATGAAACCGGATGAGTCTGTAACAATAGGATTGTTAGTTGGCTACGTGTTTCCACACGGACCGGTTAGAGGGTAACACCAGACCTCGGGAGTGAACCACAACGAGTGTTTAGAGTGACGGAGCCAGCCGTGTTATTAGCATTTTGTTGAGAACTAAATAAAGTGTAAGCAGCTTGAATATTGCTTTAACCGTCCATTCTTTGTTGGAGAGAATGAAACATGGTGGCAGCGGAAATAACCTTGAAGTGAAGGAACAAAAAAGACGAACTTTGCTGTGCAGCTACCGGTGGAGAATAACAGTGCAGGAGAAGAGGCTCCTCACGTCGGTCGGCAATGGAAGGTCTGAAACCCCCATCAACATTGTGTTTGGACTCGGGCAATCTTGCAAAGTCATGGAAATCATGGAAAGAGGAGTTTACACTGTACTTGGAGCTTTCTTTGCCGGAGGCAGAAGAAACAACGAAAGTGAAACTGTTCCACTACCTGATTGGAGAGACTGGTAGGGAACTGTGTGAAACTCTAATGAGTGACGTGACTGCAGCCAGGAGGACAGTAAAAGACATGATTGAGAGATTTGATGGACATTGCAACCCCAAGGTAAATGAAACAGTGGAAAGATATCGTTTTTTCATGAGAAATCAAGGTCTGGATGAAACCATTGATAAATATGTCACTGAATTGAGAATGCTGTCCAGCACATGTAACTTTGGAGTGATAAAGGACTCACTCATACGTGATAAAATAGTATGTGGCATCATTGACTCTGGACTGAGGGAGAGATTGCTCAGGGAGGAGAACCTGACTTTGGATAAATGCCTACAGTTGTGCAGAGCTACTGAACTGTCACGAGAAAATAGTAGAACTCTGGCAGGACGTACAGTTGAAGAAGTACACATGATGAAAAAGACAGTAAGACAGGATAAGGACACAAACACAGTTTCATGCAAATTCTGTGGAAATACACATGAAAGGGACAAAAACAAATGTCCAGCCTTTGGAAAACGCTGCAAAAAGTGCGGTAAAGAAAATCACTTTGCTGTTAAATGTAAAACCAGACAGGATAAAGACAGAGACAAAGGAAAGAAACAAGTGCACCATGTGAGTGAACAGGATGCAGAGGAATATGAGGACATTATGAGTGTCACTACTGAGGAAATAATGACAATGACTGACAATGAGGCCAGAGATGACAAAGTCAAGAACAGCCAGCTTTTTGCAGGGTGTTGATCGGCAAGGAGCTGGTCAAGTTCCAAATAGACTGTGGAGCTAGCTGTAATGTCATTCCTGTAAATCTATTGAGCCCTGATACTCAGCTGGAGAGCACAAAGACAGTGCTAGTAATGTACAACAAGACCAGACTGCATCCACTTGGAAAATGCAAAGTGAAAGTGAGAAATCCAAGGAACCACAAACAGTACCATCTGGAGTTTGAGGTGGTCAATGAGGACTGTAGACAGCCGCTTCTGGGAAAAAAGGCGAGTGAAGCTATGAAACTTAAAGTACAGTATGAGAACATACTCGCCATTGACAGTATTGTGACTGAAGAGACCTTAGCACAGAATGGTCTCACTATGCAACAAATAAAGAAGGAATACAGTGATGTGTTCACAGGTGACGGATGCCTGGAAGGAGAGTACAGGATCGAGATCGTCGAGAGGGTGGAGCCAGTGAAACTCCCCAAACGACGAGTTCCTATTGCTATGATGACTCCACTTAGGTAAGAACTGCAAGATCTACAGAGGAGAGAGATCATCACACCTGTGGAGAAGAGCACAGACTGGATAAGTAGTCTTGTCACAGTGCAAAAACCTAACGGTAAGCCAAGAATATGCATTGATCCTGGACCACTGAACAAGGCCCTAAAGAGGAGCCATTTCCCACTTCCTACAATTGATGACATCCTCCCAGACCTGTCTAGAGCGAAGGTGTTCACGGTCTGTGATGTCAAACATGGATTTTGGCACGTGAAACTGGAGGAGGAGTCGAGCAATCTAACTACATTTGCTACACCGTTTGGCAGATATAGGTGGCTCAAGATGCCGATGGGACTCAGCCCGGCACCTGAGATTTTCCAGCGGAAGCTGACACAAGCGCTGGAGGGTCTACCAGGTGTCTACCTCATCGCAGATGATGTGTTGATCACAGGAGAAGGTGACACACAAGAGATGGCCTACAAAGACCATGATGAAAAGTTGAGACAGTTTCTCAGCAGATGCAGAGAAAAGAATATCAAACTGAATGCAGAAAAGTTCAAGTTGAGGCAGCAGGAAGTGCCATACATTGGACACCTGCTGACAGCAGATGGACTGAAAATTGACCCAGAGAAAATCAGAGCGGTGAGAGACATGCCAAGACCCACTGACGTGAAGGGTGTTCAAAGACTGATGGGTATGGTGAATTATCTCTCTAAATTCTACAAACACCTGTCAGATGACTGTGAGATACTGAGACAGCTCACACACAAGGAGAATATGTGGGAATGGACAGAAGTGCATGAGAATGCATTCAGCAGGCTGAAGGAGAATATAGTCAAAGCACCAGTACTGAAGTACTATGACCCACCAGAGGAACTGACATTACAGTGTGATGCTTCAGAAACGGGGCTGGGAGCAGCACTGACTCAGAAAGGGAAACCTGTAGCATTTGGGAGCAGAGCATTGACACCAACTGAAAGGGGCTATGCCCACATTGAAAAAGAATGTTTAGCGATTGTCTATGGCATGGAAAAATTCCATCAATATACTTATGGCCGGAAAGTGACAGTACAAAGTGACCATAAGCCTTTGGAGAACATTGTCAAGAAGCCGCTGTTAAGTGCACCAAAGACTACAATGGATGCTGCTCAGGCTTCAGAGGTATGATTTTGGTGTTATTTATGTCCCAGGTCATGACATGTTGCTTGCAGACACATTGAGCAGAGCATACCTGTCAGAGAGCTCATCGTCGGGCACAGTGAAAGCTGAGATTGAGACGGTCAACATGGTGGCCTACTTACCTATATCTGAAGAGAGACTGAGTGCAATCCGTTCTGCTACACAAAATGATGTAACGCTACAGAAACTGAGCAACACCATTCAGAATGGATGGCCTAACCATAAGAAAGAAACACCAATGGATATTATGCACTACTACTCGTTTCAGGAGGAACTGAGCGTACAGGATGGCATCATCTTCAGAGGTGAGAGAGCAGTCATCCCAAACTCACTGCAAAGGGACGTCACCCAGCGGATTCACTCCTCTCACCTGGGGGTGGAAGCATGCCTCAGGCGTGCGAGAGAATGTGTCTACTGGCCAGGAATGAATGAACACATAAAGACATTCATAATGAAGTGTGACATTTGCAGATCAGTTGACCCGAAACAACAAAAAGAGACACTACATCTTCATGAAGTACAAAGTAGACCATGGGCCAAAGTTGGTACAGACTTGTTTACCTTTGACAATAAGAACTCTCTCATTACAGTTGACTACTATTCCAACTTTTGGGAAGTTGACTACCTTCCTGATACAAAGTCAAGCACTGTTATAAGGAAGCTGAAGGCGCACTTTTCCGTAATGGGATTCCGTATCTTGTTTTTTCCGATAACGGCCCCCAATATTCTTCTGAAGAGTTTCGGCGTTTCAGTCAACGGTGGGAGTTCGAGCACAAAACGTCATCTCCTGGATACCCACAGAGCAACGGGAAGGCCGAGTCTGCGGTGAAAACGGCAAAACGACAGATGCAGAAAGCTAAAGCAGCGGGACAGGACCCGTACTTGGCTATGTTGGATCATCGCAACACACCTACTCAAGGCCTGTCTACAAGCCCGGCTCAGAGACTGCTGTGCAGGAGAACCAGAACCCTACTACCAACTCGGGACAGTCTTCTTCATCCGGAGGTGAAACCGACTACACAGGAGGAGCTGAAAGACAGACGAGTGACACAAGCCAAATATTATGACAGAACGGCTAAGGACATGGACATGCTCAGACAGGGAGATCGTGTTAGGGCTACTGTGGTGGAGCCTGTTGACCACAGGTCCTACTCTGTACGACTGGACAACGGCGGTGTTCTATGAAGGAATCGACGTCATCTGAGACGGAATCAGGACACAGTACCCAATGTGCCAGCCCGTACAGTGACTGTTGACAATCACCCACCAGACACTGTTACAACCCCTGAGAGTACTGACTGACACACAACAGACTGACTACCAGGTCTGGCCGATTGGTTGTTAGGCCAAAGTATTTGCAGGACTATACATGCTGAAATGTGCTCACTTTGGTGAGACTAGAATTTTGAAGGGACTGTGTGAATGACAACAAATGACTTTTGGTAGACTGAAAAAAAAAAAAAAGAAAAAAAAAAAATGTTGTATTGACATGTTGAATGACTATTGCATTTGAAGGGAAAAAAGAACTGATTTATTGCATATATTGTGTCTGAAGAAAAAAAAAAAGATTTATTTCACCTAAACATATGTGGAAGTGTTGTTGAGTAATGTGCCTTTTGTATTTCAGTAATATTTTGCATTTGCAATTTATGAACTTGGAATGTTTTGGTGAGAAACATTTCCATTTTTCTTATTTTTCAGTATTTTGAAAATGTTCAGAGAATAATTTGTTTTCTGTTGTTGATTAACACGATAGTGCTTACTACTGTTTGGTGTTGAAAGCTGGACTTACAGATGAGGATATATTATTTTTCGGTTAAGTTATGTTATTGATCTTACTGGATTTTTTCTATTTGAATAAGAGTGTACACTTCAAAACAAAAGAAAAGGGAAGTAACAATAGGATTGTTAGTTGGCTACGTGTTTCCACACGGACCGGTTAGAGGGTAACACCAGACCTCGGGAGTGAACCACAACGAGTGTTTAGAGTGACGGAGCCAGCCGTGTTATTAGCATTTTGTTGAGAACTAAATAAAGTGTAAGCAGCTTGAATATTGCTTTAACCGTCCATTCTTTGTTGGAGAGAATGAAACAGAGTCCAAAAATGTTTTTAAGAAAAATATTTGCATGCCGACTAATTTCCTCCTCCTGAAGTCGGATAACACCGAGGCTGTTGTATTTGAACGTGAACACTTTAGAAAGACTTTTTAGCCATTTTGTGTAATTGAATGCCATTACTTTTGCATATAGTGCTACTGTGAACCTTGGAGTTTTGTTTTTAATCAGAACTCCTTTTTTAAATTGTTACCTGAGGAATATTTTTCCTTTTTAAAGTGTCTGAAATTGATTATTTGTGCATTTAGTGGCCAACTGGACATTCTCTTTTTCCATCTCCTAGCTGAAAAAAATCTTATTCACAAAAAGCCTTGGTGTTTTAAATGATTCAATTAATTTACTTTGGGATTAATGCTTCCTCATCTAGTAATGTGCTTAGGGACTCAGAACACGTACATCAACAATTTCATTTCCCCAAGGCAATCATTACAAGAAGAAGATATGTGATAAGACAGAAACGATTTAATCAACTAGTATTGATTAAATGAAGCACTAAGAAAGCTGTGTAAAATGATCAACTTCCTCTTGTAATGATATATTGAAATGGATAAACTCAGCATTTTAAAACAATGATGCTAATAGGAGAAACTCATTTATCAAGTTGAGAAAGGATGAATGGAACACCCACAGCACGGGCAGGTTCCAGTCATTTAGGACATTACTAAGAGCTAAATTATCTTAAAATGAGTGCAGCATTAAAGCAGGAGTAAGCACAACCCCCTCATTTGAAAACAAATCATGTTATTTAGGCTTTCATATTTGCTCAGCTATTGTATTCAGCTAGCTAGTGTGGTGTCAGTCATAAAATTATCATATGAGTGGGTGTGCTCATCAATAATATTACATTTCCACTGCTCCCTTTTGAGATAAACTCATTATGTAGCCCCAGGCTACCCTGAGGTATTACTCTAATCAACCCTAATAATTCATGTATAATTGCCTTCAGCTTTGCACAAAAAACAGTAAAGGGAACCATTTCACACATCCATGCATCTACAATGCGACGAGGCTCCAGTTGCACAACAACGAGCATGAAAGGAAGAACAGGAAGTGTAGAGACAGGTTGAGAACTCTGCACGGGCTTGTGTTTTCTCCTCAATTAACTGCCCAAGGTTGAGGATGCAGAAAATCCCATGGCACTTCACTTCTCTCCAAGCTTGCAGTTTCCCTCCACACTCCTCAGGCAGCAACAATGCATCCATCACACCACCGACCAACAGACTGGCTGGATGCAGAGGTAATAGTGAAGAATATTAATGTTTCTAGATGCCCTTTGGCTGCCCGTTAATTAACCAAGTCCATTTATAGTTGATTGATAAACTGCTCTGAGTTGTTACAGCAAGGGCGCAGTTATGACAGAGAAACTGAGGAAGCCTGTGTTGAATTTCCTTTTTTTTTTTTTAAATCTGGATATCAAAAAATAAATAAATAAATAAATAAATGGATATGCTAAGGTTCTGAAATACTTTTCAGATGAATACAGTATGGAGAGGTATTCTTTTTAAATCTATCTAAAGGAAACAGTCTGAAAATATAGAATGAATATATATGCTGGTGGCAGTCCAGACCTCTCCCCTGAGCCATACCAAGGTGTTCCCAAGTCAGTCAAGAAATACACCCCAACACTTCCCCAGGGAGACATCAATGAGGCAGATCTCAAGATACTAACTCTCCTCCACTTGAAGTGTAAAAAAGGAACCTCTGGAATGAAGTAAAAACGTAATCCTGAAAGAGCATTTCACCCTATTCGGACAGAGAATCGCCGTTTGAGATTTAGAGGTGCTGATTCTCATCCCCGTCACCCAACAGTCAGCAGCGAACCGATCCAGTGAGGGATAAATATTTGATTCAGTGATGCCAGCAGGACCAAATCATCTGCAAAAAATTGAGATAAAATCATGAGACCACTAAACTGGACTTACTCTGCCTCTTGACTTCATCTAGAAATTCAAAAACAGTGTCAAAAAGGACAGCCCTTAAAGTATCCAATCTCCATCTGAATAAAAAAGAAAATACAACAAAAGGAAATATAAGGCACAGGTTTAGAACTGAATGGCAATTTTACATAATAGAAATTACAAAGTTGTGCAATTTAAAGATCTAAAAGTCTTCATACAAGATTCAAGGTCACTTTTTTTCCCGCCCCTCCCAAATGTGTTTCAAATATCAACAGATGTAATGTCATCTAGAAATCCTTGGCGCTATTCTAGTCAAGTGAATTAAAGGTAGGGCAAACTCACAAAGTCATCTCAAGGCACTAAACACAGCATCTTGGACCCATAAAAATGTTGACCCTTAAATTTAAATGTTAAGTTTGTTCTATCACATGGTATAATAGCCTTTCAAAGCACACTGCTCATAGAAATGTATCTGTTGCTCAGACATTGTATTGTACCTTTAGTAAAGTAATGGGCTGCACTTGTCTCACACTATGTTCAGTGATGATGACTTTGGGGTAACGTAAAGTGTCATTTAATTAAAGGCAATTTAAAAAATTCATTGTCAAGCTTTATTGCACATCACAGTTGAAATGCCAAGAAGAGAAATTACTTCATCCAATTTCACAAAAGGTTTGTTCTATTCCTCTGCATATTAACTGTTTAGAAGGGTTACATTCTACGCAACACTCATTTAGTTCATTTAATGTTGTGTGGTGTTGTGTGTGAATATTATTGTAATAAACTCAAGAATTTAAGGGTGATGGCTTAAAAAGCTATTTTTTTCTCTCCTAGTTATTGAGAGATTTGCCTGCCATCAGAAGCAAAATTGGTAATCTACAAAGACAAAAGTCAATGAGGAAATATTCTGTAATCTTGGTGGACAAGGCAATGTGTTTCTGACTGTTTTCTATGTTTTATTCAAGAGGGAACATCAGCAAGTGTGCACTTGCTAAAACATGCACAATGTAATAAGGTTTAGTCTCTTTTGAAGCACAAGCTCATAGACAACAAAAGAGGTGGTTGTGTTTCAACACTAAGACCTTGAAACTTTTAAAATTGTATAGGCATTTCATTCTTTAGTACTTAAACACGGGCATGACATTGGCATATTCTTTTATCATTATTATGATCATCAATATTTTCCAACACCCCCTCTTCTTCACTGTAATCGCTGAAGATGTCTCCAGTGAGCAGTGGAGAACAGAAGATGCACCTTAGGCTGTGTCTGCCAAACAGGTAAAAACATAACTTAATATTAACACTTTGATTTAAAATGACTCAAGATGTTCTTCTTATAGGATACACGACTGTTTTATGATCATTATCTGCACCAGATGGTCAAGTGATTTAAACATCCACAAGAGTATGAGACTAACATAAATTGGGAAAGACAATTTAAAAAAGGTTTAACGATATAGCTAAACAGACAACTTACAACCAGACAGTGATATCAGTCACATGACCTTAGCTCAAAAACATCAAACACATATCACGCATATCAGGTCACAGAAAGTTGAATATAGCAAAATAATCATCATAAAATAGTCTCAAATCGTGTCATTTTTCTATCACTGTGTAATTATTTTTAGTGTCAAATTGATTTTCTACTTGCACGTAATGATGCGTTGACTGCTGGCATGTGTTAAGACCTGGATCATGGAGCTGCAGAAACAAAAAAAAGTGGAGACTGGACACATGAACTGGGAAAGTAAAACATTTTATTAAAATATACAATCAAAGTCAAAAAACACATGCAGCAACAACCAAGAAGCAGCACGAATTGCAAGCCACCTTCCATGTGAGCCACACCAGGTGAGGTTGACCCCCAGCTTCACAGGTGCAGCCACACCCACGTGGCACTGCCAGAAAAGATGCAGAAGGCATAATGCAGGACACTGGAATCAGATTATTTGGGGTGTTCCATTTAATTTGTTTTTGAATGTGGTGGTATTGTAATCAGATTAAAACCAACAACAATGATGCTGCAAGCAACACAGTACCTTGCTTGGCACCTGAAAACAGTCCAAAGTTGGATTGGCCAGGAATCTTCTGTGCCACTGAGTAGCCTTCTTGAGGGTTCTCCTGGGGCCCAAAATTGACTTCAACAGAATTTGCTTTCAAGGATTTATTTCTTTTTAGAATATAAAAAGCAATCATCCCACAAAAAAAGGATAACATTCAAATATCATTAACTAAAATTATAATATTAAATCCAAATTAAGGATAATGGCAAGTAAAAAAAACTCCAACAGCCAAACAGTGGCAAGGAAAATCTCCACTTTGAAATGATTGAAATGATTCCTATTAACCATTTGGGTGAAAGTTTACAATGTAGAAACAAGGCTGGCCTCATCATTTCTATTGTAATATAAAACTCTCAAAGCAAAGTAGAAAATTAAGATAATTTTGATGAAATTAGAGAAGTAGAGATAGGTGTGTTATGGAATGGCTTAGAATTGCTATATGAATTCTGGACATAAAAATTACTTGAATTTTCTTTGAAAGATCATACATTGTACCTTCATTTGCCATGTTTTAATGCACAAAAAAAGTAAAAGTTCATGGAAGGGTTTGTTTTCTTTGTTGGAACTTTTTATCAACACTACCTGAAGAGTTGAAATGGAACTCTGAAAGCAATGTTATATTCAAAATAACACCATTTAGAGTTGGAAAAAAATACTCTGGATATATACAGGAGCTATATAAACCCTCAAAAACATGCTTAATTTGCATTTCCATAATAGTTGAACATTTGACACTAGGCCACACTCTCTACAGGTAAATTAACTTTGTGGGATTTGATATAAACACTTGACTTTTTACTGTGAAGTATGATGTTGGGGGTGTGATAATTTGTAATCATCTTGGAGCCATGTGAGCCGCACACAGCAGTCATTGAGTCAATCAATAATTTCTCTGTATACCAAGGCATTTTAGAAATCAATTGTGAGACCATGAGCGTTCAATCATGATCATAAATATCTCATGCAACAGAACAATGATCCAAGCAGAAAATCGACAGCAAAATGACCTCAATCCAATTAAAATACTATGAATGGACCAGAAGGGAGCTGTGTGTAAACAAATATCAGAAACTTGAATGAACTGAAACAACCTTGTAAATAACAGGTAAAAATGGGCATAAATTATTTCGAAAGATGTTCAAGTCAAACTTTTTAAATTAAAGTACTAGTGATTGCAGGGGCACAAGATAACCACATTTCCCTGTCACTGTAGATATCACTGATGCCATTAGGACTGTATTTTAAGAGTAACAAGGAACTCTCAGTCACAGAGTGTCAGAAGAACCACAAAATATTGCACAATAACATGTTAGCTTGTTAGCTTGTATATATTGCTGTATATTGTTGTATATATTGTGCTAGTAATTTGTTATATTTTTATTTATTTTTATTCTAATTGTACAAAGAGACCTTAGCAACCGGAGTCAAATTCCTTGTTTGTGTGCACAAACTTGGCCAATAAAACTGATTCTGATATAGCGATTTACAGATTGCAATAAAATGCGCCTTCTGGATCAGATTCAGATCAGCCATTGAAATTTGATAGAGGTTCCCATTGTCAATCCCTGAGTCAAATTTCATGAGTTTTGGGCAATAATCAACGGAGATATTGAGAAACTAAATTTTCAGCCCCATTGACCGCAATGTTAGCAAAAATTTGAAAGTGATCCAGAATTTCTTCTGGATCACACCCAAATGAAATCCTGAAATTTTTATCAAAATCCATCTATAACTGTTTGAGTTATCTTGAACGCAGACAGACGGAAACGGCGGCAAAAACATAACCTCCTTGGCGAAGGTAATAATAATTATCTTTCAAAAAAAAAAAAAGATCAGTCAGGGTTCTTTACCAATAGTGCACAAGTTATCTTTGTAACATGCTTTTATCAACTGAAATACTGACAAATCTTTCGTTTCCGGTTCTGTCAGAGGCTCACAGGTAAACTGTCTTCGTTTTACTGCAGTAAAATATAATTGTCTTAAAATCTTACGGTGTAACACAGCAATATTTTCTCAGTGTTTATTTGTGTGTGTGTGTGTATCCTGTATCCACACACGTGTGCGTTTCATTAGTTGTATTGTTGGTTCAATATTAATGTTTTACTGAAAGAAATGTGACTGTTTTGCCAAACCAAGTTTTGTTTCATCTGTAAGGTTTGTGTTTAATATTTATTTAACGTCTTTTATGGATGAGGTAAAGTGAAATTTGTGTTACAATAAAAAGCTTTTTTGTCATCCAAGTTTGAATCCAAAGAAATAATATATTCCCTTTTTACATATCTTCTGAATATAGTAGGACGTGTTGTCCATTTACTGTACAGTGCACATTGTTTCTTCTAGGTTGCTGCACAAATACAATTACAACAGAGGGGATGGATGTATTTTAACTTTCCCCTGCAGATGTACATCCATCTGAACTAATTCACTATGTTCAAAGGTGATCGCTCAACAGACTTCATCAGGATTGTTCTCGTTGGCTCAGACTGTGAAGTCGCCCTTCAGAGCAAAATCAGATGTTCTTGTTCTTTTACAGAAAAGCATCAACTTTCCATTTGTACTACATGTTCAAAACCTGGGATAAAATTAGTGCTCAGGTATGTCATGTCAAAGCCCTTAACTACGGGATAAAATACCTCTTTTGTGTGAACAACCTCCGTAAGGCATTAGGGATGAAGCTGCACCGTGGACTTAATCTCTCAAATGCTTCTGCAAATGTCATGAATGTGAAGAGGGAGGTTTTTTTTTTTTTTTTTAATATGGCTGCGACAAATGGAAGTAACAATGGTTATGTCATGTACAGCATTTATACACACACACACACACACACACACCATACGAGGTACACTTTTTTCCAACAAATGCATTACCGACTAGCTGTTGACCCTAAATCTTTTGTGTATTGAGATCAGTTGTCCCTTTAGAACCACAAACCGCAATTAATTCAAACAGTTTGTTAGGAAATCAATAAAACCTATTTAATAGTTGGCTGATTAGTCATAATATGACAGCCCGGAAAAGAGAAGGGAGAAATCTCTGAGTGCAGTGGTCCATGAGACATTTGCTTATCACAAGCAAATGTGAACTTGATGGAAATGACCATCCATCCACCAATTATCCACACACACTTCCTATTTCAGGTCACAGGGATCTGCTGAGGGACATCACTGCTCAGTTCAGGTACACTCTGGACAGGTCTCCACACCATCACAGAGCCACATATAGATAAACAACCACACATACTCACACTCACTGCTATGGGCATTTTAGGATTACCAATTGACCCGAAGCACGTTTGCCGACTTTGGAAAGAAACCCTGATACCCAGAGAAAGCCCACGCAAGCACATGATAAGCATGCAAATTCCAGACAGAAATTATAATTCTTGAGTCACAAAGTGCTCAGTTGTACTTCATGAGGTATGGTGAAATTTAGAGTCATCTTCTCCTGGGATCTTTCATAACACCAGCTATTCATTATATTTGCAACAGACTGGATCCGTTTTTCTAACGCAATACCAATGCTTCCCAAATATGGACATAAAATGATTGAATGACAGTATTCTAATAAGGCTGTGTGGTTTTCTCAAAGAGAGAAACACAAACTGAAATGTCACACTTCAGTTGGTATGTTCACTGACGCGCCACCAATTGTTGAACACAGTCTGAAAGTGAGCACTAGATGCTGTAACATTATGTCACTTTAGCATAGATATATGGTGTGGCATTAAGGCAGATCATAACAGCTCTGTTAACACATGAAAAGAGCACAACCTTTGTTGAGTCAACAAGCCTCTATATGTGTAGAGTAAGACAGCTGTCAAGCAATACAAGTTGTGTACAAATTAGCATTTGGGTATAGTCATCTAAACTAGTGTATAAATTAAAAAAAAAAATCTGAGTAAAGTCATACATAAAACATTAAATTTGTATTTTGTCTATTCAATATCTTTTAAGGTTGTGAGAATACGATTCAGATAGGTACAAAGTACAATTTTATGGTTGCGTTTCTTTATGAATATACCAGTGAAATTTAACAAACAAAAAAACAAAACAAATCACTAAAAAGAAAAAAAAACACGTCATGGGGTAACAGAAATCTTCTGTGGAACAGAGGGTACATCGATTCTTTAACCTTTGTGTCGTGTATGTTTCTCCTCCCTTACTTTAGTGTTCCCGGTCAAATTTGACCGGCCTTTTTTAACTGCTCCTATATAAACAGAAAAACCACTGATCATCACCAAATTTTATTTAACTCCCTTTTAAGCTGTAAACAATGTCTCAGACTACTGGTTTACATGAATAACTGCAGTGATTATACAAAAAATAGACACAGAAATAGTAAATTGTATTCCAGAATTAACATTTATTGTAAAAAAAAAGTAACAAAACAGTGACCAAATTCACAGAACATCAGAACATCAACATGACACCATCATGTGTGTGTGTGTGTGTGTGTGTGGGTGGGGGGGGGGGGGGGGGGGGGGGGGGGGGGGGCATGTGTTTTCACACACAGGAGTGGCATTTTGCAATCAGATCGCAGTGTGCCTTGCAAACGTAGGCATCACATGAAACATAAGACTTGTTTTATTGTCTCTAGGGGCACAGAGGTGGCATCTCTTCCATTTCTGCCCCTGTTTTGGGGGGAGAGAGCAGCAGGGCAGTGGCTGGGGCTGCAGACTCCTCATCAAACTGGCAGAAGCTGGTGAACGGGGAAGGTGCTGGCGCCGTTGAATCAGAGGAGTCACTAAAGCTTTCCCAAGCTCTGCCAGGAAGAGTCTCCTCTTGAAACATTTCCCATGATTCCAGGCTGGGTCGATCGCCGTCCACACCACATATGCATTATATGCAGACACATCCAGGATGTTGTGGAACAGTGCCACAGGCCAACGAGCTGTCATTCGCTTGCAGGTGTATGTACCAGTTAGCTGCAATGAAAAAAAAACAATAATGAATAGATTGAAAACAATATTAAATCTGTCTTACACAAAATATAATGTTTTACATGAACACAAGAAAATCAAATGCATGACAGATGAAAATATACGTTACCTTATCAAGGGAGTCAACGCCTCCTTTGTTTCTATTGTAATCCAGAATGACCTGGGGCTTCCTGTGCTCTGCTGTGCTTACAGCGGGGTCTTTGTGTAGCGTGCTCATCAGGATAACATTCTTATTCTTCCTGGGCAAATATGACACAAGACTGTGTGTGTCAGTGGAAGCAAATTTCGATGAGAGTGGCTCTCTCCCTCTGGTCGACACCAATGCAGGAGGAAGTTCAGGCTTGTTCTTCCTCACTGTCCCCACCATGGTGAGCTTTCTTTTCAGCAGCTCCTGACCAAGCGCATGTGATGTGAAAAAATTATCACATGTGATATTATGCCCCTTGAGACCGGCTGTCAAGTCCAACACAACACGCATGCCCTGGTTTTTTTCTGGCTTTCCAGTTACAGGTTTCCCCGTGTAAACCTGCATATTCCAGGCGTAGCTGCTCCTGGAATCACATGCTGCCCAGATCTTGATCCCATACTTGCCTGGTTTGCTTGGGATGTACTGTTTGAATGAACAGCGACCTCTGAAAGGGACCAGACGCTCGTCCACTGTCACCTCAGGGCCTGGATTGTACATCAGTGGTAGGCGCTCCACCCACCTGTCCCAAACTTTCCTGATGGCAGCCAGTTTGTCGTCTCGCCAGCAGAGAGGTCGTGTAGTTCTGTCATCAAATCTGAAAACTCGTGAGAGAACATAAAAATGTTGCAGGGACATAGTTGACCGGAATATAGCCCTTCCTGACTCCTCATCCCACAGACTTTTTGTAGCCTCATGGTAAGCTTGGAGGTCCACCTGGTCTAATGTTTTCCATGTGTCCACAAATACACGCCTCCCCTCCAGGTTTGTCATTTCCAGTACAATTTCCAAAATGGACTCTGGTAAAAAGAGTTGGAAGCTGGACATGATGTCAACCACACGAGACGTTGCATACCGTGTTGGCCCTGGTGTCATCCTAACAATATTTTCTACTCTTGCTCTGCCTCCTCTGTCCTGAGTGGATGAATACCAGAGCAAATTGCCATCCTTGGACTGGAATATCACAGGTGCCTCTTCCTCAGGTGTGTCTTCCTCTGGAGCCTCTTCCTCGCCATCTGTTGACTGGTCGGTCTCACAGTGGTCTGGATCAAAATCAGGATCGATGTTGTCTTCAATTTCTGAGACATCCTCTTCTATTTCTGGTTGAATTTCAATCCCCTCTTCATCAGGTTGAAATAAAAGGTCCAGAGCCTCTCTGACAAGAAATCATCTGATCGGGTGCCTACTCATGGTGTTCATAGTAAAATGAGGGCAATGCACACAAAAAACTACATATAGGGGGTCTCTGAGAAGATATGATACATTTTGTATCAGAAAGTGCGGTTCACGTGGGGGGGATGGGCACATAAGCCTGGGAAAGAGACGGTTCCCATAACAAACACCTAATTGTTGACTTTGAAATCTGAGACAGGTGTTATACGTGTGGCAAGGGACACTACAGAGGGCCCAGGCGGGATTTGATCCCCAGACTCCCAGGTGAAAGTCACGTGTGCTTACCAGTCAGCCAAAGGGATATCCCGTTGGCCAAGTAGCCAGGACACGTGATCAATCAGAGGTATATATGGTGACAGGACCCCCACACTGTCACATACGTTTAGTTTGGAAAGTGTAGTTCATGTGGGGGGATGGGCACAAAAGCACGGGAATGAAGTAGGAAGAGGAGACACCTATTTGTTCAGTCTGAAAGGGGTTCACGTGGAGTGGTGTGTGTGTGTGTGTGTGTGTGTGTGTGCGCGTGCGTGCGTGTGTGTGTGTGGGTGTGTGTGCACATGTGTGTGTGTGTGGTGGTGTATTTGTGGTTGTGTACTATCTGATGGATGAACACAATCTAGGCTCACCTATTAATTTCCTATGGCGGTCATTTCTGACCTTACAAAGTTGAATAAAATACTCAAAATTCAATGAAAGTGGTGATCAGCAATTATATATGTTCAAATGGCTAGTGTGGAGGATATCATAAGGCCCTGAGACAATCAAATGTAAAACACAATATTTATGATTGATGAAAGAAGGAAATCGGTCAGATTTGACCCGAACACGACAGAAAGGTTAAACCATGCATGCGTTATACAATGGTGCCACCGGGAGAAAAAGCTGCAGTCCACTGTGGGCTTCACTGCACAGGAACCGGCCAGGACTCTGTGTTGTTACACTTTGAAGAGTCCTGCAAGGATTTACCATGAGCTGTTCAGCTCTGTTTGTACAGCGGTGCTGCCAGTCACATGTGGAGCTGTTGCCTGACTCAGCTGAAGTCACTCCCAGCTCAGAGCCGAGCAAGCCAACAGCTCTCTCCGTGTGTGGCTGAGTTGAGCTGCTCATGGAGAACCTTTTCAAGCCTCTTCTAGTTGGAGCTGTGCTGGGACCTGCAGAAAATCGTCCTAGAGGCCGAGCTCTGGTCTCAAACGTTGTTTAGATGGTGACATCAAATGACTGCTGCAGTTAGCACAGCTAAGCTAAGCTCCTTCCTTTGTGCTCAGATCCTTCCAGACCAACCACAGCAAGTCACTGTGGTCTGTTACTATGATCCACACAAGCATGAGAAAACATGTTCTCTTTATAATATGATCACGATCTGTTTTTCATTCACAGCTTAGAAGTCAATATAATGTTAAGTGCCAAGTTGCTAAAATCATAACAGCAGAATCCATGGCTAGCTATCGACCAAATGACATCAAGTGAAGCGCAGGCTTTTGATTGGTTGGCTTTATTGATTAATATACATATTAATTTTTCCTGTTTTCTGATCTGTATAAGGCTGGAAAAGGATATAAACCTATCTCAATTACTCTTGATCACATGTCTTCACTTATCTTTTTGAGAGACATGGTTCACATCACTAGATGCTTCTTATGATCAGCAACCTTAAAACTATTCCAATGTCTTATCAAAATAGCTCTAAGGTCACACCTCCAAGCTCAGTAATTTGCACACCTGGGTTAAGTTAAATAGATAATTGTTCAGATTTTCTTAAAGTAATTAGTCCATGGGTTCATTCTCTTTCCCCTCTGGCACTGGGATGGGTGTTTTAAATACATAGAGATAAAGTTAATCACTACGAAAATCAGTTGCTTGACAGCCCTATTAATCGATTTAAAATTCAACACCTTTCTCAGAGTGAATTACTCAATGTTTCAGGCTTTTAGACTGATAGATTTTGTCCTATGCTACCACAAAAACATGAAACATCTACTGTTACTTCATAATCTTCTCAACTAGTCTCCCACTGAAGTACATCAAAGGGGCCCAAGAACGTCCTGATATTACACTGATCCTCTGATAAAGAAAAGAAAACATCTGCTGAGCCAGTTGGTGGTCTCCTAATCTCAAACAACCAAAGGGATATTTGAAGTGAAATTGTACTCTTTGGACCATTACACACTGAAGTAGAACACAGTGTATTCTTGGCAAACCCATGTTTCGCATCCTCTCACTGTAGGCATTATGCAGGAATTAGGCTTCTGACTGCAAATGACTAAATGGGAAAATCTAATTAAATACAGGCTTTGTAAAAGTATCTGTGCCGAGGATTACAAAGGCTTAGCCTCACTAAACCCAGAGAGCGATATTTCTCCTCATAGTGGTTACATAAACCAATAGACAAGGAAGACCTCTCTCAGAGGGCCACCTCGGCATTTCCTACAAACTGAAAGACACATTAAACATTTCTTGGGTTACTGAAACTCTACCCTTTATGTCTAAAAAGATACAAACACACTGGCTTTACATTTCTCAATCTTACACTTAAACCTAAACTACAACAACACAGGCCATTGTTTCAGCTTTTTTATTCATAGTGGATGAAATACATTGCTAGTAAGTAAGTAAATGAGACATAACATGATCTGACTGGATGAGATGATACTTCAGCAAAGGCCCTTGTGGTCATAACTATTAAATTACATCCATTTTCAAAGTACTTTTATTTCAACACATTAAGAGAGGAAACTTTCTCTATTATTGTTGCCTTTTTTAATATTTTGCATTTATCAACTATATCAGTTCTATAAAGCACTATTTTTTCAGCCAAATCAACTATTCATTTAGCGCAGTCCTTCTCAAATAGTGGGGCGCAACCCCTTGGGGGGGCGGGTGCTGCGATGCGACTACGGTGGGATTGATGCACTTAAAAATCTTTACAGACTAAAAAACAATTTTAATAAAAGTTATTCTTTGTTAGAGGTTGATCTATATTACTTTCTTCTTTGCACAGCACTCTCTTTATTAACATTAAGGGAAACAGAGGTGTACTTATAACAATTTTATAGACAAATGATACTATTTAGTGGCACAAAATGTTTTCTTCTTCCTGGGTGCGGGGCAGCAGAAAATTATTGAGAAGCACTGATTTAGCCAAACCATTTCTTTATTGTGCAGTAAATAATATATAGACTGCATTTATATTGCAACGTGCTAGTCTTATTAAACAATGCAAGTAGTCTGGGCAGCCATCTTAATTCCTTTTTTCTTTGATACAAAGAATTAGGCTTGGTCCCTCTGCATTGGACTTTGATTTCCAGGGGACGTGTCAGGGTTTGAGGGTTAAGACCCAAATGCAGGAGTGTCCAACAAAAAGGTCCCTTATTTAATACAAATGTCCAAACAAACTTAATTGGTGTAAAGGCTGTCATTTTTGATATTCTTGATTTTTGCCTTAATTATGTTAAAATTGCATTTCATGTGAAATGACACCTTTTGTAAAGCCACTGCATAATTCACCATAATATTTTAGTTTAATACAAATGAGACTGTATACTTTACTCCATGAGTGTCTATGTGGGGTGGAACTGAAAGAGTGGAACCTTTGTTTCCATGTGGACTTAAATGAGAGCAAGCATTTTCTTTTCTTTTTTTTTTTTTTTTTTATTGTTGTTGCATGAGGTTGATAGAAAGGCACATAACTGTCAGACAACAGAATACATTTCCTGGTTTTTCTATGGATTATACCTCTTTTTTTGGCAAGCAGCCAACGAGGTACTTTAATTCTGATTGTAAAGCATTTTTTAGTATTGTTTGTACTTCAATATTATTTCTGATGTTATGCTTCATGTTGCCAACACAAATTTAAATTTTTTTCATAGTTTTCAAGGTGTGAGTGATTATTTCTTCACAACTTTTGCATGACATACGTAAACCCCCATTAAAAGAAAACCGACTTGTGTGTTTCATCATGAAGAGAGGGATAATTGGGGTACTTCACAGTGCACAGAGACACAGTAGGGCAGCAACACGGGTAACAAAACAGGAGCCAAGATGAACACGAAGAAAACAGCATGAAAAACGGGATGAACAACAGACAAACCAGCAAGGAAGAGTGGAAAAGACAAAACAAAAAGAAATAAGATGCAGGTGCCAGCAATCAGGGAGATGAACGAAGAGAAGTAAAATAAAAATCAAAAGGGAAAGACAGATTTTCAAAGTAAAGCAGGAAGTAAAGTTAACATTAAAGGAAAAGAACAGAAGGAACACAAGACAAGCAGACCAGAACCTTGAAAAAACAAAAACCAAACCAAAACCACCAAGTCAACCCCAAACCATAGCAGGATAATAGCAACAGATTCTGGAAATAGTTTTGTAACCTGAAAATTTCATAAGTAGAGATGCGTTTTCCATGTAAATGTCCTAATCCGTTCCAAGCCCCCCAATATTCGGACATGAATTTTTTTTATAAATCATGAAAATGCATCAAAAAATGTAACAAATGCATGTTACAATTAGATTACTGCACAATAAACATAAAATGAGAGTTGTACATATTAAAAAAAACAAAGAATAAAGTAAAGAATAAAATTATGTTTATTTACCTTTTAACAGCTATTGTTGTAATCTTTTGCCTTCTTTGGTTCATGTTCTCTCAGCAGTGGTTTTTTCCTGACGTTTTGTAAAGAACTGATCCAAGGACGTTTGCTTTTGTCGGCTTTTAACAATCCTTCGAAAATGTGCAAGGCAAACATCAACGTAGTGAGCGATAGCCCGATTAGTGAACACTTTTTCTGGGTGATTCTTTTCAACAAATTCCGAGATTCAGAGAATTCAGAGATATGTGCCAGGAAGATGCTAGGCGATAGCCAATGGCAGAGCAGCTACAAGTATGTTTACGTTCGGTAAACTGTGGGAGCTGCGAGTAGCAGCGCGTGTACTGTATTTTTGCCTTTCGTATCCTGAAATTTCCTTCGTAACAAGAGGCAATATTTCCCGTTGAGGTGTTTCGTAACCTGAAAATTTCGTATGTAGAGACGTTCGTAAGTAGAGGTTCCACTATACAAGCAATCAGAGGAAGAGAACCAACTAGACTTGTATCATTAAAAGACATCCAAAACGGTATGCAGCAGAGTAGGAATGCCAGATAGTTTGTCTGTTTTGCAGTAAAAATGTGTTGATTTCAGGCGTTATTAGCAATTCAGCAGCCATCTCGGTTTTAAGAGTCATTGCACCATCCACCCCTGCCCTGTTAATGTTTTGGTACATTCTGTACCGGTGGAAAAGGCTGTAAATGGGAAGGACGGACCCATTTCACGAGAGAGAATTTTCATCAAGTAAACATGCATGACTGGCCAGGCTACAGTCTAAGTGCTTTTATACTACAACCGACATTCATATAAACCCATATTCATATAAACGCTGACCCTCTGATTGTCAGACCAGCCACAACAGCCCAGTCTGCATCCCATATACAGTAGCACTTTTTTTCTACAATTACATTTTGATAAATGCACCAGGGGAAATCTGGGGTTTGGTGTATTGCCCTAGGACACCAATATGTGGAGGAGCTCAAGGTCAAGGTGGATGGAGGGTCTACAAACCTTTTAGTTACCATTATAGATATGCCTATGCAATATTGTATTTAATACAGTTACAATATTTAGCAGCTATTTCATTAGTCAACTCATCACATCCAAGGGCATCCCTGCAATACAGACGTTAACTACTCATAAAATAAACTTACATCAGAAGGAAGGAGTAATCTAAGACCTGTGTTACTAGGAGGGGGATTCTCCACACCGTGACCCTGACAAGGTGTTCAGCATCCCAGCAAATGAGTTCAGAGCTTCAGGGGCTTTGGCCAGCCCATGGCACACGTCCATGTCCAATTATCTGCTTCGGAAATAGCTATGACCTGCTTAATTTATTCCAAACAACTCCCTCTGCACACACTCTTATGCCTTCCTCAATAACTTGGACCCTGTGATGTGATCTATAGATGTATGGAGTAGCCATTACATATTTAGAACCTCTTTCATTTTTCTTTGCTGAGGAAGGATTATTAAAGATAAATACAACCTTCTGATCAGATAAAAAGGTGCCCTCATCTCGCACCACATGAACAAAAACAGAATCCCTGAGTAAACACGGTCATCCAGGTCAAGCTAACCTTGAGAAAAAGCAAAATGTAACTGGATTTCTATTTAGAATTCAACCACAATTGGTTCATCTTGAGGATTGAACGCTTCAAAACAAGCAATACATTGCTGTATATACACAGTATAGAGTCCAGTGTGGCAGGAAATCTGGATGTACTCAATATATAGGTAAGAATTAGAAACTGTTCCACAAGCATATGGTATCACAGGTGTGCCGGCTTCTTGGGCCAGACTCATTTGCATCTACTGGATAAAAGACCCTCCTTATTAGGACAGAATTGTAGTATATTTCCTCAACAGAGAAAACACATCACTTCTCTTTTGTTTTTGAGACAAGTTAAAGAAGCCATCTATGTATGCGTGCATTTAACAACAACCATATGCTCTTTCCCAATCTCTTTATACTCTGATGACTAATGAACCCTTTGTGTGCATTTTCTAAGCACTAGCTTCTCCTTTCCTGTAATTTTTTTGATATGTGGCAAACTACTCTCCAGCATTATCTTGCCAAATGTCTCTCTGTTGATTAGTGAGGGTGAAATTATCCTTCTACAGTTTACATTTACTAGCAAGGAAATTGAACTAGGTGTGAAGGTTAGTCATAGGAAATTATTTCAAAACCACCTGGGAGACTACTGAAAACTGACATATTGGCTTCCTGAGTATCACGATAGCCAGTTGAATAAATTACGTTAACCATTCCCAATGTGCCAATCACCCAACAAAAGGTTAAATATTTGTGAATCCAGTTAGTATTAAGGAAGGTTTTCAAACGAGAGATCAAATATATTCAAGCACCACAGAAGTCAAGTTCCTTTTAATTTAAACACCTGGGATGCTTGTGTAAATAGTACACAGTCATAATGTTATATTTATTACATTTATAATCTTTTCAATAACCATTTTCCAAGTTCAAGTTAAGGGTTTATGATCTTAAATTTACTTGGAAAAACACACAAGTTAGATGGGTAAAACCGCAATGCAACAGCCTTTACTGAGATGCCCCCCCCCCCTCCCCTTCTCCTTTTTATGCTTTATATAATCTGCCTTTATTTTTTATGATTTATTCAACACACCTTGGCATAGATGATACCATCATCATCCAAATCTGTAGAGAAATCTTCTGCCATTCCTCATAAATGACTCTTAAAATGTTTGAACTGCAGAGGGTTTGTTGTTCTGCCTTCCATTTTACTATCTTCCACTTTTGTTGGGTTGACGGGGAGACGAAAAAAAAAAAAATATATATACAGTCCCAATAGTGTATGTGATATACCTGTTTTTTCACATCCTTCAAAGTGATTGTGTGAGAGTTGCCATCTATTTGTTATCAGTGTCCTCTCTTGCCAAGGTCTTGAGAATCAGAGGCATTAGAGAATCTTGAGAATCACATTCAGTATCGGTCTACTCAAGCTCATGGCCAGAGCTCAGTCAGCACTGTAGTCTTGGCCTTGTCCACATCAAATACACATTCTGACTTATTCAGTTTCTTTTTTTCAGTGGATTACATAAAGTGATATTTTGATCTCTGTTTTTAAGCAATACTTTTTCTTGCAGCTGTAAATTATGGTTTTACACTATTCAAAATCTGGCATAGGTTCCAGTGATTTCTCAGTTTAAGAGTTACTGCATAATGGTTCTTTTGAAAAAAAAAGTTAGACCCACTCCCCATTTTAAATGGGGAATAAGAATTATTGACTTTAAATCAATACATTTCTCGGTCCCTTTTTTCAGACTGGGAACATAAGTAGAAGACACAGGTCTGCTGCTGTTATCAAAACCACCTAACACCAATGCATCATTATTTTGCCATTATGGTAAGAAATGCTAATTTGAACAATCTGTAGTATTTGAAAAATACCTAAATGGTGTGCTGATGGCTGTGAATGCTGTAACATATCCACTTTTACAGTAGAATACAATGTATTAACAACAGCTGTCATATTGGCATGCAGCAAATAATGTGTATTGCTTTATATGCACTGTGTACATTTTTGAATATTCCTTATGTATCTTTTTCTTTAGGCTTTTCCCTTCAGAGGTCAGTACACAAAATTATCCATCTCCATCCAACCTTATTCTCTCTATCCTCTTCTCTCACACCAACTAACATCATCTCCTCTTTCATGACATCCATAAATCTCGTCTTTGGTCCTCCTTTTGGCCAATATATTCACTATTCCTCCTCTATACATGTCCAAACCATGTCAGATAAACTCAGAGGCCAGACAAACATGTGCTGTCCCTCTGATGTACTCATTCCTGATCTGATCCATTCTCATTACTCCCAAAGAGAACCTCAACATTCTAGTCTCTGCTACCTCCAACTCTGCCTCCTGTCTTTCCTCACACCTGTTACTTTCCTCCATCCACTCCACCCTGCTTCCACATGCCACTTCACCCCTTTTCCACATTTGCTGTTGCTCTGAACTGTTGACCCAAAGTATTCAAAATCCTTTCTGCTCACCGTTCCTCTTGGGTCCCTCTCATTTACACACATGTATTTGTCTTGTCTAACCTTCATTCCTCTCCCTCCAAGGCATACCTCCACCTCTCTAACTTTTCCTCCAACCTGCTCTCACTACAGATCACAATGTCATCTGCAAACATCGTAGTCCATGGAGATTCATTCCTGTCGAACCTCATCTCTCAGTCTGTCCATCACCACAGCAAATAAGAAGGGGATCAGAGCCGGTGGTGCAGTCCCACCTTCACTTCTGACTCCTCTGTCACACCAACAGCACAACTCACCATTGTTTTACAGCTACTTATACATGTCCTGCAGCACTAACATATTTCTCTGCTACTCCAGACTCTCTCATACAATACCACAGCTCCTCTCTTGGTACCCTGTCATATGTTTCCTCAAGGTCTACAAAGACACAATGCAGCTCTCTCTGACCTTCTCTGTAGTTCTCCATCAGCATCCTTAAAGCAAATACTCCATATGTAGTATTCTTCTTTGGCATGAAACCAGACTGCTGTTTACAAATGCTCACTTCTAACCTTAGTCAAGCTTTCACTTCTCTTTCCCATAATTTAATTGTGTGGCTCATCAACTTTATTCCTCTGTAGTTGCCACAACTCTACACGTCAATCTTTTTCATAAAAATCAGCACCAGCAAACTTTTCCATTCTTCAAGCATCTTCTCACCCCCTAAGATCTTGTTTAATATCCTAGTCCAGGGATGCCCAACTCCAGTCCTCATGGACCGCTGTCCTGCAAGTCTTTGATGTTTCCCTGCTTCAGCACACCTGATTCAAATGAACGGGTCGTTAACTGACTTGTGCAGACCTGGATGACAAGCTGATGATGATCCATTCATTATGTTATGTCAGGAAAACATCTAAGACATCCAGGACAGTGGCCCTTGAGGATCGAGTTTGGACAGCCCTGTCCTTGTCAAAAAACTCTACTGCCACCTCTCCTAGACACTTCCACAGGTATATCATCAGGACCAATTTCCTTTCCACTCTTGATCCTTTTAGTTACCCTCCTCACTTCAGGTTTACTAATCTTTGCTACCTCCTGGTCCACAACATTCACCACTTCCACTCTTCATTCTCTTTCATTTTTCCTCATTCATCAACTCTTCAAAGAACTCTTTCCATCTTCCTGTCACACTCCTAGCATCTGTCAACACATGTCCATCTTTATCCTTTATCATCCTAGCCTGCTACACGTGATTCCCATCCCTCTCCCTTTGCCTCAGCAACCCGTAGAAGTCAAAGTGTCTTCACTTAATGAACACTTCCAGTTGAGTGGACGCTGGCGCGTTTTGCTGCTGCTACTCACCGGCAACTTTTCAGTGTTTTCATGGTTTTTTTCCACCTCTCTCTGACTGTAAAATTACCATCAAACTTGGAATTTTACACTCCATCGCCTGATGATCTCCATTCCTGCTGTAATCGCTCCGTATATTTTCTGACAGCGGGCTCGCTTTGACTGATTTGCTTGGCTTATCGCCCGGCTCCACGTCATTGCCTCTCCACCGCGCTCCATGATGTGGATCAGCAGGATCTATGTTTGGTCCTTGCTGGCCTGGATTGTCTTGTCACCCCTCCATCTACCTGTGGGGGGGCTCCTCCAGTATTCAGCGGCGGAGCTTCTAAGGCTCCGCTCTCAGCGGTTCGGATTTCAACCGACAGTTCCGCACCTCCAACCGGACATCACCCTCCAGCCTCGCCGGAGGTACATTCACCATGGGTCTCGGCGGTGTCTACTTCGATGGCTCCAAAGGAATTCCCTCCTTCTGGTCCTCCGCTCGCTGCCCACCCAGAAACACCGGCCAGACTGTGGACCACAGTGTGTTAGCCTGCCTGGCTAGGTCGGCTAATGCTCCTCTCTTTAGTGACAACACCAGCCTCAACTTTGGTCTGCTTAACATCCGCTCTCTCATGGGTAAAGGCCATCTTGTCCAAGATCTCCCCACCAACCGTAAGCTTGACTTTCTTTGTTTGAATGAGACTTGGCTGCAGCCTGGTGATTTTTCGCAGCTTAACGACTCTACTCCTCCGGGGTTTGTTTACCTTTGCAAACCTTGTGACTCCGGTCGCGGAGGTGGTCTCGCTATTCTTCACCGTGAGAAGTGGAAGGTCCGCCCAAGTTTCTGTGCCTCCTCTCTCTTCCCTTGAATGTCTTGTATGCCAGATATCTGTACCTATTCCCACAATCATTGCCACAGTCTACCCCCCCCCCAAGCCCCACTGTGACTTTTTAAATGAATTTTCTGCCCTCCTCACCCACCTTTCCACCCTCTCTCCTAATGTAATTCTCCTGGGCGATTGTAACATTCACATGGACAATACTGCTCTCCCCCTCACCAAAGATTTTTCTTCTACACTAGACAGTTTTGGTTTTCAACAGTTTGCAGACTTCCCCACACACATGAAAGGACACACCCTGGATCTTGACTGCTGCTCTGGTCTGACTCCCTCCAACTGCACTGCTGATCAACTCCATATTACGGACCATTTCAGAATCAGAATCAGTCATTCAATGTCACCCGCCATCTCTCCATCTCCAAGCCACCCCGTGTCATCTCATTTCGCAATATTAAGGACATCGACATGGATTCTCTCACTTTCTCCATCACCACCTTGTCATAGGACTCTTCTCTCACCACGGATGATCTTGTCACCCAATACAATAATGGTCTCACTAACATTCTCAACTCACTCACTCCAGTCAAAGCTCGCTCTGTTTTTTTTCCACTCGCTCTGCCCCCTGGTTCACCCCTGATCTCTGCTCCATGAAGTCCAAAAATTGACAGCTTGAAAGACTGTACAAGAAATCTGGTCTTACCATCTATAAAGACATGTACACCAGCTCAGCTAACTCTTTATAAGGACTCCATTTCTCATGCCAAAGCAAAATACTACTCTGGACTCATCTGCTCCAATGCAGCCAACAGCAAGATACTTTTTTCCTTATTTAATAGCATCACTCAACCCCCCGACTCTCTACCTGCCCATCTGTACATCTATGACACCTGTAATTCTCTTCTTCTGTTTTTCAATGATAAGGTAAACAAAAACCGCCAGCACTTCGGCTCCACCACCTCACCCCTCCCCTCTTCTGATTTTCTTCCACCCTGTCAACCATTCTCCACTTTTAAACTCCCTTGTTCCTCAATAATTTCAGATTTCATCACCAAATCGAAGCCATCTACCTGCCAGCTGGATCCCCTTCCCACTGTTCAAAAACTGCAATTTCTTAAAATTAATGAAAAAATAAATAAAAATACAAATGGCCTCATGTCACAAACATGTTTTATGAGGAATACCTGGATTAGGAAAATATTAGAACTTTTAACTTTAAAGATTTTGAAGAATAACAACACATGGGGTCATTTTTGACCCCACTTATGCATCTAAGGGTTAAGTCCTGCCTCCACTTATCATCCACTCCTCACTGTCCACTGGAATTGTTCCTAGACTCTTTAAATCTGCAGTTGTCAGCCCCATACTGAAAAACCTGGTTTAGAGCCAAATAATTTCAATAACCTTTGCCAAATCTCTCACCTTCCTTTCATTTCCAAAATTTTAGAAAAAACATTGCTTCTCAGCTTCACTCCCATCTCACCCATAATAACCTGTATGAGCAATTCCAGTCTGGTTTCCATCCCCTCCATAGCACTGAAACAGCTCTCATCAAGATCATCAATGACCTCCTTATGGCTGCTGATTGTGGTTTAGTCTCCATCCTCATTCTCCTCGATCTGAGTGCGGCCTTCGATACCATCTCTCACTCCATTCTCCTCAATAGACTTTCTTCTTTAGGTATCACTCATACCCCCCTTCACTGGTTTCAGTCTTACCTCACTGCCCGCACCCAGTTTATCCAGATAAAAACTTTCACTTCTCAGCCCTCCCCCGTCACGTCAGGTGTGCCTCAGGGCTCTGTCCTGGGGCCCCTTCTCTTCATAATATATCTCCTACCACTTGGCAATATTTTCCGCAAATATGGTATTCAGTTTCACTGCTTCGCGGATGACACCCAGCTTTATCTTTCCAGTAAGCCGAACTCTACCCTCCCACCCTCCTCTCTCACCCACTGTCTTTCAGAAATTAAATCCTGGTTCACCTCAAATTTCCTTATACTCAATGACAATAAAACTGAACTCCTTCTTGTTGGCACCAAAGCCTCCCTCTCCAAAGTCTCCAGTTCTTCCCTAACCATTGATAGCTCCACAGTCTCCCCCTCTCCTCAGGTCAAAAGTCTGGGTGTCATCCTCGACAGTTCACTTTCCTTCAACTGGCACATCAATAACTTAACCCGGTCTGCTTATTTACATTTACGCAACATAAATCGCCTCCGCCCTTTTCTCACCCCTCACTCCACTGCCATCCTGGTTCACAGCTTCGTCACCTCCCGTCTTGACTACTGCAACTCACTTCTTTTTGGTGTTCCCCACAAATACCTCCATAAACTTCAACTGGTCCAGAACTCAGCAGCCCACATCATCACCAGAACCCCCTCCTTTCACCACATCACCCCCGTTCTCCAGCAGCTTCACTGGCTCCCGGTCAAATCCAGAACCACTTTCAAAATCCTCCTCCATACCTTTAAAGCTATCCATAACCTTCCCCCCCCCCCTTATTTGTCCAACTTAATCCATATTGCCACCCCCTCCTCACTACCTCAGGTCCTCCTCCTCCCTTCATCTCTCTGTCCCCTCCGCTTGTCTCAGCACCATGGGGAGTAGAGCTTTCAGTCGCTCTGCTCTTTAACTCTTGGAACTCACTCCCACCTGATATCTGCAATACTGACTCTTTACCCCAGTTCAAGTCCAAACTCAAAACCCATCTGTTCAAACTGGCATTTCATTTATAATCTGATCCACTTCCCATCGTGTTTTGTCTTTTGTTATCTATTTTATTGTATTTTATTTATCTGTAAAGTGTCTTTGTGTGTCCTGAAAGGTATGGAGTAAGATCGCTGTCAAAAAGATGTGTCCATGTTATAAGCATTCGTATTTGTAATGATAAACATTTGTGTGTAAATAAAAAAGTTGTACCCAAAATTCTGCTGTCACACACAAGTCTGATAAATTATTAGGGTTAGGATTGGTTTTATGTGAGTATGAATCTAAAAGCTGTGAGTGCAAAGTCTTGTGAATACAACTCTAATTTCTACGACTACGAGTCTTCACTGTGAACACGAATTCAAGTTTGTGGGTACGAGTCGAAAAACTGTTGAAATGACGTCACAGGCAGGTCACAGGGGAAAGCAATCGAACCCCGAAAAATGCGCCGAAGGATAGCTGAAAACATGGACACCATCGGGGAAGCATCATCATCATCATCATCATCATCATCATCATCATCATCATCATCATCACAGGTAAAGTAAATAACACATCCAACATTTATTTATTTTTATATATTTATTTTAAGTTTGGACTATTTACAATACATTGTAAATCAAGAAACATTCATTGTGACGGCTGCCTCCAGTACTTTAAACATCCCAGCTGAAATTGTGGAGTGTCTTTTATCCCTGCAAAGTAAGATCCACGTAGCTGATAAAAAAATAAACAAATGTTGGATGTGTTATTTACTTTACCTGATGATGATGATGATGATGATGATGATGATGATGATGATGATGATGATGATGATGATGATGATGATGATGATGATGATGATGATGATGCTTCCCCGACGGTGTCCATGTTTTCAGCTATCCTTCGGCGCATTTTTCGGGGTTCGATTGCTTTCCCCTGTGACCTGCCTATGACCTGCCTGTGATGTCATTTCAACAGTTTTTCGACTCGTACCCACAAACTTGAATTCGTGTTCACAGTGAAGACTCGTAGTCGTAGAAATTAAAGTTGTATTCACAAGACTTTGCACTCACAGCTTTTAGATTCATACTCACATAAAACCAATCCTAACCCTAATAATTTATCAGGCTCATGTGTGTGACAGCAGAATTTTGGGTACAACTTTTTTATTTACACACAAATGTTTATCATTACAAATACGAATGCTTATAACATGGACACATCTTTTTGACAGCGATCTTACTCCATAGAAAGGCACTTTTAAATAGAATGTATTATAAAAGGCAGTCTCTCACTTCTTACAGTCCAACCTGGCATTCAAATCATCATACGCACTTTTTTGGGTCTTCCCACCTGAACCTTAACCTTATGCTCTGCATCCCTCTGCCCTCCTGTCTTCTGTGTCCCACTTCTTCTTAGCTAATGTCTTTTTTTGTATACAGTTCTGCACATCCTCATTCCACCAGCAAGTCTCCGCATTTTCTTTCCTAGCAGATGACACTCTTTCCCGTCTCCCTGATCACATTAACTGTCATTGTACAGTCACGTGGAAGCACCTCCTGACCACCTAGAATCTGTCTCCACTTCTCTCGGAAACCTCTCTTCCCTTTCCACCTTCCACCAATTCATCCTCTACTTTGCCTTTGTCCTATTCATCTTCCTCACCAGTCATCCTACATAACCACTAAGGGTGCAACGGTACAGGTGGCTAACGGTACGGTCCGTATTGCGGTTTTTGTGTCACGGTTTCGGTATGGATTCGGTACAGTTTCAGACCACCCACTACCCGATCGCAAGATACTGAGTTTGCGGAAAGCGCAACTCGCATGTCGGCGCATAAAAGAGCACGTCCAAATGGAATAAATGTGCATCCGCCTGGTCACATGTGGACATGGACAAACAGCTCTACCTCTCGATTATGCATCACCGTATTACTTGCAGACGTTTTTATTATCTTGAGGTCAGAGGATGTCTGGTCAGCAGTTGTGGTGGATGTGGGAATAGTCACGGCCAGACACGTCAGTCTGTACAGCTGTGGTATGATCTCATCCAGATGTCTGCTGTGGAGGAAACCAAGGAGATCTTTGTCTCTGGTGTCAAGCTGTAAAAGGTTGGATGCGGGAATTTTTTTCCAATATGTCTGAAACTGTTGGTGGTCGAGGAGGGACAGTAACATTAATTGTTCGTGATCTTTAAATGCGCATCCAGCGATTTGTTCTGCAGTATTTTAAAAAGCACATCTGCTGCGCCAAGATGCACAACAGGTAACAACTGGATCCTACGCAGGTAAGATCGTGGGTTTAGGGAGGTGGAAGATTGCATTCTGTTAACACTAGAAAACCCAGAGTTTTCTACTCCTGCTACCATGCCCAGAGGACAGCCAAAAGGCTGCATGGCTTGAAATTAACATGTCAATGGCCCCATTCAATGCAGCCATTACCTGCCAGACGAGGGTGTCAAGCTTACTCCTTAGGGGGAGGGGTATGATTGGGGAGAGTCTGAGCACTCAAGATCCACTGTTTTGTTTCAGCTATCACATATAGGACTCTGTCACAAGTTCTCAGACCTGCTGATTGCATGGCCGCTTTTTTTTTTTCAATCAATATATCTGCTTTCATAACTGTTGATGCACATATCACAAGTGTGCACATACACATAGCTGGTAACCTAACGACCTGACTTAGAAGACATACAATGTAAAAGTTCAATGTAAAAGCAGGGTGGGCGGAAGTGTGAACAATGACTACTAAACTAGGGAACCAAGGTGGATAAATAGCTCACTCATGGCACATAAAGTATTTCATGCTCTGCGTCAGCCAAGAAGCGAAGATGCCGAAACCACTCAACACCCAGCAAGCTTTGGACATGATCCTGAGCCAAGTCAACCCTTGTGATTCAGATGGAGAAGACATAAACCTTCAGCTGAGTTCAGACTCTGAAACTTCTTCTGGTAAGAGTTCCCAAACATCGTATTTTCATTTACTTATTTTACAAGTGTAGTATCTAAAGGGTTTTTTATTAGTATAGTTTTCAACTCAAACAATCTTGCTACTCTTTTAGAAATTACCTCTAATGTGCACTGTTTGTTGTCAGTTACAATGGAATTATCCAATACAGAGGAGGCAGAGTTGAAATGTTTTGGAATTATATAATTCAAATTATATCTTTGTCTAAATTTGTAACCTTGTTTGAGTTTTCATTGCTCTCATCATTTGGATATCTCATGGCTCAAATCTCCAAAAAACATTTACCCTACAGATGAGGAGACTTCTCAGCCCCCAGAAAAGAAAGGTCGACTGGAGACACACACCGGACCAACAGAGAAGGCAAAAGATGGCACAGTGTGGCATGAAGAACAGGTCGGGAGGCCTTTCCATCACGCAGTAATGGAATCATACACTGGAGATGGAGAGCCAACAGTGTTGGTCAGAAGAACGGTGTCCAGTCGCTTACAGAGCTTCCTCTGCTTTATCACTCTTGACATGCTTCGAACTGTTCAGGAGTGGACTGTTCAGCATGGACGGCAGACACAGCATGACAGTTGGTTCATGGCCCTTCCTGAACTCATGGCATTTATTGCAATTCTTCTCTTGCGGGGGGTGATAAAACTTCCATCGCTGCGTGACGTTTGGTCGGCAAAACTTGGACACCCACTGATCAGTGGCATTATGGCCCGTAACCGCTTCCAAGACATAATGCGACACCTACGCTTTGACAACATGGACACGCGCAGTGAGCGAGTTGGGACTGACAGATTTGCTGCAGTCTCCGATGTTTGGGGGTCTTTCGTTGCCAACTGCATCTCATCCTACAATCCAGGCAGGTGCATTACCATTGATGAGCACTTTTCCCAACAAAGACTCGCTGCTGTTTCCTGCAGTACATTGCTACAAAACCCGACAAGTTTGGCATCAAGTTCTGGGTGGCATGTGACTTGAAGTCTAAGTATGTCTGCAATATATTATTCCATACCTTGGCAGGACCCCAATCGTCACACCGGAGAGAGAGACTCTCTGAACATGTGGTGATGAAGCTCATGGAACCATTCATGGACAAAGGAAGAACTGTTACCACAGATAACTTTTTCACATCGTTATCACTTGCGCAGCGACTGCTCAGCCGGAAGACCACCCTCCTTGGCACAGTGAATAAGATTCGACGGGAGCTTCCACCATCAGCCAAACAAACTTTGGACCGCAATGAATACAGTACCCAGGTGTTTTCAACCTCTGGTGCCTCACTGACTGTTTATGCGCCCAAACGCAGGAAGACCGTCTGCATTCTTAGCAGCATGCATGGTGTGGTTGAGACTGGGGATACCCGAAAAAAGAAGCCAAACACTGTCACTGATTACAATGGCATGAAATGTGGTGTGGATGTTATGGACCAGATGGTGCGAGAGTACACTGTGCGCTCTGGAACACGACGATAGCCAGTTGCAGTATTTTATAATATGCTTGACATTGCCGCGCTAAATGCACATGTCCTTTATCAGACATGTACCGGGGTGCAGGAGAGACGGGTGGACTTCCTGGTGGAGCTGGCCAGTGAGCTTGCTCAGTCTCATTTGGGAGCAAAAAATGCGAAAAAGGAAAAACTTCTTCGGCAACAACCTCCCACACCTGACAAAGGAAAAAGGGCAATGTGCCAGGTAAACTGTCGGTGCAGGAACAATCATGCCACTTTGCGCTCTGTAGATTGCTACAAGTACACATGTGGTAAATGCAGAAAGGAGGTGGCGTGGCAGTGCCAAGTATGTGCAGACAATGTAGATGACTGAAGTGCTGTAATGTAGGCAACACTTTCAGGAATTTCTAAGAAACATGTCTTGTTTAAATCTTGTGCATCAACAATAAACCTCAGCAAGAAATGAAAAAAATAAACTCTGTCGACTCTTACTAACTTACTTTCTGTTGTGATTACAAAGTGTGAATATCATTACCCATAGCCTACTCAATTGGCTGTCAGAGATGGCAAAAGTACTTGATTTCAGTACTTGGTAACAGTGCTGATACTGCAATAAAAACTACTCTGGTAAAAGAAAAATTATAAAAGTACTTCATCATGAATGTACCCAAGAAAAAAGTGAAAACAGTCAATAATATTATTTAACCTAAAAATGTAATTCAGTTAGATAGCCTCTTTGGGGTGGCTGTGGCTTTTAAAATACATATTATAGAACATAAATAGTAGCATTTCAATGCAGCTGCATCACTGAATTAGATAATTGGATAGAGACATTATCAGCTGTTTGAGCATACGAAGGTTTGAGCTCTGATTTATGGGGACAAAACCTAACTTTAGAGCAGACTAGGGTAAACAAATTAGGGGAAAAACTGAAAACAAAAACGTGTGTGATTTAAAAAGTAAGTATCTCCTTTTTAAAATTTAAAAAGTATATATACTTGTGTTTCAAAATAGTGAGTAACAGTAAATATTCAGCACAAAGATAAATACTTAGATTTTATAGGTATCTTTACTTTACTGAGAGAAACTGAGTAGAGAGAAACTGGGTAGAGTGAAACTGAGTAAAAGTGCTCTGTACTTGACACCTCTACTGGCTGTGCACAACTTGGCCATCTCATTTACAGAACAATGGTGTCGTTCACACCTGAGTTAAGATGTTAGCTCCAGACTAATCCAGCCACTTGGCTGCTCTCTGGGCATGGAAGGTAGGAAAGCCAAATGGCTGGGCTTTGGGTCTTCTAGTGTTAACTGTTTTCACTCCCTCGCCGGTGTATTCAACAACAAAACCAAAATGATTCCACACCGGTGATTGAAAAATGTTTTTCCCAATTTCTCCGCTACCGCTACTGCCTGCTTGTTTTTTTCTCTTTTTCTAGCAAGACAACAATCTATGAGCTGCAGCCAACCGGCCAAAGTGTGATCGGCTGGTCACTGTGAGTGAGCGGAGGCGAGTGGACATTGACATGCAGTGGCGGCCTGTTGCCTAAAAGGCACGTACTTTCACGTGCAAGTCAAATGCAAAGTTATTGGAACATAAATACCGCGGGACATAAAAGCATATTGTCCCGTGCAGATCGTACGGAACGGTTCGGTATTTTACCGAGTACCTTTGCATCCCTAATAACCACCATCCTATGTTGTCTTGCTACACTCTCAACTACCACTACCGGTTACATCATCTACACAAAACGTAGTCCACCTGAGTGCTGCTACCTTCATTCTTAAAAGTCACCCTACGTTTCTGTCTCATCTGGAAGTATTCACTACAGCCATTTCCATTCTTTTTGCAAATTCTGACCACCATCTGTCCTTCTGCATTCCTATCCTGGAAAACAAACCTGCCCCCACATGCTCATCACCTCTGTTGCCTGCACCAGTTACCACTCTTTCATCTCTGGGAATACCCTCAATCGCTTTATTGACCTTACTCCAGAATGTCTTTCTTCTGCCTCACATTCTGCCTGTGGGGCATTACTACAAAAAACAACAAACATCACACCTCCGGTCTCCAGCTTCAGACTCCTCACTCTAACATCCTCTCACCTCAAGACCATTCCTTATAAAATCTTCCTTAAACTCCTACTCCATTTCTCTTACCATCTACACCATGATAAAATGGTTTGAACCCTGCCCCAAAGCTTCTCGCTTTGCTACCTTTTCACCTGGTCCCAACATTCAAAGTCTCTTTTCTTTACCCTAGTCTCTTGCTTTTGCTTTTTTCTCTCTTCCTACGGACATGCTTTCCACCTCTCCTAGTTCAACTAACAGTAGCCCAATTTCCATAGGTGCCCCGTAAGTCAACAGTGCCATTGATAGTCGTTAACCCAGGCCTCGACCGATCTGGTATGGGGTTCATGGGTCTTGTGATTTGCATGGTTAGTTTGGGATAGGTTTGACATTGGATGCCTTTCCTGACAACCCTGTCCATTTATCCAGGCTTGGGACTGGCTCAAATAACAGCTTATGTATGATCACATGAAAAACTCAGTGTCCCAACTTTTATTTCAAAGGTATAAGGACATCAAGAGTATGAGGACATCATCGGCATCATCATCAGAAATTTCAGAAAACTGTGGTTGGTTCAAAAGCTATGGAGATGGGCACACACACACAGTCGGTGAGGCTGGAAGGTCTAATGTGAAGATGTGTGTGTAAAGTTTAGAAAGAACTCTGCAAAGAATTAACCACCTACCAATCCACATAAAAGTTAAGCTCAAACACCATCTCCCCCTTTTGCTTTTTGCTAAGCTCTGTGGTGAAATAGCAGTGCCAGTACATGATGATAGCAATCAAAGCATTCACATGTCAGTTATTATTCAAAGGGGATTTACAACACAGAATTATCACCAACAAAAGCTGTGACATTTTGTAAAGGGTATGGCCCTTTAACTGAGATTTCATTAGATTGGATTATATGCAGTCTGGCAGGTAACAATCAGTGACATTTCCATGCCCATTTTCTATTATGTTTAGTCACCTGATAGAACAGTTTTTTTTTTTTTTTATATACATTGGTTTAGTATAAATATACCAGTAGTTGTAAAAGCTTTGGCAAATGCTGTTCTACACCCAACAGTTGCAGCAGGTCTTTCTCACAAAAAGGAAATCCAATTTATTTGTGGACATTTTCTCTGAGAGTGGCATATTCACCAAGTTCATTTGCTTATTGGCACAATTATCTAATCAACTAATCATGTCTGTTTAGTGCAGCATATGCAATTTGTGCAGACACAACTACAGGAGGTTCAATTGATGTGTAGATCAAATGTGTGAATGAGGAAAATTTCAGAAGTATAGTGTGATTTTTCATGCTGGTCAGCCAAGTACTGTTTAAACCACAAATCTCTTGGTATTACACGTGCAACAATTGGAAGTTTACAAAAAAATAGATATTATCAATCTATCCCAGTTTTGAAGACCAGTTACAAATGAACAATTAAGGCAGAATGATCCGGGTGAGCTCACGCCGCCACTTTTCAAGATTAAGGTGCACAGCACATCACACTTCAAGACAATTGCTGAAGCACAGTAGCAGATGTTCAATTATGGATCCCTGTCTAACAGGCAAAAGCAGATTTCTGACACAGCTGCAAGTGACATTGGCTCAACAAAAAAAATAGCTTTGAGACATCAATAGATTCAACCTGACCTGTTTTGTGTCAACATTCTAGTCTGATGGCAGTGTCACAGCGGAAAGGTTTCCTTTTGCCCCCTAATACCAATGAGTCACTGATTTGTTGTCTCAGGCTGAGTATTCTTGCTAACAGTGAGCATCCCTTAAGTGGGCAGATTTCATCTGTATTGTCATGGCTACTTACAGAAAATACACTATATCACAAATCAGATGCCACCTCAGATTTATAAAATGAACATGAGTTCACAGCTGAGTTCTACTGCAAAAACGAGAACTGACCCAAGTCTGTTTGAAAAGTCATAAGAGAAATTTTTACTATGAGTCTCCAGGTTGAAATTTCTGCAGAACTTATGATACAATCACATTAAAATGGGCCAACCCTTTAAAAGGAATCGTTGCAACATCTTGTTACACCAGAAAAAAAAAAAATGTAACAACACAAATGTTATGCATTGATTTGACACAGGAGGAGCCAGGCAGGAGAATGAGGTAAAAAAAAAAAGTGTGTGTGCGCGTGGGGGGTGGGGTGTGAGTGAGTGAGTGAGTGAGTGAGTGAGTGAGTGAGTGAGAGAGAGAGACATTAACTGGGTTTTATCTTGGAGAATAGAAAAATGTTTTATTCACCATTTGTTCAAGTGTCATTATTTCAAATCATTTGATACATTGATCATCATTATTCAAATTTAACCTTTCTGTCGTGTTCGGGTCAAATCTGACCGATTTCCTACTTTCATCAGTCATAAATATTGTGTTTTACATTTGATTGTCTCAGGGCCTTATGATATCCTCCACACTAGGCATTTGAACATGTATAACTGCTGATCACCACTTTCTCTGAATTTTGAGTAGTTTATTCAACTTTGTAACACCTGTGGTGTTCCCGGTCAAAAATGACCGCCATAGGAAATTAAAGGGTGACACTGGATTGTGTTCATCCATCAGATTGTACACAACCACAAATACACTACCACACACACACACACCCACCCACACACACACACACCACCCCACCCCACCTGAACCCCTTTCAGACTGAACAAAGGTGTCTCCTCTTCCCACTTCATTCCGGTGCTTATGTGCCCATCCCCCCACATGAAGAACACTTTCCAGACTAAATGTATAACAATAACACTTGTTCCACATTTCAAAGTCAACAATTAGGTGTTTGTTATAAGAATTATCGCTTTCCAAGGCTTATGTGCCCATCCCCCCACGTGAACCGCACTTTCCTATACAAAATGTATCATATCTTCTCAGAGACCCCTATATATAGTTTTTTTTTGTGTGCATTGCCCTCATTTTACTATGAACACATTGACTAGATGCCCAATCAGACGATTTCTTGTCAGAGAGGCTCTGGACCTTTTATTTCAACCTGATGAACAGGGGATTGAAGTTCAACCAGAAATAGAGGAGGATGTCTCAGAAATAGAAGACAACATCGATCCTGATTTTGATCCAGACCATTGTGAGACCAACCAGTCCACAGAAGGTGAGGAAGAGGCTCCAGAGGAAGACACACCTGAGGAAGAGGCACCTGTGATATTCCAGTCCAAGGATGGCAATTTGCTCTGGTATTCATCCACCCAGGAAAGAGGAGGCAGGCAGAGCAGAGAACCCCCCCCCCCCCCCCCCCCCCCCACACACACACACACACACAACACACACACATACACACACATACAACATGTTGATGTTGTGTGAATTTGGTCACTGTTTTGATTTTTTGTTACTTTTTTTTTTTTTACAAAAAATGATAATTTTCGAATACAATTTACTATTTCTGTGTCTATTTAATGTATATTAACTGCAGTTATTCATGTAAACAGGTGGTCTGAGACATTGTTTACAGCTTAAAAAGGAGTTAAATAAAATTTGGTGAAGATCAGTGGTTTTTCTGTCTATGTAGGAGCAGTTAAAACAGGCCGGTCAAATTTGACCGGGAACACTAAAGTAAGGGGGGAGAAACGAACACGACACAAAGGTTAATGGTTGCTGGTCAGTTGGAGCTTGATGAGAACTTATCAAATAATCATACAACTGCAGACATCTGAGAACAGAAGCAAAATAATATGTAAATCAATTCAGCCACATTAAAATAAACCATATGCGTTTATACAGAGCAGGAAGGGACTGAACAGCAGTTTAGAAATACTTCCTCTTAAGAGTGCATAATTAAGAGGCATCCGCGTATGAATTTCACGCTTCAGTGACAGCAGTTGTTTGGGATGTAAAGACGGCAGAGCAGGAAAAAAAAAAAAGTGAGGTCACCTGTGGTTCACGGAAGCAGGGACAGACAGTCTAGCAGAGACGAACCAGATAATGTAGCATGCTCTGGTCACTGCTGTGCAGAGAAAGCTTTATTTGGTAGACATAAAGAGTGGATATACAGGGTAGGGTCGGCGTGTACAACACACTTGCCAGTGGTTCACATAAAAGAAAATGAGCCAACATTTCAATTATTGATAGTCAAGCTTGACATTTATAGTTTGTACTAACCTCCTTTGAATGCCTTGCACATTTATTCGTGACACTGCAAAATTTCTCTTAAGGGCAGCCTCATGGTACAATTTTAAATGGGAATGCATAAAAACAAGCAAATATATATGCAGGTATCTATATTTGTGCAGATTTTTGGAAAATAGTTGTTTTTTTTTTGTTTGTTTTTTTTTAAATGTCTTGCTGCACGAGTGTCAAAGAAATGCCTTTTAGAGAGAGGTCTCTGCTTGCATATTTTGTGCCTTTTACAAACGGGGCAGAAATTAACATGCAATAAACTTTAAAAATAAAAAAATAAAATAAAAAAAAATTGACAACCTATTCCCAAGCCCCATTCTGAAACTGGAAACTCAGGGTTTCTCATCTCAGGAACATTTCTAACATGTACTAGATGTTTTGAGAGTTTCTAGACATCAAGCTGTGAACCTAACCACGGAGGTTTTGATGCTGAAACTCCACCAAGGGGTTTTAGAGCCTGTAGTAAGACCAAGCCACTATTCACAATTTCTAGTGATGTTATGAGTGAAGCGAAGCCCCGAAGCGCGTATCGAGAAATGAGGGGGCGTGTCCGTGAAGCGCGTATCAAGAGTCGCTTCATTTGGGGAGGAGCCAAAAGTGATGACGTCCGAAGCTTCACCGCCTGGCTGTACCACGTGACTGCTTCGTGAAGTGGTTCATTTCTTGGCGCGGGGTTTGACGGCTTTATAAATGCCACAGGCTCCATTCAAAATGTGGATGTTTGTAGGCGAGTTGCGGTCAGGTGAGAGGTTAGACAGAGTTTGGATAGTGGATTTTGGATAGAGTAGGTATAGTGAGTGATAGTTTGTTGAGAGTTTAGTGAGTTTAGCTGTGTGTTGGTGATAGAAGGGATAGGAAAGGAGATTAAGGAGAGTGAGGAGAGGATAGTGGGAGGATGGAGCCAGCTCCGAAGAGGAGGATTTCCCCTATGTGGGACCATTATGATGTGATTGGACCACATAAGGTAAGCTGTACATACCATTATTTTAGATGCATTAGGTTTGCTTGTGAATAACTGTATCTTCACTGTCTCCCTGTGCTGAAAGGTGAGGTGTGTTTATTGCTCCAAGGAGTTGGGGTATAATAATAACACCTCATCTATGATAAGGCATTACCGTGCCTTCCATGAGGATAGGGAGGAAACTGGAGCTTCAACCAGTCGAGGTAAGGTCATTTCAATAGTACAAATTCACCATCACAATTATTTTCATGCAGGCATTTGTTCATTGTGCAAATGAAGATAGGTAACAGATTTATTCTCTTTTAATCAGCCACCAGAAAACAAGAGCTGGATGAAACCCTCAACTCCATGATAGTGAAGGATACCCAGCCCTTTAGTATTGTGGATGACAGTGGATTCAGGGCATTCGTGTCCAAACTGGATCCCGGTTATGTCCTCCCTACAAGGCAGGTATGTGTGGGTACCCACATGAAACAAATGTGTGGAATTGTCTTTGCATGTCTCAAAATCCAGCACAGTTTATTATTTCCTTTAGGCTCTGAAGGCCATGGTTGAGGCCAAGTATGAGTCTGCTAAGGAGAAGGCCAAGGCTAAAGTGGAGAAGGTGGCTGCTGTCAGCCTGACAGCTGACATGTGGACATCCATCAAAAATGGATGCCTACCTGGCAGTCACCTGCCAATTTGTGGACGAAGACACCAGGCTGGATTCGGTGCTATTGGGAGTGAAGGCATTTCCCCAGTCACACACAGCTGATAATCTAGCTCGTGTGAAAGCCTCTGTAATGGAGGAATGGGGAATCACCAATAAAGTGACATGTGTCGTCACTGATGGTGCTGCCAATATGGTTGCTTGTGTGAGGGACCTGAAGCTCAAGCACCATATATGCATTGCTCATACACTGAACCTGGTTGTAAAGAAGGCACTAGATCAAAACCCTATGGTGGCTGGCATGGGCAAAGGCAAGGAAGGTTGTTGGCTTCTTCAGAAGCAGCACCTCTGCGAAGGTATGCTCTTTCCTTTTATTCCAATATATAATGAAGCTCATAGTTTGTCTGTATTGCTACTGCAGTGATTTGACGGCTTACTCACCTTTGTCTTTTAAGGAGAAGCTTACACAGGTGCAAGCATCACTGGGGATGCCAAATATGAAACTTGTGCAAGAAGTGGAAACTAGATGGAACAGCACATATTTGATGCTGCAGCGTCTGGTTGAGCTGAGGGAGCCAGTAGGAGCAGCATTGGCAGGCCTGCACCATGACGTCCCCTTCCTAACACCTGAGGAATTTCACATTGTTGGAGGGTGCCTGTCGATGCTGTCTCCATTTTATGATGCCACTGTGGAGCTCTCCTCTGAGGAAAAGGTGTCTGCATCCAAAGTGGTACCTCTCATGTCAATGCTTGAACGCAGTACACAAGATGAGATGAGCAAGTCAGCACCACCACCACCACCAGCAGCATTTGAAATAGGGGACCAGCTTATCAGGCATCTCAGGGAGAGGCTACACACATTGCAGTCAATGAGCATCATGTCTCTTGCTACACTCCTGGACCCCAGATATAAGGTCATTGGGTTCTTCAGCCCAATGAAAGCGGGCGAAGCTGTGAGGCGCCTGACGTCCGAGTGTGCCAGTGTCATGAGATCAACACACGGCAGAGAGGAAACTCCTCAGGCTTCCACCTCTCATGATGTCACTGGAGGTAGTCTATGATTTTGAGTTTTGTGATCAATTGTTCCTATTAGAACACTTACTAACATGATCTGTGGTTTCCCCTTAGGTAACAGACTCTGGCATCGTTTGGACGCCAGTGTCATGGAGGCAAGGAGGACTCAAAACGTCACTGCCGATGCCACTGTGGAGGTCCAGCGCTACCTTGCCGAGCCAAATATAAACCGGCAGGAGAACCCACTGACATACTGGGAGACACACAAATTACTGTACCCCCATTTATACACGATTGCACAGAAATTCTTGTGCACCCCAGCATCCTCTGTGCCGTGTGAAAGGGTGTTCTCCAAGGCTGGAGAGGTTGTGTCAAAGAAAAGGAAACGGTTAAATCCAAAAACTGTGGAGACCTTACTGTTTTTGAATAAAAATGCATGAATTCACCCATTTCATGGTCATCATTTGCCAAGTTGCACAAGCATATTCAGTGTGCCACCTCTAGTTCCACAAGCACTTTCACTGTTCTCTGCCCCACTAAGCTCAGGTCATTGTCATAAAATGGCAAAAAGAAATTGCACAACATGCTGTGTCATATGATACTACTTTGGGAAACATTACAAAGAGATCACATTCAAACAATATTTTATTGTGCACTTGATCATTTATGTAGACCAATTATTTGGTCATACACATTTTGTTCTTCACAGTCATTCGTAAGGCCCATAACTGGTACATATATTCAATGCATCACATCTTCAGATTCAGCTGGCTGTGATTATAAACCTGCCCAGTAGGTGGTGTCATGTGCATATGAAGCAGCAAGAAATGTACCATTTCTCAACCATCTGGCCAATGTGTGACACTGCTTCACGGGGCTTCATCTCACCATCACTAACAATTTCTGCCCTGGCACCAGATTTGGATTTAGATTTTGCCATCCAACAAAATTTTTTTTTTTTTTTTTTTTTTTTCCCTTTTTGGCTTTCACAAATAGAAAAATGCAAGGTGCACAGCAATGGGTATCAAGACGTGTCGGCCTAGAAGCTACTTCAGATAAAGACACACTAATTCTAAATTCACTGCAGCTGTGCTAATCAGCCTCACCTGGCACTGCTTCCAGAACCACTGAGCAGAACTACAGCTGAGCAGAAACCACAACTAAAAGCAAAAGTGGATATCAAATGAAAACAAAATTAAAGGTTAAAACTTTATGTAGAAAATATTGGGTTAGAATCTGGATGTCCTCTGCCACCACAAGCACTAATGGCTTTTTTACATGTTGAAATGGGTAAACGTTCATTTCATGACAGTTTGAAGAAGTGCGATGAGTTTCTACTCTCATAACAAGACATTTTCATGTGCATGTACATGTGAAAAAAATAGAAAATATCCCAGGGCACAAATGTTTTGTGACAGTTTTACAAACTGGTGTGAGACTGTGTTATGATATAACTGTAGTACTGAGACTTAGAATTTTCATAGACATATGTAAAAATGATATCCTTATTTTGAATAAAGCAGTTGAGATAGAGATAGGTTTACCACTGAGTTGCATCACTTCTTTATTTGCAGTAAACAGTATTTTTAATACAAAAATGCTTATCAGTTCTTGCTTGATCTAGTGATTCAGCTGCCCAATATTTTGTCATAAATTTTGTTTCAGCAGGTGACATGTCTGGAATGCAGTCAGTTTAGCATCTGGGTCAATCCAAGCTGATGCAGGGGAAGAACACTCAATTTAGTGACTTTTAAATTCGTTTTAGACTACTCAACCGTAGTCTGTTCAGAACAAGGAGCTGATAAGGACATGAATGTGAATAGGAGAGGGAAATTAAAGCATCCTGTCAAGGCATTTAGCCCAATGCATTTCAATGATCCGATATTTATAATGTGCAATTATATTAAGATGAATATTCCTCTGATTTCTCCTGTGGGTAAAAAGATTTTTTTTTTAAATCAGACCACAGGACAGTTTTCCATTTAGCTTCAGTCTGCCTTAAAAGAAACAATGTTTTCTTACCATCAGCCACTCACATACAGAGAGTCTTTATCTCATACAGAGATTTCTGTCTATTTTGAGTCACTTAGAAATACCGTATAGATGGTCAGCTTTCTTGAAATCGCTAATTATTCTATGATAAAATTCTGTTCAGAAAAGTCTCACCGTTGGACTATTTGCCCACATTGGCTCATTTTTACATGATGGTAAATCTCTCCTAAACTCCACTGTAGAAAAATTCCTCTCTGGCAGGACTTAAACCAGATTGTGGAGAAAATCAGCCGACAGAAGAACTTGAGCCCGATTATAACGGATCGTTCAACGACCCAGTTTTACCCCAATTCTGAATTCATCCAAAATCTGTAAAGGACCTAAAACTTCCTACGTCAGAGACTAGGAGGTTGTTACAGGGGAGGAGAGGTCCAGAATCGTCATGGGGGACATGCCAACAGCAAATCAGTTTTCATGTGCATATACTGATTTATATACATTTTCACACACTTACACTTGTGCATAGAAATCTTGGGAACCTTGGCTGTCTGATATCAGAATATCAGTAATAGATCCTTTGGGCCCTGTGAGTTGTAGGGTGGCATCTTAAGGGATTGGTCTTACTTCTGTAGGATCCCTCTTCGGGTTTTATTCTATTAATTGAAGCCTCTGCAGTTGTGAAACCTTTCACCCCGTACCAACCGGACCCGAGCACCGTAAGCCATAAAACTCAAGAATGCACGTTGCCATGGTAACTCTCTCCCAGGACCACATCTGGAAACCATAAAACCAACATTACCATGGTAACTAATCCAAGAATCACTTAAAATGAAGATATATCTCTTGAGATGACAAGTCGGAATGCGAAAGCACCAGCACAAAAGAGTCATAAAACTCTGAGTACTGCAGGAGGAGGGCACCCCGGAAACCCCCATCTCTCGTCTTCTGAACAGACGATAAAAAGTTTATATAAACAATTTTCTTAACGGACAAAACTACTATGATTTCCGTAAAACTGTCATAACTGAGGAGAATATAACATTCAAGAACACCTGAAAAGAAAGACTGTCAGTTAAGCCGTGAAATTATTTTGTATTTAGATCCATGTCACCACAAGCTTTCTGTTTTCCAAAGGACAATTTTCTGAATGAAAGGTTAAAGTGTTATCTTGCGACATGACTGTGATATTTGCGTTTGTGATGTTTGGTAACACCCCGATAATTAAGTCAACTGTTTGAATGTGTTAAACTTTGTGGACTACAAAAAGATCAAAAACTTCATCTCCCAGAATGCAATGCTCCGGATTTTCTGCGGGAAAATCCCTGTCTCTGGTTGGACGAAGCATCGACCAAACCCTCTTATTTTGCATAAACGCTCATGAATAATCATGGATATATAAAGAAGATGAGCCTTTTGTCCTCTCTCTTCTTGCTCTTACTCTTACTACTCCCTTGCACTCTTGCCTTCTTAAATTTCTTCTCCTTTCTTTTGAAACTTTCATTTTTATTTTCTTTGAAACTTTGGTGGCGCGGATAAAGACTCTGAAATCCTTTTTGGTTGCTTAATCTTATTTTTCTTAAGTTGTTTATTTTGCTTTTGCACATTTTTGTCCTCAAATTTTTACAGAAGCTTGGCACGAGCCACATCGACTTTTGATAGAACAATCACGAATCTCAACTAACGAAGTTAGTTGTAAGTTTGATAGTTTTTTTGTAAGTTTTACCTGCTGCTGCAGTGTTCAAACGCTCGACGTTTGACACCCGAAAGCCCACGCATAGAACTTTTGCCAAATCCCCAGAGTTTTTGCATTAGTTTAACAAATTTTGATTTTTGTTGCCCGTCTTTCCTTTTTGGGGCGCACGTCAACTTTTAACGTGCAATCGAACTTTTCACCGCTGATCCCTGCCGACCAGAGTCACCAACCGGGACACCAGTCGTCTCAGCCTGCAGGTCGGATTCTGAGAATCGACCCACGAAAGAAAGCGGTACGACCCGCCGAGTCACGCGCTACGTCCGGAGACTTCCAGAGAGACATCGGCTGAACACGATTCCCGGAGAAAGCCACTGCGAACTGTGCCAAACCGATGCGCCGACGACAGTACTTCCTGCTCTCGGGTGGAGGCAGTCGCATTTCTGTGAGCTCCCATCTATCTGTCCCTGCTGCTTCTCTTTTGTCTTGTCTGAGCTTTTTTTTTTTTTTTGGAGCCTCACTCGGCATAATATTCAAATCTCTAATTATGGATCTGATCAGCTGGTTTCTCAATGCAATTAATCAATTTTTCTCGAAGAGAAAACAGGACACAGGAGAGTCCTCCGGTCCCGATGGAATACTGGCTGGATACATCAAAGATTTTGGATGGAATCTGGGATGTCTGCCCCCCTTGTTCATTGTGGACACCAAAGTGTACCTATTGGGATTTATGATCACAGGATTTCTGCTGTTTGGAGTTGGCGGATACCTGCTGTATCGGAAAATTTACACGGCAGCTGCTATCCTGGACACCGCCAACCTGCCTGCTGTGTGTGTTGGAATGAGTCGCGCTGTGATCACTCAGACTGCTTCTCTTGGTGAGCTGAACCGGAAACTGGACGTGATTCTAGTGACGGTTTTGAACTCTGGCGAAATGGATTCGATCCTGGAGAAGTTCAAGCGCCGCTCAGGGAGAATTGACCTGTAATTCGGACAATTGGAGTTATTCCCGCCGAGATGGACCAGCAAAAACTCTGAAGGCAGACAGAATTCATGTCAGCCTGACCGAAAACATTCTTCTCTTATCTGAATCCGGCTCCCCTGAAACGAAGCTCGCCTCAAGGCCGGCCTTCGACCTAATCTCTCCAGAATATTATGACTTTTCGACGCTCCTTCCCGACCCCTCCCCTTTCCAAACAACACCTGTGGCTCCAGACCAGGAGTCACTGGCTTACGCACACACATACACATGTACACACACACACTTCCCTCCCCCTGCCCAACTGCCTCCGCTGGCTCCTGGATGTTTTTACCCCCCCACGCTTGACGGACTGGGCACTGAGCGCACAGACTGTTTAGCTGGACACTCCCCCTCCCCCCCCTCTTTCCTGACCCATATGATGTCTTCGTAATAAGTTTGTTATGCTTGTGCTGAGGTTTTTTTTTTTTGTGAATCCCACAACATGTGCCTCTGATCAAGGACATGTGGTGTGAGACACCTCTTTTTTATCCTCTCCCCCCCCATCCCCTATGTGATCATATTTTCTTCTGCTAAAAGTGCCCTGGCCGGAGGGTGGTGTACTTGGGCATGTGCTTAAGTGTACTACTCTCTGACACGGTAGAAGCGCTCTTATAGCGCTGACCCAAGCACCGTTGACTCCTGTCCATATGTTGTTGTTGTTGTTTCTGTATGTTTCTCTTGGACGGTGTACTGGGAAGACAAATTTCACTGTGTTGGGACGCTGGCTCAGTGACAATAATAAATCTGATTCTGATTCTGATTCTGATTCTGACAGTAAGCCGCCAGACTCGCCCAGGGTAAGGCTGACAGAGAATAAGATTTGGTGTCTCCCAGTGTTGACGGTTCCGACCGGTCCGTGCGTCACGGACCACGTCCGGACCACACTTCCCCATCGTTCGGCAGCTAATTAGTTCGAGAATTGCCCCTCTTTATTAATTTGTTCACTTTGACAACAGATTAGCTGTTAGCAACCCGTGCGTACCCGCCATCTTTCTTATTATGATTCTTTTCCTTCCTTCCTCTCTATCGTCACTTCTGTCATGCGCTATAGCCAAATATGAAGAATTGCGATGTTGATGTGCCTGTTATATATATATGAATGTCTTATATGTTTTGTGTTCTTGTCTGTGTCTAAATAAATGTTGTACAACGTATTAGCGACTCTGATGATTGATTTTCCACGGCCAATCCAACTCGTCAAGAACCCACTACAAATTGTGACTCATTTGTTCTTTAAGTTTTCCGTCTTTTTACCAAAAGCCGGTGGCACCCCAAGGATTATTAAAATATTAATAAAGTCACACGAGTCCCCCTACACTTCGCACAGATATTATCATACTGGTATCTGGGGAATTCAGAGGCTGGTGAACACCTGCATTTTTTTTTTTTTTTTGGTTTGTTTGTTTTCTTTGGCTCTTTTCTTCGAGTCCTGCCGGGAGACACTGCTACTGCAAGACAGGGCTGTTGCCATGTCTGCAAATTAGATGTTCAGGCAGATGGCAAGTGTTGAAGAACATGGATGCCAGGATGCAGATTTTCCCAGAAAAGCCTTGTGTTCAAACATGATGAGCATATAAACAAAGAAACAACAACAAAAAAAGGAATATTTACAAGACTTTTGCTGTAAGGAAGCTGGGACAGTCTCGAGCAGACCTCTGTGACCCTGAATAGGAAGTACCAGAGATGCTGGATGGATTTACAAACCTTGGATGATGTTTTAAGAAACACTGTTTTACCACATATTCCCAGAGGATTAGTATAATAAAGAAACGCGACATAGCGCCTTTCAGTTCCAGTGAGGGCCCTGGGGCCTGTTTTTAAAAAAAATAAAAGGTTCTGTGAGCTGACTTAATGAAAAAAAAAAAAAAACTCAGAATTGACAAACCCTGAGAAGAGAAACTCTGAGTTTCCAGTTTCTGTCAACCTCTCCCACGTCAACATGTTGACAGGGGAGAAATTGCAGTGTAAGTGAATGTGCAATTTTAATAGTTAATGATTGTTATAATATGGCATGAGTGACAAATGGCTGAATGTAGGCGTTGTATACCTAAAACTGACTTTTCATGCACATTGAATTCTGCTGGTGGGGGGAAAAAAAACAAACAAACACAGAAGCAGTTTTAGATTAAATATGAAATAGTAAGCTGCGATGGACTGGCGACCTGTCCAGGGTGAACCCCTGCCTTTCACCCGAAGAGAGCTGGGATAGACTCCAGCAGATTCCTGTGACCTTGCATAAGATTAATTGGCATAGATGATGGACGGATGGATGAAATAGTAAATTGAATGTAAAATGCTTTGTTGTCACTCACCTTAATAACATTTCACTCTAGGAAAGTAAGTAAATGTAAATCACTGGATTTCTAAATCATGTAGGCTGTATACCATCATGTGAAATTCTTCCTTGATGGTTCTTATGGGTTTGTAGTTTGGATATAGTTACAAAAAAGTGAAGAGATTACCTTCATGCTACCGCCAGTTTTTTTCACAGGTCCGCATATCAGTCCCTTTTTAATAGGCTACGTTCACCATCCCCGTCATCACGAGGAAAACTCACATTAGTAAGTAAATAAATGGCTAAAACATTTTAAAATGAAGATATAAATAAAACTGTGGTTATGTAACTGCAGAAAATAACTGCGACATTCCAAACAATATTCGCAGGCTCAATATATTTTCCCAACACAAATGTGGCTTTATTCTAACCAGTGTAGCTTTTCAGTTCATAATAGGACATATCGATCACACGTCTCCAAAATGGTCATTATAAGATTGATTTGCCTGATAAAATGAAACCTGATTCAGCTTTATGAAGGGCAGGAGACAGGGAGGATGTGGATCATAACCCGGTCTCTACTGTACTATGCTTACAGAGTCAGTCACATTGGTAACAGACTCTGAGCATAAGTTACCTCAGTTTCTGAGACGGGATTGACTTAACCCTTTTTTTCAGGTTTAAGTTACCTTGATTTGTGAAATGGAAAACTCAGTTTCCCTGGGTCAACATAACTCAATTCCATGTATGTCCAGATTCAGGAAATATTTTAAAAAGACATTAACTGTATGTCTGCTTTTTATAAGTTATTTCAGTTCCATTAGATTTTCACTGATCACTTTTAATTTGAAGATGTGAATTTCTTGTGGGTGATATCTGGTTTTACTTCCTTTGGGGTTTGTTTTGTTTTAATTGCCCCCACCTGTATCTTGTTAACCCCTGAAGTGTGTGTGCATCTGTTTGTGTGTTTGTCTGTTTCATGCTAGTCTTTGTTCCCCATGGTCTGTTCTCCAAATGGGTGTACCATTAAGCATGTACAGTAAATCCAGGGGAGAGCCAGCACTTGGAGAGAAACGGCTACAGAAATAGGAAAGCTGGGAAAAGAGGTAATTTGAACTACGGCGGTGATGAGCAACCGGGTTAGTAAGGCTCAGCTTTCCAGTTAACATGCTGTGTGAGCTCACATGAAAAGGGAAGCGGCACAAGTCATTTGACACTTCCTCTGCAGAAAATTCACAGATCTCCAGATCAGTGGTCTTCATAAGAAGAGCATTTTGTGGGAAGGGAAAAGTGTAAATAATATGAAAATTATAGGAAAAAAAACAACAATAACATAACAATGCTGGTGGAATTCAAACAGGAGATTAGAAGCAGAAAATGATTAGTAGCAAAAGAAAAGTTTTTATATTCAGCTTAATGTAAAACATAAATCCATCTCCCACTGTGTTCGTAGTCGGGTCAGGGGGGCAGCAGCCCAAGCAGAGAGGCCCAGACCCCCCTCCACCAGCTGCCTCCACCAGCTCCACTGAGAGAACACTGAGGCGCTCCCAGGTCAGCCGAGAGATATAATTCCAATTCCTCCCTTAACCCTCAATCTCAACCCTCACTCTGAACCCTCAATTTTTGGCCCTCAATCTTAGTCCTCGAAAGTAAGTGTAAGGGCTGTCTTGTGAATTAGAAATGGGACACCCCTTGAGTGTAGTTTCATCTTCAGACTGTGGGGGGGCCTTACTCCAACACTACGTCCAGTCTGTCAACTTGATATGATGACGATGAATTGAAGAAGAAGTAGAAGAAGAATAAAAGGAGGGAAAAGAAAAACAAGAAGACACCACAACATTTTAGCGACAATGCCGTCCGCGTCATTGATTTCCTTCGTGTGGGCTTTGGGCATCTTAATGAGATTGACTACAGCCAAATGGAAAAATGAATGAAGGAGAAGGTTCTTCTGATGCGTGGTAACGCTCATGGATCAGGTACAGGTCTGTAAACTCAATACAGATTTAACACTATACACAGTAAGAACAAAAAAAAAATAAACTAAAGCAAATAAATCATGTTACTCATGAAGGATCACAATTAGAGGGACTGTAGATAATATGAGATAAGCATTGAAGTGCTTAATTGCTGATGTATTAGATAAATATTTTCTTATATGTGATCTCTCCAGAGGGGTCATCCAATGGTGTACTGCAAGCTGAACCAGGACGGGCCAGTACTGCCACTGTGGTTTAACGTAAAGGCTGAACTGAAGCAGGACTTCCGTCTGAGCAGAAGAGCCATGCAGGGTCTACAAAGGCTCCTGCAGAGGGAACAGAACCATGGCTGGGGCTCTCAACTAGAGGTTCAAGGTTCAACTTTATTAGTCTCTCGTGGGAGGAAATTTGTCTTGGAGTCACAGATCAGAGCTGCACACAGAATTCACAGAGAGAGAGAGAGACACAAACACAGAAAATTACAAATAAACATCACATATACTCCATAGTGCATTCACTTCCTTTGAAAGGAGCATCTAGTCACCATTGAGAAGCTTAATCGAACGAGAGTTTATACCAATTATATATCTGCGGTGGGGCTCTGTATCTCCTACTAGTTCGCATCAACACACAGTCAAAATTGAGAACCTGTGAAGGGTTGGAGACAATGTTCCCAGCCTGTCTAATTACTGCTTGTTCAAAAATGGCTTTAGAGGTGATCGGGGGGCCCGGACATGCCCTTGATCTTCCCAGCCATTATTGCAAGCCTTTCGATCTGAGACTTATATCTGACAGTCAGGTTACCAAACCAGCTGGCGATGCCACATCTTAGTATCAATGCTCGCCCTGTAGAAAATCAGCATTATATTCACACCAGTGTTTCCGCTAGAAAAAATTGGCACCGGACAATGTGACCGGCAGGTTTTCAATTTACCGGACAAATGTTTGAAATTCCGGTCACATAGGCTATATGAATTTACTGAGGTTAAAAATAAATCATATGCAGTAGTACGATATCAATGCAAGTCATTTAATAGTGTTTTTATTGAAAAACAGGCTATTTCAAATAAAATAAGTCCCGTCAATTGACTCACGAGCGTAACTTAAAAAAATAAATTAATAAATATTGCAGAAGCTTGCGCTCTTCTGACTCCGCTGCGCTGTTTTAATGCGGTTCTGCAGAGAGAAACCTCTCTCTGCTGGCACACTGGAGACAGGGATCAGCAGGCTATCTGGGCCAGTTGAGCCCACTCGGGGTAGATTTCACTGAAATCCCCGATGAGAACTTCACAGGCCGTTGAGAAGTTCAAGCCTCCATAACCGCGGAGCGCTGTCATTACGGAGATGCGTCTCTGCGCGCACCTGTGGCATCAATGAGTGGAGCTGTGGCTGGAGCTGACTCGTCCTCACACACTACTCATTTGTAAAAAAAAGTATATGTTTTTTAATAAAATCCATCCATCCATCCATCCATCCATCCATCCATTAGCTTCCGCTTATCCGAAGTCGGGTCGCGGGGCTAGCGGCTTCAGCAGAGACCTCCCTCCCCCCGGCCGCTTCCACCAGCTCCTCTGGGAGAATCCCGAGGCGTTTTTCATAAAATTATGTGGAAATTACCCATTTTATTACAACTGAAATTGTGCTTGGGAGGAGTATTTTCACCGGACATTTTGACCGGAGAGATTATAAAATCCCGGACTTCCGCATATTTTACCGGACAAAGTCCGGCAATTACCGGACAACGGAAACCCTGATTCACACTGACTCCAAACAGCCTCCTGATATATGTTTATTGGTTTGTTCACAGCCTGACTAATCAGGTTGTTTCCAGCGTCTTCTGTGTGCCAAAGACAACTGTAGACCATGTCATACACAGAGTTGCACAGCTGATCTGGCTTAACCTGAAGTTAGCCATCCACTTCTCAGAACCAGAAGACCTCAGTGAAGTTGGAGAATGATTTTGGCAGCTTTCAGGAACCCCTATCTTGGACTGTGTCGTTGGTGCAATAGATGGCTGCCATTTTCGCATCAAACCTCCCTCTCAGCACAGACGTGACTACTTGAATTACAAAGGGTTCTTCTCTAATATGCTGGCCATTTGTGATTCCAGAAGAAAGTTTCTGGACGGGGTTAGTACACGACACACGCATCATGAAGAACAGCACATTTTATTGGTCCCAACAGTATCCCCCGACCCCCCCCCCCCCCCCCCCCCCCCCCCCCCCCTTACATTATTCAGCGGATTATTAAGAGAGCTTTTGCCCCGTATGAGAGCTTTTGGTATGTTGAAGACAAGATGGAGGTCAACACTCTTCAGAGCTCTGGAGGTTAGGCCAACATTTTCAGCAGTAGTCATCACTACCTGTGCCTTTTTGCATAATGTCTGTTTAGATAATGGTGACGTGCTGGAGCCAGACAATGATGTTACACAAGACATTTTGACCCCCAACTACACGGTGAAGCTCAAGTGGCAAATGAAACATCTGGTCATGCCAAAAGGGACCAACTGGCTGCCTTAATTTCTGGCCAAGACCAACAGGGTTAAAACAATACGGTCTGTAAAGTATAGAAAATTCTGAGCATGTATATACCTTTCAAAAAGTGGATTTTATACACATTTGTTAAATAAATACTTTTCATTACTTTGCTACTTTACTTAGAACGTACAACAAACATTTCAAAACAGTTAAAAATGTTATAAAAAAAAAAGTTAAAATATTAAATGAGGTAATAAAAAGAAGTGCAAAAAAACATGGCAAATGGCACATGGTTGATAAAACATCACTGCATTTCCTTCATGATTACAAGAATATCCAATCAACCATGCGCTCAGTCTTCACTTCACTCTCCTCATGGCGCCTCTGCTCCCTCTCACCCTCCTTCTTCAAAAAATCAACAAGTACATTTGCTTTCCTTTTTTTTTTGAGGGGAAGGTGTTGGGGGACTTGCAGCTGCTGTTGATGACGCCGCAGTTGCAGAGGTTTTAGTGCCAGAAGTTGATTGAACATCAACAGTTTACTGAGAAAAACACAGAGCTGTGTGACATAACCATGAGTCTCATCCTGAAGAAGAATACTAGGCTTGGGCCGCCCCGGTAGCACGGTGGTTAGGGCAGGCGGCCCATATACAGACGGCTACAGTCCTCATGCGGCTGGTCGTTAGTTTGACTCTTGGCTTGTCGACCCTTTGCTGCGTGTCTTCCTCATTCTCTCTGCCCCCCTTCCTGTCTCTCTCCACTATAAATAAAGGTCACTAGTGCCAAAAAAAAAAGAATAGCGAGGATTACAATAGTGTCCTGGCAGCTTAGGCTGGCCGGACCCTTATGAACTGTTTAAAAATATTCAAATTTGTTAAGATGCACATGTAAGTGTTACAACAAACAGATGTGATTGTTGCCACTCTTATAAACTTACCAAAAGAAGAGTTGTGGGCTCCTCTTCCGGAGAGAAGGATGCCACTAGCAGAGGAGGGTCAATGGAAGGCCGGCCACCCAGAACCTCGTGCATATCCAGGTAGTATTGCCAGCTAGCTGCCATCTCCTCCCCACCATCAGTCCCAGACCCCATCTTTGGAGTCTTCAGTTCCTGCAACACACACACACAAAGGGTACAAAATGGGAAATGAGAAAAAGGAGATGAGAGAATATTTAAAAAAAAAAAAGGAAAACAGTAAAAGAAAAGAGTGTAAGGAGAAGAGATGATTACAGAAAAGGATAGGGAGGAAGAAGAAGAGAAGAAATTGTGAGAAAAAAAGGGTAGGGAAAGGACAGAAAACATCGTCAATGAGGTGAGGAGGAAAGAGGACATTTGAAATATTCAAATTTTGTTACGAAAAAAATAGGAGATAGTAAATATTAAAATGTTGGAGAAAAGAGGCCGTGAAAAAGAAAACCGCAACAGAGAGGTGCCAAGGTAAACAAATGAAGGAGAATGAGGAAACATACAAACATGGAAAAATAGATGGAATAAGGGATTTTCTCACCTTGTACCTCATCTTTAAATTTTCCCATTTTTTGGCAGCCTGTTGGGGCTCAACAACCCCCACCAGACCAGTTTCTTGCATGAATTGTCTGTGTAATAACAAATAAGTTTAAGCTTAAGACACATAAGTGAAAGAGTTGAGAATTCATACTCACTGCAAGAGCTTTTTCTGAGTCTGCTTGCTCTTCTGAAAAGTTTTGTTGTTGTTGGCCCTGAAATGTATCAGGGCCCGCGTTGTCTCTGTATTCCCTGAAGTGACACAGGGATAACATTGAAAAGAGTGCCGTGTATTTTCTAAATAATATTAGAAAATTCTAATACTGGAGAAACTGGAGAAAATACTAATAACACAATAAAGGATACATTATTCAGTCCTCCGACGCTACAAAACAAGGTATACAAGTAATGTGAAGCCGGCAACAACTATATTAATAATCCATAAAAAGTCTCAAACAAAGACAATAAGATGGTTTCGTAACATTTATATCTTTATTAACTACGAAAATACTTAAATTTGTAGTTTGCTTTTTTCGTCGCCATCCTTTTCAAAGCTGTCTTGGTTAAATTACCCGGTGCCTTCTGGGTAGCCCTTACTCCCAAGGGTGGTGGTGGAGAATCTTCAAACTTGTCCCTCAACTTGACGTTCTTAGAATCGGGACAACACTTGCACTTAGTGGGAGTGCGCATTTTTGAGATTGAGGGTTAAAGGTGGAGGTAGGTGTTCTTTTTTTGCAGCACTTTTTACTATATTGCCTGAAAACCTTTTCACATTCCCATTGCACCCAATGAAATAAAATGTTTGCAAAAAAAACGAAACGTTTTGGTCCGTTCTAGAGGGTATAATCAGAGAAAAACTCTGACCAATCAAAATAGTGATCATCACTTATTTTGATTGGCTGCCTAATACGTGCATCAAATATCAATGCACTCCCACCCCTCCCTCCCTCCCTCCCTGTGGTTCATGTAGTCGTGAGTCGTATGAAGGCGTGGTTTCGAGGGGTGGGCTGAAGAGGAGGAGGCGGAGCCTTTGGGAGGAGGGAGGGAGTGTATATTTTCAAAATCTCACTTGAGTTGGATTGCTGGAACCGTTTTTTCAAAGAACACCTACCCCACCTGTTAAGGGAGGAATTGGAATTCACCAATAGTTTCTCCAGTGTGTCCTGGGTCTGACTCATGGTCTTCTCCCAGTTGGACGTGCCCAAACACCTGTCCGGGGAAGTGTCCAGGGGGTATCCTAACCAGATGCCACCTCAACTGGCTCCTCTCGATGTGAAGGAGCAGCGGCTCTACCTTGAGTCTCCCCTGAACTTCTCACCCTATCTCTAAGGGAGAGTCCAGCCACTCCTGCAGAGAAAACCCATTTCAGCTGCTTGTATCTGCAATCACAATCTTCCGGTCACTACCCATCAGTTGGTGACTATAGGTGAGGGTTGGAGCAAAGATCGACTGGTAAATAGAGAGCCCAACCTTTTGGCTTACCTCTTTCTTCACCACAACAGACCGGTACAGAGTCCGTACCCAGCGTTGTACCTAAACACGTTAATTGAACGAAAGTTCACAAACTAGTTCAAATTTTTCACGAACATGAACTGAGCGCGTTCACTTTCTCCTTCACCAGTGTGGGGTGTGAACGAGTTCATTTGGGCAGTTGTGAACGACGCTCTTTCAAAGTTCACACATGGTCAAAACCGTTCCAGGTTTCCAGCGAACCCCATTTAAAATACACCACAAACGAGCCTGATATGTATCTGAGGAAATCAATCAAACATGGCAACACGGGCTGTTGCTTCTGTCACGCTAACAACTGCGTCATCATACTTTAAAAACAATGATGAAGGAAGATGAAAGCTGCAGTCGCCCAGAGCTGGAGGAGCGACCCGACTCCCGGGGGGGGGTTGAAATATTGAAATGGGGGAAAAAAACATTTGCACCTTAAGAACCTGTTTTTGTCTTATAATAAAGACCATTTGGCAGCAAGTTTTTCCTCATAATTTTAATATACTGTAGTATTAAAATATACTGTACTATAATTATACCGTAATATACCCGGTCCACCTGCAGTACCACGGCGGCCCACCAGGGGGCTGTGGCCCACAGTTTGGGAATCACTGTGATAAATGATCGTCTTAGCGCCCCCTGCTGTTAGTTGTTTGACTGACAATTTTGGTTATCGAACAGGGCCGACGGTGGTAGACGGGACGGCTGTTCTGGACTTTTCCAGAATGCACAGATTACAGTCTGGCCCTGGCTGTCATTTATGACTGCAAGAAAGCTCTCATGCTTCCCACTTGAGTCTCAAAATAAGCATGTTTTTCCTCACACTTGCTCTAAAGATATTCGATTGTTTGTTTGAATTTAATCAAATATTCTCTGATACTGTGCTGGAGTGGTGATCTGTCTGGGCTGTGCCTCAGTTCAGCTAAAGTCGCCATGGTGATTTAATGATTAGAAAGAGCACCCTATCAATAGAATAGGACTTGGAGTTGACACTTTAAAAATAAAATCAGCACAGCTTATTCCATTCCTACTGTTGATACATATCTATTTATTCATGTGACTGTATTTGCTGCAAGTATTAAATTTTGCCAAAGCTGATGCTTTGCCCATGTCTGAGAATGAACTACATCACAATAATACCTTATCTTAATCTAAACTGGCATCGCCTGAACCTTTTATCCTTCTAATGATTTGGGTGAACCATTGTCACAATTAGCATATGAATTCTCGAGTTATTGGCAGCTCAGTATAATTCAGATTAGCAAATAATTGCAAACATGATAAGCATATGAATGATGAATGGTGGAATGAAAGGATGGTAAAAATGGACAGATGCATGGATGAACAGACCAATGAACCTAAGTAATTATTCTCTTACCTGCAGATGACTTCCAGTCTTTAGGCATGTTGTGCTGACAGCCAAACCCCAGACAGATCTGCTGAGCATGAATTCCTCTGAACAAAACATTCACTGTGGACACAGCAGTTTTTATCTGGCTAATTTACTCAGCTTGCCCAATCATATTTAAAATCTGTCGTGCACTGAAAAGATGGCTTCCCTCTGCCCAAAAGATGTGAGGCAGATTTATCAGAGAATTTGCAGTTGCATTTCAAATGTCCTTCTTTTCGTCGGTCATGAAGCTTCTAAAATAGCATTTACTTGGCTACAATTCAACTCAGCACACCACTGCTATATGTCAGTTATCACTTGTAACAATATGTGAGGATTATCACCTGATGGTTCAGCAGGAAGGACCACTAAACCCCCAAGGAGACTCTCTGTGCCCCCTATGAGTGTTGTACACAGCAGAAAAGAATAACTCACCTCACACTGAATACAGGAAGCAGAGAATCGTGACTGTGAAGCTGTGTGTGAGTATTAGAGGGTGAAGAAGGAGGTCAAAAGTAAAGAGCAATGAAGTACCTCACTGCTCTTGAAGTAACATAAGGAGAAACATGGCATACTGTAAAGTTAACTCATAACATAAAAACATTATTCAGTCGGCAGCATTTCTGGACGTCAGTTGTCCCTTTCCATTTCTGAGCCTCCTCCTTTAGTCCTTGTTCCAGTTTAAAATACAGTTATCTGGTAATGAAAGCAGACGGCAGAAAATGCAGAGCATGAACAGTAACTCTTGCAACTCTTGCAACATAAGAAGAAAACAGAGATACAGTAGATAGGTTTGACGTGTGAAATGATTATGACCTCTTTATACTGTATTACATTAGGGATGTGTGGGGTTTTTATTAGGTGCTTTCACTTCAAACAAAAAGGAGTCTTTCAAGTTACTGGCATGATATAAATACAATTATAATAAACTGAAATGTGCCTTAAGGTGACTTTTGATGTGACTGACGTTACACAAATGAATTCAGCCTAATTTAATTAAGACTGCACCACAGAAACCCAAAAACCAGTAAATGTACAGTGTTAAGAAGTCGTGCTTACTTCAGTCATTCTGTCTGTCAGATCCGCCTGTTTGGTTGCCAGGGGTGACAACTGCCTCCCCAGTTGATGGTGACCGCATCTGTGAAGAGAACGGACATTCATTTATTTTGAGTACAGCAGAAATCGTGTTTGTTATGCATCAGGGTAGCAGCACTGCTCGACAACTGCTTCCCAGTGGGAGTCCAACGGTCCAGAGGACAAATTCAAGCAATGGCTCTTGTGTTCAGTCTGTGGCAGGGTCCAACATTTATCAAGAATAACTTTTCTACTGATTTTGTTTTTTTGGTGGTAATAACAACAGTTGTCTCTCTAAGTAGTAGCTATACACAAAATGTTGGTCCCTAAAGAAAGTTAACACTCCTTACATCTAAAAATAGACCAAGGCTTGTTTTAACTTTGACCTAGTATCTTTGGTGCCCAGTTTTAACAAGATGCATGCAGAAAGCAAAAAGCAATGTGCCTGAATGTGACAAATGAAAAACAAAAGAAACAATACCCTTAAAAAAACAACAAACAACAAAAAAAAACCCAAACACACTTACTGGGGAAATGGAACCCCCAGGAAACAAACTATAGCACCATAATTAAAGGTCTCACCTTCCTTCTGGCCAGCCACCAACCCATCCTCCTCACAAAAGAAAAAGCTTCTGATTCTTTGTGTTTCCTTAATTAAGCAAAAAAATCTCTGCTTCCACTGTGAAATGTTAGGGTGAGATAGAATTTTTGCGAATCTGTATATTCACCACAGTAAAAAGGCTCGCTGCCTTCCCGGTGCTCTTTGTTTCAGCGTAGAATTATAATGCATTTTATGTCACCACCACATATTTTTAAGATTGCATTTTGCACCTGTTGGAATTGATCCATAATATTCTTGAGTGTGTGCTTTATTCTATAAAACCTAAAAAGAAAAGAAAATAAATAAATCATGCATGAAGAAGTGGACAAGGTGGCTGTAGCTTAGGTGTAGGTGGCTAACCTCCATTGGAGGTTTACAACAAAACTCCACTCCTAAAACTCCACTCAGAGATAATGGGAAGTACAACAATCGTTCTTTGGTACCAGACTTTCCTGTTCAGGCTGTGTGCACACTCACTTAAACAGTTCCTTTCAGGTTACAAATAAAATAAGTATCTATCCATCTATCGAGCTATAAAATGGGGCATTTTACCCATCATTTAACACGTCAGCGCAAAATACGTTTATTGTCTTACATCTCAAGGGGAGCGGTTCTATGTGGTTATTGAAGTGTGGAAAATATGAGAATCATTACTTCAAAAAAGAAATACTGCTGCTGCAGTTAAGAGATGACTGCTGGGGGGAAGTTGTTTAGTCAAAATAGCAAGTCAACAGGAACCTGTTTTTTTCTGTTTTAACAGCTGCCTACATAGCTGTCGCTTTTTAACTTGATAATCAAGTTGTACAGAGCACCGTTTTTGTCCTATATACAATGCATGTTGTGCATCATCCCACCAAATCAGAGTAAATTTAATCATTTCTGACATGCAGACTTAACTTTCTAAGCTGCATCAGATCCAGTACAAGCAACGCAGAATGGGTTCGTCAACATATGAAAACTTACTCTGCATCACCGACTGAATGCTTTCAGTGGTAAAATGATGCATACCACCACGAGTTTGAAACTACAAAGCTTCTTTGGTGACATAAACCACTAACCGCTACCCACTAGCCACTACCCGCAAATTGCGGGTTTAGGAACCTCCGCTAACCGCTAATGCAATCTTCCGCTCCCTAAAGCTGCTACCTATTATGCTGACTCCCTTACTCACATTGTGGGTGTGGCAATGGGCGTGTCTTTTGCCTTTTCTGCAAACTCGATCGTGGGGTAGCAGGTCGTCAGACCACATGCTTCCCACTACCTGCATGTCGACGCATACAAGAGCACGTCCAAATGGCATCAATGTGCATCCACCTGGTCACAAATTAACTCTTGTATTAAAATCGTCATCTGGCCTCAGTTGAATCCCTGAGAAAATAGCAGAGATCGTCTTTGGTTTAACAGCGTGCTCGCCAGTTAAACCATAGATGACCAGAATGGTTTACTGGGAGCGCAAAGACTATCTGGGACTTTCAGGTAGCCGATAGGAATTGTCTGTGTAAGATTTTTTTTTTTAATGTATATATCAGTGCAAAGGAAGAGAAGGAAGCTCTACAGCAGAGTCCCAGATGAGCTGCACACAAGAGCATCCCCGCGCCAGAAATGTGGTGATTCACGTCGGAACCAACAATACCGCGGACTGTGAGAGTGAGATTTTAAAACAGGATTTTATCAGTCTTTTTAACATTCTCAGGGACTGTGGTAAATCTGTTTTTATCTCTGGACCCCTCCCCTCACTCCATCGAGGCATAGGTCGTTTTAGCAGACTACTGAGTCTCAACACCTGGTTGCAGTCAGCCTGCTCCTCCCACAATGTGCCTTTAATTGATAATTTTAACCTGTTCTGGAACCGCGGGCCATTTTTTAGCAGAGATGGAATTCACCCTAGTCCACATGGTTCCCGTGCCCTGGCTGCAAACATTTTCCATGCCGTTACTACAAACAGTCAAAATAATCAGGCATGACAAATTACTTCTGAATTGCACCTGGACACCACGGCAGTCACTGGACTCAACTCTTCCTCTCTGCTGCCGCCATGCTCCACTCTGCTGATGAGCGCCCCCTGCTGTCCATGCTCCTATCCACTCCATCTCACCTCTGGCCACCACACTTACAACACCGGACTTGGACTTCAAATTGACACCAAATCCTCTCCCATTCCGGTAATTATTACATTACACCAACACACCAGACGCCACCATACTCACTCAGTGAACTTGAATAACCTTAGGCTATTTACAAAACACCCACAATCCACCTTCAGGATAAATAAGCCACTTGTTACCATCAATGTGGCTCTTTTTAATGTTCGTTCTCTTTTAAATAGAACTTTTTTAATGAATGATTTGATTTTAGACAATAAGTTAGACTGTCTTCTTTTAACTGAGACATGGCTTGGCACTGACGCATCTGTTGTGCTCACCGAGGCCTGCCCACCAAATTTTAATTTCTTATATTCTACTAGAGAGGGTAGAAGAGGAGGTGGAACAGCATCAATTATAAATGACTCACTGACCTCAAATGGAGTGTCTTTTAACTGTTACAAGTCATTTGAGCACCATGCCTTTACTTTTAGCAGCCCTCCGATTCTTTGTATTACTGTATACAGACCACCTCATCACTCTAGTTCTTTTATCAGTGAATTCTCTGAACTTTTATCAGAAATTCACATTTCTTATAACAGGATTTTAATAACTGGTGATTTTAATGTACATGTTGATGATACCTCGGATCCAGTATCCAGAGAGTTTTTAAACCTTTTAAATGTCTTGATTTTAAACAGCACGTCACACAGCCAACTCACAACAGAGGTCATACCCTGGACCTGGTCATAACCCATGGCCTGTCCATCGGTGTGTCCTCTGTTGTTGACCTGGCTGTGTCCGACCACTAATGTGTATTTTTTAACATCACCAGTTTTAACCAGGAGGAGGCCTCGGTGAGAACAGTCAGGAAACGCTACCTAACTTCTGAAGTGGCTGCAAATTTTATTGAGATTTTACAGAGCACTCCTGCTGTAGTTTTACCTGCACCTTGTGATTTTATCGTTGACAATTTTAACAGTAAACTGAAGTCAACTCTGGACTCAGTAGCTCCACCTGTAACTAAAACAATAAAAAGAAAACCTACACCTCCGTGGAGAAAAACAGATGAAGTTAACATACTGAAAAGAAAATGCAGGAGTGCAGAGAGAAGATGGAGAAAAAGTAAATTAACAGTTTATTATGAGATTTTACGCCAACAATTCAAAACCTACAATAACGCAGTAAAAAAGGCACGAATCTCCCATTTCTCACAACTCATCACCAACCATAAAAACAACCCCCGGTTCCTCTTCTCCACCTTTAATATTTTAACAGGCACTAATTTTAATAAAGTTTTTAAGACACCAACAGATGATCTTTGTGAAAACTTTGCAGACCACTTCAGAACTAAAATCAAGGACATCAGATCGAGTATGTTATCCCAGAAAGTTTTGTCTGTTAACGCACCTGGACTGTTGTCCTTGCCTGAGGAGACACTGGAGAGTTTTGTCCTGGTTGATGCAAGGACACTTGGTAGAGTTTTCTCCCAAGTAAACCCAACAACCTGCCTTTTAGATCCAATTCCCACATCACTCTTAAAATCGTTTTATGGAGTCTTCGAGGAGCAGTTTTTAAACATCATGAATTTCTCTCTTCAGACGGGTGTCTTCCCTACCGCCTTTAAAATGGCGGTGGTGAAGCCCCTTCTGAAGAAGAGCAATTTAGACCCCAATGTTCTTATTAATTACAGACCCATATCCAACTTACCATTTTTAAGTAAAATTTTAGAAAAACTGGTTTTTAACCAACTTAATGACTTTTTAAACAGAAATATCATTTTAGAGAAACATCAGTCTGGTTTTAGGAGGAACCACAGTACCGAGACAGCACTTTTAAAGATTTTAAATGACATCAGGTGGAATTTAGATAATAAAAAGCTCACGGTGTTGGTTCTACTGGATCTAAGTGCCGCTTTTGATACAGTAGACCATCGCATTTTATTAAATAGACTCAGACACCTGGTCGGCCTCTCTGGTACTGTTCTTAACTGGTTTTCTTCCTATCTCACAGACCGATGCTTTTTATGTAAGTATGGATACATGTTCCTCAGAACCCCCATGAAATTGAATGTGGGGTTCCCCAAGGCTCAATTTAGGTCCACTTCTTTTTAATCTTTACATGCTTCCCCTTGGGGACGTCATTAGGAGATACGGCATCAGCTTCCACAGTTATGCTGATGATACACAGCTGTACATCGCCGTGTCTCCTGATGACACAGGACCAATTGATGTCCTTTTTAACTGCATTGTAGACATCAAGTCATGGATGGCAGAGAATTTCCTACAGCTCAACCAGGACAAAACTGAGGTTTTAGTTATAGGTCCTGAAGGCCAGAGAGAGAAACTTTTACCAAAACTAAAGGATCTTAAACCGACCCAATCAGTAAAGAATTTGGGCGTGATTTTTGACTCTGAGCTAAATTCTATACCACATATCAAAAATATAACAAAAATAGGTTTTTATCACCTTAAGAACATAGCCAGAGTCCGCCCGTTTCTCTCTCAGGCCAGTACGGAGGTGCTAATGCATGCTTTTATTTCATGTCGCCTGGATTATTGTAATGCCCTGCTCTCTGGTCTTCCCAAAAAAAGTATTGTAAATCTCCAATTATTACAGAACTCAGCCGCTCGCGTGCTGACGAAGACCAGAGGGCGGGAACACATTACGCCAGTTCTAAAGTCGCTGCATTGGCTCCCCGTCCGCTTCAGGATCGATTTTAAGATTCTCTTACTGGTTTTTAAATGTCTTAATGGCCTTGCGCCCTCTTATTTATCTGACTTGCTTTTACCATATCAACCCTCGCGGACCCTGCGGTCCTCCGGCACTGGCCTTTTAACCATACCAAAACCCAGAACAAAAACCCATGGTGAGGCAGCATTTAGCCACTATGGCCCCCACCTGTGGAACAGCCTGCCGGAGGGCCTCAGGACAGCAGAGACTGTTGAGATTTTTAAAGGAAGACTAAAGACACACCTTTTTAATCAGGCTTTTAATTAATATTTTAAACTTTTCTTACATTTTTATCTGGTGCTATCCTGTTTTATGTTGCTCCTTTTAACTTGCTTTTTAGGATGATGCTTTTATCTGCTTTTAGCTGCTTTTATCTTGCTATTTTATGCTTTTAGTCATTATCTTTTAACTCCAGTGTTTCCTCAGAGGGGTCCTCCACACTGGGAGCTGTGTCAGGTGACTGGGGGTGCTGTCCTTGGGTCCCTCTGGCCTGGCTGGCTGGGGGTTCCTCCTACTGATCTGGGGGTCCGCCTGTCAGTTGGAGTCGGGGGGCCCAGGTGCCGGTCACCCTGATAAGGCCTGCGGCTCCTCCCAGTGTGGATGGCCCAAAAGGTGGCGTTTTTCCTTGATCCTCAGTGCCATGCCATGTCGCCCTATTGGTTGTGATTGTGTGTGTATATTTGTTTAGTATGGAGGGTGGGAGGGAAGGGGTTTTATTGTGATTATTTGTTTTTAATTCTGTAAAGCACTTTGTGTTGCATGTTTTTGCATGAAAAGCGCTATACAAATAAAGATTGATTGATTGATGAAGAGCTGCTCTGATCTGGATGAAAAGACGCTCCATAGCGGGTAGCAGATGGCGGTCTGCAGTTAGCAGTTTGTGGATAGCGGTTTGTGGGTAGCGTAACCTGGTCTTAAAGGAAATGGCTACTGACGCACTGATTGGTTTAACAGGTGGAACGCCCTAACCACTCCTTTGCTTAATGTAGCGGGTAGCGCAGGTGGGATAGCAGATTTAGCAAGGTGGAAGATTGCGTTCTTTGCAGGGGAACGCCTCTCCTGCTACTCACTATCCCTTAATAATGGCTTTAGGAGATCTGGTGGAAGATTGGGCCCTTAATGTACAGCTCAGAATTTATAGATAATTAATTTATTTTATCACGTGGTTTCTATTTGGTTGTCAGGCATCAAATCACATTCAGTATTTCTGCTTTGAAATATTTATTGTGAAATTTCTATCAGGGATGTGATCAGTAAAAGGAATCAGTAATGGCATGTTTCTTTTATTTTACTGCCATCTGAACGTGAATCTAAACTGTAAGCAGGTTAGGTGTTCAACATTCATTGCAGTGGTCTATTAATGTTATAAAAGGCTGTCTTTCATCATGAGGCTCTTCTAAGACAAAAAACTGTGACTCTAGGCTCAGTATACCTGGCTAAACCATTAATCAGCTCCAGAGTGAGAACTTTGAATTTTTCAAATTATTTTAAGAGTACCAGTAGTAGTTAAACTACCTAACAGTGTAGTTCGTCCTGAGGCTAGACTGTGCAAACCTGTCTAGAAACTGCAGAAATTACAGGAGCTACTTTTCACATTCATCACGTGAAGTGTTAAAGTTATTGTCCAGTTCTTTGTGTCTTACACCTGAAGCTAACGTGATATGTCTCATGATCTGCCCCACTTGTTCTTGAGAGGTATGTTTACATAGTCTAGGCTATCTTTAATGTATCACAGCATATACTGAATGAAATGGGTTGTTAAAAAGCAGATAAATATCATAGGGCTCATTTAAAAATTGTTATTTCCTTGATTAAAATGTCTTACATTCACATTTCAATTTCTAACCAATTTAGAAATTTATTCAAAAAACAAGACACCAACATCAAAAAATTAAATATAACAGCATCCTAATTAGGCTTACTGCTGTTAATGTATATGTCCCATTTAGCAAACGACAGGAAACTTGGACTGTTCCTGATGAGCCGGAGCTGCACCACGCCTGGGCAGCAGTCCTCTCTGCCTTTTTTTTTTTAAAATCAAAACTTTGCTTTCATTATTCTTTTTCTGCTTCTGATCAAAGAAGACAGGGCGCCCTTACAAGGACATGGACAGTCCGTGCTACCATCATTTTCATGTTTGGTTCTTTTAAAAAAGAGACAGAATTTCAACAAAAACCCACAAAAAAAAAATCCAATAAAGGTTATAATTTAAAAATGTATTTGAGAGAAAAATGTATTTTATCCCATATACTATGACTATATTCCTGCACTAAGAAGGGATGAAATTCTCATCACTTTAACATCAGTATTGTTGGATGGATGAAAATTGGTGGATTTTATATTTTGTTAGTTTTTTTTCTTCCTATGAAACAGCAATGAATAATTTAGTTACCTCAAAATGTAAGCTATGCTGCTCATCAGTTGCAGCCATCAATACACAACGCTGGCCGCTATAACTTAGAGTTGGCTGTATGATGTAATCGCAAACAGAAATCTTCAACTTCATCTGAACATCCTTGAATTTGAGGAGATATTGGTATGATATTACGCTATGGGTGAATGTTTTGATAATAAAAGTTTGTTGTTGTTATTTTTTTATCACGATAGTCTTTCCATGGTATACTGAAGAACATTTATCAGCATTTTAAGTTTCAAAGGCTTTTGTTGAAATCACATCAGTAATTATTTGATGAGTTAAAGTAAGAATTTTTTAGTTCAACGTGTCAGTCTCAGACTTAGCCTTGTATGCTGTTATTCTCACAATATCCAGAAACCTTTAAAGCACGTTTTAGACATTACGATTTGAAGCATAAAACATTTATCTCAATCAGTAGGCATTTAGCATATTTAAGCTTCAGATTGTGTTTCCTGAAGGCCTCTCCGGTGGCTTAGTGGTAGTGCAAATCCTAGTTACCTAAGGGAGGGCATCCAGCATAAAACGTGTGCCAAGCTTCTAATGGGGATCACCACACTGTGGGGAACCTCAAATGGGGAGCAGCTGAAACAGAAGTTGTTGTGTGTCTTGAAGACTCAGTGGGTTGATTAAAAAAAAATTAAAATAATATATATATATATATATATATATATATATATATATATATATATATATATATTGTATTCTTTTTTTTTTTTTTTTTTTTAAACCAAAATCATATGAAACCACAGGCCTCAATGGGAACATTTCAAAAGTGGAGCACTTGCCAGCACTGCCTCCTCAGCTGGATTCGTGAGATTAGGATTTTCGCCAAAGGTTGAGGTAGCCTGCACCTTTTCCCCTCCTAATATGGTGGTCCCTGGGTGGGCTTTATGCTAATTAATGAGCTTTGTAAAAAATGCTCCCCACATGAGTGCAACTGGAAGTCACTAACATACAGGCTTATGTGGAAATCGAACTCACAGATTTATTAAGATTTGATGAATGAGACCCAATGAAGGAAGAATAGATTAATTGTGCACAACAGCTGTGTTAGGAAATTAGCAATAAACTCAGTGGTATGTTGTAATGATGGACAGTGAATCAGTAAAAAGCTGAAGGCCTTTGATAGTATCAGGTGTACCTTCAGCCTCACTTGTGCTTTGGCTCCGCTGTGCTTTGAGCTGAAAAGCTGACGCGCTACACGCCAGCACATTAAAGGATTATTCTGATTTACTTCAGCTTTCTGTATTTTCCGTCAATGATGCTTTTGAGGCTCTAGGGTCAGCCAAGCTTTGCTCTATACCTCCACTCTGATTTGAGGAGAGTAACAAAGCAGCATGTAATGAGGCAGGGGTTGTCCATCTGAGGAGACTTACCGGCTAACCTGATCACCCAGCGTGTCTATGTGTCGCTGTGGATGGTTTTTCCGTTTCGCCTGGGTTAAACGCATGGCAGCAGACAAGTTACTCATCTCATCACCTTCCCTTTTCCATCTGTGAATAACTTTCAGCTGCTGCGAAGCAGGCTACATGTTTGGCCATATCGCTTTTGATTCTCCTTCCAGCAGAAAAGTGAAACATTATATTCGTACCAGATGTTTTGATGAAAGCTGTAATCGCTACATTTATATTTAATTAAATTTACACTGGCCTTTATTTTGTCTTTTCTTTCCTTCTCAGGATACCAGTGCACTGGCTGCAGCAACGCCACGTCATCTTCCAGCACAGCTTATTCTCCGTGTGCCTCCATCCTAAATGCAACCTTCCATTTGACTGTCAAATCTAATTTTAGCATATCCGGATTGAATCTGGATAGTTTTTTTGTTAACAGCCAAATATTACGTAAAAATTCTTTTTCAACTTACACGCAAAAATAGTTTAAAATATGTTCTTCAGTTTCAATGTGTAAAGGCCAGTGTGTGATCTCTGATTCCAGAAAGATTCGTTTTTAGCAATCAGCAAGAAGGGTTGGGGGAGGGCAGAGAATGTGTGGAGAATATTCCAAAGAGGGAAAAAAGCAATTAAAAACAACAACCATGTCATATGAATCATATATATGAATCCTGTACTGTTGGGCCCAGGAGGCAAGGCGAGGCAGGTGTAGCACATTTCATCCACAAAGTGCCTTACAAAGACATTGAGATGAAAAGGACAAAAACTGAAAAAATTAATAAAAAAAACATCATAATGCAAATGCAGATATAATCCATTGTAAAACAGAAAAAAATTGGTTTTGACAAAAAAGGAATAAAACAAAGCTTAGACAAGATAAACAGTGCAGTAATAGTTGCAGCATTAAATTAAAGGAGCAATAAGTGGAAATCCATTATTTAAGACTGAAGGAATTAAAAAATCGCTACATGGAGAACGAGAGGTGTAATTTCATCTGGAGTATAGGATGACGTCACACACCCGCTCTCTGTGTTGATCTCCAGCCTCAAGTTTACAAGCCGGTCCGGCCGCGCGTTCATGTGCGTTCATGTGAAACCTCGCCTCCTCCCTCCTCCCCCCTCCCTCTCTATAAAACGCGACAGCCAGTGAGTAGTGACGGCGGCAGCATTTTCGAACTGAAATGGCAGACAGCGGAACAAAACCTTCCAATGAAGACGCGCAGGAGCAGACAAAAAAAAAAAAAAACGGTCATTGGCAAAGAAATTGTCCGATAAAGAAAGAGATAAAACCAGAATTAACATTGGCCTGGCGTTTCCGAGGTGGAGGGAGCTACGAGAGCTTGAACGTTGAACTGTCTGCTAACGCAATTAGCGGCGAATAGATAACGTTTGATGCTAATGGTGACTCACTAAATTAGTGACATAAAGATTAATTTACGGACAAACCAGTATAAACATTATAATGTTATAAATGACTTACTTTGTTACTCGCCATGGTGATGTTTTGCTCGGTGTAGGTAGATCTTCGAAGCGAGCGGGGGTGTAGTGGGGGAGTGTGTGGAGGGGAGGGGGGGGGGGGGGGGTTTGGTGGCGAGCAGAGGCAGAGGGAGGTGTGGCTAATGGCACACTTTGTTTTGGTCTACAGGCAGTGCTCAACAGCAAACCTAGCGGTGAAATGATTTCGCTTTTTGCTCCTTTAAATTCAAAGGCATCATGAAAAACAGACAGTTTTCAGTTTAACTTTCAACAGCGCTGGGATTAAGACATGTTTGAAGAAAGAATGACCCAGAACAACAGCTGAAAGGCTCAATTTCTGGGTATCTTTAGTAACACATCTTTAGTTTTATGTGAAAGAACAGCAACTTTACAAAATGGTGAAGGCATTACTGTCCCAACTTTTTTACACTGTGTTGCTGAAATGCAGCAGTGGAGGAAATCAGGGAATTTCAACAATAAAAGAGAAAATGTAGAGAATCACATTTGCATTTTCGACATCATTCCAGCTTTTTCTGAAAATTATTCCTTGAATGATTGATTGCAAGAAAGAAAAATACTCCTTTTATCTAATTTATTACTTTTCTGATCAATTCGATTAATATTTGAATTCAACTTTATTTGTATAGTGCTGACAATATAGTGTATATAAATTGTCTCTAGGTGCTTTTCAGAGAGCCAGAGCATGACCCCCAAGCAAAAATTATTGGTATTAAGCAGTGGCAAGTAAAAACTCCAACTGGGAGAAAAGCTTTAAGCCAAATAGTGGCACGGAAAACATTCCCTTTTAAGAGGGAAGAAACCTTGAGGATGACCTGGCTCATAAGGAGGACCCTCACTACAGAGACGACTATCAGAAATGAAATCGCACTGAATTAATCTTCGGTGCTTATACATCAAAAATAACGTAAAGAGTGTCTCCACATCCTCTGGACAGTGTGGGATGAAAGATAAAAGAAAGCTTTCTTCAAAAGGTTCTCCCTTCAGGAAGCCTGTGAGGGTATTCGGCTGATTCCCACTGTCCATCTGGCGAACAGCCGGCCCTGTCACCTTCCCACAGGATCTTAGTGGCTGTGTAGTTGTCCAAAGTTTTATGAAAGTGCCTTAATGAAATCCAACACCGGCACAACGGTCTCGATGGGATAATTCAGCTGGCAGTCCGTCTGATGAGAGGCTGATACAAGCTGTATTTTTACAAAAGCAACTGACAGCTATATCAAACAATGGAAGCCCAGTTGATGCACGACGACGGCAAAAATAACTAAACCCCTGACATCATAGTCATTTCATGTTCAATTATGAGGCCATTTAATTTCATGCAATATCACAAAAATTCAATAATGGATGTAATAATGAATGTCTGAATGTTCACCAATCAGCAGGAGAAGCATGTACTTATCAATCTGTAATAAGCTGTATTACTCCAGTGGACATCTATGTGGTTGCAATCAGTATTAACTCTGTTTCTGGGGCGTCAGGGGCCCCAGAAACAGAGTCTGCTGTCTTGCGCCAGGGTTATTATGGTGCTCTGTCATAGTAGAGCTCATCTCTTCATCTGACATCACAGCCTGTGCCGCCAACTGGGACCAGTGTGGGGGATTCTGCTTTCGACTTTCAAGAGGAATGAGAACGGCGCTGAGAGAGGTTGGACTTCATTATATGTTGAAACAAATTGCATGCGTTCAACTAAATAGTTTTTAAGAGCTTGAACTTATGAAAGTTGAATATGAATATGAAGTTGGACCTTTCATTTTTGCCTTGTGTGAGCATTATTAGGGATGGCTTTAAGGAGTTTGACTGTAAAGAAAGAAACGTGTCCATGATACTGGGTCAGGACAAGACTCTTTCAAGCGTCACGTCAACTTCTTGATTTAATGGCAAAAAATATAGTCATTTTATTAAGGATATGACAGTAATAGTTCTCCGTGTAGTCCTATACATATTAGCTGCATAGATACTCTTCAGCCCCTCCATCACTTAGATGAGCTGATAGTGTTTCTGAATGTCACATAAATGCTAAAAATATATAAAATGCCAGGGACTGGACTGAGACAAACTGTACTTTGACATGCGCTTTAGTCAAACTATGATTATACCTCATATACATCGTTTCATCTGACTTATTTCTTTGTCTGAATATACATGCACCCGAAGGACATTGATTCATCAACCAAAGTATGTCATGCCCTGCCATTAAAGGTGGAGTTAGCACCCACTTTCAGCTTGTTTGCATTGGGCTTTTCTGGTGGACCTATTACACCACACACCAAATCAACAGATAAACCTCTGGTTTTGCTGGTGGCAGCAAATTGGAAAAATGACCAACAGTAAAAATTGGAAAGACAACTATACATTTTATACATTCTGTCTCTTTAGTTTCCATTCAATCATCTGAACCAGAAGTATTAAAGGAAGCCAATACAGAGATATGCAAAGCCCAGGGGGGGAACTGTGGAGCATGAGTAGAGGCCCAAGGCCAGTTCTGGTTCAGTTTACATGCAATTTACATTTTACATGCAGACATTAGCTTGACGTGTGGGTGTGCTCGTCTTGCCCACTACGAATTCAGTCAGACTAAGTAGACCTGATTTTAACTTTTGCACTAAAAATGATGAGGTGCAGGAAGAGCCATTAAGTTCGCCAGCCGGTAGTGTTGCTGTAGAGCATTTCTAACAAGTTATCCAGAGCTAGAGCTGAGCTGAGCCAGTCAGGAGAATGGCGGCGAGTATAAACCCAGCGCCTGCGTGCTTAAAAGCAGATGTGTGGGAGCAGTTCGGGTTTAAAAAGAAAAAGGGAAACGAAGATTTAGACAAAAGTATGGCGGTTTGCAAGCTGTGTCACACAAACGTACTCTGGAAATACCACCAACCTGCGAGGCGAGCCCACCTGAAACGTCACCACCAAGACAAGGTAATGCTAACTGAGAGCTAGCCAAACTATATTTGTCAGGATTTGAGACCATATTCAGTAGTGGAAAACGCCAGCTTTAAGGGCTGTGTTTACTCTTGCGGCAATGTGTCGCAGTTATCTTGTCGCCGGTATGCCGCAGTTAGCCCAGTCTCCACTATGTTATTCCACGCCACAACGGAGAGGGACAATCACGAACTAGCTAAACTTCCTAAACTTATCTCTTACGTTTTTCCACTCCCTCACGGTCTCGGCCGTATCCAGACCCACATTCATCGCAATCTCCCTCCATGAATTACTAGAGTATGTTCTGTCTTTGTAGTGTGGAGAACGAGAATCATACAGATGTGGGTACTTCCTCATTTCTTTCGATGACACGGATGTAGAATTGACCAATCAGAGGCCTCCTTTCACTCCTCTCTGCGACACTATCTGCAGTCACCTACTTTTCAGTTCAATTAATTCAAACAGTCATTGGAACATTCACAAGATGTCACCAAAATCACTTCTTCTTTCAGAAAATAATGTAAATGTATCTTAAGACGAATATCGATATATATCGTATCGTGAGCCGAGTATCGTGTTTCATATCGTATCACGAGATTAGTGTATCGCTACAGCCCTATTTAACAGGGTCAACTCATGCGCTAAATGAATTATTGAAATAAAGTATCAAATTTATTTAAAGGAAGTAAACAAAATGAAGCTCTGGACTGGAAGTTTCAGCGCTGCAGAAAAGGACCCACACTGGTGTCTGGCAGAGTTTGTTGTAATTACAGAGTGACACAAACAACAACACAGAAGTAGAAATGCTGAAGGTGCTTTTATAGGTGTCTGTGTGGTAGAGTGGATGTGTCTGCACAAAACCTGCAGGAGCCCATCCAGTTATTATGTGGTTTCTTATTCATTTAAAAGTCAAACAGAGAAAAGCACACGTTAAAACACATTCATTTGTAAAATGTTTCTTGCAGGTATATACACATCTCTTGCTTTCACACCTTAAGGTAAATCATCCACCTCTAATCATGAGGCTTGTAGCCTGACCACCACTGGAAGGCGCTCATACCCTCTTGGATCTGTGATATTCAAAGATTTCTGCTCCCTCAAACAGTGGGTTGAGTTGGTGGTCCTCCGACTGGAAGGTCACTAGATCAATCCCAGCCTCTTCAGTGCTTTTTGAGAGTACACTGAACCCCACAAACCCTCCCCTGTCACAAACTGGTGTGATTGCTGGTCTCAAGACCAGATCAATTGTGAAGGAAGTTGCTTTTGTAAAATCAGTGTGACATTACAATTTGAAGCCAATCGTGATTTGTTTGGTGCAATGACCAAGGTGCTGCAAAAAAGGTGCCACAACTTTTGATTTCCTGTAATGTTATCAGTCAGTCAAAGTCAAGGGTGTGATTGCACTTAAAATGACTGATAATGAGCTGATCATCTTACTCAGTGGGTTCTACCTTCTTCTCAAAAACTGCCAGTCAACTCAAATCAACTTCTAGAGTGTATAATTAGCCAAGAAGTGCAAATGCCTTCCAGTGTTGACAAGAAATAACCTCTCATGCGTGTTGAGAGGTCCCATTTCTTTCTCTTGAGCTCCTTAATTCTGCAACAAGTGGTGACTTTGACTGCGAGAGTGTTAAAACTCCCTCATCAGCATTTTTTAAGGCACTCAACATTTGACATAAATTTGATGCCACAGTGAAAATCTAATCATACATATGTTTTCTAAAGTCGCTGGATCTCAACAGAGCTGCTTGTGTAAATAGATTAAAATGTTTCTGCTCAACGGTAGCGAAGAGTTCTAAAATAGCGGACCTTTAGCGATGGTGTATTAACCCATCCTGTGCTAACCTTTCAGTTTTTTAAAGGAATACAAAAAGTAGGCATACAATTTTAAAAGGCAGATGTAGGCAGGTAATGACTTTGGAGTTCAGTAATTTAACTATGGCTGAACGTATATTTTCAAACCCCCAAGTTTTGTGTTGTGAATGCAGACAGTAAAGAGGTAACTGGACAAACTTTCTGCTAACATGTCTTTTCTATGGAGGAGCTGGTCATACGCAGTAGAAGGCAATCCGGGTACCCTATTAGTACAATTAACAGAACAACAAATCCCACAGCCTGTGATCCTTTGCGATGTGTCTCCCCCTGATATCTGAAAGCTCTCAATAGACTGTGCACCACTTTCCCATCGATCGACTTTTAATAAATTCCATCCATCCATCCATTTTCTATACCCGTTTCATCCTTGAAGGGTCACGGGGATCTGCTGGAGCCTATCCCAGCCATCTACGGGCGAAAGGCAGGGGTCCACCCTGGACAGGTCGCCAGTCCATCGCAGGGCCACACATACAGTCACACATTCATTCACTCCTACGGGCAATTTAGAATTATCAATTAACCTGACATGCATGTCTTTGGACTGTGGGAGGAAGCCGGAGTACCCGGAGGAAACCCACGCAAGCACGGGGAGAAAGGTCCCGAGGTTCAATCCAGGACCAGGATTTTATTTTTGAAGCAGCAGCACGACAACATCATAACCTAGCCACTACAACTTTAAAAAGCTCACAATTTTTATGTTCCCTGCCATCTGTTCTTATTATTTCCAGTTCTTTCAAGCTATTTATTAAATAAATCATCTCTGCTCTTGACCGCCATTTACTGCGTGCTGCCATCTTGAAACTTTGTTTCGAAAACAAGCCCAGCGCAGAAAGTGTCATCGTGACAGACGGGCAAGGGAACGAGCATGCGCAGAAAGAATTGATTTAAAGCGGAATGAGTGTATACATGACCGCTGAATTATTCTATTAGGATTTAAAATAGAGTAAGAATAAACCAGCCACTTACTTCGGAATTAAGTTTAATTCAGATGAGACATTTTCATTCGGAATTAGGTGTTTACATGATAATTTTTAATAATTTTAAATCGGATTTAATTTTAATTCTGAATTAAAGAGGAATTAAACTTCCCATGTAAATGCACTAATTGTCTTGTGCTGTTGTGAGTGCCTGACCGTTCTCTGCTTGTATACAAATGGAGATTAAATCCACTTTCACCCTCGGTCCAACTGTCAAGTGCTTTGTTAAGTGTTGTACAATTGCCTCACTTGAACTCAATAATTATTGGTAAACTAATATTGTTGTTTAAATTTTACTATTAATGTATAAGACACTGACATTACACACCTTTGTCATATCACTTGCTGAAGGACATCCTTGAAGTCCTTTGACTTTCAATTTGTCTTATTAAAGCACTTACCTCTTCGCAGAAAAAAAAAAGACTAATTTTAAAAAGGATAATGAATCTCCTATTTTGAGTAAAGATTAAATATTTGACTTGTTTTCATGAAACCTAAATATCCCTCACCATCTGGGCAGTATCTTCTCAGAGACAATGTGTTTCTCGTGGGACTCATTTGGTCTGAAAAAGGAAACTAAAACAACAAGGTTATTTCTCTCTCAACATGACAAATCCTTCACCAGTATTTCTGTTAGAAAAAAAGAAATCCGTGACAAAGAGGAGGAGACAGAAAGGAGGGGCTGATTATTTTAGAATTTACAGTCATCTTTTATTGAGAACGAGGCAGCGGAAGAAACACTAAGATGTGACACTGTGTGCAGTCAGTTTGAAGTACAACAAAATATCATCCCCTCTGCAACGTAAAAAAATATTTATTCCAACATCCATGTCAGAAAATTTAGCAGATTTATTCAGGCACTTGGCTTTTATCTGACATGCAAGTTCAAAGAAAGATGTGACTTTAAAGTTGAAAATCGGATTCTGCATGTCATTACCATTCATGCACTGAGAGCATTGCAGTTGCTGTGGTGTGTTCGCTGTGTAATGCTGTGAAAAGCCTGATATTTGTATGAATGACCTGCAGTGCTCCAGTTAATGAATTAACATGATCATTGGCATGTTGCTCATATTTGATGTACAGCCGATCCACTGCATCAAGTCTATTGTGACACTTCTCAGCTCGGATTGTGTATTATTTTGTCTGACAGTCAACCAAGTAGATCTAAGATTTTCAGGAGGTAAGTTTTCTATTCTATTCATTTTGCAGAAGTCGAACCTTTTTTCCTTCCGCGTTCATCCCAAGGCTGCATGAGGCAACAGTGATGGAACACTGCAAACCTTGTGATTTCTTCTGTGCTTTAAATGTTAGAACGATGCTGTAGTTTCCTGACGTTACAGATGAAGACAGCTTAGTTCATTCTCTGCATTTGGCTCGTATGCTTTTACTGTAGTTCCCAGCACTTGAATGGGACAATATCTGAAACTTTAAGCATGAGGGCTCTACACATGTGATGGTGAATTTTGGAACCTCTCTCGTACACCGACTCTTGTACCACACGCATCACATTTTTGCTCAACTGGGAAGTTCATTGTTAAGTATATGATGTTTACTGTGTTTACCAGTGGAACACATGGGAGGCAGTAATGTTTTGGCAGGGTTGCTGAGATCCCAAACCAACTTAGGCATGAATTAAACAGCAGAGATCGTACAAAAACATTAAATACTTTTCTGTGTTTCCATTTAACAACCATTTATGCGAGTGTTGGATCAGTATGCAGAATGAAATGATCTCATGCGGCACTGGCCCAACAGTGACTCTTCGTCTTTGATAATGGCTCTTTGTAAATATTTTATATTTAGCTGTTCATAGAGTTACTGCTACTATTTTAACAAAAAAAAGATTCAGTTCTTATAAAATTTAACCTAGGTTTTGTTTGTTTTTTTTTTTTGTTTGTTTTTTTAGTGATAAACTTACTTTAGTGATGCTGTTGAAATAGTAATTGCAGTAAGAAATGCATTGTAAAAGTTGTGAATTACCTTTTAAGCATATGGTGTCAAAAAAGTGTCTGCTGAGAAACTTTAAAAGTGTAACTAAGAAATCTGATTTCTCTCTTTCCCTCTAAACGTGCGGTGGCTGTGTTTGTCCACGGTCTAAAACAAAGTAGTGTCAGAATATATACCTCCATCCCTTTTTCATTACAAACTTCCATCCAGTTCAGAGTCACAGCGGGGCTGGAGCCTACTCCGGTTTTCATCAGGCGAGAGGTGGAACACACGCAGGACAGAGACGAGTGGTCATGTGTGCAAACACATGTGCATTTTAGAATAACCAGTGACTCTAACAAGCATGTTTCTGGAAAGTGGGAGGAAACTAAGATAAGTGTGGGGAGAATGTGGAAACCCAATTCTGAACCCAGAATTTTCTTGCTATAAAGCAATGGTGGAAACCACCAAACCATCACACGTGACAGTTTTACATAATGCAAATCTTTTTTTTTTTTTTTCCAAGACAAAAGATGGTATTTAACTGTTTTACGTCTTAAAACTTTAAACTTGTCATTTTTTTAATGTGAGCCTTTCTCATGAGACCTCAACACTTTCTATCGTGGGCTAATGTCACGATTTCATGTTTTGAGTGAGACTATCATTTCTGATTACATACTAGTACAAACTGAATTCTTAGTCACTGCCAAATGCAGCAAAACCTCATTTCCAATTCTGCCATCACTGTTCTGGTCCAAGATCCTTCACTCTCACTTTTTCCTGAGTAAGGCAGTTTCTCATTCCTGAGAACTGTTGCACCAAAGTGGATTTTTTAAGAAAGTGAGGCCCGACCTATTCTACTAAATCTCAGACTGCCTTTTTCGGTTGTATGGACACCAAACCAGATTGAGAAGGCGGAGGTCTGTCAAACCAGGTGTAATTAAACTTGGTACGTGCACATTCACGTATTTCTAAAGCAGACTGTGACGTTGGTCATAGATTTGCTGATTCAGAAATGGAAATGAGTGTCTCTTACGTTTCACACGTGAGGTGAAACACCGAATACACCACCGAGAGCATGAACAAAATAACTTCTTACTGTAGATGATATTAAACTCAGCTCCCTTTATCAGCAACAAAACATCCAACAAGAATGTCAGAGACAGGATGATGAAAATGTCTTTCAGAAGTCTTTCAAGAAGTTTGACCAAAAATAAATGTAGAATGGTAAACTGGAAATGTTCCTTTTGCTGCCATCTACTTGTCAGTAAAGTAAAGAAGATCTTATTTAAATTCATTCAAGATTGTCATCCACAATTTCCACAATTTCATTGAAGAAGCAGACATGGAATTTGGATTGTTGTTTAAAATTTTCAGGCAAAAATGTGTTGTTCAGTGGAGAAATGTGACCGCAAAAATATAGAAATGCTGTATATTGTTAGTTTATTCATGATATATATATATATATATATATATATATATATATATATATAAAATATACATATGTCATTCCATATTATATTTTGTATACTATATTATATATGATATTCATAATACCATATCCACAGCTCCAAATGTCAAACAAAGCTAACAGCACTGAAGTTTAACATTTACATAAAAATCCTGAAACTTAGAGTTTTTTCCTTTCTGGCTTTCGTGGCCTTTATTCACAGTCCATCAGAGAGACAGAAACTGGGACAGAGAGAATGGAGGACATGCAGTTGAACCTGCAACTGCTGCGGGAGGACTGCAGCCTCTGCGCATGGGCTGCCTGCTTAAACCATAAACCACTGACCAGTTTTGATATCTAATTTAAAATATCTGGCATTGAAAAATTTCCTTAACCTTTCTGTCGTGTTCGGGTCAAATCTGACCAATTTCCTACTTCCATCAATCATAAATATTGTGTTTTACATTTGATTGTCTCAGGGCCTTATGATATCCTCCACACTAGCCATTTGAACACATATATAATTGCTGATCACCACTTTCTCTGAATTTTGAGTAGTTTATTCAACTTTGTAACACCTGTGGTGTTCCCGGTCAAAAATGACCGCCATAGGAAATTAATGGGTGACCCTAGATTGTGTTCATCCATCAGATTGTACACAACCACAAATATACCACACACACACACACACACACACACACACCACCCACCCACACACACACCTACACACACGCATACACACACACACCACCCCACATAAACCCTTCTAGACTGAACAAATAGGTGTCTCCTCTTCCACCTCATTCCCGTGCTTATGTGCCCCCCCCCCCCCCCCCCCCCCCCCCCCCCGCATGAACTACACCTTCCAAACTAAATGTATAACACTTGTTCCACATTTCAAAGTAAACAATTAGGTGTTTGTTATGGGAACATTGTATTTCAAGAGGAGACTCTTTCTGACAGAGCTTGGGAAAGCTTTAGTGACTCCTCTGATTCAACGGCGCCAGCACCTTCCCTGTGCACTAGAGGTCTTTGGAACAACATGACAACCCGAAAACCCGAGGTTACAACCCGACCCGAATCGGGTCTTGGGTCCATTCAAAAGACGTGACTCCGGGTTCTGGTCTGAATCAGTAGTTAGTCTCGGGTCAGGTCGGTGCTCTCTGACAGGCTGGGTCCGCGTTTACTCAAGAGAGGTAAAGATATCGCCAACATGACAACGATGGATAACAGAACATGTTCACGACACGTCCTGACCGGTGTAGGCTATTAGCGTTAGCAGTTGCTACCAATAGCATCTGTATCCACAAAGAAAATAACGACGTGGATTTATTGTTGTTTACATCACGTAGCCTATGTAGCAACTGAACCGGTAGAAGTAGACAACTTTAGGTAAGAAAATCAAGTTTTATTCAACGCTAGACAACTTTTAACATGAGCAACTATGGGCTGGATTGTCTCGGTTCTATTTGGGTAACTCGGTTCGGTTCGTGGTCGGAAACTAAAGACTCGGGTCAGGTCAGTTCAGGGCCCAAATATTGCGGGTCCATTCGGGTTCGGACTCCCGGACTTATGATAATAGCTCGGGTCGGGTCGGTTTCGGATCGAATTTTCACGGGTCCATTCGGGTTCGGGTCCATGAAAGTGGACCCGTGAAGACCTCTACCATGCACCAGCCTCTGCCAGTCTGGTGAGGAGTCTGCAGCCCCAGCCACTGCCCTGGCTGCTTTCCCCCCAAAACAGGGGCAGAAATGGAACAGATGCCACCTCTGTGCCCCTAGAGACAATAAAACAAGTCTTATATGTTTTAAATGTGATGCCTTTGCAAGGCACACTACAATCTGATTGCAAAATGCCACTCCTGTGTGTGAAGACACATGCCTCCCCTTGTATTCTTGTATATTCACTGCAATTATTCATGTAAACCACTAGTTTGAGACATTGTTTACAGCTTAAAAGGGAGTTAAATAAAATTTGGTGATGATCAGTGGTTTTTCTGTTAATGTAGGAGCAGTTAAAACAGGCCGGTCAAATTTGACCGGGAACACTAAAGTAAGGGGGGAGAAACGAACACGACACAAAGGTTAAATCCTTAAGCATGAATTCAATTTGAATTCCTTAACAACTGTATTTTCTCGCTGTTTTTATTTCATTGTTATGGCTTGATTCATTTTTGTAGCATGTTAGATACGTTCATCCATCCTTTAGTCATACCCATTCAGTCCTATCTAGGGTGACGGGGATCTGTTGGAGCCTATCCCGGCTCTCTTTTGGGTATGTTAGATACATACTTGATTAATTTAATTTAATTCAAATAAAGTGAGCTGCGTCTCCTCAAGTAATGAATAGCCAGAGAACCACCAGGGGGTCAGATAGCTAATCTAAAGAGAGCAGCTTCATCTACACCATCATTCAAAAACAGCCAACACATTGTGACATGAATGGAACTTGATGTACAGTGGACTATCATCCTCATCAGTGACTTTATTGTGATCTATGTAAGCTCAGTTGTTTTAATCATTACAACAATGGGTATAATATTGAAGAAATGATAATGACAAATGTCTGAAATCAAAATAGGCTACCAACCTTCCTAAAGTCTGTGAAATTCATTATTGTATACAGTCAATTTAGGTTATAATCATTATCACAATTCTGATGTTTGTAAAATTTCAATGCAGGCTGATTTAAAATAAGGAAACATACACTCAAGTTTGTGATTCGTCTCTGGTGGTTGGGGGCGGGGGCTGTGGCGGGGTGGCCTCCTCCCTGGTCTCCTTATCTATTTTGGCCTTGACTGCAGTGGTGGGGCTGCTTGGATCTGCTGTCCTGGTGGTGCAGTCTACCTGTGCTACCCGATGGCGGTGGGGCTTGACACGCCCCTGTTGGTGGGATGGGGTAGGGTGGGCGGAGTCACACACACACATAACACATATGTTGGAGGAGGGGCTCGTTGCGGTTCTGGCCCTCTGGGTGCCTTTGTCTGGCCCCCCTGTTGGTGGACGTATGCCACGGGGTGTTGCCCCTGGACCTCCGGCTCCTCTCGGGCCAGTCTGGTCCTGGGGGGTGGGAGTTAGCTAGCGTTTTCTCACCCGCAGGAAGATTAAGGACTAAGATAAGGATGGTGGTGATGGTAATAGTGGTGACTCTCCGGTACTTTGGTGACCCTCAGTAGTAGTAGTAGTAGTAGTAGTAGTAGTAGTAGTAGTAGTAGTAGTAGTAGTAGTAGTAGTAGTAGTAGTAGTAGTAGTAGTAGTAGTAGTAATAATAATAATAATAATAATAATAATAATAATAGGTATTATTGACATAATCACTCTTATTCTGGTTTTCATTAACCGCAGCTCAAAAATATCTTTCTTTTCCAACATTGATAGTATAATAATCATAATAGGAATGTATATCTAAATATGTGTATGCTTGTATATACAGATGTGACAGGCATGCATAGAATTATGAAGACATATGGACATTTTCGTAAACTTCTGTTTTTAGCTATATAAAAGCTAATTGTATTCATACATAAACATTGCTAAGAATAAAAATTCTCCATCTTTGATAATATATATTACATGTTGCTTCACGGTATAGATGATAAAGTTACAAAATTTACACACACGGGTAATTATGTGTTTATGTTTATACATGTGTGTATGTGTAAAGGTGTCCCCATGTGTTAGCATGTGTAAGTACATGTGAGTCTATATGGGCATGCTTTATACACCCCCCCCCCCCCCCCCCCCCCCCCCCCCCCCCCCCCCCCCAATCAACAAAATCCAATCCATAATGTTCACATGAGTTCTTCACATGCCCACAGGTAGAAGGTGTTCAACCAGTTTTTTGTTAGTAGTTTTCTCTGCTTTCTACATATTATCTTTTAAATTTGTCTGGTGTCACAACATAACCCCCCTCACACACCACACCCTCACTGTGGTGTCTCTTTAATTGTCTCGTCTTTAAATGTTTCCCTGCTGGAGTTTTTTTAGTCCTCTCTGGTGGAATCAGGTTTTAAGATGTTAATAAAGATGTTAGAATTTACTGCCAGGGAGGACTGGTGAAGGACACATTCACCCTTCACATTCCCACAAAAAGTCTGCTACAAGATTAAATTGCATATACACACTAGATGGTTTTGCTAGATGATGGCACTAACCATGAATGTAAATGCAGACACACACAAAATAAAGAAATAAAAACTGCTAATTAAATGTATTTCTAATCGGAGTGACAGCTGACTGGAGACTGAGATCAAAGCAACAGGATTAAAAAATCCTGCTTGTCACCCTCTTCCAGACTGAGCTAGCTGCACAGAATAAATCCCCACGCTAACGTATCCTATCTCGCTTTGGTGCAACCAACTGGTAGATATGTTCAGCCAGGATGACTGACATATCCTGGATTAATTCTTTATCTTGGTTTCATGAGCTATTGTCTCATTCTGCTTTCAAACTGTTTCAATTTAGTTTTTGTACTTTGTGTATGGAGTTTGCATGTTTGCCTTGAGGTTGCATGGGTTTTCTCCAGATACTCCCACAGTCAAAAAACATGTTTTTTGTGGCTCTAAATTGTCCATGGGGATGAGTCTGTGTGTGTGTCATTGTCTACAGTCATGGGAAAAAAATATTAGACCACCCTTGTTTTCTTCAGTTTCTTGTTCATTTTAATGCCTGGTATAACTAAAGGTACATTTGTTTGGACAAACATAACGATAACCACAAAGATTGCTCATAAGAGTTTTATTTAAGAGCTGATATCTTACCATTTTCCATGGTTTTCTTGATTATAACCTAAATCACTTAAGTTTTTACACCAATAGCTGTGTCATTGTACTGCTAAAAACACTGCTTTTATGCATTCAGTGTTTTCTTTTCTGTCTGTTTTAGTCACATGATGATCTTTAGTGGTACCAGGTATTAAAATGAACAAGAAAATGAAGAAAAAATGGTGGTCTAATAATTTTTTCCATGACTGTATATGTGGCCCTTGGAGGCCCAAGTCTCCCTTGTGACTAACCTGGTTAAATAGAGGCTAAAACAAAACAAACAGACCAAAAAAAAACTGTCTGTGGTGGATGTTGGGAGGAGGAGGGCTGCACACAATCTGGATGTCCAGGGAGTCTCTTCTTTTTACCAAATCTTCTCCAAATCTGAGACCATGGTTTTCAGTCAGAAAAGGATGGAAGACTCTCTACGGCTCTGCCTCTAGTGGAGGAGCTTTAGTATCTCAGCATTTTGTTCATGAATGAGGGGAAAAAAATGGAGCAGGATATTGACAAGCAGAGTGGTGCAGTGTCTGCACTGGTGAGGAGTCTTTACCAGTCTATTGTGAAGAAAAGAGAGTTGAACAAAAAGCCAAGGTTGTTTACCAGTTGACCTTTGCTCCCTATGTCACCTGTGGTCACAGACCAAAAGAATGAGACTACAAATACAAGCAGCCTGAATGAGTTTCCTCCACAGGGTGACTGGATTCTCCCTCAGATAGAAGATAAATTCAATTATCAGAAAGGGTCTCATAGTAGATTTGCTGCTCCTCCGCAGTGAGAGAAGCCAGTTGAGGTAGTTTGTGCACCTGCTTATTATGCATCCTACAGGCCTCCATGGGGAGATGTTTCATGCATGTTCAAAGGGGAGAAGACCCCGGGACAGACCCAGGATACACTGTAGAGATTATATTTTCTAGCAGGCCTGGGACTGTCTTTCCAGTAGAGATGGAGGAGGTGGTTGGAGACACGGAGGTCTGGGCCTCTCTGCTTCGGTTGCTGTTTTGTTGCTAATTGTAGTTCTTTATACTGATTGTTTTACCTATTGTTGAGCTTGTGTTGCTTGTGCAGTACTTGTTTTATCAAAATAAACCTTTCCTTAAACTTGAACCAAATTATTTCTTATATTTATGCTCGCATGAAACAAAAGCTATAAAAGTTTGGACTGACTCTTCTCTTTCTTCCTTTCCTTAAAGGATAACAGAATCCATTATTTTTTCTCTTTGGTGTTCATGGAAGGAAGTCTTTAATGCTGTTTTACTTTGTTAATGTTCGGTCCTGAATATTCCTTGGGCGTCTATTTGGTCTTATAGTAAAGATGATCCTTTTTCCACTCCATCTATCCTCTGAGAGATTTTAAATGATGATGCCACTCAGATCATCCACCAGTGTCGCTATCAACTGGCCCTCTAGCAGAACTGTTGTCGCTGGTTACTATATTGTAGAAATATTAAGACAAAAACACTTCTCAACAATCATTTACAAGTTTTTTCAGTTAATTAAAAAGGTGATAACTTTGCGTACCCAGGAAGAGCTTAATGCAATTTTGACATCCTCAGTTTCACATTATCAACGTTAGCGTTCGAATGTGTAGAATTCATGATGGGTACATCAGCATGTTCTCTCTCATTCATGGAGAATTAAATTGCTCCTCTTGGGTAAAATTGATCAGGAAGCAAACAAATGAGTGGGTTAGAAAACAAAAAGAAAAGAAAATACTGAAAACATGCACAACACATGGCAGGAAAAGCAAGCTGGGTATGAACGGTGACTGAGTTGTGGTTTCCCCGCATGGAGCCTCACGTTCTTTGTTCTGTTTACCACATTAATGCAACAACACACCACCTCAGTTGTGGTGCAGCAGAGCACCACAAAAACACCCCCAGAGTCAGGGGTCGTATTCCCGCTAGGACAACTCATGTGCAATTTTTTTGTTGCTTTGAACCATCTTGGAAAATGGCATCTCCAAGTGTTAAAGGAGAGAAATGTTGGAAAGCAGTAATGTGTTGGATGAACAGTGAAGAAAAAATAGCTTCAAGACATTTTCAGATCAATGACTACTGCTGAGGTAAAAATGAAGCAAGGTACACGGTGTCACTGAGAGGCCGTGTTTATACCATATGTTATTTATGAAGTCTTCTTTACTCCCCAGAGATCTAAGTAATGATGTAGAAACTATTTATTGTAGGTGGATATGTATAATGGGCTGTGGTGATTAGTTCAGGAGAAGTATTGTACGTAATTTCATGTGAGAATAGTCAGCCGTATTTCACCAGACCTGAGCTTTGAACCGCTGCACTTCCATAGTATACTTGCTTCCAGCTATAATCTTGTCTTTTATAGCTTCCCCCTAAGTGTGTACTTTCCCAAAGGATACAACATATGTGCTCAAGTATGTTTTCTGACACAGAACGCCATTAATCAGCAAGGGCAATAAATGTGAGGTAACTGTTCACAGCAAAAAGGAACATTTCCTGTATTGAGAATTCAGAGGATTACGCTGTTTTTTTACACACTTGTGTGTAAGAAATGTTAGTACCTTGAATTTAAAAACGTCATCCTATGACATATGATTTCAGCCAACATGTTTTCCATTATGTTTCAATTAATAAAAAAACAATGATGTTCTTTGCACGAGAAATGCGACTAATAATATGGAGACAAATGAAGTTAACAGTTTAATACATAATGTTAAACTGGAACTGATTTATATCTTACAATACAACAACAATCAGAAGCTGCCAACACATTTTTAAATATCCCAAGATTTATTTGACTTTGTGAAAATGTATTACAAGAAATGATTTCGAACTTAATCTTACGGTGAGCCTTACCTCAGGACAAAAATCTGAAGCCAATCGCCAGACGTAAGGCACTTTCCAGGACTTGAGCAAGATTTCATCTGCCCAGAGTCATCACAAGTGGGCCGGGTTTTCTTGGGCAGAATATAAACAGAACTTCCTCCACCACTCTTCTAATGAGCTCACTCTGTTCTATTATGGGCTGGTTACATCTTACACACTTTTCATGTCTTTCATCAAGCAGGCAGGTTCCTCGTCCGTAGAACGATCCATCCCAATGATTCATCCTCAGCTCTAGATATGGATGCTTCTCTAATGCGATCCTTTTCCTACATCAACACCAGATGCCACTGAGGCTGGTAGAGAGGGACCAGGATGGACTTGAGAAGAAAAGTTTAGTTTCTAACAAAATAACTTGGATCTCACCCTCATCTCCAACTTCCATCACATCCACCCTGGTCAGCTGCTCTTCATTCCAATGGGGCTGGAGTTTTTCATACTGTCACTGTCCCCTTAATCTGCTCAATTTTCAGCTTCACTACCTAACTGTATTTTTTTTCTAATACCAACATATTAAAATTTTAGCATAAAGGAAGTTATTGTAGAAATCGATGGTAGTGGGGCTGGGCAATCATTTGAACTGAATTAATTTAAACAGTCATTGAGACTGTTTAAAATACTCTTTAATTAGAAAAATATCCCAGTTGTAAAATAACCTAAAAGCTTGTCAGCAATATATGAGAGCAAAAAATTAAAACCAAAATAATAACTAACTAATCACACTCAAGGTAAAATGTTCGATTGTGATACTGATTTTAAGTCAAATTGCCCAGAATATCTCTGTATGAAAGAAAACTTCATTTTACTTTCAAAGTAGATTCATAAACTAAAATAAATTATACAGTTTAGTAATTCGTGAACAGATTTCAAATCTTTCTACCTTTTGCAGTCTCGGTTTTTCCAAGTTCAAGGTAGAAAGATTTAATGACTTCAGTCTATGGAAGTTCACTTACATCCAGAAAAGAACTTGCAATCATCCAGCGTGGGTTTGACTTCTGACCACAGTCAATACAAACGGAGCATTAGCGCCTTTAGCATCTGTGGCTGTCAGCTGTTCTTTACAATATTTAAGGAGTACCTGCTCACAGAACCAGTCTGTCAGCCGGTACAGAGCTGAATATCTGGAATTTATACCTCCACAAAGCAGATAGTATCAGATTAGTGAAGTAAAATCCACCACGATGAAGAAGAGAGTTGCTGCATGTTAAAAACTCACAATCAGATACTGAAGAAAGTGCCTGCAGGACAGAGTAAGTGATCACAACTGTCCCAGGCAGATTGTCTCCACTGTAGACTGAATTGGTGGCGTTTCCTGACGGCTGTCTGGAAGGGAAGCACTCTTGGGGGTGTAGCGGGTGAAGCTGGAACAAGAAATCACCGTGCAGGAAAGGCAGGAACACTGAAAGTAGAAAAGGAGCCAACTGTAAGCCTTTTCAGCTGGTTCTGGTGCATCATTCCAACCCAGGGGACTGGAACCAAAATGTAAGAGATGTCTGCTGACTCCAGGGTAGGGACAAGTGGGACATCTGCTGGCTCTGGCTGTGCTTGTGAAGGTACTTTGGAAAAATCCCAGAACACTGGGCGCAGGTGAGGACACTTGATGATGACAGCCATGTTCCTTTCCAACGGATGGGTGCAGAGCCAAGTCAGGCTGGTGGCGGGAAGGTGAACCACCAGCAGACTCCAGTGACAAGTCCACCAGCACATCCATGAGGATGTTGGATCTTGTCCCGGCTGATATGGAAACTGAGGTGGCTGGCACGTCTACTGTGTCCACACTCCATCAATAGTGTGGAAGATGCAGTCACCATACTTGACAGGTTTTTGTGTTTGGACCAACCCCCTCTGTTTTAACTCTCCTTCATTTTCATCAGAGATAATAAAGCAGTGCTGTGTACTTAATCACAGAGCTGAAGCTGAAATTTAATTTAAAGTTAAATGCATAAAAAAACAAACTTTTGTCCCCTGTGTAAGCAATTGACTAATTATTAAAAAGATTATAAATGAAACACAAGCAAAGCAAACTAGAGTTCCTATAATGTCATTTTACACAATTGTGGGAAATGTTATGTGAAAGTTTGAGTTTTCCTTCAAGTGCAAAAGAACCTGCAGGGCAGGACATAAAACGCTTTACCATTCCTCTGACACCACGCACATTTTCAAGCATGAATACAACAAATACCCATAAGAGCATACAAAAACATTCTCAACCACACATACGTGCGCGCACACACACACACACACACACACAGGGACATATTATTTTCTATTTTTATTTATTTCACACGCAACCCTGAAGGCCAGACAGAACAGATCGCCCTCTGAGAGCAACTTCTATCTGCTGCATTCAAATGTCAAACTGTCTCACGGGGGACAGTCTCTTCAGCAGACATATGTCACCCTCCAATTTGCCAGTGGAAACTTCTGGCTATTTTCTCTTCTGTTAATTGCTCGAGGCACTTGTCACCACCGTGTTTCTTTTCTTTCTGTTTGGGATTAGAGGCACATGAGGCACCAAAGGTTTTCCAAGCCTCCCCTGGTGAATAGACACATGTTGGTATTAATAAATAAATAAATGCAGACACCATACATGTTATTTTAATAAATGTTATTAAAGGGTTATGTCAGTCACAAAATGAATCATTAATTGATTAGTGAACTTGGAACTAAGTACATAAATAAAATGTAACATTTCAGCTTCATTTCTTTCTGGTGCCTGTGAATGACCTTGATCAGGCAAATGATTTCATCATGCTACTGCTCTCTACATTGACAAAGGACAAAGGAAACAGAGGCATGGTTGTCAAGGCAACATGGTGATAGAGAGGCAAATGGGAGCAGTGTGCATACGCACGCACACACACACACGTGTGCTCGTACGCACTCACTCGGTCTTTGTCAATGACATCTTTGCCTGGCTGGAGGATACTCAGAATGTGAGAACTCTGGAAAGCGTTACAGTGATGCCATTAGAAGAGATCAAAAGGGCTACGTGCCGGGCTGGAGACACAAGCATGCAGCAGAGGAGTGTTGGGCCCAGAGACGTGACATTCAGAGACAACACGTTCCCTGTGCTTTGTCCTCATTCAGACGCAGGTCTGATATGGTTGAGTGGGACCTCGGTCTAAGCAGTTGTATCAGAGTTCATGTGGGTTCCACATCAAATCACACGAGAGCCTCGTTCAAGACTCTTGTGGAGACTGTTTTTAAAAGGAGCCCTTGACATCCCAAAATTTGCAGTCACATCATTTTAAATGAAGCTCTTCAGATTTTGATTTGACTGTCTCTCTGTGACTCTGCGTACAAACGTCATAATGTATAATTGCTGGTATTGATAGTGACCCAAAACTAAAACCTCTGGTGTCTGATGATTTTATATTATGTCCTGATACGTAAAACCTCAGTATTCGAGTCGCTTTCACGTGTTCATGTACTGAAAATGGCTGTAAATGCCAGTTGCTCTAATCAGATCTTCCTCACCCATCACATCTAGTTGGTGAGGCTGTGCCAGGATCAGTACTTTCCACTTTACATATGCTTCCATTAGTTCAAATCATTAGGCAGCATGCCATACATTTGGATTGCAATATGGAGGATACTCACTATATTTATCCATAAAGCCAGGTGAAACTGATTAGCTGGACTCCATCCATTCGCAGGTGCAGATTCTCACAGTCAGTCATTTACCTCAGATGAGGTCCTTATGGATGTTTTGAAGACTGAGATGACTGGACTGCTTGCTTCTAAAGTCAGACTAAACTGAAGGATCTTCTGGATAGAAACACCTGAAACAAACACATTTTTGATATAAAGTTGGCCTTGAACCTGTGAGAAATGAGTAGGTTATTTTTGACCAGGATTTGTCCTTTACCTCACACATAAAAACAGGTTTCTAGGACTGCCACCTTTTCCTTGTATAATATTGCCAAATCAGCAGTAACCAGTCTCAGAGTCATGCAGGAGCATGTCTCATATCTTTGTTACTTCAAGACTGCAAAACTGTCCCAAAAATTCTCTGAAGAGCTTAAAATGCTACAGAAAGAGTTTTGATGAGGAGGAAGAGAGCAAGAGAGGTCATATTTCTCTAATTTTAGCTTCTTTCCTTTGTCTCCATCTCCTCACTAATCAATCTCCCCGTTTTTGTACCTCACTCTCAAACTACAGGGTTTTTTTTATGGTTTCACTGGTTTCTAATAGTATGATGGAACGAAGAGGTTTCTGAAGCAGCTCCTCGCTTGGACTCAGGAGGAAACCTGTGATGACGGGAGATCTGTCTGCCTCTCACCCAGTGACAGCTGGGACAGACTCCTAACGCCTGAACAGGATAAACTGGGTACACAAAATTTTCGAAATATCGAAATAGTTGGAGTATTTTATATATTGGCGATTTGCAAATTATAGGAATCGTTCATATAGGACATGGATAATGTTATTCAAATTTGTTGAATGAAGCAATGTCTTCTGTCATAACCAGGCATTGACTTTAAACAGCTCCCTGCTTTCTCCAACTCGTTTAATCTAGTCTATATGTTATTACTGCCCAAATCTACGCAACGGATCGGTGTCGGCATCAGTCCAAATGCCCATCTCAGATGACTCCGGCTGTTGTCTTTGAATGACAGCTTGGGGATGAAGCCAAGCAGTCAAAGCCACTTCAGCTGTAACAGCCACTGCAGGCACCAATATGCACTGAGCTTAGTGAACTGTGATGCAAGAAAGGGGGAAAAAAAGTATTTGCATTTTCATATCTCTTCTTACAGTGACAGGTTCAATGTACCAGACCACAGTTTAAGGCTTACTTGAAGACAGACTTTTTTTTTCCATGTGACATTTGGAGTCAAAACTTATATCAACTGTCACAGATATACAGAAAACATAAGCAAAAAAAAACCTTTGTTGGTGTCAACAGCTAGATGAATGCTGAGAAAGATGGAAACATGTGAGTGAAATATTCACTCCCCATTTTGAGAATTTTCTTTTTTTATGTACATTTGTATGTGCCTCTAACTCCTGGCTGTGTATAATGTATTATCCAACTGTGCACTATTAAGACAAGAATCAGTAAACTAAAACTAAAGTAATTTAGACATTTTTAACTCGGTCCACAGCGTTGGCTCTATTGCTGATGCCAGGGACCAGCTGTTATCACGCCATATTACAGCTATCCTGCTGCCCCGCAACAATCGTAGTTTCCCCCTCAACGCAAGGGGGAAGAGATGCTGCTGAATGTCATGCCGTGAAAAGACACTTCAAACCTGTTGTCCTTAGTGTTCTGGCAGGAGCCCACGGCTGCGAAAGTCTGGACAAGTCTGGTGATGCTGTGCAAATGAGACTAAAAAAAAAAAAAAAAATCACAATAGATTTTTAAACCGGATCCTGAAACGGGACTGGAAGCGAGAGTAAAGAGGCCAGCGCAGGTGAGCTATGATTCATTTCCTGGCATTGTCATATCCTCCTGAAGGATTGGAATTAGTTCTTCAGCAAGTTGGATCAGAACCACTTCATCCTGTCCAGCCGTCTGTGATGCAACGCCTTCATCTTCACCTCAGATTTACTTCCCCACCTCCACCTTTGCATTGCCTCAGCCAGTTTATATCCCGCCCCTCACCTACAGAGAGCACTCTCTCACCTGGATAAGCTCGGGAGGACCGTGGGGTTATTTGATTTCTCCAGTGCTCTCAACCAACACTGCCCTTCTTGGGTTTATAAGTACCTCATCAATCACCCACAGTATGTGAAGGCAGGGGACTGAGAGTCTGACAGGCTTGTCACAGACAAGACTGACAGGGAAGACTCAGTTTCAGGACTTTGGTGGACTGAAGAACCACCTCCAGATAAAAGTGAAAAAGCCCACTCCAGACACTCCCCTCTGATGTGGGTGAATGTTGAGGAAATAAAAGACACCGAGTTGCAGGTTTCTGGACGCACAAAAGACATGCACTTTACAGGAAGCACCTTAGCGGACTCCCAGGCGCGGAGCTTCGGGGGGGACTGGGGGGGCAGTACTCCCCCAGCCCGGGCCCAGGAGGGCCCGGCGAAAGACAAAGAAACAGGTCTCTCCTCAGGCATCAGTCGCACCTTGCACACTATTGGATACAACAACTTCAGCAGAAAAAGATAAATGCTAGTATGAGGTTATATATCGGTTTCTCCAGCCAGAATGAGTTATGGTTGATCAAAAAAAATTGTAAGACTGACTTTGGTCATGTAGGTTTCTACACAGTGAATTAAATGTTGTGCTGCATGGCTGGCTTCATGTTCACTCTCACAGTTAACTTTACAATGTGCACATTTACAACTGGATCGCCGGTAAGATCTCCAAATGTATTTTGGGTAAAATCGTCATCAACAGCCGTCCATCACCGTCATCATCAGTCACTAGTCAACAGAGTCTATGCGGTGCAGACTAGGTGGATCATGGATTAATCTAATCATGAGTGACAGTTCATACAAGCATAAAAGTGGAGCAACAAAACGCAAAGAAAAGGAAAAAAAAAAGCACAGGAAAAGACTAAACTAAAAAAGCTGGATACATATCCTCCTGGAGATGAACCTGACATTGTTGGCAGCGAGTCAAGCCCACCAGAACTGGCACCACTGTCAGGGAGCCAGATTTACAGGTACAATTTCTCACAATCACTGACACTGAAAACAATATGTGAGTTAGTTGTAAACTGTTGATGTGGTTGTTATCAGAGTAGCCCGACCTAACGTTATTATTAGGGGCCAGGTAGCCTAATGTTTTTGTTGTTCTCATGGTTACTACAACAATAGCTGGTGCGTCTCCCGCGTGACGTCACAACCACAATCTGCCGAATACATTTTAGACAATATATTATGCCATAATACTACAGGTTTGATTGATTTCAAAATGGCATGGTCGCTCTTCGTGGTGTTGAACTCTTACTATCAAATGCTTTGAGCTATGTGTCAAAAATGTAGTAATGATTGTAAGCCCCGCTGTTGCGGGCATGTGTGTGCTGTAAAATGATGTAATCACAAGATTTATTGGCTTTAAAGGGCCCGGTCATGTGCCCCGCCGCCGGCCCGCCAGTGACATGTTCCGCCGCTGCAGATTCCGGTCTTCCACCTAATTCCAACTGAATGATACTTTCTTACCCCATGAAGGGAAATGATCTCACTTTTGAAGTGAAGGGGACACTCCTGGACTCCTTCTTCAGCTCAGTTGTGGTCTCAGCTTTTACAGAGTGGTTCAGTGGGGCTGTCGCATCTTTCCCACAGAAAGTAAAACACTAAATAAACTGATCAGAAAAGCCAGCTCTGTCCTGGAAGACCCCTCAAGCCAGAGCAGGGGGATGCTAGCCAAGATATCATCACAACTTGACAGTGCCTCTCACCAGTGCGTGACACCGTGACAGCACTGGAAGGCTCTTTCAGCAACAGGCTTCTGCTCCTAAAATCTGTGAAGGATATCAGAGGTCCTTCTTCCCTGTGGCTTCGACAAGTTAGATCAGACCCCTGCCCCCGTGGCTGTCAGACAACTCAATCTGCTCCTGAGATACATGGAAAAAAAAAAAAAAGGAGGGCGGGTTAAAGTACTGCTCTGGTTTTATGTTGTTCCCTATTCATTGCACAATACCTCTGTTTTTTTGGTAGTTGATGCATGGTTTTTTTTTCCTTTTCCAGTTTTAGTGTGTTTGGTCCATCTTGTACTGCAGTTTTCCAACTGAGGTACAGCTGGAAGATTATTCTGCTTTACTCTGATAAAAGAAGGCCTGATTTCCAAAAGGCATAAATGTAAAGATGAAACATTTCTTTAATATTTTATGCATGCTTTCTTTTCCATTTCAATCTTTTCTGGAGTTTATGAAGCCCACAGCCTCCATTTTAAGATGTATTATTGATGTATTATGTAACATAAGGTTCAAACACATGGAGCAACTGGAGTGATTATTTTTCCGAAGGTAATTTCACGTTATTCTACCCTTTATAAATTTAATTTCTTGCCAGAACAACAACAAGGATTTTAGTGACCTGAGTTAATAACCATCTTGGGAGGCAGTGAGTAAACGTGACTGGATGACTGTTTGATCCAGCTCCCACTGTGGTAGGAATATTGCATTGACGGATAAATCATGCAAGGTATACTGGTCTGTTACGCCCTAGAAATTTTTACAAAAGCAGCAAACCATCCTGATATCTTTCCCAAGCTCAGTATGCAGTAGCTGTGTACTATGCAGTTTCAAAAGCAGCCAACGTCTCTGTGATTGTGTCGGCATCTATAGAGATGCAAACAAGACTAAGACTGTCTCTCAAAGTTCTCACTGAGGACATTGATTTGGAGTCATTTTATAAATAGCTGCGCACCAGAAGCCCCACAATAATGGAAATAAGAGATTAGCTACAGGGCGCTAACAGAGGATAACAACGCAGACAACACAGGCTCAGATAATTCAGATGTAACTCAAAATTACTCAGAAATAGCTGATATCAAAGACGATGCGGTGTTTAAGATGGCGTAACATCTGCAGATGTGTTTTCTTGTTACTGCGACTGCTTTTGAATGTGGGTTTTGGAGAGGCAGCTGTTCTCTTCTCTGCCCAGCATCCTGTCAGATAATATTTTATTGGAACGTAGTTCGGGGCCGTACCTTCCCACCTGTGGTAAAAATTCTTATTTAATTTACTTGTCCATGAAAACACGATAAAAGAAATCCAAAACACTCTGTCCTATCACAAGACAGTAGAATGATGATGTTATAAATATCAAGGTCAACTTATTTTGTGCAATAAAAGGATAATTTCACTTTGCTTTACTCAAAACGTGTTCATGGAAATGTCACCGATGTTATGCACCTGTAAGTAATTAATTAATTATTCAAACAAAATTTTAATGTGCAACTATTCCTAAACGGAAACTTGGAGCTATTGGATATGGAAATTAAAGATACTGTTCATAATGAGCTTGTTTCTGGCCAGGACGCTGAGTTGGCATGTGGCATTTTGAAGGAGCACATCACCACTATTTTATCTAAATTCACCAAAACTGGACTGCAAAGATCTAAAAGCAGAAAACAATTACCTTGGCTCAGTGAGGGGATATGGCTTTTAATGAAGGAAAGAGATGCTGCCCTTAAAAAGTTTTTAAAATCTAGACTGAATACAGACAAATTCATTTTTAAAAGCCTGAGAAATAAAGTGATAAGTCAGTTAAGAAACGCAAAAGCAAACTTTTTCTTTGACGTTATATCGCATGCAAAGGGAAATAGTAAAATGATTTGGAAGTGCATCGACAAATTATCTGGGAAAGAGCGGGCTCCAAATGGTCCCCTTGAACTCAGCATAAACACTATTGTTAACAAGGCCCAAGTACCTGATACACAAGCCACAGTTAGCACTGTGTCAGCACTGTGTGGCCCCCACATCAACTGCAGCTCCTGTTAATCCAATTACATCACATTAAAATCTTTTAATTCGTTACTGCCATTTCGGAGTCGTTCATCAACCAAAAACATTCACACCTGATACAGCATGTTATTTTCTCGAGGTTATCAAATCTTGTCTTGACAGGGGAGGAGTTGTAGGGGCTGTTTTCCTGGATCTTCGTAAGGCGTTTGACACGGTCAACCACTCTGTGCTCTTAGGGAAACTACAAAATTTTAATCTTTCCTCTAACACCATCAGCTGGATTAATTCTTACCTCACGGATCACTTTCAATGTATGAGAGTAAGCAACAAAATTTCGCCTGTCACAGCCTGTATTTCAGGCGTGCCCCAAGGGTCTATTCTGGGACCATTGCTTTTTAGTCTGTATATTAATGACTTTCCCTCCATCTGTGATGGTGTGGAAGTCCTAATGTATGCAGATGACACCGTTCTCTTCAAGCATGGCACCGACGCAACCGTCCTCGCTCAGAAACTCTCGGTGGCCGTGGAAAAGGCAATGAAGTGGCTTAACGAGTCCTGTCTTACACTGAATACAGAAAAACGGTTACAATGTACTTTTCAAACAAACAGTGCCATAGCGTCCGTCCCAATATATCAGTGGGTAGTTTCATAGTGAAAAATGTTGAAGAGTTTAAATATTTGGGTGTCATTTTGGACCCTAATCTTAGTTTTAAGAAACATAATAAAAAGACCTCTCATGTCACATTAGGAACTCCCTATCCTTAGAAGCAGCTAAATCTTATTTTAATGCCATGATTTTATCCCATATTTTTTATTGTTTGTTTTCATGGTCTCAGGCCAGATCATCAGTTTTAAACCCTCTTAGATCTTTGCACAGTCAGGCTTTGAAAATTCTTGATAGAAAGCCACAACGTTTACATCATTGCCACATATTGTTAAAACTTAAAATTTTAAGCTTTGATAATTTAATCAGGTACTCCAATATCCGCCTGGTACATAAAATCCTGCACGATGCTGCCTCCCCCCCCCTAAAGGCCTATGTTCAGCCACAATCGACGAGTAGAGTGCTAAGGTCTGTCCCCAGGGGTGAGTGCAATGTTCCGATAAGGAAGTCCGCCTTTTCTCAAACAGCTTTTTCATATAAAGCTATTAAGGAATGGAATGGGCTGCCGAATAATCTAATGAACATGGCTGACTTCCACAGTTTTTCTAGGGCCGTCAAAAAGTGGCTTTTGGATAGTCAGTCTTGTTCTCACTGACAATACCGGATGGGTATTTGGATTTTCTGATTTATTTATCTTGACCCAACCGTATTTTATGTTTAATTAGTCTAATCTACGTTATTTTAATCAGTCTGTATTTTGTACTTGCACTAAGTGCTTCAAATGTTAACTTTTTATTGTGGTTTCATGACATTGTACAGTAGTCTGTTTCTTGTTTTTGCATTTGAATACTGTCATTATTGTAAACCCTAATGTGTACTATTTTTGTTTGTCAAGGACAACAGATGGAAATTAGCTTGTGGCTAACTCTGGTGCAGCCATCTTTTTAATGTACCTGCACATTGTCCTTTAAATAAATAAATAAAATAAACAAGGCAAAACATTGAAAGTGTTAGTCATTTTAAGTTCATTCATTATATATTTATGAATAAATAAAAGAGGTGATGCAGAAAATTATTTTCTGAGTAGCTTCTCTGACTAAGTTCTTTTAATTTGGCTTTAAAGAACTGTGGAGTAGATGTAAAAAAGTGTACTCATGTGTTATATATATATATATATATATATATATAGCTGGGCAAGTTAACGTGTTATCGCATTAACTCATTAATTTATTAATGCCGACATCTATCTTATCCCATGTTAACGCATGTTGCTCACATGCTTTTGTTTTGAAAAGTCTGTTACTGGCTGCTGTGGAACTGGAAAAGGATTGGCAGGCAAACATGCAGAAAAGCTAAAACAGACATGGAGAACGGTAAAAATCTGTGTACTTTACAGTTCGGGTAGCAACTCAGGTAGCAATATTAACAATTCTGTCTAAAAAAGAAATCTGTACCGCAACAAAACCTTCAAACTCCTTTGTTCAAGATGATCGTGTCATTCCTCCATTTATCATCAAATCCTGTTCCATGTGTTCACTGCTGTTCTCTAGCTCAGTGATTCCCAAAGTGTGGGCTGCGGCCCCCTGGTGGGCCGTCGTGGGACTGCAGGTGGGCCCTGAGAGGTCATTAAAATTAAACAAATATTTTTTAAATCCTCGATCTTTTTAAAATATTAATTTCTGTAAAATAATAACGACAAATATTTGAAAACATTAAGAAGTAACAAAATAAACCAGTTAAGTGTTATTCTACCGTCATCTTAACTTAATATGACAAGTGTCACCTTATTTGTTGACCCCTTACATTAATGTCATAATGAATCATCATTAATGAACATAGCTTCTAGTCCTGTATGTTGATCACAGTTATCATTAAATGGTTTCGGTGGGATGTGGAGATTTTTCACATTTCAAACTGGGCCTTGGTATTCTGAAGTTTGGGAATGGCTGCTCTAGCTGGTTACTTCAGTGCAGCTACATCTAGTGGCACAGATGTGTAATGACAACAGAAAGTCCAGTCCTCGATTATAAAACGATCGTCCATTTGTTTAGAATATGACTTCTAGATTAAAATATCGTCCTATATTCAGGCCAATACAGTAGTTTGATCAATGCCTAATTCAGCAGCAGATGGGTGTCCTGCAATGCTCAGAAATAAGCACCAGAAAATTCTGTGCTCGTCATGATCTGAGGAGAAAAAGACTGATGTCAGATGCAGAACTGGAGAGCGCTTTGGTTCATCTATTTATGAGCTGAGTTTTCATTCAGATTTTCACAATATTGTAAAATTATAGTATGTGATTCCAGCGCCACCATGCTACCTGAACTACTGCACAAAGACATTTCTGGGTCACGTAAACCGGACAATTGAATATTAAAAACCAATTCAGTCCCGTAGTCTGTTTTTTCATTTCGTATTTTTGATCCAAGCCTAGAATTGAAATATAAAAAAACAGGCTTTTTTGTGTGTGTTAGATTAAAAAATGAAAAACAAAATAAAATGTCACTTTTATTTTTTTAGATTTTTGATTAACAATTAAAAATGGAAAGAATGAATGATACATGGATTGATAAAGTTACTGAACTTTAACATGGACATTTTCATTTTAAAGTTCTCCCAGACAGAGGATTTGACAGAAACAAGGTTATTTAACTGACAAGTTGAACTCCCCATTAAAAGCTTTCTGCTGCTACCTCAGAAATTACCTGTTTTAATGTTATGATTGTGGCTCAGGATTTTGTTGTTGATTGTTGATTTTGCGTATACAATGTGATTAATCAGGGAAATCATGCGATAAAAAATTTGATTCGTTGCCCAGATCTTTATATTATATATTATATATATGTGTTAAATGTTCAAATGCAACTAAAATAAAGATACAGAGGCTTGGACACAGGATGGCAAACTTTGTTTGTGTTCAGGTCAATGTTTTTTTTCCCTCTTGTAAAGTTTTAATCAATATTGAATTTTAAACTATTATGTGAAGTTTGCCTGGGGGAGGTAAAAAATAAAATAAATTTTTTAAAAATCTGACTGCATAGATTTCTCTCCCAAGCAGCACATTTCTTGTCAAGCCTTAGTAATCTCCCAATTCAATCACACTGAGAGTGATCCTTAAAAATACTTTACCCTTTCATGACATGCCCTTGGAGGCATCCTGACAAATGCTGCAGGTGAGTAGAGGAGAGGGCATTTAGAGGAGGCGTGGAGGTAAAAAAAATGTCATTCTGATTTGAAATAGCATATGTATTGATGGCTTATAGCCAGTGGAGAGATCCCTTGGAAGTGTGTGTGATGCTGCCTTTCAGTTCTCTCAGCTGATTAAAATCAACTGAAAAGCTTGAATGGTGACACTGCAATCAAGGGTATAGATTTGGTCTCAATATTGGTAGCCACAAAAGAAGAGACAGTGCGCTCATACAGGAGCATTGACAGCGAGTGTTTGACACCTCTTTGTGATATCGATTAAAAACAACCAAGAGAGCAGCGTGCTTTGCCACAGCCCACCCTCATCCACGATTTTATCGTCAAACAGTAGCTGTGCGACTTAATGAACAAACACTTTTTTTCATATTGTATTCAGTCCTCAGCTGGAAACTGCCTTGACGGCACCAGCTGGAGAGCAAAAATGGAGGAAATTACCTTGTTTTGCGTGTGACTGAGACACGCAAGGCCCCAACATGAAGAGCGTTAGAGGTCTGGTTGCATTGCCTCTCCTGGACAGCCGTCATCCTGCATCTAGTTAACGTGAACAGACCATGGACTTCTAAAGATGTGCAAAACTGGTACTCTGAATAAAGACGGGATGCACAAGGCAGACATGCAAATGCATAATTTAAAGCAGGTATATTTCAGTTTTCAACACTGAGGATAAACAAAATGAAACATTGGGTGTACCTATCTATATCTTTTTCTTTGTTTGCATAAGAGGAAATTGGACTGGCCTTTGGCTGTGGTAGAAAAAAAAAACTCATCTGGAAATTTACATGCTAAAATGATGTTTCTTCACTCTCTGCTCCTCCAGTCTCATAGTCCCGAGGTTTCCTCCACTCACTGACACAGAGTGAACTGCAAAAAGCCTTTTATGCCAAAAAGGATTTCAAATATCTCGAAGCAAAGAGAAGACAGTCTTTATAATCCCAGAGTTATTTCACAGAATTCAAATCGACGTTTCTAAAACTCGATTCCTCATAATACGAGCATAAACAAGGACTTTTAAACTTTTAAAGAATTTATGAGTCTTGTGTACCAAAATAACACTGAAACCTCAAAGTGTAGGAATACTGACCCAGCGGTCATGATTACATATGGGACAGTCAGAGAATATTAAATGTGCCTTCCAAACGTTAAAATACCACTGTTTATTCTTAATAGATGCCTGTGATAATGTTTTTGTGTTAAAAAAAAAAAAGGGCATTGTAGGTGCAAGTTAATTGCCTTTATGTCTGTGTCATGACTAAACCATCTCCTCTAAGTCCCTTTTTTTTCTTTCTTTATAGTTTAGACTTGATAGTAACAACCAATCAATGTGTGCCTTAACAGAACGAGACTGTTGTACGCTTCATATGACATGTCAGTAGCTGGAGAACACATGATCAAAAATTTGACCTGTAAAATATATAAATGCTTACTGTAAGATATGGTTCGAGGCTACATCTTCAAAGACCTTATCTGCTGATTACGTGAGATTCATCACTGCTGAAAAGGCCGTTTTGCTGCTGACCATATGATTTGACCTTATTATGCAGAAGCTAATATCCCTCATGAGCCATGAGAGAATGTTAAAAACAGCGACTAATTGGCAGTTACAGAGTTTACACTGAAGGCCATGGGCTATAAAAGCTCGAAGAAAGGATAAAAACAGCTGCTAAAATTTACATAATCCCCAAACTGCTTCTTAAAAATGCCATTCATTGAGAACGAGCTTTTATGCAATTGTTTTCATCCTTCTGTCTGTCTGCTTTATTTCTTTTTAATCCTTGGAAAACCCCTGGCTGAATTAATTAAAGTATTTGTTTATCAAAGTTTTATTTTATACCTCCTTGAGAAATCTGAACATAGCTGTAAAAAAGCTAGATCAGATTTTTTTTCTGTCACTAATGTCAAATAATCGCTGCTTGATTAATAACAGTATACCAGTTGCCAGTGATTTTGCTACTTTCACCATATTAATAAAGTTAGAATTTTACTCCAGAACAATTCTGCTCTTTAGCCTTTACATCGCCATTATTGTACTGCTGGATTTTGATTGTGAATTGAATTTAATATTAATATTTCACCTCTATAAGTGCCATCTGTGTAATAAATCTCCATTCAATATGGAGCTTAATCCTCACCTCACAATCTTTCACACTGAGGCAGCTGACAGGTCTTTCCAGTGAGATGAGGACGGTACTGGTGGCTTCTGGTGGGGATTGAATCTAATAAAATCAGGCTGTGGTCATGATTCCCTCAGGGACGGGCTTTATTCACTTGTTTTTGTCTGTTTGGGCTCCCTCATATATGTACATAGTTGAGCCCTGGGGGGAATTTATTTTTTTATTTATTTTTTTTTTTTACACAGGCAGTCTTGATATTCTACTCGTAAAGAGCCCAGCGGCAAGAGAGTGGAGAAGTGGATTTATGAGATGAACAGTTATTTCATAGGATTCGTCAGGGAAGTTAAAACTCTAATGTCCTCAAGGTCAGGGGTAGGTAATCATGATGAGGCAGCCGATTCCACCGTGGAAGACTATATTTTCATTGGAGCCCCTCCATTAAACGAAAGACCACAGCATACAGCTTAAGGCATCTTAAACGACCTCTGAGTTCCTTGGAGGATAATCACTCACCCACGAGCAGAGACATGGCTCTGGGTTTGTGTGTGCCTGCATTGCTTTTTCGTCCGTGGGTTGTACTCTACTTCTGTGTGAGTTCCCTTTAAATGATGGAGGCCGTTATGTTCCATGGTGAAAGTGACACATCACAAAAGGAAGTGGAACACAGAGCCAAACAGAAAGGTGAAACTTAGCTTTTTTATTTTACTTTTTTTTTTTCCCCATGACATTGAAATGACATTCCTGGCACCTGCAGATATAACCGATATGCTGAGCCCCCAATCAGCTCCTGTCGTGGATTTGTATGTTTTGGATCACTCTGTACTTTGTCTCTGTTGGGCGTCTGAGAGGCGACTTTGTTTAGACTTAAATATTCTGCAGGAGAAATGGGAGCCCACTGCCTCCAACCAGCAACCTAATGTACATCTATAAGTGAATTTTAAAATGCAAACTTAAAGTGTACATTTTTATTTTTAAATGTAAAAGTAAAAGTAGAGTAAAATATTAGAGATTAGATTTTTTGTTTATATGCAAGCGTAACATATGACTGAGCCATTAACCCAGGTATGACCTTTGAATGTGTAAAATGGTTCCTGATTGGTCAGCATGGGTCTGACATCCACGTTGTGCTCAAAAGATGGCGGTCTTGTGCACGTTGTAATGCAGATGTAAAACAGCTTGTATTTCTTACAGACCCCTGATGTGAATAGGATTCAAGTTCATCAGAATTTGGGATTGATACCTCCCGAGTCCACGCAGGGATTCACACATTTCGCCGATCCAGTGGATGACTCCGTTGATCTTCAGATCGACTGGGTCAGTACCAGTGTCGGTTAGCGTCTGTTGTTCTGTCGTCACGTTGAATGTGATTGCAGCGTGACAACAAGCACAGGTTCAGCTGATCCGCAGTTAAACTGGCCGGTGTCCAACTGTTCACATGCAAACTTGTTAAACATATGCGAGTGTATGCATGTATGGGAGTATACGTACCTCTTGTTGTTGTTTTAGTGAGGCAGTCACATGACAGCCACCGTATAAAGCTCTAATATTGTACAGTACTTTCTAATTCCAGCAACAAAAAGCACCTCAGAGATGAGAAATTGGACTGAGAAGCAGCCCTGAAACATGTGACTTCTGAGTCTAATGCCCTGAGCTCACCTGATGAGATTACACCTTAGTAATGGAAAAAAAAGTGCCCACCCCCTGACTTACATCTTTCGGCACATCAGATAAGGTGTAGGGAGAGAGAGAGAGAGAGAGGGAGAGTGGAAGCTCTGCACAGATGAGGGGGAAGAGCAGAAATGGAAGAATGACAGGATGAGAGGAATGGATATGAAGGAAGAGACAGAGTGGAGATGGAAAATGACAATATAATATTTGATTTGCGGACCAGAATGGATTCTCAGTGCCCATTTGTTGCAAGAAGAGAGGGGGACAGGGGAGGGGGGGGTGAAGAAGACAGATGTAGGTAGAGAAGGTGGGTGGAGTGTGAACAGAAGGGCCATGGAGTTCATTTAGCAGGACGGTGAGATGGCTTGACAGCTGCTGGTGGAAACATTAGGCTTCTCACTTTAGTCCAATTTTGCTCGTTTTTATCCCCGAGTCCCTCCATGTCTGTCTCTAATAGCCGAGTCCATCACTGCTTTATACGGACCCACGATAGATTTTAGCTGCTGAGCAGAATCATAATCATGTCCAAAACAGCAAATTCATTAACAGAATTCCCGCCGGAGATAAAGCGTTTTAGAAGTCATACATTTAAAAAAGTCTGCTTCTTTGAAGACCCTAGCTCAAAAAGTTCACGCCAACTGTGAGATATTTGTCATGTCATTACTATATTTGTCATTTCTGAAACATGACACCTACGCTCAAAAATGATTGACAGGGAAAAAATTGCAATTTAGATGACTTTGCTCTGCCAAAGTCAGTGGGAAAAAAAAAAAAAAAGGAATTTCAAGGACATCCAGTCACTTTGTTGAGAAAATATTTCATAAAATGGGTGTCTGTACATCATCACAGGAGTGCATGCACAACCAGGGGCAACATTTGTTTGTCGGAGCTCCTGAATAGAGATGGCGGAACACTTAACCGTGTCAAACATTAAACATGGAGGTGATTGAAATTGTTAAACATTTTGTAAGGATTACAGAACATTGCCCGGAGCAGAAATAAATTGTGGACCCATGCCAATAGAGCGGTGTGCCTCGAGTCCCAAAGGCAGTAAAGTCTCTCTCAGCACTTCTTGAAACTGCATAATCCATACTACATAAACAGCATTATTTACATGTAATATTCCACCTTAAAATGTGATGTAGTTTGTTGAACGCTCCAGCTTTCATGGTTTGCCTCTGGGTTTAAAAAGTGGAAATAAACAATAGCAACTATAACTGTGTTCCAAAGTGCGTACTTCACACTTAGACTGTCAGTGCGAAAACACTTAAAATAGCAAGTCTGTCATTTCAAATTACCCTTCAAACCCCCCCCCCCCCCCCCCCCCCATGGTGCACTCAAAAGAAAATTGGGTGTGGAACGCTGAACACTTTGCACACTTAGTGGTCACCATCTTGTTTAAGTAGCGGAAGTGGTGGGATACAAAAGGGGATGATGGTCTGTCCTCAGTGCCAACAATAGCACAGTTTTAAACTCTCAAAGATGGGGAGAGATTGGACATAAAAAAAGGAAAACTTGGTCACTTTTGCCTGGAATTCATGATGAAGTCAAATCTCAGCGGTGTCATGGCAGTAAGTCAGTTAAAGCGGCTGAAGGAGGGAGTTTGTAAGAGCACAGAGGTATATTGGAGCTCTTAGGTACACTGTATACCTGTGCAGTGGGTCAGTCATACTCTGGTTTATAATAATGTACAAACATGGGAAAGTATGTCATTTAGACCACAGCCTGTATTTGTAACTGCTCTGGTTGCATTGAGAGATTTATTCAATTCAGTTCAAAAACTTTGTAATTCATTTACGCCACAGGAACACATACTGTATGAACCCAATTGTGATGCACTGGATCACTAATTAAGAGAAAAAGATTATGAAATTAACAATAAAGGTGCACATGCACTGATAGTTTAGTAAAAAAAAAAAAAAAAAAAAGAATACTGTACATGAGCTAATAAATAATCACTAGAGACCTCAATGAAATAATTACAAGATGAAAATTTTACATAATATCAAAGACATAAATACACTTTATTAGATTAAGTTAAAAAAAAATAAAAAACAGTACCATGAAAATATAATGAATTAACAGTTTACAAAGAAGAAAAGGTTATCACTGGACTGGATGTGCAGGAATGTTCTTTAGCTTGCTATTGCTATTCATAATAATATTTCACCGCTTATCTATTGTACAGACTGAATTTATGGAATATATTCCACAGTGATTGAGGTTTCTCTGTGTTAGATTGTATAGTGTTCATTATTCTGGGTTGAAACTGTTGCAGAACCCGGCTGGTCAGAGTCTGGTACCTCCTGCCAGAGTACAGCAGAGAAAACAGTCCATGGTGTTGGATGTGAGCAGTCTCTGATGATGGTGTGGGGCCGAGACAGGCTGCGTTTGTGTCCCATCTGCTTGATCAAAAGGAAGAGAAGTCCTGATGATCTTCTCCACTGTCCTTAATACTCTCTGGGGAGACCTTCAGTCTGCAGCTGTGCAGCTGCCGCCTCACACAGAGAAGCAGTCTGTCAGAACGCTCTGCATGGTGCTGCTATAAACGTGGTCAGGATGGGAGAGGGGAGGTGTGATCTTCCTTTCATGTGGACCAAGTACAGCCACAAAGGACTGTGCAAGGTGAACTAATAAGTTACGTACTGGAAATGTTTTCAGAATATATAGTATACTTTGAGTATTTTACCACACACACACACACACACACACACACACACACACACACACACACCAACTTTTGCACTGTTTTTGCATATAGTATTTATACATTGTGAGAAAAGCTGTATGGTTCTAGTAATATATATATATATATATATATATTTTTTTTTTTTTTTTCTTTTTAAATTCACCTTTGAAAAAGGTAACATGTTGTCAGTCATTATGAGGATTGCAGTCAGTCTTTGACTCCAGAGAGAGCTCAACTTTAGTCTCCATTTTTTTAAAAAGCCAAGAAAAAAAGTACCATCTTTAAAAGTACTGTCGGTATGCAGATTAGATTGCAGCATTGTAATATTTATTTGATGAAGACTGTATTTGAAACATACTATTGTCACACTTTGTTTAGCATCAACATTTGGGAGCTAGATATCTCGCCCGGTAACAGATAATTTTACACATTTGTGCTACATTGCTTGGCGCTAAATGTTATTTCTGAAGGTTTGTGTTCATTTTTCAGTTTTACCCTCCTGCATCTGGCTGCAGTAAAGGGTTAATTTGAGCTCTCATCACTGTGGTCATTTTGGAAAGGAGTTAACCTGCGTGACGCCTCCAGCAAGGCGGTGGAGGTAGAGGAGATGACAGTCCAGTGAAACTAATGTTCAAATGCTACCACTGTCTTGCTTGAAGTGTCAAATAAGGAGAGAAGAAACATAAAACCAAATCTAAAAGCCAAGATAACACAGAAAAAAAAAATCATCATTGTACATTTTCCACAAGACCGCATTGTATTCCTTTTATTGCTGAAATTATAAACCTTAAAAATGTGTATTCAAATTCTGTGACAGCCAACTGAGGTTTTTGCACCATTACATGCACATGCAGTGATGTTCATTCACAAGAAACCCATCTGTTGAGAGATGTCGGCACCGTTCTGCTTTCTGATTTGAGTCTTTCAGGAGTTCATTCTTTTGTATAAACAACTTGAAAGAAATTAACTTTTCAAATAAAAATAAACTTTTTTTTTAAAATGCAGTGCATTGGAACGATCATCATAACAGAGTGGGGACTGAATCTGTCTTTAAATGTAATATTTTCAGACTACAAGAGAACAACTATTCTTTTACCAGAAGGTAAAAGCTACTTATAAATACTTCCTTAAAGCTTTCCAGCGTTCTTAACCGCCGGTCGCATGGAAGCATCTTCAGCTCTGAAAGAACGTCCATCTGGGTTACGTCAGTCATTGCCAAACTGTATTGTGGGTTCTGTGGGTCACCGTTGCAGCGTAGTTCTAGCCAATGAAATTATACGTGAGTGCGGGACTAAAGTACGCAGGTATGTGTCCCTGGCAAAGAGGAGAAAAGTTGGTGGGTTTTGGAAGGCAAAAGCACATCAGAAGTTACCAGCTGACGCTTGTAGCGTAGCAGCAACGTGATTGGTTGATGCTTCCGTCGAAGCGTAAAAAGCATTAAGGGGCTCCATAATTCTGTTAAGCAAAACTTCATTTTCATTTATTGATTCATTCCAGACATGTCAAAACAGTATTTTTAAGCATAGACAATTTTAACACTATCATGAATCTATGTATCTGAAAATAAATAAAATATATTTATAAAATATATAATAATGCATAAATCAATATACACTGACACGTGCATAACCATAATTTAGGAGATATAGAACCTCTGTAAATAAATCTAAATATTAAATGGACATATTCCCCGCAAAAAAGAAGAAATAAAAAATAAGATTTATACCCAGTGTATACACACAGATCCATATACATACCAATATGCAAAACACATATCTGGTTTAACATGTCTGAAAAGGGGTAGGAAGAAGAGAAACATATTTAATCCTTCCCCTTTCTCCAATGTTCCATGAATCCCCTTTAAATTTATCTGGTTTTTGAGGCCTTATCCTAAATTGTAATTGTAATTTCATATCCAGATAGACATAGACATCTAACTACATACATACATACATATTGATACACACACATTCACACTACAGTACATACTACAATATATACTACATATACTTCACCCTTCACACTTGACGTCACCCCGTTCAAAGTGAACACCAATGCTGAAGACACTTTCAGCGTGTACACCTCAGTGACAGGTTAGAGAAAGAAAAACCCACACACACACACACACACACACACACACACACACACACACACACACACACACATTTTGCATTATGTGAAATACACCTGGGTTATTAAAGATCATAGTACATAAAAACATACCCAAAACAATCTTCTTTGGAGGCTGGGCTGTATTTTGCCAGTACGTTACAAGAGTTCAAGGTAATCAAGACATAATCGAAGCCATTTAACTTTGAATTCAGTACGTCTCCCAAGGTTAACAGTTTGTCTTAATCAAGTCTCCTGTTTCAGTGCTAACTGCTAAATATGGAGTAGAGTAGAAAAACAGAATTTAAATTGACAAGAAAATGAAAATGCAACAATAAATGATTTCTGAATTTAGAGACAAGGAAACAGAAAAAGCAACGGTACAACTCCCACTCTCCGAAGACGACCAAAGAAGCCAAACATGATTCACCACAGGACACGCAAGCAGCCTGCACACTGCTGAACAGCCTCTGGCACTGGTTGGAGCTTCTCTCCCAGCTTTTACACTTTTACACTCTGCTCATCAGGAGCGGATTGAAGACAGGTAAGGTTAAGGGCTGCGCCTGAAGAGCCCAGGAAAGAAAGATCCCACACATACAACACAACACAACCGCAAGGAGAAAACAGGACCTTACAACATTTAACAGTGTGTTATTGAGCGGTAATACGAGAAGTCAGATCCACTCCTTTATAGTCCACCAGTAGAAAATATAATTCTTCCTGAACAGCCTGGAGACATCACTATTACACTGCTTTGATCCTATGAACTCTATAAAAGCTCTGAAAACATGCTACGCTTATGCAAGTGTGTGTGGCTGTCGCTATACATGCGACATGTTCATTTGAGACTTAGAGGCTGATCTGCCTTTCACGGGTCACAACTAGTCAGGCTGCAAATTGTCCAGTTTCAGTCACCACCATTCCTAGTTTGATTTCATTCTGCTTCTGCTGAACATTAGATTAGAAATACAAGAGAAGAGTTGTCTGAGGGCATGGGGAGGAAATAAGGAACAAGATGCTTCCCAAGCTCGGTCAAGATAAGGATAGCATGACCTTCTACAAGCAGATTAATGTTCCTTGATGGCTAAAGCTGCTAATATCCTGAAGGAGGCTTAAAGTGGACTGTGGTCCTTTTATGTATAAATTAGGGTCTGGTACACCAAAGGCCCTGCTAAGTGAGATCACACGATGCTGAATAAACCTGGAAGCCCTGAGGAAGTCTTTGTATAACACGTATGCTGCAGTTTTAAACCAGGTGTGCGTGACATTCCTGCTCTGGTGCAACCAGAAGCAATTGGTTTGCCAAAACTGAATTGATAAGCATCTATAGCTGTTATGCCAGATATAAAACAAAATAGTGTTCAGGGGAATTATCATTTTCTACACAGATATCAATCCAGCATCAATGAATAAAACCAGGGAACAATATTATTATTAGCAGAGCAAAGCAATGACAGAAAAGAGCAGGACTGAAGTAAAAACAGCCCTTAACGGTTTCAAAAGGATGTGAGAAAAGATGGATAAAATATTTTCACAGATCCCCCCTTTATTTGTTGTAGCGTTCAAAATTCTGTTACACACAAAATCAACAAGTCTGGGACATTAAACTTGAAAAAGAAAATAGGGAGGAATAAATGAAGTTGATCCATTTCAACTTTTTTCAGAGGAAAAACACTCCTTTATAGATCAGCTGGGAGGTTTTGCAGTGAAAAATAAAGGAATTCAATGATTTATGACTGCATTTGCGTTATTGTAAGGTGGCTTTTTGTTGTTTTGTTATGTTTTTTCCCAGCTAGAATGATGAGAATCCAAGTTTCCTCACCTTCTAGACATGAACCCATTGTAAACCAACGTCTTGCTTTAATGCAGTAACAAGAACGGTTCATGACATGTACAGTTTCCTGTTCGTTCCTGTCAGTTTGGTAATAAAACCTCCTCCCAGAAGTGTTACATTACCCAGCATCCATCTCTTCTCCACATAACTGCTAAAACATCTTTAATTCCGCCTGAACGGTATACATGAACCCAATGGAATTTACTGGTTGTGGTGGAACGTAAACATGATCTATCATGGCCTTGTTACTATCTAGTAAGTAAGTAAAGGTTGAGGTTATGCATTAGTGTCCTACAGACTTGCAAATTGTGTCACCAGTTGTCTCATATGTTTTGTCTGGTATATTCTGTCAAAACCATTGTGCACTGATTGCTCGGGGTCATCCTGCGTCGACTGCTGAGGTGTAAGGTGTGGCCCCTTTTGCATGCAAATGTATAATAAATTCAGTGAATTTCATTCATAGCCAAGTCTTGGTATTTAAAGATTATTCTCAATGTTACTTAGATCTTTCACCCACCGAGTGGTTAAAGACTAACATAAGATATATGCTATTTTTGCCACAACAGTGGTTATCTGCATTCATTTGACTTAAAATATGATCTAATCTTCACCCAAGCACAATTCGACAAATGAGCTATGTTATCTACAAACATAAACATTTCAGGTGTTATTGAGCTAAGAGAAGTCAGATCCCCTTTATAGTCCACCAGCAGAAAATATGATTCTTCCTGAACAGCCTGGAATCACTATTACATGCTTTGATCCTATGAACTCTATAAAAGCTCTGAGAACATGCTTTTGCAAGTGCTGTCGCTACATGCGACATGTTCATTTGAGACTAGAGGCTGATCTGCCTTCACGGGTCACAACTAGTCAGGCTGCAAATTGTCTTTCAGTCAGCCATTCCTAGTTTGATTTCATTCTGCTTCTGTGAACATTAGATTAAAAATACAAGAGAGAGTTGTCTGAGGGCATGGGAGGAAATAAGGAACAAGATGCTTCCAAGCTCGGTCAAGATAAGGATAGCATGACCTTTACAAGGATTAATGTTCCTTGATGGCTAAAGCTGCTAATATCTGAAGAGGCTTAAAGGGACTTTTTTATGTATAAATTAGGGTCTGGTACACCAAAGGCCCTGCTAAGTGAGATCACACGATGCTGAATAAACCTGGAAGCCCTGAGGAAGTCTTTGTATAATACGTATGCTGCAGTTTTAAACCAGGTGTGCGTGACATTCCTGCGTTGGTGCAACCAGAAACAATTGGTTTGCCAAAACTGAATTGATGAGCATCTATAGCTGTTATGCCAGATATAAAACAAAATAGTGTTCAGGGGAGTTATCACTTTCTACACAGATATCAATCCAGCATCCGTGAATAAAACGAGGGAACAATATTATTATTAGCAGAGCAAAGCAATGACAGAAAAGAGCAGGACTGAAGTAAAAACAGCCCTTAACGGTTTCAAAAGGATGTGAGAAAAGATGGATAAAATATTTTCACAGATCCCCCCTTTATTTGTTGTAGCGTTCGAAATTCTGTTACACGCAAAATCAACAAGTCTGGGACATTAAACTTGAAAAAGAAAATAGGGAGGAATAAATGAAGTTGATCCATTTCAACTTTTTTCAGAGGAAAAACACTCCTTTATAGATCAGCTGGGAGGTTTTGCAGTGAAAAATAAAGGAATTCAATGATTTATGACTGCATTTGCGTTATTGTAAGGTGGCTTTTTGTTGTTTTGTTATGTTTTTTCCCAGCTAGAATGATGAGAATCCAAGTTTCCTCACCTTCTAGACATGAACCCATTGTAAACCAACGTCTTGCTTTAATGCAGTAACAAGAACGGTTCATGACATGTACAGTTTCCTGTTCGTTCCTGTCAGTTTGGTAATAAAACCTCCTCCCAGAAGTGTTACATTATCCAGCATCCATCTCTTCTCCACATAACTGCTAAAACATCTTTAATTCTGCCTGAACGGTGTACATGAACCCAATGGAATTCACTGGTTGTGGTGGAACGTAAACATGATCTATCATGGCCTTGTTACTATCTAGTAAGTAAGTAAAGGTTGAGGTTATGCATTAGTGTCCTACAGACTTGCAAAGTGTGTCACCAGTTGTCTCATATGTTTTGTCTGGTATATTCTGTCAAAACCATTGTGCACTGATTGCTCGGGGTCATCCTGCGTCGACTGCTGAGGTGTAAGGTGTGGCCCCTTTTGCATGCAAATGTATAATAAATTCAATGAATTTCATTCATAGCCAAGTCTTGGTATTTAAAGATTATTCTCAATGTTACTTAGATCTTTCACCCACCGAGTGGTTAAAGACTAACATAAGATATATGCTATTTTTGCCACAACAGTGGTTTTCTGCATTCATTTGACTTAAAATATGATCTGATCTTCACCCAAGTCACAATAATTGACAAACGCAATGAGCTCTAGCTGTTAGCACACACATAATTATGTCTTTTTAGAACGCTCTCAAACATTCACAGTGCTGGTAGAAAAAGTGGGTGAAGGCCTTTCTGTAGCTCAGACCTGGATAACATTCAGGAGGAAGGTTGACCTCTTGAGGTCATTCAAGAGCACCTCCATGGGGCTAAGGCCCGGAATCGGACTGAGCCTCGCCGAAATGCATAATTTATTTTTCTGAAGCCAGTCGAGAATTCTGTGTTGTGCTTTTGGGGAAGAGATGCCTTTGGGGTTGCAAGGTGAACAGAACATTTCAGCAGACCTTGTGATCTGCCACCTTCTGCCAATAACGTCTTCCAGAGGTGAGCTGTTACCCAGCGCTACGATGAGGCACACAGAGGATATGACATGAATGATCGTTGACTTTTCAGTTAGTTGCAGACCTTCCTTTGGAATCATTGTGCTTGTGCAACTTATTCTAGGAAGAGAAACCATTCCAGCCTTGTGCAGACAAACTACCCTTTAAAATATTTATTTTTTTTCAGAGATCTTTGAGAGCCATGGCTCATGTCAACAGATGTTTAGGAGCAGCAATGTGACTCTAAAACAAACCTAATTTAATAAAATTCGATTCTCAGGTCTGCAAGCTACTGAAGCTAAATCAGTCATTTAATGCAGAAAACCAGTAAATCCCAGACGGTAAACATACTTTTTCTTGCCACTGTAGATTCAAACTTGAGTGAAAACACCTGAATGTGATTCTCTGTGCCAAGGTTCATTATAGAGCAGGCCAAATGTGTGTGGGTTTTTTTTTACATTCATATTTATGAGATGGTTCCAGAGTGGCTGCTCTAACTACTGCATACTTGAGCACTTATCTAAACTTTTCAAACCCAAAAGCACAACAACAGAGACAATAGATTTGTAGGCAAAGTTATTTACTTAACAGTTCAGGCAGAGTCAAAAACCAGCAAAGAAATCTGACAAGGGGCAGACGGGGAATCCAGAGTCAAGGGACAGGCAGTCAAAAATCAGGTAATCAGACAGACAACGAGAGAAAAACGCTGGATAGCGTGGCAGAAAACACAGGGAAAACGGACAGATATATACACTGAAGGCCAAATGGGAGAATGAGCCACAGGTGTGGAGATGGGCGGGGAAAACCAGGTGACGGTAATGAGCAGATTGCACGGGCTGAGAGGGAAGGCGTGATCTGAAATGACAACAAAACACAGTGAAATCAAACTAGGACTTGGAATTCCTGACATATTTATAATTTGTCTCCTTAAGTTATTATATTGAAAACTAGAAAAGCACTCGGAGAGCACAGACCTCCACCAAGCGCAACAATTCCCCCATATAGCGAATTTACAAATTGTGATTACCAGATTACCAAATCAAACTGACTTGGAAAACTGATGTCATTCTTCCTATCACAAATGATGTTTTAATTTTGTGAAACTAATTATATTTTTGATGATTTTTTTTCATGTTTAACTTAATCTGATGTTAACGAGATGTTAACATCATATCAGGAAAGAATGACCCTCTGACCTCTAATCTATCTTTATTCCTAAACACCATCTATACAGCTGATCTATATGAACATGGGTGTAAGCATAGAGCTAACATTTCTGTGGTTAGCATGTGGCTAACTTAGCTTCAATTTACGATGCTGCATACTCAGCTGTAGCATGTGGCTAACTTGATTTAATTTACAATGCTGAAAAGGCGATTAAATCCTCCTTCTGGAATCAGATCCCGATCAGCCTTTGAAATTTGATAGAGGTTCCCCATTGTCAATCCCTGAGTCAAATTTCATGAGTTTTGGGCAATAATTAACGGAGATATTGAAAAACAAAATTTTTTGGCCACATTGACTGCAATGTTATTGAAAATTTGAAAGTGATCCAGAATCCAGGATTTCATCCTGATCACACCCAAAATGAAATCAGTTCTTCCTTTTCCACATTTCTGACAACTCCTGAAAATTTCATCAATAATCCATCTATAACGTTTGAGTTATCTTGAACACAGACAGACAAACAGACAGACAGATAAACGCCAGCAAAAACATAACCTCCTTGGTGGAGGTAATAAACATCATCTTACTGTTGGAAACAAAATGATTACACTTATTTGTAGGTTATGCAAAAATAATCCAGTCCAATGTTCACAGCTATTTGCATGCATGACTGTCTTTACTGCATGCTTTGTCCATGTCTGTGTGGATCCACAAGCCAGCACATGTTGTGAAAGTAGAAAGATACCCATCTGCAGTGATAATGCTGCTCTGTTTGGTGTAAAAAGGGGCCATGTCTGTCTAAGAAGAGGCTGTTATGACTCCTTTATGGATTATGAGGCAGGAGTGTGACCCTTATCTCAAGGTGAATGTCAGTAGCTGCCCTTGTGGTGGTCTATTACAACAGTGTCCTTATTAAGGAACAGGTGGTGGCCCTGACAGCATCACACTGCTAAACGTGTCCATCTGAAGTTATTTCAGTCTGTTAAGGTCCTTATGAATCTTGTTTTCCTTCCAACAAATGAGTAATTGTAACGGTTAAGTGAGGTGATCCTATTTTACTCTTTTGGAACAAGAGAAAATGTAATAAAGTGGGTGATTTGAACCAAAGATGATGTCACTCAATACAGGAAAACTCTTGATGCTGTGCTTCAAAGCAGAAACTAATGGGTTTTCATCTAACACAGAGGCTGGTGATGGTTTTATAAAGAAAAAAAAAGGCTCCTGAAATTGTTTAGAGGACTGACCTGACACACGCGCGCACACACCACATCACACACCACACACACACACTGCAAAGTATTGATGCAGAACTAATCACAAACAAGACTTTTCTAGTAAATGTGGAGATGATTAGGCTTCTGCAAAGAAATGCAAAGCATGCACACATATAGCCACTGAGTTTAATTAGTAGAACCTAGGAGACCTTCATGGTCCAGGAAGCACCCTTACCCAATTAAAGATAATGATTAATGCAATATGTTCTTGCTCTTTCTTACATGCAATGTGCTGCTGATGAAGATGTTCTGTCCAAATATGAAGTTAAAAAAAGAAAAAAAAAAGATTACACAGTAAGTGATAATTCACCAGCTCCATCCTCATAAACTGTTTGTTTTTCCCCCCTCTAACCTGCAGTTGGTTTCAGCTGAATGCTCAGCTAAGTGCCATTTCACTCCCGGAGCAAGTTTTAACCCTTTGTTGTCCCCTTGGTTAAATGTGGCCAAACTGACTCTAAATTGTATTACTGAAAACATCACTCGTCCATGAGTAAGAATACTTCAACTTTAACTTCGAAACAGCATTCTCCAAATGTCCCCTTCTTCCTGAAAACATATCTCAAGCTATGGAGCAGTAAGGAGCTGTCGGTCAGGTCTGGACTGTACACAGACCAGTCCAGTATCCCCACAGCCTTCTGGTCCTCAGCCATGATTTTGTAATGCATACATAATCTGCATTTGCATTGTTGAAAAATGCATAGATGCCTCTGAAAAATATATGAAAGGAGTATATGTTTCTTTAAATCAACGAATCAGCATTTAGGGTTGTGTCTAAGGCCAATTTCTTGAGGCCATTTTTGTGGTCATTGAGCTCGCTGACTGTTAAATCAATGAGAAATCAATCGCCTGTCGACACTCCATGATTATGTGTGAACAACTCAAATATGCATAAAACTCTTGCCAACATGTTCCTGAGCCATTGCTGAAGGGCGACAGACATCTAGTAAGCCAAATCTGCAGATGTTAGGCAACTCCCCCAGGCAACTCCCCATTTAAGCTACAGCCAGTGGTCAAGATGAGAAAATGACACTGGAAACATTCAACAACAGGAAAACACCCCATCCTGTCTTCAGTCTTTTTTATAGCGCATCTTCAATTCCCTTTATCACAGAGAATCTCTACTCCAAATGGGACCCAGTCCATTCATTTGTCAAATTTTGCATCATTTTCCAGTAATAAACTCTTTTCTTTAGTGCATGCTTTCATCTCCTTTTCCATGTGCGCTTTGTTGACAAAATGTGGTTTGAAGATCATTATGTGTAAGAAGAAAATTAATCCCCGAAGGGAAATTAACAAAGTATTTTTGAACTGAATTGAAATAACTCCACTCTGACTACATGCTAATTTCACATTCATGAAGTAAAAGTCTCAAAACAAAAGACTGCTGAAGATCAAAGACGAAGAAAAATCCTCACTTGTATGCTAATATTTGGATGGGATTCTCCAGAAAATAAAATACTCTCAGCTGTTTTTTTTTTTTTTTGTGAATGTGGCATCCATCTATTGTTGATTCACTAATTTGATTAAAAGCTGCTGCACAGTGGATTGAGATAGGACATTGTTGGAAGTTTGAAGTGAAAAAAAAAAAAAAAAAGTTTTCGCATGCATGACACAGTTTTTGCTAAGCAAACTAAGCAAAATTTATTCTTACAATTGCCTTCACCAGTTTGGCTGCTGAAGCATAAAAAGTGAACTAATTACTATTATAGTGTGTCCTAAACACCAGAAAACCTAACTAATGTCTGACAAAATGGTTCATTAAACTTACTGCTTTGTATCGTGGTTTTTACAGACGGTTAAATCACAGAAATTGTTCTGTTTCTCTTATTAAGCAACTTTTACGGTAGAAAGTCATTTTAGCTTTGTTCTGTCCCGTTTGCTAGATGAGCCAGACTGAGGCAGTGGGGGTACTGCTCTCAGTAATAGAGGAACTCATGAACAAATTCAGAGACGTGAGCAACAGACTTAATTCAGGCAGGAACACCAGACGAGACACTTTGGTGCTAAGTTGACTAAAGACAAGTACAGGGTGCAGCTGCAGTTTGTGCTTACATGTGTCAGGTCGGGGTGCACATACAAATCCTATGAGGTAACACTTAGATTCTGAATATGTCACTTGTAGTCTGCATTTAGTAATGCTGGTCTGAAAGCACATTCATTGAAAAGCTTTAGAAAATGGCTATGACCCTGAGTTGAAATATATCCCTGAATAGACCATTATTTGTCTTACAGTTTATATATAAAAACTGCAAATCCTATAAGAATATGCAGTAGCCAGATTATGTACAGTATTACCTCTGAATTATGATTAGATTATCAAGACTTTATTTAAGACTAATATCTAAGAGCAGTTATAAATGATCAAGAAAAAGTGAAAATACTATAAAGCAGCAAACTTACAATCACAGGATTTCGTACTACATAGTGTAGCAAAATTCAATATGTGGCTTTATACAAAATGAAACTGGTGAATAACGCATTGTTCAGCGTGCTATGAAAGGCTTAAAAGGTCATTTGTTACATCTCACGCTTTGACTAACAGGGGCTTTTCAAGTGAATTTTTGTGATTATCCTCAGTATTCATATTTACCCTTGATACAAGCAGGCAGTCTTGAACCTCAGGCTCTTCTTGCACTTGTGCAAGAATCTGAACTTCAAAGTCTTGACTGACTGGAAGAAAACAACATACATGAGAGGAAAAATTGATTGCTTTAGCACATGGAGTAAAATACAGTCAGACAGTTTCATGAAAGTTAATTGTCTTGGCCAGTTTTCACACTATTTCAATTCACTTAAATGTATTTATATAGCATCTGTTACACTGTAAATTGTCTCTAGGCTCTTTTCAGAGATCCAAAGTATGACCCCCAAGCAAATAAAATATTAAGTAATATCATTGAATATTAAGTAAAGAGGGCAGCATGGTGGCTTAGTGGTCAGCACTGTTGCCTCAAAGGTTCCTGGTTCGAACCTCAGCAGGGCTTTTTCTGTGTGGAGTTTCCATGTTCTCCCCATACTTGCGTGGGTTTCCTCCGGGTACTCCGGCTTCCTCCCACAGTCCAAAGACATGCATGTTAGGTTAACTGGTAGGTTCTAAATTGCCCGTAGGAGTGATTGTGAGTGTGCATGATTGTTTGTCTACATTTGGCCCTGTGATGGACTGGAGACATGTCCAGGGTGGACCCCTGCCTTTCACCTGAAGACTATCAGCATTGTGTTCAGACTACAAAACCTAGCGTCATGAAGTCACTGCCGTGTTCACATTAAATGACTGATCATTGCTGAGGATCACACACAAAACACAATCTGACAGTGACTGGGCTGTCAAATTACTCTCCAAACTACGTTTGATTAACAAAATACAGAGAGGAAGTGAAGCATAACCACACAGTGAATTTCCCCCAGGTCACATTGGGAGCGTAGGCGCCGCAGTCTAGATGCACCGTGGTTTTTCCTCCATCCTCAGCACAAACCTCAGGTCCCACCAGGAGACTTTCAGAGGAGAGCTGCCTGCTTCATTAGATTACGGGTTTACTTAACAGCTTTGAGATCATGTGAGTCATCCAGCAATCTCCTGGTTTAAAAATGTGTTTCTTTCCATGTCTCTCCCTTTCTGCCATAATCCTTATTAAAAAATAAAAAAGCAAAGATAGTGCCATGTAAAGATTTCTGCCCTCAGAATAGTTTAGTGACAGGTTAACATAATGTCACACATATGCAACTATTGTATTGTGTGTACTGCGCAGTCTAACATTATATATGTTACGTTATATAGGTAGTCGTAAAGTGACGTTAATTCCTTCAGCTAGCTTGTCCAGTCCACCCGGTGAGAGCAGTTTAGCCTCTCGATTAACCAAGAGAAGTCGCTGACATGCAATATCAGCCGGTCGTTACTGTACGTGGTTATATCGGTCATGTTTGTGGCCACAAACCAGTAGGTCAAATCAAGAAATCAGCCAAATGTAACTATTGTATTTAATAGACAACATGATCCACTTCACACAGTAATCAGAAAATGTTATCTAGTGCAAATATCATTTATCTTTCAAGGAAGCAAGAAGTTTGAAAGCGACGACAACTTCCGTTTTCATCCACTACTGTTTAGCCTTTAGCAGTTTTGTTGTGGCTCAGTTGTCTCGGCCACCGCACAGATTGTTTGGTAATTGCCTCACAATCCTTTTCATTTTGATGGATGGCAATAACTGCTTCTCTAAGATCATTACCGGTGGCTCCCCTTTTTGGCACTGTGTTAACACAAACCTGAGTGCTTCAGATCAGCAAGCTGAAAATGTTTTTCACATGTTTATACATTGGCGTCCAGTATAGCTTTCCGTTATTTTGAAGTTAGATGTTTAATAGAAATTAATATTCTGATCAAACTATATCCAAAGAAACAACAAACAAGCAGCGGGCCAACAACTGATTCCATAATTGCATAAAACGGTCTGTCATGTATTACTGATGTTCTATAGGAGTCCAGTATGGACAAATGGCTGAAACACAACCTCAGGACTGCAGAGACGAGACTGTGAACTTTTAATCGACGTTGCTCAATTAAAATGTCCCCCGTAGAATATGTTCCTGAGTGTCACAGTGATGAAATGGAGGCACTCTTTAACCCCACGAGCAACGGTTTTCAGCATCAATCCTAGAAAACCCTGCTGTTTGCAGTTTTTCATTATGGGGCAGTCAAACATTATACTTAGAGTTGTGATTGGATTGCTGATGAATCTGTACCATAAAATCTTGCAGACTCTGGACCTGGAACCCAATAACAAGGACCGGTCGGTCCTCAGCCAAAAGGTCAATATTATTGGAAGAAGGTGATGATAATAAACCAACATCTCTGAGGTAGTCCACCGACTGCATAGAGAGCTCATCTTTTCATGGACATCAGGCCATTGTCGGTGAAACAAATGAGTCATTAATCTTCTCTGAAGACATTTTACTTGAAATCTTAAGGATTGTTAAAACATGAAACATTGCAATCAATTTGCAAGAATTTTTTTTTTTGTTTTTTCTTTGGAGCATGGAGATTGATATGCTGTTTACATCCGTCTGATAGGTGGAGGAAAAGGGAAAATAAAATGCATCTTAGTTCACGTACAGAGCATCTTTGTTGTGACTGAATTTTATCAGCTAGCATGAGGCATAGTCTGATCAGCCAGCTCCTGAAAGCATCCCGTCTGCTAATCTTTAAAGTGGGCAGCATGATCTTCTCGATCCGTCTCTGGTTTCCCATGCTGCTCATTTTTCAAAAAGATAGAAAACAATAAACCTTTGTTGATCAATTATGTTAGAAAAATATGAATCTTGATGGTGAGGTATATTTAATGAAGACAGACATTTCCATCTCTTCAAGTCCTCCCAGGCCTGCCTCTCTAAAACATTGCTTCCCGGAGTTTGTTCAGTATCCAGTATTTGTGAGAAAAGCCTTATCTTCTTCAGAATCAGAATTACTTCATAAATCCCTGAGAGGAAATGCTTATTGTTCTTGCCTTCATATAAGTCCCTAAAGCTAATGTAGAACCATTGCCAGTAAGTATTCTCAGTTGTGTGAAAGGTCCCATATTATACTCTTATCCTGATGAAGTACGACCTTAAACTGTCTTTTTAGGTCACATTGCTTTTTTCCTGTTTTTACTTGACCTTCTTGAATGCCTCTTTGATCCTCGGCCTCACCCTCGACATCCCCACCATGCTGTTATTGGTCACTTTTCTCAAACCACCTGAGGCACAGAAGTAGTTCAGCGTGCCTTCCTCATGTGCACAAATCAGTATCAAACATAATTTGTAGCGAGGGTGTAGGTGGGCTGTCTCTGGCACTTAAGATCCAGTCAGCAGGCTTAGGTTCTGACTGATATCGTGCCAATGAACATTTATGTTAAAAAAAAAAAAAAAAGAAAAGAAAAAAGAGTTTTGAGCCCTTTTAAAGTTTGATCATTTCACCACTTGTCTTCCACATCTTTCCTAAGGTCCTGCACAGACAGCAGGGTTTGCTTTTCTAACAAACCTCCAAGCAGCTGCCTCTAGCAAGGTTACTTTTCTTAACTGCTTTTAAAAACTGAGGAAACAATTACCCAAAAACAAGTTGCTCTCTTGTAATGGCTCTCTCTTGCTTTGTTGACACCAATTATTTTTATTTAAAGAGTGATAGTAAGCAGCTTAGAGAAGCCCAAGCAACTGATCATTGATGCAGGGTTTGAGGGGACTACGTATTTACAAAGCTTTTAAATGTCTGTCACATGGTGTTAACAATAAGTGTAAACAAGCCATGGGTCTAACTGGCTAATTAAGATCTGAAACTTTGCTAAGATGGACCTCTGAACTGATTAGTCAGAGTGATCAAACGTTTACATGGTGTTCTTTTTCTTTTGGTGAGTTTAATTTTGAACAAAGCAACATGGAAACAAATTCCATTTTATCTTTAACTCTATGCATTTTTATTAGTTTCTATCCAACTCAGAGTCACAGGACCTTTTTGCATAACACTGCATAATAGAAAAATAAGAAAAAAATGTATATATCCATCCATCCATTCATCCGTTCTGCTCCCTCCTATTCAGGGTCATGGGGTCTGCTGTAGCCTATCCCTGTCGTCCTCAAATGAAAGGCAGGAGTTCACCCTGGACAAGTGAAAGGAATCTCATTTATGTATAAATCTTGCATAAATCCCCGTAACACCATCTAAAATTAGGACACACTGGGAGCACAGTCATCCTTCAAGGCAAATTCCCCCATGATGTTTTTTTGCAGAGAGCACAGTCTTCCTCCCTCTGTGTCTGTCACAATCCCTGCTCATGGGTTCTGCGTCGTGGCAGTCGGTCTGGCAATGCATGCATGTTATTGCATGCGAGTCCCTGCTGGTGAGCGAAGTGCATGCAAACTTCCAGGTTACCTCAAGTAAACACCTCATGAATAAATACATAAGTAAATACTCCAATTGTTGCGGCTCTTGTATGACACCCAGCGTTGATTTAGGGTCACAGACCGGACTTTATGAGCCGTGAGGTGCCGTTTATAGCAGAACTCCTCCAGACTCTGTATCAGGTCAGGGGGGGTTGAAGAATGTGATGTGAATCCACCGAATCATTTGCAGGGTTCTTCCATTTTCTTGGCCATTTTATTTAAAGTAGATGCACGAATAACATTTTTTAAATTTTTTTAAGATTAAGCAAACGTTTACCGCCCAACCCCTACTCACTTAGAAGGATGCTGCATGATGCGAAGCTGGATGTAATCTGAAATCTACTCTGGATCTGGGTCTGTGATGTTACAGGTCCCTGCAAATATGAGTGACTCCCCAAATTACATGTTGTCAGACTCAGGCCGCCTAAATGATAGTTGTAGAGTCATGTTATGTTGCAGTTTTTGACAAGGTAGATTCTTTCAAATACCCAAACATATACTCTCAATTGCAGATTGACAGTTGCAGATTGACACCCCCACACACACACACACACACACACACACACACACACACACACACACACACACACACACACACAAGCTGTTTGACAACATGCAGACAGAAAACAGTCCTGAAAGAATAATGGAATAATGAAAAAAATATGGTCCACCCTTTCATTTGTTCAGTATTTACTATTCTGTGGGACATATTTGGGGTCAAGGTCTCTCAAAAAGCTTTGCTTGGCTCTCTTTCACTTATGTGAAACCGAAAAACCTGGAATGCAAGCTCCCAGTCACTCTCCTGAGACTGGCAAAAAAGACACTGTAAAATGTTGACTATCCTTCCCTGAAAAAGTTGAGGCGGGTTGTAGGAAAGCAGACCCACGAAAAGATGGGAACGAATTTCATCATAACGCAAACAAATGGAACGTACTGCTGCCGATGAATAATGCACAAGTGGGTACGCATTGATGGAGAGAAAACGCCACCATAAAACATGAGACCTTCGTTAAAGCAGCGTGGCACATGGCAGGTTTGCAGCTGCACATGGGGCAGCGAGGGAAACTTGCAAAGCAGGATGAAACCTGTAAAAGGGTTCATGAAATCAGCTTTGAAAAACACATGTCCAGCTGTCTGTTTTCTCACATTCATGTAAACTAACACCTGCATTAAAAGCAATGTGGAGTTTATTCTTCAATGTGGAATGAGACAGAAAAAAAAAAAAGTATTTTGTTGGCCAGCAGAGTGATCTGCATGGTTAAGTTGGCACACGTTTCTATGCTGAATGCCCTTCCTGACACAGCTGGGATTTGAACCTGGACCTTCCGTCTGATAAGGTGGAGGTACCAGCACTGATCTGCCAGGGGGACAAAAACCTTTTTTTTTCTTCCAACATGCTAATCACGTTAGTAACGCAACAGCAAAATCTTAAACCAATGAAACACCATGCGTGCCCACTTCTTGTTTGATGAAAAGGTGGTCGCCATGTAATTACATAAGTGACAACTACTTTTTTGAAAGTTGCTCTTAAACACTCCCTGCTATTTAGACAAAACACAAAAAAAAAGTAATTTTTTTTTCCTTCTCTTTTCAGTCAAGCCAGTGCAGAGGACACAAAGTAGTGGTTAAGGAAAGGAAGCAGAGTCTTAGTGTTGAATGCAAACTGAAACTGAATCCCCTGTAACCAGCTCTCTTTACCTGCACTGTTTCATAGTGGAGTTTGGAAGACATTACCCTTGCATGGAAAACTCCCCGGATAAAGCCTTTAGAGAGCCTGTACTGCACACACACCGCCAGGAGCGTGGAATGATAAAGTGATCTGTGTATTCAGACTGTCTCCCTCACTTGTGTCGTATGTTTGTAAGTCTGTCTCTGAGCCAGCCCAATAAAACTGCTCAAGGCTCTCTTTCTATCACTATAATCATTTTTCACTGCCCACCAGTTTTAGAGTGCTGCCTTGTCCTCAGACTAAACATTAAAAAAATAATAGAATAAATAAAATACAAATATATACATATGTGAAATAATTCAAATGTGCTCTCTTTTCACTTGTCAGGCGGCAAAAGGAATAGCTGAGTACCTAGTTGGGTGAGATATGAGGTCAGTGTCTTCAACTCTACTCCGTCACAAGTTTTCAAAAGAATTAAAAGAATAAGCTACCTGCAACACTTCTATAAGATGCATTATTAAGGGCCTTTACCTTGGCTACTATTACAGAGCAGGGATTTATCACAATGCAGTATATATAGAGGAGCTGGATCTTCTATATGGGTACACTAATCTCATAAAGATGCAAGAGAGGAGACTTTTTTTTATCCTGATTGTATAAGTAATTAAACACATGTGCTTCTGATTGAACCTTTATCTCCTTTTGGGTTTAGCTTTTGGAGACGCCTTTGTTTTTTTCTGTGATAGTCACACTTTAGTTCCACTCAGAAATGAGTAATTAAGACTTTCAACATGATTGTCATGATTAAAAAAAGAAAAAAAAAACTAAGACCCATGCTGAAAATATCCATTTAAAATTGACTAAAGAAATCTTTGACCCAGGTTGGATGCCCAGCTAAAGCCATAAAACATTGTTATTCTTTGAATGAAAGAAAGGGAAATGATACATCTTCTCAACATAATCCTGATCACCCACATCATTAGTTATAATAAAAAGCTAATAATGTATGATGTATCATATGGTTACAAGAGAAACTCATTAGTCATACATTCATCTGAATACAACACGAACCTCTGCATACATTCCTCTAAATCTTGCCTGTGACAAAAATGATTACATCCCGCAATGTGGCGATAATACATCTCACTGTGAAAAGAATAAAGAGATTAATCTTTTATTTTTTAACCATTTCTGAAAGTGCACCTTCATTCAAATGCCCCAAAAAATGAAATTGTATTTTCACAGCAGCTTGTACACACTCATAAGGCTGAAAGTGTGCCAGAATAAACACCAAGCAAAGAACCTAAAAATACAAACAGAAGCATGGATGACAGTGTTACAAACTATCATGCTATATGTTTTGGTCAGAATTTGACCTTTCTGAAGATGAAATAATGAATACATATCTATATTATCTTAGATTAATTAAATATTTATTATTTAATTATAATAAGTTTGTGGCCCGGACAGCACGGTGGCTTGGTGGTTATCACTGTTGCCTCACAGCAAGAAGGTTCCTGCCTCCCCTACCTCTCACCCAAAGTACGCTGGGATAGGCTCCAGCAGATCCCCGTGACCCTGCAGAGGATTAAGCGGGCATGGATGGATGGATGGATGGATGGATGGATGGATGTTTGTGGCCCTGCTATGGACTGTCCCCCTGCCTTTCCACCAAGGCAGCTGGGATTGGCTCCAGCAGATCCATGTGACTCTAAAAATAGTAATAAGTGGATATGGATAATTGATAGATGAATGTATGTTAAAATTATTACCCTATTAATATTTACTATTATGTTCCCACAGGAAGTACTGAGCTTAGGGAACACATGAGGGACTGTGTTACCCACATAGCCAATGTAAGATTAGTACTCCAGTTGTGAACCATGACACCGAAGCAAAACATATCCCTAAATATATTGTATTCCACGACAAAAGCCAGTTTATGAAATTTGGGGCACATCTGGCTCATACAACACATACCAAAGCCCAAGTCTGACCTAGTTCATGAACTTTGGGACTTTGTGTGGCCCACAGGTTTCCGGTGTTCTAACTATTGGTGTTTAAAGTAGTCTAGTCTTGGCCCAAATGTCTTTGCTATTGATAGCTCCACAAATGTGTCCAGAATTTCAGAGTAACCTGTTATTTGTTACACTGAAACAGCATGATATATATTTTTTTCTTTAGCGTGTTTGAATCAGTGGTATATGCAAAGTAAAATGCAAAGTAGGTACCTCTACTTACGAAATTAATTGGTTCTGGAAGTAGTTCCGTAACCTGAAAATTTCATAAGTAGAGACCCATTTTCCATGTAAATGCCCTAATCCGTTCCAAGACCCCCAAAATTCGGACATAATTTTTTATAAATCATAAAAATGCATTAAAACATGTAACAAATGCATGTTACAATTAGATTACTGTACAACAAACATAAAATGAGAGTTGTACATAAGAAAAAAACAAAGAATAAAGTAAAGAATAAAATGATGTTCATTTACCTTTTAACTGCTATCGTCGTCACCTTTTCTCTCTCAGCAGTGGTTTTTGTCTGACATTTTGTAAAGAACCGATCCAAGGACGTTTGCTTTTGTCGGATTTTTCCAATCCTTCGAAAATGTGCAAGGCAAACATCATCATAATGAGCGATAGCCCGACTAGTGAACACTTTTTCTGGGTGAATTCTTTTCAACAAATTCCGAAACTTCATGGATTTATCCTTAAATGTCAAAGGGATGCCAGGAAAGATGCTAGCTGATAGCCAGTGGCAGAGCAGCTACAAGTATGTTTACGTTAGTTAAACTCTGGGAGCTGCGAGTAACAGCGTGTACTGTATTTTTGCCTTTCGTATCCTGAAATTTCTTTCGTAAGAAGAGGCAATATTTTCCCATTGAGGCATTTCGTAACCTGAAAATTTCATATGCAGAGGTGTTCGTAAGTAGAGGTACCACTGTATACTCTATTTCCAGGAGAACGTTACCGTCTGCAAGCACACATGGATGCATGCAAAGAGCACACAATTTGTGGAACATTTTGTTTATCATACATATTTTAAACTTTTAGCATGTCCACTAAAATGACGCTCCAAAAATTGTGAGGATAAAAGTACAGGTGTCAGTGTCATCCCTTCACAGAGCAATGACACACAGAAAACTCAAACTAATTACATCATAATGTCATTTAATAACAGAATATAAAATAGCAGTCAAAAGTTTGTGCACACTTCTTGTGTCCAAACTTTAACTGATACTGAATATTGACTATGCAGTGCATGATGTGAAATGTTAAATATAGCAGTTTTTTTGGTCACTGAAGCTACCTAACGTTAGCCTCGCCAGCCATAACTGACTTCTCAAGAAATGGGTCTGACACCGCTAGAACTCACCGTCCTCTGCACTGGGACTGAACATACTAAACCACTTTTCAACGGGATGGGCTTTGTGCAGTGACTCATACAGGAGAAGTCCAAGAGTTCCTTGTCAAAACAACCAAGATGGGGTCAGAAATGCTAATGACAGCTTGGATCAACAGTTTTTCACCAACGTTCCTACTCCCCTGTACACAGTAGTGGATGTCTTAAGTTGATCCTCGTCTGCCTACGTCACATGTTCCATCTCTCTGACTTGATTGTATGCCTGTCTGATGGTCCAGAGATAGTTTCTTCTGCAGCCACTGGCACTGTTCCCCGACCATCAAAGTCAAATCCAGAGGAACCAGGAATGCAAAAAAGAAGTGGGATCGCTGGGCAGGCTAAGCTAATGTTGACCTCGAACCTTTCCATTCAACTCAGAATCCAGTTCTGTCTCATTACCATGTTTCAAACAGTTTATGGGCAAATCAGATTTGCTTTTCTTGTAATCCCCCTTGACTGTGAGAGTGTGAGAAAAGGTTACAAAAGCACAAACTACAACTATTCGGCAGGAAACAGCCACCAAAATATCCTCTGGAGCCACAGGAGATTTTGTAAAAGATAATGTGATGCTGTTATAAAATTCCCAGGTTCCAGCCAAGGAGCTTCCACCTAAACTCTGTGGTATGAAGCTTTTGAGACAGAAGAGTAAATCCCAGGTGGAGTAGGTTCTGTCTGTGTCAGTTTCTGCTGTATCATAAGCTGCAGGCTTTCCCTTTTAAACCACTCTTGGAAATTGAGCGGCCATAATGTAATATATATTGCTTCACCTGCTGTTGTCAGCATGGCTGTACATACAGCTGTGTGACCCATTACATTCTGTAAATTCCAATTCTTTCCCTTATCAGATTAGATCGCTCACTCTCTCTCTCGCATGCACGCGCAAACACGCACACTTGAGCCCACATGTCAGTGCAACAATACACAAGGAGAAAGAAAAAAAGAAAGAAAAACTCAGTTCCTCGTCAAATAATCCTGTCCTTGTATCCAATGCCTCAACTCAAGATGAACCCCACTCCAATGGAATTAAAGCTGATTTGGCATGATTTACACACTATGGACAAGACGAGATAAACATAATTAGGTCAGAGGGTCGATATTTCTGAGGGCTTGGAAAATTAATAATGCATTTGATATGATAAATTCTCATGCCCCAAGCGTTGAATGCTAAACAAGCTGTTGTGCTAAGCAAGGATCTAGAGCCCCCTGCTGTTCTGGGGACTCTTTGTGAATTTTGAAAAAGATGCGTCTTCATGGCCGTCATTCACCTGTCTGTATATTATGCCATACAATTAGAAAAAATATTACATTTTCTTGAAGACAATTGTACCTATTTTATCACAGTTCAGAACAAACATTTTCAGAAAAAGTTATTGCAGTTTGTTCTCTCAGAATCAAACATTTGCATCTGTCATAAAAAGATTCCTGATATGATATTCCAAAAACTAATTTTTGTAAGAATCTGTACACTGGAAATACTGATGAATGCTCCAAAAGCTCCAAAAGTAATGTTGCCAAATATGTTCGGCAATTTCTGCAATCGTCAAGATCTGGGACACGCTGTGTTTACAGCGCTTTCCACCTGAGAGTGACTGGAACCTGAGTGAGAGAAAATAATGTCCCGCTCAATGTGAGGTGCTTATCACGAGCACTCAGCGGTGTCATCGTCTAAAATTAGCTTGTGCTGTCTGAGCACTATCTAGTGAAGATAAAATAAGGAGGAGTGGGGGGGGATCAGTTATGCTGCATTATTAATCTTGAGATGTGAAAGAAAAGACAGAGAGAAAGGAAGAGGGTAGAGAGAATTAAATTTGGTTAGGAAAGGCCAAGATAACTTCCCTTTGAACTCCTTTTACAAGCTTAAGTTCCAGAGGAAAAGAGAGAAATTATTTACAGAAAAGAGGATGGCGTTTTCACCTGGCACAGCTGCAGAATGAGCTGGGTGGAGAGTGTGCCACACGCCCGGGATAAAGACAAGTCAAGGAGATAACCGTCCTCCGAAGACTGGTGGGAAGAAATCACTGCGGTCAGGGACACGTGTATCTACAGCGGTGAGTCAGTCACAGACACCAGGCAGAAACATGACTGGATTGCTTTTTTTGTTTTTGTTTTTTTCATTTCCTGCCCCAGCACTTCAGATGGCCTCCTGCATCCAGTCTTCACTCTTACTTTGGTCCACATTGCAGCTCTATATCTTCTCTAAAAGTCAAAATTCAACGGCATTACAGTGTGAATGCCTCAGTTCTGTACAGAGTTTTTTTTTTTTGGCTAAGCCATGGAGCATCGATGCATGTTTGTACAGTAGAATACTCTGACTAATAGCTTGGGGTCTGAGAATTGACTTGGCTCCTATTTTGCCAAAGGATTTTTTTTTAATATATATATAAAGCATTTAGGGATGCAAGATAACTGTTTTTTAAACCGATACCCCTAACCGATAACACACACATATACCTAAGATCATTACATCAATACTATGAACAAAATAGGTTTGGACTTTTTAAATGAACAGATATTTATTTTTTCCATTGAAAAACTATTGCCAAGCCTCTAAAACATTTTCGTAAAGCTATCAAACAAACCTATTTGATATCTCACATCAACTTAAATAAGCTGCATTACTGACTGATATAAAAAATAAAGGCTCCTTGAACTGATGGAAATACATGCATCAGAATTACAAAATGAAAGGGATTTACATTTACATTTAAAGGATTTTGACTTGTGGTTCCATTTAAATTAGTACCTTTAATTAAAGTAAATGAGGTTTAGTATTTTTTTGTTTTTTTTTATCTCATGGAAGCTTTAGATGAGAGAGATGAGGGAGAGGAGACTGCTGCTGGCTTGCGCACGTTAGCATTAGCTCACGTTAGCGCGATTTCAAAACTCCATGGAAGCGATTGTTATGTTGTAGGTGGCTGATCAGGTTTTACGTATTAAAGCTTGTGCTTCCCTCCTCGTAGAATTCGCTTGGAGCATTCATCACAAATCACCACCAAACTATCTTCTTCTGAAACTTTAACGAAGTTCTATGCCATCGCCGCCATGTTTGTTGTCATCAGCAGGCTGTGCCTCATGCTGCATTCAAGGTATAATGTAAATTCCGACGTTCCCTTGTTTGCTAGTCGTTCTTTCAGCCTTTTCTATTTTTTTTTTTTTCATGTGTAACATGTGGGGAAATACTGCGAATATCGATTCAAGTTAGCAACTACCAAAATTATGACCGAGTTAACGAGTTGTTTTCTGGCATGAGGGGGTATTCTTGATTTTTCCTGATTGAGAAATCGTTTTTCTGATTATGCCGACATTACTTCGACATAACATTAACTGCAAGTCATTTAAGACTCAGAGGGAGCAAGGAAATGCAGTGTTGACAAAAATATATTTGTTATCGGGGCTATTCGTCGTGATATCGGACTTATCGGAATAATGTCATAATTTCCTGTTATCGGCCCCATAGTTATCATGCACCCCTAAAAGCATTTATCGATATTTAAGTCATTCAGTAAACATCTACTAATAAAAGCAGCTATTCCATAAATGGCTTCAGAAAAAGCTGACTGAATATACACCTAAGAGTGTATAACTGCACACAGTCAATTAGTGACACGTGTTCCTTTTTCAACTGAAAAGCATTTGCTGCATGAGTGATGCAAAATCAAATATGTGGGCTCGGTGCAAAAGCTATGGAAAAAAGTGATAAAATCTATTTATATATTCTATGTCATGCTCAGTAAAAATCCAAGTAGTATATTCACCATAAAAGGTGACCGACATGAACTGAAACCATGGCGTGTATTTATGCACTGTGTTGCTCTGCTGCATCCAACCATGATCCAGCAGGCTGGTTCAGGACGGAAAAGGTTGTTGTTATTTTCTTTTTAAGCTAAGACTGCTATAAAAAATGAATGACTATGTGACTGTGTGCTACACAGTAGGTCTTGAATCATTCATGTGCCATGTAATGGCACAGTATGAAGGAAGGAATGACACAAAAAACCCTTTACCTGTGCAAATGTCTGTGTGGTAACGTGACTGAGGGAAATGCCCACTCAAACCTTGCAAAGTTGCAGGTTGACCCGCAGTGGAATACTCTATGAACCAGAAATCCAATTAAAATGACTTTCTGCAAAATTATGCATCCACAGTGTATTCTGTCATCCTGCGTGAAATGTATTTCTGATTGTGTGATATATATATATATATATTTTAACTGTCTTCAGCACATGAAAGGGACACAGTAGACCACTTGGATGAAAAACACGGTGTCTCTGTACTCGCTGTAATTTGATTGCATGGATTTTTCATGCATATGAGTCTTCAGCAGAGACTGTAAAATCTCATCTAAGCACACGCACACGCACTCTGTTGATTGAGGATGCCAGATCGGAGCTGACCCCACATCAGGAAAATGCAAATTAAAAAAACCAAAAAACAAACAAACACACACAAAAAACAAGGTGACTGTTACAAGGTCACCTTCAAAAAAAAAAAAAAAAAAAAAAGGAAAGATGTGACCTTGAAGACAGCATGCATTACTCTAAAATCTCAATATTCTTTGATTCTGCCTTCACAGAAGTGAAAAGGACTAAACACGAAAATGATTAATCACTCTGTGTTTATTAGTCACTTGTTTCTGTCATCCCGGCCACCCTTCCCGAGTCTGGTTATGCCAGGAGGCTCTTCTCCCTGTCAATTAGCTTTTTTTCCCTCTCCACTGTCACCTTGTGTGTGCTCCGGGTGGAGGATTGAACCGAAGTGAACATTCAAGGCAGGATAACACCCAGTTTTCCTTTTTGAAGCAAACCAGGAAGTGCAGTATGTTGTCTGATGAAAGCTGGTCTTTACTGAGAGGAGGCCGCCACGTTAAAATGTACAACTTTTGCAAAAGAAATAAACATATTTACAGCCAGGTACAAAAAAAAAATGGTTTTGTTCTTCACAGGTAGATTTTGCATTCATTATTACTGCAGACCCTCGTGATCCACAGGACTAAACATCCATCCATCCATGATCTATGTCTGTTTTAATCCTCTGCAGGGTCACGGGGATCTGCTGGAGTGTATCCCAGCTGTCTGTGGGTGAAAGGCAGGGGTTCACCTGGACAGGTCGCCAATCCATCGCAGGGCCACATGTAGACAAACAACCACTTACGCTCACAATCACTCCTACGGGCAATTTAGAACCACCAATTAACCTGACATGCATGTCTTTGGACTGTTGGAGAAAGCTGGAGTACCTGGATGAAACCCAGGCAAGCATTAAGGGAACATGCAAACTCCACACACGCTAACCCTTAAGCCACCATGCTACCCACAGGACCTAACAGGTATGGATAATGCGTGGATATAACTGCAGAGAGGGTGACTTTTTATACCTCATCAGATAAAATTATATAAAGCCACACATTTATGCTTAATTAGCAGCGTGTTCATTGAGTATTAGTCTATGGAGTCAAGCAGCAGGTTGTCACTTTAGCTCCATAGCACCATCTGTGAATTTGACTTCCAAGCTGTGAATAAATACCTCACAGAGCATAATCATTCTTATTTTAAACATAACAATTTAACACTATCAATAGCTAAAAATGTAATCCATCACAACTGTTTTTTTTAAATGTATTACAGGTATGAAATGCAGCAAATTAATATGTAGAGAAAAAAAAAGAAAATATCTTTAGTTTATTCTTTGAATATGAAATAAAAGTTGGGGTCATTACACATCATCTGTCCCTGTTTTCATATTTCATGCACATTTCTCTAAATTTGAGATTGTACATCAGGTGTAGTGTTCTTCTTTTATCACCCCCCCCCCCCCCCCCGTCAGACTGTCTTAAGTCAATTTTCCATATCTGAGTCTCTAGACTTGTAATTTTTCTGTACATTCTTCAAACCCATTTGCGAAAAGGAAATTTGACTTGACATGACATAAGTGAAGTAAATGCACTTTGGTCACTCCATAGATGACTTTCTGCCTCTAACTTTCTTCAAGGCGAAACAGTTAATGGTTCAGTGCTTAAACCTCAGTGAAAAAGAAATTACTTTCTTGCTCACAAAATGAAAGGATATAATTCAGCTGACCAAAACCATAAATGCGAGGGATTTGATGATCATGAAGACCCCGGTCTGAGAAAGATGAACACTTCCCAGCCAACACTGAGGACACAGAAATACATGAAATCTGTCTAAACCTCTGTAGTGGGTATCAGGGAAGAAATGCTGCTAAGAGATTCAAGGTCCTTTTGATGATAAACATGTTATAATACTAACGGCTCACGACACCAAGACAAATGAACATGCTCTGAATTTTCTTTGCGACTCGGTTACAGGAACATTCATTAAACGGCTTACAAATAAAGCAAGTAGAAGTTTAAAGAAACAACAAAACTGTTGTTGTGAGTCAGACTACAGTTCCTGAATTTCTGGATCTGTCTTTTGTAGTGTTGTTCCTTCTCCCTGTAGTCACAGATATGTCAAATTACATCACGCTGTTCTATGTTTTGTGTAGCAACAACAGCAGCAGGGTTCCCAGGATTCCATCAATACTACAGTTAATACTTTTTAACACAACATACCTCCAGATCGTGCCAAAAAAAGAACATTTTCAATTCTTGCATTAGGCGTCTGTAATAAACTAATCAATTCAAAATACTGCAAATATTAGATCGCTTAAGTCATATAATGCGTCAATATAAATGACAGCAAAAACAACTTTAAAATGAGTGGGATAAAATCTAGGCCCAAAATCACTGCAAAAAAATCACTTTAAATGCTAATATGCTCAATGATATTAAATATTACCATATATATAGTCGTTCTTAATTATCATGTTATTAGTGTCCCATCATGATAACATAAAGGGCTCATATTTCCATTCAAAAGCTGTCAAAAAAAATGCTGGATCTGGTCATTATGACTGGCATTTTAAAGACTGCACATCCCACACAAGTGCTCTTTCTTCTCGTGCTTGATGAGACCTCTTACTGTGTGATCGTGACGGCTACTGCTCTTAACCGGCGCTGGGTGCATTCTCCTCGCCGCAAAGGCCAACTTTCATCATTTATGACATTTGCTGATATCCCATCATTTCTGGAAAACATAGCTTTGGTGACCAAAGGCCTCATTAACTAATACTGATGATCACGACTCTAAAGATGCATGATAAATTCAAGCTCCAAGCTATGACTTAGAGGTTAGAGGCTAACAGAGTAGCCTTCAGCCTGGGCCAGTGGCAGTGAGTTTGAAATGTCCCAGTGATAAATCTTTATATTTCCACCTTTCCTCTCATAGAAGAATAATATGTCCCAGAAATACACTTCCTGGACAAAAAAAAAAAAAAAAGTATTTCTTTGGTTTGAGACTAACTCAGTGTTTTGTCAGACCAGTTTAGCTTTGGTTGCATCATGCAATCAGCCTTTATAACTTTATGAAATCCTCCAAGATTTTGTATTGAAGGTACGACTGCTGCGTAACGCCTTCTACAGCACATCCCAAACATTCTCTGTACAAGGACTGCACTCTGTGGTGGCCTATTCATGTCAGAAAATGATATCTAATGCACCAGGAACCACTCTTTCATTGTTTAAGCCTGATGAGTCCTGACATCGTCACTGTGCCATGTGCCTCTGCCACCAGGGAAGGAAAGAATGAACCTTGGATAAGTTCATTCTTTTTTTGGACACATAAAGATGCTGCACCTTCACCTGAGCAGCTGAGGCAATCTGTTAAATACTGCCCAGCAAGTCTTGCATGGTAAGGACTAGGCATGATGGGAACATGAACCACTCGTTTTCACCTTGATGTCCTGATTGCTCCAATTCTCCAAAACATGGAATCTTTTCCAATTGCTTCTGAATCTGATCTTCGTGGTTCCTATCAAATTGAATCTGTTCAAAATCTGTTCAATCTGTATGCGTGAAAATGCTCCTTCTTTGACTAGTAAACATTGTTGTGAGTTCTACTACTGATTTGATTTTCTTTTATTAGATTTCAATTTCGATGTTTAGGTGAATCCCCAGTCATGATCATCAAACACATTTCTTCCTATAGTCCATCACTATCCTTCCAGGTTTTAATAATGCATTGGGCACCTTTTTATACCTGTTCTAGTAGCTTTAGCAGTCTTGTTGTTTTGTTAGCTTGATGCTAACTATAACATATATCTGACCCTTGTGAGAGAGTTAACACTTTATGGGCTTCCAGGTAGGTGATTTCTGAGACGTTAATAAAAACTTAACAGAGCATAGTCATTTTTTATTTGAAAGATAGTATGGCTGGCGTGGTTAACTGTACTAAGAGACCACTGGTTGGCCTGGAAGAGTGTTGGGGAGAAGGTTAGCATGTAGCGGAGCCGTATGCCCACATGGGAGTGATAAGGTTGGATGCTGGGCAGGAAAAAGCAGTCACCTTATATCCTTCAGTTCTACATTCAGTACAGCGCAAAGTGTTTATTGTTGAGCATGTGTTTGGTGAGACAGTTTAGGTGGTGTGTGTGTACCTATGAATAAATACTACAGTATATTTTTAACGAGATGGGGTAATGATTGTCTTTTAGAAAGGTTGTGTGGCAAAAAAGATGTAGAAGAACAACAAAACAAGTAAATAAAGGAAGCCAGGAGAATAGAAGAAAGAAGACACATCTTAAAACTGCCAGATTTTAAGATGTGTCTTAGTCACGGTATCCGGTACTGCATCCAAACAAGACCAAGGATAAACTAAATCTATTGTATATGATGTGGGTCTGCTCCAGGGACCAGTGTTGCTCCAACCAAGGGTGGTGAACAGGAAAGTCCTTCAAAAATTCAGCTGGCTCCTGAACCAATACTAGTCTACTTCCTTTTGTTTACTTACTACAAAGTTTGTGTTGTGGGCAACAATGTGCTCAGAAACTGGATTCAGCTTCCTGTTATCTCTTTCAGTCATTCTCACTTCTCTATTCTTGTAACTTCAAGTTGTCTTTTGTTTGATGGCTTTTTTTCTCTCTCTTCTCTGCTGGTCACAGGTTAGTCATATACAGTGATCCCTTGCCAATTCACGGTTTAATTTCCATGGTTTTAGTTATTCGCGGAATTTTTCAGAAATATAATATTTTTTTTTTAAATCAAGAAAAAATTGCGGAAACATCACAGGATGTTGTGCGCATTCTCTCACAGCGAAGAAATGTGAGCCAGCCTGGTCCCCTTTAAGAATGTGGCCTTATGGGTAATGTAGTGTGTGTGTCGTGGGACGGCAGAATGAAAACGAAGTTAGATAAAAGGTGGAGTGAGCATAAACAGCAGCCCAGCGTGTATAGATTTACTTTCTCTGTTAACCGACAGGAGCCCAACAATACAACCTGTGTGATGTTACAAGTTCCTGCAGTGCCAGAATAAAGTTACCGTTCCATGCAGAGAAAACCGGACTTTTTCTTTTGTTGTTGTTAGCATGTTAGCCGCTAATTATGAGCCAAAAAATAGCAGAATACCAGCAGTTTCTTTATACGGTTCAGAGATCAGAGGCTGTGAAGGTAACAGAAAGACCACAGTTGAGCCTTTGTCTTGTTTCGCTGCAGTGCCTTGCTACTTTTTTTGCGGTTTTTAAACATATTTTAAACACATTTTTAGACTCGGGGGCTTCCAGCTACCAGTTCGGGAATTTTGATTGTCGCGGCGGGGCGCCGGTCCCCATTAACCGCAAAAAATAAGGGATCACTGTATAGCAATGGTGATATCGGGTCATCGTGCCCCCCCCTTAACATCTAAATCAGTGACGTAAATTCAACAGACATTTCTAAAGATGTGAATTTATTTGTTTACTGTTCGTTTAATGTCTAACTACATACACATCAAAGCATCCTTGGTTAAACCTGAGCTGCATTTTGATGAGTGCTAAATAAACGTATGCACGGCAGCATCCGTCTTTCTCAAATGTGCACACATTTCAACATTAGTCACATTTACGTTTCAAACTCCCTCCCCTCCCAAACGTTTACGTTTCCTCCCAGCAGCGGAGGGAGAAAATCAATAGATAGAATAATGATGCTGTTGTCTGTACTGTGTCTACACCTTTATATTCAGTGTCATTAATTTATGGCACAGCCTCTAAAACTCAACACTGTCTTTATTAATGTTCTGCTCCTTTTTTTATTCGCGACAGCTGGTGGTGGATATGTAAGCTGTGATTGTGCAAGTAAAAGAGGAGCGAGACATGAAAAAGACTCATGAACGTGTTTGTGGGGGGGTGGAGAGGCTTAAGCAGATCACAGAAAGTGGTAAAGTGTCTTTAGAGGTGAGAAGTTCTGACAGACTTTTGTCAACCCAAAACACACATACGAAGCAGAAAACAAACAGAGGATGGCTTTAGGAGAGGGGTTGGCTTGTGATTCTCTCGCTTCCCAGTCTGCATAATGATAAGAAAAAGAGGAAATGTTCTCACTCCAAGCCGGAGATAAAAGGATTTGTAAGGCTACGTAAGTACAGAAGAGGAGACGAGAGAGGGATCAATAATTAATTTACTTTCAACAGTCAAGGGCAATTAACACGCTTTTTTGCCCATTACCCACCTAAAAGGGCCCAATGCTGTGGCTGGAGCCCCTAATCTCACTGACCATTGTCACAATCGAGGATTACACAGCGAACAAATTGATATACACACACAGACACCGAAAAAATACGCACGCGCCCCTAAACACTGGAGACCTGGATTAGAGGCAGTTTTGTATAGTCACAAATGTCGAACATACAGGATTTTGTAGCATTAGCCTTCATCCCGCAGAATGGGATTGCTGAGCAAGTAATGCTTTTTTTTTTTCTTTTCTCAAATACAAACAATGTTGTGCTTCAGTTACCCATCACAAAAAAAAAAGTCTAAAGCGTATTTAGAGCAGAACCCAGAGGGTCGGTGTGGCGTGACCAATTGTGTTCTCTTCAAGTGTACGTTTTCAAGGAAACGTTATTATGGGAGTTTTATTCATTGGCAACAGGGTCAGTTGGTATCAAAGACAACTCACTGTGTGAAAGAAGTTTACCTTAGATCAGCTTTTATCAACCAGGGTGTCGCGGCACACTGGGGTGTCGTCAAAAAAATGACCTATTCTGACATTTCATATACAGTCATGGAAAAAATTATTAGACCACCATTTTTTCTTCACGTTTGTTGTTCATTTTAATACCTGGTACCACTAAACGTCATCATGTGACTAAAACAGACAGAAAAGAAAAGACTGAATGCATAAAAGCAGTGTTTTTGGCAGTACAACGCCATAGCTATAGATGTAAAAACTTAAGTGATTTAGGTTATAATCAAGAAAACCATGGAAAATGGTAAGATATCAGCTCTTAAATAAAACTCTTATGAGCAATCTTTGTGGTTATCGTTATGTTTGTCCAAACAAATGTACCTTTAGTTGTACCAGGCATTAAAATGAACAAGAAACTGAAGAAAACAAGGGTGGTCTAATAATTTTTTCCATGACTGTACAGTGGTACCTCTACTTACAAATGTTACAACATACGAAATTTTCAGGTTACGAAACACCTCAAAGGGAAAATATTGCCTCTAGTTACGAAAGAAATTTCAGGATACGAAAGGCAAAAATACAGTAGCGCTGCTACTCACAGCTCCTAGAGTTTACAGAATGTAAACATAGCTGGCGGCTCTGTATCTCGGTTTGAAAGCGGTGCGTCCGAGATGCTCTGCCGTTGGCTATTGCTTAGCATCTTCCTGGTATCCCATTGGCTAGGAGGGCCCCTTGCCTGTATGAGTGTAACCCAGCAACCCAGGTAAACAAACAATTTTTACCTCCATCGAGGAGGTTATGTTTTTGTCTGCGTTTGTTGGTGTACAAGATAAAAGTTATGGATGGATTTTGATGAAATTTTTACGAGTTGTTGGAAATGTGAAAAGGAAGAACTGATTTCATTTTGGGTGTAATCCGGAAGAAATTCTGGATTCTGGATCATTTTCAAATTTTCGATAATGGTTGCGTTTAGTGGAGGTCTGCGCTCTCCGAGTGCTTTTCTAGTTCTAACATGTATTTCTTACAGGTTTTTATGTCATTTCATGAATTATTTATAATTTATTAAAAAAAATAATGTTCTAATTTTGGGGGGCTTGGAACATATTAGGGCATTTGCATGAAAACACATCTCTACTTAAGAAATTTTCAGGTTACGAAACTACTTCCAGAACCAATTAATTTCATAAGTAGAGGTAGCACTGTATACATATATAAATGCATACATAAATAGATACTTTTTGCCTATGAATGAATGAATAAATAAATAAATAAGATACATAATTGGACATGAAATGAATATTTAAAAATATGTCTCACCCAATGTTAACAACGTCAGTACGGGGTTAGCGTAAGGTCAACGTGACTGCCCAGTTAGCTTATGTCGTAATATCATTTATCCCTTGGAATTTATTTCACAGATAGCAAAGAGAACTTTTTAGCAGCATCATGGATCATTTTCTAAAAAGAAAAGCCCCACAGGAACGGAACATCACAGAGGAGCCGACTTCTTCATGAAGCCTTCATCCACCAGCTCTGAATCTGCACCATAGGTAGCAAAGGTAGTTGCTAGCAATAAGGCTAAAAAGAGGCAATACAAGGATGATGGATGGAAGCAAGAACATAACGGATGAAAAGAAGCTTTCCTGCTGAGGCCTACTCTGGTGCAGTTATCGTGTTCAGGTTATTTAAATAAAATAAACGGGATGTATGCATTTACAGTTGGAGCGTTGCAGTGTGGCTTTGGATTATATTTTACTCTGGGGTGTCGTGTCACTTTTGAAAGGTGTCGTGACTGAAAAAAGGTTGAGAAAGGCTGCCTTATGTGACAGTGTGGGGTCCTGTCACTATACCTCCGATTGATCACGTGTCCTGGCTACTTGGCCAATGGGATATCCCTTTGGCTGACTGGTCAGCATGCGTGACTTTCACCCGGGAGTCTTGGGATCAAATCCCGCCCGGGCCCTCCGTAGTTTACCTTGCCACATTCTGGCGTTGTTGGCAGGATCCATGTGACAGTCCATGGATTGTAAAATTGTGTGTGGCAGCCTGTGCGGTTTGTGCAACCATGAGGACATGCTTGCATAAAGAGGGGGAGAGATGTGACAGTGTGGGGTCCTGTCACTATACCTCCGATTGATCACGTGTCCTGGCTACTTGGCCAACGGGATATCCCTTTGGCTGACTGGCAAGCACACGTGACTCTCACCCGGGAGTCTGGGGATCAAATCCCGCCCGGGCCCTCCGTAGTGTTCACCTTGCCACACTTAGATAACCAACTTTAAAAAAGTAGAGCCAGACATTTAAAGGAGTAACCAGTGTTTCCACCACCCTCCTTAGAGAAAAGTCTACATACTGTATTTACTGCGTGCGCCTCAGACTGTCGATCTGTCAAATCTGTCCTGAAGACTAATATATGAATTCTCTGTGATCACCATCTCAGGCTCCTGCAGCCTGTGAAAGATTTTCCAGATAAGAGTTCTCCGCTCCCTCCACTGCCTCATCAGCATTTCTTATATGGAATACGTTGCCAGGGAAACACCACTTACGCATGATGAGGTGACCTCAGAGTCAAGATCAATCTCTGCATAGGAAGCAGCAGCTCATCCTGCTCCTGTTAACTGATGTAAATATGCTGGAGGAAAAAAGAAAAAAAAAAAAAACTGGAGTAAAATAAAAAACCCAACTAGTCCAGAGAAGCAGACTCTGGGATGGATGATACTTAAAGCTTTGAGGAATATGTTTAGCATCAACTGGATTGTTAGACCAATGATACAACAAGAGGAAAAGCTACCAGGGGACCTTCTTCTTGGCTGAAATGATAGATAAAGACTGACGAAAGAGAATGAGTGCTTTTACTTGCAAGTCACTTGCTATGTCATGCACATACACGTTGCTGCTTCACCAGCTGCATCAGAGCACAAGACTGCCAGAATCAGGCAGCAGTTCACTGTTCTGCTCAAGGTCGTACCAACACAGGTGGACCCACTGCTACAATGTACTAGATGCGTTGTTAATTTTTCCTAAACAATAATGAAGAACCATTTTTACCACCTTTACATATGTTGATTCCTTCCCTCCCTGTTTATTACTGAATAACGCTTCTTATTACCAGTAAGAGTCAACAGACTTACAAGTATGCTATCATTTTTCAAAACAAGTGATAACAAGTTTGCTATCACATAACTTTTTTTTTCTTAATGAGAAATTTGAGCGTTCTTTAGCCAAGATCCATTATGGTTTGGTTCAATGATGCTATCAGTCTGCTGACATTTCAAAGCCTGACTCATAATTTCTCTTTTTCAGTGCACTCTTTCACCACTAAAATGCTTTTTATTCCTTTTGACGAGGAGGCTCTAGCATAAAGTTTATGTGCCGTCTTCATGGCCATGCCAAAAACGCAGTGGTAGGTCTTTAAGAGCAAATGCAATTCTCCACAGTTTGCACTTAAAAAGCATTACCACTGACAGCAGAGACCAGACCTGGCACACGCAAGCGTACAAGCAACCCTTCTACTCTGCAACGTTAAAGCAGAACTAAAGCACTTGTGTTCATGTTGAAATATTTAACAATTTTATTTGGAGGAATATTTGCTGATTTTCACAAAGTGTCTTTTAGCTGTAGTGATCTTTACACAGCTGACAAAACCAGACAAAGTAACTTGCCTCGTCCTGGCTGGATGAATTTATATCCCTTATGGCAGTGGTGCGCAAACTGTGGTACGCGTACCACTGGTGGTACACGAGCGCTCTCTGGTGGTACGCGGGGGAATGTCATGACTTTCCACATTTTTTCCACATTTTCACTTTTAAAAAAACAATCGGAAACATAAAATGCATTATAAATGCAACGTTTCAAACGAAATGTGTAGCTTGAGATAATTAAAACTGTCTTATAAAAAATATTTGTTGCAAATTCAGTTGCAGTGAAGATGTAACAACTTTTGAGTGTGTTTATTTTTCTCTGTATGAGAGTATAAGTATGTGAGAATTGATGGACAGAGTTGTAAATGTCTGATTCAGTCAAGTAACAATTCAGGTAATAAATAACCACAATAAGGAATAAACATCTCTGTGTGTTTAAAGCTAATTGAGAAGGCATATATGGGTATGTTTTAAAACTGGTCATCATGGTGGTACTCAGAGAGCTGAACAGTTTCTCAGGTGGTACGCAGTATTAAAAGTTTGAGAACCACTGGCTTACAGTACTACGTCACGCATCAATGACGAGCTCATAGAGTGCATGTGCTGCAGACATCACAGCAGAGGTAACTGAGATGCTCCAGAAAGTAATGATGGAAGAGAAACTGAAAGAGACCCTCAGTGAGATCCGGTCTTTATTTTTGTTCCACCCATATTTCATAATTTAGGATTTAAGCCTCTTAACAGTCTGGGGCTTTTAAGTGCCTTCACAGATGTGCATCTTACAGTGCCGTTATAGTGCAGGTGGCTCACGCAACATCATCAAACAAGCTACACGAGACCAGCCTTCTGTGCGGCAGCATGAGGTGCCGTAACGATCCAGTACAACGTGGACTGAGCAGCAGTCTGAAGCAGAAGACTTGGCAGTTTGAGCTGCAGCTGCTGAAAACGTCTGGCAGCTCTACATTTATTCTGAAGTCAGTGAGTTGATCCAGCAGGGTGGCAGGTACAGTATAAAGGATCAACCACAATCATCACTACATGTATAATGCAGTGGACTGTGATCTAAGTTACACTTTTACCTTCACAATTCTCATTTGCATATCCAAGCTCGAGGAACAAGGGAAGCCCTTATTGCAGCTGTATTTTACTAATGGCAGCAGTGTGTACACAGAAGCTGTTGTCAGCGTGCAGATTACATCACCGTGGTCGAGGGCAGTCATTGAGGACAAACACTATGCACTCATAGCACAATTCAGTGAACTGCTTAAATAAATTAGCTTACTGCGTTATTCACTTCATTGAACAGTGTCATTTCGCAAGATCAGATACACATTGTGCATGATTCTGGTGAAGGGCACAGACACTGTATGATCAACACATTAGCGTTCATTAACAAGGCTGAATAATTGGTGAAAAAAATATAGCTTTAAAAATGTGTGCATTATGTAAAATTATCCCTTTGTCTCACAATTGTACATGAAAATGAAAACATCTTCAGCCAAGAGATCATCCAAAACATTGCACACTGGAAATGACCATTTGGACATTCAGCCCGGTAACTCAGTAACCAACTAATCCAAATCCACGGTATTATTTTGTGTTGCTTATTATTTTTGTTAGATGCAATGTGATCAGCAACAAAAACACATTTGAATGTTGCTTAGTTTGACACTGGGTCATAATTTGATAAATCAAATTTTCTTTGGCATTTTCAGACTCATTTGCCAAAGGGCACCATAAGTAATTATCTAGATGTTAAATTAACTATGATGACAGTGGAAAACACGTCTGACTGAAACCAAAGTGAATACTAATATATAAAAAAGGAAATTAAATACTGCTTTTAACTAAAACAAAAAGAAGGTGATGCATATTGGTGTATATCTGCACTGAAATATAAACTTTGTTCCAAAAGGGCCATGAGGGAACTGAGTAGACAAGTTGCTGGAATTCTGGGAATGTTCTAATGTTGTCCCATTTTCTCCAGTTCAACATCTGGACTCTACCACTACGAAGACATTATTGTCTTGCTGAAATACACAAGGTCTTCCCTGAAAAAGATGTTGCTCTAAAAACTTTAATTTCAAATAGAAGCTCAATTGTCTCACTATTAACATTTCCTGGGTTTTCTTTGTCCTTTTTTCTTTGTACTTTTTTTTTTTTTTTTGACACTTTACACAGTGTCTTAAATTTTCTGGAACTGGAGCTGTAGATAACTCGCTATTTGATTCACTTCCAAAAAAAGCTTTATTTGCCCCCAAGGAGCAATTATAAGCACACAGGGAGTTATATAGATAAAGATAAAGAATTGAAGATAAATATAGTGCAAATATGGAGCAAACATACAGTCATGGAAAAAATTATTAGACCACCCTTGTTTTCTTCAGTTTCTTGTTCATTTTAATGCCTGGTACAACTAAAGGTACATTTGTTTGGACAAACATAACGATAACCACAAAGATTGCTCATAAGAGTTTTATTTAAGAGCTGATATCTTACCATTTTCCATGGTTTTCTTGATTATAACCTAAATCACTTAAGTTTTTACATCAATAGCTATGGCGTTGTACTGCCAAAAACACTGCTTTTATGCATTCAGTGTTTTCTTTTCTGTCTGTTTTAGTCACATGATGACGTTTAGTGGTACCAGGTATTAAAATGAACAAGAAAGTGAAGACAAAATGGTGGTCTAATAATTTTTTCCATGACTGTATATAAGGCAATATTAAGACAGTATTAAATACTGAAGATATGGACAGCGGTGCAAACTTCAGTCAATCGTGTGCTGGAATGTCGAGTAGACAACCTGTGAGAGGTAGAGTGGTTCATGTCCATCACCGTATGTGTTGGAGGAGGTTGCACCAACAGAGTGGGTGGGTGTTTGAAAGGTGTGATGAAAACGTCCATGTACTGCTTATGAGGAAAGATGGCCTCTATTCATCCTCGGTGGCACCTGGAGTCTGAACTCCAAAGCTTGTCCGTGCGTCCGTGTTTGGCTGCACGTCTATGTGTACACCCGTTAGGCAACCTCCCACATACTACTTGGCGAATGACTAGATTCCTCCCTCTGTTTTTTTGACAGGAAGATGACAACATTATTATTGACGCTGGGACTCTGTCAGGCGCACCACGGATAATAACCTACCCACTGAGCCTAGCCTGGAGTCCTCAGAAGCAGCTGCCGGAGAGGTACAGTGAGCGAACAGTTCAGTGACACATCTGTCATGAAAACACAGAGGGATTCAGCACCTCCTGCAGATGCAAGGTACTTTCTGCAACCTTTCATGCTGCAGACTCATCCAGAGTGGTGTCATGTCACTGAGTTTAGACCTCCTGCACTCGTGTATCAGAGCTGAGCTGGTAAGGAGGTGGTTGGCAGTTGCCTAAGGGGAGGGGGTTATGCAACGCAGTGCAATGCAAAAGATAATAATAAATAAATAAAAATTGGTGGTTGAGAGGGTAAGAGAATAAAGAAATTGTGCCCAGCTGCTATTTACAGATATCATCTTTACCCTGATGTGTACAACAGAGACGTACTCAGTGGAAACCCAATTTCCTCAACCAAAGACATTTATGGAGGATCGAAATAGCTGACACTGAAATCAGGTGTGTAGCCATACTGCCTCCTGGTGGACGGTTTAAGAAAGGGAGGACAAAAATTCTGACTCAAGACTGTACACTGTTTCATCATTAATCATTACCCACAGCAACAAAGGTGAGACAGATTGGCAAATTTGGGTGAGAGCTTTAATTAACCTGCACTGACCTCTGACCTCTGCATTCAGAATCCCAAATTAAACCGGAGCTTCTTGCTGAATCTTAGCTTCAATTTTGTAATGTTTACACCTGAGCAGAAGCAAATCCCTGATCAATGTGGACTGAAGGTTTGGTAATAAGACATAAGTGCAGCATTGGATCTTCTGTTTACAGTATTCACGTCTGCTCGTCATAATTTAACGTGCAGCAAGTTGCTAAGCTTGCACAGAGTGGGTGAGGGAGTACATGCTCAGATTGCTTGTGAGTGTAAGCTTTGATTCTCCCCAGCAGCTCATAAACAGACATCTTATCAGTGTGTCTGGATTAGATGAGCAGTGAACCCAGGCGCACCCTCTGTAAGCACCTCTCAACAATAGCATTAGCCCATATCATGCAAATACAAAGTGACAAAATCACTCGCTGCTTAAGAGCAGTTTTGAAGTACAGAGAACTAATTGTTGGAATGTTATGAGACATCTTACAGGCTTTAATCCAGCCTCATATCAGAAATAAGTTGTGACGGTATGGGAAAATGATTACCTCATGCAAACTTTTGAGTTGGAGCATATTTGCAACGCCTCTGTCAATTACAGGCGTCGGCTCGGATTAGCAGTTCCATATATCAGGACATCAGGAACATCAAATCCTCAACCCTCAGGTGTCAGCTGTTAACACTGGAGGAGTACAAGATGTGCAGAGGAGAAAATGAAACGGGCTCAGTAGAGTAGCTAGATTTAGTACAAGCTTGTAGGATCATCATATGATCATCATTATACCGGAAAGACAAAGAAAGGCTGCAGATAGAATTAGAAATGCAATTTAATCGTTTGCTAAAATGCAAAATGTTTGTTTATATATTCCATATTATCTTGGATTCATAGCATTTTTATATTATTTGCACAGATTATTACAGAATAGTTTGATATTTTTACCCATCTAAGTAACCAAACTTAAAAATGAAACAAAGATGCTTTTCCAGGCTTTCACTGCAGCTACATTCAGTTGCCGTTTGCTTGTGGGGCCTTTCTACTTCCACTTCAGCAAATGAAAAGCAAGCTCTGTTGAGCTCGAGATCAGACACCTGTTCACAGATGCCACAAGTTGGTCGACTCCATGCAACACAGATGTGAAGCGGTTCTCAGTAACAGTGGCTATACAACTAAATATTAGTTTAGTGATTCATAGGAATGCTGAATCCTGGATATTTTTCAGTTCATACAGTAAATATTTGAGTTTCTAAAGTAAAATGCAGACACTGCTAATTTTTTGAACAGCCCAATGTTCATCTTTCTTCATTTTCTGTAAAGTGAGTAAAGAATTTCTGCTTTTTTCTTCATGTTTTGATTTAGAATATAATGTGCAGTGTTCCCAATGCATGGAAATAAAAACCATTATAAGGATTTTGGGCTTTACTCAATTTTTTGAACAGACTGCTATTATTTTGAACACAACTGTATATTCAGTTTCTTGGCTTTCAAAGAGTCTGTTTTAGTGGAATGTTTAGGGTCATTATCCATCTGTATTGTGCAAGCACCATCCTCTCAGTGTAGGTCTTTATATTTCACTGCTTCTGCCAGTCTCCCTTCAGCCACTTCAATCAGTAAATTTGGTTTACTGATGAAAAATGATTTGGTCCATTTTTGCATGAATATAAATTGACTTTTGAAAATATTTGAACTTGTAAATCTCTGATTATTTTTAAAACACCATGAATGTCCTGTTATTTTCTTTTCTGCCCCTCCATCACGATTAGCAACATTTCATATCGGTTGTTAAGGTCTGAAAACAAATGGAGGTTTATATTTCACATGCAGCAATTTAAACTTTATCCAAGTATTTTTGTAGATCTCCATCTGGCGTATAATCCAAATGCACTGCCATAACAACATCCATCCACTATTTTCTCAAATAACTCAATTTTCTAATCAACATTTTGTCGATTTGTGGTCATTTAAAAAGGTGAGTTAAATTCCTGTTCAATTAAATTCACAAAACTACGAAAGCCTCTTTTTGTTTCTCTCCTTTAATGTTAAGCACTCAAATTAAAATTATTCCAAACTAATTTATTTTAAGAACTTAATCTCCATCCCACTATTACAAAAAAAATAAATTAATTTCCAAAGTAGTACAAGTGCTACATCTTTAATTGCACAGAGTCTCACCACAAACAAAAGCTTTGGTAGAGCATCAGACAAAAACAAAAAAGAAACATCTTCATTTGAAATGCTATTTTCGTGGATTAACTTGTTGGTTACATTCATGGAAAAATTACAGAAAATCTATACAGACAACAGTGGGGTGGGGGGGGCAGACAAACAAACAAACAAACAAAAAAAAACAAGTTTGGCAGATGAATCTGCAGGTCTTCAGGCCACAAACTTGTTCTTGGTGGTGGAGCCGCTCTTTGTGGCCGTGTCTGCATGTGACTGGTAACCGATGATCACTTTTGGTGGGACACCTAATCTCTCTTTATACACTCGCCTAGAAAAACAAGTATGAATTCATAAAAGCAAATATATGATTAAAAAATAAAGATTGAAATCTTTACTCTTGATGAACATGAAAGATGTGTGAAAATCATTCAGAAACACATCTGGCTGTAGCAAGAGTTACAAACATTTCCAAAGCATTATATAGATGCTAGTGTTTAACATATATAAGTGCTTTCCAAAAATCTGATTTGCAACATTAATGACTTCTAGCTATTAAAGCGATTGAATTGAGTCATTGGTTAATATTGTATAAATATTTCTGGTGACTTTATTAGGACACATCTGTAACTGCGTTTAAATGGCGTGTAAAAGCCTCTCACCTCATCATATTTTACTATAATATCAGTGCAGAGTCCAGGGTTGTCTGGATGCTGCATGTTCATTTCCTGTTCTAATATCTTATCTCTGGTTGCTGGAAAGCACCAACACAAGTACTTCAGGTGTTCAAAAATATCAAGTGCATTTGTGCTTTTATTTTTTCCCCTCTCCCTCTTAAACCATTAGTGACCCAAATGAGCCCTGCTGCGTGCCTCTCTACGCAGCCACTTGAGCCTCTACCACTGTCCCAAAAAGCCAACCTTCATGTACAACGGCTACACAAACTCAAATAAATGAATAAATAAAGCTGAATTTTTCTCTTACAGCAAACATCAAGGTATGCACTTAAGACTTTGTAGTGGTTTCTGTCGTATCTCTGTTCAGTATCTTTGTTTTAAAAAACAAGCAAAAAAAATAGTAGAGGCACAGCAGTGTTCCTGTTAGCCTCCGATGATCCTGAGATACGTGAAAGAATCATTTATCTATATGCATACATGGAGGTGCACAATAACTATCGGGCTGATAACAGGGAATTATGATGGTCATCCCGATAAGTGTGATATCATGACGAATAGCCCCGATAACATATATATATTTTTGTCAACACGGCAGTGCCTCGCTCCCTCTGAGCCTAAATGACCGGCAGTGAATGTTATGTTCAAGTTACATCAGCATAATTAGAAAAACGGTTTCAGCAACGAATTGTAGTTGCTGACTTGAATTGATATTCGCAGTATTTTCCCACATGTTACATAGAGATAAAAAAAAAAAAAAAAAATAGAAAAGGCTGAAAGAATGAATAGCAAACAAGGGAATGTGGAAATTTACGTTACACCATGAATGCAGCAAGCAGCACAGCGTGCTGATCACAACAAACATGGCGGTGATGGTATGGAACTTCGCTCAAGTTTCAGAAGAAGATAGTTGGCTGATTGTTTGTGACAAATGCTCCAAGCGAATTCCACGAGGAGGGAAGCACAAGTAAACGCTTTAATAGTCAAACCTGATTAGCCATCTAAAACATAACCATCGCTTCCATGTTTTGAAATCGCGCTAACGTGAGCTAATGCTAACGTGAACAAGCCAGCAGCAGTCTCCCCTCCCCTTTCTTCTCTCTCATCTAAAGCTTCCATGAAATTTAAAAAAAAAAAAAAAAAAACTACTGAACCTCATTTACTTTAATTAAAGGTATTAATTTAAATGGAACCACAAGCCAAAATCCTTTAAACGTAAATCTTTTTCAGTTTGTAATTCTGATGCATGTATTTCCATCAGTTCAAGGAGCCTTTATTTTTTATATCAGTCAGTAATGCACCTTATTTAAGTTGATGTGAGATATCAAATAGGTTTGTTTGATAGCTTTAAGAAAATGTTTGAGAGGCTTGCCAGTAGTTTTTCAATGGAAAAAATAAATATCCGTTCATTAAAAGAGTCAAACTATTTTTGATTTTGTTCATAGTTTTAATGTAATGATTTTAGGTATATGTGTGTGTTATTAGTTATCAGTATCGGCCTTTAGGAGCTGAAAGTTATCGGTTACCGGTATCAGTTTTAAAAATCAGTTATTGTGCATCCCTATGCTTACATAAAGTATATTTGCAGTCCAGCAGGAAATCAAACATCCAGATAAAAATAGATGTCCATCACTATGCTTGCTGTGATCGCAGTAGCAAAATGTTACAGAAATATAGCACTAAATGGAGCCATCCTGACATGACACCCACACATTCAGCTGCCGTCAGAGAAGTGGAGAGCAGGAAATGTCTGAAAGAAGAGTCAGACATGAGGATTTTCCACAATAGTTTGAAACATGATAATGGTGTTTTTTTGTTTTTTGCTGGGGGGGTTGATCTAAATGAACATTTATCACCGTGCCAGTGAGCACAAGTGAGGTAAAAATTCCATGTCCAGTATAAATAGATAAATGCTCCTCCCTCCATTTTCTTTCTGTCCTTTGTGTCAATAATTGTGATTTGTGCAGCTCACCCTATGTGTGTGATGGCTTCTTTGTTTTCACAGTCTGTGGTCCATATCGCTATTTTATCTCCTTTGGCTCTGACATTAATGACGGATCCACAAACATCATCACTGTAGTCATCAAATGCTTCACCCACAAGACACAAGAGCTGCAAGGGAAGGGAAAACAATGAGAAAAAAAAAAAAAAAGATAAACACAGATGTTATTGTTGACTTGTTAATGCTTTTTCAAATGCACTTAGTATCTGATGGGCCCGATCCAAAATGCTATTGTCTCATCACAGTGGAAGTGTTTCATGAGTGTGTTGTATTCAGTGGAAATTATTTCGTTTATAATCAGTTTTAACACCACACTTCTTGTGAGCCTACCGTCTCCAACCAGAACCGGTCCAGATCTGATTTCCGTTGCTGCTTGGACAACGTTATCAGCCAGCGGCCACCTCGTCGGTTCCTTTCATCCTCCCACATGGGTTCAATCCCATCCTGTTGACAAACAAACCCACTGAGATTACAACTTATTTTCTTATATTTTGGGAACCTAATTTTTAAGCCTGGGCAAGATAACGCATCATTGCATTAACTCATTAATTTATTAACGCAGACATTTATTTTATCATGCATTAATGCAAATAGCTCAGATGCTTTTATTTTGAAAGTCTGTTACTGGCTGCTGCAGAACTAGAAGAGAACTGTTGGAAAAACATGCAGAAAAGCTAAAACAGACATGGAGATGGTAAAGTTACAGAACTTTTACATGGACATTTTCATTTTAAAAGTTCTCCCAGATGGCTGATTCGACAGAAACAAGGTTATTTGTAACAACTGCCAAGCTGAACTTGTTAAAAGTTTCTGCCGTTTCCTCAGAAATCTCCTGTTTGAGTGTTCTGATTGTGGCTCAGGATTTTGTTGGTAGACTTTTTATTTTTCATATAAAAACAGGATGACATTAATGCCCTGGTGGTGGCAATAAGCCTTATTTTATATTTTTTAAGATGAGATTTACACTAAATATGTGTTACTGACAAGTGCTGATGTTGAAAAGTCTTTGAACAACAAATGTAATGGCACTTTAGTTCATATGGCAGCAGAACATTTAAATAAAAGTGACCTTTACACTACTTTTGAATTCATTATTTGATTTTACATATACAATGTGATTAATTAATCTTAATATCCCCCTTGGGGGATGAATAAAGTACATCTAATCTAATTGGGGAAATCTTGTAATTAATCGCAATTAAAAATGTAAATCATGTGCTCAGCCCTGCTAATTTTATATACTTGACTGCCCTGATCATTTATGCTTTGAGTGATTAATAAGAGACCTCCCCTCCAAAACAAACATAAAAAAAGAACTCCTATACCTCATCTCCCACCCATACAATAAATATCAGTTTTACTCAGACTAAGTAGAAGCCCTGCTTTTTCTGAAACCATTTTTCCCCATATATGCTATACTACAGTTTGCCTCCTCTTCATCCTTCATTACAGTTAGTTTTCATGGCACAGTCCCTTTTTTAATCTTGATTCTTATAGCTATGTTTCCCTTTATGAGCTCCATGTAACTACCAGAGAAAATAAAATCAAGTGTAGCTCAGTGGAGCAGCCAGTAGCTGTAAACCATCCATCTCCCCAGTCAGCAAACCTTAAACAGAGCAACCACTGAGTCACGCAATTTCAAGTTTAATACTCCTCTGTTATTAAAAAAAAAAAAAAAAAAAAAAAACTGCATCAAGAGAACATTTTTGGTTTTTAACAAGTGTATCTAAACAACGAATGGCCAACAACACAAACTGACATTCTGAAAACTAAAGAGAATATATTTATATTACACACAAAAGACAGTTTGATGTCATGAGGTTAAAATTATAGTAACTTAAATACATTTACCTTAAATAGTGAGTAATCACAGCCAGACATCAAGTTACTCGATAGCTGGATGTGATTGTATAATCTGCAAAGGAGGATATTTCATATTTCAGTCTCATCATCAGCAGTGGCCGGTCTTACGGCGGTTACAACGATCCAGTTATTCAGGAAAATCAACAAACCCTCTGCTGCAATTATCATCATGTATAAACACTTTACTTTTCTTTCTCCTGAACAAAATCTGTCAGCGGTATCACTGCACAGAAGGACTCAAATCTTGTTCATATAATGGTGTGACTGGATATAAAGACTAATGGTGTCTCTTTAGCACAAGTATAATGCCAGTTGGACATCTCCACAAATTAGTTCTATCAGGTTTGATTTAATCTATAATAAATTATGTAGTGCCCCCATCAGTGTTAGTCTTGACCAATCAGAGCCTTGTATACTTTGCAGGGATTTGAGGCTTTTCTCCACTTGACAAAAATTGAAGGTAACAATGATTTGCATGATCAATGGTGATTCATTTGATTAAAAATTACATTTATATTGAAGAAAAAAAAACAGAAAACTTTCTATGGAGTTAAGATGCCATGATCACAGGCTCTACCATCAATACAGCCTTGCTACTGTGCTAAAATATGGTTTATATTTATTTGGTTTGAAGAAAAAAAATAAATAAATAGAGAATTCCAACATGGCATTAGTTTTATCAATCCCAGTGGGTTTTCTTGAGTAAACATCTCATGGTTTCTGGGCAGAGCATCAATATGATCTATATTTAATTTTTACTCTCCCATCCCCAAAAAAACTAATTACAGCCTATGTTATATATTTTCCACATAACTACTGAACAACAATTTACTTACGCCCAAAAGTCTTCAACAGAGTCAAATTTAGAGATGAGACGAAGGTTGGCTTGCCATGTTTTGCTTTTGTCATTCTTGAAAAACCAAAGTGCCCACCTGTAAAAGGAAAAGAACTAACAGACCAGAGCTGCATGCACCACCTTCAACTGTTATGTTGTTATTAAACTACACACATACACCTCTTTGATTAAGATTTGAGCAGGTCTACTTTATTCTACTATCCAGCACAGCAGTCACACAGTTTTTACTGATTATAGAAATATGCATACAAACTCTCGATAAACCCTGACTGTTGAAATGAGCGGCTCTCAACCTTTTCCAGTCACAACGACCCACCTTTAGTGTGAGACGCAGACACATTGAATAAAATCTATTCTAATGCAAATTTTATCACTGCTACAGGTGATGCAATTTATATTGCCCAGTCTAAAATGTGCTGAATGTATTCTGTGGTGCTCTTAGGGGGTCACGATTCACTGTTTTCAACTATGAATTATCATCACGCCTAATCCACGCTTCACTTAGATCTGGCCAGTTGGCACGAGACCCCTAACTCCATCCAGAGAAGGGACCAGAATACAATAGAAACGTACCTGTTTTGTAATGGATGTTTAATGTAACTTTCAGGATTCACAACTTTTTGAATAGTTGCTTCAGATTTATCCTTTTCAGGATTCGCAGGAACTGAAGTTGACACCTATTAAAAAGAAACATATAATAATATCGTCACATTACATATGTAATGTATGTGTGATGACAGCTGCAAAGACAGTTAAGGTATTAGTCAATTGTTCAATTTGTCCTTAAAAACTTCTGCTAGACCATGCTACCTTTTTTTTTCTCTTCAATACAAGAAATTGTTCCTCTGGATTTGACTTTGTTTCCCAAGGAGCAGTATCAACGAACGCTGAAGACACTGCCTCTCAACACCTTTGGATACAGCATATCAGTGAAACTGATCCTGAGATACATACTAACAGTGACGTGTCCTTCTGCGCTGAGGCTTCAAACTGTGTGTCAAGTAATGCAGGAAGATTTTAGTTGAGTGCACATCAAGACGCAGCACTGTGGAAAAGTTATTCTTAAATAACAATGAACATGTTATATATAAAAATGTTGTCCCTAATAACATAAGCGTAGTCAAACGATCCACATCATTACCCTGTAGTGTGTCATTTTTACTTGCCTTCTGACCCTGACATATCATAAAAGGCAAACACTATATCAAGTTCATAATTTATGTATTGGTATCACAAACATAATTTATTCAGTTCAGCGCTTCATACACTAAAGCCATGGTGCCATAATCACTCCATCTGTTTTACATTTATTGTCCACTTGATGGCACAACAGAGCAAATTAAGCACCAATAAGCATCAGCCTGAGCGTGAGTACTACTCACTACTCGCAGAAAAAAAAAACTTGTTGATGTAAGGTGTTACTAGCAATTCAGCAGTTACCTTGGTTGTTTTAAAAAGTGGATGTGAACTCATACTGGACATTCCAGTATGAATCATTGCATAAGGCACGTTGCTGCCCACTGCAATTGATTCTGTGCCAGTGGAAATGGCTTTGGATGGGAAGCATACCAAACCCAGTTCAAGAGACAGAAATTTGTTACCATGTCAATGCATGTGGCTGGCCAGGCTAGATATGCCTTCATTAATGACAATGTCTTAGTTGTGTGTGAAAGCATAGATTTTGCATTTAGGGGGTGCATTTTTATATACCATTTCAATAAGTACATTTAGTAGTTTAATTCCCTCTCTTTCTTAATATAAATATAAATATATATATAAATATAATAATATATATATATATATATATTATATATATATATATATATATATATATATATATATATATATATATATAAAAATCGTAATATTGTACACTTATTTTACGACGTCTTGTGCTTCCAAGACCTTGAAGGTTAATGTTTAAACAGTTTTCTATGCAATACCACCCTCCAACCAGCAGGGGGAGACATTAGTCCCAATAAGGATGCTCAAACTTCCACGTACAACATCAAGTCAAGAGGAGTTAAATCTACGGGTTTCCACCTGCACAGAAATCTCCTGAAGTGGTCTCTGATGAGCATAATTTAGATCTGTTCACAGTTGGTAAAGCCGTCTGTGGTGCTTGAACGTGCGTCTTTTCATTCATTCAAGCATTAACAGTTACAACCCAAAAGTACTAATGGAGGTTTTCACCGGGTTCAAACCAGGTGTGTTCTCTCCATATAAACCCACTGCAGCAGCGGCTACTGTAGTAACAAGAAACAGCGTATAAATGACTTGTATAAAAAAAAACGGCCGAATTTAATGACTGGTTGATGTCTGGGTAGCGAGCTACCTGTAAGAAACAATTACACAAGTTTGAAGTATTTCCGAGCTTCGCTGTTACAGAGTCAAAACTATCGCTAACTGAGACTTTGTCATTTGTGTATTACACGTCAGAACAACGCGTTTCGTTGAGCGGTAACAACCCGTGTAAAATTATTTAAGCTTTCAGTATTTAGTAGTGGACTCACCACTACAGCGGTCGCCATCTTCTGGAAATCTCGTTGAGGTTTTTGGCGAGTTAAAATAGCTGATTGGGTCAACGGTTACACAGCAATACGCATGCGCAAACTGGGGGACAAGAGGAACGTATTGATCCAAAGTCTGAGTGGAGGGGTGTTCTTGTCATCTCTTTCCATTACTGCTGATGTGTGTCATGGTTAGTTTCTGATACTAAGAGAACCCCTAACTTCTGTGTGTGTGTGTTGGGGTGGGTGTAATAATCATTTTGCTGAGGTGATAAACTCTATGGGTAAATATCTGTAAGTACTAGAAAACTGAGAGGTCACCATGTTGTGTGGCTGACATGACGCCCCAGGTGCCCTGGGTCAAGTTTAAACAGCCCTTGGTGAAGCTGACATTAGTCTGGAAGCAAGCAACCTCCATAACGCAATATACCTGAGTCCAGTCCATCTTTAAACTTATTTATTTAGATTTATTTACAAGAGGTTCTATATGTTTCAAAAGTATGGGTATCCACATGCCTCTCCACATGTATAGATTTATGCATTTATTTTCAGATATATAAATTCATGCTAGTGTTAAAATTGTGCTGCTTTAAAAGATTGTTTTGCCATTTTGAATGAAGTTTTGTCCAGAGCCAGAAAATCTCTGGGAAAGTAAAACCTATTTCATGGTCAAGGACCCCTTCCCCCACACTTATCTCTACACCTGGGTAAAAATTGTTACACTTTATTACTTGCATTACCAGACTGTCGTGCGCACAGAAATACTGAACTGGATCAATTTACACACACAGTACTACGTATTGAAATATCCATCCACCGTTTTAAGGTCAACTGTGCTCATGTTCTGTGTAGGTCAATGTGTCACTTCTCCATATCCATTTGTAAATTATGATCTGCTTCTGTTCATAAATAGTATGTTCATCAACCTGTAAATGATGTTTATAGTACTATTTTTACCTGCACATATTACATATTGGAGATACTGCATATCCTGTGCTTCCTGCTTATTGCACTTCTGATTAGTCGCTAAACGGCATTTTATTGCTCTGTACCTTTACACATGTAATGACAAAGTTGAATCTAATCTAATCTAATAGTGTGGCATTGTTTGTATATAATATCTAAAATATAAAAAGCCAACCTTTAAACTGTTGCAATGTGCCATGAACCATTAATGTATTTTATTATTTTTTCCATATCCAGCGTGTAGTCAGCAAGTTGTTTTTCATGCAATGAACTCGGTGTCACTTGGCCTCATTTAGTCACTCTTTTCTATCTGTTAGCTCTTAAGAGAGCAGAAAGACTTCAGAACGTTATTTTTGTTAGGTTTTTATTAACAGAGTTATGGAAGAAACCATGTGTTCTTCTGTGGACATTTATTCTTAGCAACAAAAAGTTGTGCTGTGAAAGTTAAATGGTGTGAAATAAGTGCTGCAGCTACGGGAGGAGAATGTTGCAAGGCCAGATGGGGTGGACGCTGTTTCAGGCACTTCAGAACATCAGCACTGTGCGGATACTGCAGTGAGAAAGAAAATTAGGATGAGCTTGAAATCAGAAGAAACAAAATAGGCCTGATGCTCACTGAGAGCAAAACGAATGCTGCATTTCACCTCTTCCCAGAATGCATGAGGTCAAATCCTTCATTGATCTTGTCAAAGGGCAGAGTGTGAGTCACAAACTCGTCCACCTTCAGTTTTTTAGCCATGTAGTCTTCCACTAATTTAGGAACGCTCTCCACGCTCTTCCAACCTGGAGGTGACAAAGAAGAAGAAGAGAAAAAAAAAAAAAACAGTTTAACAGTTAAATATTTAATTTCGGCATAATTACAGTTCACACAGTGTAAGGTTATGTTAAGTTATTCAGACTTTGACGGGCACAGCTAAAAATCATACAGAGCAGAAATGAGAGTCCCTCACCTCCAAAGGCAGTGCCTTTCCACACCCGGCCCGTCACCAGCTGGAAGGGTCTGGTGGAGATCTCCTGTCCTGCTCCAGCTACACCGATGATGACACTTTCACCCCAGCCTTTGTGGCAGGCCTCCAGAGCAGCTCTCTGAAACCAATTCATAGTCATGTTACTGGTTTCGCTCAACTTCTTTGGGTCTTCATGCTTTTCTTGTAACGGGTAAACAGGATTTCCCTTTTCTTTCTTTTTCTTTTTAAACTGAGGTTTAGTAGAAACCTTCAGTGTTCTGATGAGCCCGCTCAATCACACACTACTTGGAACCAATTTATCAGAGGGAAATGTGTCTGCCACAACTGTTTCAACATTAACAGGTTAAAGGGTAGCAATATAAGATTTTTCTTTGTTTTTTTAGATGGTTTCTTTTAAAGTCTTATGTACTTGTTCACCTATTAATCTGCTTTATCTCTCTTTATGCTGTAAAGAACTTTTAACAGCATGTAGGTATGAGTTGTACTAGAAATATTTACCTTGGGTTAATGCACTGCCAGCTTTTAAACAGTCTTATATGTTGTAGAAGCCTCTTTTCAGTAAACCAACTACTATGTGCACTTTTGAACACAAGGCAGATTCCTCACCATGATCTGGACATTTCCAATGCACTCAAATGAGTAGTCCACACCCCCCGTCAGTCAGCTCCACCAGAACCTCTTGGATGGGCTTGCTGTGGTCCTTGGGATTCACAAATTCTGTGGCTCCAAACTTCTTGGCTGTCTCAAACTTGTCAGGGTTGAGGTCCACACCGATGATCCTGGTGGCCCCAGCAACCTTGCAGCCCATAATAACAGCCAAGCCAACGGCTCCGAGTCCAAAGATGGCACACGTGGAGCCAGGTTCAACCTGAGGAGAGCATGAGAGAATTGAAAAAGATGTGTTCTTTTTCCCCATTAACAGAATATCTATGCAGGGATTTCGATATGAATTGTGTTACTGTAACATAATCACATTTAATATTTGATAAACCAGACTGGATTGTCTCATATTTTATATTGCAATAAATTACACGTACTGAAGTTTGAAAGAAAAAATAATTGGCACAAACTGCTTTTTGAAAGGTTTGGCCTCAAACCATGTCCTGAAAATTAGAACTAGTTCTTAATTATTTCGCCAATTAAATCAAATGTTAAAAAAAAGGTTAGAGCCCCCTCTGTTTAAATATCAGCATATTAAAGGTCTTTTCTCCTTCATGACCTAAATTACAAAAAATAAATAATTAATATCATGCTGTGATCCAAGACAGTGATGCATCAATAGGCCTTGACCTGCTAACAGTGATGGAAGTTAACATTTTCATTTTAATAAGACACTGTCTGTTTCAATAAGATGACGTGTCACAATTAGCAGACAGTTATTAATCTTGCACCAAAACTAATACTCTGACCATTTGCTTCTGTGTGATCTTATAGTGAGCAGCTTCAGTGCTCACCTTGGCAGTGTTGAGAGCAGCACCGTAGCCTGTAGAAATGCCACATCCAAGAAGACACACTTTGTCCAGCGGAGCTTTCTCATTAACCTTGGCCAGTGAGATGTCAGCCACTACAGTGTACTCGGAGAAGGTGCTGGTCCCCATGAAGTGAAACAGTTGCTTTCCCTTGCAAGTGAAGCGCGAAGTCTTGTCAGGGAGCAGGCCCTGACCCTGGGTTACTCTGCAATGTGGAGGCACAAGGTAAAAGACGTCTTCTTAAAATGAATGTGTGAAACTGTTTCTGGCACGACGGTTTGCTTCGGTTCCTGGAGCATGGAGAAATTTTTTTTGAAGTTCAAGTCACGTACCTAATTTTCTGACAGAGGTTGGTCTTGGGATTTTTGCAGAATTTGCACTCACCACATTGTGGCACATACAATGGGACGACGGTATCGCCTAAGTGTAAAATAGTTAACAAAAACATAAGGATTAACATATTCAAAGATGTGTTGAGTAAATCATTCAGGCATTAATGTTGCAACTGACTGCAGCTCACCTGGCTTGAATTTAGTGACACCCTCACCAACGCTCTCAACTGTCCCGGCACCCTCATGTCCCAAGATAACCGGGAAAAGTCCTTCAGGGTCATTGCCACTCATGGTGTACGAATCGGTGTGACACACCCCTGTAGCGAAGAGCTGACACAAACAGTCATAATTTAAACTACATACATATATGAACAATTTAACATAACCAGCCTTACTCTTTACCAGTTTCTAAAATGTAAGGCAAGTGATGATGATAGGAAGGATAAGGGTTACCTAAGGGGAAAACTCATCATTTCTCAATTTTAAGATAATACAACATCTTCAAAAGTACAGTGAAAAAAGTTTTTTTTTTAAAAAAGAAGAAAAGAAATAAAGATCCTCAAGGATGAAATGTCACCCTTAATATTTATGCAGGTGCACCTGCACCATACTTGGCCAGGGCAAGCATGGTGAATAGGTTTACCTTAATGCGAACTTCATGGGCCTTAGGTGGGGCCACCTCCACCTCCTCAATGGAGAGAGGCTTTCCAGGTTCCCAGGCAACAGCTGCCTTGCACTTGATCACCTAAAGGCAAACATAGCATGTTTGAATTCACGTCAAATAATGCTCCTGCATTCGTATTGCCACTTTCCAGTGCCTGCGACAAACTGAGCAACACTTCCTGGTGAAAGGGTAAGTTTGATTAGACTGTGAAATAAAAAAAAAATTTATTACAAATAAAATTTGATTACACCACGGATCCAACATGGCACTGTTTTGACAAGCTATTGCAGTGCCACTTATATTTCCATTCAGAACAGTAATCAATTTTGTGTATTAATGACAGGGGTCTCCCACATATAGTCTTCTCCAGCACATCCCCAATATTCTCTGTGAGGTTGAGGTTTGGACTCTCTGGTCAATCCACGTGTGCAACATCATGTCTCATACTTGCTGAACCACTTTTTCACCATCTGAACCCAGTGACTCATGGGATTATCATATTTGGAATATGCCATTTATGAGCATATTGTGTTGCTGAACTTTACACATCGACAGAACCAAACCCACATCATAATACCGCCCCCACAGGTTGGCACAGTAGGCAAAAGGGTATGATGGGTGCGGCACTTCATCCATGGCTTTTCTTACCTGACGCACCCATCACTCCTGTAACAGGGTAAATCTCCACTCGGTCACATGACCTTTTTCCACTGCTCCAGATCCATAGTTTTTTTCCACTGTGCCCATCAATTGAAGCCTTTGTTGTTTGCATTTGTAATCTCCTTACCTTGTTTGGTTAATGCAGACCAATTATTTGAGCCTTCCATAATAGTCATGTATTTTCACAGAATGTCATAATATGGTCTATGGTCTAATAAGGAATATTCATGCATCAGGTTTAATGCAAATGACGTTTTACTTGAGCTTATCAATAAGGTAGTACTTTTCCATTGCGAGAGGAGGGACTTCTTTTTTTTTTTTTTTTTTTTTGGCCCCTTTGACGGAGGTCTCCTTTGGGCCAAGTGTCGCAGCTGGCCTTTGAGCATGCTCTGTAAAACTTCCAGAATCAGCATTTACTGATAATGTTGGTCGATATCGTTCATTCATTCATTTTACAGCCAATCAATTGCCTCATGAGTCTGATAATAAATACCCGAGAAGTGATTAGGATTTACCTCCAACCGAAACTAAATTTACCCTTTTCTGTAACTGCTTTCTGTAACTTCTTTTCTTAGAGAGTTATTCAAAATTTATCTACAACACCCCTCAGGACAAGCCTAGCAAAAACTTGTAAATACTAGCTCCAACTGACCAACCAACAGCCCCGTGTCAAATACGGAGACAGTTATTCTTTGTTGCACTCCATAAACGTCTGCACGTTAGCTGACAGGAAGTAGCATTTTCCGCGACAAGAACATTTAATGTTCGGTAATACACGGGTACAAATGGAAAGAAATCTCAAAAGTCGTAGCATAGGTTGGGGAAACTTACTTTGCCTGCTGTCTCCATGTTCGGTCCTTGAGCATAAGAGGGGCGGGGCTAGTGAGTGGAACTGAAGAAGTTAATGTCTGAGCCAATCAGAAACGAGAATGCTCAGGGAAAGCGTGACGTAGGCCCAGTAGCTTGATAATATTGGTGGGAAACAAGAGGAAGAACCGTATCGACGAGTAATGAACGGGAACAACGACCGTCATAAAACTAATATATCTGTTTTTCATTGATTTAATATTTAAACACCGAGATTGGAATATAATACAGCGGAAAAACGTTAATTAAAATGATGAGTTTGTAGAATTAGGCATGTTTTTATTATTATTATTATTAATACATTAGTTGTATTTATTTTATACAGTTATAAGTGCAAAAATCAAAAACAATTGGAACATGGTCTTTTAAGGTAAAAAAAACAAAAAAAAACTAAAATTTTCTATTTATTTATGCAGGTTTCAAAAAACTAGATATCCCTGTATTTAATCACAACTTTTTGTATTTCAATTGGCAATTTCAGATTTAATGTGAAGTATCAGACCGTATTAATTAGAAGCACGTGGGATTTGAACATCTTATCTTAGAGGTCAAAGACTGAAAAGTGTTCAGAAAATGGATCGTAGGTCATCATGGAGCCTTGTGTCCTTTAAGATTTCTATATTATGTGGAATCAATTATTATACTTAACGTTACATTATGAAGAGATTTAACCAAATCCACTTTTTCTCACAGACAACACAAACTAGTTCAGCAAATTGGTAAGGAAACGTTTATATACAACTATGTAAATAGATTTCATGGCCAAAAATAACAGCAAGTTCTTTCAGTAGATGAATATCCAAACAGTTCTTCTACCAGTGTTTTTCAATCATGGTCCTCAGCCTGGCCAGCCGTCTTCATTCTTTTCCTTCTCACTAGTCTCTGACACACCTTGATGAGAAGCTGATGGTGATCCATTCATTTTAATGAGGTGTGTTGGAGCAGGGAAACATCTAACATTCAGGACAGTGGTTCCTGAGGGCCTGGATTGAGGGACATTGGCCTATATAGTATCGGTTACACCTCATGATTAATGAGGTATATTTTTGAGGTATTGAGGGCCTTCAAGGATGTTCTCATTTGGTACATGATGTAGAAGCCCTTTTCATTTTTTATTCCATATTTTACTGGTGGACACCTGCATGTATTTTTTTAAAGTGTCAAACATTTTAAGAAGAGAAAAAGCAGAAAGTTACAAAGCACCATTTAATGTATTTTACAGGACATACTGTACTACAAATTGAGGATTGCAATGTCTTCAATTAACACTGCACATACGTACTTCCTACATGCCAAGAACTCACCACAAGAAGGTTTGTGAATGTTTTTACTAAAATCTTGAACATTTGTTGTACATTCAAACCCAATGAGCAAAGGGTCATGACTTGCCTGTTCAGATATGAATCCAAAAAAAGATCAGGCAGAAAAAGGTCCCCACTGTTATATACAAGCACACATATGAAACTTTGTAACCAAATTCATTAAGATTATTTTTTTCATCCAAAATTGGTACAAAATAAAAATAAAATTCACTCAAACTCTTCAAGTTGAGTCAGTGTCTGTCCGAGTCCCTCTGGTCTGAATCTGCCAGAGTGCAGCCATTTAGTTTACGTGAAGACAAAGAAAAGACGATCCCACCAGGCCAACGCAGTCTGATCATCTCCCACCTATGAGAAAAAAAACAAAGAACAGGCATAAAAAAAAAAAAAAACTAGACAGCTCATTTGTTTTTTACTCCAGAAGAGTCGATGGGCCAACCTCTGAATCCTCGTCCTCCACCTCCTCCTCTTCCTCTGAAGCCTCCACCGCGTCCACCTCCGAACCCTCCACCGCGTCCACCTCCGAAACCCTCCCCCACGTCCACCTCCACCCCTACCGCCTCGAAAACCACCTGTTATAATACAAAGCCAAAAAAAAAACAAACTCCTCAATAAAACATTTTTCACAAACTGTAGTCCAAATGAGCTAAATGAAGAATAACATTTTAAGACACAGACCAACTGGAGCCAACAGGTAAGTTGGCATAAGTACTGAACATGGGAAAAACAAATAGTCTCCCTTTAAACCATTAAGTTCAACACATAAACCCAAAGATTATTTAAAGGGAGAGATTTCTTCCTCACCTCCACGACCACCACCTCTACCTCCTCCCCTTCCTCCTCTTGGTGGCCCCTTTTCCCCTGGTGGTCGAGGGAGGAATCGTTGCAACGGCAGGAGTTTCATTGGATCTATATAAAACTGAAAGAGGAGGTGCATATTACGTCAATGTTCGTACATAGAATTACTAGCAAAATTCGCTTGAAAATAAAACATTAAATGATTCCATTTATTTTTTACCTTCTGTAATTTCTTGAAAGAAGATGCCTTCATATTGTCAGAGAGCTTTACTGAAAAATACTGCAAGAATGAGTTAAGGAACTTAAGAAACCAAGGTGGCAAACACTGACATTTTGTACCTCAGAGATTGAAATTTAAATCTAAAAAAAAAAAAAAGAGAGAGAAAAAAGGATACAAAGTCCCGGAGTTGGCCAAATATTTCATCCACTTTCCCGATCTGCTCCTTGTTTTCCAGGTACACCGGAGCGTTGAAGTAGGGAACTTTGTTTTCGTCTGTTGTACACTTACACACAATATCATCTTCGCATGGATGCATGAACTCTCCCACTGCTGCATAGTGGAGAGACATTGAGACCCAGTTAGAGAAGTAAAAGATGTGGTAACCAGTAGGGTTGGGAATCGAGAACCGGTTCCGTGTGTTTCAATTCCATGGAATTGTTTGGCAGTTTATCTAGCGATTCTCTTATAGATTCAAACCAACACGAATCTCACGTAATTTACGCAAGTTACGCACAGTCAATTCCAGAAAGCACTTGCGTGATTAAGTTACGTTGGTTTAGCACGCGCATTGCAGTTGTAAACAACAATGGAGCCCACCAGGTTCAAACGCTCCAAAGTTTGGCTTCACTTCACAAAGAAAGATGGCAACAAGGCAACTTGCAGTCATTGCAAAGGGAGATAACAGCGTCGGGAGGGAACACGACTAACATGCAGAAACATTTGCGCACACAACATGCGATAATGTTAAGCGAGTGTCGTGTTTTTGATGCGCTTCGGACTTCGGATCACAGCCCCTTCTTTCCCTGGCCCAGAGAGTGGATCAGGAGATCCAGCTGTGCAGAAGCTTGCCCTCCATCCCCTGCAAGGATAGTGCCACACTGGGTGCGTTTACATGGGAAGTTTAATTCCTCTTTAATTCAGAATTAAAGTTAAAGCCGAATAAAAGTTACCATGTAAACACTTAATTCCATATGAAAATGTCAATTCCGAATTAACTTAATTCCGAAGTAAGTGGCTGGTTTATTCCCATTTTAATTCCGCATTAAGTAATTCCGCGGTCATGTAAACACTCATTCCTCTTTAAATTAATTCCCGTCTTTCTGCGCATGCTCGTTCTCTTGCCCGTCTGTCGCGATGACGCTTATATTCCGGCAGCACGCAGTAAACAGTGGTCAAGAGCAGAGACGATTTATTTAATAAATAGCTTGGAGGAACTGGAAATAATTAAAAGAACAGATGGCAGGAAACATAAAAATTGTGAGCTTTTTAAAGCGGCCAGGTTAAATTAGGGAGGTTTTGCAGATAGAGACGCCACCCAGGTCAAAAATAAGTGGAATGTCGTTGCTAACCAGTTAGCTAAGTTTGTTTTCTTCCGGTAGATGTAAAGACGTCCGCCCCCCCTATCCAATCAGAACCCTTCCCAACCCCCAGACCTAAAGCGGAGTTGGATAAAGCCGAACTAACGCGTTTTCCATGTAAACCTTAATTCGGAATTACTATTTCCATGTAAACTCGAAGGAAAATAGTTTAATTCGGAATTATTTAATTCCTTATTTTAATTCCGAATTAAAAAACATCATGTAACCGCAGCAACTGTGGTGGTGGAACAAGGAAGATAGTCTGCCCCTGCTGTCTGGACTGGCTGAACCCTTCCTGTGTGTGCAGGCTTCCTCCACCCCGTCTGAGAGGGTGTTCTCCAGCGCTGGACACACTATAAGTCCAGAAAGATCACGTATCCTTCCTGAAAAAGCAGACATGCTTATTTTTCTGCAAAAGAATTGTTAATTCTTTAGAGTATTTGCAGATTTGCACTATGCTCTGTTCCGTTGTATTTGATAGTATTTATCTTTATTATTATTATTGAGTGCTTAGTGAGCTCATGTATCCTTTTAAAAATGAGATTTTTTTTTTAATTTCTATTAGGAAAAAATCTGTTGGTAAAATGTTACACATTCTTGTGTATTTGCACAGTTACATATTACAACAGTTAACACCTTATTTAGGCTTTGGGCCTCCTTTGACCTCACTGTTGAGTTTGTAAGCTCGTGACTAGGGATGCGCGCGATTAGTCGTCTAAACAATTAAACGTCCGCTCACTTATTGGTCGGCACCAGAAATATTAGTCGTTTAAACCAATTTGTGTTTTATTCATGTACAAGGCCGCTTAACTGTCATACAGCCGCCCGCCACTAGTTGGGGCTACAGAGCCGTCAGACAGCAGCCTCCTCTCCGCGGCAATGCTCGAGTAGACTGGAGTTTTAAAACGGCACGGTGGGAAGATAGTCTCGCAAAACCAGCGCGGTTTGGCGGTACTTTAATCTAGAAAATGAAAACAAGGTAGTATGTAGACTGTGTCAGAAACAACTGGTATACAATCACTCGACTGGAGCAATGCACAACCACATTCAACTCAAGCATTTGGATGTTAATCTGCGCGAGACGACGGCTGCTGATGCTAGCGGTGCTAGCCACACTCAGGCCGATCTGACATTGTTTACCCGGAGTCGTGTTCTCCCGTCCGGTCTGAGAGGATAACGCAGCTCATCACGATAATGACTTCGCAAAATATGCGACCAAGATATGCAAGATATGTGTTTTCCTATTTTTTAGACTAGTCGACTAGTCTTAATTAAAATTTTCATTTAGTCGACAGGGAAATTAGTCCCTAGTCGTGACTTCTAAGTAAAAAAAAATTGATGCTAATAAAACAGTTTGTTCTCCTTTTTCCCCAAATTAGAATCGATAAGAGAATCGAATCGTTAAACAGTATCGATAATGGAATTGGAAAAATCTTATCACTTCCGATCCCTACCCATAGGCTTTAAAGGAAAGCTACAAAAATATATAAAACAAAAATCCTAGTACTAACTGAGAATTTACATCAGATCACATAATTATGTTACAAACCCAAAGGCTTTAAAATCCAGCCTCCACTAACAAAAACAGCAGGTTTACCTTAAAGAAGTTTGTAGTTGCTTGTTTTCCCACTATCGTGATCACCAACTTAATGTTAATTTTGAAACACACTGGTTAAAGCCAAATTATGTTTTTCTCTGTTTTCTGATTTATATACACTGGGTTATTTTTTGTTGAGTTATCATATTAAATGTGACCATAATCCTATGCACTAATTTGATGAGAACACATTCTTTTGATGTTTTTTTCTGACTCAAGTCATTAGCTTCCTGCATTTCCCCATATCTACACTATTTAACACACATACATATATATAAAAATGTAGAACTGATCATGTGTTATGCTGAAAATGAGTGTCTGACCAGTACTTGAGCCAAATCTGTTACTTTCCAGGAAAGATTCTCAGTCTGTGTCATTCAGAAGCAATCGCAGACTTTTGAGGTTCTGCGGGATGTAAAGCTACTCTAGAAGCACCAGAGATTAAAATCAGATGGCTCGAAGTGTGTTTTGACTTTGATAAAAGTCACTTTTATTTGACTTTTTTTCCGAGTCAAAAGAGTTGTCGACCAGAAACTATTATGTGCAACGAAGAGACGAAGCCATGCATTTTTCCTACGTCTTCCTCACAATGTTGTATCTTGTGTTTAATAACTTCCATGATACAGTATAAGGATCTTACCGACGACACGCTCGGGGGGACCAAAGTCTTGCTGCCTGTTAAAACCACCTCTTCCACCGCCGCGTCCAAACCCTCCGCCTCTGCCTCCTCCACCTCGGTTAAAACCTCCACCTCTTCCATAACCTCGTCCACCACCTCCTCCTCTATAAGACATTTTCTTCGTATCACCTGCAAATAGGATGTGAAAGCAACTCGATGGATGACATTATTCACATGAAGCTAAACAACAAAGAATTAGCGACTTTCCCTCATAAGTTACTGCTAAGACGTTAGCATAATTCAAGCGCTTAAAATACAGACATCCACGCAAATTTTCAGACATGAGCTCTAATGTTATATTCTCGTTTCGAAAAAACAACACACAAGCGTTTGTAACACATTTTTGTACAAGTAATTTAGGCACATTACTTACAAATAATATCTGCTAAGAGCACGCTTCACAAACATGGGCTTCCATGAGACGATGACAACACGTGTGACCACAAGCTGCCGTAAAGGCAGTCCAGCAGTGTGGGGAAGTGTCGTAAATCGTCAACATCAACATCAAACGTGCACAACTTTGTTCCTCTCTTTTTTTTTCTTTTCTTACGACATCCGTCAGAACCTCTTGAGGCTCGTCAGACACTTTCTTATAAATACAACGACAGAAGGTGCCGTCTTTGAGACTCCACTGTTCCATTCACTTGTAGATATTAATATTCAACAATGGCAACTGCTGGTCAGGTAAGAAAATAAAATGTATTTTTGACATCTCTCTCTCTCTCTCTCTCTCATATATATATATATATATATATATATATATATATATATATATATATATATATATATATATCAGGGTTTCCGTTGTCCGGTAATTGCCGGAAAAATAAATAAAATATGCGGAAGTCCGGGATTTTATAATCTCTCCGGTCAAAATGTCCGGTGAAAATACTCCTCCCAAGCACAATTTCAGTTGTAATAAAATGGGTAATTTCCACATAATTTTATGAAAAACGCCTCGGGATTCTCCCAGAGGAGCTGGTGGAAGCGGCCGGGGGGAGGGAGGTCTCTGCTGAAGCCGCTGCCCCAGCGACCCGACTTCGGATAAGCGGAAGCTAATGGATGGATGGATGGATGGATTTTATGAAAAAACATGTCCTTTTTTTTACGAATGAGTAGTGTATGAGGACGAGTCGGCTCCAGCCACAGCTCCACTCATTGACGCCAGGTGCGCAGAGACGCATCTCCGTAATGACAGCGCTCTGCGGTTATGGAAGCTTGAACTTCTCAACGGCCTGTGAAGTTCTCATCGGGGATTTCAGTGAAATCTACCCCGAGTGGGCTCAACTGGCCCAGATAGCCTGCTGATCCCTGTCTCCAGTGTGCCAGCAGAGAGAGGTTTCTCTCTGCAGAACCGCATTAAAACAGCGCAGCGGAGTCAGAAGAGCGCAAGTTTCTGCAATATTTATTTATTTATTTTTTTAAGTTACGCTCGTGAGTCAATTGACGGGACTTATTTTATTTGAAATAGCCTGTTTTTCAATAAAAACACTATTAAATGACTTGCATTGATATCGTACTACTGCATATGATTTATTTTTAACCTCAATAAATTTATATAGCCTATGTGACCGGAATTTCAAACATTTGTCCGGTAAATTGAAAACCTGCCGGTCACATTGTCCGGTGCCAATTTTTTTCTAGCGGAAACACTGAATATATATATATATATATATATATATATATATATATATATATATACACACACACACACATATAATGTATGTGTGTGTGTGTGTATATGTATGTATAATGTGTGTGTGTGTGTGTGTGTGTGAAGGAGAAACCAGACAATGGTTTACAATTTTCTTTTTTAGTTCCCCAGTTTTTCCATCATTACAAACAGTCAGTGAACATTGATTGATGGGTATTTTGTCTGTTTTCAGGTGATCAGGTGTAAGGCAGCTGTTGCTTGGGAGCCCAGGAAGGCCCTGTCTATGGAGGACGTGGAGGTGGCCCCACCTAAAGCCCATGAAGTCCGAATCAAGGTTAACCAGACATTCCAAACTAAGCTTTTCTTCAGTTGCCATATCAAGCTTGTTTTAAAAACAAAGTAAATAGTGGAATTTATATAAGAAGTGTAACAGAACATGCATGATTATGTATCACTTCTTCAGCTTCCTCTTTGCTGGTTTGTGGATTATCATGCTTTGTAGATATTGTCACATAAGTCACTGCAGTGCATGTGCATGCAGGTTGTTGCCACTGGAGTGTGTCACACAGACTGGGAGTATCTGTATGCAACTGAAAAAGGGATGAGTTCCAGACCATTCCCTCTGGTTCTTGGTCACGAAGCAGCAGGGATAGTGGAGAGTGTTGGCCCAGAAGTGACCAAATTCTCACCGGGTAAACCGTTCAATCCACAGTAAAGACTGACATTTCTTTCTGTTTTCTAAAACTGTCTTAATTATTTTACTTTTTGTTTACTTCTAAGGAGATAAAGTTATTCCTCTTTTTCTGCCTTACTGTGGGGAGTGCGAGCGCTGTCGAAGTGAAAAAACAAACCTGTGCCGAATGAACTGGTGATTTCAGTCTTACAGGTTTCCACACAATCATATTTCCTGTGTTCTTTTCGTGCTTGTGAAACCTTCATGTATATGGCTCTGCATTGCTTTTTAGGTCACAAACACAAGCAGGGGTACTGGCTGATGGCACAAGCAGGATATCGTGCAATGGCCAACAGGTCTATCAGTTTCTTGGTGTCAGCTCTTTCTGCCAGTACACAGTGGTTTCTGACACCGCTCTTGCAAAGATAAGAAACGATGCACAGCTGGATAAAGTCTGTCTGCTAGGATGTGGTGTCTCCACTGGTTACGGCGCTGCTGTTAATTCGGCTAAGGTAAGGTAATATGCAAATAAGAACTTGAGCTGTCTCTAACATTCACATGCACTCAGTTGTTATGTGGAAGACGAATGCCAAAACAATACATTTCAAAATCTTAAATCTAAAGCATGACATCAGTTAAGGTCAGGGGTCATCTGTGTCCTGGCTGTCTATGGCCTCAGAACATTGACTTGAAAGCATGTATGTTATAAAAGACTGCACATTTCAGAGATCCAACCTAAACAATGTTTACAACTTACAAGTAAAGAGAAGAAGACTCAAAGAATTTGAACTTTTCTAGAAAACTTGTGGAAACTTTAAAAGATGTCTGCAACCTGTTGTAAATATATCAGGTAAATATTAATTCCATTTACAGTTCTAATTAAAATTATAAATGAGATATTATGTGATTTTTATATTTTACAATATAGACAGGTATATATTTTATTTCCTGTGTTTTTTTTTGTTTGTTTGTTTGTTTTGGTTTTTTATTCATGATACAGTACATTTGTAAAAGTTGATATAGATCCTAAATAGCTTGAGTATTTTCGTTCAAGAAAAGATTGCTACGACTTGGATGAGTCTGTACTGGAATCTTCACCTGCAAGTGTACACACATGCATGCAAGAGTGCATTTACAGAAAGATCACACTGATATGAGCCTTCCACTCTGCCAACTAGAATGAGCTGGGCTGCATTTCTAATTTCATCCTTTAGATGGCAGTATGTACAATGATCTTCATGAAAGTGTACTTCATATCCCAATATAAAGTAAGATTTGGAATCTGTGTTGTACTCCTGTTATTTTACAATTACTGCAGTGTAAAAAAATATTTTTTTTATTGAAACTGTAGAAAGGCAGATTTGTTAACAATAAGATACACCATGAATAAGTTAAAAACTTCAACTGATGGTATACCTGATTTGTAATGACGGCCAGTGCAACAGCTCATGCATTTTGTTTCTTAAGTTTTCCAAATATTTTCTGCTCAGTTGTGGATAAACTACAATTACAGTTGACAGATAAATTGATAGTATTAAATACTGGTCAGGCTTGCTTGAAAATGACAAAACAAAAAGGAGCAAATACAGTTTTTTTTTTTAAATTGAACACTGGATAATGATAAATGTACTCTTATTTATAGGAATAGAGTTGTTTATTTATGTATTTTTTTTATTTTCTTTTTTACAGTACCAATTCATAGCAGGAGTAATCACAGCTAAATTCACCAAGCAGACTCATTGTAATGAATCCACGAATGACTTTTGATTGACCGATGTGTGCTCAATCAGGTTGAAAAAGATTCGTCATGTGCCGTGTTTGGGCTCGGCGCAGTCGGACTGGCTGCCATCATGGGTTGCAAGACTGCTATGGCAAAAAGGATCATCGGGATCGACATCAACCGGGACAATTTTGAGAAAGCCAGACAATTTGGGGCCACTGATTGCATCAACCCCAGAGAATATAACAAGCCTATTCAGGAAGTCCTGGAGGAGATGACCGGTGGAGGAGTGGACTACGCTCTGGAGTGTGTTGGCAGTCCAACTCTTATGGTGGGTCTTCAGCTGTTTCACATCTGAGTATTTAAGTGCACATTCAGAGTCAGAATAGGTCTGTAACTTAGTTGTATGCACACAGTAAGTCTGATTATAACTTCTGCAAAAATAAAACATGAGTCAATAACACCTTTATTTTAAAAGTTGTGAAGTTGTTTTTTGAAGATTTGAAATTAATTATTGAAGGATATCCAACTGAAATATCTCTTAATCTTCTCTAAGACTGCTGCACTTGAATCCACAAGAGATGCCTGGGGCACCTGTGTCATCGCCGGATGGTCAGAGATGGAGAAGATGGACGTAAAGATTATGAAGATCATCATGGGACGCACCTTGAAGGGCACATATTTTGGAGGTGAACCTAAAAATAAATGAATAGGCCTATATTCACATATAAAAAGGATCCACAAGAGTTATGATTCACAAAATGAAATGTAGAATTAAATGTAGGTTCAATGAAAGGTACCTAAATTAATGTCACAACAATGCTGTGATTTTCAAATTATTTAAAACTTGAACACGCAGCAAGTCAAAACTCCAGTCTAGAAGGCAGTGAATGTTGCATCTGAGCATGTACATGCATTATTGAGCATTAGTGGTGCCTTTAAAGATGGGAGTTACCTGAGCATGCGCAGGATTGGACCTCCACGCAGTCACAGATGCTCCACTCTGATAAGGACTGATAATCCCTCTGTTCTTTGGCCTGGAGGACACAGTGAACTCCAACAACAAACTCATCTTTTTATTTGTCAGACTGCAGAACAGTTTTCTATCTCAAATGATCTCAGTTCATCGGAAATTAGAGTTGGCCCAAATATTTTAGTGAATGTTCTTGAGCCCATGCAGTGAACTACATCACACTCTTAGAACCGTTTAATGGTCTGCCGCCTGAGAACAGGGAGATCTGCCATCCAGGATTGGTTTGCAGAATATTTGAAGGAAATCTCGTTCTGTTTAACCTCATTATCTTCTTCAAAAGGCTGGAAAAGTGTGTTGGATGTTCCCAAACTGGTGGACCTCTACATGGACAAGAGGTTGAAACTGGATGAGTTCATAACTCACAACTTCCCGCTGGACCAAATCAATATGGCCTTTGAGCTTTTAAAAAGTGGTGAAAGGTAAAACCCAGTAACACACACATGTTAGACTTCAGCTTTGTAAGTTAAAAAATAAATTTAAAAAATGCAGTTCCCCAAATGGTTTACATTTTTCTTTAGTCCATCTCTTGAGCAGTCCATAACAAAAGAATTATCGATAAAATAAACCAACAGAATTGATGTTCAAAACAAGAATATATGAAATTATTAATAGACAGATGGACAAAAAAAAAAAAGGTATCCATCTTTATACTCTTGCAAATACAAACAAGTATATAATTTGATGCCATTAACACCAACTAAAGAGTTGCTTGATGAGTGTGTTTACCGGTACGTCACATTAAACTGCACTTTTTAATTTTTGGGAACTGGGGATACGAGTAGGTGTGCAACAGAATCTGTGTCTCCGTGTTTCTTGCTGACTTCTGTTTTTCTCAAAAGCAAGTCATGTGACCACAGAACATGTGCTCATGATCATGCTGAGGGAACTCGTGCCTGGAGACCGCAGCGTTGTCTCTTTGCAGGGCTCATCTTTAGCTTCATCTGTGCATAATACAGCTTCCTGTTGCACTTCTGGATTCAGCAGCTAACTGGAGGAGTTGCGATGTGCTCAGACTTCTGAAGATTCTCCTTTCTCTTCGAAATTATGTGCACTGTATATGTTGAAAGACCAATGCTCTTGGCAGTTTTACACTGAGAAATATGTGTGATAAATACATATTTTAACTAATCAATGGTTCTCTAGGCCCAAAGTGGTGAGCCACAGTTCCTTTTTTGTTGGATGGTATTTTATATCCAATCCTGACACCCTCATCTATCACTGACACTGAAAGTAATTTATTGTGTACTCATTAAGTCAAATAAAGGATACATTTACAAGTTAGACATTTGTTGGAATTTTACAAAAAAAAAAAAATCAGTCATACACATTGGGTCAACAAGGAACTATGAAGTTGTTTTAATAATTTTTTTTTCCTTTTTTTGTTTTTCCCAGCATTCGATCTGTCATCAGTCTGCAAAAGGAGGATGAGCTATGAAGTAAAAATATTTACATCATAAGAGGAAGAATTCTCATTCTATTATTCCAATACTGTTTTCCACATCTGCGATGACCTGCAATTTTTGATTTTGTTTGACTTCATAGCAAGTGACTGCAGCTACCACTAGGTGGCAGCATTATACCAAGTAAAAGCTTCAGCATTTGTACCTGTAAAAAATCATCTACCCTTATACAAAGAATACTTTTCGATCTGTATTTCATTTATTTTAAGTCTGATTAAATTCTGCTGTTTCTGTCTTGTTTATCACAGACTTGATGAAAACAATGCAAAACGACACTGCATGTTCACTATTGTTATGTAAAGTGATACGCAGTATAATTCAATAAACATACAGCATCTGCAGTAACATCAAGGCAAAGTCTCTCTACATCTGTCACACTTGGCAGCTACAGTGACAGTTGTTCTGGTCCAAATCGTCTCCTGCTGAAGATGGGCTAGAAGGCACAGGGACCAAATGGCAGAATCTGTCATCAGCTGTGGAGAAATATCTGCTTCATGTGCTCAGGCTTAGCAAATTTTGTCCTTGGTAATATTATATATTGATTTGAAAATGTGATTCACTAAGAAGAGCGGCTAGAATAACAGTTGGGGGCTGTCGCAACAGAAGACAAAAGGTTGTTTGGGGAATGCCTCTTGGTGAAAAACCATAATAGATGTCAAAGGAATTTATTTCATTGCAGCGCCGCTCCGATCAAGGGAATACCCTTGACCTCTGCCCTGATTTTTCATCTCTCTCTTTTTTTCAAACAGAAAATAAATTGGTGCTTTTCCTTTTAGGTTGGCCTTCTTTGACTGTGTCATCAATCTCAGTTTCTACAGCTTAGATTACATCCTTCTACCAAAACCTGTGAAAGTAAAGAAAGCTCTTAAGGAGCAGAAAGCAGAATCATCCAGAAAACAGAGCAGCAGAAGGAGCTGAGAGATCAAAGAAAGGGAAGGACAGGTGGTCATGCGACTAGGCACCATCATCTGTAAATGTTGGACATGCTCGTAGATTTATAAGGCTTTCTTGTGGACATGTGTCTAAATGCCTGCTTCATCTATGGGAAAACTATCCAAAGCAACGACCATAAGTCTCCTACCTTTTTTTTCTCTTTGCTGTTTGATCCCTCTACACCCAGGAATTGTCACAGCATTGTGCAACTGATACGGGCAGGACATGCCATCTGAATTACAAGCACGGCATCGCCCACATTTTTAAAAGTCTTAATTATCAATCTTGACATGCTTCCCATTCGTCCGTGTCGCCTTGGTGCAGATATGCTTTGGTGCAGAAAAGTGTCATAGATTGAATTAAATGACAGAGATAGCAACTTTGACATTTGGAAGTCATGTGTACTTATATCCATGTTTCTAAATAATATAAACTTGCCATCGTAAATTCACTGTGACTAACTCTTTTAGACTTGAGACTTTGTGAAGGTAAAAGCTATCTTGGCCAAGTCACTCCAGGAGAAATTTTATTTGAGGTGAACCACTTGAGATATAAAAAGAAATGACTAAAACATGCTTCCGACAGCAGGTACTAGGCTTGTAAAATGAATAAGGTCGAAGCTGTTCCGGTTTAATGGTCCTGCTTATGGCTTTCTGCCACAAGGTCAAAAAAGACATAAAATAAAATATAAACCCCAATTTGAAAAAAAAAAAAGTTTTGACACTGTAAAAAGTGTGCAGTTATTTTATTCTTAACAAAATAACTGGCATAGAGTATAGAAATCATATCAAAAGTATGGAAAACGTACCATCTTCTGACACTTCCGCTGAGAAAGCAAGTTTTTAAAATGGTTGCAGTATGTGGTTTGTCATTGTCCTGCTGAAAGATGCAAGGCCTTTCCTGAAAAAAGGGCGTGTTGCCCTAAAACATGTATAAAACTTTCAGCATCGATGTTTTCACATGTGCAAGCTGACGCAAAATGCCATACCATCAGAAAGGGAACAGTTTGAATTGTGGCATTCACGAATTCCCCAAAAAAGAAAGTAAAAAAATTTTAATTTTGTCCACAGGACAGTTTTTTTGCTAGTGTGTTTTGCTAGTCCATTTTAAATTACCCTTAGTCCTTGTACACAAATATTTCTGCAGAATATCGGAATCTTTTGACAATATGATGAACTTTAGATAATGAGATATTCAAAGTTCTTGCAGGAACATTGAAATAATTCAACCTTACACTTCAAACTATTGTTCACGTTACTAGGAATGAGACGAGAGAGACAGCTGATGTCAGTTTTTGCTTCTGCAGAAGGGGAAACCGAGAGAAACACAGAAGTGGACAACGAGGTCCGTTTGCTGAGTTTCTGATGGCGTTCTCCGCAGTTTCTCAACTGCAGGTTGCTTTTATTAAAATTTGACACACCTCAGAAAAAGTCTGTTGCTGGGCAGATAGTGATGTCATACATAGCATAGTTTGCAATGTTGCAAGGTCACTTGAAAACAGGAGGATAGAGTAAATGTAACTTATTGTGGATGCAGTTTCATGAGAACATTTTCATTTTAACAAAAAGGAGACAAATGCTAGAGAAGGGGGAAGGCGGCATAGCAAAGCATAGACAGATATTTTTCTTTCACATTATGTGTCGCATAAAACAAAAAAATGAGCTAATATTTTTAATAAAATGGTAAAATTTTTCTCTTAAAATTTGATGTCGTGAATAACATACTCGTTTCTGAAATTTACAGATCTTTGCATTTTGTTTTTATTTAAATTTTACACAACAACCTGGAGTTGTGAGTTTGTACAGTCACATACTTTCTGCAAACCTGCTGGTTTCAGTGTGTGAGCGTCGCAAACATACATTTCTAACTTAATTTATCTAAAAAAAAAAAAAAAGGATCATATCCACATCTGTGAGCAGTAAAATGAGTGAAAGCACATCTGAAGGAGGCATGGACAGAGGCACGGACACTTTATATCCCCTCGGCTGTGGAAGATGGCCCACTTAAGTCACTAAAGACCGCCAAAGTGAGACCCCTGTTTTATCATCAAATCCTGGCCATTATATGCCTAATGCCAGGCATTCCCAGTGACATCCCTGGTCTTTCCCTGACACGGTTAGCTTTGGCTTCTGTGTCAGAGGAATATACTCGGCTTCAGTTGAGGACAGCACAGCGCGGTACTTAGCGCACAGCAGGAATGACTGTATTTCCCCAGAATTAGTGCACTGAAATTTTGAAATAAATGATGTTGACTAGAAGGTTTGCAACCAACCTGTAATTATTATATATGTTATTGTTGTTAATATCTAATACCAATGTATTGATATCAGATATTTCACCTTTAAAGTCCCAGTATACTTGCTTTTCACATGTGCTATGAATTGACACACAGTTTACTCCCTAGAAAAAATGCAAAGGATTTACAAAATGGCTCCAAAGCTATGTATATTTAAAAGTAAGACATATTTGTTGACATTTTCTTATTCATCTTGATTATAAATGTCTGTGGTTAGATCCTTCAGAGGCCTTTTTTGTAATACAAAACCTCTAACCCTGATAATGACTGTATCATGCTCTTCTCATTGAGCAATGCCAGATCATATGTTTACTATTCCGTAACCTGTCAATCGTGACGGTGCTTTATAGTTGAGATGCAACAGAAATAGACAACAAAGAGCGGGATTACGCAGACCACACATGGCTATTACCAAAGAAACACACAAACACAGACTCACATAAAGAGATATGCGCATGACAGGTCTAAGCTTTTGTTGTCTTTTGTCTGACAGTAGCAGTAAAGTAGTAATTGAGAGATTAGCTGGAGGGTGTTATCATGGCACTCCCTTGTTTGGTCTCTCCCATGTTGGCCACATAGCACATTACCAGCAGGCATGGGAAGAAGTCAGAAGCTGAGGGAGTTTGAGCTGTTTGGCTTTATTTGGTTCACATTTGGATTCAGTCATAAATGACTGGATCCAAAACTGGCATCCGTACCAAAGGCGGGGAGAATATAACCTTTTTGCTTACTTGTCAAATGGGAGAGATGGAGAATGATATTATCTGTTTTGCACAAGTGTGACACTCCTGGTTTTTATTATTAAAAGGGGTGATGCTAGCCTTGTTTGAACCACCCTTAAAGGGAACATCAGCTTCATCACAAATCATTTACCATGGTGGGATTTGACAGGGCTTTCCGGCGACGTGGCCCTGTCCCCTCTGCCATTTTTGCTTTGCCTGTTGTCGGTGCACCAGTGCTGTGGTTACTGGATGGATGCAGGAGAGATTTCTCTCAGACCCTGTGTGGTTACCCCTGTAATCCCTGAGAACTTCACACGCATGAGGAAAGTACTGGGAGATTTAGTTTCCCTCCAGATAGCATCAGTTTACCCCCCCGCCCCAGTTTCCATCATTCACACAGAGATGGGCTAATTCCTGGGAATGTGTTTGACTTTTTTTTTTTTTTTTTTCATTTTTGTGCTTGAAAGAGTAGTATAAAATGAAGTTTAATCCAGAAGTATTTGAACAATGAAAGAGGTTTTTCTTTATGATTTTATGGTTACCTTTATACACCGCAGCAGTGGATTTGAAATAAAACAATCAAAAGTGGGATCAAAGTGGAGACTTTCAGCTTTAATTTAAGACGTTAAACAAAAATATGGCATTTATCTTTAAGGAATTACAGTCATTTTAACCAAAGTACCTCTATTTTCAGGGGCTCAAAAGTGTTTGGACAATTGACTGAAAATAAGTTAATTGGCCAGGTGTGGCCCAGTCTCCCCGTTACCTCAAGACAAATGAGATACCAATATGAAGTCCGTGGAGTACCGGCAGCCAAATGCTGTAAAACTGGTAACACAGTGCTTCACAGTACAGACGGATAATGACACTAAATGTGTCATGAAAGCAACTCAAGACTTTTTGAAAGGCAAAGAAATGGAGCATTCTTCAGTGGCCAAGCCAGTCGCCTGATCTCAGCAACAGATTGTGCTTCTCAGTAACTGAAGACAAAACTGAACTCAGAAATGGTCCACAAACAAGCAGCAACTGAACGTGGCTGCAGTAAAGGCCTGGTAAGACATCTCCAAACAGGAAACCCAGAATTCAGTGCTGCCCATGGGCTCCAGACTTCAGGCAGCCTTAAAAAACTATGGTTCTGTTTACAATTATGTCCTTTGTCCAAGTACTTTTGTGCCCCTGAAAATGGAGGCCTTTTTTAAAAAATGGCTGTAATTTCTAAATGGTAGAAGAAATATTTTTGTGTAACCTCTTAAATTAAAGATGAAGGGCCCGATCTTCCGCCAGATCTCCTAAAGCCGCTATTAAGGGATAGCGGGTAGTGGGAGGGGCATTCCCCCGCAAAGAACGCAATCTTCCACCTAGCTTAACCCGCTATCCCACCTGTGCTACCCGCTACATTATGCATGGGAGTGATTAGGGCGTTCCACCTGTTTAACCAATCAGTGCGTCAGCAGCCATTGCCTTTAAGAGCAGGTTGCGTTACCCACAAACCGCTATGGAGCGTCTTTTCATCCAGATCAGAGCAGCTCTCATACGCAGCTCTTCTAGGACTCTGCTGTAGAGCTTCCTCTTCTTCCTTCCCCCTCCTCCTCTACACTGATAGATACATAAAAATATTTTTACACAGACAATTCCTATTGGCAACCTGAAAGTCCCAGATAGTCGGTGCGCTCCCAGTAAACACGCTCTGGTCGTCTATGGTTTAACTGGTGAGCAAGCCATTTAAGACGATCTCTGGCATTTTCTCAGGGGTTCAACTGAGGCCAGATCACGCTTTTTATACAAGAGTTAATTCGAGAGGTAGAGCCGTTTGTGCACGTCCACATGTGACCAGGTGGACGCACATTGATGCTATTTGGACGCGCTCTTGTACGCAACGACATGCAGGTTGCGGATTTGCAGGTAGCGGGCGGTCAGACCACCCGCTACCCACAACCCTATACCCGCAATCGCCAGATACCGACTTTGTGGAAAGGGCAAAAGACACGCCCATTGTCACACCTACAAAGTGAGTAAGGGAGTCGGCATACTCGCATAATGAGTAGCAGTTTTAAGGAGCAGAAGATTGCATTAGTGGTTAGCGGAGGTTCCTATACCCGCAATTTGCGGGTAGCGGCTAGCGGGAAGTGTACGATTGGGGCCAAAATGTCTACACTTTAATTACATCATGATTGTTTTGTTTGCTATCCACTGGAGTTGTGTTTAAAGTCAAAATCATTAAAAAAAAAAAAAAAAAAAAAGATTTGTCATTGTCATCCAAATACCTCTGGACCTAACTTCAGGTGTTTTAGCAACCACATGAGAAATATCCAGTATTCAGTCTGCTCCAGCAGTGCTGTTCTGAAAGAGTTTGTCGTTATACCCTGACAAGGGTCGAGCAAAAATAAACATGTGAGAAATTTATAACAGCAAAATTAAGGTTACCTTATTAGCAATAATGCTGCAGTTTGCTGTTGCTTTTGATGTCTAATATGAAATTATGAAAAAGACAATATTTAAATAGTAAAATGAACATAACACATGACTAAACCTCCTTGAAGTTTGTTTGGGCCCACAAAAGACTGCCTCTGATACTTCAGAGTTCTGATTCTCTTTATTTTAAAAACATCTTTATTTTTTTAGCATTTCTGTCTCGCTTGATGTATCCTGCGTCACATCAGTGTTGCTTCAAGGTTGCGGTAAGACAAGAAACATCAAAAATGAGTCTGCGGGTGAGTCATCGCTTACCTTGTTAGACAGCCACAGTGAAGTACATCATTCTTGTTTTTCTTCTCGTTCTGTTCACAATAACTTACTGTTTTCCAAGATCAATGTTCCTTGACTCACTGCCCAGCCACAAAAAGATTGGGCCGATCCCAAAAATGACACTCCAAACTGAACATAGTTCACAGAACACTTTTCTTTGGCAAGTAATTGCGGTGAACAGAAAAGAAACCTGAAATGATCCATTATAGGTGTCTGGGCCCATTACTCATTCTAAATCATCCCAGAGTTTTAGTAACACGAGGCCAGGAGGGGCTGAGGTTAGTAATGATGGAGTTATACTGAATATATAGACTGCAGTGGTTGGAGTGCTGAAGAACCGTGGAATGACTTGGTAAATCTGATCAACTTTGGTATAACCTTTAGGAAGGCTGGTTTTTTTCTAATATTGGCTTTCTATGGCTTAGAAGAAGGGTCCAGTTTCATCATATGGTAATATTCTAAAAGCAATGCACATTCACAAGCGAAAGAGCTTCAGTGGCATTGATCATGTATGTTTTACATTCCAATGAATCTGTGAGTACATCTATGTAGCATTTTGCTTTTGTTTCCAAGTTGTTTCCAAAGAAATCTGTTTTTTGGTTGTGAGGTAAAGTTGGACGACCGTGGTTCAGTAGATGCAATTTGATTCTCTGGGCTAGAAACGGAGACCTGACACTTCATTGAGGACCGTTTTATGAACAAGGCCTATTATGACGCAGGATTTGTAGAAAAAGAATAAATCTGAAAGTTGTTGCTGTTCCAACATCAGAAGTTTGTGAGTTTGAACTGCAGTTGGTAAGTAAAGTGGCTATAGCGTGTTGGCATCTGGCATGTGTGTGCATTTTAGCGCAGACATTGTGGATACCATGACCAGAGTTGCCAAGTCTCACACTTTTATGCCCTGAGTCACATAAGCAAAAGAAAAAAAAACTAATTCCATGCATCTTATATACAAAAATAGATCAAGTTCACTGATTATCATGTCAAGACAGCCTTTATTATTGGCAACTAGGGAGTCATATCTTTGTTGATATTTCTATTTCTTGGCTTTACCCCTTACATCTACACCTGTTAAAACGGACAGGTACACAAAAACATATATATAAATGGTGAATAACATAAAAGATGACATAATCCATAATATTCAGAATCTGAGTACAGTATATTCTGAATTCAGTAGAGGCTACACAAGTACTGCGAACAGCAGTCACACTCATCTGGAGCTCTGCAGATCTCTGCTTTTCCAGTCTTCCCTGCCCTTGTGGCTTCTTCTGGTTATTCCAGGCAAACTAGACTGGATCACCACTCGTGTAGCTATCGGTCCAGGTCTTTTACTTGATGATATGATGGGAACATAGCCTGGAATTTCTTGTGAGTTTCAGCACGTCGACAATCTTCCCCGTTGGGTCCATCCTCTCGTGCCGAATCAGTGCCTTTCATTTTCTCAGAGACATCTTTCAGCCACTTTCCCCATGTGGCGTCAGCCATGAAGGGATAGATGTGTTAGCTTCCTTGCAATAAAGCTTTGTCATTTACACTCTGCATCACTCCAGCAGTACACACAGTTGTTTGAAGGTAGAAAATTATGTAAAATAAATGATTTGGCTTGTTTCTTTCTTTACCAGAAGTGGTCACACCCACAACTTTGGTGGCCTTTATTCTGGCTTGACCATGCAGGAGAGGATTTCAGGATTACAGTGGAAGATGAATTCATTGGGTTGATAGGATGTTTATATGTTGAAAACATGGCAACAGGAGTTGTACACTTTCATGAGCCATTAGCTTTGCTCCTGGGCTAGCCTCCAGGAATCCGAGCAATCAAAGCACAAATCTGGCTGTTTTCAGGATGAGGCTTTGTTGTGATTCTCAGTCTTTGTCATTCTGAAACAAGTACAGTCTTTTGGAGTTATGCTGGGCACAGAGCTAATCTACAGGTATAAGAAATCAAAATTGGATGGAAGGGACCATAATAGGAGGTTACTTTAATATGCATGTCTTTGGACAGTGGAACCCAAGGGGCATCAGAGCAGAGAGCACACAGATGCACAGGAGACACTTCTTGAAGCAAATTTACATGTGCAAAACTAAAATAATTTGAGAGTTCTTGAATGGTGCTGCATGAGAGGCCCTCTGTTGCAGTACCTCTTATCACGTGTTTTTCTTTATATCTGAATTTTGAAATTATTTTCTATGGTGGTTTGGATTCTTCGGTGTTTCCCAGATATCCTTTTTACCAACTGTTATGATGAGTAACCATGCCGATGAGAATGGTGTAGGGCAGAAACAAAATGGGAATAAGGACAAGTAAGTTTATTCCAGTACCTGCTTTAATGTCGGGCCAAGTACTGTTTAGGTTAATGTTGCTGATGTCCCCATGCATTAATAATAGTTTATTACTAGGCTTGATTCAAATGTGGGACTTCATTTTTTTTATTTATTTATTTAACCATTATTTATACAGGTAAGACACATTGAGATCAAGATCTCATTTTCAAGTGTGACCTGTTCAATAATAAATCACAATAAAATACATATAAAACAATCAATATAGTTATAAAAAATAAAAACATAAAAAAACATAAAATAATAAATATGTTAACAGATACAGTTAAAAGTGGGAGAGAGTCAGCATGAACACACCATAGAGGCTCTCTCTAAGTCTCTTAACAGAACTTTAAAACTAGCAAGGGAAATCAAACTGGACAGTTTCAGGTGCTGCTGAAGCTTGTTCCAGGTTGAGGGGGCTGAGTAAGAGAAGGCCTTTTTGCCACACTCAGTACGGACTGAAGGGATGGAAAAAGTGATGAAGTCCTGGGTCCGTAGATTATAGGTGGACTGATTCTGAGATAGGTAAGATGTTAAATAAGAGGGCAGCAGACATAGGATGGATTTGTAAATGAATAAGTACCAGTGTATGGTTCTACGCATTGACAGAGATGACCAGCTGACCAAGGCGTACAGAGTACAATGATGTGTCATGGGTTTACAACCAGTTATAAATCTCAGTGCTCCATGATAAACAGCGTCGAGCTGATGGAGATGATTTGCAGATACATTCATATACAGGACATCACCATAGTCCAAGAGAGGCAAAAAGGTGGCAGAAACCAGTCGTTTCCTAACTTTTAGAAGAAAAACAATGTTTGTTCCTGTAAAAAAAAATCCTAGTTTTAGTTTTAATTTCTTAACCAAATTGTTAATATGAAATTTAAAAGACAGGCCATCATCTAATATAATGCCTAAGTATTTGTAAGAAGATACAAGCTCGATAGGTACACCCTGAACAGAGGTAATACAGGGAAGAACGGCTGGAACCTTGTTATTTGAGAAGAGCATTGCTTTGGTTTTATCTGCATTTAGCACCAGTCTGAGATGGAACAGGTGGGACTGAAACATGTCAAAAGCAGACTGCAGACGTTCAAAAGCAAGAGCAACAGTGCTCGCACAACAATATAAAATAGTATCGTCCGCATAAAGGTGAACAGAAGCATTAATATTTTGACCTACATCATTTATATAAATGGTGAAAAGAGTTGGCCCTAGAACTGAACCTTGTGGCACACCTTTAGAGACATTAAGACAGTTAGAGGACAAGTTGTTGAACTGCACATATTGTTTTCGATTTGAGAGGTAATTTTCAAACCAACCAACAGCTTTGGCTGATAAACCTATATGTGCCAGGCGTTGGCAGAGAATTCCATGATCAACAGTGTCAAATGCTTTAGACAAATCAATAAAAAGAGCAGTACAATAGTTCTTCTTGTCTAAAGCTTCCACAATGTCATTCAAAACCTTACTGGCAGCAGTCACAGTGCTGTGCTTCTTCCTAAAACCAGACTGGGCAGGAGATAAAATATTATGTGAGCACAGGAAATCCTTGATCTGCTCGTTAACCAATGATTCAAGGACCTTGGCTAAAATAGAAAGTTTGGAAATTGGTCGGTAGTTATTCAACATTTTGGGGTCACCACCTTTCAAAAGTGGGAAGACAGAAGCAGTTTTCCAAACCTCAGGAATTACATTATTTAAAATAGACAGGTTAAACACATATGCTACTGGTTCGGATATAATATCTGCAGCCAGACGCAGAAAGTAGGGTGGAAGATTATCTGGGCCTGCTGACTTCCTTGGGTCCAGCTCCCTTAACCGTCATTACATAATAGAATTGCTACTTCATATTATTATTGGTTGTTTGTTTGTTGTACTTTCACATTTACAGACAAAACAGAAAGGTCTTAAAAGGTATAAACATTTTTTGTACATTGACCCACTACCTAAAGAAAGCACAGGCCTAAATACATAGAACACCAGCAGTTCTTTAGTCATTTTTCCAGTTGTGACCAAGTAAACAACTGCTTCTAAAAGAGAAAGCATAATGACAGATACCATGAATGCCTTTCAGAAGAAGTACATTTTTGAAGCCACAATGTAGCAATAGCACTTCTGATTACATGGGGGCAGCACATCACAAGAAAGTTAATAGCCATTTCTCAATCCAAGATATGCCAAGTTTGGACTTGTGTACTTGATAGTTAACATTTTAAAAAGTGCAGCTTGGGAGAGTGTACTTTGGAGGATGGGAGGATGCAGTTCGGGAAAGCAAACACGAAAATGGGAAGATTAGCTTAATATCATCTTTTTGTGTCTTTTCGCTACACAAAAATGTTATGTTGTATATCCCATATGAACTCTATGTGTCTAGCTATCTGGATGGATGGATGGATGGATGGATGGCATGAGAGAGCAGGCAAATGACTGTGAATGAAAACTAAAGCTAATAAGCAGGCCATTGCTAATCTTTTAAACAAACCTCCTCTCTCCCTCTGTGGCTCCTTTCTTGCATTATAAATAATGTATATTTTGCCAGCAACACATGCACCCTCCCACCCCTCCACCCACTCCCAGCAACCCTCACAATGTCTCTTTTGACTTCTGAGTTGGTGGACTTCAATATGCTCTCATCTTATTTTCTTCTCTCCTCCTCCCTTCCTCCCAGCCTTATTGGTTTACTTTAATTAGTGATATTGAAAGCAGGGGCAAATGAGGGGGGAGGGGGGGGGGGTGCTGGAGGTGGCGTAAATACTGAAAACAAACAGAGAGCTGAATGAGAGGATGGTGGCGGGTGCAGTCCTGATGCCGCTGCGCAGACGGAAGAGGACACATGGTGTAAGCAAACACTCGTAATTGCATTAGATTCCCCTGGCACATGGGTAATCTAGCCTTCCTCTGCCCCACAACACAACGGGACACATCTCCGGCTTCTTGCTTCCCTCTTTGTCACATTCCCTCTTTTTTTTTTTTTTTTACAAATTATTAATGCAAAACCCACAGTCCAGTTATTGATCATTCAGCTGGCATGACAGAGGGCTAATGATCTTTTTAGGGCACTGAGGTATGGACTGTCAGCGAATGGATGCTCACAGATTCATTTGCTCGCGTTTGAGAAATGCAGCATATTTGAATGCATGCATAATTGTGTTTGTGTGTTGTGTGTGCATTCACGTGCGGCTGTGCGGGCACGTGTGCATCCCATCAAACAGTTGTCCTGTTTGATATTTCATTCCTCAGCCCACATGTCTTGAGAGTATGAGCAAACACATTTGGTTGAATGGGATGTTCCCTGAACAAACGGGGAAAATCTGGCCCTGATTTGAACGTCAGTGACAGTGAATGGGGGGGGGGGGGGGATGTTTTGATCCTTATTGAGATATCCAGCATGCTTCAAACACCTGATATCTTTTCTTTAAGCAATTTGTCGTTGACTGCTGTCAGTTATTCTGCTGATTGCCCTTTATTTTGAGCTGTAGCACGGAGGAAACAAACCTCCACTAGGTGGGGGTGTGATTGTCCACAAGAACCCAGATCCCACACACACATTATAAATATTCCAAGCTAATACTATAAAATCCTGTCAAAATATTTGACATTCTAAATGCACAGAAGTTTCTAAAGAGTCAGTACACCAAAAGAGGCCAGATTGCCATGTTTACTTGAATTTTACTCGTTATTCAAAAATACTTTGGTTTATTATTCCAGTACTTAGATATTTTGTATTGTGACAGAGCTTTGACTTTGTGTTGACATTTTAGAGATGTTTCTATTGTTTTAATAGAAAAACAGAATAGGAGAAGAAACAAGCAACAAATCTTAATTTGCAAACATGACTGCGATGGAACAAATTCTACATCTTCAAAGTATCAGGGGCATGTCAGCAGTAGATCACAAATAATTCCTATTCCTGCTGACCAACCTCCATTATGTTCAAGAGAGGGGACAATACACCAATGGTACATGAATCTGGGACTAGAGACAACGAGATGGGTCATCACAAGCATTAATGAAAGGAACGGCAGAGGAAAAGTCTCAGATCTCCGAAGGTATTTAGCGGATATGTGAGGCTTTAAGGCAAAGCCACAGTGCCAGAGGGTTTATATTTGTGTGGCCCCAGGGCCAGTGCAACAAAAAATAAACAATGCTTCCCAGTTATTAGGACTTTATTAAGGCCTCAAAGTCCACAGCTTTGAGAGCGCTTGTGCTCGAGGAGTGGGTCCAGTAACAATTTATGCACTTTGATCACCCACATGGCTCAAAAGTAATTGCACTAGTACCAAAGAGTTGTTATATTTTATCAGAAGGCCTTATCTTGGGTAAATTTATTTTTACTGCTGCACGATAGAAGACAGCTCCAGAATTTAAAGCCGACTTGTAACATTTGTGTTATTAACTCTGCAGTGCACACAATTAGCTCCGATTGACTGTCCCTTTAATCACTACCACTCGGATTAAGGGCAACTACCCACACTAAATGCTCCATCTCTAATGGCTGACAAACAAACAAGCAAAAGAAGACAGGGAAGGAATGAAGGGAACACCCACCAAGTTGCTTTTAATGTAATATCCCCTAAGCCCTGGACACCCCAACAAAGTCTGTCTTGTCTAACCTGGCTCCTCACCTGTTTGGAAACAGCCAAATTGCCCAGGGTAATCCCTCGTCCCCAGGGTACTGGAGGCAGATTTACCCACCCCCGGAGCTCTGTCTTGCCCTGACAAGTTGGTGCACTCCAGAGGCCACTGGAACACCCACAGCCACCACACCACACTTCATTTTAGAGCATTTAGTGCTCTAAAATGAACTACTCAAAAGGAGAAGTTTTTAAAATGCTGCAATCATTAGAGCGATAAACAGAAAAGTTTGCACATAATAAACACATATATTTAAATGAAAAAAAATCTGGATGCAGAATAATATTCTGTGTTCATAGTTCAGAGTGAGTCTTTGTCCCACCCAGTTAACACACAGATAAGGCCTCACCTCTTGGTTCATCCTGGTTCAATTAGGCTGCTTGAACCAAAAGTGTTGCTCAATACTCTTAGAAAACCTCACATGGTTTCCATGATCCACGTGATGTGATTCATCTTTGTTGCAAAAGTTTAAATCTGCAGCTTTGCAGACATCTTAAGAGCAAACTTTTGCATTGAGCAAAGCTGTGAGCAGGGACTTGAAGAAACAACCAGCTTTGCTTGTAGGAAAATCTTCGTTCATAACTTACCTTCTGTTTCCCTGGAGGTGCCGGTGAATATCCACTAGGGGGAGCAATGGTGCACAAAATCTCCTTTGGTGCATTAGTTCCAGAAAGAAATAATCTCAGACAAAAATGATTACATCTGCTGATTGAGTCAGAATGTGTGTGTGTTTTAAAGTTCTAATGCAAAAGTATATAAATGTGAGGTACTATATACAGTTGAAGCATGCATATGCAGTGTTTGTTTTTAACTTTCAGTTATTTTGTTGTCATACTCTTAATGATAATATATGATAAAAAAAACACACATATAAACCTGCTTTGCCAGGATTTGTAATTCGCCATTATATTCATATGATTACAGCAAAGGAGCAGAATCTATGAAATGGTCACATTTTCTGTACCTAACCCTCTTTCTTACATTTAATCCTGAACAACCAAAATTGGCAGTGAAGTTGAATAAGTCAACATTTTGTCTTTTGACTAGTTTTTGTTTCTAACAAGCTTTAGAGCACGTCTCTCTGAATTTTTTTTTGTTGTTGTCTTTGTCTGTCTGACTTCCTTTTTACCTTCGTCATTCCCATTAACTCCCATCTCTTAATGACATTATCGGTAGAGGAAACATTCTCCTGTGGATTCTTCCGTCTGCATCATGGCCATCTATTAGGGCAGTTTTTAAAGTTTCTGTGCAGGTGCTTTAGAAGAGCCCGTGGCTACTGAGTTAGAGTATTTATAAAACTTTTTGCATCATCGGGCCCTTTGTGACTTTAAACGAGCCGTAGGCCCTATGAAGCTAATCAGGCTTTAGACTTTTGCAAAGATTATGAAGGAAGCTCAAATCTTTTCAGGTGCAAAATACACTAGATTGCCAAATGTATTCTCTCACTTGCCTTGACTCACATATGAGCTTTAGTTTCATCTCATTCCTAATCAATATGACGTGGCTCCACCCTTTGCAGCTAGAACAGACTCAACTTTAACTCTTCTAGGAAGGCTGTCCACAAGGTTTAGGAGTGTGTTTATGGGGATTTTTGTCCATTCTTCCAGAAGAACATTTGTGAGGTCAAACACTGATGTTGGACCAGAAGGTCTGGTTCTCAGTCTCTGCTCTAATTCATCCCAAAGGTCTTCTATCAGGTTGAGGTCAGGACTCTGTGCAGGCCAGTCAAGTTCATCCACACCAGACTCATCCATCCATGTCTTTATGGACCTTGCTTTGTGCACTGGTCCACAGTCATGTTGGAAGAGGAAGGGTCCAGCTCCAAACTGGTCCCACAAAGTTGAGAGCAGGAAATTGTCCATAATGTCTTGGTCTGCTGAAGCATTCAGAGTTCCTTTCACTGGAACTAAGGGGCCAAGCCCAGCTCCTGAAAAACAACCCCACACCATAATCTCCCCTCCACCAAACTTTACACTTGGATCAATGCAGTCAGACAAGAACCGTTCTACTGGGAACCACCAAACCCAGACTCTTCCATCAGATCACCAGATGGAGAAGTGTGATTCTTCCCTCCAGAGAACGTTCCTCCACTGCTCTAGAGTCCAGTGGCGGCTGCTTTACACCACTGCATCTGACGCTTTGCATCATACTTGGTGATGTCTGGATGGATGCAGCTGCTCCACCATGGAAACCCATTCATGAAGCTCTCTGCTCTGTTGTTGAGCTAATCTGAAGGCCACATGAAGTTTGAAAGTCTGTAGTGATTGACTCTGCAGAAAGTTGGCAATCTCTTTACACTATGTTCTTCAGCATCCTCTGACCCGCTCCATCAGTTTACGTGTCCTACCACTTCATGGCTGAGTTGCTGTTGTTCCCAAACACTTCCATTTCCTGATAATCCAGCTGACAGTTGACTGTGGAATATTTAGGACTGATGAAATCTCACAACTGGATTTGCTTCTCAGATGTCATCCTATCACAGTTCCAGGCTGGAATTCACTGAGCTCCTGAGAGCGACTCATTCTTTCACAAATGTTTGTAGAGAGACTCTGCATGTCTAGGTGCTTAATTTTATACACCTGTGGTCATGGAAGTGACTGGAACATCTGATTTTGATCATTTGGATGGGTGAGCAAATACTTCTGGCAGTATAGTGTATCTGAGATCAGTTCCTTTTCACCTCAATTAAGTCAAATGATTCACAGTAACAATATTTTTAGGTATACAAAAACAATTGAATCCTTTTTCCTACTATTTTCTTGACACCCCTCCCCCTCTCCCCTCCTCTAAACATCAGGTACTTTGCAGGTGCTTCAGCAGCCATAAGCAGGTTTTCACAATGGTTAAGAAAAATTATGACTTTGTTATGACCACCACTTAATCATGTCTCCGCTGTCTGCTAAACATGTGCTTAAAAAAGAAGTGTGGAAAAGACATCATAAAATTTTATGAGATAAAGGCACAAGTGTAAGGTGAGCTCGATAAATCTTTGCTCTCCCTTACAGGATGCATTCTTTCGCCATTTGATCTCCCTGTCAGGTGCAGGAGATCTCAGAACGGCCGTGTGACCTCACAGCAGGTGTGTTGATACCCTCAACAACATGGATTCTAACATGTGTTTGTCATTAGGAAAACCTGGGAGTTGAACAGTAATTCAGAAAAAGAGGCCTGTTTTAAAGATGCATTACACAGCTCCATTTAGATATCTGGACGTCCATTATGTGGATGTCTGGTTTTAATTTTTGTTGACATGAATGCTATTTTGGAACCAACCTACCCAAACAACCTAACAAAAAAAAAAAAAAAAAAAAACCTTTGCAGAACACTATGCAGAACCCCAATATAGCAACATTATTCCCATACAGACTCCTAGAGGATCAGTAGTGGACTGCCTGAACAATTTTTTTTAGGAAGTGTTCACAGAACACGACAGAGAATCTGAGATGTTCATTTGGTCTCCAAACTGCAGCCAGACACCAGTTTGAAGGGACCTGATGGCGTTTGTTTGAAGCACTGCAAATCTCATAGACACACACTTCGGCTGGTAGAAGAAAGACATCATGCTGAGGACCTCAGCTGCTTGACAACACTTTAAATTAAACTGACGAGGCAAAGACCTTCGGCACAATATGTAGATGCAATCTCACCTACCATGATGGCACAACAGCTATGAGGGATTCTGAGGAAGTTCTGCTCACTACATCATGAGTTCAGTAAAAACAAGTACTTGTGAGTTCCTGTGACAGTTTTCGTAACGGGTATGTGCTGTGTCGTGCAGTTTAGATTGTTGCATTTGGCAAAGTATATTTATTATTTATCTAAATAGTTCCTTGGCTGTTACCATTTTTGATGTATTGTAGATGATAGCAGATAATACATTACATGTAAGTGTCATAACAATAAATTTACAAACTTAAAACAAATATTCTGCTCCAAATATTATTTGCAATGTTATACTAAAGCTCCCAAGCCCATAGAACAAAATTGGTTCCAGCCCTACATATCAATAGTGATGCAACAGATGGATTTTTTTTCAGTTTTACTTCAGAGAGGTTCAACCTTCTTTATTCCGCCAAGAAAGGCCAAATAAAATTTCAGTCAAAAACTGACCTTGTTAATAAATAAAAACATGTTTTCTGTCTATTTCAGAACAGCATTCCTCCGTCTGTAGTTTGTACATGTTCACACACCTAAAAAGGGGGTTTCCAATTATTTTAGCTGTACATGTGGTTACATGGAGAAGTAAATGAGGCTTAACTGCCAAAGGACTGAGTGTGTTATTGTGTATAATTAGGGTAATCCACAGGGATACACTTAAAAAATGAGCTTCTTTCAAGTTCTTGTCATATGGATTTAACTGAGTAAACACACACATGCACACACACAGACACGCACGCACACACACAATGAATTCAAACAACTGCATTTCTCATTAATCTAAAGTGGTGTCAACAAAACCAAATAATTCTATTTTTTTAAGATGTTTACACAGCATCCTGTATTCTTCGGGTCATTCATTGGGCACATCATAAACGAGACAAAGCTCATGGATGTTTCAGTATTTTAAATAGTTGATATCTCATAAAACATTACTGTTAATGTTTTGTATTGTTAATGTTGACTTGACTTGTTAGGCAGTGAAATATCAAGCTCAACGAAAGCAGGTAGCAGCTTTTATATTAAATAACAACCCTCAGTTGATATTTTTATGTCTTAAGCAACAGTTTACTTCAACTCAGGCTATTAATCATGGGTGGGAATAGCATGAACAGCATTGTATGTGAACATTAAATACTTGTAGTCCACACAGTAGCACCTGGTTGACACAATCACATAAATCATTTGATGCAAATTTCTGTACAGGTTCTAATATATAATTAGTGTCAGTGTTTTACAAGATAATCTATTTTTAGAGCCAATCTATGTAGCAATACCACTTTTGATCAGATGGGGGCAGAATATCACAAGTCTCCTCCAAGCAGCAATCATCCCACTTCCAGGTTGAAGTTTGGTTGGACTAACAAACATTGTAATTCCTCGACTGACCGTTAGGTGCTGACTCCAAAACAGCAGCAAATCCCTGTTGACTCCTGTGTTAAAAGGTGCACAATTTCAGCAATGTTAAACATATTTACATCCTGGTACAAAAAATGATCTCTATTGATCTCTAATTGATCTCTATGGTTAGAGTACTATACGGGTGTTGATTTTTTGTATCACAGGTAAAATTATATTAAGCAATAAAGCTGACCAATCAGATGGTTGGACAACATTTGGCCTGGCAGCTAGCCGTTAGCTATGACAGCTAGCTTTTGTTGTCATCATTTTAGCTACTTAGCACATACAGACACACACACACACACACATATATATATATATATATATATATATATATATATATATATATATATATCCATCCATTATCTAACTCAGGAAAATATTGAATACTGCTGACGTGTGGCTGAGACCCTGAGAAATCTGGATCAGTTGACTTCAGCAGTGCTCTGTCATCAGTCCAAGCTGTGCCAACAGAAGCTTAGATACTTACAAACTTATATTTGTCATTGAAGGTGGTATTTGTATTTAAAACATCACAAAGGAACGCTTGCAATTTTCAGCACAGAGGGCCCCCCACTAGGCATGAGGGTGAAGTCGCTTTTACAGCTCTGTTCACGATTTACTCTTGTTCTATTTTGTTGTTCCTTTGTTGTTGTTTTTTTTTTATCCTGATCCTGGATCTCACCAGGAATGGAAATGCCTCACAGCCGCTCTGGTCAGTGAGAGTGGTCCTACCAGAAGTTCAGCAGCACTGTTAAGAAGCATCCCAGAGGAAACAAGTTTGCTCTACTCTGCTGAAGATACACCCTAACGCTACATTGGTTTACATCCATGACTAAACCGCATCAAGGCAGGAAGTCAGGCACAAGAACTGCTTAGAGAATTTTCAAAATGAAAAACACCACAAGCTGGCTCGATTTGTACTTTGACAAAACATCAACCCGTGGAGGCCCTTCGGTAAACAATTCAGTTTCAGATGAGAGTTCAACCATGCATGAGAGTAGGTTTATTCCAGAAGCCGAATTGCACCGAACTTGTAACACGTCAACTCATGAATCAAGTCAGCAGGCAGCGTTTGGAAGCACTCAGCTTCTGAAATTCTCTTGGTGGGGCTTAAGGTCGTGCTGAGGACAGAGCAAACTTCCTGTGCAGATGGACTGGAGCACTTCCACTACCAATGGGTCTCAGGTGTTAGTTGATGCCATCATGTCCACTTTAGCTCTTTGAGCTAGTTTCATCGTTGCTGACGTGTGACACAGCACCATGAGGTGATATGTCAGATATAACCGGTATTGGAGCCCAAAGTTATTTTTTGCTGGTAGAAGAGATGCACATCTGAGAGAGCAAGACAATACTTGTTAAAGAAAAATTTAACAAAGACTAAACATTCACCTTCAATGAACAAAACAGATATTAACAAAATATTAGTTCCATTTTGTTCATAAAAAACTTTCAATCTGTCCCGAAAATAAACTCTTGACTGCAGAACTTGTCCCTCTACCCTTCACCATGCAGCTTTGGCCGTTACAGATGTTGTGGCCATTGGTTTCTGAAACCTGTAAATTGTGATCCACATATTGGATAATGAGCTTTTGCAGAGGACCAAGCATTATTGCTCTGGACATTTTAGTATTTTTTTGGCAACAGCTCCACTCTCTCAACAGGGTACTCAACTGTTCAGCCAATAGGGACCACAGCTGACATTTGTTTTATGCCTGAGTCACGCTAACAACACTCTAACAGAGATTATATGGTATGCTGTATGGATAATGCAGGTTTGTGAATTAGTGATGATATGAACAATTCAGCTGTTATCTGACAAAATATCTTGACTCTTTAAGTGGTCATGTTAAATATATTAGTTTGTGTAAAGAACAATTTCACTACCACACACAGTTTCTCCTTATTTATTTGTCAGACAATGAAATGTGAATGGAATATGTCGATGAAGAATATTTTTCTGAGGATACAATCAATTGTGTACATCGATCAATACATCCATTTTCTAGACCCACTTCATCCTAATCAGCATTGCAGGGAGGCCTGAAGCCTCACGCTCTCAATTAAAGGTAGGGTAAGTGATTTCTGGATGATGTCACATCTGTCGGTGATTAGCTGGAGCAATGTACGTGATGGTGTGAGATCTGTTCCTTCCAGGGCTGTGAACAATAGTTTTTTTCTTTTTTTTTTGTTTGTTTTTATGAGATGTACTCACAAGATGGGCAGCCAGTGGGTAGTAAGGAGATATTCGCTAATTATGTGTTTTATTGTCCGTGTTGCAAAGTAATAATTTTTTAGGTTGATTCAGTACTCAGTAAAATACTAAATTTACTGTTGATTATAACTGGTTTTTGCAGCCAGTATAGAGAGAGGAAAAAACTAAATGCAAAAAAACAAAATTATTTAATTAACAGTGTTTATAGTGCCTTTATCTTTACTGTGGACCTTCCCTATGGAATATCCTACTTCCTACTCTAAAATTACATTATTAAAATCTAACTTATGCATCATTATGCAATCACTTTATATGCTAGGTAGACAAGTCATTTGTTGGGCACTTTTTCATAATCTCATCAGCGATAGAAAAACCCATACTGGTCTATCTGAAGATAATATGTACACAAAATAAAACTGCACAATACAGAAAACAAAATGACTCTACAAGCAAAAGTCAGTATTTGACCTCATTCAGAGCCACAGATTTAACTCTTTTTTAAAGGAGACTGTCCCGTACAGATGTTTACAATGATACTAATGAGGATGTGATTCTAGTTAGGTTTAAGAAAGACAGGTCCCCTGATCTTCTGTTTGTATCGCAAAGAGACTAGAAAATAAAAATGGATGTCATTAAAACTTTGGTTAAACAACCAGACCAGTGGGGCCTAAGACTTATGCACACTTGTGTACGTGAGTGTCGTCACATGAATATTATGGAGAAAACCTTGACTAACACATAGTGATGTGCATTCAGGGGCGGCAGAGCCACACATGTCAATCTTGAAAAGAAAAAAATGTTAATTATTGAATATAAATGTTTATTTCTCAGCTGGTATGTATGATAAACTCTTTGTGTTCTGTTTTATTTTTTTCAGTTAAGAACAGCAGAATTTCCGCATGTCCCGTTCAAATCCAGGGATGAGATGCTCTATGAGGCAGCACTTCACTGGACCGTTCAGTGGATGCTGGAATCCCTCACTAACTGTGTTGATATGCGATGCAAATAGTGTGCTGCTGTCCCTCTGTATGTTGCAAATAAAATGTCTTCAAACACTCTGATTATATGCTCTGTCTTTCCATAATCTGGATAATGTATAAAATGCATTTGTGTAACCTGTTTAGGTTCAGATTTTAATCATAAACCCGCAGTAAAAAAGTAACTCGGTGAGGCAGACAGTACTCCTCCCTCATGGCAGAGGGCGCTGGTGAGCTCACAGAGTCTTGCGCTACCTACCACCTTCTTCGCTCTTGTTTATATTTCCTTTACAATCCGCCTTATCAAAATGGAAAACTACATCTAGACTTTCAATCAAAGCAAGAGGTAATAACTAAAGGAGGAGCAACGCCGGAGCTGGAAGGTTTGCTAAATTAATTATGATGTCAAATGAAATATGCGTCACATGTTTGTGTAAAGAATGCTGCAGCCTCACCACATGACACTACTAACACATTATATTTTAACTCAAAGCTGCAACTTATGATGGATCCGTTAAAGTAAAACAGCTTTTTTCAAATATTCCATCTTTAATATCTATCCACCCATGAAACTCAGGGACACAAGCCTAAGCAAACAGGCCCAGAGCCTTCTGGCCACCTCCTTGAGCTCCTCTGGAGGAACACCAAGGCGCTTCCCAGGCCAGCTGACAGGGATCTCCTCAGTGAGTCCTGGGTCTGCCCCGGGGCCTCCTTCAGGTTGGACATGCCCAGAAAACCTCTTGAGGGAGGCGCCCAGGGCACATCCTCGCCTCATCTGAACCACATCAACTGACTCCTCTCAATGTGGAGGAGCAGCGGCTCTACATTGATAACTGAACTTCTCCCCTGTCTCTAAGTCAGCCACCATTTGGAGAAAACTCATTTCAGCCACTTGTATCGGTGATCTCATTCTTTTGGTAACTACAGTACATGAGCAAAGGTGAGGGTTGGATCAAAGATCGACCGGTAAACAGAGAGCCTTGCTTTATTTGACTCAGCCCTCTCTTCACCACACCAGACCGGTACAAAGTCCGTATTAGTGCAGACGCTGCACTGATCATACAGTACATACACTTTACATTAAATTTTGAAGTTTTATTTTATTTTATTTTACCATGAACCTGGCTGAATTCAATGGGATTTGGTGAAATTCTGCTGTCTACATACTCAAGTATGACTCAGATGAAATGTATGTTCAATCTGGAGAAAATATTTCCTGGCATATATTCATTTTTTTTTTCACATTTGTGGGTTTTTTTTGGCGAATTTTTAAAAATATGATATCTCATTAACAAAAAAATGTTCAGACACTGTAATCTGAGTTTTGTTGAAGTGCACGTGGCAACAAATACAGCTTCAAGTCCATTTCAGTCAGTCTCCACCAGCTTCACACACCTGGAATTTTGGGGAGTTAATCTCAAATATTCTCAAATTCCTTTAGTTTGGATGAGAAGCTAAATGATCATTTAAACCCTTCACTTATTTGATATCTTCAAAATCAGATACATCTTAAAATTCTAACAGGAGGTCAAGCAGATTCAAGGGTTTCTCTGTAATGCTATCCTAACAGCTGGGAAAACATCAATCAAGTTCAAATACCTTAGACAGGTGCATGAAGCGAGAAAAGAAAAAAAAAAAAAACCTCCATTGTGAGTTTAGCACATATGGGTTGTGTGACTTCGGCTCCCAACTGTAGAGTCTGGATGAAAGATTACAGCTCAATCAGTCAAATCAACAAGTGCAATAAAAGCTCCTGCAGGAAAAACAAAACAGCACACATAAAACGTTTGCAGGTTCATCACAAACGTCAAATTATGAAACAGTCTTGTTTAATTACAGTGTGCTTTTTCCTTTGTTTGCACAGATTGTGCAATGAATCATGTGTATGTTTGTTTTGCAGCTCATTTTGTTCCCATCACATGTAATGTGCAAAAAATGTGAATCAACATGCATTCTGTTATATTAAAAAAGACCTTTATTTTATACTTAAAAACAAATCATACATTTGTGCGAGCTTAGACTGAATAATTTGGAATGTGGCATCAAAGTAAATTAAATAACTGAAGATGTATGTGGCATCATATATCAATGTTCCAGTTGTGGATTTGGTTCCTGTTCAAATGGCCACTCCACCCACAGCAAATAACCTTTGCTAAGCAGCGCTTGATTAGTACACAACCCTCTCTCAAAATAGCACTGGGCAATCCAGCCAGATTCCTCTGTTTGTGTGTTTTTATAGTCCATAATACACATGAAACTCAAGGAGGAGTCAGGAGTACAACAGTAATAAATAGTGAAGTGTGTGTTTGCCAGTTTAGATGAATACATTACGCTGCCAGAGCCAGACGTACAACGATGGAAATATTTGGCTCCTGCTTTGAGAGACAAAATGGCTTCTCTTATTCCTCACAGTAAATACAGAGAAGAAACCTCGAAACAAAACAGTCGAGAGGATAACCATTGATCCTCATCTAAGCCACGCTCAATCGCACTTAAACGGGGCGGCTCTTCCTACCAGAGGAACCAGAACAAACCTTTAAGTCGACAGCTAATGCCCGGTTTAGTCTTCCCTCTCTTTTTCCTCTCCTTCTTTTCCTCCTGAAGACTGCCATCCTAATGCCAGACGAGCTCATGCTGGGTGGCTTGCAGTTGTTATCAAGGCCCGTCTCTGCACACTCAGCCTTTGGGTTTGCTTTCCATTTTGTTGCCGCCATTCTTCTCCTCGCCCCCTCCGATTCCTCTTTTGTGGGTCACAGAGCCCTCAAAAGTGCGCCTGCCCCACCTTCTGATCCTGGGCCGCCAACGCCGAGACCACCAGGCAGCGCATAACGCTGAGAGATGACATTTCCTCACCCCTGGGACACCCCCGCCCTCCCTTCCCCTCCCCTGTGTCCCCTAATCCAATCAGTAAGGCCTGAGTTTTCTAATATACTGGCAGTCTCATACTCTGACTTTATCCCTGCAGCTGTGCCGGACCGCTCATTGGCAAGATTAAGGCCTCTGCAGTTCCTCTGATCATGTATTTCAATATGAATGGGACCAATAAGGGGGTGGATTACGGCTTAGTTACTTTAGAAATCCAAGGCCCCCCTTTGATGCCCCCCGAGTTTGAACGGCAACGGCAGAGCCCTGCCTGGTCTGCGTGTCGTGGCTGCAACGCCACCTGGCAGTCAAATGTTTGCTCATATGCGCTCATTAAACAACACCACACTGGCACTGTGGGTACCGACTGCGGGCCCGATGGCGAGCCACGGCTGCAGCCAGATGGCAGCGTCAGCGGCGTGCCAGGTGGGGTTCGTTGTAGCCGTCGTGGACGGAGGAGTTTTGGGAATTGTGGGAGGACGAGCAGCTTGTTGCCAAGACGGAACAGAGAAGACAAAGACCGAGTGCCGTTATCTTCAGAGATGAATGCATAATACAGAATTATCAATAAAACACGAATCGTGAAAAGCGACTGATTTTGCCTTTAAATGCTAAAAACAAACATTCACACATCGAGTTGCCTTGAGATCATCTGTCCACAGTGGCAAAGCGCCCTAAAGGGGCTTTTCATTAGCTTTTGAGGCTTGCGTCCTCTCCTCGACTGGCCCTCCTGCCCGTCTCAGGGCCTTTTGTGTGTGAAGTGCTGGAGGTGATTAATATTTGTTTTCCCTCCTCTGTGGGAGAGGAAGACCTAGCTGATCCACTGTGACCCCTCCTTAATCCCCCGCAGGTCGACCCAGCCTCTCCGTTTCCTACGTCTTCCTTCGGGTTGCCACCTCGGAGGGCGCCTGCCTCGTACCGGCACTTGGGTTGGATCAAGGGGAATCAGCGTTTAACGCTCAGGATCCAGAGCTGAGCCACGATGACAAGTTTCTTTACAAGAACCAGCAAGAACCTTCTGACAGTTGACGTTGAGGTTTACGACGGTTTAGTGCAAACAAAGCAGATTCCTAGAGGTTTGCATCAACCTCCGCTTTTCTGGGACAGTGTCTCAAAGAGTTTGTTGAGTAGTAAAAGCAAAGAAAAAAAACAGAAAAACTATTATATGTTCAATAAAAGATTCAAATATTTTGAATTGGTTATTAACTAGTCTCTGTATTGATAACATATTGGTAATTTGGACTTGTTGGCCAGCTGAAGGAAGTGTCTTCCTTACATAACATCGGATATCCTGAATGAATTGGTCTGCGACGGCCAGGTTGAGGGACTTGAAGGCTTTGTTGGGGCCGGTGGAGGGGGGGGGGGGGGGTGTCTTGAAGGATTGAGTGGCTTGCGGGGTCTATTGAGGACTTGATCCTGTTGACAGATATACTGCTCCCTTTGTGACCACATGGCTGTGATGGAAATGACAGGTGCAGTATGGGTAGGCAATGGAAAGGGAAGAAAAAAATAAAAAATCCGATCTAGCGTTGTGTTTCAGTGGTTGTAAAAACACAGCTGTTTTCAGCTTTCTGAAGCGGCTGCGTGATCGGTCTCCGATTCTCTCTAGCTCCTTGTTGCCTTGTTGGCGTAGTCACTGAACTCGCAAACACAGTCTTATAGTCTTAGCTCTTTATAAGAGCTTTAGTTGGGAAAATGTACAGATCAGCATTAACGATCAACACTGTTGGATGAAAGCTCTTAGCAACTGGCTCGAGAGCTGCCTCAGGGTAACTGATAGTAATGGGAAACTGCTTGGCTATTTAACACATACACGTATTAGCACAGGATGGGAAAGAAGGACTCGGGCACAGAAGAGCTGGGAGACAACGGCAATTCTGCAGAGAAGTCCTTTAGGACATTTTCAGATAACCGTTCAGGAAATGAAAGAACAGAAGAGACCAAACCAACAATTCAATTCAATTCAATTTTATTTGTATAGCGTCTGTTACAATGACAATTGTCTCTAGGCGCTTTACAGAGACCCAGAGCATGACCCCCGAGCAAATATCATTAACTAAAATTATAATATTAAATCCAATCAATGATAAGGTAAAAAAAATTCCACATAGGGAGAAAAAAAACCTTTAAGCCAAACAGAGGCAAGGAAAAACTCCACTTTAAGAGGAGTACAATGTACACTAGTAGATGCTCTTTCTATACTGAACATTTCAGGTAAATATTTGATTGCTAATCCTCAGAAAAGTATCACATAAACAAACAAACAAAAAAAAGCATTTAAATGTTTTATAACATTATGGAAAAAAGCAAAAAAAAAAAAAAAAAAAAAAAACCTTCCTATAACATGAAAAGAATTTTATGTTATAGGAATTTTAGATTATAATTTAGTTAATTTGTCACAGCACTTTTATTTAAACAATTTATATATTTATTACTTGATCATTTCAGTGTACTTTACAACAAAGTGTTAAAATTTGCTTTATACTTTGTGAAATATTATTTTGCCTGTCACTGGGAAAGAAAAAATAATGTTTCTGTTTTTTTTTCTTTATCAATTTTCTCCATAAATGAAACTAAGTATAATCCATTATTTCAAAACTGAGTTTTTTTTACAAGTCTGCATTTATGTTTGTGCTTTTAAAATTCCAGTAAAAGCCAATAGCTACATGATTTGTCGTTATTTACACGTGCAGGATAAATAATAATGATTATAATAATTTTATTTTATGAGGTCTGATCAAGTCTTGTAGGTTTTTTTCTCAGTCTGACAGCAGTGTGTCTGACACAGTCCAGTCAAGTTAGTGTGAAAAGCAAAGGTTTGAGCTGTTTATGAAGTTGTCTTCTGAGCGGTGCCGGGCCCCTCACACTCCCCCACAAATTAGTCTCCTTTACTGCCAGTCCTCCGCTCCCCCACTTTCTTCTTTTATTTATTTATTTTTGTTCTCTTGTCAACACTTGCCATCTATTTGGATGGGCAAACAAACATTTCAGGTGATTCCCTTTGGACATTGAAGATTTTACGCTCTATAAATAACTGCTGACTTTTTAAAGTAATTTTAAGTCAGAAACCAGATATTTTTCCCTGAATTTCAGAATTCACTATTTTTATATTTTTTCTCAGATCTATTAGAAATAAATTCAGTTTAAATGTCAGACATTAATTTCAGAATGCTGCCTGTGTTTAATGATCCTCACAGAGTCAAATCCAGTTTTTTTTTTCTTTTAAGTATCTTGGAAATACTCCATATTCTAGAAAATTAAATTAAATAGGCAGGTTATATTTTCATTGTGACTTTTCTTGGATTTTTCCCCCCCCATCCTTCTTTTCTCTGGTTTCAATTTTAACATATTTTTTTTTAAACTTAAAAATAAAAAGAAGAAAATGGCGCCTATCGGTGGCATCCTTTAGTTTAAAATAATGCCCAATAGAAAAACCTTCTAGAAGGCTCATCTTGCTCAGGGATTCAAAGTTGCATCTTAAATGCTTTCTGAGTCAATTTCCTAACGATGCCCCCGGTGAGAATCAAAGCATGATGGCGACACAACACAGTTGTCTCACTTGAGAAAAACACGTTGCTTGTCTGCTAATGAAAATAAAGGCTGGTAAACAAATAAATTGAAGCCATGTTGACTAAACCAAAGTAAGAGCCGCGGTGAAGCACCAAAGTGCTTCCTGAGTGTTTTCACTTTCTGAACACGAAGCAATCGTACCCGCTCATCGCCCTGTGGTTTGACTGATGAATGGCGCTGTAGTGTGCTGTACCTCGCGACGGGGCCATTTGTGAGGAGATAAGAGAGACTTCCTGGATTAAGGAGGTAGTTGAGGTACATCTCCAGAGAGCCTGTTTGTTTGTGCATGACAGCTCCTTCATTACTGTGAAACTGGGGGAGGCTGGGAAGCCAACCTGTCTCCGAGATAGCATGGGACTGCTGCCAAAATGTACTCAAACAGACAGAAAATGCAGCTCACTTGACTCCGACACCTCTAATGTATTATCGTTCATTTTCCTTCGGGCAGCTTGCAACACTGACATCGAATACATGTGGAAATATTGAGATTAAAATATATAATTAACTCTGTTGAGTCGAGCGCTCTCTTGATGGACAGGTTTTTGTTCTAAGTATTTTTGCTTTGTGGGTGGCCGAGCATGACTTGGCAAGCGAATGAATGAGTCCTTGATGCCAGTGTCACTTTGAAAAACACAGACTGACCATCGTGCTTTTATCCGAGTCTACAGGATTACGTTTGTTGTAGTCAAATTGGTTTGCACACTTGTCCCAGACAGGGAAAAAAAAGAAAAGAAAAAGAAAACAAACACCACGTTTAAAATGTTGAGATTTGCTGTGTTTGAACAGCAGAAACTAAACCTGTCCTGGTATTTTTAGCCAAGATAAGCCATAATTAGTGATATATTTTTTTGGGATTCTCTTCTTTGTTCTTGTCTTCACACATATTTCACCATCATTGGGCTCAACAGTGAGAAAGCTGCACTTATCCACAAGAGAAACCAGTTGTACGTCTCCTTGAATCTTCTCAAGCTACAAACACTGATTGTTTGAAAATCAAGCTTTCTCTCAGAATTATTTAGTGGGATTGAAAGACAACCTGTACATCCAAATCTGAATGTATAATGAAGAAGATCTGCCATTGAATGTTCAGCTGATGTGCAATATCTGACCACTGATGTGCGATATTATCACCTGGTCTGCACCGCGTGTCGAAAACCTGGTGATATTTATTCTGTAACTGGTTTTTCTAACTATTGTTATATCCTGTTTAAGTGGTGTTGTGCTGCTGCTGGAACACTATTTTAACACCTAAGGAAACCTCCCCAAGGGATTTATCAAGTTCTATCTAATCTAAATCAAAACAAAATACATAAAGAATTTAAATAGACTGTAATATCTTAAAGCCAACACAGCTGAACATTAGAGAATTAAAAAGTTATGAGTATAGTATGAAATGTTGGAGCTAGTTTTCAAATGTGTTATCATTTTATTTTTGTTGGTCAACTTCACAATTAACTTAGATGTAAAGTGTTTCATTGGCTGCTGTTCAACTGCAGAAATATGCAGAAAAATGTGCCAGTTACCTTTTACTGTTTGGAATCCAAAATCTCCACAGTGAAAGCAGCTCACATGTGCAGAGCAACCTCCTTTCCAAGAAATCATGCTGACAATACTAATTTGAAAATAGAAAAATAAAAGACAACAAACAAACACTATTCCATAAAGAGCGGTGTTGGTAATGAACGAAAAGTCAAAAAGGTAAAATTCAAATTCAGTCTGGCTTATTGATCTGCAACATGGAGATTTAACACTCATGATTTGGGAAAAGTTAATGTTTTAGTTTTAATACAAAAGATATATATATATATATATATATGTATATATATATATATATATATATGTGTGTGTGTGTGTGTGTGTGTGTGTACACATATATTATGTATATACATACATACATACATGTTTTTTTTTTCTAAAGCTAGCTGGAATGATGATTCCTCCTGTTTGTCCTATCCTCACCTTCACAGGTGCAGCCAGTTAAGCATTTAGGAAAATTAAGCCCACATACCACACAAAGACTCTTGCACTGTTACTACAAAGCCAGTGTAACAAAGTCCTGTCACTCAAACCTGTAGACTGTTGTTATAGAAATGTAGCATCTTAGGTCAGCAAGACCTCTTGTTTCTGAATATGTAAAGTGATATTTTCCTGGAATGTGAATATCGTCACTCAGATATTCAGGCGTATGATTTCGGGACACGTTGTCTGAAGCATTATCTCAAGGTTTTGTTGTTATTTAGACAGTTTGTTAAAAGTGATTGTGTCTTGGTTTCTTGCTGTCATTTTGGCATCAGTTCGTCCTGTATGTGAGTAATGTGAAAAATTCACCTGCACTCCTGTCGTTGTCAAGTGTATGATTTTTTAATTGTTGTTTAACTGACTCACTGGAAACCATTAAATTACAGGTAAATTAAGATGTACAGTTATTTTCCACCACAACAGTAAAAAATGTAGGTATATGAAATCCTGTCCTCTGAAACTCAGACCAGAGATTAAATAGTTTAAGCTTAAAATCCACTTCTAATGGCCAAAAAAAAAGACTGAACAGAGCTACACTAAAGGCATTAACATAAAAAAAGTGTAGCTTCTCATGAAGTTCTTCAAAGTTACTTAAAAATCCTCACGTTTTCAGATATTTTCCCTTGTGAGAGGTGTAGAAGTCTGTAATGAAGTACAGTTTCATAACAAACCACATGCAAAAACATTAAATAAAATATGTTTCATCATTAATTCAGCATCAAGATAATGTGAACTTTTTTTATTCACCACCATGGATATATTGTGTTTTAGATATAAATATCTAAAACACAGTTACAGTTGATATCTATGAATACAGTCACAAAAAAGGTTTACATACAGTTTTGAAAACAATTATTTTTCTCTCCATGCCTGACAGAAAAATTGAGTACACATCTCTTGTAACAGGTCCGATAGCATTCAAATTTTCTTTCCTTTAACTTAGTGAGATGTCAGAATTATTAGAAATATTTTTTTATTGTTATTTTCTTCAAATAATAAAGCAGAAGTTTACATACACATAAATACAGTGAAGAATTCAAATTTTAGTATTAAAAGCTTCTGATCGTTTGAGTTGATTGAAAGCACATGTGGATGCATTTTATGGCACACCTTCAAACCCAAGGTTCTCAGTGCATGACATTATGGGGAAAAGAAATCAACCAAGATATCAGAAGAATTTGGGACCTTCACATGTTTGGTTCATCCTTAGGTGCAATTTTCAGATGCATGAAGGTCTGATGTTGATTTGATGAAACAATATGCAAGTATCAACAGCATAGGAGCACACAGTAATCATTGTGCTCAGAAAGGAGATGGCATCTATGTTCCAGAGATGAACAAGCTTATGTGTGAAATGTGCAAATAAACCCTAAAACAACCACAACAACAAATGACCTTGTGTGTGTGTGTGTATATATATATATATATATATATATATATATATATATATATATATATATATATATATATATATATATATATATATATATAAAAAAAAGTCCTGTACCAGCAACAGGTGAAAGGTCACAGTGAGGAGAAAGTCACTGCTCTTACAACACCATAAAAAAGCCAAATTACAGTTTGCAACTTCACATGGGGAAAAGATTTTATTATTGAAGATGTGAGGTCATGAGACTAAAATGGAAAACAATGGTATGATTCTTTTAATCTTTGTTCAGAACACAATTCATACAATTATTTTTAAATAAAAACATGGGTTACAGATGTGTTTGACATCTGTAAATGAAAAATGGTTAGAGTACAAACTTATAATGAACAATTTGTTTTAACCTTGTGAAGGATCTACAGGTGGTCTGCACTTTTGTGATGGCCAAACCATGTGTGAAAATGATACCTCATACTCTATGAAAAACAATTTCACAAGCTTGCCACCCCTGGTATCGTAACACTGGAATGTGCCAATGTCACTGTTTAAGGAAAAAGAAATTACTTTGAATTAAATGACTTGTTCCTAGAAAAAACTGCTTGTTTGACCATCATCTCAAGGTCTCCTTGGTCTCAGTGTCTGAGACCAGGACCATCCTGTTGGTTAAACCAGCAGACTTGTTGCCACTGAAATAATTTGCATCTGTTGGTAACCTCCATGCACAGTTTCTCTCCTCAACCTCACCAACAAGCATTTCAGTCACCTCAGTTCTCTTTCTTGGCTTTTTTGTCCATTGTTGCCTTGTGTGTTAATAACCGTTCATGAACTGGCTGATTAAAATTTGTGTGGTCACTGATGGTCTTATTTGCATTGGCTGTTTATGGCTGAATGTGAGCATGTTAAGGGCGTATGTGAGAACACATGCAAATTCTACAGTAAGTTGTTGATCTCAGTGCTGCATTCGACATGGTGGACATAACATCTTACGAGACCAGCTGAAAAACTGGGTAGGACTTTCTGGCACTGCAATAAATTGCAGTGCTGGTTTAAGTCCTATCTAAAAAACGGGGACTACTTTGTGTCTATAGATAACTATAAATCTGAGCAAACTAAAATAACCTTTGGAGTTCCCTAAGGCTCTATCCTGGGGCCATTGCTGTTTACGTCTACATGGTCCCACTTACTAAAATTATGGGAAAAAAAAAAAAAAAAGTTACCACAACTCTGCTGATGACACACAAATCTCCATAATCATTTCACCAGGAGACTGTAGTCAGATCCAAACACTGACCAGATGTACTGATCAAATTAGGGATTGGATGTGTCAGAACTTTCTTCAGTTAATTGAAGACAAAACTGAAATAAGTTTTTGGAGGCAAGGAAGAAAGATCTAAAGTCAGCACTCAGCTTCAAAGAGCTAAGTTATGAACTAAAAACAAAGCTAGAAATCTGGGTGTAGTCATGGACTCAGACCTGAACTTCAGTAGGCGGATCGTAGTAGTAGGTCGTCCAATCACTGGAAGGTTGGTGGTTCAATCCTGGCTCCAACTGTCCACATGCCAAAGTGTCCTTGGGCAAGACATTGAACCCTAACTTGCCCCCAGTGGGTCTGGCAGCGCCTTGCACGGTAGCAGCCGCCCACTGATGTGTGAATGGGTGAATGAGAGAACATTGTAAACCTTGATGGTGTGGATAAAGTGGTAAATAAGTGCAGTCCATTTACCATTAAAGACAGGATTTAGAAAACCTTGTCCAGGCATTTATCTTCTGTAGACTAGACTACTATACTGCTGTCCTTACAGGTCTCCCTAAAAAGACCATCAGACAGCTGCAGTTAGTCCAGAACGCTGCTGCTCCAGTCCTCACTAACACCAAGAAAGTGGATCATATAACTCCAGTCCTCAGATCTTTACACTGGCTTCCCGTTTGTCAAAGAATTGACTTCAAAATCCTGCTGCTAGTTTACAAAGCACTGAATGGTTTAGGGCCAAAATACATTCAGGATCTTGTAGTTGATTATGAACCCACCAGATCCCTCAGGTCATCAGAGTCAAGTCTACTTTCTGTTACCTGAGTCAGAAAGAGAGTCCTGTCTTTAATGTACCTCTAATGGTTCTGTAATGGTTCTTCCAATGTCATATATAAAGCAACTTGAATTGTCTTATACACGAAATGTGCTTTACAAATAAATTCGCCTTGCCTTATAAAGGGAAAACTGCCTGCGGGTGTGAAAAACCGTATAATTAATGGACAAACCCTCTGTGACTTCACTCATGTGTTCATGTGTTTTTGAAGCCTCTTTCTTTGTACTGCAAATTGTCGCCATGTTGCACAAGGTGAAATGGGCGGTGCTGGGAACATGCCCACCTTTGTTCTATTACAGTTAGCCATTTTAACTTGGTTGGCGTCTGTTTAGCCAAGAGTTAGTTATTAACATTATTTTCCATTAATTGTCATCAAATCTGTCTAAACATCATCATCTCAGGTGTCAGTACCAGAATGACATCCGAAACAAGGTGAAACGAGGACTCGGAGAAGACCTGCCGGCTGTTGCAGTCAGGCGAGTCTAATAACTTCAGTCCAAGAGTCACAGAATGATTGACTGAGTCCCAGAACACTTACGATTCCGATTGAAAGGGTTGTGAAATGATCCACCGAGGCTGACAGTTGGTGGGTCTCAGCAGAGCTCTCCAAGTCCTCATTTCAGTTCTGGCAACCCCACTGGAGGAGCTGTAGTGCTGCGGGCAGACATCTGCAGCGGGACCTCCCATTTCAAAAGGTGTTTCGGAGGCAACATCAGAAATGTCTGCTGTGTGTAGCTGATGTTCGGTTAGCATGGTTGCTAAGCTAAGGTTTGTCCTCAGACCCTTTCAGGCCACCCCACAGCCAGTCACGGTGATTTGTTAATGTAATTAACATAAGACACAAGCACAACAGAACATATTCTTTATAAAGTATGACTAGGCTCTTAGGTTTTCATTCACAGCTCAGAAGCCAGTATAGTGCTAAGCACTAAGTAGCTCAAAAGATGACAGCAAGCCATAGGCTATACTGGCTGCCATAAATGTGTTGCTCTATCTAATTTTACCTGATGTGGTACAAAAAAAATTCCCACAGCTCTTATGGATGTAAAATCCAGCTATAGAGATCAAAACCGATTTTTGTACCTGGCTGTAAATATGTTTAATTCCGCTGTAAAGTTGGAAAGTTTAACTTTGAGGTCAATAGAGATTTGCTGTGTTTTGGAGCCAGCACCCAGTGGTCAGTTGAGGAACTACAACAAAAACCTACCTCTGGATTGCTTTGACCCACATGTGGGGATGCTGACACTTCGTACAAACACAATTTTGAATGAGGGCCCTGGCCTTTTCCATGTAAATTTTGATCTTTCTGGCAGAAAAAAATGGTCGTGCTTTGCAGATTGAAATATTACCAGAGGGACTTACAATTGACTTTATGAGCAGGTCTTGCAAGCAGTGGAACAACTTTCTTACAACTCAGCTTGCCTCATCCTGAGCAGTATCTTAGAAATTAAGAAAACACGATATTAGTCACATCACAACTGAATAGAAGTCGTAGCACATACGTGCAGCGATCTCCTCTGTGCTGGTACGCTGCTTTGTGAGGCTTCTTGTCCCCCCAGTGGTGGTGAAGGGGGAATTAGATGTAGTGTTGTCTGAGTCGCTGTTAATCCTCAGATGATTAGTGGAATTCTCATCAAGGCTCCTTGACACAGAGAATGGGAGAGAGAAAGTGTGTTGATGGAAGGAGAAAGAGTGAGGAGGAAAAAAGGGGGAGCTGAGAAACAAGTAGAATTGGGGAGAACCCTCCACCCATACTTGCCTTTCTAGCTTCTCCTCTGTCAGTAGCTCCCCACTATAGATCACATCTCCAGTGGCCAATAACATCTCAGACCCTTAGGTCACCTGGCTCACCAAACTAATCCTGATTCTGCCATGTAGATTAGCTCTTTCCCACTCACAGCCACTCTACTCCAAGCCCTGGCAAATCCCGAGGTAAATGTCGGAGCTTCCGGTAAGTGGGTGAGCGTGGCGTTGTGCAGTGAATTAAGGAGTATAGGATAATATTTACAAGCTCATTGCCAGTGGTGATAAGGCTGAGGACAAACAGTAAAGGTTTGTCTGCAGCCTTTTTTTCTGTCTTTCATGTCAATAAGAAATGGTTAAACCTCTGGATCCCTGTGCATAGTCTCTGACACTGATGTCCTGAATTCGTCAGGTGTGATTTTATTCACATCACTCAACAAGCCTGATAAATGTGTCAATTATTTTAGTTTTTAATTTTGACAAATATTACAACAACAGAATGGGGTTCAGTACTAACATTAAGAATATGTTTATAATGGACATTTTTTTTTGGTAAAATGTTTGTTAAATGTTGGTAAACTAAAAGAGACAGTTTAACTTTTGCTGGAAATATAGATAGCAAATACACTATATTGACAAAAGTATTTGTTCACCTGCCTTGACTCTCACATGAGCTTAAGTGACATCCCATTCCTAATCAATATCATGTCGATCCATCCTTTGCAGCTAGAACAGCTTCAACTCTTCTAGGAAAGCTGTCCACAAGGTTTAGGAGTGTGTTTATGGGGATTTTTGCCCATTTTTCCAGAAGAACATTTGTGAGGTCAAACACTGATGTTGGACCAGAAGGTCTGGTTCTCAGTCTCTGCTCTAATTCATCCCAAAGGTCTTCTATCGGGTTGAGGTCAGAACTCTGTGCAGGTCAGTCAAGTTCATCCACACCAGACTCTTCCATCCATGTCTTTATGGACCTTGCTTTGTTCACTGGTGCACAGTCATGTTGGAAGAGGAAGGGACCAGCTCCAAACTGTTCCCACAAAGTTGGGATCATGGAATTGTCCAAAATGTTCCTTTCGCTGGAACTAAGGGGCCAAGCCCAGCTCCTGAAAAACAACCCCACACTATAACCCCCCCCCCCCCCCCCCAAACTTTACACTTGGATCAATGCAGTCAGACCAGTACCGTTCTTCTGGCAACCACCAAACCCAGACTTTTCCATCAGATTACCAGATGGAGAAGCGTGTTTCTTTTCTCCAGAGAACGTTCCTCCACTGCTCTAGAGTCCAGTGGTTCTCAACTGGTGGGTTGCGACCCGTCGCAGACCCGTTTTCAGTGGGTCGTGGGGCTTTGCCTGGGGAAGGAAATGCTAAAAAAAAAAAAAGCGTGTCATTCATACTCCTTAACAATAGATGGCAATAATGCCCTGTAATGCGACTTGACACCCGCCAGTTCACACCATAGAAAAAGACCTGCAAAGTTTGTTTACATATATTGAGCATGGTAAAACACAGATACAACAAAGAATGTATGAGAGATGGATTTTCTTATCTTGAAGACAAAGGTCAGTGAGTGGTTATTCAGCTAAAACTATATATTTTGAGTTCTTTTTGAAACTACTGCTCAGTGGTAGCACTGTTTTATTTCATATGTGTGCATAAAAGTACTGTTGAATCTTAAAAATGGCTGTTACTGAAATGTTATGATTGTTATGTCAACTTTATGATTAATGCTTAAATAAGTGACTAGATAGTTTTAATAGGAAATTGTTATATATTCAGGAAGTGGGTACTCAGCAAATGCTACATATTTGAGTTCTTTTTGAAACTACTGCTCGGTGGTTGCACTTTTTTATTTCATGTTTTTGCATGTTGAGTCTGTTAAAAAAGGCTGAAATTACTGAAGTGAAGTGTTCTGGATTTGATTAAAATGCAGCTTATTGAGCATAAAGGGAATATTTCCCACTTGAAGTCATTTTGGTTATGCCATTTTGGTTTTTGCCATTTGGTTCATATTTTTTTGTGTTGGCATTCTGTGATATTCTATTCTACTATCTCAGATTCAAACTACACAATCTTTTCATTCAATAAATTTGAAAAGTTGGAAATTTTCCTTGACTTGTCATTAAGGGTGATGGTGCGTCCTGAAGCCAAACCAGTTGAGAACCACTGCTCTAGAGTCCAGTGGTGGCTGCTTTACACCACTGCATCCAACACTTTTCATTGCACTTGGTGATGTCTGGCTTGGATGCAGCTGCTCCACCATGGAAACCCATTCATGAAGCTCTCTGCACTGTTGTTGAGCTGATCTGAAGGCCACATGAAGTTTGGAGGTCTGTAGTGATTGACTCTGCAGAAAGTTGGTGACCTCTTCTCGCTATACACTTCAGCATCCTCTGACTCTGCCCCCTCAGTTTACGTGTCCTACCACTTCATGACTGAGTTGCTGTCGTTCCCAAACACTTCCACTTCCTTCTAATACAGCTGACAGTTGACTGTGGAATATTTAGGAGTGAGGAAATTTCACCACTGGATTTGTTGCACAGGTGTCATCCTATCACAGTTCCACACTGGAATTCACTGAGCTCCTGAGAGAGACCCATTCTTTCACAAATGTTTGTAGAAACAGTCTGCATGCCTCGATGCCTGATTTTATACACCTGTGGCCATGAAAGTGATTTGGATGGGTGAGAAAATACTTTTGGCAATATAGTGTAGTTTGATGACCAGTTTAAACTTAAAGCAAGAGAACAAGACTCAAGTAAACTCATAATCAAAATCCCAAGACTGTCTGTGATTTAAGAATTTAGAATATCTTACTTCATCAGTAATATACGCTGTGTTCTAGTGAGACAATCAATCAGCAGTTAACAGTTACACTGACAACAACGGAGGAGCAAAGTGAATTTAATCTCCAAGTTATATACAAGATCAGAGAAGCCATTTACTCACATCACAGAATGAGAGGATGCTGGAAAATCAGTGTTCAATTGGAAACAATCACTTTTAACAATGATATGAACCTTGAGATAGCGTCTCCAGTGGCCTACATGTCAAAACTTAAGGCACTTGATGGAGCCTGTCTGGTAAACAGGAGCGATGGTCCTCAACACATCACAGCCCAGAGGAAAAGTCACGGACACTTTGTCATGTGATGTGGTCAAAGTTTTTACATCTAAAATCACTCTGCACTGAATATTATGTATCCATTTCATATATAATGTAACTAAAATTAAAGAATTAGGGGTGTAATTTGTGAGTGTTTCTGAATCTTTTATTTAACAGACAGACATGCAGAGGAAAAATTATTATTATTATTCACTGGCCAACATCATGAGGCAAAGAAAGTGTATTCAAAACACAGGGAACACTCTTCCAGAAAAGTCAAGAATCAGCAACAGTTGAGAAAGTCCGGATTGTTTAAGAGTTTCTACCAAGGGCTTCATCTTTCCAAGCAAAGATTGCGGCTCACCACTTCGTAGCAAATACGCTTAGATAATCATATCAAATTTGTGTATGCAATGCAGTGCAAAGATCTTCTTTTTCTTCACATCAGCAGTACATATTGTTGTGAAAAGACTCAGAGTCCAGGGCTGGAAACCACTGTTAGGAATGAGGAACCACCACATTCCCCATGTACTGGATGGGGAATTTTTCTGCTACTTTGGTCAATGCGAGTACCTTAGAAAACCATTGTGATTTTAGCACAATCCACCATTGCATTTAGGAATGTAACCTGAACATGATCTTCCCAGGGTATGAGCTCACCTCAGATGGTCAGTGGACAGATAAGTTCACGATTCAACTTATGGACCAAAGATGAAAATCGCCTTATAGGATGTTAACAGAAACGCATATGAAAGCTGGCTTGCTTGGGGAGTGAACCTGTGCATATGGGATGTGTGACTTCCACATGTGTGTGAAAGTACCGTCCGTTTGATGCACAGGAATATGTTTGAAATTTAGAGAGAAATATGTTGCCATCAAGGCAACATCAGATTTCATGGATTCATACAGACTGAATCCATGTGCTCGACTGGTCTGTGATCTGTCACGCACGTCTTCTTTATCACGTTCTTTACGATCACCTTAAACTGATTCCACACCTTAAACTGTTCATTGATGATCAATGAATAACTGACTGAAAAAAAAAAAACACATTTATTCCTGCGACTGATTAATTGTTCAATGGAAACATAATGTATTTAATTTAAATCTGTAGCTCTGTTCATGTCAGAACCACTCATATCATCAAAGCATGGACTAGTTCTCCGTCTACTGCAGATGGCACTGTTAACCTTGACATGCACTTGGTTGGGACTTGAGTGATAAAAATCCTGAGTGGAATAGAGGCAGCCAGTGTCTGCTTCTCATTACTGCTCTTAGCCCCGGGGAGAAATTAATTAAAGCGGGCAATGATAATAATAATGATGTTTACAAAGATTATCTCTGTCATCACAGTTACACAAACAACAATAGTGAAGTTTTGAGGGCAATCGGGGGCCGAAATAAATAGCCTCGAGCTTTTATCTTCAAACTCTAAGAACGGGGCTGTTTCTTCCTTTTCCCTCTTGTGCTTTTCAGAGATGTGGAGCATTAGTGGGGGTGGTGGTGGGCGGGGGGAGTTTAGGACAGGGGAGTTCAGGGGGAGGACTAAAATGAAAGGCAAGTGTGTCATTGTAACAGAGCTTAGCAGGGAGTCAAGCAAAGGGCAGTGTGCTGATCGCACGCTAGGCAGCATGATTCAAAGAATCACTTCCCCTCCCCTGCTTCTGAAATCCCCACCGTCTACTTGTGTTATGGGACTAATACCGATGCGATGGCCAATCACCTCACGTCACCTCTCGTGAGGATGATTTCCTTTCATCTGGAGTGACTGTCACAATAGGCGAAAATGATCTCAATTTTTGAAGCTGTTTTCCAATCTGATAACATATCAGAGCGCCAAGTGACCTTTAATTGTGACACAAAAGGGTGAGAAAAATTAATTTCTTGAAGCATTTTCAACCTTTTTTTCCCCCCCAAAACATCTAAGGAAGAAGGTCTTTAGTTGTAATTCATTCTTCATATCAAGTTTTTTTCATTATTAAAAAGAAACTCACTTCTAAATAATGCTTGTGTCTGCAAATCTTAATATGAATCTCTGCACGCAATATTATCTCATTAGATTGGAAAGTGCCTGCAGCAGCCACCTCATCCACGCTCTGGTGTCTGACCTGATGAACCCCGGTGAATCACAGGGACCCGGCCCTGTCTCGTGACCGATGCTCGAACTCCTTTTCACGTTGACTGTAAAAGGGGGGCGAAATGACCTCATGCTCTGCCGGGATATTATTTTACGCCTCCATCAGGCCGCCTCCTCAAAGTCAGCTCGAGACAGATTCTAGACTGTCCAGAGAGTCACTTCCGCTGCATCGAGTCAGAAGGTGGTCGCTGAGCTCTAACCAAAGGCAGGTGTTGGCTGGTGGAATCATGGGAAGATTTGGTTCTCCATGGACTGTCAGGTGTGAGGAGAATGACTCGCCGGTTTCTGCTGCTCATCAATAGTTAATTCATGCAGATGATCACGCAGGACGGCAAATTTACCGAAGATGTGAATTCCTGCTACCTGTTAACAATAAATGTTCTCCGTCTTCCTCTCTTCTCCACAATCCAATTAGAGTTGGACGTGGAGAAAATCAGAAGACTGTATGCTTTGGACCAAGTTAAAGTTAGCTTTGCTGCTCATTAGCTATTCCTTGAGCCCTTTTGTAATATTGTCTTAACAAAGTTAGCTTTGGTCTGAATTACTAATCAAGTGCACACATCCGGTGTTTGATGAAATTTTTAACGTATTCCCAAAGCATTTCCTCTAGACAAAAAATGTATTAGTTTCAGCTAGAAAAGGAAAACGTGGGAGTCTTGCACATATTGAGTTGAGTTACTTTGTCTCCTTTTTTTTTTTTCATCTCGTGCTCATTCCTTCGATCTGATAAACATCCTCTGTTCTTTGTTTTCACTCAAGTTTCCCGTCCTCTTTGTCATCATCCCCTCATTCCAGCACATGTTTCTGTTTCTGCCCAAGAAAACATCACTTTAAAACTCAGGGTGTTGGTGTCTCTCGTAAAGAAAAGGAAAAAAAAAAACGTGTGAGCTGCCTCTTTTGATGGACACCCTTTCTGTTTTGACTGGAACTGGACCCCCGTGTGGGAATAAGTGGAAGGAACATTATACACACCCAGGCTGAAACCGCTGCAAAAAATATTCCCCCTGACAGATCTGATTATCATGGTCAAATTTTTAATTCTCCTTGCTTTTAATAATTTCACAAATTGACAGCCCAGAAACAGGAAACAAGTGCGAGAAACCGGAAAATGAAATAGCATCTATGCGATATAAGAGACATGCCCTAAACCTGAACTAGGCTGTGTAATCTCATAAACAGCATATTGTAGTGATACTGGAGTTATCTTGGACATTTTTCAAAAAAAGATATACATTTTTGAGCACTGTATAAACATAACGTTTTGAGCACTGTGTCATAATAATGATGGGTGTGACACAATGATTAAAGTTCCTGTCTCATCAAAATATAGAAATATAATGTGAGTGTGTGTGTTTATTCTCTATTCTCTTCTACTGGGCTGCATCCACATCATGTGGGTGTCAAGTCTCCACCTCAAAGTCTTTTTTTAAAAATTATCATTTTGAAGTGTCTGGCGTTCCCTCCGTGTTTGTCTCTCCTCTTTGTGACCTTCCCTGATTGATTGTTCACTCATATTTCTATTTCCTTAAAGCCCTTTCTCGAGCTCCTTGTTGGTTTGGCTTTTCTAACACCACCTGAGAAATGAAAGGTCCCAGCAAATACACCGGACAGAAACAGGAAGTCCCAGAGTACGGGACTACGCCCAGAGTGAACAAGTTGAAGCCTAGCTTTGAAGTATTTTATGGATTTTAATGTCGATGCATAAGTGGGGTCTCAGCCAATTGCATTTTTCAGGTCATTCATCATTTTGTCATTGTCAGTCAAAAAGTCATTGAAAAGTGTAATCAGATGAAGTCATTGTCTGACAGAGAAAGTGAAACAGCTGCGTTTCCAAGCAAAACAGACCTCATTTGACCTGGGATACGATGTCCCATGATGTCATCACGCTCTCAGTAGCAGTAGTTTAGCAGTTTTTGTTAGCTGAATTACACAGTGAGGGGTTGCAGTTTTAAACACAGCAGGATCCAAAAAAAAAGTCGGCAGATTGAGTAGTATTGCACCACCAAAACATCAGGGGATCCCAGACAATGAAGTTTATTTAAACAGATATATTACCCTCCACCGCTACTGTTTACCCTCCGTGGACTTGAGAGCAAAGATAATATTCCATGAAAATCAAAGAGAAAATGGAAACTATTGTGTTGAGAGAGGAGGAAAAAAGTCGCCTCAGATCAAAAATTGCATGAACAGATGTAACTCTTTAGTTTATTTGCTGGGAAGACTGGGGATGAGCAGAAAATTAGACTTACTTGCAAATGGACTTCTAGTCTGACTGGAAAAAGGTTTAGTGATCTTTCTGTCCTGGAAACGTATTTTTATGCCTGTTGCCAGTCTGTCCTTCTTTTTAAATACTGTGACAGTCAGTGTCATTGATAATTGTAGAGCAAAACAACAACACAGGAATAATTAAAAAAAAAAAAAAGATATTGATGTTTGATTTATCTGGGTCAAGGTGGGAGACTTAATCTGTCCAATTGGTTGAACATCCCCTCGCCACTCACCCCATATCCCTGGAGGGTCCGTCACCCTGCTGCATGCCCACCCTATCTGGAATATTTAGCTCCGATAGCAGATTAGCTCACTCTAATTGTCCTGTCAGTAAATCAGTAGCCTCAGTTCCTCCCTCACTGCTTTTTGTCGCCAGTTCTTATAACATGCTGTCTGATGTGTACAAATAGTATTTTTGCTCACCAAGTGTTTTTAACTAGTGGCAAAAATACAATTAAAACAAATGTTTTAGAAGGAAAAGCTGCAGCATAAAGTCAGAGGACAAGAAAACAAAAATTAATGGACCAGTAAGAGCTTCTTTCTTAGGTTTAATAGATGCTTTCACTAACACCTGTAACACCTGTGGGTCCTGATTTCTCATTATATACCATTAAACATATATAACTTTTATGTGAAGGATAGCTGTGTAATGTTTTTGATTAACTATATTCATCAACTATCATTGCAAGAAAATATGCAATGGTGCAATGACCACAAATGGATTTTAGTGTTTTGTGTTGGGGAAGAAAAAAAAATGATTGCGAGTGTCTGTCAAGAGTCTGTGCACAAAAGGCTGGCATTATATCACCATTTATTATTATTTTTGTTCCATGTACGCCACATCCAACCTCTACGCTCGTCTTATCTAGCGCTAACCTCCGTGGGCTCCCCCACCCCCATTCGACATCAATCAGGTTTGTGAGAGGCTTTGTGGTAATTTGTTAACCTTTATCCAGTGATCTGTGCTGACCTCTGAATCACCCTCCGTCTGACAGCGTGGCCACGAACTCTGAGCCAGATTTGTTTAGCGAAAGAGACAGCGATGAAATATCTCTCTGTCTAATGCATTTGTTCAGACTCACAACTGTAATTAAAGCAGAGGCCGCGTCATTAGTTGCCCCAAGTTTGTTAGCATGTTGCACGATAGGACACATATGATGGATACATGAATAAAGATCAGTCAACATGCAGCACATATTTACTTTTTATCCTGGAAGCCAAAGGACCTCAGTGTGAGAATAATGCGTCGTCAGTAATTAAGATGAATAAACAGCGTTTCTTTTATCATCATTTTTTAATTGCAAGGTGAGAACGAATGCATTTCATTTCTCACATAGATTATCCTTGAAGGCACGGTGCCAACTCACAGCTAACTCTGAGAGCAAATGCTCTATGCCGATGCATATTCATATGTTTAACGTACAGACGTGTATTCCTAATGATGGAGGAAGGCCCTGAATGCAATGAAGCTCATTAATTCATCTTACCATGCAGGTCAGTCCCCGGCACGAGATCGCTGGTGCACGACAACGTCGAAATGAGCTCATTTAATTCATCAGCAAAAGCATCTCTGACATGAGATAAAATGACAAATAACATGTGCATGTATCGGCATGTTCCGTAAGTGTTAGCTACTTAGTAATATTTATTTATTTATTTTTATCTCTTGCATTCGTAGTAGCCATCAATATAGACTTAAACTGAGTTTAAGTCTATTCATTCAACACTCTTTCCTTTTTATATAAATGGGTTTGAACAGTAAAGTTGCATGTCAGCAACTTAAGTGGATATCATGGAGCCATATCTGTTCAGTAAAGGCATTTAAAGGATTATTCTGCAGTTCAAATACTTAATATATACGCTTTAATATATACAGTGTGAGGCTGTCACCATTGATATGAGACATGACTGTGTGATGTGCAAAGGAGCTCAAAAATAGTGACATGAAGAAAGTTACTTTGCTTTTCCTTAAAAGTAAATTATTGTATTTCAGAAGAAGAAGCAGACAAAGGAGGAATTATACTGTTTAATCATGTATGAAAAGGTTAAAAAAGTTGCTTTCTTACATCTTGACTCATGAAGTCTTTAGCATTTCAGTTTGAAATTATTCAAAATCTAGTTATTAAACTACAGATTTTAAAGTGAATCAAAATGTAATATGTTGAAGGGAAATGTGTAAAAGAAAAACATTATTGTTACAGTAGCATCACTATTTAGAAGATATATTTTTGCACAGTATATGTAGTTATGCAATTTTTCTACAAGGCTCTAAAAGGAATATAATTATTACTTTAAAAATGAATAAAGAAAAATAAAACTCTTATCTTTCATGTTTGACAACTGTGTAGGTCAAAATACCACCAAAAGGCAATAAATAATGTTTCTAGTTGTATATTAATGTTTTTAAATTTGCAAAAAAAAAAAAAAAGTGTTACAATCAGTGGATGGTAAACTACAATACCAGGCTTTGTTTTCTGGTCTCCTTGGCTCCACAACTTAAAGCTACATAAGAGGTCTCTGCAGGTTTAACTAACTCTCAGTCTGTGGAGGCAGATGCCAAAAGTACTCACAACTTTAAGCTACTGAAAAAGTAGAAAAACCAAGATTGAATCTGTCTTCCTGCCTGCACTTCACATATTGTCTAATCAGAAATAGAATGACAGTGTTAAATCTTGAGAAGTGGTAGGTTCATGTTACGACCTTCTCTCAGTCTCCGCGTAACCTTCTCTTATCTCCCTACATTTTCTGTCACTTCTGGTTTTAAGGTTTAACATGAACCAGTTCCTGGTGTTAGGGGTTAGACCTCCAGACATCTTGTCCACCCGGCGTGGACAGATGTCAGTAACGGACATGGACCTTGTTTATAAATTATTAATTACTCCCCCCCCCCCCCCCCCCCGCCCCCCACCTCTCATTTTGGACAGGCTGTGAAACGAGCCGATGCCTCTCTTGTCTGCGTGGCAGTGTGCTCTTCAAACAGATTGCAATTTATTCCTCTGCAGTTTGTCCGTCAAGGCCAACTCTGACAACATAATCCCGAACTAATCCGCCATGTTCAGTTTTTCATGTTGGCTCTCATGCAAAGTGCTCTGCCAAATCCCGTTACCTGTCAGCTTGGCCTTGCGATGTGTAGCCCAGACGAGTGGCCGGCCCTGCTGCAGTGGCTCTGGTGAGATGGGGTGATGGGAGCATTGTGCCTACGTAGACTTAACCCCTGCCTCCCTCCCTGTAATCCACTGTAAACAGCCAGAGCCTTAGAAGGGCTAACTGCGCTAATCAAGCCCCACGCTTGCCCAGTCACTATCATACACAGCGCCCTAAGAACTAGAGATTTGAGGAGCTATACTGCAGTGTGGGTGCACGATATGAGCGTGCATGTGGAGCAGAGGGGCCCATTGACAGCTCCTAATCCTAAAGGCAAGAAATGGGTGCCAACATGTGAGTATGTGTGACTTTAGTGGGCAAAACAGGATGTTTTCAGATTATTTAAAAAGACAAAAATAGGAAAAACTACAGCTTTGCACAACAATATGAAAAAAAAAAAAACCTCCTTCTCTGAGCATTCAGACCTGCAGGATATTGTGACACCACAGACCCAAATAAGACTGTAATTATCAACCTCTCCATCTTTAGCTCCGTCCAGTTTCATATCACGCTCCATCGGGGTGCAGTCAGGTGTCTGACTCCACCTCCTCATAAGCAGAGCAGTAAAGACACAATTAAAAAGGATGTTTCCTGTATCTGACGGTTTGACCAAAGCATGTCGCAGGAGTTTGATTAACTATCTTAATATGTCTCTTTAACTACAAATTCAGGTTCATCACCAACTGGCTGACAGTGCTTTTGAAGGGGTGTGAATATGAAGGTGATAATTTTAATTATATGATGCCAATCCATTTCTCACTCTAAAAATTAACAATAAGATCTTAAAATCGTTCTGAAGAAGAACAGGAAGCCAGTCTTGATGGGAGGGCAAGACAGAAATTACTGAAGCTGTTTTTTTTTTTTGTTTGTTTTTTTTTATTTCTTCTTTAATGCGGTCTGCTGTACTCTGAATAATTTGATAAAATTTAGTACTAGGTCTCAAAAATCGGATATATTTTAAGGGTAATCTTGGACCATTGGAGAAGGAGTAGGATTAAATAAGTTTTACTTCTTCCTACCCCTTTTCAGACATGTTAAACCAGATATGTGTTTTGCATATTGATAGATCGGTGCATGTATATATTGGGTATAAATTTTGTTTATTTTTATTTATTTTTTATTTTTTGGGGGGAATATGTCCATTTAATATTTCGATTTATTTAGAAGAGGTTCTATATGTCTCTAAATTATGCACATGTGTCAGTGTATATTGATTTATGCATTATTATATATTTTATAAATATATTATATTAATTTTCAGATACATAGATTCATGATAGTGTTAAAATTGTCTGTTCCTTAAAAGATTGTTTTGACATGTCTGGAATGAATCAATAAAATGAATGAATGAATAAACCTGGGTAAATAACCTGGGAATACTGGTCTCAACCGACATATGGTGCATTGCAGTAGTCTTGCTGAGAAGTTATAAAACCGTGAAAAACTTGGTTTAGGCGTTTGAAGGGAAGGTTATTCTGCACCTTGGCACTCACTCTTAGTTGCAAATGGCAAGATTTGACAACTGCACTGATCTCCCTATCCAACTTAAAGGAGTTGTCAGAAATCACACAGAGATTCTGGAGAGCAGAGCGACTACTTCAAGCCAAACGGCCAACAGTGCCAGCAGAACTGCCAAACGGATCCAATTTTTCAAAACCAAATGTCAGCAGATGTCTGTTGTAGGTAGGAGTCCAGCTTTCTCAGGTAGGTTCATCAGCTGATCTCTGCACAGCTGAGATTGTTTTGGTAATTCATCAATTTATTAAATTATTGATATTTTTTTCTATATTCTTTTTAAAAATGCCATTTACCTCTGCATCATTTTACATGGCAAAATTATGGAAAGAGTTTGGAGGGCAGCCTTTGTCGCATGATCATCAGAAAGGTCTCACACACACACACACACACACACTGCGTTAAAGAAAAACTGGGGCAGCAACACCAAGGGGGCAGCGGGCACACTTGAAATGTGGGGCTCCACATGGACACACTGGCTCTGCTGTTGCTCTGCGCACTTTCTATCTTTATGGACTGTGGGAAAGCTTTGGACAAATATGTCTGCCACTTCAGAGCTCCAGATAAAAGCGGCCCTGTGGGGCGGAGCTTAGGAGAGCGTTAAGATGACGGTGAGACGGTCGGCGAACCTGCAGGGAAAATGTGAACATGACATGTAGCTGATAAGAGTCCTCTAGCAGGTTAACACCAGAGCTTGTAACTGGGATTGCCCCAAGAAGTCCTCTTAGGAAGGCCTGGCATCCGCATGATAGCCAAAGTCCTGACGCTCACACAACTGTTGCCCACCACAGATCTGGATGCTGGTTTGAACAAATGCCTTTGAAGATGGTCACAAATAGAAAGACCTGATGTTGCACTGGCCCCCATAAGTGTTTGACAAAGCGGAGAATTAACATATTTTGTTTTCAGCCATCTAATTCTAATCTCTGTAACCTCTAGAGCGGCTTTGCGCCCAGCGTAACTCCAAAAGCCTGTAATTTTTCTGGAGTCATCTTTCTAAAAATGAATCCCATCCCTCGAGGCTTCCTGATGGGCAGAGCTAATGTCTCATGAACAAACGCAGCTTTTGTTGCTGGTCAGACACATGTTTTAAAAATATCAACACATTGTCAGGATTTCCTGTAAATAATTTCAACACCTCAAATTCTTCCGTACATGTTTCTGCCAGAATCAATTAAGGATATAAGACTGTCTTAACATGATAAATAAAGAAAAATTTTAAGTAAAATGTATCCAAGTGAACTTTTTTTTAACATTTTTTTCATGCCAGCTTGAAACAAAACATAAAAGCGAGAGACTCTGTGATCAATATACCAATGATATTTGAACAAAAATACAGACACCCCATGTTGCAATGCAGACAATTTACTCCCTGCAAGTGGTTCAGACTCACCAGCTTCTAGTGTTGGGACAGAACTGTTTGCTTTGCTGCTGGCCCAGAAAAAACAGTATGCATCCACTGAGCAGCCAACACACATCTCTTTGGAGAGATGTGTGTTGATCTTGCTGTTGTGCATTAAGTGTTAAATTAGCCATTATGAAATGTTACAAAAATGGGTTGGATGTTTCTTCCTTGAAGGAAGAAACATCCAACCCATTTTTTGTAACATTTCATAATGGCTAATTTAACACTAGTAGTAGAAATCAATGGATTTCTACAACTGATGTCTTCATCATCCAGTTCAGTAGCTGAATGTTACCTGCAGGCCCAGGAATTCTTGATTCATCGTCTGCACCTTCTGTCCCTGTTCTCACCTGGACTCATCCTCACTGCATACCGGTACTTCTTCTACATCGGGGTTCTGCTTCTCAACATTCTCACTAGTACTTCCACTATTGCTAAAAAAATGTGATATATCGTGTTTTCGTTTCATCCTCTAACCTCTGTAGATTGAAAGCAATTCAGCAAAGTGGTTAGTTAGCTATGCTAACTTTTCCGCTTAGCGTGCTAACTTCATAGAGCAAGCAAAAGTCTCACTCATTCAGTATGCACATGTATAAAGTATATCCATGTATTTCCAGTCAAATAAATATACTACTATATACTAATATAATAATAATATATACTAAACACTGCAAACTCTGTATAACATACATACCCACAAAAGTCCTTTTCAGAATTCGTTGTAGCATTGGTTTTGCTGCTTGAATGCACTGCATGCTTTCTTCAGTTTCCAAACTGACTTTAGCAGCACCTCCGAACATCGTCGAAGAGAGGGGGAGGGGGAGGAGGGGGAGGGGGAGGGGTTTGCGGGGGATCTGAACGGAGCAATGGATCTACTGCATGTAACATTGGGCGTAAGGATCCCGTTGTGGTCTGATTCTTATTCTTTCTAATATATATTTTTGTTGTTGCTATTTCTGTTAAAAATATAGAAGCCTATGTTTAAAATATATTTCCTAGATCTACATAAATCCAATGCGCCTCCTTGGGATGGCTAAAGGGTGGCTCAGAGTAATCCAGTGGTGGCTGTAGCCACCCCTAGCCACCACATGGTGGCGCCATTGGAGTCACCTATGTTATATTTTGATACAGTGATTATGACACACAAGACTTAACAACATGGGCAATGGCCTGTAAAACAACATTGAAGCCAATTTAAATTGTATATCAAAGGCAGTTTTTGACAGGGGCGAAGTGGGGAAGTGCCCACAGCGCACTCTGTACAAGGGCGGATGAACGGAGGAAAAAAAAAGAAACAATTTGCACCAACCAGAGTGTCATACAAAGGGTGTGTTGGAAGAAGTGCTGGGGGTGGTGGTGGTGGTGGTGGGGGGTTACTTTCCCCTCTGTATCTCAGGCCATTGATGCAATTAAAGCCAATCACACCAAAAAGTACTTTCAAATAAATAGTATTTCATTCAAAGCGTGGCAAAAAAAAAAAAAGAAGAGAAATGGGCTAACGATGAAAGTAAGCAGATATGTTAGTATCAGCACGTAATGAAACAGACGGTCGATACCTGCTGTGCTTATTGGTTCACTCAGTGAATAGACGGGTTGAGGTGTCAACTACATAGCCAAAACAATGGTGAACAACCAAATTATGAACAAAGATATATCAACCCAACAATCTCTTCATGCTGGGGTTTTCTATCAGCTACAAGCAGTCCTTATTGATACTACTGCACAATACCTGTGTAATGTTTATCAAAATCCTCTTTTGTAAGTTGAAATTGTACTGTAAGACTTCTACTCACAGCTACTGGTGAATATCATAAATTTAAAAGGTAGGGAGCACATACACCTGCAGATGCGCTCTACTGTTGTCTCACATCTCATATCCTGCCCTCTGTACAGCACAAAGTAAATGCCACAAGACCAGAAAGGACAAGAAAACAAGCAATAAAAAGTGAGTGATGGCCATTGATATTTCAGCCTGATGAAATCCCACGTCCGGAGACTTTGCTTGGCTTTACATAAACGGGGTAATAAATAGATCGATCACACATGGTAAAGGAGATTCATGTCAGACTAAGTGACGTGACAGTGGACGTGGGCTCGGCTACGCCTCATTACTCAGTGGACGGCCTCCACAGGGAGTTTGAGTGTGAGAAGAGAGCGGAGGGAAACCATTTTGTGGCAATCTTTTGTGCAGTTTGCTGCCGCAGACGCATCACTGGTGAAAGCTGAACATCTCATGTGTTCAGTGACAGTGAATGCAGCGTCACTGAATAAAGCCTCTGGCAGAGAATATGATGTTAAAGTAGTTGACGATGAAAAAAAATTAATTTTGTTGAGTAACGGAACAATAGTGATACGAGCAGAAATCTAAGAGAAATGTTTAATGAGGTAATACACTAAATTGCAGGACAAACCCCGAGGTACTGCTAAAGTGGCCATTTAAGCAGAGAGAAGCAATGATATCCAGACAGTGTTGGGCAAGTTCACTTTCTACACAAACGAGTTCAGTTCACCATTTCATAACACAGAACTAAATAGTTCAATTTTAGCTCTTTTTGAAATTGTTTTTAATGTTGCTGCCAGCAATTATTTGTCAAAATGGTTGCCACTGCCCATATACTACACCACCACAAACAGCAATTATTTTATCCATTTTATATGTCAAAAAACAATTGGTCCAATTCTGAAGCCTTAACCAACCAGGGTTCACATTAGCATTGAAGGGACAGCCCATGTAAAACTGTCATTTCCCTTTTAGCTTCTCTTTACAGTATATTAAAAATATGAGGAAAAACTTGCTACCAAATGGTCTGTATTATAAGACAAAAACAGGTCCTTATGGTGCAAATGTTTTTTGTTCCCTATTTCAATATTTCAATCCCTGACTCCAAAGATTACAGTGTAATCTTTGGAGTCAGGGTCTCCTCCAGCTCTGGGTAACTGCAACTTTCATCTTCCTGCTTGTTTTAAACGTTTGATGACGCAATTGTTAGCGTGACAGAAGCGACAGCCCGTGTTCTGAGATTTCTTCCTACTCATTATATTTTCCTACCCGAGTTGACTGCGCATGCGTATAGCAGCAACTTCGTTATCGTGGAAGAGAAAAGGTTAGTTTTTTTATTTTTAATACTTTGTATGCACAGTATTTATATTGCATAGGTTATTGGAGGACTTGGAGGACTTTTTTCTTCATCTTAAATTATATTAACTGTACTTCACAGAATGACAAAAGAATGACAAGAGATAAAACGATAAAATATCAACTTTTTTTACTCCAGTGTACATTTATCTAGTCGATCCTCTTCTATCCACCCTTTATATCCTCATGTTCATCTTCATAATACGGATTCATAATCCGTCCGTCCGTCCGTCCGTCGTCTTCCGCTTATCCGGATAATTATGGTTATTAAATGTGTATAATAATATGCTACCACCCAAAACACAGAGGAGAGCAGATATAAGTGCTGGTAGGATATTGTTACAATGTTGGAAAAAAATGACAGATGAGGCTATAATGTTCCACTACGGTAGGAAAAAATTTTAGGTAGGAAGAAATCTCAGAACACCCGTGTTGCCATGTTTGATTACTTTCCGCAGATACATATCAGGCTCGTTTGTGGTGTATTTTAAATGGGGTTCGATGGAAACCTGGCACGGTTTTGACCGTGCGTGAACTTTGAAAGAGCGTCGTTCACAACTGCCCAAATGAACTCGTTCCCGCCCCATGCTCGTGAAGGGGAAAGAGAGCATGTTCAGTTCACGTTCGCACAAAATATGAACTAGTTCGTGAACTTTCGCTCAATGAACGTGTTCAAGTACAACATTGTATCCAGAAAATACTTGGAGAGTAAATTCAAGGGCCACACACTGAACTTTACAATGAGTCCAAACTCCATTTATTAGCCACTGAGACTTAAGAGAAAGTTATCATAAACAAATTTGAAAGTTAAACTTTTGTCTTCTTCTGTGACAATGGATATTTGCATGCTAATGAATATAAAATTGCTAGAAACACTGGTATCTATTGGCACATGCGTATATAATAAAATAAAAAAACAGATTTTTTTTTTTCTTTTTCAGGAAAATAGTTTGTAAATCTCTTTATTTATGATATTTACCCTGTGATTCTTAAATCATTAAATCATACTCAATGAATGCCAGCGAGCCAGCCAGTCATCCATTCTCCATACCCGCTTTATCCTTCAGGGGCGCTGGCGTCTATCCAAGCTGCCACCGGCGGGAAATGCCGCTGAGAAGCTGCCAGTCCATTACACAGAAACAGGCGACCATGGACACTCACACCTATGGCCATTTTAGAATCACCAGTTTACCTAACACACATACCTTTGGACTGTTGGAGGAAACTGGAGCATCCAGAGAACACCCACACAGCGACAGCAAGAACGTGCTAACCACTGCGATGTCCACGCACAAGCCAGGAAAATTTTAGCTTTCAGTTTCATTCCCAACGCTGTCTCAGAAAGATAAATCAGTGGAAGGTTAAGCAATTTTACGGGCATGATCAGAGGCGGAATTTCTCGAATACTTGAGTTACTCTTCATTAAGGTCCATTATTCATTTACACATTCAGTTTGCTTTAAATTATTTATACTCTGTCAACAGGGCTTCTTTTGCCGAAGAGGATCACATATGCATGGCATGTAAAAAAAAAAAAAAAATTCAAACGCAGTGTGCCAAGCGCAGCTTGTGACCTCAATGATCTTATCTGACCTCCAACGATATATTGAATTTCCCATATGTCGCTGCCCAGATCAGTAAAGATGAGTTGTGCCGCTTTAGATGGCATTTTGATTTACAATGAAGCGTGGAGATGCTGGTGTCACAGGCAGAACTCTGCCATAAGCCATCAATGGTAGTGGTCAGAGGGGTGCAAGATAGAGTTTACAGTTCTGAGAAGGGCTCTGGGGTGTAAAAGGTTGTGCATGCAGGTGACATTTTCAGGCCAGCCCCATTTAGTCTTGGTCTGCTGGCCTCCCGTGAATGGCAAACGCAATCCAAGCATCCGAGCGGGCATTAGCAGTTCATCAGTCGTGGCCCCTCCTGCCTCATAAATCAAAATCTCAGATGACCAAAGAGGTGCTGCATAGTTGTCTTGCGGGAGATCTTTATCAGTGTAGACATGCGTGAGATTAACTTGATGCTCTCAGAGACAGGGCTGAGGACATTTAATTTTGGGTGTAGTTTGATACAGCCCCTATCACACAGCACTCTCCTGGTGTCATATTCTTTTTTTTTTCCATTGCCTCACAATCAAAACATTGTACATGAAGATATTTACATCACATTTGATTTTTTTTTTCAATAAATGCTGAAGTTATTGTCAAGTTTCAGCCTCATGAAAACTGAAAGTGACCATATGGTCCAATTGGTGGAGGGCATTCACATCCACTTTTAGACCCCTGGTGACTTCTCCCTAACAGCTGCAGTAAAACATGAATTCATCAGATAATCCCTCCAAAGCCCAACGGTCAAGCCAAGGCATTCTGGGTCTCGAGCGCTCTTATAAATGAAATACCGCCTGCACCAGCAATTTCAAACCTGCAATGGAGTGAAGTTATATTTAGGCAAGAACATGAAGGACCTTGATCCCTTAACAAAATAAAAGCTTGACAGCTAATCTCCTCAACAGAAGTCAATATTGTTGAAGTCTGATGATGTACATCAGGGGGGCTATGAGGACTATGGATAAGACAGACAACTGTCAGATGTATTTTTCAAAGGCGAGACAGTGGGCAATAACTGTAGGATCAGCCTGTCTCCCTGCAGTGATGTGACATTGATGGATCCCCAATAGTTCTGTCATGGTACCTGTCAGTCTGGTTATGATGTAAATTACATTAAAAAAGTTTTTTAAAAACCCTTGAAAATTGCATTTAGGCCACAATGCTTAGGATACAGTCATGTGCAAAAGTTTAATACTATGTCATTTTGTAGGGGAAAAAAAATCCAAGTAGCCAAGAAGGGAAAGTAAGGGCTAATTTCAATTCCTCCCTTAATCCTCAATCTCAAACCTCGCCCTTAACCCTCAAACTTTTTCCCTCAGTCTTGGCCCTCGAAAGTAAGTTTAAGAGCATCTTGTGACTTAGAAATGGGATACTTCTTGAGTGCAGTTACATCTTCAGACTGCAGGGGGCAGCCTTATGCCAAAGCTACGTCCAGTCTGTCAAAAAGACAACGAACAATGACGAAGAAGTAGAAGAATATATAAATATATATATATATATATATATATATATACAATAAGATGGTTTTGTAACATTTATATATTTATTAACTATGAAAATACTTACATTTGTAGCTAGCGGGAGTGCGCATTTTGGAGATTGAGGGTTAAGGGAGGAATTGGAATTCAATACTTTTTTTTGTGTGCGTGTTGCATTTACATTCATGGTTAGGGCCATCATCTAGCCAAACCATCTATGTGGGCAATACTAAGTATCCCCTTACTACTGCTATAGAATTTAAGAGGCTCGATAAAATGACCATCAACAGGTGTGCAGACCTCTATAATAAACAGTTGGCTGTTTGCAGGTTTGGATAACACAGTGTCAAGAGGGAAAGCTATAAGCACTGGTCTTAGAAAAGTAACTGTTGCTGCATATCAGTCTGGAAAGTGTTACGAGTTCCACATAATTTTAAGAGTAACATTCGACAGTGAGACAAGTTATTTTCAAGAGGAAAGCACTATAAACACTTGCTAATTTTCCCAAAGGTGGACATCCAACAATAAAGAAAACAAAAAAATCACACAAAACAAGAACTAAGTCTCAGACCCTGCAGGCCTCACTGAGCACATTAAATGTTAAAGTCCATGACACAATTCTGAGAAGACTGAACAAATACATTTTGTTTAAAAGGGTTGCCAGGAGAAAGTCTATTTTCTCTAAAAAGAACAAGGAAGCATCAATAAGGTTCACAAAACATGTGGAAAAAAAGCCTGACTCTTGGAGCAGTTTACTACTGATATATGAGACAACAGTGGAGTCGTCTGGACTCAATGTCCAGGGCCACATTTGGGGGCCAGGGCCAAACACATTTCAGCATTGAGATGCCTCAAACTCACTGTCAAGCACAGTGGTGGAAGGAGAATGATTCGGGCTTGTTTTACAGCCAGAAGATCTGGACACCTTGCAGCCATTGGGTTAATCATAAGCTCCTCTGCATACCAGACTGTTCTAGAGGCAAGTTGGGAGGCCGTCTGGAAGCTTCAGAGTGAGATGGTGTGAACCCCCAAGAACGTCAATGATATATGAAACTGAAAAACATGCAAGAAATAATTATTTCAACTTGCTGCTACAAGCTTCATGGGAGTACTTAGTCATTTTTGTTAAATTATGGGAAAAAAAAGTTTTTAATTTAAGTGAAAAACAAATATGATGTTCATTTTAGGGTATTTTTGCCAATATTAAGACTCACAAACACATTGTAGGATTAAAACATGGCACGGTATGGTATGGTATATGCTTTTTTATTGATTAAAAATTGTATCAATTTATCAAGACTAATAAAAAATGGGTCGTTTGAGTATCCATTTGACACAACTGCGGCCTTGGAGGACGTTGCAACTGACTCATGTAAGAAGCCTCTCTGTCTGGGACACCGTCACGCACTTCTATTACCAACAGCTGCCCAGACATGTTACATGTGAGCTACCGAGACACACACTGCATCATCTCAGTTTCATTCCAGAGACCCTGGTCAAGTACAGTCAACTCACTTAGCACTTCATCTTCTCCTGTATGTGCGTATCCGTCCACCGCGTGCATGAATGTTCTCAGCATGTGAGAATAAGGATATCTCTACAATTCACACTGTACCACCTCCTCCTCCATGAAGAGGAAGAGGGAGGTGGAAAACTGTGAGTACTGGGGCTCTGTGTTTCCTCAGAAAGAAAACTCCACAAGACTTTTGCCAGATCCCTCTATACTTTAAACAACACTCCCATTACAGCCCTTGTGAGTACAGTAACTGGTTTCCATAGTTTGCCACGGGCAGCACGCATTCATACATGTATCTGCAGTTAAGAAGAGTGATAGTATGTCTGTATTTGGCCCTCTTGACCTTGACTTACTGTTAACTATGGATTCATGCCAGTCTGAGAGGCTCCCAGTGACAATGTGTCTACCAAAGCTATAATGGATGGTACACAGACTGCCCTTCCATCTGGTAAATATATTCTCCCAATGGATTTCAAGTGGGGTAGCACTCTGCAGAGGCACAGTAGGCGACGGACAGGAGGAAAAGATGGATGGTGACCAGCTCAGGGTGGAGCCATCAGCCACGGACTCTCCCCCACAGCTCTTTGGAAACATAGAGTATCGTCTGAACTAGATCAGCCATCAGCCCCTCAGCAGGTTAGACAGACAGGCAGACTGATACTTCTTCTGCACTTAGATTAGGAGTAGCTTTGTAAAAAAAAAAAAAAAAAAGGAAACTCAATGCTCTTCATAGTTATATTATAAATTATAAAATTGTGAACCAAAGGGTACCAGCAAGGAAATGGTCAGGATAACCCCTAAACGTTTCACTTTCTTGGAAATGAACCACCCATATAATCTGTATTTGCGTTGTTTGACATTTACCAAGAGAAATGAAAGCTATTTTAATAGGGGTCAAATTGAAGCCACATGCTGCTAGAACTCGATACACTGCGTGAGTTCCATCTGGTTCACGGAGACAAATCTATGATTCTGCCAGACTATCACAAAGCATAACTTCCTCCAGACAAACTGGAGCTATCAGTGGAGGAGAGAGCTGAGAACCTTCCACCAACCTCTGTGATGAAGTGTCCTATCGCTAGGTTGTCTCCAAAGATCTAGGGCCTCTGCTCCACTTATAGACAGCCAGAAAAACACGGGAAAGACATCTTATCTGTACAGTGTGAGTGTCTCAGCGTGCGCGTGTATTTTTAACATTATAGCATGTCATTTTCTTCACGGTGGGATGGTGTTGCTGGTTGAAGTCCTCGGTGGTTTGATATGAACTCATCCATCTGTTGTGAATTCAGCGTGGGAAAAATGTAATGACTTTGAACCATGATGTAACACAGGAGAGAGGATCCTCCTCATAGAAAACACTGTGAGGGTTTATTTTGTGTCTGTCATTAGCACCAACACCTCACATGCTTGTTTAATTGTAAATGTAACTATATAATTTTAAATACTAGAATAATAGATGAAGATATCTGTTTTTCTTCCACAAAGACATGACATTTTTCCTCCTTGGTCCTCCACAATTTCTACCCAAGTCTTGATGTGTGATATGCAGGGCTTGACGCTAACTTTTTGGTTCACCAGCCACTGTGGCTAGTGTTTTTCCTCAGTCATTAGCCATTTAGTCTTTATGCTAGCCACAGTTTTGCTGTCAGTTTTTTTCTTCTTCACAATATTCTTGCATTTACATTTTAAATACAAACAATTGGTACAACTATTGTGATGTGTCAGATCAAAGAATAAGTTACCAGCCAAAGTTGCTTGTGAGACAGAAATTGTTAGTAGCCACAGCCAAATTTTACCAGCATTTGGCCGGTTGGCTGGTGTCAGTGTCAAGCCCTGGTGATATGAAAGCCATGAGGACATAGATGTGAGGAGAGGTGAGCAAGTAATTTTCACATCATTTATTCTATTAACTTTGTGAAAAAGCCATTTTGTACCCCCATAAACATGATGTTTTCCCAAATCTAACAAGTGAAGGAAAAAAATAAGTTAAATGAATTTACAATGCAAGAGTCATATAAGATGATATTTTATACTCTGGTCTCCTGACTTAAACTTGAGTTCAGTAGACAGATACAGAGGTAAGACGGGACCTGGTCCATTGACAGCATGTGGCAAAATGGGGATCCAACTCCTAGTTACACTTTAAAAACATAAACCTCTGCTCAGCAGGTCATCCACCTCCAAGGGAGGTTGTAATTTGTGCTGTTTTTTTGCTAATGGCGTGGTTCTGTTGGTGGCATCAAACCACGATCTCCAACTCTCTTGAACAGCCCAAAAGGGCTGTGGGGGTTCGTACCTTTATCTGTGGTCACGAACCGTGGGCAGTCACTGAAAGAACAAGACTGCACATGCAAGTTGCTAAACTGAGTTTCCTCTGTTTTGGAGTCTCCCTTAGAAATAGGGGGAGACGGTCAATCATTCAGGAGGTGGAGTAGAGTCGCCGCTCCTCCACATTGAGAGGAGCCAGCTGACATGGTTTGGGCATCTGTTGAGGATGCCTCCTTGATGCCTCCCTGGATGGAGAAGCGTTTAGGGCGTGTCCTGCCTGAAGGAGGTCCTCCAGTAGACCCTGTACACATGAGGAGTACATCTTTTGGCTGGGGGGGGGTGTCTTGGCCCTTCGACCTGGACCCATATAAGCCACAGTTAATGGACAGATAGATGATTTGTGCTGGTCACTTAAAATCTTTAAATCATCAGTACACCCTAGATTAGTTCACTTCAAGAGCAGACCAGAAACTATGAGGACTTTGGCTTATGAACCCCACATAAACTAAATTTATTTACAACGACATCAGACACATTAACTTAAGATGCCTCTGAAATGCTGAAGATGCCTCTGAAAACCCTGCTGGTTGCGGAAACAATAATGTTTCTCAGCTTAATGGGAAACCCTATAAAACTTCAGCACAACATAATGATTATAGGAGGAACTACATACGGGGAAACTGAAATACTCTCACTGCTGATGTAGCGCTGAAGCCGATCTGCTCGCTGTCTCAGGTCCAGCTGCTCTTCATAGGTTTATTGAGGGCAACGGGCACAGCCGTGTGTGAAATAAACACACTCTCACAGTAAAAGTCCCTAATCATTCTGTCACAATATATTGCTTGCAAAGTAGGCGAAAATCTCACTAGCGAATGCACGCAAACGTGTACATCCGTACACGCGCTCACACACACACACGGTCCGTAATCCTCTCATCCACCCTTGTCTTTTACACTCCCTCCCTTGCCGCTGGCGACATGGCTCGTGAAGCACGGACGGTCGTAAATTCCCTGCCTTGATTTTGTTAACCTTTACTGCGACCCGGCACTTCTCTGCTTGGCGTTCTAGCACCCACTCAGTCACAGATGAGGCCCTGCTTGCCATCCACGCCGAGGAGCCCTGGCGCTTCTGCAGCTCATCGTTCAGGCCCCAGATCAACGGGACTCAACGGCTCTACCTCAAAACTGCAGGGAACTTTGAGACTTGATGATATGCAGCGTGTTTAAATCACTCTTCAAACTTCATGACGAATGCTCCAGGAGGAGCTTCGGAGTATAACGACATTTGAAAAGCATCAGCTCAGGATTCGTTATTTCAAAAACGTAAGATGATCCAGTGCGCATCGTTCTGTAGTATAACGTCAGGAAAAGTTAATCTGCATTTATGAAGCCTGTATATAACCATTTTTCACTCAGATTTATCTCTGTAATGGTCATTAGGCTGAGGGAGAATGTGTGTCTCCATGTGTAATATACACATTTCTCTGGTTGTTTAGATGATCTGTCTCCTGAGGTCAGCCATAGGCCCATTTGTTTTTGAGTGGTATGTTGTCTGTTATTTGTTGTCTGTCTCTTGAGGGAAATGCAGCATGTAATGTGTTGTGTGTCTTTATACGCATGCTATCACTTAGGGTGGAAAATGTGTGTATATTAGGATCACAAATAATTCCTGAGAATATGGCTTAGTTGTAATTTTTGGTAAATTGTTTGACTCGGGAGGTAGCTTACGTCAGATAAAAACACTTATATAATCAAAATTAAATTTTGATTAAGGTAAAATTTCCTCTAGAGACCAGAGACACTGGCCCGTGTGTGCCAGAGTTAAAAACAGATGAAGACAAGAACCTATTGTGCACAGCAGTGCCATTACTTGCTGGCAGAGCAGCTGCAGTGAAACCTTTTCGTCCACCCTCTCCATCAAATGTCTCTCAGACCAAAAGCAGAAGTGGTGATTTACTGGGACTGTATGACACATATTTAGTCACAACAACAGTCCACTAGGACCTTTTTTTTTATATAATGTTTGCCAGCTCTAGGATTAGTTAGCAATTTCGAAGATGACAGTAATGGCAGTTCTGGTAAAGTTTTGTCTTTCTTTACATCATCTTAATATTTTTTCCTAAGGTTTTTTTCCATTAAATTGATGATTTCTGAAACCTTTTTTTTCTGCCGGTTTGGATGCCGTGCTACTAAAGGATTTCTGTTGGCACTTTACTACATCTGTTATGATGATTAATCATGACAACAGGAAAACTGCTTAAGCATGGGAAAACATGAGCTTTCCAAAGCCCAAGTAATGGCTAGAAGTCCCAAATGCAGATGGGCTGAAGAGGAGATGTTGAGATGATAGACAGAAGTGAAATGGAGAAAAACGAAGAGTTTAGTGAGATCACTGGCCTGTGGGGTTCCCCAGGGGTCAATCCTGGGACCCCTATTGTTCAATCTGTACATCTTTCCATTAGGCCAGCTAATACACAGCTATAATGTGTCCTACCACAACTATGCAGATGATACTCAGATCTATGTGTCATTGACAGCAGGAGAACATGGGCCTGTAGATTATTTGTGTCACTGCATCAAACAGATCAGTGTGTGGATGCAAAACAACTTTCTCCAGCTAAACTCAGACAAAACTGAAATCATTGTCTGTGGCCCACAGACACAAAGAGAAAGTGTTATCAGTCACCTTGAGACTCTCTAGAACCTAAAAATCAGGTCAGAAATTTAGGGGTAAAATTGGATTCAGACTTTAACTTTAAACAATAACATCAGCAGCTTTTACCATCTTAAAAAACATTGCCAGAATCAAAGGAATTCAATTCAGTTCAATTCAATTTTATTTGTATAGCGTCTGTTACAATGTAAATTCTCTCTAGGTGCTTTACAGAGACCCAGAGCATGACCCCCGAGCAAATATCATTAACTAAAAAATAACAATGAATCCTAAACAAGGATAATGGCAGGTAAAATCTCCCAGAGAGGGAGAAAAAAAAAAAACTTTAAGCCAAACAGTGGCTGAATAGTGTCTAAACCAGATTTAGAAAGACTAATCCATGCGTTCATCTCCACCAGGTTAGACTACTGTAACAGCCTGCTCACTGGGCTCTAAACCAGCTGTAAAACAGCTGCAGTACATCCAGAATGCTGCTGCTCGAGTCCTGAATAGAACCAGGAAATACGACCATATTAGTCCAGTCCTGAGGTCTCTGGCTTCCTGTCGCTCAGAGAATAGACTTTAAAACAGCTCTACTAGTCTCTTCATGGCCCTAAAGTCCATTTCTGACATGTTAGAGCCATATGAACCAACCTGGACTCTGAGAACCTCAGGTAGTGGTCTCCTGCTGGTGCCCAGAGTCAGGACTAAACAAGGTGAAGCTGCTTTTCAGTTTTATGCTCCTAAAATCTGGACCAGTCTTCTAGAAGATGTGAGACAGACCTGAACTCTGACAATGTTCAGATCCAGGCTGAAAACAGTTGTTTAGATGTGAAGATGACAACTGAAAGGATTTTATCTGCACTCTTATTTTTTAATCTAATTTATTCATGATTTGATCTGCACTCTTTATTTTTTTTTAATTTATTAATTATTATTTTTATGCTTTTATGGAATGATTGTGATTTTATGCATCTGTAAAGCACTTTGAATTGCCTTGTGTATGAATTGTGCTCTACAAATAAACTTGCCTTGCCACTGGCACAAAACTGGTTGAAGGCAAATCAGGACTGTTGGGAATTAAGTCCTTTGTGTTTCATCAAGATGTGGGTGCAGAAATATATTCTGGACTCCAACTCATCTCTACAAGCTTTCAGGTTTTATGTGTAGATAGACAGAGCAGTAAGAGTAGAGGAGGAGAGATTATAATGCTGGTTAACAGCAGTGTATTCCCAGGCATGCTGTTGAGAAGCAACATCTCTGCCCCTGCATACTGAGTATCAATCCATGTTGTCCAGCGAGGGAGTTCGCTTGTGTTACCTGGCAGTGCTGCATGTGACGATTGTTGCCAGGCAGCAGACATCCAGTGGATTTATGGCGATCTCTGGGAAATTTAAACAATGCCTCTATTAATTTGTTCCATTCAGCTACACTGGTCCACTTACTTTTATGTGGATGCCAAAAAGAAGGTTTGGATGGGCCAGTTTGGGGCTAGTATTAATAGGAAAATAATAATGGTATTTCAAACAGAGCGATGTCAGCAGGAATAGTTACCACAATTTGATTAATTATTTATGAAAAACCTGAGTATTTGAACACCAAAGTTAAATACAGGAGCACTAGTCTGTCAACAAATGAGTTAAAAAAAATCAGTGATATGTTGAAAGCGATGGAGTTGGATGGAGGCAGACGATTCGCTGCGACGACTCCTGAAGTTAACGGCCGAAAGGAAGAGAAGAAGTAAAGGTGGTTCACATCTCTGTGATGACAACATTAAAGGGACAATATTATGGAAAAAAAAATCCCTTTTTTTTCTGCTTGAGCACATTCATTCAGGTGTTTACAATCACAACCAACTGAAAAACTCTAACAAACCACAGTCCTGTTACTTTCTTTAGGCTGGTCTGCGTCGGAGAATTTCTCCCTCACTAGTGAAACTTCAGGGGTCAATCTGCTTGGGACTGCTGGGTGTAAGCGTACCCTAAGACAGGGCTTAGGAAAAGATGTTGGACCTGATCCCCGTGAGTGACATCAGCAATGGGAATTTAACCGAAGCACGTCAGACATTAAGACGTCAACTTTTGACAAAAGTCATACGTCTCCTGTTAAAACCAGAACAGACATATATGGTGACTTAAATACAGCAATCATGGTCTTCAGTTTCTCATGGATGATGTCCAGTTTTTTATGTCATGACATCCAATTTGTCACATTTAAAATAAACAAAATTCATTAAATATGTTTCAGGAATTCATTGAATGACGGTTCATTTTTAAAACCTTGTAAGTAGCTGAAATGTCTATCAGGAGCCAAAGAAGCATCAAGGTTGTCTGTACGTATGCAGATTTAAGAAACTGAACGGTGTGGCACATGCGTAAGTCTTATCTCACACACGATCGTGACAGCTGGTACTGTTGCCTTAAAAAACACAAATATTTTGTCTTTGACTTTAAATGTGTCCCGTTTTAGTCTAGCAGTGATGACTTTTAGGGAGACCAGACTGGGTCTATATGTATGTCTGTTCCCTTTGAGCTGGAGGATTTAATTTTGGTTCGTCAGCCTCTCAGCGCCATGGAGACGAGGTCATGACCACCCAACTGCACAGCCATGCCAGTCCATGCAGCGCAAAGTTGCTGGTCAGCTCAGCGTGGGGGGGGGGGGGGACCTTCTTTATGTTCCTAGGCTGTGTTTTTTATGAGGTTCACATGGAGGGGTTGCTGCCCTTCTCACGAGGTCACAGCCCCCTGCCACGTTGGCCCTTGCGCCTGTTTGCTGCAGCGCTAATCCACCAGCGCTCGCTTCCCACTGAGCAACAAGTCTGCGACTTAGTGACTTGGCTTTTTGTGGGGAGGGTTTCATTCATCGCCACGGTAATTGGTTCATCCGACTCCCTATCACTCAGCCCTGAGAGGTCTTTGATTGGTCAGGCTTGCCAAGGAGGAGAGGAGGAGATGGAGCAAGGGATTATGGGATGAGAGATGAGCCATCAGTGAAAGGCAGTATGAGCTTGGGAACTTCACACCTTATAGGAAATCCTGCTGAATTTTCATTAAAAAGTGGTTCCCATCTCAGTGTCAATAGAGGACAACTTTTATTATTATTATTTAATTTTCATATTCTGTCTTTGTTTTGTAGTTTCTGGCTCTTAGCTGGTATCTGTGATGCATTATGTAATCATGTAGAACAGGTTGAAACTAACTCAAAGTTGCATATTCTTCCTAAATATGAGATTCTCATCAATTCATTCACACCGCAGCATTGCTGACTGAAAGCACTAAAACCTGAAAATCTGACTCAAAGGAACAAAAACAGCTTTCTCCAAATTCCAGGTCTTTTTATAACTTTGACTCATATTTGTCTCGATGCTGCAGGGTACTCAAAATGTGCTGCACGACATGCTGTGAGAGTAAAATCTGCATTCCATCCACTCATCTGTTTTTAACTCCACAACAAACGTCTGAGATTTAAGCCTCCTGACTAAAACAAAGCAAAATGGGGCCTTAAGCTCCTGTAACTTCTGCACTGGCTGATGAATGATTCCTGTTATTGGCATATTATATAAATCTATTAAAACGTTAGCAAGGAGGGAAGCAAAGGGGACAAAGAAAAAAAAATGGAAAACATGTCTTAAATCACATCCCCCATGACAGTCGGAGTACTTGGTATCTTGACCCCAGCTTTAAATCTGCCAACCAGAGCGAAGCATGACAAGAAAAATATCTGTGTCTTCCTGCGGAGACATTTGCTTTTCTTTCAGAGGCTCTCGAGCTCCTTTACAACTGATAAGATGACTGCATTCCTGCTGGGCCCACAGGCCAGCCCTGCCGCTGACCCCACCTGACACTGTCCAGTCACGAGAGGCTCCACGGCCCGTACACAACGCAGCACCAGCGAGACCCCTGCGCCGCTCCCCTCGCATCCTTCCCCGCCTCCCTCGGCCAAACACTCACCCGCAGAGGAGAGAGCAGAGATAAATGAGAGAGGGCGGCCTGTTCTTTGACTGTACTCCACACTGGGCCGCTGATAACTGCATTTTTTTTTGGGTTGTACCTTTGAGTAATGTGGGACACTTTGCACGGATTAGGTTTTGGGTTAATTTTGGAAAGAGTTGCTAAAAGATGCCCAAAATTATTTGTTTTGTTTGTAGAGTTGTATGACTTCAGTTCATTCTTAAAACATTGAATAAATGCTTATTCAGATAATAAACATTTTTTTTTTTTTGGATGGACCACCAAGCCATTGAATGATTGACACTGACTGATTAGGCCCCTTGATAACCTTCAACCCTGTAAAACCTGACATTTGAAGTAATACACTGAAAAAATAGCATTTTTATTTTTAATATTTCGCAGTCCTTTAAACAATCTCTTTTTTGGTCATCTCTCTCTACATTCATATTTTTTGAAGAATATTGATATGTTAGGTATTTATAGAAATTCACTGCTGGCATCATTCTTATTTTAATTTCTTAATTTTTTTTGTGTGAATGTTTTGACAGTGCAGGTGACGCAGAGGCCTGACAAACTAACATCTTGCCAAACTGTTTTTTTCTCAGGACACATTTTTACCTCAGAGTGACGGCTCCTGCCGTACATCACGCCGTGTAGACAGTTGCTGATATGTCCCGCCTTCCACTGCAACAAACAGCACGAGAGCTGAAACTGAAGATTCGCGATGACAGAGTTTTCATCAATGTCGGCCTCCTTGTCAAGGCTGCCAGACTATAACACACATCAGGTTTCTTTGTGGGAGGTCTGATTATAAAAGCCACATGAATGTGAAACTTACTTATTACTTTACATATATTTTTTTTTGGTAATTTCTATTGTCTTTGGGTGAAACCTTTTTTTTTTTTTTTTTAGTCTTAATGATAAAAACTTGCTTTATTAATTTACTTTTAACTGTTCTTTTAAAATAATCAAATCAATAATCAAATATAATATGTTGAAGATATTTAATTGTTTTTTTTTTTTAAACGGATGGAAATGAAATAAATCACCTTTTAGGACACAGCATGGACGGGTCGTATCCATATGTGGCCTTTTTTTTTTTTTAAATATGTGTGCACCTTGTCTTGTCTTGGGAACAGTAACTACAAAACCCCTTCAGCTATGAGTCCAACTGGCCATCGCAGCAGTTTCAGGTTAGCAGAGGACAGAAATGAAGTTCCTCAGCCCCGTTGTAAACCCCAGATTAACATGGTCTTATTCAGCATGAATTGGCTCACACACGCTGTGGCGGTGGAGCTGAGAGTGACTTAGTGGGGCTTACGCTAGCTCGCTGAGTGTCTGTGATGGGATGGAAAGTCTCCTGTGGGAAGAGGGAGAACAGCAGAACAATGTTTAAGCCGGCAATTTCAGGAAGCCACAGGATCAAAGAAATTAAGACTCTCAAGTCCTTCATTTATACAATCTGAAGAGCGAGTGATACCCCCCCTGTGAAAGTGTTGGTGTCAAACATGAAAACCAATGAAAGATGCAGGACGGGAGCTAATAAACAACTCTTTCTTGTGCGTTTGTGTGTTTTTATTTCATGGTGAAATAAATGACCTTAATGACCTCAAGTACAAGTTGACGACATCAACTTTTTTTTTTTCTCTTTTAAGGAAATAATACAACTGTGATGACAGTATAAGAGAATGAATAGTCATGTAGTCAAAATTTTAATTCACTGTTTCTAATAAACATGTGTAGTTTAACAAACACACTCCTCTAAAAGAGTTTCCTCACAATAATTATTGTTAGTCTGTTATATAAATGCTTTAATCTTGTGGTGTTGGCCTGTATTTTTTAAATACAGAATGCTGTAAATCTTGTCAGCCTCGTTTCAGCTAACGCCTCTTATTTCTGTGCACGGCTGGCGCTCTGGGAAGTCTTCTTTCAGTGTCAGTGAAACTGTTATTTCTGATAATGTTTTCCCAACGATAAATCCACCCGAACGCAAAGAGGGCTGGCTGGGACTAATTATTTTATTCCCTCGATAAGCATGGAGAAACAAGTTTTAAAACCTATCAGCAGATGGACAGCACTGTTGGAGATATCACTTTTTAGCTCCTCCTCTGTGGGAGTGGCTTTTCTCTACTTTTTTTCTTTTTTTTTTTTTGTGATCCAGGTCTCATTTTTTTTATGGAAAGTCATACACAGCAGAAATTGCCTCTCTGCAAACTGCAGCAGTTTTAAAGATCTTTTTTTTTTCTTTTTCGCTTAACATGCTTATGAATGCTATTCTGTATTTTTTCTTTCGAGCTACAATGTACATCATTGGCCCAGAGAATCAAGTTTGGGCTTAATTCAAACCAGTATTGTCCAATAACTCTTCCCACTGTCAGTTGGGGTGTATTAGACGTAAAAACACGTGGTTTGTCTAATGAATAAAGATAAGGTGTTAATGGTTAAAGGTCTGGATCACACTGTCCTAGACAAAACAGGTAATGCGAAACAATTACCACCTCACATTTCCTGCAACTTTATCTCTACATTCCTATATTTTGGATGTGAGAACAAACTGACTCGTTTCAGCTTTTTCTTGTTAGGGTGCTGTCTGAGTCACAGCTGCACCAGGTGTGAGGGTTCGTGCTTTGGATGGTTATTAACTCCAGGTGACACCTGACAAAACAACGTGAAGCTGATGTCACACATTGTGAGGATCTCGCTGGGCCTCCTTCGGCGTTGTCCAGAGACCCAGTTTGAATCAGTTACATTTTGAAAGTGTATGTCGTGTACAGTATTTACTGTGTAAAAAAAAAAAAAAACTGTTTCCTAATGGAACGTCAACATTAGCTAAGTGTGCTAGCAGCCAGCTAGCACACAGTTCAATACTATTAAATATCCAGAGAATCCAGGTAATATTTTGTGGCTAATCTGCCACTGGATCCGTTTCTGTGCTGTTTAAAATGTCACACATTATGATCAGATAAACTTAATAAGGGTAACATTTACAGGTGTGCAAATGTACTGGAGCAAATTAGCTCAAAAAGAGAGATTGGAGGAGGAGTTTGCAGGAGATCTTACAAAACAGTCAATCCAAAATTCTCAGTTTGTTTCGCTTGTCTTTTCTTGTCTCCATCTTTCTCCTTCCATCCAATTGGACATTTTGACCATCTTTCTGGCCAAACTAAACCAAGTCTTGAGGCCACAATGATAACAGGCCGGAGAGCGTTCCTCACGAGATGGTGATTCGATTCCAACACATGGTCCAGCATTAGTACTGTCAGAAGATACTGGAAAGCTTAAAAATACATTTTTTCTTGAGGACAAAGAGGTGATTATTGAGTAAATGAATCATTTGTGCTTTTGACTTTAACATTATTAAATGTGCTTTAAAGGCAACTTTTTAAAAGTAGACTTTACCAACACTGGTCAACTGGTCAATACTACAAATTTTGTTGTCTCAATCCGATCATTTCTGAGACGACAGATACAGTCATATCCAATACAAGAATGAATCAAATTCACTCCACGTAGCATAAATAAAGGGCTTCTATTTCCAGATGTAAACAGCTGATTTATAGCAACACACAAAGCTCCTATAATGATCTTTAATGTCCAAGTTTGTGTCAAAGTTAAAAAAAAACGTAGATCATGCCGTCCTTTTTACTGGTTCTAGCAGTGCATATAATCCATCACCCTTTCTCTCTGATCATACATTTGAGTTGATCCTCTGCATCCTCTTCTCTCGCGCCGACTAACCCTCCTTCAACAGTAACAGCCGCAGTAACCTAATTTCCATCGGTCCCCTGGAGGTCAACAGCATCAACCGATCCGGTATGGGTTTCATAGGTCAACGTCAAATTCTGTGTCTATAACTTATGCTCATCAGTTTGCCATGTGACCATGAGCCGGTTACCATGGTTTTTTAGTGGATATCAAATAAAAACAAGTGACATGTACTGTCTGACTTTAAAGGGAATTTGATGAGTAGGTCAAAGCCTGTTAATGTGCATAAAAACCATAACAACACAGCACAGGTGGGAACAGTAAATGTTTATAGTGGTGCTGTTTTTGATATTAGTGACAAACCAGACCAAGGCTTCTTTATAGTTTCTCACTTTTGTCAAAAAAAGAAAGAGTTTCTTTTGTGGATGCAGTTCAGTCTCTAGTGGTCTACCAGACATATGACACCTTACAGGAGTTGTAGTGGTCCCTGCTTTACTGATGGTGATTTGCAGGAGTCTTGATAGCTGATTATTGCAAATATGCAGGTTCAGGGGAAAAAAAAAAGAAAAAAGAAAGCATATTTTTAGTTTTTCCTTTCCTTTCTCATCATATCATCATGATTCAGTTTTGCAATTAAATGTGTTTTCATTCAATGCAAATGAAACTAGATGAGTGATTGTTCTGTTTGCTTGAGGCAAAATGTCAAGTTTTCACAACTGAATTATATTACAACTGTAATATGAAACAAAAATACTTATCCCATTTATAAAAGACTCCTTTTAAAAATCTTAAGTGCTAAGTAACTCTAGAAACAATTATTTCATGCCATTTTCTGAACACTTCAAAACACCAGTCACAGGTCTTGTTGGGTTTCTTTGTGTTGTTGTCGCCATCTGCTGGTCATACTTCATCACTACAAAGAATAAAGCACATTGGCTCAACTGTATTAATGCTGTGAAAGATGCAAACATGACGAAACCCCCTCATTTACCTCCGGAGAGAGATCATGACCTCTGGAGTGGTCTGGGACATGGACCTGGCTGATAAGCCCTGCAGGTGTCAGAGTCAGTTTCCTAAATCCTAAATCTGGTCCAACCAACGGTTTCCATCCAAGCTTCGCTCTCCAGAGCCAAGAGATGCTTTTTTTTTTCACCACTCCTACACACTTTGTGGCAAGCAGCCATTTTGTACATGGAGATTTGCCTATTTGCAGCCTGCGTCTGCTTCCACAAACTTCAAAAGTTTGCAGAGACGGGCGAGGCCACCAGTGAAGCCTGTGAACATCTCTTCACAACAGCCTGTTGAAGGATGGGATTTCTACCTCTGACTCAGAGAGACGCAGTCCGGCGCCACTTTCAAAGCTTGTCAGAGCGCAGGGCCCCGAGGCAAAGCTTATTGTCCACAAATTGATCCAGCCCCCTCGGTTTTGTTTATTTAAATGAGACTCTTAGACCCTCGGGTGTTTGTTGAGGAAAAGTCAGAAATGCCAAATATCTTTCCTTTTTTAGTCTTCATCCTCTTTTCTTTTCTTCTTTTCTCTCATAGGCCCTCAGCTTGGTGAGCCAAAAATCCTTGGTAAACATCCCGGCCAGGCAGCCCCAGAACTGATCTGGTCTTCCTCTCAGCATCCTCCCTTTGCACTGGGAACTTTGGTTTTTCAGCACATCAGCTGAATATAAAGTTACAGCCACAGTTATATTTAATGTCACAATATTTAGAGAGTAAATTATTTTAAAAAAAAAAAACACCATAAAGGAATTAATTTCATTAAAGACATTTTTATCCACTTAAATACTATAAACAGTGATTTTAGACATTAATGAACAATAACTCAACAATTATACTACACAAGACCGCTTTATCTAAATATTGCAGCCATGACGCTGTATGCTTTGGGTCTAGGGTTCAAAATTTACTGGATGTCAGTTGTGCAGTCGTATGGATATCACGGGGACTGGAAAAATAAATTCTGCACCTAGCAGATCATCCACGTAATCCCGGATTGGTGAATACAAGCTTAAATTTTAAGGTTTCCCACATCATCATGTCACATTTTAGCTCGTAGCAGAACCATGATTTATGGTAATCGACCAAATTAAAGCTGACTGTCTGCACAGTAAGTGTAAGAAAGACTGGTCCATGTTGGGAGATTTGCAGCATGTGGAAAAGGCCAAAAGACAGTATAGATAGTCTGTATCTTTTTTTTTTTTTTTTAATTTGTTGCTGCTAGTAAAATGTTTGATTATTTTTTTAAATTTTTCTTTTAAAGGGACAGGGTTGGTCGTTGAGGATGAGGAAAGAAAAGAGGCAACGATCCTTCTATGTGCAACTACTTTGGTCTTTTTTGTCCATTTGTTTTTTTAAAATATAACAAAAAAAATGAAATTTCTGTCCATTCCAGTGAAATGTGTTTAATCGAGACAAACATGCACTGGAGAGACTCTTTGTTTTTTTTCTTTCTTGGATCTTCAAAGTCTGACAAAGGACATATTTTATCTTCTCAGCGTATTAGCTTATTAATTATCTCCCGCAGTAGAATCACAGTGGGAAAAAGTGAGCAGCTATCCAGGCAGTGTTAGACAAAAGACTTCAGGTATGTAGACCTCATCCTCAATTCATAGTAGCTACAAGCAAAGTAAATCATCGGCCAGTGAAGCTGGGAGTCTGTGTGGGTGCAGCACTTCTCCACAGGGAGCTGAGAGTTCAGCCATAAATTATGCCGGTCAGGGTCTAGATGCATTTATATATTTTATGCTATGGGAACCAGCCTCAGAAGTGAGCACAGCAAACTTTGTTATTCGTCAGGAGTCCACAGGGCCCTCCACTGTCACAGTCTGTCACAGGTGCTTTAGTGCTGCTACTACCGAGCGAATTTACACAGGGAGGAAGAAACGGTTCCTCCCTCATTCCAAAATCCAATCCAGCCAGAGGTCATGTCCTCTCGCTTGTTCTTTATACACAGAAATACATAGGGAGTAAGAATAATAATGAAGCCTCACATCCCCCTGTTATATCAATCCACTTCCTGTCTCTCTGTTTATGCAAGCAGCCTCGACTAATATCATTAGTGCTGTATGTCATTACTGTGAAACTGCAGCAGGAAATGTGTCAGCGGCTCATTTTCCTGTTTGAATAGCACGTGCATTATTGTGAGCCCTGACACACACCGTCGCAACACATTCGAGAAGGAGTGCTCTGCTTATTATTTGTAGGTATAAATTACAAGTAATCACTATCAGGTCCTCCACTGCCTAGACAATCGGCATTTACTCATCCGTCTTCCTATTTAAACTATCTGCCGGAGAATCACAAAGCCCCGCTGCTTATTTTCCAACGATTAGCTGTACATCAGCATTACCACCTCAAATCCAGCAGTTTCACATCCAGCATTAAATAGGATGAATATTGATCTGCTAAAGAGGATTTATTTATTTCATGCTCTATCCAAAGATCAACTGCTACCAGCTTTGGACGGATCTGCGAAGGTCTTACCGAATAAAGCTACTGCATACATGACTTTGGACTTGACATTTTAGGCCTGGAAGAAGACCAAACAGTAAATTCACTGCAATAATCCCAGATAAATGGGATGATCACTACAAAAGCTTAGATAGTTAAGTGGCCTACACTTACGTCCAGAAACGATAAAAAACACAACTGGAAGGGGATCCTCCGTGTCGGAGGCGCTGTGTCTGCCGTCCTGAGTGAGGCAGCTACCCACCTGAGCTCTGCCGTCTCCCCGGCTCAGAGGAGGCAGAGTCATTTTACAGAGCAGGGTCATGGAAAATGGCATCTGTAAAAATAACCTACAAATGGGTCTACGTACCTGCACATGAGCTTCAGTAGATGTGAAGTTTACCCCAACAATTCATACCATCTGATTAAACACAGTTACGGCAGCTAATTAAAGTTTTCAGTTTCAGGTTTCACAGTGGATCAGCTCGGGAAGGTTTGTGAGGCACAGGCCTTAGTGTGTTTGTTTATGCTCTTCAAATGATTATTATGATTATTATTTTTTATCCAGTTTCAGCCACTGTTTTTCCCTCTTTTCTTTTCTTTAAACTTCACTGTTCCACAGGTGGGAAATTAGTCTTGGGCTCTTGATCCATGCTGTGGCTGAAAAAGACAAGAAAAACGATTAAAAGCAGCAGAAAGGACCACAAAATGGTGGAATACATGTGTTTAAAAAAATAAAATATTGATTTTTATATACAGATGGTTATTATAATTTTATATATATTTTAAAAGTGCCATGTCAGTTTTGATGCTTTTAGTTTTGCCTAAACAAGTCTACAGTGATATAAAATGTACAACTGATGGCATCTTTCAGCATAAAAGTGGAACATTTTAAACACACACTAAACAACATCACCTTTTGATGCAATTTATCTCTACGTTTCTTCTATCATCTGTGAAGATAAATAAACCTCGCTGATCACGCACGTGATTTCCCCCTCCGTGCGCTCAGGGCCCGGGCCCCGGCGCGCCGTCGGGAGGAGCGGCTCCTGCGCCGCGCGGCGAGCGGCTCGGCCGGGCGCGCAGAGAGAGAGGGAGGCAGGGAGAGAGAGAAAAACAGACAGGCAGACAGAAAAGTGGCCATCTGGATCAGCGGGCCGCGGGGTCACATGGCGGAGTCACAGGCGGCGTGGTGCGCAGCTGCTGCGTGTCTGTGCGCTCAAGCCTCGAGATCTTATGAGCGCGCGCTGAAATGGCCTGGGATGCGAGATGACTGACTTCAGACAATTATTCAGTCGGTAGAGTGGTTTTTTTTCTACAAGTTTACTCTTTCTGTTGAGATAACTTTGGTTTCACTATAAAGCCATTCAAATTATTTACGATACTCACCAATTCATGCCCATATGTATATCATTCTGTATCACACTTCTATAAACACTGTTGGTATTTCTAGATTTTAAAATCTGGTATATTTGCTAATTCCCCCTTTTTCTTTCTCTTCAACTCTCAGCCCGGTTTTTATTTTGCACTTATAATGAATTTAAGACAACTCCCAGATCTCTTATGCCTACAGAAACATTGAAATCCACAATATCCTTTTGGGTTTGTACTCTCTGCAAGAATTTGATTAGTACTTAGCAGCTCGTGGAGGGATGAAGCAGCTGAAGCTGCCAGTAGATGGCGTCTGATCCCTGCTGTAGATGAGGCTGCACCGCCTATCAGTCAGCTCCTCTGCAAAATCAAGACTTTCTGGTGGATTCTGCATGAAAAAGGTTTCTGTTTTGTTTTGTTGTCTGTAAGGAAAAAAGATAACATTTTGTTTTTCTTGCATTTATGTCTGTGTGAGCCTAAAAGCCAAAATAAAATAAAATAAATAAATAAACATGAGCAACAAACACACACACACACTAAACAAAAGGAAAAAAAAAAAAAAAAAAAAGTCCATAATGACAAAAGGCGTTTAGGATTTAAATAAAAAAAAAAAGAAAAAAAAACTACATAATGAGTAATGCAGGTTATGACTGTTTCTATAAATCCTGTCACCAACAAGCCACAAATCCAATCTGTCACATTTAATTGCTGTTTGAAAATCAACATCTCTTTATCCCAAAAAAACAAGCAATGTTTGACATGTGTCACCTTTTATCTGTGTGTGTGCACGTAAATGTCTCTAAAAAATTTTCCTTTTTTTTAAAGAAATTTAGATGAAAGGAATGAATCAACCCAGAACTAACATGAATGTCATGTTAAAGGCCCTGAACGCCTGTCGTGCTGCGGTCCAGCACCTCTGTCTCAAACCCATCAAATTAAAGCATTACTGAGAGAAAACAGCTCTAACTGAGATGTATTTGATTGCTGCTTTAAGGACTCCCCCCCCCCCCCCCCCCCCCAACCACCCACCACCTCCCCTCCTTAACATATGGGTCCGTTCGAGCCATTCGGCAATAAATTTTCAACACTGCGGGACATTGTCTTTTTTTACGCCCTGTGATCCATCGCTCATACGTGCCAGAAAAGTGTCAGGGCCTTCTGTGAGTGAGAGGAAAACGTGCCGTGGCAGCGAACGCTCAGCTGGCAGACAGCGAGGATCCACAGCCAGTTCTCTTGGTGAGGAATGCCTTCGGGTTGAGCTGGTCCTCAGATCACTCACACATCAAAAGATGCTGAAGGTTTATTCCATTATTTCTGGACTATTCAGAAGATTCTTTACTGTTAAACAAGCAGTTTTCTTTCTGATATTTGATTCCACTGAGGTGTGCAATATTCAAAAAGGACTGCTTAATTGAGACGATGATTATTCTTTTTTCCCCACAAACATTTTAGACTAGATTTTGATGATTTGTTCAGAATTTGCAAGTATCAAACTATTTTGGACGGCAGGTGTCTACACAATCAATACTCAGGTAACAAATACCAACATATGTTAGAATTATTTACTTTTATGGTTTTTGGGATTTAATTCTGACATTTGTAATGGTTTGAGTTACAAATGAGCATATTTTTAAGAATCTGACCAGAAAAAAGAAAAGAAAACGAAGACCACACAAGCAGCCAGCTGGTCACAGCAATGCAATCAGCTTAACAGCAGGACAACAAAAGAGCAGCCACGCCTTAGATAGAGGTGCTTAACCTCCAAGCATGCTAAGTGCTCCTCGCTCCATTACCACTTAATAGGCCTAATCAGTTTTGGCCCAGATTAGATTTTGAATCTATTGCCACCAAAGCACAGCGGCATATTAAATTAGTGAGTTCATTAGACTGAGCTGAGTCATGTTGTTTAGTCGGCGTTCTTCTGGAATAATAGGTGTGATGAGCACAAAGGCAACTTCACAGCCTTGGGACTGGACGGAGGGAGTGTGGATGGAGGTGGCGCTCTGGTTAAACAGCAGAGTAAATAGCAATTATGACTATTCATGCTTCTGTTTTTTCTTCTCTTTCTTTTTCCAGTTTTTTAAATTCAATTTATTAATTAGAATAATGAAAAAATACTGCTAAAGTGTAGAGACATGTGACATAAAATTCTAGCTTTTCACATTTTAAGTGTTTATTGGACCTTTACCTTCATTTCTTTATCATATTTGTTTGTATCATCTGACATATTTGACATTTATGCTTATTTTTTTAATTGTATGCCACTTTAAAAAAAAAAAAGGCATAAAAGCAACCACAGAGAGTGTATGGTTAGCAGAGCGCCTGCTGAATATTTTATGCTAAGATTTGTGCATTTCCTAACTGTTGCTGCAGATTGTTCATGATTTCATTTTATACTCTTTACTGTTTATCGAGGCTCAAATTAAAACACAGCTCAGCGGTTTACATTGTCAGAATTGCAGTCAGACCCACTTCAGATCTGACAGATTAGGACCTAAAACTTGCCACATAATCTCATTTCAAAATAAATTGAAGTCACCGAAGAAGAGCGGCAGGCTGCAGCTGGAGTGACTCACTCACTCGCTCGCCCGCTCACTGATGGTGCAGCCGTTGAGCTTTTAGATGGAGAGATTTTACAACTGGCTCATATTTTCCAGTGAAATTAAATATAGTGAGATGCATGCCATGCAGAGACGGTTGGTTTTACCCCAAGCACACATCCCGTCAGAAAATGAAGCACTGAAGGAATAGCCGCATCGGATTTATGAGGCTTTTGAAGAATAATCACAGACACCGTATCCATTTTTATTGTTTGTCATTTATGACTTATTTGACAATTTGTTTGCAGTTTGGGATGCTGATAACTGAAGAATATGTTGAAGTAAGCACTTAAAATCTAATCATTTTTCATGTCTAATGATTTGTCACAGTCACCATGAGAGAGAAAATTACAAACTGAGCTTGAATAATTGCTGCTCCCTGCTCTAATGTCAAATTAAATCATTTGCACTGGTTTGTACTGGACCTAATAATCACATAGTCACAGTTTAATCAACCTTTGTTCTCCGCAAATAAAAATTATTACACAAAACTGAATAGATGATTTCAAGAGGCCTGGATCGCTCAGACCATAAAAGAGCGGTCAGGTGATCAGACGGACAGGGAGCATTGACATGGCTGAGCGGTGCATGAATGTTTTCTCCACAAATAAAAACAGCGCACAGGTGAAATGCACTGCAAGGACCAATTTCAGGCCTCCTGCACCGGCGTGAAGAATCGATACGAGGCAGTGGAGCAGGTTGGGGCCGAGATCAATATCTGATGATACAATCATATCTTACTTCTTGACAGTCTCTGAACAGCACGCCACACAGGGGAGGACGGATGAAAACAAGCAAGAACGCATGGATTTAATGGTTTGAATGATTTGTTTTTATTTCAGTAACTGAAAGTCATCTCTCCAGAGGATAGTTTTTAGATGCACCGTTATGCTTTTGGAATTTAAACTTTTTTGCAACTGTGAGTTTCACTCACCACTTATGCCCTAATAATAATAACAAAATATATCCAAAAGAAACCAAAAGTGCATGAAAGTGGTTGCATCTGCACCTGGTAAATGTATCTGAATGTTGAATCTTATTTTGAAAAATGAAAAGACTTAACTTCCTGTTCTGAATCCTCAGCTTTTTACACCCTTGTTTCTTGTTACACATTTGGCTAAAGAAAAAAAAAAGCTTAAAGAAATGTTCATTGAGAAGCCTGTCACTCTTTGCAACTTCAGCACTTTCCTAAAATAATTTCTTCTCATCTTGTTCCCCGTGAGGTAAAAGCACTTCCTTTCAGACGAGCGCGGTCACAGCTGATGAGAGATAAATGAAACGGCTTTAATCTCAGACTGCTGGATGGTTTTACAGATGCAGCGGGAAGGATTCGGTGATCTCAGGGTTGTTACATGAGCCCGGTGGTCATACAAACACGTAGTTGATCCTATGGACATTAAGATGGGAGAGGAAAACCTGGAAGGGGGCGACAATCGCTCATTAAAGGGAAAGCAATGTGATCTTGGATGCTAACTGGAAACATAGCAGTACATAAACCATACGCTTGATCTTGGATGCATTTCTCTCACACCTAGCCGGCTGATGACTGCTCGTCTTCTATAATGAGCATACATTGAGCTGGTTTCAATGGCATTTAGGGGGTTAACGGTGCTTATATGTGAAGCCTTGAAAACAATAAGCCTCCCATGTGATTTAACAGTATATCCTAGGATTTAAAACTTGGGCTCTTTAAAGTTGTATGTGAAAGCCCTTAAACCTCACCACACCCAAGAGAGGGAAGCTGCTTTCTTTATAGTCTCACATTGACTTCCATGCGGACTCCCAATCATGAGTCACTGTGTGTGTGTGTGTGTGTGTGTGTGTGTGTGTGTGTGCGCGTGCTGCCATCACCCCACTTCCACCCCCCCCCCACCCCCCAACCGCTGCCCCATCAGCCCCCAACTCCCTTTCTGTCTAAACCCTCAACTGCCTACAAAAAAAAAAATTAAAACGATAATAATAGTTATAAAACGAGGAGAGTCTTAGCTTTTCAATGGGCCGACATTTCTTGGCTTGCTTCAGTGGCACAAAGTGGCCATTGCAAACCAAATTACTGCTGAAAAAAAGCAGCAGAAGGCAATTAAATCCCAGTTAGGCTGATCATTCCAGCCTTGATTAACAGGGTCAAGATGTGGGAGTTTTCTTCTTTTCATGTCCTTTGTGTTAATTTATCCCATTTTAATTACATTGATGAAAAGGAAGCAAGTTGCACTCTTATCATTAGTCTGTGGATTTTAAATGGTAGAAAATTAATGAGTCTTTTTGTATATATATGTGAGGGAAGAGGAGTGTGTACAAGCGACAGCGTCGCTGGCACATCTTTACCCTGGCACGATAATGAGAGATCAAGAACTAGAACAACTGCTTGAAAGTTTCCGTTGAATGGCAGTCAGTTTTAGAAGGGGTTGAATTGATGCCAGTTATGAATTTAAATGATCCTAAGCACTCGACTGTTGTCAGATGTTCCTGTCCGCAGAACTGAGCGAGTAAGTATACACAACTGTACCTTGGTTTGGTTGTGCTAATGCGCTCTCCTCTTCTGGCCAAGACTTTGTATGGTTTTGATTATCACGTATCATTTAAACTCAGCCACCCGCTCAGCGTTCACCAGCATGCTTTTACTTCAGCGTGTCTGCCTGTCTGCGTAAGAATATCCTCTGCAGCAGTGATTGTGCGATCAGTGATAATTCTGGAAAATCACCCCTTCGTGCTGCTTTGTCATATGTAAAAGATTTAAGGTGAAACCCCCTTGGCTACATAATCAGCTACACCGATAAAACCACCAACCATCACATTGTAAATGTGCAACGAGAATCTGATTCTCCTCTCCCTCCTCTTGAACTGCTGACATCCAGACTGAAGCCCTCGTCAGCATAAACAGCCGAGAGCAGCGCCGCAATCATCCGCTATTAGCCGACCAAATGACTGTCGTGGCCAATCTGCATGAAGAGCAGGACAAGGAGTGGCATTCTCCGACGCCGTTTTGTCACAAAACTGTTGTCGCTCACATCATGAAGTCAGAGTTTGAGGCTAATCAGCTTTAGCTCCTTAGGACCTTGCCAGCCCTCACAGCAAGCCTCATACCCCCTCATCTCATTCCCACATTCATACAGCCCTCCCTCCCCAGCCTCCCACATCCAGCTTCCATAGCCCCATCCAAGCCCACCCTCACCTTCTCAATCCACTCTTGGATCATTTCAATTTGCATCCCAACTGGCCCCAGGATTCCCCAGCCCTGTTAAAAGGCAGGCTATTTGTTGTGCTCTGCGGTTAATGCCGTGCAGAGCTTTAAATACCCATATCAAATCTTTGAGGCTCAACAGATTCAGTTTTGCAAACCTGTATCGAACAGAGGTTCAATCCATCAGCTTAGAAGTGTACACTCCTTAAGTTGTGTGATAAGGTAAAACCAATCACTGGATTAGGTTCTCCCTGTCAGTGATGGTGCATTTTCAGTGCACTGTGTTGCTTTACTGCAAACGGGATGAGCTGATGGAGCATCATTATGGCGCTTGGAATTTCTCTCTTTAATCAGAATGCGCTATTCATGGATTCTGAAGCTGGTGTGTCACGCTGCTCTTGCAGTTTTGGGATAGTAAATTAGCGTTAGCTGTGAGAAGCAGCGAAAGCCTGAAACCATAAACAATCATCTCCAAAAAAAACACAAATTTGATTGTCTTATCATGCAAATCCAGCCAACTACCTGATGAGATTGATTGAGGTTTTGCAGTCGGATTGCTACTGTTTATTCTCACAGAGCTTCTCACAAACAAACATCAGCCTGTAGACAGCCGGTAGCACAATTTTCCACAGCATATACTGGACTCACAACTCGAGACAGGGGGAATCTCTTGAGTCTGCTGCTTTTTGCGGTTATTCTTCCTTGTTCCATCTGGTTTTGGGGGGAGATGTGGGAGGTTTTGGTACATGGCAAGCTTGAGTGAAAATTCATGGCAGGTACATAAATAATCATGCTCCTAAAATATAGGCTACAATTTCAGCTCCTGGTCGGACTGTTGCAAGACTGTCTTGGATGATATTTGAGAGGAACATAGAAACATCCACAAGCTGCAAAGTACAAACCGAACGTCCTCTCCCTTTCCCCTCACATGAAGCTGGGTTTCCACTTTGTCCTGCCAACTATCGTTCCCTGGAAGCTCCCTTGTCTGGCGTTTAACGCTTGGTCGAACTCACACTTCAAGGCTTGAGGCATCGTTTGTGGACAGCTATGATCCAACTGTCATTTACTTTTTTTTTTTTTTTGGTTTTTGTGTGAATGCAAAGACATCATTGTGGCGATTGGTGATGAAAGGCCTTTGAGCACTTTTGACGACTCTAGTGAAAAAACATGAGAGGCTGCTTATTTTAGTTTTCTTGGCTGTACGGTACAAGAATACAGCAAAGACTTACCACAAATTTGCATGCAGTTGTCTTAACACTTTGGTATGTGGTGCACAATTAGTGTAATCACAGAAATATGAGTACCAAACCGATAAATATATTTCATGTATATTCGATTTAAAAAATGTTCTTTTAACTGTTTGACCACCAAGTACAAGCTTCTTGTGTCAAATTACCATTTTCATACTATGTATTGAGTTTGTAAGACTGGGAGGATAATGGTGATGTTAATGTTTCTCAGAAAAGCTAAGCTTTCTTCAAAAGACTCACATAAATATGAGCATATGAGGAAATGGCTGTAAATTTAAATTTGAGAAATTTAGAAAAGTCAACAAGTTTGTGTTAATTAAAAGTTGTATTTAGTATAACTGCAAGACATCCATAACAAATTACATTTCTCAGTGTCTTGTAATCACATTGTTAAATTTCTGCTACCAAGAACCTTGTAATTTGCGTACACACTTGAGGGAGAGAAAAAAAAAGACAATAAAGTAATTGATGAGTCCATTTCCTTCTTGTAGAAGAAATCTGGAAAAAAAAGTTGTGTCAAGAATGTCTTCATTGCAGTTTGTATTTAAGATACAAATCCATTCTGTGATTAATGGTAATATACTAACAGACCCTCAAGAGATTACAATATCCAATTTCTGTATGTAATTTAAACTCTTAAACTTTTCAATTCAGTGTCTGACCTCTTTTGAAAGTTATAGATGTTTTTTGCCCAAGAATGCAGTTAATTCACGTGAGTAAATTGTGGAAGTTTGCTGCTGTAGACTGTACAGCAGGGTCAAACTGTATCAAACACACCCAGCCAGACTGGCTGCCACATCGTGGAACCATCCGGCTTGAAATTTAATACACAGAGGGAGGGTGACCACTTTCTGTGGTAAAGGCGCTAATATTCCACAATGTCTTTGCATTCCAGTTACTGTTAAGTTTAAAATATCATGTAGCTTGTACAGATTGTACCCCCCAAAAAGATTTAGCACTTGTTTGTTCTGCTTTTGACTAAAGAAGGGGGGCAAGCTTCCTCTTTAACATCACAGCTAACATGGATGACAACATGCCTCTTGCAAACCAAGCTAGCAAGCTAGTGTTAACAACAAGCGAAGCAAACCCAAGTGCAGACAACAATAAAGTAACGTTAAAGTAGTCTAGCCTTTGAAAAAAAAATCACCAGATGTCAAACTCAAGGTCACAAAATATATACTACAACACATAACAAAACCACATCTTGTTTATGGTCTTTATGATAAACTTCAGCTAAATGACTCATGGCTCTATTTTGTCTGCGACACAGATGGGCAGTCATAGCCATCTTCTAACATTCAATATGAAAAAACAAAAACAAATATATCTCAAAATAAACAGCTTTTCCTTTGGTTTTCCAATTTTGCATGAAGTAAAAAGAAAATCCATTGTTGTAAGATGAACAAGTCAGAGCTAGAAGGTGTTTATCTCCTCCTCTAAAGCCTGGTAGCAGCTGGAGGTCTAAGTCCTTTCTCTCTAACTAGTCAACCTGTGTTGCCTCAGGTTAAGGGGGGGAACAAAGGCTGAAAGGACAATGTCAATTTCTGGCCATTAGCAGGTTGCCATGCTAATCCAGGGATTACACGAGCTACTTTTACCCCACTTAAGTTTTCCCAGAATTCAGAACTGTAACAGCAAACCAGTTCCCAGACTTGTGTATCTTACAACGATGCATGAATCTTTAATGTGCTTGAAGTCAGAACACACCTGATGTCCTGTAATCACATGTGATCCTTGGGTAGTTCGTATGTGCTTTAAAAGGAATATCGGCTTGCATCTTGAGAGTTTTTACCATTCATGTAAAACCAGTCTTTTTTTAGGACTTCTTTTATTTTCACAATTTAACCCTCCTAAGATAACGTTTTCATGTAAAAGTTTTAGGTCCAGCAAATGTAACCACTGGACCTGAAACTGATGCATTATGCCTCTTTTAATAATGTCACTGGAATTAAGAAAAGAAAAAAAAAGTGGAAAAAAAAACCTACCAGAACAAAACAAATTAAAAAAAAAGGCTAATTGCCTGTTCTTTTACACCTCAACTCAAATCATGTGTGAATGAAGCAAAAGGAACTCACCATTGTCTCCTTGTTCCAGCCTGAGGCCTGTTAGGACGCAACAAGAAAACAACAATGGAAAAGACCATGCTGAAAAGACGGACGCACCCTTGAGCCACTCAAACATCTGGCGGTGTCTGTCAGAATAACAGGTTAATACTAAACCCAATAAGTGCTGCTCCAGGCTGAGAATTAGATCTCCACGTGGATGAAAAATCTGCTTTAGCCAGGATGCCAGTATACAGAGAGGTCTGGGCTAGATTTTACAAATTTGCTAGTGGACTAGCGTCAACTTATGACATATTTTTTATTACAAAATAGATGTAGGGCTGTAATAACTTTATGTTGAAACAATAAAATGAAAACAGTTACCATCTTATAAAGAAAATGATATTTTACACAGAAAACATTATGTCATACACACAATTGGTGAGGTGGCCTCAATATTGATCCACTGACCTCACCACTGTTAAATCCAGCTAAGAGCCATTGTTGACCCAGGACTGGGGATCTATATAGACAGCGCTTATGCTAGTGTGGCAAAAGGGAAGGGCAGGTTAAAACTAAACATTTGCTTTGAGGTTTTACCAGCAAAGAATAACCCTCGAATAGCCAATATGGAGGCCAAGTCTGAAAGGTGTGGAAGTGTTTTCAGTCTCAGTATCTCCAAATAAACAGAGACACTTTGTCCCAGTATTACACAGTGTGACAAATATGTGAGGGAAAAACTGGATTGAGTAGACTATTTGACTGCATGGCAACATCTGGAAATCTTGTATAGAAAAAAAAAAGGAAAAAAAAGAAAACTCATATATAATGGTTTGCAGTGTATACAATGTTCTTGTCTTTAACTCTCTGCAACAAGTTGAAGCTTGAAAAGTCCTCTCTGAAATCTGAGATTTTTTTAGCACCTCCTCTCCTCTGGAGCCAGGTAATTATGAAGCAGTATGCATGTAACTGAGTGGCACATCACGAGCATAGCCTCCAGCTCCGTCAAACAGCTATTATGCAAATAATTAGTGTCCTAATAACAGAAATACCTCCTTATGCTACAGTGCATCTGGAAATCTGATACCCTCAAATACAAGCTCAGCCGGATATACCAGTAAATGAATGACAAACCTAACACTGCCTTTCCAAACTCTATTAATTCTGGTAAGCTGATACATGTCCTATTTGATACTGAAACTGAAAGCATAGTTATGTAGGATGCAGTGGAAAGTGCAAGTTTGTGTTGACACAAATTATAATGTCATTTTGTCTCAAAAGGTTCAAAATGAACCATATTCTAAGACGGACAGTATATTTGATTCCAAACAACAGAACCTCGATCAACTGGCACTTTAATGGATTTGACATGAGTTTAAAAATAGAGATATGCCTGCACTGATATGGGTAGATCTAATACCGCAGAAATACAGGACCAGGTGAGTCAACTGCCAGCAGGCTGTAGGTCACGGATCCATCCTTATGCTAATTGTTAACACAGTTAAATTAAAATACCTCCATTTGAATGTCATTGGTGTGTTTGTAAAAAGTGCCCGTGAATATATTTTTGGCTCTGTGCCTGCATGTGGAATTGTGTACGTCCAGCGCACATATGCACAGGACTGCCAGCGATTGTGAACATACATGATCCCCCAGAGGAAGACAATAATATCGGCATTAAACACCTCGAGATTCGGCTGGTTTTTAATATATCTTAAATTATGTCAGGAAAAACATTGGAACATCACACAAAAGCCACAGTCAGTGTATAATGCTATCTCATAAAGCTACAGATCTCTTCAACAATATTGACATAGGGAGCAGACAAACAAATGTCAGACCCTATAACATATGAAATACTTAACGTAACCAATTTCCACCTGTCAATCAACCTGGGAATAATGACAGACAGCTGGGAATCAATACCCCACAATTGAATTTTTCAACTCCCAAACATGCCTCATTCTGCACCATAAAAGACTGTCAAATGTCACGATGCCCCGAGCTGCGGGTGGAGTCTAAACATTTATTTTATTTCCACTGCAGCACTCTATTAGAAACAACTTGCACTGCTGGGAGACAAAGGGATGTCCAGACTCCAGAGGTTGTTTTGGATGCAGATGTGTTCGTACTGTCTCTGAACTAATGATGAATCAGTAGCTTATTTACCTTCTAGAAAAAAATAAAAAGCATAATTTTGGTTGCAAGAAAGTGGATATTTGTGGTCTTTCAAGGCACATTGATTCTAGCTTGATTTTTTTTTTCTTTTTTTTTAAACCCCCTTCTTGGCACTGAATATTCCCATGACCTCCTCCGCGAATGGCACACTGAGGGTTTCTTTACTGTTAACCACCACTGTTGTGGAAAATAACAGAGGGTGAAGCTACTGAGCATTGCAGTCCCTGTCTCTCACCTCATTTACAATACAGTGCCCTCTGCCTCACATAATCAATTAAAAGACAGCCGGGCTGAGGAGGCACCCTACCAGTCACAGAAGTTTACATCAAAAGAGAGAGATGCTTTTGAAGACTAGCTTCATCCTTGAGAGTCTTCCCCGAGAATGCAAGGACAGATTTAGTCACTGATAGATGTGGTTCTGGCCTTTTTCAAGGGCTCGTCTAAAATGTATCACGTTGCAGTGTTGCATTGCTGTAAAGTACTTCACTGTGGGGGTTTGGATGGAGAAAACAAAGATTGAGCATGCAGGCTAATTATTTCTGAACTGATTAATTTCTTCATGCTGATGTCAGTTTGATTCATATCTATTAAATGGCAGAATTTGCTGCTTACGATAGTGCTTCGGGCATGATTTTGCAGTAAATTAAAGATATATGTGCGTCACTACTATTTGTATATACAGTCGTGCAATATTAATCTACTATAAGGGAGTGTAAAGAAGTAAATTAATGTTATGCACCATCTAGGTGAGCTAATGAACTGCATCATATGACGGAAGAGAAGATAGACAGAATTTTTCTGTCTGCAAATTAAGGGCTGTTTTATGGTGTAACAGCTGTACTGGCAGTATTGATTACCAAGCATCGTATGGACCTAAATATTTTTATGAAGTGAGGAATTCTGGGTCTGTCTGGTCGGCGCCAAATGGGGGGCGACTACATTTGGCCCACTTGCTGTTGGGGGAGATATTGTTGTGTCCCATTCACATTGATGTGCCAGCAAAAGTCATGATTTGATATGAATCCAGCTATAAAATGGTCCATTCTGACTGCAACCAGATATATTGTTAATGGTCAGCTCTTTAAATGTCAACTCAATGCGTGCCAGCAGTGGTAACAGGAGTTTGTTAAAGCTCTTCATGCTGAGAAATTGATAACTCAATAAAATGAAAGAGGCTTGAGACATAAATGTTGTAAATCATACATCTGGGCAGCTGCAGGAGCACCTATTCTCATCATTTTTTTTGAATGATCCCGAGCAACAGCAGCAGGGGGCTGCAAATCTCAACAGTCAACTTGGTGTCATGTTTCATGAAACGTGACATAGTTTTTGTCATTGCTCATGTGAAGTAGGGACAGAAACTAAAAATACAATACAACTCATCTTATGTGAAACATCATTTCCACTTAAGTCAAATTTTCAAAGGATTTTTTTTTTTTTACTAAATGCATTAGTGGGTGGCTGGGAAGTAGAATATTTTTTGGAGTGGACAGAGGCTGTTCCCAGACACCCTTAAGCTACTTTCAGACTATGTTATTATCAGAGTTGGCTGATCACTGGTCTGTTCAGATTAGACATTTTGTCTGTACTTTGGTTGTTCACATAACATGATGTGCTTCTGGCAGAGGGTCACGCGCTACAGGATCTGACAGCAAAGGGAGGAAACAAGCAGTGCAAGCTGTTTGAACTGTGATTTTAAACACAACACAAATGGAAAAAAGGCAAAGAAAATGGGCAAAGGAACGGGTTAGCAGAGATTGTGTGTGCTGCAAAAAAAAAAATAAAAAAATCCTTTTGTAAGGAAAAAGAGGGGGCCTGCTCGTATTGTGGAATAGCGCGTTGTGCACATTTCCTTTGCTTTACTGATTTGCCTTCTTCTCTCTTTTGCTTTAGCCACATCATGGATTCCCTCAAGGCCTCCAGATATTTGGCTTGTTCAATATTTGTCTGCATAAGCAAGAGTGCTTGACGAGTCTTTGCGTTGTTCACATATGATGATCAAGTGCTGATTGGCCACTGATGTGTTGACGAGCTCTGAAAACTAGGAAAGCTGGGCCACGTCTTGTCTGATTGAGCCTTTACAGTCATTCAAACAGGCAGCTACAGCTGATTCAGAGTAGTTGACGAAAAAAAAATCATTGTTTTTCTAAAAGAATGAGGGTGAAGATATGTTCAGCATTCGTTTACAAAGTATATGATAGTAAGTATAAACTATGCTTCAGCAGAAATTAAATCCACCCCATTCTTCTGAGTGAGTCAGTGCATGAGTTCGAGGGTGGATGTATTACTTAGTGTCTCATCATTTGATGTGTGTGTGCGTGTGCACGACCGCGTTGATGACACAACAGCATGGTTGGCGTCTGGCTCAGGCAGAGTTATGCAGAAGTTGTTGGTTGTTTTGCTGATCCCACTCTGTCAGTGCCATCAATCATGAGCGAGCGGGGGACCAGACCACTCTTCCCCACTGATCTCTCACGATGCGTCCTGATCAGCATGGGAGGATTTATGCTGCATGTACAGCTCCGATGATGTCAGTCCTAAAAAAGCAAACTGCAGATCAAAGCCAGTACTTTAACATGGAAAAACTGTTGAATTTATGGTTTATTTGTATGAAATAATACATTTGCTTTGCTGTTTATGTTTTTTTTCTCACTAAAACATAAGCATAGGAGATTTGGCGAACAGAGTTTGTGAAAAGAGGCATAAAAAATAATCACAAGGACAGAAAATTGTACATTTAGTTGTCCGTACATGTTATTTTGTACTATCGGTCATCCGCTTGTCACACCCACCAACCCCTCTTCCACCCAGCAGTCTGTCCACCCCGGCTCGCACAATTATTACCAACTGAGTTAGACCTGGTGTACGAGTGGCGGTTTCCACCTCCAACCAACCTCAACCTGTTCGGCTACTTATACCAGTCTTCTATTTCCACACACTGAAGGATCATAGACTCTGTTGTACCAGTATGCAGCAGCTTCTCTCTGTAGTCAGTATTTCATTCCTGAAACCTTGCATTACTGTGATCTGTTTTCTTTTCTTTTCTCCCTGCGTGACAGATGTCTGGACACATCACCAGCCGCCGTGCTGAAGACGCCCCCCGCCCCCCCCCCCCCCAATCCCCTTAGCGTTTGGTCACCACTTCCCCTGCAAAACCACCAGACATCCTCAGCCGTAACAATAAACTTTCTGGTTATCACTCCAGGCTGTCTGTGTCTGCGTTCTGGGTTCATTAGCTCCAGGGATTCCTGACACCGACGAGCCAGAAGAAGGAGATTTCTATGAGACTGCCAGATTATGATTATGATGGTCTTGGGTTGTTACCTTTTTTACATATGACATAAATAAACAGTTACTTTTGAAAGCAAAAGTGAAGTTTCAAGCTTGGGCTATTGTATAAAGAATTGAGTCAAAGACGATACAAGCCTGGCTCTTCTAGCAGACGGTCGTATGTAACTCTTGTGCCAAACTGCTCCAGCATCCATGTCCAGCATTTTTTTTATTTTTATATGCTGGTAACTCATTTTTGTTAAAGTTCCACAGAATGTTCTAAGCTTCAGTGGTTGAACTGCTACTGTGACGCCAACCATTCCAGGTTGGTCTTGAATGGTGCTCTCATGTAGCAGGCGGCTGAAGCAGCTCGGCTCGGTGCTGTTGACTCCGCCCCCATCCAACAGGTCAACCAGTCACAGGCAGCTGCTACTGGTAGAAAGCTGATTTGGCTGCTACCTCAGCTCTCGGCCAGACGCTGTGACCCGTTGGGTGGCCTTCCTCTCCTGAACCCCTCAAGACCAAACTCAGCGTAGGTTGCGGTGGTTTTTTGTAACAATTAACACGACAACCCATATTATCCTTAAAATAAAAATGATTATGCTCTCTTAGCTCTTAATTCACTGCTTCAATGTCATATTCACCCACATTCTTGGTGAATAATGGAGAGCTATTATGGCTTTAGCTTCTTAGCACTAACAACATAGACTTCAATGCAGTGGAGACTGACTCCAGTTTGAATCCATGTCCTAGTGGTCTTTTGAGGAACTGCAAGTAATCACGAAGTCTTTTGTTATTTTCATATTCATGTGGATGAAAGAGAAAAGCATATCCCAGAAGGGTTACGGCTGCCCCACCCTGGTGGACGTGAATTATTGCACTCATGTGCCAATTGGGACTTGAGAACCATTTTCTCGTCGTATATAAAAGTTCACTACTTGAATGTTTGTGAGATGCAGACTCTGTAAAAATGTTAATGAACGAGACTGAAATGGATTTAGTTTCAATGAATTGGACTGATTTTAAGTATCTGGATTGTATTTAATTGAACATGAGCTTGTTTACTTTCACGTTCGCTGAGATGATTCTTGTTGTGAAATGGCGCTATAGAAAATAAACAATAAAATATAACAATAAACAATAAAAATAAATTATCCTATAATTATTCTAGCATCAAGCATCCTTTTGCCTTTCTAACTCTTTTCCTCTTTGATACATCGAGTTAATGTGGTTCCTCTGGATTTGACTTTGATTTCTAGGGAACAGCACTAATGGACACAAAGCTATTGCCCCTGGATGCCTTTGGATAGGCTGCTTTCTTTGTTTTCCATATCATCTATGAAAATCAAACATATTTTATCTACTGTTTTTTTTTGGTTACTCAAAAATCTGGACTATTAGAATTATTTCATCATTTGCATCATCCAACATCTGTCTTGTATTACTGCACAATGATGAGACCGCACACTAAGGTTTCTCTGTTATCAATTTTGGGGGGGGAAAAAAAAAACAACAACAAAAACAAAAAACCAAAGCAAACAAACAAAAATACATTAGAAAAGAGTTGGGAACTACCCACGACCTGAACCAGTCACCTTGTCTGTACTGTACCAGGTGTACAGGCTGCAATTGCCTCTGACATTTGTTATCTGTTAGAGACATCTGGTTTCAGTATTCACTCTCAGAAGCATAGAAAGGGTGAGATTCATAGTTGGGGGTAGAGAGAGGTCAAGGCACTTGGTTGGGTTTACCCAAAAGAAACTTTAACCAATTTATATGAAGCGACTCTTTGATTGGCTCGGCTTATGTCATGTTTTGTTTTCACCACAAACATCTTACGCCTAAAAAGCATTTTTCATTGCCGTGTTTATAGTGTAACCGCACCAGCGCATTGCTGCGAAATGAGTCGTCATATCAGCCATGCCTGACAGCGAAAACTCCCCTCCCCTCAGCACACGAGGAGCAGAGCTCTCTTTGGTCTCTGCCACTGTAGTGGTGGGTGTTGACAGAAGTAGAGACAGGCAAACATATGTTCCTTCCAAAATACAGGAGTGTGGGGGGGTGTGGGGACGTGTGGGGGGCTGCTTGTTTTCAAAGAGCCATTATCTCTGCAGCATATCGCCACCCCTTACTGTTGTTTGAGGAAGGGTTGTTTCATGGTCTCCTTCGGGTCCCGGCTCAAACTATCACAGTCAGACAATTGAAACCATCTTTCTTTGGTGTTCACATGTACAGGACACACGTGCACAAACTCATGCACATGCTATAATGCAGAAAAAGCCACATGTTAAAAAAGAGCAGAATTGCCTCGGGCCTCATAAGTTAAAGAATAACAGTTGTTGAATGTGGATCGAAGTAAAAAAAAAAAAAAATGTTGAAAGTAATAACATATGCATGCAAAGGAAGGTTGTTTTTAATGCCAGTTTTTCCAAAAAAACATAAAAGAGACCTATGTTGAAATTATATTATCGCAAAGGTAATCATTACTGTGTACAATCATCACTTAAAGGTGGGGTAGGAGTTCTTTTTTTGCAGCACTTTTTACAATATTGCCTGAAAACCTTTTCACATTCCCATTGCACCCACTGAAATAAAATGTTTGCAAAAAAAAAAACGAAACGTTTTGGTCCAGTCTAGAGGGTATAATCAGAGAAAAACATGATCAATCAAAATAGTGATCATCATTACTTTCATTGGCTGCCTAATACGTCCATCAAATATCAATGCACTCCCACCCACCCCTCCCTCCCTCCCTCCCTATGGTTCATGTAGTCGTGAATCGTGTGAAGGCGTGGTTTAGAGGGGTGAGCTGAAGAGGAGGAGGCGGAGCCTTTGGGAGGAGGGAGGGAGTGTATATTTTCAAAATCTCACTTAAGTTGGATTGCTGGAACCATTTTTTCAAAGAACACCTACCCCACCTTTAATCAAGCAGGTAAAGTTTATTTAATTTTCACATTTTTAAATTTATCTAACTTATCTAAAGGATGTTCTACAAATGCACTTATGGTGTTACGCACATGCACAAAGAGGCGTTTTGCCACAAAATGACAAATTAAGTATGTGGACGACATCATTGTATGACAGCCATCAGCCTCCACATGATGTCACATTGTCAAGGTCTATCAGTCGCTATATTATTTGGCCACAGATAAATAATAGTTTGTTTTCATTATTTTTTTCTACTACACTTTTTTTCCATACTATGAGTGAAATTTAAAAAAAAAAAAGAAAAAGAAAACTTGCTGTGTTGTTGGATAACTTGACCAAAAAGGTAAATTATAACAACTGATTATCTTTTTGTTGCTCTCTTTGGTGGTGAGGGTGCATGACCTGTGTACATAGAAAGCATTATGCTAAAATGCCAGCATCACACGATAAAGGAGACACTAACTCTGTTCGGATGACTATGTTTCCACAGTTCAGAAGCTCATATTTTTTTATGTCACATCCCTGGCAATTTTTGAACTTAGCATGAGCTTCATGAGACTTTTGATTGCAAAACTGTCCAATTATATATAAAATATCAGGAAACATCAGGGAGGTTTAATTTTATAAGATACTTCCAGTCGTGTTACCATTTCCAATATACCATTATCCTGCATCCAGTAGAAGCTTGTCTCTACAGTCCATCTAGCCATAGATTGATGTTATTATTAATGTTGCTTGTGGCATCACAATATGTTGGTTCATCCCCAAAATATACTGATGCCAAGCTTAACACTTCATTAACATCATGCAAAACTATAGTTTCAACCATCAAATCCCACTGTATTTAGTTTGCTAATTTGGGGGCTCAGTCTTGTTTTTTTGTTTTCCAGAAAGGTAATATGTTTTAATTTGGGAAACACACAAGCAAAAACAGCAGCATAAATAACTTATTTCTCCATCCATGGAAAATGACTTCATAATACAAGCAAAGCATTATCCAATACTTTCTTTGTGATATCAACAGTCCTTCGGTTCCTCTTCCTCCTGACAGAACTGGTTGGATGGGCATTTCCACAGATTTAAAGTGAGGTAAGGGCTTTGTGATGACCACTGTCGTAACTTCACTATGTTAACCATGACCCACTTTGTAGCTAATTTGGACGTATGATTATTGTATTTGTCCATATGGAAGACCCATTCATACCCAGGCTTCAACTTGTTGATTAATGTCTTGGGACATTGCTTCAATATATTAAGTCTTCTTTCCCCATGATGCCATCTATTTTATGAACTGCAGCTCTCCCTCCTGCAGCAAAGCAACCCCACAATATGACTTAGCCACCCTAATATTTTATAGTTGAGATAGTTTCCCCCTCTTCCTCCAAACAAAGTTAATTATTATTACTAAATAATTCAATTTAAGCCTCACCAGACCACAGGAAATGCTTCCAAGAATTTTGGATTTTTTTTTCCCATAAACTGCAAATTGTAACCTGACATTTTCAGTGGTTTTGAAGGAGTGACTTTCAGCTCACGTCTGCAGAGAATGTGTTTGAATTTGTATCATGATACGCTCTTCTTTTTTAAAGATGGTGTCTATAAAGAGAATAGATGAATAAAAGGCGCCTCTTCAAGCAACTCAAATAATGTCAATCAGAAGCTTCTAATGCTTAACGTCATCATCTGGAACTTTACAAGCTGTTCAAGGCCGTAGCCAACTGAACTTCTGAAGAGTAATTAAAATCATTTTGAAAAATCTTAAATGTTCGCACTCTCATTATTCTGATATTTCACAAAAGATACAGTTACAAATAAAAAAAACTAATCTGGAATCCTAACTGACCTACAATGACAAAAGTTCCCTCAACACATCACAGGGCCACATGTAGACAGACAACCACGCACACTCACAATCACCCGTACGGGCAATTCAGAACCACCAATAAACCTGACATGCATGTCTTCGGACTGTGGGAGGAAACCCACGCGAACATGGGAGAACATTTCCACACAGAAAGACCCCTGCTGAGGTTCAAACCAGGAACCTTCTAGCTGTGAGGCAACAGTGCCAACCACCAAGCCACCTGCTGCCCGATATTATTGAGATATTTAAGAAAATGAATATGAACTTGATTTAATTTGTAACTGGAATCTAAATTATTAACCCTTTTATTTACCAGCATTTGAGAACAGTGAAATATAATATAGGTTTTTATCTATTTTCCAATTTACTTATACAATACTTAATAGAGAAAATTAACTAATTTTATGTTATTTCACATTTTAAGGTTTCTTTGTCAAATATTACTGGTTTCCTTTTGCTCTGTTTGCCGCCTAAAGCAAACAAGTTGAGAACTGACAGATTTAGTTTTTCCTCCAGACTAGGCCACCACATTTCCATACATACATTCATCAATAATTCATTTTGAAAGTTTTTTTTTTCTGGTTATGAGTCAGCTTGTGTAAATGGATTTTCCATCTTACTCTTCATAGAAAGGGAGTATCTATCCTCTCCTTCTTATGATGTAAAAGTTGGTTGTGCAGAGCGAGAGCTCTGTTGGCACCCATCGAAAAACGACGTTGCCTCAAAACCAAAAGGATTATTTGTGCGCGTCCTCGATGTTCGGAGTTATCCAGGGGCATCTGGGAACAGTCAGTCCGTCCTGTGTGCCTTCGCGGAGACAAGTGTGTTGCTGTATGATCAAGTTTCTCAAGCTTTATTCAGGCAATGCGTCACTTTTACTTGCTTTGCAATTTTTCTTCCTTCTTCTCGGGGGAAATGCACAGCTGAGAAGATGCAAGCCACTATATATCTGAGGTAGTGAAAGGGAAGAACAATGACACCGGAGTCTGAGAAGATTGACAAGAGAAGAATTGGGAAAGAGGGACATGAAGAAATGGAGAGAATAATGGAGTGAAAGAGAATTAAATGAGCAAAGACGGCAAATCAATTGATTTGTGCCCTTAGACATTACATCCTGCTTTTTTTTCTTACATGTGGACATAAAAGTAGCTATATATAAGAGTAAAATTTAACAAACTTAATAACATACTAGCTCAGCTAGTAACCACATATCATGCAGTAATAGGAAAAATAGGTTTCAAAACCATTCAAGAGAAAACCGACAGCTGACGTCATGGACGGCTGTAATCCTAGCGTTGCTTTAGTTCTATGTAGTTTACGACACATAATTTCAATTACACTTGATGTGTATTAATCCATTACATCTCTGAGTCAAAATCACACAGTCACTGAGCAATGTTGACATTTATTTAGATGGGAATGAATCATTTCTGTCAAACCAGCGTTAATTTTATCCTTGTAAGGTATAAAGTTAATTTACAAACCAGAAGTGAAAGAAGAATTGAATTTGATTTGCAAACATTCAAATGTAATGTGGCTCACTCTGGAAAGACTGTTGGGAAAATACTAAAACTGTAATTTAATCATAGGTGTCTCGCTGTTAATTCTCATGTTGGAGTAAAAAAAGAACCCATGAGTTTTTTTTTTTAATTATTGGCACTTGTTCATTGATGCTATATCTGTGGCAATATTTGTCTTATATCCTCATGTGTTTGAATCTGCTAATTTGAGTCAAAAAGCATCCAATAGTGTCTGACCAGATGCAATACTAAAAAAGCACCATCCCATTACTTTGACTTTAAGATAGCTGGTGATAATAAGAATAAAGTCAAATAAAAAAAGAAGGCAAGCAGGTCATAGGTGACTAATTTTCTGAGCACTCACAGTAAGTAATAGAGCACTTATTACATACACCCGAAACACTATACAAACTCCTTAAAGTAAGGTAGTGCCTGGGGACGGGGAAGTGGCCCATCTCTTAAAATACTGTGAGGAGCATGAAACAGGCCTAATGTTCAATTTAAAAGCAATAACTCTTAAAAAAAAAAAAAAAAAAAAAAAAAAAAAAATGTCTGTCTTGCCTACAACAGCATCACCTAAATATCAATAGGGCGCATCCAGCTCCCCCTTCATCCAGAGCTGGAAGCGAGAAGAGACAGATGCGGGGTGGTTTGACCAAGGATTTTTTACTGTCTATCCAGAAGAATCAGCTTCTCGCTGCCTCTCTTTCAATTTTAATACAACGCTGAACTTGGCGCATGAGGTTTAATAAAGTATCACGGTGTCTGTCAAGCCAGGAGTAGCTTCAATCCTTTCATATTCAAAGTAAATCCCAAAGAAAGGTGCTGAGGATACCAACAGAAGGAGACAGGGAGGACGAGGCAGGACGAGAAGACGCCATGGAGGGGTCTACATGCTTTTCCATCTCATTTGTTCCTGGCGCAATATTATTTTTTTTCCCCTCTTTTGCAATATGGAGGATTTAAAACTTGTGGTGTTTTGTTCGAAACAGCTTCTGTGCATTTCAAGCAAGGAATTTAATGAAATATATATTTCTTTAAATAACATTTATACATTAATGTTTCTCTTCCAATCCTGCATTTTACTAATATTACGTATAACAACAACAGTCCTGAAAAAAAGAAAACATATTTTGACACTGTGAAGTGTAAGTGGAAATACAATGCATGGGACTAAAAAATAATTTAAAACCTATATTTAATATTTAAAAAGAAAGGCAAGCTTGATTTTGTAGCTAAAACATTTTGAATTTGACGCCAACAGTAAGTTTCAAAAAGCTTGGACAGGTCTAACAGAAAAATGAAAGTTGTGTTATAATAAAAACAAAAACAAAGTGGCAACAAGTCAGTAACAAGTAAAACAATAAACAAAAAATGAGTCTTTCAGAAGTAATAATTCACCAGTCTTTGAAAGACTTTGTGGACAAGCAGTTCAGCAACTGTGAATTATGTGCCTTGTTTATTAAATCTTTGTGTATTTCTGAGTAGATTTGCACAACAAATTCACAATGCCATGTAAAACTTGGATTTGACCGTAAGTTCATGAATGGCGCCACAATCCTGCTGCTAATTAATTAGCACACATCCCCACCCATCTTGTGCCTATGACATCCACTAAGCAAAGAAAATGGTGACAAATGCTGTTACTGATGGGACTTCTGTCGAAGCAGTCAAGAGGTGAAAGAAACATGATTTGATTTTGGATGCAAAAAAAATGCATTGCTCTGCGTGGAATAAAGTCTCTGCTGCTGACAACCGTATGAATGTCCGTATAATTGGAGTGAACCTTTATCAGCCACAGGAGTGAACAGCAAACTCCAAAGATAAGCTTATACCTTTTATATCGCTATGTATTGTGGCTTCCAGGTGATCTATTGCTTTTAACACGCAAAAAAAAGATGGGTAGGAATAAAATTGCCTCACAACCTTAATACTCTTTTTGAAGCTCTAATAAATCAAACTTCCAGAAACTGATTTTTTTCACTTTAAGTGTTTTTTTTTTGTCTTTAGTAAGTAGAGGCTACCCAGGTACTGTGAAACATGACGTGTCAGGGGGCAGCACTCACGCTCATCAGGGCTTTGCCGACTTGTTCCTTTCTGATCTTCCCCATGCTGGTGGCTTCCTCCAGTTATTCCAGGCAAAGCAGAGAGGATCACCACTCGTCAGTGCTGATCTTTTCCTCCTTGAAATGATGGGAACGTCACCTGGAATTTCTTGCGAGGTTTTAGTGCGTCGACGTTCTTCCCCGTTTTGACCTTACTCTCACGCCGAATCAGTGGCTTCCACCTTCTCTGAGCAGAAAGATCTTTCAGCCACTTTACCCACATTACATCAGCCATGAAGAGACACATGTGTAGCTTCTTTGCTTTCTATGTGATTTACATTCTGAAGCATGACAGTAGTACACCATGGTTGTTTGAAGTTGTAAAATCCCATAAAATTAATTACTGTATGGCTTGTTTTGACTAGTTGCTTTCTTGACCGGAAGTGGTTTTGTCCTAAAAAAGCCCTTAATGCAACCCATCACTACTACCTGTTGGATAAAAATAGCACCATTTCACAGTACTTGGGTAGCATGTATTGGAAACAGTCCCTGTTTCAGGTGGCATGTGAGCCCCCTAAACTATGCATCTATTGAGATTAACAAATTATCCTCATGATTTTAAGGTATCTAGTTATCGTAAAAAAAAAAAAAAAGACCATGTAACATTATCATTGTATGATAATGATAAGCATGGGCGTAACCCACGCATTCTTTGGGGGGGGTCGTGTCCTCCCCAATACTGGGAAAATACCAATCTGTCCCCCCCAATATTATGTGTAAATATGTTAAATATTTCCTCCTTTTATGAAACCTGGCTCAACAGTCCGTCTCTTGTTATTTCCGAATATTTACCGATCAATTTATTTCCGTTTATAAGGAACACTAAAGTCTGTGACCACCCCCCTCCCAGTTGTACACTTGGTTGCGCCCATTTAACGTCTCTCAGTTTTGAACCGCCGGCTCCGACAGGAGGAAACAATAGAGCGTTGAATGTGAAAGAAAGGAGGGAGCAATGTCTTTACCCAAAAAGCAGAAAAAACAGAACATACGAAGTTTTTTCAGACAGTAAGCAACTAGATAGCTAAAGAGGAGTGATGTTGTCATACTGAGTGTGTTAATTTTTAAATTAATTTGAAATATTAACTCGTTAAAAAGGGCTCAGTTTGTTAGTTGAGCTAGCTAGCTTGAAGTGAAGAGACTATCATATGATATGATGTGTCTTCCGTGTGTGCTGCTGTTTTCTCTCTGTGTGTGTCGTGTGTATGTGTAATGCTAGTAATACAAGCAGAATATTCAACGTATCAAATTAAAAAGATCCTCAGGGTCAGTTATTGTTCTTCTGGTCCAATAATAATATCTGGTCATAATGCAGGCAGCACAGAGAGACAGGGAGAAGGATGCTGTAAGGACAGACCAGACAGGGACAGTCTCTGAAAACATGGATGATCAGGTGAGACACTGGAATACAAGACTCAACAGCTTGATCACATTTGTTTTAACCTAAGCCTACGTGTCAGCAGTAAATAAAACTAGTAAGAAAAGCAGAATATTCTAAATAAAATTTTCCTCAGGGTCAGTTATTCTTCTGGTACAATAATAATATCTGGTCATAATGCAGATAGCACAGAGAGACAGGGAGAGGGATTGTATAAGGACAGGCCACACTATTTTTTTTTAATGTCAAATGAATAAATCTGGATATATATTCAATTAACATCAATATTTTACATTTAATTCTTTGTACAAATCTATGATTTCATTCACATTAAACGTTTCAGTGTAAATGTGCAGACATTCATTTTGAGACAAATCAACAAAATACAAATTAACTTGGAATTAAAAGTCCATCGTGTGCTATGGACTTTTGTTGTTCCAATCACAATATTTACATCAACATGTTTTAGGCATGTAATTTTTCCCAGCTGGAAGCTATCCTATTCGCTACTATCTCAGAGAAATTGTGATTTTAGATGGTCAATAAATAAAAATCACAGAACTGTGGGAAATGCACCTTTAAAAAAAATTCTGGGGGAGGGCTCTCATTTGGACCCCCCCAATGTCTATACCATGGTTACGCCCTTGATGATAAGTGATATCTATGCATACTCTTCAGTTATGTGAGCTCTATATGTGGTTGGAGGCAGGATTTTGATTCATATGAAAGAAAATATCAAAACTACTAATATTTTTACAAATGCAAAAAAATATGAATATATTTTTCTCTATGAACGGTTAACGCTAAAAAAAAAAAACGCTCAAAAGAAAGCATCAAGTCAAAACAAGTGATACACACTATTCATTTTACGGGCACGATACTACCGGGATGCTGCGGAGTTTACATCATATAACTCCACAGCACAAAAGCTACCTTCATGGCTAACATGATGTGGGTAAAGTGGGCCAAAGATCTCTGTGGAGAGAAGACGGAAGCTGCTGAGCTGGCAGGAGGAAAAGAACACAGGGAAGAATGTCAATGCGCTGAACCTCACAAGAAAACCCAGGCTATGTTTCCGCCACCGACAGGGAAGAGATCAGCTGACGATCCTGTGTGTTTTCTCTGGAATATCAAGGGAAACCACTACAGGAAAGACCAGAGAGGTACAGGTCTGCAAACCTCCAGATGAGTGTGAGTGCTGCCACCTTACACGCCATGTTCTGTGGTACTCGAGTAGTCTCTATTAGTTAAAATAGTATAGATAAATTGCATAGTTGTTAAGACAATCATCAATACATATGACATAGGTTTTAGGGGCAAATGTTTGCTGCCTTCCAGAGGAGATGTTTTTGTTGGAAGGGCCTGCTTATTTAATCAAAATTAGGCCACATTACGTTCTAAACTTACTATAGTAGCATAGTTATGTTGCTTATCTGGCCTGCTAAAGTAAACTTCCCACTCTTTGGAACAATTCGTCTCATTATGAAACATTATGACGTAAGACCCAGAACTATTGAGCAGATGAAGATTAAGTCCTGCATCAAGAATGGCAAGACATTTAGCTGTCAACACCACAGCAGTTGTTCCATTACGCTGTTCTCAAAAGAAAACTCAAGTCAGTTCAATAAAGCTTAGAGAGCTTTGATAAAGCACATTTCAAGCATAAGGAGTAAAAACAAAACTGAAAAAAGGAAATAGACTGAAATTTAAGATTAACACACTTCATAAAAGCCATTAGCAGGAAAATGTGTGCCACAAACAGCAACAAAAGTCCACATAAAAGTATTAAAAAGTAAAGAACAGACTGAAAAGGAAAATGACTAAAGAGAACATGATGTAACACAGTAGTAATTTTTCAAAGGACAAGAAAAATTCAGAGGACTTAATACATTCTAGGGGTTAAAAGTTTTCCTGTCTGAATAGAGTCACAACTTATTTCAGAAATGTGTGATTATCATTAAGTGTTTACCATCAGTTTAGTGTAAACAACAACAACAGGTTTACACAAATCCCATAATCCTATAATCACATTCAGAAAAACATAAATGAGAAACAATCCACCAAAGAAAGATGCATTTTGACAGTCTGATATTCTTTTGTCATCTGGCCCAAAAGCTTCATGAGGTATGATCAGTGGATCTTTTTTATTTTTATTCATATTTCATGCAGTCTGGTCTTTGGAAACATGTTTTTTCAAGAAGGTAATTAATGCTTCTTTTTTGTAATGACTCATCTCTATGATATGGCCATCAGGAATAGGGAGAGAGAAAGACAGAGGCTGCAGATTCTCAGAGCCTGCTGATGCATGATGGGAAGGATGCTAGGAAACGTGGGTCAGGTCAAATAGCTTTTTTTTCCGCTCTGCTTCTGAAGGAAAGGTTCTTAACTGCATGAAGTATCTATTACTGTATTTACAATACTAACTGATATGTCCACTTCCAATTTCTGATTTGTTAAAAGATCCGATTTAATGATCCACATTCGTGAATGAGGCAGCCCCCTGGGAGCTAATTCAGGCAGACGTCTCCAGCAGCATTTTACGCTCACTTTCACCCTTCTGCATGGTTTATTTCAGTTACTCCATCTCGTTCATAAGTCTAGTTAGTATCAATTCAATTCAGTTCAATTGAAAAAATATGTGCTTGTCACTCACATGACTTCTGATTCCTCCTCACAAGCTTCCACCTGTTGGCTCCGAGTCTAAGCTTGGACTCACACAGAAGCATTAAGGCAACAGACAGAGGGTGGTACTTAAGATAAGATAACTTTATCGTCGTCATTGAGCCAGCGTCCCAGCACAACAAAATGTTATTTCAGTACATCCATCCAAGAAAACATTACAAACAAACAGCAAAGGACATGGAGTAGACAGTCCGCTGCGATGTAGCCAGGTTGCTAGCACACCTTTATTCAGTAGATAAGGAAAGGGGTGACACGAGGAGAGAGGAAACACGCACACACACACGCACACACACACACACACACACACACACACACACACATACATATATATACATATATATATATATATATATATATATATATATATATATATATATATATATATATATATATATATATACAAACACCTCAGCATAAACATAGCACAACACTACACACACAACATCTTATCAAAAACTCAAGAGACTAACATAGATGGAGGGGGTGGGGTGGGGTCCCCAGCACCTTCTGATGTTTCTTCATTGTACCAAAAACAGCCAATCAAATTTTCTACTGCTCACTGGACAAACAAGCCCCATGCTTTGAATTAGTCCTGCTACCATGAACGTTATCATTGGATGGCTCTACCTGTAGGGCTGCGACTTTATTGGCTGATGTTTGCATTGAAATGGGAAAATTAAAAAATTCTCCAACTTTTGACGAAGGCAGCACTATCAACACAACGCACTAAACCCACAATTCAGTTTGGCAACGATGTCACTCCATTTGAAGACTATGGAGACTGACCCTGACGAGGCCTATTCAAATGTGTAAAGCATTTTAGACAGTTGCCAAATTTACCCCAAGAACTGCACTGTGTTCAGAGGAAAATAAAAGAGCCGTCTGAGCTTCACTGATTATGTTAAATACTTTAAGAAAGAAGAGCACAATTACACTGCCTATCACCCCCCCCCACACACACACACACACACAAAAGAAAAAAATAATAATAAAGTCACATGCTCTAATATTTCGTTGGACCACCTTTAGCTTTGATAACAGCACACATTCGCAGTGGCAAAATATCAAATAGCTTCTCCAATGTCAACATTTATTTCCATCCAGTGTTGCATTCATTTTTCTCCAAGACCTTGTGTTGGTGATGAATGAGTTGAACTGCTGTGCAAAGTCTTCTTCACCACATCCCAAAGATTCTCAACAAAGTTAAGATCTGGACTCTGTGGTGGCCAATCCATGTGTGAAAATGATGTTTCGTGATCCATGAACCAGTCTTTTACAGTTTGAGCCAGATGAATTCTGGAATTGTAATCTTGGACTATGCCTGTGCTATAAAGGAAGAAAAAAAAATCCATTGATATAATAACCTGGTCATTCAGTATATTCAGGTAGTCAGCTGACCTCATTCTTTGAGCTCATACTGTTGCTGAACCTGGAACCTGACCAACTGCAGCAACCCCAGATCAGAACACTGCCCCCACAGGCTGGTGCAGTAGGCACTAGGCATGACGGGTGGGTCAGTCTGGACTCATCAGACCACGTGACCTTCTCCCATTGCTCCAGAGTCCAATCTTTATGCTCTCTATTGAAGCCTTTTTGTCCAATTAGCCTTACTTATAAGTGGTTTTCTTAACCACCAGAGGGGATTCCTCTGAGACGGCACGGGAAGCTGAGCTGCCCCTGCCTCCCTGCCCGGTAATGTCAAAAAAATAAATTACCTAATATTTGCAGTTGTGTTAACATTTCATTGACTATAAATGTTTTAGAACATGTTAAACATGAAGACGAGTTGATTTAGAATCAGCTACTTCTTCACAAGTTAAGTAGTTAACTTGTCTGTACATTCCCATAATGCTTTCTGGTCAATGCATTTCCCCATAGAAGCTGAGAGTCTCTGGGACTGCATGGAGCATTTCTTTCATTGGTGCAAAACTTGATGGCATTAGCCTAAATGCCAAAGTTATCCCACCCCCCGGACTCTCAGCATCCCTGGGAGTGAATGGAGCTGTGGGTTGGCCTCAGAATTTGCATATAATTAAATTGACACGTTTTTATGATGTACTCCGACTATGAGCTTCCCCTGTTTGAAAGACCAGAAATCTCCACTGGGCTACATAACTGTTCAGTCCCAATCCCTTGACTTCCTTTCGTGGAAATGCTTTTACTTTCACTGTTCAACAAAGCCCTGAGTTCTACTGTTGTTGTTGTTTTTCCTACTATTTGATTTCACCAAATGTTTAAGTGATTGCCAATCAAGATCCATCCATCCATCCATTATCTATACCCGTTTTATCCTTGAAGGGTCACAGGGATCTGCTGGAGCCTATCCCAGCTGTCTACGGGGGAAAGGCAGGGTGTTTCATGGGTCGCCAGTGCGATGGACTGGCGACCCATGGTCGCCAGTCCATCGCAGGGCCACACATACAGACAAACTACCTCTCACACTCACACTCACTCCTATGGGCAATTTAGAATTACTCAATTAACCTGACATGCATGTCTTTGGACTGTGGGAGGAAGCCGGAGTACCCGGAGGAAACCCACGCAAGCACGGGGAGAACATGCAAACTCCACACAGAAAGGCCCCGAGGTTCAAACCAGGACCCCCCCCCCCCCCGCCGAGGTTCAAACCAGGAACCTTCTAGCTGTGAGGCAACAGTGCTAACCACCAAGCCCCAATCAAGATCGTTCAAGATTTTTTCTGACCACATTTCTTCGTCAAAGATGACAATTCCTTCCAGTTTTTAAAAAATTATTGGACAGTTCTTAACCCAACTTAAGTAGTTTCATCAATTTTCTTGGATTTTTTCTTTGCTTGATTCATGCCAGTAACTTGACCCTTTGTGACCCTTTGAAACTGACTAACATCTTTTCCACGACTACAGGACGTGTAATCTGACATGGTTGTTTCAGAAATGAGAAGCTACTCACTGCATCAGTTAGGGTTAAATAACTTGTTGCCAGCTCAAACATAATCATCCATGTAGTAATTATCCAATAGGAGGCTCTAACCTATTTGCTTAGTTAAATTCAGGTGGCGACTTTTGTTTTTTGGACAGTCAGTGTAGAAAAAGACTGACCAAGTATGTTTTATTTGAAGGGGTTTTCCAATTGAAAGCCTCTTCACATCAGAGAAAACCTGATACAGTTCTGAAACAATGTTCAACGCTTGTTTGGCCTTAATACCAAACTCCATGTAAAACCAAAAGCATAAAACCACCATAAAACCAAACACAGCCTTTCAGCAGAATCACATCATACCAGCCCCTCAAACACAGCAGTGGAGGTTTGTTTCAGATTTGTTTTACAGCCACAGGACCTTGGCACCTTTCACTCAGTTTTTTTTGACCATGAAAGAGTCTGTATACCAGTATAGTGAGGGCATCTGTCCAACAGCTAAAGTTTGGTCAAAACTGGGTCCTGCAACAGGGTAGTGACCTGAAGCTAACTTACATCAGAATTAAAGATTTAAAAAAAAAAAGGCTGCAGGTGAATTTCCCAAACCTCAATAAACTGAACCAAAGTTGTAAAGAATAACGGAGATACAAAAAAATGACTACTTGAAGTTATTGCTGCTAAAGATGGATCTACAAATGGGGGTATTGCCCATATTGTTTTTTTTGTTTGTTTTTTTTGGGGGTGGGTGGGGGGGGGTTGCATCATTTTTATCATGTAAATTATGGCACAACAGGAAAAAAAACAATGTGATGAATAAATGATATAAACAACAAAATTATTTTTTTTTATAGTTTTTGCACACAAAAAAGACAAAAACAGGTTCAGAAAAAGGATACTCACTTTTCTACAAGTAATTTTTCCCACAATGTAAAATTTCATAGCTTCCCAGTCAGGTTTTTGTGCTTTATTTCCCTCTGTGAATACAGAAATGCGCATTACGTTTCACTGTATAACTACGTCACATGTTGCTCCGTGATGACATGTGCTTTCAACATCTGGATATGCCGTCCCTCCATGATGACGTTCACACGCGACACCTCACCTCCTGCATGACTACACATTTGTTCCACAACTACGTATGTGTTTGACAGTGTTGATTTGCAGGCTTATAACTCACCCGTCGAATGGTTTCTGTTAAATAAATAGGAAACAGATAAGTTGGATTAGAATTCATGTGCACCGTTACGTTTAGATGCACAAAATACAGTCAGTATTAGAGACGTTGACATGGATTAGTGCGTTCACATCATCATTCAAGGATTATGGTTGTAATTTCACATGGATGCTGTCCTACAAAATAATATTGTCCAGGTATGTTGCTCTTGATTTCCACCCTTAGATTGTAAGTCCATTAAGTTTAGTACATGTGGACGATGTTACAGAGCTGGTCAAACTGTGCTGTCATCATTTTGTTGCATTAAAGAAAAGTCTGTGTCTTGAATAGACCTCTGTTTAAGGTTAAGAGGGATGTGAGCTGTGCACTGACCCCAGGATGACTCTGGCTGCATTGGTTTGAAAGTCTGAGTATTTAAATGTATTTTTGATATCAAAATTTATATTTGGAGAGGTACATACTTTGATGTGTCATACTTTGATCATATATTGCTCTTGAAGTGTATAAAGTGATGTCTAAAAACACACACACATCAGAATATCAGCCTGATTAACAGCCAGATTGATTATATCTCGTAACACCCCAGTCTCATGTAATCATTTGCACATTCTTTCTCATTTAAATCATGTTAACAATTATAATGACGCAGAATATCTGCTCGCTCTGCCCCTCTTGGCGTGACAGTGTTTGGCCCCTGACCACCAACATGTTTTATTTAATAATGTGGGAATTTTCTACTGTTTTCCTTTCATTACAGTCAAGTGGGCTGCAGCTGAATAGAAACAGAAAGCCAGTTGCTTTAAAGCCTGAACTTTATCACTCAGCAGCTGTCAAATGCAATATCAGCATCTGCATTCAAAGGAGGCTTTTTTTTTCTTCTTTTAAACAGGATGTCTGCCTAATGCTGCTATTCTTTTATTGCTTCCTCAAAGAGTATGTTCTCTTATTTGAAACCCTCAATATGGTGAACAATTCTACTGGTGACCTCCCGTTGCAACAGGGTTCATGCAAGTTCTGGGTCCTTGAATTTGGGCCACAAAGGTACTGAAGCCAAAGGCTGCAGGGGAGTATTTTGGAGACTGAGATGAAAATTATAGCTCCGTCTTAGGAGACACAGGGACATGGGGAAAGGAAGAGGAGGGAGGGGAAATTTATCCCCCTTCTCTCGCTTCTGGGCCAGTCCACAGGCCCATGTATCAGGAAGACCACCGCGTTCGGGATGAGCTAATGGGCCAATTCAAAAGAGGAGACCTCCAGTAGAAACTGTGAGATGGTAAATTGAAAATATTACTTTGAAATAGGAAGAAAAAAAGTGATTATTAGTTCTGAATTCATTGCCTTGTTGCCTAAAGAACTGTGCATTAAAAGTGAAATGAAGATTTCTTTTAAATGCAATCATCCTAAAATAATATTTCAGTTTTCACAGGTCTTTTTTTTAATTTTAGTTCACTATGAGTGTGCTATATAATACAAAATTATCAACGTGTTGTGTGCATCATTTTTCACCAAAATCTTAAACCTTTTACCTTTTACCTTGTGCATAACTCAAAGTATCTGTAAAAAAAAAGTCAATAATAATTAAATCTAAAACAAATGTGATCAATCAAAACTCACTTTTGTGTTATTGACTAAAAGGCTGAATGATGAAGATGTTGCTGCAAAGCTGCATGACATGCCTGACGAGTTCTCCGTGATAACCTGAACCTGCGAGCAGCAAAGCAGCGAAGCATGGAGATATCCTCCACCACGTGATGTGCTCCAGCCGGGGTGGTGGGGGGGGCTACACCGCCGTTTTTCTTTCAGTGACGAAGGATCAACAATCATCTCGCAGTAGCGGATCACGGAGAAATTAAGTGGATTTCATCTGGGAATCGGATTTCGTCGTCCTTCTTTTCTGCGCTCAGAGGCTGGAACCTGGAGCAGATGTGCCTCTGAGGCATGAGCGCCCGGTCTGAGGGCTGCTGGCCAGGCGGAGCTGGTGTTAGGGTTAAATCTGGAGGGCGGAGGCCACATGACGGTCAGGGTTACAGCCGGGTTGGGGTCACCGTGAGGTCAAAGTGTGCAAGCCCCTGAGGGTAAAATTTAAGTGGTCACCGTTTACCACCAGGTCCAGCTAGAGAGGTGCCATCCAGCATCCTGCATATCACGTTTTTGTCACACAATCATCGGATATATAATCAGGAAGAGGAACACTTTATTCATTTTTCCAAAAAGATTTTCATCTACATGACACTTGTCTTTATCACAATAACGACTATGAATATACTGTGACAACCATAATGTACTTCAATAACCGAGTCTCAGATATATTTCTTGCTTGCATAGTTATTTTAGCTTAACAATGACTTCCTTATCCCCAATATGATTTATTTGAAATGACAAGAGAAATATTATTGATGTTTCCATGGAATCAAGCACCAGTTGTTGCTGATGTCACCCTTGGCTTTCGCCACCATGTCTGCTGCTCCTCCCCGTTCTCAGGGGCTGCGGCATGGTGGGAAACCTTAAACCGTCCGTCGAGGGGTACGTGGGATGAATCTTTGCACATGTGTCATGCTGGGGGGCACAGACAGTGCGTCATATCAGACAGCTTCCCTGCCATGTCCCCATACCGCAGGACAGCAGCAGCCCCCAAAACCAAAATTACTCTTCCCCGAGAGGAGGTGAAGACGGTTAAAGCCTGTGCAGCCAGACTGAGAGTCCAAAATATCATCAGGTTTGTGAGAACAGCGAAACACTGTCAACATCAAGTTGTGTTTCTTGCATTTCAGACTAGCTTGTGCCAGCCAAATCCATTTAATGTGACACAATTTCTTTGCAAAAAGTTTGGTATTTGGTGAAAGTTGGGAGGAATGTTGTGTGAGTCTACTCAGTATTATGAGGGATGGTGAGATGCAGCTGTTTACCGAGATGCAAACGGGCTCACGAAATGGTTAAAGAGCACTTTCAAGCAGAAAAAGATGCTAAAAACAAAGGATAAAAAATGTTCCATCAATTCATTATCTCCTTTTCATAACATCTCTCTGTATTAGGAAATCCAACCAAGGGCGTTCTCAGGCTTTACGTGGCTTAAGATCTCATAAAATGAACTGTCACCTGCTTAGTTATTGGGTGCTTACAAATAACCAAGATGCATAACTTGAGAAAGTACTAGTCTCACAAAACCCTTTCCAGCAGGAAGAAAATAAGCTTTTTTTTTCCCTATGCATTATTAATATTTTGCCTAAACTCTGTCTGGACTGAACAACAAGCTGGATTAGCCAAAGGAATTTAATATAAAATTCATTCCTTTGCTCTTTTTCTCTCTCACAGATATATTCAGTCTGTTGTTAGTTAGTAAGCCACGGCATTCCTGCGTGCGCTGACAGACGAAACATATGAAAGTGAGGGAGGGAGCAGAAAGTGTGTGGCCTCGCTAGCTGCCATGTGTTGCCATTTAAAATGATATTTTCTGAAGTTAATGACTTACGCAGACTTATAGGCATAAACGGACAGTCTCTGGTGTTAATTTCATTGGCTGAGTGGATCCCATAAAAAGGTCATTATGTCTGGTTTGTGTTTAACTCGTGTTTAATTCCATGCAGTGAGAAAAAGGAAGCTGTATTGATTAAATGACAGTTTAAGTAGTTGTTTAATAAATAGGCTCTGTCTATTGGACGAGAGATGAACAAGGAGCCAAAAAAAAAAAAAAAAAAAAAAGGTGATTTGAACTGAGCTTAGATTGTGGAGATGAAGGAGGGGAGAGGGACGAGATGCTGGGCCACTTCACTGCTGCTGAACACCACCACCCCCTTCACTCTGACAAATTTATGTTAACAAGCAAATTAGCCACAGCGGGCCAGCCAGAACCAATCAATAACTACAATAAAAAAGTTGGTGCTGACCACATAGTGTCTGCAGTGTAAACTGCCTGGCCCCTCGGTCCCCAAGGCCAGGCCAACAATAACCTACAACTGAGCGAGACACAAAAGGTATCGACACAGAGAGCGCTTCAATTTCCCCAGACAGTGGGGCCCTGTCACATCAAACTGGCTATTAGTCACAAATTCTGCCTGCCACCGATCCATCCCCCATCCTCTGGGGGGACCTTGTCAACTTGAAAGTTGTGCCGCTGGCAAAAGGACATCTGGTTCCACTGTAGTGTGTGTTGAATACAAGAGGCCAGGAGCTGCCTGGCCGATAAAGGAGAACAAACAGGGCCACTTTAGACTTGTCAAGCCTTGTTAGGTGGAGAAAATGACGAAAGGAGGCAAGGCATTGAGAGCTAAAGGCTGTTTTGCCTCTCTGATAATTGGAAATTTAGTCCGTGTAGCTACTGTAAAATCATTTCTGAAGTTATATCCTATATTATTTTCCTACACCATTTGCAAATCTGATTCTTATATACATTCATTATAACATGGTGGTAGCCATTATAACTACTGCATCCCCTTATGGAAGCATAAAACCAGGAAGTGCCCCCTTCAGATCTTTTATGTTTACAATCATCTTTCATTATATGCATTTAAAACACAAGCCACAGCCCTCCTCACGCCTGCAACCCTCAGGATGCTTTACTTGTTACACGTCCGGCCTTCCTCAAAGTGTCCAATCTGACATGGCTTTCAGTGCTGTGCGTGCGGCCTTGTAAATTTCAATCAGCGTCTCGCAGCAGGGTGCCAAGGCTTGACTTCATTTCCCTCCACACCGAACAGGTGGTAACAGAACGGTCGTCACGGCTGCCGCCATTACTGCTCTATTAATTGTTCCCGGTGCTCGTGACAAGCTGAGGCTCCCTGGTTAATGTTTAATTTGTCGACTCAAATCAATGCACGTTTAAGTGAGACGTACAAAGATGGCTGAACACTGCTGGATTGCGCCGCTGGATATTTGGAGGAGGGAAGTGTCACGTCACCCTTGTCGGACGGCGGCAATTGGAGAAGGCGGGATATATCGTTCGGTTAATTGACTCAGACAGAGGAGTAAATCTGAAGCCTCTCTGCTCAGCTATTTAAACTATCATCTATGTTAATTAGTAGAGAAGCAGAGCAGATGGTTAGTCTTTCTTTGACCCTTAAAATCCCTCGGATACTATAAAGAGAGAGGCTTCAGTAAAAAACAAATAATGCACATAATGCATGAGAAACCGATGTTTTCATTTTATTGGACAGTCATTCATAATAAAAAGCCTTCACAAAAACTGTTAAATAAGTCTTTATTTAATTAGATAACACCATTTCAAAGAAAAATGTACATACTCTGAAGCAGAATGTTTTTATGTTTCTAGTCTCATCGGAGGTAAGGTGAGAGAGAGAGGGAGAGAGAAAAACAGAGGGATCAATTTTAGAGTCAAGGGTTTGGCATATTTAATGAATTCATGCTCCTTCTCTGTCCGTCTCTCCTTTACCCTTTTCTCTGTAAAGCTGAGGAAAGATGAAAAGGTGGGAGGTGCTCTGTGGGAAATCAATCACCAATCAGTCGTAGAAAGTGTCAGTCCTGTCGTTGGAGGATGTTCTTCATTACTTACAGACTTCCAATGTGATAACGGCTGTGAGGGTGAAAGCGTGTTAGTGTGTGCGCTCAGGCCAGTCTCACAGCAAAATGTGTAGCTCAGGGGTGTCAGACTCATTTTCACTGAGGGCCACATCAGCATCGTGGTTGCCCTCAAAGGGCCAGATTGACAGCATGAATGTAACAAAATGCAATGAAAATCAAAATAAATTAAACTACACCTTATTATATTGTTAAATAACGGTTACTGCATTATTCAAGTTTCAAATATTTAAGTCATAATTATATTAAATTCAGGGTTTGTGGTAAACATCACTGAGAGTATCCATTACCTTGGTTTCAGAAGCGGAAGCGGTTCTTTGTTTTTCTTGCAGGCTAAATTTAGCATAGTTAGCTCCGTGTTTGTTGTCAAAATGCCCACGTAGATTAAACACTTTCACGACTGACACCCCCCTCATACCACAAAATACACTTTTCTTGGACATGTTGGGGTTAGTTTGTAAAGGTTTTTCTTAAGTTCATCAATTCTGAAAAATCGTCTTACTCATAGCAACCGTTATTGTTGTGGGTAACGACAAAATGCATGATGGGAGATGTAGGTTATTGTCAATATGCGCTTTAAAGCGGTGTTAGCTTATTTTAAGTCTTAAAATATTGGTTTAAAATTTAAGCCAATAATGTCCAAGCTCTCGAGGGCCACATCAAATGACGTGACAGGCCACATTTGGCCCACGGGCCTTGTGTTTGACACATGTGGTGTAGCTGATCGGCTTGTTCACACGTCCAAAATGTAGGAGTCAGAATCGAGTTCAGAAAATTGTAGTTTGTTTTTTCATGCGAGGCAGCATCCACCTGGGATCATGGTAACCACAATCGGTGCATGTTAAAGTGTTAAAATGTGCAAACACACACACACGCAGACTCACATACAGTACATACACACATACATACATATATGAACACAAGCTGTAAAAAAAAAAAAAAAAAATCTAATGTACAAGGACAAGAGTTAAGACAAAATGTAGTGACACTTCAGAACTGGACATGAATATGAACTGGACATATATGGCAGAGACGAGATTCCTTCAGAACTAATTAAGACAAGTGGAAATGTGGGAGGAGTCAGTCAGAATGGCCGCCGTCCAGCTGGAAGGGTCCAGCTGTTGTGAGCTGCAGCTACTCCCCATCAGAAACTCCACAGTGCATTTTAAAAACATCCGAGACGCAACCTTCTGCTCAGATAAGTTAAATACATTGTATGAGTGTATTTTGTCGGCCACAGGTAAAGCACGTCAGTCTCCACAGAACAGATCAAGCTGGCAGGAAGTCATACACAAGCATCATACAGAGAATATATATATATATATAAAATCATGAGTGGACTTGCACATTGACATGTTAACCTAAAGCAACCAAAAGTAAATGGTATATGGCTTTGAACTTATATAACACCTTTACAACCTAATCCAGGTTCTACTAAGTGCTTTAAATTGTGTTTTTCATTTATCCATTCACAAACAAACTTTCACTCCTGCACTTCTGTTATGTATTCACGTTATATAGCCCTTTGATTTTTAAGCTCACACCCCAATGAGCACATCGGGGGGCATTGTGGGGTTCGGTGTCCTGTCCAAGGACACTTTTGCAAGTGATGGGGCGAGGGATTGATATATACCTCCTGGTTAGAGTGCAACCAACTCCACCCACCGGTCAACAGCCGCCCCAAAACCAAGTATGAGGAGAGGTTCTGGGCTTTCTGGGTGGGAACAGCTGACCAAAGGACACGTTTCACTGTAGACGTTAAGAAAAATAACAGCCTTTGAAAAAATGATTGGAGTGTCTATTAATACTAAAAACACAACAAACTCAACGCAGCATTTGCAGGCAAATCCCTCTAAGATCCACATAAAGACAAGCATGTGAAAAGGTAACGTTATATCGTGAGCCACTGGTCCACTGCTGAACTACTACGGCTTTATAATGTCATGCAATAACGCGTGTAAGCGATGAGAGAAGTTAATGACCTATTGTTCTGAGTTAAAACTCAAAATGTACAATTTTAAAGCAACAAATCAAGTGAAAAAAAAGAAAAAAGCAGAACTTGATCCCACCTCTATTATTTAGATCTTAAAGGTTCTTTCAAATACTAAATAAAGGAGACCCACAACCAGCAAAAGGCAGCAGAGCAGAGCAAGTATAAAGGGACTTAATTTCAAATTGCATGAATAATGTCACATGCTGCTCACTTATATTATTTGCCTCACAGTATCTATGGACCGATCTCGTGTGTGTTACTGTTTTTGTCTTGTACTCCCACCCCCCCACTGATGAAAGCAGAGGGCCGCCCATCATGAGTCTGCTTTAACTGGACGTCTCTTCCTGTTTTTCCTTTCCACTGTCACCCTCTGGATGCTCAGGACAGGAGATTGAATCCCAGTGAAGATTCAATGCTAATTATTGGTTTCCTTACCTAGGTGTCTTCTTATAAATGCATTCTTGGAATACACTGGTAATGGATTGTATATAATTGTTGCTTTCTCTGTAAAAAGCCTTGAGAGATGACGTTTTGCTGTGAATTGGTGCTATACAAATAAATTCAGCTGAACAGACGAGCATAGCTACGACAGGTTCTGTTGTGAGAACCAGTTAGTGTTGTTTAGGGGTAATTATACCTGAGCTTCAGCTCTTACTGTAGCCGCTCACACAGAAACAAGTTTAAACCTGCAATATTGTTGTTCGTGTCCACGGGTTTCAGAATATCATCAGGCCTCTCTTTCCGTTCCTTTTGCACACATTTCCACAACAACCTCGTCATCCTCATGAATTTGGAGTCCTCTGTGGACCCGGTGGGCTTTGGATGATCCCTGAGGTTGATATTAGCTCTCATGATAGGCATCTGAGAATAGCCCAGCTTAGAAAGTGTTTAGATTCGCCAGTCTTAACTCTTTTAAGAGTCATAATAAGCACACTGGACCCGGAGCTTTTCAGGCCAACAGTAAAATATGTTTGCAGTGTGACTTTGCTTCAGAAACGATGCCAAGAAAAAGATTAATTCAGGAAAGTATGAATTAAAACATGGGAGAAAGAGGAAAAAACTTTTTTCTGCAAAAAAAAAAAAAGAAATTACTATACATATATTAAAAACACCTATGTAATTCATACACAGTAATAGCTATGAGATGAAACATTCCCACTGCAGAAACTGCAGAAAGAGAGAATAGATATTCAGCCGTTTCCTACAGCAGATATCCCACAACTTATTAGATGCGTTGCTGGAATACTCTATTAGGAATGAAGAAGGGAGGCAGAAGGGAAAGGGGGCTTTACTTTAAATTGAGGAAGTGCCAACGCACATTTATTGGCTCTAATGTGGTACAGGCGACCCCCGTCACAATATCGGAGCTCCGTGGGCCGATGCTGCCATGGTGAGGGAACATAATAACCTTTTTAAGTGTGCGGCGTGCTGCCGACTCACAGAATAAAGACTTCACAGTCAGCGCCTGGCGAGAAAACGGAGGGCCTCGCCCCAGATGAACATAATCTTTTGTTATTATGCTGTTAATACGTTTTCGTTCCACGCGCTGATCTCAAACAAACCCACCCTCAGTGGCCCACAACCACAGCCAGGAAAAGGGGATTTATTTCTATTTTCATCGTACCTTGTGAACGGAGCCGCAGAATCCCAGAGTAATAAACAGGGTTAATCATTTCCACATACAGTAAATAAAACTGTACACACTGGAAAAAAAAAAAAACAAACAAACATAATTATCACATCTATATGTATACACATTTCTTTTTTGTTTGTTTGTTTGTTTGTCTTTTTACTGTTTAATTAAAGTCACTTTCACCTTCCAATCAACTCAATGAGCCACACCTCCAAATCACTGTCATCCCCCACAATCCTTTTCACCCAGGGTGCTGACACCAAGTGGTTTCACCGGTTTTGTTGTCGTTGTCCTGCATGGCAGTCAATCGACCAGGCCATTGATTAACAGATTGGAATTATTAACTGGGGGATCATCCATCCCAGATCGCCCATGTCATTTCCATTACTGCATTTCCATTACGCCTCATTTCAGCGACAAGGCACGGAAGGAGGGAGGAAACCTCCCACTCATTAGCATTCTAATTAAGAGGCCATCAGATAATGATCAATCAAAGCAATCAGCAGGCGGACAAGCGGCCGGCATACAGATGGAGAGGAGGCAAACATTCAGCACGCAATTCACGGATGAATTCTGGCATTTTGAGAGGAAACAAAAACGAAAGGAAAAGAGCCGTATAGTGGGCTGTGTTGTTACAGGACTGAAATATATGAACACAAAGGCAAAATTTTAGATACAAGTGGCTATAAAGTCACAGCTATAAGAGATAAGTAAACAGAAATGTGAAAATAACACCATGGTATTAAAAATATACATTTGAAAATGAAATTGTATTTGTCCTGTACAGTGATGTTGGACTACAGTTCCTGGTTCAAATCTTTTTTTAGGAGCACTCACGTGACCTTTCTCCAGGTGATCCAGCTTCCTTCCACAGGCCAAAAACGTGCATGTTAGATTCAGTGGTATTTCTAAGTTTTTCTTTGATAGCACATGTGCTTGGTTTTCTCTTGTCTTGTTTGTTTCTGTTCCAGATAGCAAAGAATGTATATCTGCATTTTTCTTTGGCTCACAGTTGGCTTTGACTGACAGCATTGACTCAAGGCGCTGTGCTTGGCCCTCACAGCACCTCCTTATCGATGTTAAAACTAGCTTAGAAAATCCGGGCCACATCTGGCTCATATAACACACGTTAAAACCCAAGTCTGGCCCTGTTCACGAACTCTGGGACAGTGGCCCAAATAGCTCCTGCCAGTGCCATAAATGAGCCACAAGTGTCAAAAGTAGCCCAGATTAGGCCCATTTTCCTAAAGTAAGACACACAGGCACGGTGCAGACTAAAAATATGGGATGAATGGAGCTTGTCAAAAGGGTTTTCAGTTAGAAAATCCTTAAAATGTTCAATTTATCCTTGAGACATCAGCAAAATAGGAGTAACTCAGTAATAATGAGCTTTAAAATTACCAATTCTGCTTTAATTCCATGTTGTAAGACAATGAAACATAAAAATCTCTGCACGCTTTTGCATGCTTCAATTTTTTAAACAATTTAAAAATTATTTGATTTAACTTTTTTTTTAAATTTATTTGTTTATATATGTATTTTCTTTTTACAAAGAATTATCTCTGTCCCAATAGCAGTATCCTCATGATCCCTCTAGCAGCAGCAGTCATAAATAAACACATGCCCTGTTTAGCAATGTCAGGGCTGTAATGTTTTATGAAGCGCTGTTTTATACCGCCATTCACATTAACTCTATAAAGCCATGCGGCCCCGACTGTATGACCCTACACTGGGGCGCTGCAGCTGAACAATTATGCAGAATCCCAGTGGCTTTGATTTAGGAACTATCAGACGCCCAAGCTGCTGCACTAGAAGAGGCGTCATTGATTGAATTTTATGTCGCTGTTGTCAGAGATCTTAACATGCCAGAATTTATTACCTGGAGAATAATAATGTCATATAAAAACTGACAGAGCCAAGTAGGGCCCCCCAATTCATCTCTGCTTTCCACGGGGATGATGCTGTCACAGCCACTCTCCATTTCAAATGTATTTGCTCTCTCTCTCTCTCTTTTTTTTTTTGTCAGAAAATGAAACATTTATGTTGACATTGCAGAAAAGGAAAATCAATATGAATTTATTCAGCATACATCGTGTCCATTTCATTATTCTATCACAAATGTGTATATCTGTTTCTGGTAAAATAAGGGAACACAAATCACAAATCAGATTTTTTTTTTCTTTAAATTTTTACTGCATACTGCATTACATATAATATTTTGTTGAAAACACTTTTCTATCACTGGAAACTAATCATATATATGTATATTCTGTTTTATGTATGTATATGTGTGTGTATATGAAAGAGAGAAAATGCATATGGATTTAATTTAAATATATAAATAAAATTAGATGCCTCTTATAAAAGGTTGATCTTTGGGACATTTTAACAATTAATGTAAAAGGAACTTATGTGCAAATATGAACAGAATATTCAATATAATATCATTAACTGTAAAATGTACAACATTAAATCATCTTTGTCTGAGCTTGTAATCGTCTTGAGCAAAAATTGAAGATGAAAAGTTGTTCCAATGAAAATCACTCTGTTATCAATGATATTTCTGACCAAAGATGGTCTGAAATATCATTGAAATGAAACCTTGGATGACTTTAATCAGTTTTCCTTGAAGACCAGAAACTGTTGCTGTTGATGCCAAATCATATATATATATATATATATATATATATATATATATATATATATATATATATATATATATATATATATATATATATATATATATATATATATGGGTCACGCATCACTTCCTTCAGTCTGGGGCTGCAGGTGTCAGTCAGGGAACCAGCGACACACCCAAACAGGTACAGAAAACATACAGCCCTGTCCAGAAGTCCTGTAAATGTGACACATTTGCTCTCTGCTTCTCCAAAAAGAGAGAGAGAGAGAGAGTGGAGGGGAAAAAAATGACACAATGTTGACTGAGATGCTTTATTGAATTTTCATCGGTTGCCTTAGGACAAGTCAAGACTGTTCAATTCTAGCCTGAGGAGGACATGCCATTAAAGGAGATGAGTCAAAAAGTGTCTCCTTCTGATTGCCCCAAGAAACCATTACCGCTGAACAGCAGCAGGACGACACCAGTGCAGAGTGGACACATGCCCTAACTTATACACACACACACATGCAGGCAGGCAGGCAGGCTTGTATTCACAAATACATACACACACACACGCACACACCCTGCACAAAAATCCACATACCCCCCCCCCCCCCCCCCCCCCCCCCCCCCCTCTCTCCCACAGAAAGCAGACGCAATTTACATGAGCTGAAGGGAGGTGACAGGTAGCAATCAGCCTGGGGAATAGGGTTAGAGGCTGACGCCTGCCTGCGTATTACCGCCTGCCAACCAAAGCCTCCAGACTCCTTATACCAGGCCACGACCTCCGACCCTGCCACATCTCAACCAATTGCCCTTTAGTATAATTATGTGGAATAATCTTTTAGAGTTTGATTTGAGGGAGATAGGCAAGGAGCGCCACCTCTAATTTATTTTTTTAGGGGCGTTGGGGGGCTTGTTAGTAAACATATTTTTGGAGCAGGGGCCCGTCTGGCAGCTGTAAGTGAAATACCCTTAGTACTGGAGGTCAGATTTATTTATTTTCCCGTGCTTCTGTCAGCCGGTCCTGCCAGACGCCGACACAGGATCGGCTGTAGGTCAAAATCATCAAAATGTCATTATCCCGTGATGATGTTTTATTGATGCCATCATTGGAAGTGGCTCTCTCACATCTGTAAAAGTATCATTGCATTGTTTAGATTGTATTAAAATTTTATGAAGTGCAGAGTGCTGCTGACGACCGCGTTTCCACTCCGGCCTTGGAATGGCCTTTTTATTATTATTATTATTTTTTTATCCATTTATATCTGGATTGCAGTGCGACACGAAGCAAAATAAAAGAAAGCACTGTTTTCTGAAAGGACTATATAATTTTAAGGTTTATAGTGAAGTTCAGTTGAGTGTGAAATGGTTGTTTCAAAGAAAGTGCAAAACACTGGCCGCCTTCCAACTGTTTTAAAGGATTTCCAGCTGCACGATAATATAAAAATCCTCTGGAAAAGTTTTCAGTTACTTTCTGATAAAATAGTAGAGATTTTGTTGGTTTAATTTATCTGCCGTAAAATGAAGAAAACTCAGAAAGAGCAGCAAAGATAAATGGAAACACTACATCGTGAAGAAAGAAAATCAATATACGACATAGGATGGAGGGCTAACTTACAGTACTTTTGAAAATAAAAAAAGCAATCAATTCAGCAACTTAGACCAGAAATACAGATTACTGGCCTGGCTGCTTCTCTGTTCTTGAGTTTCTTCTGTTTTGAATAAACGACAAGAGTTTTTATAAGTTTTTCATTGGCAATAACCTGATGAGATTCTAAGAAAACTTGAGCGACAAGAGGTTTTTCTGCTGATAAGTTCAAGACACATTTTGGGTTCTATTGGTTTGTTTCACTTTTAAATGGAGAGATTAAACAATTAAGTGTTTTGAGATTCATACGGGAAACATCCGCTATCGCAGTTGTTGCCGCGATATTCATTCTCGTTTTACTTTTCAACCCACTGCTCTAACCAGACGGTACCACAGCCGTGGCCAGCAGCAGTCAGCTGCTCGTGCTCCTTCATGTGTCTGCAGGCTTCTTTATTCATGGAGGTTAGATAGCATTTTAGTTGTGCACTTTCAAAATTCACCTCAACATCATCCATTACTTTCCAAGCTCTCAGTCCAAACAAGAGGGAGTGGTCAAAATCAGGCAATGACCTTTTTTATCCACATAAGGATATAACAAACAGCTCGCTTCTGACAATTACATTATGATCATTATTGTTGTGTTTCTTTCTTAGTGTCTGATCTAAACTTAAGCTGATGTTTCAAAATGAGAAAAAAAATAGTGAACTTAACCCTTAAGAGTGAGGCATCCATCCTGTCGCCACACGCAGTCACATTAGTAGCTGGTCTGACCTTAATCATACAGTCCCATCAGAAACCCGCTGACCTTCACCTCCCTGGAGAACTCTGCTCATTCACACACTCACTGGGACCTCCGGCTGCCCATTTAGCGCTTTAATGGTGGGAGGCACCCGTTCAGTCACCCATTTCATTGTGTCCTCCTCTCAGAGCGCGCACACATGCACACAGCTACCAAATGCACACACGCGCGCACACACATCCACACGTACAAGGATGCCGCACCGGCCTTCCCTCCACAGGGGGTTAACGTCAACATATGTCCCAGTCACACAGATGAAGGTGGAAGTTGGGAGCTCGTGCGTCCACACATGTGGCAGCATGTAGGCAGAAAGTCACAACTGGTCTTTTACTTTTCAGAACCTTTTTTTTTTCTTTCTTTTTCTTGAGTTGTCAGGGTTTTATAACTAAGACTTTTGACAGACATCCTCAGCTTTATCTGAGGCGTGCCGCACAGCTCCCATCCACTCTGCAGTTTGAGCAGTCTGTAAAGGGCAAAAAAGAAATCAATTCTACCCTGACAAATGTAAATAAGGTCTTATCGGGGCAGCAGCGGCGCATCGACAGCATCAAGCGAGCAAATGTTCCACTCGCTTGCCTGTCATTTAACTACATCACTGGATCACTCTCCCATATTTTGCCCCGAGGACAACCAATCCACCATCACATCTGCGTACATATGAGCCCGGGCTCACGTGTGTGGGTATGTGCGAACGCGCATAATAACTGTGCGCGTGTGCGTGGCTTTCATGTTTGCTTGTGGACAGCATCACTTTACATTTATTGAAATGAGCAGCTATCCCTGGGGCTCTTGTGTGAAGCTGAGGCCTGCAGCCATGCTAGCATCTATCGACTCCCCAGGATTAGGGCTTGGCTGAGGCAGCCTCTCCCCCGTGGCCCCGGCGAGGTGACCCGCACCGAGGCAAAGTTCAGGAGGGGAGAGCGGGGTGAACTCTCCCGGGCACAGATTAGGGGGCCCCCCCCACCCGAGTGTCCCAGTGGAGACATGAAAGCGTGTAACGATAAGGTTTGTCTTTGAATGCACACGAGAACACTCACAAACAGTCACATCAAACAAGCCCAAGTTTGTTGAGACAGAACTCTAATTAGAGAATGTGTCACGTGTGACGCTTTTAATAGTGACACGACACGCGTGATCCAGTGCATACAGACACAGACCCTTTTATTCTTTTATTTTATTTTCCTTAAAACATTTAAAATAATCAAGGGGAGTACAAAGACACATATTTGGACGTTGCGATGAAACAAAACAAAATGAGTTCAAAATGAAAAAGATAATTAAGGGACTATATCAACAGACTGATAAAATCCAAATGCAAACATGCATCCTATACTATAAAACATAAGCTGTGCCGTCATGGGCAGGCGTGCACGTCTGAATTTTCAGGAGAAAGGATGCAACTACCAGCTTTATGTAAGGCAGTGCAAATTAATATGACAAGTTATATGAGAAATATATATAAATATATATATATGGACTAATAAAGGAATAACATTTCTTTTTTCAAAACCAATACGTAATAGGAGTTATATTACTTCATCAGAAAACAGCTCCCCCTTTATCCTGCCAGTCTCACGCCAGAATATGGAATAGCTGCATTAGATTAAATATAGATTACATGGCAGTTTCACAGTAAAGGCTCACATGCTTACAGCTGCCTTTCACCATCCTAGCATGCATACTTCTGGCATGACATGAAATGGTCCAGCCTGACAAATAATTGAAAACAAAAAAATTATTTTCCAAGGCCTCGAAAACATTACATGCATGAGTTTTCTTATGCTAATTTGTACAAACCATATGTTTTGCATTACATGGTCCTATCACAGAAAGGGATGTTTTAAAAAACTGCTTGTTAGGGAGCACAGTTAGGTAACTCACTGTGAAAAACGCTGCACTAGATATGACACCTGACAAACTAAGGCTTGTGACACCACCACATTTGCAAATGTCCACTAACTTCTTTGAACAGATTCTACTTTTTCTGCACTGAAGGAGGAAAAATGATCCAGGTTATGTCTGTTTCTGGTAGAGATAGAAAACTTGAATAAGAGATATGAAGCTTGAATACACGAGGGAGGAAAAAAAAGGGGGGAAGAAATAGAAATAGCACGTGGTTTGTTTGCTGAGAGCTTCCTGAGAGAGCAGGCAGCAAAATCAACACAGCAGTGACTGCTGAGCACAAGATAAAACAATAAAAAACATGGGAATAATGTAGAATAAAACTACAATGTGTGATTGAAACATATGCAGTAGTTTTAGATTCTACTCAAAATAAGACATTTCTTGGAAAGCAGCTACATTTGTTTGAGTTAATTCTATCCAAGCAGGGCTCACTCATCCTTACCTATAGGATCACTAATTACATGAAGAGAAATGCTGGAAAAAATATAAATCAGATTTTAAACAAGGCCATCTATTACACTAAGACATACTTGGATATAGCAGTCTGTATTTAGATCTTAAAGTACTAATTAAGGGTTCAGAAATTTTAATTGGTTCTTTTGTTTCTTATTAGCCTCTTTGCCTTTGAAGCTCCAACTGAAAGGGATTATCCTTTTTATTCATCTCAAGAATTTCCCACCAGAAACACATGAGCCACCGATGTGCTGCATTTTTTATTTTTTATTTTTTTGCTTTTTTTTGCTTTCATTCCACTGCAGTAACAGTTGCATGTGCACAACAAATGAAATATCACAGCTTCTGTTACATGGCCAGGGCCGCCACACTGGAATTAGTTAATCCGGGGAAGAAAAAGGGGGCAGGCAAGGTACAAAGAATGAACTCTTCAGCGCTGAAGTGGCTGAAGTGATGGTATCATCATCATCTTTATCATCGCCACACAAACCTCGCTCTTCTTCAGGACTGGAGAGGCAAAAATAATTGGATTCTTTCCCACAAATAACGCCGTCACCCCTGAGCTTAATTAAGTAGACAGACTGCAGGACCAGGGTCCATTCTCCTCCTCTGGCTCTTGGAGAGAAAAACCCAGCTGTTATTGCCCATTGGCCTTTATTAACAAGGCTGTGTGATAATATAGGTTATTAGGGCAAGATGCTGGGAGGAATGATCATTTTTATCAACTCCTCATCCATCCATCCATCTGTTCTTTATATATTTTGTTTCCTTGTGCTGTGACATCATCAGTAGCGCCTCTAACACTGTTAAAACATTTTTTCCAGATGCACAGATTCGTTCAGCTTAGACAATATAATAAGAATTAAGAACCTCGAAGTGCATATACACGATGCGCCTGGTTCACCTTTCATATATGGAGCCCACGCAGTCAGAAAGCCTGTCAAATACAAACAAAAATACAAGATTTTATTTCAATTGGAATTAATTTCAGTGTATGTGATGTGCTGACTGTCAAAATCATAGTGTATTTCATCACCTTAAAGTTAGCTTTCCATTCACAGCTTCTGATTGGGCAGTTTGTCAAAAGGGCCACAGTCAACTGGGAGCCAACTTCAGCTCACTTCCCAGTTCAACTACAAACCAGTTGAACCTGCGACTTGTTATGAGCCTGCAGTGACTCTCAGCTCTGGCCCAGCTGCAGTTTAAACTCAAAATCTTGTGGATTATGTGGCATTGCAGCACGATTTACTGGGAATGAAAACACAATTAAAACATGTGCTCGTTTCAAGAGTTGTGACGATGCGGAAAGAACGTTTCATATAAATATAAATATATGTATAATTTGTGTATGATTTCCTATAAAACATGATTACATATTTTATTTCATCAACAGTATTCTGACTCATGTTTTTTTTTCTTCTTTTTTTGCTTTTACCTGCCAACTTGCCATGAGTGATCACAGGTTAATTGGGAAAATTTTTTTTTTTTTTCCCAATTAACATTATGCAGCAAATGCAAGCTCACAAGCACTGCAGCAAACAGAGGACGAATCAACAAGTTTTCACAGGTAAGTCAATCATATGGCACCAGTGGTCAATGCATTTAAGAAAAAAAAAAGGGAGAAGAATCTGAAAGGGTAGTGTGAAATGGTGTGTGGATTTACTTTATTACTGTGGGTGTTGTTTTATGGCAGAGTGCGGTGTATGCACTACACCCACAAGGCCCTCCTCGATGCCCCCGTTCATATTATAACTCTTCCTAAGATCCTTAGGGCCACATGGGCGAGTTGCCATTTCACTGTCACTGGTCTCTCCCCCCCCCCCCCCCCCCCCCCCCCCCCCCCCCCCCCCCCCCCCTGCACTTTCCGTCGTCTCTAAAGCTTCATGTTTGTTGTTCCATTCCCCTCTATATCTCCCAGAGGAGCTCCCTCATTTTAATATAAATAGAACGCTTCATCATGCAGTGGCACAAACTTCCCCATGTTGCATTGCTCTGGTGGCATTAGCAGCAGCAGGAAGGACAGGAGCACCAGTAAAACAGTGACAAAAAAAAATAAATATGTTTGATGTAGTTTCACATGGTCGCTCTGGTTTGTTTTGTCTGGGAAACCTGATGTCATTAAACGGCGAAACAAAATGAATTTCAGAGTAGTAACAAGAAATTGTAGCACCCTGACGACCAAAGATAAGGTTAACTTCCAAGTGACTTGATACAGAATGCTAATTTGGCTTCTCTTAAATGTAGAACAGAGCAGAAATCAGCTCTTTGTTGACGGTATTTCAGCGGGGCTTGCACAGACATGAGGGATTTAGTGACTGACTGATGGGCAAACTGCAAGTCTATTGAGAATTTTTCTTTTTGCATGTGTCAGATGAGAAAAACCACAGAGATCTAAGAGACAGTGCTTCTTAGCCAGAGAAGACCATGCCTGCCTCACGCTAATCAGATGTGCACAGCTGTATCTAAAATGCCAGAGGGATCAGTTTACGAGAGATATCAGCAGCCCCTCTCAGCTCGGGATTTCTGTTCCCTCCTCTGTAGTGGTAAAGAGGCCCGAAAAGGCCAGTGGGGCGAGGACACAGCCCGGGGCGCTAACTGCCAATGGATTCGCCCCTGAGAAGCGCCGACTTGTGCCTGGTGATGGGTGGACACGTAAAGCCGCCACCGCTGCCTAATTGTGCTTCATCTGGGTGCAGGTTCCATCGTGGCTAACAAGAAAGCACTAGAGGTCTTCATTTAGCTATCAAGGCTGCTCTCCCCGGGGAGGGTCCCGAGTGCAGCTGCTGTCCTCGCTCCCCTCCCAATCAACACATCAAACACCAGCCCCAATTCATTTGCCTCCCTCCCTCGCTGTCCTTTCCCCCCCGCTTCCCCTCGCCCCACCTCCCCTTGCTCAATCTTGCAGCGAGAGAAGCAGAAAGGGAGGAAAGTTCCAGGTTGGTGGAACCAAAGAGCAAAGAGAGACACAGCGGTGAATACTGAGCGGCAGCTTTAGCCCGGCCCTGTGAGCACTCTGGATTTAGCAGGATATTTATTCTTTTATATCCAGACAAAAGAGATTGCATATGCCCTCCTGTGCTTGGCAGAGTCACTCCTGTACATCAGGACGAAGTAGCCCCAATATAATTAGGCTCCATTATGAAGATTTTTTTTTTCCTGAACCTTGGCAATAATCCAAATGCAAGTCTTCAATTTGCACATTTTCAGCATTTAACAGGCAGCAGTGCTTACTCATATTTATCTGTATTCATTAATCAATCCATCCATTCGGACTAAATTCCAATCACAAGTTACTGACAGCTGAGTGAAGGGATCGAAAAATGAAACGCAGCCATTGCGCTTTGGAGGGGGGACAATTTATGCAACGCTTTTGCAGATTTGAAACTGATGTCCCAAACAGAGAAACGGCTCTGTGGACGACAGCGGTTCCGTAGAACGGCCTCCATCTCTTCCTCTTCTTGCCCCTTTCTTTAATTACATGCCGGGATTTAATATCAGTCACGTAACCCAACAGCTCCCTGTCCTCTGTCAGCAGCAGCTCGCGTGTTTATTAAAAGCCCACTTTAGCATATGCTTTGATTAGATTCTTAATTACAGAAAATTACCGTAGAACCACAAAAATATATCTATGTCCTCCAGGAAATCAGAGGATATTGAAGGACTTAATTCCGCTAGTGGATGTATGGCTGCCTCTGGTTCTGTGAAATGGAGGCATTAATCCAGTTTGTTATCAGATATGTTGTACCTAAAACAAAGATTTAGGATTTTAAAGAAAATGGCAGTTGTGTTTAACATATGCCAAGGTGATTTAAATACTTATTTTTCTATTAAGGTGTACTTATTGACACTTCCATGCATTTGCATTTATGCAGAGATGTTTTCTTACTATATTTCTGATGGAAGGAGGGTCAGGTTCCAAAATAAACCCGGTTAATTTTATTATTATTTAAAATATATATGTTAAAAAATTAAATATTTTGCACTTTCCTCATTTAATTTTTTATATTAGTAATTGTTAGTTGATTAGGAAAGAGCACAAAGAGGCACATCACATAATCCCTGATGTGCTTTTATGAAACTTTCTTTAATGATAATATTTAATCTGAGTTTAATTGAGCTTAATTGTATTTCCCTTTCGAAATCATTTGCGTTTAACTGCAAGTTAATTTTTGGGCTTATTTCCACCACTTTAAATTAAAATATTTTACTTGTCGACCTATATCTAACATGAAGCTGTAGGCAGGGGTGAAGATAGACTTAATTTCTTCCTGGAACTACCAAAAGTACTTTTTGTGTCCAAAAAAAAAAAAAAAAGCATCTGGCTGTAGTTTCTCAAGATGCTCTCAGCAGCGGCTTTGTTGACAGGAGTTTAAGATAATTGTTCAAAGTCTCTAATCTGTCGTTATTGATATTCCTGTTGCTCACAAAATGTTAGCCACCCAAACGTCTGCTGTGGCGCAGGGATTACGAGTAATACAGTCGCTGTGCGTAAGCGCGGTCATCAGAACTGTTGTTTGGGAGTTACTGTGAGGAGTGTTTGAGCGCTGACGTCCCGCAGAAATGGAAACAAGAGAAACTCGCACCTTCTTCAGGGACCTGCAGTGGATTCCTGCAGTCATGTTTCAGCGGCCATTTGGGGTGACTTAAAAGCATTTAATAGAGGAACAGTGTGCTGTTTAAGATGGTATGGTGTTAGCAGATGTGGATTCTTGTTGAACTTGCTACTGAGAGGCAGTTATTCTCATCTCTTAATGAAACTGTGTTCCTTCTAAGAATCTTTTGGGGATCTCAGCTTACTTTCACCCCTGACTGTAGGTGTGAGAGTCGTTACTTTTATACAAACAGTTTAATAAGGTCACCATTACAGATCAACTACTTGACTCCTTTTTCATCCCAATATATGTGTTTCCAACCAAAGTACATTAAACTCCAACACGATAGGTTGGCTGTGTGGCTCCCAGTCTGTTGGCATTGGGCTTTTCCAGTTGACCTATTACATCACACACTGAGACCACAGATAAATCTGGTTTAGCTGGTGGCAGCAAGTTGGAAAACTGGTGAACGGTGAATTGAATAGGCTTGCAGCCCAATACGCTTTAGTTTTTATTTTATTTCCTGTATTGGTCTTCATCGGCTTCTTCCAGTGCTTCCAGGTTAAACCAGGAGTGGGAACTGTGGAGCATGTGTAGAGCGTGTAGGCTCGCTGGACTTCACCTGCATTATCTGGGTGTTAGTCTGACTGAACGGGACTGAACCTGTCACAGTCAGACTGAGATGCTTACATGTAGGGCTGTAGCGATACACTAATATCGCGATATGATACGATACACGATATTCAGCTCACGATACGATATATATTGACATTCATCTTACATTACATTTACATCATTTTCCGAAAAATTTTAAAGGGACGAAGTGATTTTGTTGCTTGCAAGCTTTTAAAGGTGGGACACGGGGATTTTGAAAGAAGCTAAGAATATCAATACCCGCGGCTGAAAAATCGATAAAATATCGATATATATCGCAGAATTGATGAAATCGTTAAGCTCTACTTACATGTACTTCAAAACTATTTCAGTCCAATGCAATACATTGATTTTTTTTTACATTTTTTAAATAAATGAAATAAATAAATAAAATATAATATATGATATAATATAATATAAATAAATATTTTCTCAGATATGATACAAGTTACACAATTAAGAAGACCCACATGCCATCAGTGTTGCATTTGTGAAACATAAAAGGCTTCACATCGAGCATAATGTGGCACCAGTAATATTAATATAGAAACTAAATCATTTTCATCAAGATAAATTTGCTGATTAAAGCACAAGTTAGATAATTCTTCAGCTTGTTTAGCTGTGATTTGAATGTCATCCTAAGCCAACGGATCTGTCAAACCCCAATGACCAATAATCAAAAGCTGCGAACAGTTTCACGACAACAAAGTAAACAAGTGTTGTTGACATTTGTGACAGTCTCGAGTTGTATTCCAAAATGCCACTTCAACCGTCACGTTGTCAAAACACGGTCAGGGAGATAAACAAGCTGTTTTGGGCAACTGGATGTCGAGTTATTTCTGCGCCAATCAATAAAGTGTTTTTTCGAAAAAAAGTCAATAAGCGTATGCGTAAATTGATTCCATCTGCTTATTATCATATAAAACAGCCTGGTAAATATGCAACTAATTACTGGTGACACTTCAATATCCGATAAGTTGCAAACGACATGACTGCGATTTGACATTCATCATGTTGTATTTGAATCAAGAGAGGAAAATGGGGAATTTGTTTCAATATTCTGGGTTCCATTTAGGATTTGTGGATTTAAATCCTGTCTGTGCTTGTAATAAAATATTTTTCAGATGCAGCAAACTTCAAATAATTAATGCGAGTATAAATAACATGACAGTGTACACCTTGAGACAATTCTTCTACCACAGTAATCTACTTGATACTTGATTTACAAAATGAGTTTATGTCACTATTTCTGCATCGCTGGTCTACTTGGCATGCGCCTCTTCAGGCATCCACACCATCTCATTCTGCGTGGCATGGATGCCAACAGCACAACATGCCACTCTGCTGTCTTTTCCAACTCTAATTCACCAAGCCATGCAGATTTTCTGGCCTAATCCCCCCTTTGCTCACACTTCTATCCAGTTGGAGTTCAGTAATACGATCTGGAGAGCAGACTGAATTGCAGCCCTGTCCAATATCACCGGGTCGCTAGTCTCCGGCCTCCTGGGCTCAAACAAGATGAGCTGTATTCCATTTGGGTCCTTAATGCCACTCTGGGCTTCATTTTGCAGATCTCCGATGTGCCACAGTGAAATCATAGCCGGGGACTCAAACCTGCTTGTTGATCTAGAGATTATTGGCCGACAACAGGTTTCCCTTCTAAGCCCTGTCCGCTCTTGACGGGGAAACCCAGGGATGGGATGATGTAGATCACCTCCCTCTGCTGCTGTTTCTTCCTTTCTATTTTTTTGTCTTTCTATTGCCGTCTAACCACGGTCGTCCGCAAATGCTCACAGCTGCTGGAGCCACAGCGCCACTAAGCAGGTTTTAAGACGGGTCCCAATCGTGCCTTCTCTCGCGCAACCAGGAGGCAGAGCCCTGGATCCAGACCTTTTTAAGTGATCATCCTTGTATCATAACAGATTAAGGGCTGCTGCTGCTCTGGATTAGGCCTAATCTAACCTTTATCCGCTCCCATCTTCACCTGAAACTTACAGCGACCAGGAAGTCAATCGCCAGGCCCCCATGATATACAGTGACACTGATCTTCCTTTTCATGCTCTAATTATCAGGATTAAGAAAAACACTTTTGAGTAATTATTTTCACATCAGATAAACATTAGGCTTGCACGGATTTAGCCAAGCTTTTGCCCAACAAGTAGAAGAGATCTGAGCAGGCTTACAAGCTCCAGGCAGGCAGATGGAGATCCTTTCTAATCAGGAATAACCAACAAACAGGCAGTGGAAGAAAAGACTGAAAGAAATGAAATGAATGTCTTCTTCTTTCTTTTAATAAATGGGGATTTGCACATCTGATGAGTACAAAAACCACTTAGTAAGTGTATTTAAATTTAAGATGATGGAGATCGACATCCAGTAGGGAATGATAAAATGGATCACAAAATGTGGAAGATTTCATATTCCCCTGGACTGTTTTGAATTCCAGCAGTGCCTTTAAAATTCTAAATTGTAATGAATATGTTAGTCAAGTTCCTTTTTTTTGCTACTGCAAAAGAGAAAAGAAGTGGAACCGTGGAAAAAGACGACCTTCAGAGCTTGTTTGATATTATATATTATTTCAATCATACACAATTACAAACTGAAATCACATCATAGCACCAAACTGAGCCCCAGATAACCTTTTAAAAGGACTATTCCCTCAGAGAGGTGACCCATGACCCCAGGTCTGCCAGCAATCTTCCACAGGATGACTTTTCTGTGGTTGCAGAGGTAATACGCACCAGCGCATTCGCATGGACTGAGCTTTGCCTCCTCTCTTTTTAAGATTTTTCTGGTAATATATATATATATATAATATATATATATATATATATATATATATATATATATATATATATATATATATATATGTGTGTGTGTGTGTGTAGATAGATAGATATACATACATAATGTGTGTGTGTGTGTGTGTGTGTAAATATGTTTTTATTTCACTTCCTGTGTTACTTTGTACACAAAATATAATGTATTTTTTTATGTAAATGGAACATATTTTGCATATGCACTTGTTGCTACAGGAAAAGAAACTAAGACATGGAAGACTTTCTTTCTATACTAACAGGACAATGATACCAACACAGCATCTGTATCTACCAAGAGACTAAAAAAATAAAATACTTAAAAAAAAAAAAAAGCGTGCCATGTTTTTTTTTTTTTTTGTTTTGTTTTTTTACTGTTCAGAGTGATGTGATAAAGAGGCAGAAGCAGTATTGCCAGATGGGAAATGCTGGCGACTTAAAATGATTGTACTTTGAGGAAAACTATAATACATGTCTAATTTGCATTCTGATGTGGCTCAGGACCATCTACATCAATAGCATATTATCATAGACATAGTATAGCCTATGAAACAGTTTTACCATTTAGAAAAATCTAACGAACAAACTCTTTCAAGAGTTGAATAGAAATATCGTTGGACCATGTACTAGATCTAGAGTCAGTTTTTCTAACTAGCATAACAATGTAAATATTCTGTGAGCATTTGGACTGAATTTGATTCCATATCAGAGTAGTAGCGAATCATGGTAGTGAAGAAACCCCTCATCAGTCGCTCTCTGAGGGGAATTGGGGATTTTTTTCAATTACTGATCGTACACAGGTCAAAATTATCGTACAAAAGTGATAATTATCGTACATCTTGCAACGCTGGGCAGAGCAGCAGTGCTGGAACACGTCCACCAACTACCTGTTTTCATCTTGGCTGGTTTAGCTTCTGCTAGCCCTGAACGATAATGCATGTTACTTTATATTCATTTCTTTTTTTGCCTCTGTGAGTAAAAGCAGTTGTTCACCGTGGGCTTCACCGCGGAAGGACGAGCCAGGTCCCTGCATAGTTCCGCTTCAAACAGTCCTGAAAGGATTTACCATAAGCAATTCGGCTCGTTAGTTACGCGACATTACCGGTCCCATGCGGAGCTGTTGCCCAAGTCTACTGAAGACACTCCGGCCTTCAGCTCGAAGCTGAGAGCGCTTAGCCGGCAGCTCCATGCATCAGCCACTATGCAGCTGAGCTGAGCTGCTCATGGAAATCATTTCAGGACTCTCATTTCAGAACTGTGCTGGGACCTGTAGTTAATCATTTCATTAGCGGAATGATTTATGACATGTACCAGCACATTTCCGGTCTTACTAATGTTGCTTCGTTGGTGGCATGAAATGACTCCCACGGTTAGCATGGCTAAGCTAGGTTCTGTCCTTTGTACTCAGATTCTTCCAGACCAGCCACAGCCAGTCACAGTGGTCTGTTAGTACAATCAACACAGGCACAAGAAAACATATTCTCCTTAAAATATGACCATGATTGGTTTTTATTCACAGCTCAGAAGTCAATATAACACTAAGCGCTAAGTTATTTAAATCATAACAGCAATAGCTAGCTGCCAATGAAATGGCATTAATTGACGTTCAGGCATCTGGTTGGTCAGCTTTATTACCCTCCGCCAAAGAGGTGATGTTTTCGGTGGCATTTATCTGTCTGTCTGTCTGTCTGTCTGTTTGTGTACAAGATAACTCAAAATGTTATGCATGGATTTTGATGAAATTTTCAGAGTTGTCAGAAATGTGAAAAGGAAGAACTGATTTCATTTTAGGTGTGATCCGGAAGAAATCCTGGATTCTGGAAATTTTCAATAACATTGCGGTCAATGGGCTGAAAATTTCATTTCTCAATATCTCAGTTAATTATTGCCCAAAACTCACGAAATTTGACTCAGAGATGGACAATGGGAACCTCTATCAAATTTCAAAGGCTGATCCGGATCTGATCCACAACATGGATTTTATCGTAATCTATAAATCGCTATATGGGGGAATTGTTGCACTTGGCGGAGGTCTGCTCTCCGAGTGCTTTTATAGTTGCTTAATGTTATATCTGATCTGGTAGAAAATAAATTGTACAGTTGTTACGGATGTTGAATCTATCTATCTTAAAGAAAAAAAAACATTATTTGAACCAGACAGTTAATATGTTTAATTGGACTGCAAAGTTCACCCTTTCAACATGGGAGTCAATGGAGTATTGTTCTGTTTTGCAGCCAGCACCTAGTGGTCAGTAGAGGAACTGCAAAAGAACATGCTTCACGGATGAGCTTGGTCCCATCGCCATGATAACAGGATCAGGATTTATTACTGATTTAATTTCAGTATTAAGTACTGCATCAGAAGCATAGGTGGATTATATTGGTGTTGGAAATCTGCAAAAAAATTGTTTAAAAAGTATTGGCACATCAGATGTTGGTAAATTTCAAATATCATGCACTCTTAATACTAACCACTTTGAATCTGCACATTTTATGTGTTTATAAATTCTCCACTATATGCAAAACGGAGCCTGAAAACACAGAAAACCTCATGTACAGATTGTGTGTGGAATTCTTGTATTACTGGGACAAATGCTGAAATTTCATCTTGACATTTACAATTAAAATCTATATATGAAGAAATATAACACAGCAAGTATGTTTTAGTTTTTGCTCTATGCTCCATCTCATCAGAAAGGTCATAAGCATAGTTTCTTTCAGTTCCAAGTTTAACGCTAATAATACTGCTAACCAAATCACAATAGGACAAATAATCTGGTTTACAATTAAATCCTATCTCAGTTGAACAACACATAAATTTTGACAAGATGCTGAATTAATGTGTGAAAACCTAAGTACATCCAATGGTTCAATAGCTTCTAGAACCAGCCTCATCAACAAAAATTCAAATGAATAATTTCCATACTATTGACGGGGATTCCAGTCCGCTTTATTCACAGCTCTCTTAATGTCCACAGCCTTCATATCAGGTTGAGGTTTGGACCATGGCTGGACCGTTGTAACACCTTGATTTTTTTCTTTTGCAAACATTCTGATGTAAATTTATTTCTTCCCCTTTGCAAACCTAGGCTGTTTTTAGAGAGAAGATGCATTTTCAAGGCAATGTTTCTGGACAAGCCTGACTTTACCAGTCTTCTTCTAATTTCACTAATTGTTCTTGAACAGGGTCTTTGCATAAATAAAAACTAAACTCATGCATTTGCCTTATTAAAAAAAATATATTATAATCCCCATTTTCATCCAGGATTTCATCTTGGGGATCTCAATGTGACTTGAGTGAACAAACAGTTTTATCCTGATTTTCCTGTCTGTTGTTTGGTTGGGCCAGCAAAGGTGATTTTCTTTAAGTACATGGTTATAGTTTGGGTTAAAAATAGCCTCTTCATCAGCCTTGACCCTGAGCTCTTGAAAACAGACAGTAAAGCCTGGTGAATCCTTTTGTCGTACCAGGAGGTTTGAACAAAGCAGAGGAATGTGATGTTTCCAGAGCCAGACAGGGCTCATATTTTAAACCACTACGTCCCAGTCCATTTTACTTTGGCGCCGTTTTCTGAAAAATGCAAAATAACTTTCAAAGCTATTTATAACAAATTGAGTCTTGACATTTTTTCCCCTTAAATCAAGTTTATAAAAACGGGGGATCCAGTGAACATGCCATCTTGACAAAATGAAAGAAGTTTTCACACATCTCTCTTCACAGTAAACACATTATTAAATTAGAATATTCATTGTATAGTTCAAAAATCACTTCTCAGCGGTAGTCACCTCGGCCTATATGAACCTGATAAAAAGTCAGGGCAGAACAACTTAACCTGCTGAGATTTATGGTCACGCTAATTTCCCAACACTCCCGACAGGAAATGGCAATCCTGTTCTTCTAAACTCTGATTAATCTCGCTGAAGTGTGGTGAAGGATTCTGTGTTGCCACTAACCCCTTACTACCCTCTGGCATCCCCCTGCTGCCAAAATGAAGACCTCTTGCGTCCACCTGCCCTCTGCCTCTAGTCAGAACCAGATGTGTTGAGGCTTTGATGTGGACCGAACTTTTGAAGCCGGGGGGTTTGAAAAACCTGAAACGAGCTCACACAAAGCCACAACACACACAGAACCTTTGGTTTTCAACACAAAGATCATATAAAATGATGAAAAATGTGACTAATTAACTTTTTAGCCACTCTGAGAGACGGTAAGATGTTTCTCCTTTTCTGGGGTTGTGTGTCTGCTATTACCTTCCTTTGAGAAATGAAACCTCTGGAGGAACTCCACGGTACTTTGTTAGAAGATGAGTTAAGGCCATTACGTTGTAGTTTAGATGCATATTTCTATTAAACTTACATTGGAGTAAATTATTGTTATTATTCTGAGTGAAATATTACCTGAGTCAGAGAGAGCGTCCAAAAAACTATCACCATCATCATCTATTAGAAGCTACGTAAGGTTCTAGACTATTGAGAGCAGCTTGCTCTGACATCGTAATGTACTTTTCTCCCTTAATGCTGAAATCATAAAAAGCTTAATTGCCAGTATTGACACTGAATGCAACCTAATACCATCACAAACCCTGGCGGACAAGGTTTCAAGGCAGCCATTTCTTAGAAAAAAAAAAAAAAAAAAAGAAGAAGTTTTCAAGTGATAGTCCCTCCTAGATGTCTCTGAGCCCAGAGGCGTCCATACTGCTTCTGGATAAAGGTTAACATATGACATTTTAGATAATGTATGGGAACTGAGCTCTGTACTGTGGCGCTCGATGAAGGTTTCCCATGCCTATGTGGTTATGTCCACCACTGAAGAATCGTGGTTCTTCATGCTGGTCCACCTGAAGGACTGGGAGCGGCTGGTGTCCAGCTTGGCCCTGCACCCATTTACCCATTTACCCCTTTATGCACTAAAATCCCTGCACATTCCCTGAACTGTTTAATTATAGTATGCGCTGTAGGGAGAGAAATGCAGAAATCCATTCCAATCTATCTGTAAGAAACATGGTTTTTAAAAAGTTTAATAATGTTCTTATGCGTTTGTTGATGAAGTGGAGCTCTTAAGTTCATCTTCACTCCTCTAAGATGAAGTCTTTCTTTAATACCAGTCTTGCTCAAGTCATGATTGGATGTTGTCGACTTAACCTGTTTGCAAAAAGATATTTCTTTTCACCTCATTTTTGGAATATGCTCCAGACCTGAAATACAATAATTTAAGTATATAAAGACATTAAATTGACTTAACAAAACATGAAAATAATCTAAAACAAAAACATTTAATTTCTGAGAGAACTAAGTTAAATTAGAAATAGCTCTTTCTTTTCTTTTTTCTTTTCTGTTCTTCTCATGGTTTTCTAAATGCGCCCACTTTTTTGATTTGTGGTCAGATTTTAGATTTGTTTCTTTCAAGAAATAGTACATAAAATAAATAAATATTCAAATGTTTGAATATCCATCATTATTATTTTTATTTTATCAGTTTTAATCCTGTTTACAAAAAAGGGATTATATAAATTTTAATTTTAAGCCCCTGGGCATGAACATTTTTTTCCATGTATCCAAATAATGTGTTTTGTTGTTGTTGTTGTTTTGATAGAACAAACATGGAGCGAAGGTGGAAGGTGGCTGCAGTGAAGGCAAAACACAGGGAAGAAACGCTGATGTCTACAGGCTCGTTTAGGAAGACTTTGGCTGCAAAGGATTTTTAACAAAGAATATTTTTATATTTAGTTGCGTCACTTTGTCCGAATACGTTTCAGCCCTTGAAAATGGCTGTAACTCTTTAATGCTGTATATATGTATATATTAATTTATTTTTGGTTAAAACTCTGAAGTTAAAGCTTGAAGTCTACACTTTGATCACATCTTGATTGTTTTATTTCAAATCCACTGTGGTGGTGTATAAAAACAAATAATCAAAATGATGTCACTGTCCAGATACATCCAGCCCTAACTACCTGTGTTTGGACAGGAACGCTCACGGCTTCTCCAGACGGCAACAAAACCTGGCCGACATGACAAACCACAGACTGTAGCTGAAGGCGAAGGCAGCATGAGAAGGTGAGTTTCCGTGTTTTCCCAAAGCTCTGTTGGAGGTAAAAGAAATCACAGAGACCAGACATGCCATTGGGCAATGCAAAAAGGGAATGAAAAATTAATGGATTACCCAGGAAAGAGGAATCTCTCTCCTACTTTGTTGAGCTTAGTCGGTAAGTCTGTGAATATGAGGCTTGAAAGAATTCTTTTAACCTAACTGTATATTTAGAGCTTTGGCTCAGGCTATCGTCCTATAATTACCTGTTGTTTATCCGAAGGATGGGCAAGTTTGTTGCTGTTTAAATATCCTGTACAAACAGGAGGGGGCAAGGTTTAGTGATGAAACACTAAGGCATTGTAAAAACAAGCATCAACATTAACACACACATACACGTACACACACACATATATACATACATATATATATATATATATATATATATATATATATATATATATATATATTTGTAGCAACTGGAAAGAAGACAAAAGTTCAGCATGTGACTTTGTGTAGATCGGGATCATTTAAATTAGAGTTATAAGACATTGATGAAGAGGAAGTGGGTCTCTGCTTCACGTAACTGCTCAGTTTATCGGCGAGTCTGTCGAATTCTGACTTCTTCACTGAGTTCAGTGGTGAGAGGACAAATTGCAAACAGACTGTCTGTCCTATTTAGCTGCTGGGATGTTTACTGGAATGTGTCCTTTTTGGTGAACTACAGAGGTAAACCCTCACAAGTCATAAGCTGAAATTAAAGGCAGTTTGTTTTCTCTAGCTGGGCTTGATTAGCAAAGGCAACAGTCACCGCACATGCAGCATTCATAAACTTTAAGAGCGTAAGTGCAGTTTACTTAGTCTCTTGTCACAGAGGCAAAAGGTCAGCGAGAGGCTGAAGTTTGGAGAAGCACATTAAATGTTGGTTTACCCCTCAGAATTATTTTTGAGTCTTTATTGACCACAGCTGTCGTGTGTATGATCAACGCTACACAATACGGGCATATCGAGATTTGGAAATCATGTCCAGTGGTTTTATACCGTCTTACTTTGACTTATAAAAAGCTCTTTTTATTTGAAAAAAAAAAAAAAACTGAGAGAAAATGAACTCTTATACCTCTATACCAGGAAGCTTTAAGCATTTATCTCAAAGGATGTCACATTAACTCTGATTTCTGTTTTTCATTCATTTTGCTCCTGTAACATTTTAGTTACAACTGAATATGAAGTATGTCACATTCAGTACTAGTTGGCTTCATCACATGGGTCAGTTAGGTTAAAGTATGACTTTTAAAACACTCATTTTGTCCTGAAACCGTCTCTTCTGTGTCAAGGTGCGAGGGATGGTTAACAGCATTGAAAATACACCTTACCTCCACTACGTTAAGTTAACTACAAGCCATTGTTTAGAACTCTGTGTTTAACCTTACCTTGATACCGACCTTAAACTGCACCAAAAAAAAAAAAAAAGTCAGTCCCCAGCCCCGTCACATGCCACAGTGTTCCTGGACAGGAAACTAAACCTCAGGCGGCCTCAGCTATTCATAGTGCTGGTCTCCAGCCTGGATAAACAAGAAAACAAACCAAACAAACAAACAAAAACAAAAAAAACACTCATGCCAAGTAGATCAAAGGTGATCTGATGTGGTGTCGCCTACAGAGGGAAAAACTGAAAAAGTAACATTCATTCATTCATTCATTCATTCATTCATTCATTCATTCATTTGTATTTGTAGTGCTATTAACTTAACTTTAAACAGCACTTTTAAAACACAAATAAAACCACACGTGCAGTACGGAGCAAAAATAAAACTAAAAACCTCAGAGGAACTGCACAACCTTTATGAAACTGTAATAACAAGTGAAAAGTTGATTTAAAAGTGTTCCTTTTCTTGGATATTTTACAAATGGTCTCATCTGGTGTCACCAGCGATTTTACAAAGTCCTCTTGAGTCAGTGCTTTTTTCTGTCGGAGGGACTGAAAACTAACAGGGAGTCAGAAAGGGGAACAAATGTACCGTGTAGTAACGACTGAAAGAGTCTCTTGTCTGACCTGCCCAGCGACTGATCTGTTGAAGGTTTGCCGTCTCAAATGATCCGCAGCCGTCCACATCCATATGTAGGTGAGCTGATTTTATTTGGTTTGGTTTACCGACAACATTCTAGCGCAGTTACAAAGCCAGAAACCCACAATCTCAGCTTTGTCTGCTAGAAAAGAAAACCATACAGTCATGCGCTTACTCATTTCCCTGATGCTTCGTGAATCTAATAACTCCATCTGCAGTCTATATTGCTACGAGGAAGCACAGACTTCCACTTTCTATTAAAAGTAGAACAAAGAACAAACATCAAATCACAAAGTCAAAGATCTTAAAGCATTTCATTCTACATTTCTTCACATCCACATCCATCTGTCACGCCTCCTGCAGCATGATCCGCTCTTCATCAGCTGTAATTTGATTTTTCAGTTGACGATGACAATGATGGAGATGGGGGATAATCCCCACTATGCATTCACAATGGAATATTTCCCAGTAGCCTGTATTGATCGGTACTGTTATTTGCCGAGAGGATCAGTGTGATAATTAAAATCTAAACACATTTAGCATCTCACTTTGAAGCTTTTATTACCTCGGGTAGTTCAGCAGGAAAGAGAAAAGGTCATATTGGGAAATGGAGCAAAAGATGGCCAGAGAGTCTGACAGCTCAGTTTGGTTTTTTTTTTATATGACAGATTCAAATTTATTGTATAACGACAGATTAGTTGGTGACGATGTGTTCACTGTGCACATCTCCTGAAATCCTCCACACCTCCAGGGCAAGGATAGATATTTTATTTTAGTGACATAGTCGTGGCTTTTATGGTAAAATATTCACAAGTTGAGCATATCTCTGTTTGTTCAACACTGAAGAAACATATCAGCTGAGAAAAAAAAACACTACAAGGCAGCACACAAGACATTTTAACATTTAGTACCTGATCAAAGGGGATAAAACTGGGTCATTTTTTGAGATGTTTAAGACCAGAAGAGACCTTTCTATCTTTGCACTGCAGAGTATTATCCTGTTACCTGGTGGCTAAATCGCTAATGGCTAAAGCTGTACATGAGAAAAACCTTCTGAGGAAAAGGTTCACGACTGTTTTCTGGAGTAAATAAAAGCAGCACAGCGACCGGACCTGGATGCTCCATCTCAGCAGACTATGAGTTTTCTGGTCTTGTAGTACATTCAGTGGTTTTAGTTTGAGCTACGAACGTAGATACACACAAAAGGAATGGTGTGAATAATCGAATAAATCACTTCTGTGACTAAATGTCTATTAAGATCAAACTTACCACAACTCTACAATAACACGATCCATATGACAGGCTCATAATAGTTTTCCCTTTTTTGTGCTTGACTGTAAGCAGATGCTACTAAAATGCCTCGGTAAACTTTTGTTGCACAAAAACACCAGGAACTCAGCACCTTTATGTAAACAAGAACTGCTAACATTTGGTTTTTTTTTTTTAAACCATCTACATATGGGCTGCTGTTGGACGCTGCTCACCTAAAGATGGACAGGCAAAGACTGCTGTTGTCCAACAGCTATGATCCTCAATGGCTCCCGAAAGATGTAACACTAAAGGACCAGAATAAGGTGGCAGCGGCTCCCTGCACCCAGAACAAGATAAAACAGTCTATAATCTCAAATAGCAGCTGTCTGTCTTGTTACTGTGGACACAAGAGGTCAAAGCATGATGCCTGAGGTATCGGTAAATTTCATCACTATTGCCTTTCCAAGAGAAAAAAACAACAAAAAAACAAACGACCTGACAGTTCATCCTCCATCAATAAAACCAGAGTCCCTCGAAGAGCAGTTAAATTAAACTATGCTGTGATTTTGATGGAGATTTAGGACAGAAAAATATAATTTGTGTCATTTCTGTGTGATTGTTTGGCCCTGTTCAATCCTACTTCAGCCAACAGAATTTCAGTGCAATGCTCCTTTCACTTAGCTCTGACCCAGCAGGTTTATAAAAAAAAATAACTGTACAACAGGAGTTCATGTGCAGAAGACCTGCTGCCTGAGTCTAAGACTGTTATTGGCAGGTTTTGGAAGGATGGTTCAATATTTTGTGGAACTCTAATGACTTTTGGGACGAGACTGTGATGAAAATATTCTTACGGCTGTTTGTTATCCGAACACGAAGCCAAAGCCAGGCTAATACCGGGTTTGTTCCTGTGAAAGTCTAACAAATTGCTCGGCTAAAGGCTGTAGGATGCAACTTCCCATTTAAAGAGTGGGTATAAGAGCGGTATTGATTCCATTGTCTGACATGCCACTAAAAAAAATGACAGCAAACATTCCCAAAATGCTTTTTTGAGAAGTTCCACTAGCACCAGCGAGCACCACAGGAGCACACGGTGCTACAGACTAGCGCAGTTCAAGATTTTTATCTCTCTTATAAATTAACAGCACGGCTATGGGCCTGCGCCGGGAGCAAACTCAAGTACTCCCCTGGGGGAGGCAATTTAAAGGGAGAGGGGAGGGGGACAGTGCATCACGCCACAGCTTGGACGGATCAAATCGACCTTAAGGACGATCCAGAGCAAGATGCAGCAGAAATTGATGGCCATATGTCAATGAGACGGAGACAATGAGGACGAAAGGTAAATGTCCCAGAGTGGATGTTTGTACATGTGCGTGGCTGAAGTTTACACTGGAGCTCTTACGGTCTGCGCGTAAATCACAAATATCGTCACACCCCGCCTCTGTTTAAGGCCCCTTTGGAGCAGGTTCACCTATTTTATTAAGCAAGAACAATTTATGATTTTCACTGAAAGAGGATATACGGTCCACCGCTGGAATAGATCCATTCATATGTGATGGAGTCAGATGATGGATGTGCTATTACTAATCAAATACATTGTGTTTGCGGGACCGCTGGGGATTTTTTTCCCGTGGAAAACAAGCATTGAGTGTTCACGAAATTCGGTCAGACTGACAATGATGTTATGTAATGGTGAATTATAATTGCAGCGCATTAAGCTCAATGATAATTTACACAAAGTTGGATCACATAAAGCGGTTATATCAAACAAATCAAAGGAGACATCAAGTAAGCGAGGAAGATTAGAGAAGAAGAAAGTGGTGTTATTTGGGTTCCAGTCTATTTATAAATTATTTTTTCAGCAAGAAAACGAACCACAACGGACACTGCTTGTGCAGCCAGACAAAGGATGATTTCAACCTGATTCCCACAGGTATCACCCCCCCCCCCCCCCACCCCCACCCCCACCCCATTTCTCTTCCCAGTTGTTCCTGTAACCTCTGAGACTATAAGGAAATGAAAAAGGATTAGTGGAACTCTGAATCAACGAAATGACTTCTCAGGGTAGCCACAGGTCAGGCACGCAGCATGTTTGAGTTGACATTTCAATTGCACAGGTAATTTGCATTCAATTTGACTCTAAATGACACCCTTCATATTGAGGATTTTGCCGGGTTTTTATTTATTTATTCATTTATTTATTTGATTTTTTCTCAGTCCAAAGATGAGCATGATTTAATGAAATCAAGGAGTGTGGGACTCCTGTCAGTCTTTGACCCAACCCTCAATAAAAGGAGAAAGAAAAAATGAACATGGTTAGGTCTTAACTTCAATCAAATTACGAATATGCCAGTTCATGCCACCAAGCAAATCTTAAGCCACCACACCACACCTTATTAAAAAAAGATGACCAACTTTACACATGTTATCTGTAATGTGACAATCTGGTGAAAATTAGAAAAAAAAAAAAGAAAAGGCAGGTGGTGAATCATTGCTTCGTGGTTAAATCATGAAGTTGTAGATGGCGAGGTTTAAATCCATTTGCCAAGATGCTCATACTGAAGCAAAGCTAAAGCTGTTGGGGTCCACGCATGTTCTCACATATTTTGTCACAGTCAGAGTGAAGTATGTCATTCATGTCGTATTTTGATCTTCAGTCTGTATGGCTGTGTTTTATTACTTTACAACATAACATGAAGCTAACAGAGCACTCTCAATCCTCTGCTTTTCCCCTCCACATGTTGAAGTGCCTCTGGGCCAGGACTCCGTCCCACAGTATACAGTGCCTTGGGTGGTCAGTGAGATCAGAGAAGCACGATGTAAATGCATTTTGTTTACTTTCACCAAGTATGTAAGTGCAGTGCAACGGAGAAAAACTTTAAACGAAACAAATTGACTCATTTTATTCATTTCAGAAATCAGTCCAAGCACCCCCCCCCTTCTCCGCGTAACCCGGATCTAGATAAGCAGATGTTGATGGATGAATGGATGGACAGTTCACCTTCGTGTCTTGATCTACGCTGAAGTAATAACCTCGTGTTTTTATTTGTCCTTTCCAGTCATCCATTATCTATACTGGTTTCTTCTGAATCATTGTCACAGGGGTATGCTGGGGCTTATCCCAGGTTAGCGTTAGCACTTGGAGAAAACCATGCGGCAGGCATGCAGGCAGCGGTGCTGACCACGGGGCTGACTTGCTCCTTCAATCAAGAAAATTTGAATTTTAAGAGGCAGTAAATAAATGTCATGCACTGTAAACACATTTGCATGTTATCACTTATTAAGAGACACCGAGAACAAAAATCTCTCTTGTTGCCCATTTCCTGTTTAAACTATTATAGTGGGGCTAAAATTAGACAACTACCCCATGTCTAGGAGCTGTGCTTAGGCTAGAGCTGTTTTTCTTTTTTTTAACCATCTTCATTCTTCTTGAAACAGTACAACAGATCAAAAAAGTTCATGCTGAAGGGAATTTTGGCAAATCCTTATTTCACACATTTATATAACTACCAAGGACCCTTATTTGTCAGTGATTAAACAGAAATGTATGTCGTCTCCACAGCATGAACCAAAAACATAGTCTAAATCATTTCTATACAAAACCCATATAAACGTGACTATAGTCATTCCAGTATTCTGTCGTTACATCAAAAAAGTAATTCTTCTTAAAAACATACAGAAGATCTACATATTTCCATATAACAGATGACTGCAGCTCAGATACGCAGCAGTATGGCAGGACTGCACTTACCTTTCTCTCCTTTATCGAGGCAGGTACTCAGTGGCCACCTCTCTATCTATTTTCTCAAGGTCAGAACATGATGAGTGGATGGCCAGACACGAGACGGTGGTAATGAGTTTGGAATGGCATTTAGAGCAGCGAGAGGCTTGAGACTCGCGCCGTATTCATCACAGTGTGGATTCAGAAAGAAGAGATAGTGTTAATGAAAGTATATGGCTCAATCTTGGCTGCTGCCTGAAAATCTCCTGTTTGAGGCAAGAATGGGAGCTGCAAAGAACATGCATGTTCATTTATTTATTTATTTTGGGAAAAAAAGTTTTTCCTCTCTTCTTTTTTGTAAGAGAAAAATCTACATAAAGGGTTGATTGTTGCTTTACAGTCTCAGTTGAAGTAGTCATGATTGAGTCAGAAGAGCTGCAACATTTAGCTGCGGTGCATTATCCTCCACATCAACAAAATGAAAACAGCCCTTCCCAAACAAGCAAAAATAATGTGGAGCCACTGAGGTGACAATGGCATCTGTGTTCCCTATTATTTTACACACACAGAAGAACCTGTTCACACAAGATAATAACTTGTGCGAACAGCAAAATAACTTGTGCTCATAAGATAATAACTGGAACATGCAGGATAAATTTTCTTGAGCACACATCTTAATAACGTGTGCATTGAATAATAACTTGAGTGCACAAGATAATTAGATTCTTTGTGCATACAGATCATTTTCTGTGTACACAAATGCTTTTCTTGAGACAATTACCTTGAGCACACATGCCTACAAAAAAAAAAATATTATAGAACTTAAGGGTCTCCATATATTGGCACCCCTGAACATAAATAAAAGAAACCGTGATATCAGCCACAGGTTTGTGAACTGGCATTTTGAAGCTTCGAGTTTGACATTTTATGGGTCACCATGTTGCACCACTGCACAACACAAAACATAAACACGGGTGTCAGCTGCACATTTATTGCATTTCCGGTGTAAATCAGAATTTCTCAATCAAAAACTGAACTTCTCCAGGTGTTCATACAGTGAGCTTAAATGTGATGCACTGTAAATGAATAAATGTTATTAATACATTTACATTTAATAAATGTAATACATTTCATGCTTTGTATGTGTTGAGCATGATCAAGAACTTCCATAGTTTTTCTGAGCCCGAGTGCAAGGATGTAGAAAATTACCTTATTTTTAGACTAAGTGTCCCAAAAGAAAAGAAGAAAAAAAAAGCTTTCATGCATTCTACATCAGTGTAGGATCATGTAAATGTACTCTTCTACCCCAGAACCCCAGAGTTTTCAATTGTTCTGACAGCAGCATAGGGGAGACCAACAGGAATATATTTTTTTTCTCCAAGCCTCCCACTCCACTCAATATCTACACCACTCTGCCACGAGAAGAAAAAATGCTTGTTTACCCAGAAACCAACTGGCCTCCCTGATTGCCATCCCAATGGTAATGGCCAAGGATGAAGGAGATCAATAGCTATCTGCACCCATTCCTGAAGCAATAACATTCAATAGGAAAACCCATTTACTTTTACTTACCTTTGCTTGATTTTGTTTTACCATAAGGAAAGCCAGTTCTGATGAAGATGGGATTTAAATGGACAGCCGCTTATAGATCTTTTTTTGACTAAATTATTATTTTTTTTATGATAATGTGGGTAACGATGCGTGCAATATCAACGACGGTATAAACTGGTGACTATATCTATATCTATACCAGAAAAAAAAAAAAAAAACAAAAGAAAGTTTTAATCTAGGACATACAGTATCATCTCTACTTCTGTGTGATTGATATTTTTTATTACCTTGAAATGTTTGAGCCCAAGCAATGATTTTTTCCATATAAGGATATTACCAATTGATGTGCCCAGGAACCATGAAGAAAAAAAAAAAAAAAACATTTTCATTCACTTTTTTCACTTTTTTTTTTTAACTCAATGACTTGCACAATCTTTCTCTGACTGTCAGCAAACACGTGCTCATGAAGGTCAGTGAAATGCTACGTACCTGTCTCTGCATATGCCGACACATGCATGTGCGTGGTCTCGCTCGGTGAAAACAGGAAGTTTAATAAGAGGCTGTGTGTTCTACTGAACTCACCCTGGAGCCAGCTCACAAATCCGTTAGCAGAGCAGCCAGATTTCCCAGGTGAGCCACTCTCACATAAAATCATTCCCACAGCTCACAGATAGAAAATCAACATTTTAAATAGTTGCTATATTTGTTGAAGACAAACAAATTTCAATTTGAGCATTTCACGTTTATTTCAGTATCATGCTTAAATTTTGTTTTCCGTGGCTTTCCACCGCCATTGTCTTACCAGTGTTGTTTCCTTGATGCAAAGTGAATTCAGTGTCTGTATCTTCTCTATTTCTGCGACTGTTGTTTGACTCCATCTACCAAACTAAACACCCGTTCTGGCTGCCCTCCGCATAACCTTGCATTTAACTCCAAAGACTTCCATGAATCTTTTGCAAAGCTTCTGGGAATGATATTTCTTTATTTTGGCACACCGCTGACCTGCTGTAGATATTTATTTTCTTTTTTTTTTTCTACGGCATCATCGTGCTCATCACAACTATGTCGGATTGGTTTGGCAGATTAAAGTTCTCAGGATGCGTCTGTATAAGATGGTACTGCATCTCTGCTGTATATAACACACTGCACACATTATACTGTCTTACACTTGAACTACTGTCAACTTTATTAACAGCAAACAGGTTTTTGTAGCTTCATTGTCTGGACTTTTACTTAGCAGAGACATGATGAAAAATATTACATGTCGGAGAGAAGGTCGAAGCAATAAAATTGAATTTGGAAGCTGTAAAACTTCAGTCCCTGTGTCACACTGCAATAGAGGACTCGGATTTGGAGAGACGTCTTTTAAGTATGTTACCAATGCCTTGCTTATACACAGAATATACTATAGAATTTTATAAATTTTATAAGCAGGAAGTCAATCTGAATGTGCTATTTAATGCATTTTAATGTAAACTTTGAGGTATATCATTTTTATTTCTACTGCTTTTGGTGATGTTCCGTTCAGATCATTTAATTGTGTTTTACGTATAATATACCTATAAATATGTTATATGCAGTTAACGAAGCAGATTACTTTTATCATCTTATTTTTTTAAAGTATGCTAACAATTTACAGTATCAACTGTGCCTGAATGCACTATGGGCCGTTGTAGTTACTTCACCATCTAAAATTGTTATTGTCTTTTGTATATTATTACATAGGCTGCTGTTTGTGTTTTACCCGTGAAAATCACGTAGGGCCTGTTGGCCAGCATCTTGCTACCTTCAGCTTAACATGATACTTGGTACAGGCAGAAGACTGCATTTGACCTGCAGCTGCACGTTAACGTAATTGCAGTATCACAACCACAGACTGTATAAGAAGAACTGGACAAATGCTCGTGAACTCACCCACAGGTTTTCTGAAGAGTGTGTTCCAAGATTCGTTTTCCTTTTACCGCATGGTGTCCATATCCATATGCCCACCTTTTGTTCAGTTACTGCAAGGTAGCTGTTTTAGCTTGGCTTAGCTCATGCTAACCTATGATGCTAACTCATTACCAATTAATTCTGATCAAATCTGTCAATCCTTATGTTCGATGTTGCCACAAAAATGACATTTGGAACAAGTGATGACGAAGCTAAAACAAGGAGGAGCAGAAGGTCCAATGGAACTGGACCCTCATCAAGCTAATGCTAAATGTCGACAGCGATAAAGTCCCATCAGGTTTTGTCACAGCTGGCTCCTGACTTCTTCAACTGATCAATGGCAGATCAGCTGCAGAGCTTCTAGTGGAAGTAAGGGAAGAATCGGGGTCAATGGAGACTGACTCGCCTTTGGAACCAACCCCCAGAGTTCATTCATGGAACTGCAAGTAAATTCAAATTCTGGTTTGCATCAGACCAGTGAGGCAGATGTTACTCTGTGGTCACATCAAGGGACAAATTCAGCTAATTTACAGCTAAACTCTCTGGAAACCAAGAATACACTACAATGTTGAGATTTATCCTATCCCTCCCTTCTTCTATCAACACAATCAATTCATAATGTTTACATGAATTCCACACACAGGCCTATAGCTTGGTAGAAGGTGTTCATCCGGTTTTTCCTTAGTAGTTTTCTCTAATTTCTATATATTATTTTTTAGGTTTTTCCTGTATCACAATACAATCCACTACACAGCACTCCTCACACTTCACAACCCAGCACACACTGAATTTACTGCTACAAGATTAAATTGCATTTACACATTAGATGGTTTTGCTAGATGATGGCACTAACACTAACACAAAAAAAAAAGAAAGAGAGATATTTAACTTTTGGAGTCAGTACAGCCTAGATGAAATTACTGTAATTATTTTATGCATCAAATTGATTTCCTAGCCACCCAAAAAGTATTTTTTTACTAGAATAAATAAATGAGGCATTTGTAATCCTGTTGTATGAAAGTGTTTGAAAGGAAACTAGTGTGAAGATGTTGTCTCAACCATCTTATCAAGCACTGGATGTTGTCTGAAGTATCGTCATTGACATAGATTGACACTATAAGGGTGATGTTGAGTTATATGAGCTGAAAGTCCTTGGGCATCCTGGTGGGCCTGTTAGCTACCGAGATCTGTCACACTACTGTGTATTGTAATGTGTACTGTGTATAGTTATAAGCAGAAATGCATAAAATAGGAGCATTATGAATAGACTAACATCAGCAGAGGCCCAGATTTAACCATATTTGTTTTGATTGTCTGCTGTGGTAAAACAAATAGATGTTGATATGGGTTTTGATAATCACTCACGATTTATAACTAGACAGAAGAGACTGCATAATCATGGTCACCCCCTCAGAGTACACACGATGTTTCTCTCACAGCTTAAAATCAGGTATTTTTGTACTTCAGGTCTTTCCTATCTGTTGTTACTCTCTCTTTCTCTCTATGATTTAATGTGCTACTGCTATTTCTGGGGTCATTTACGATCAACTGCAGCCTGCTGTCTGACCCTCTTACATGTGATGGAATTAAACTTCATGAAAACCTAGAAAGTCTTAAGTCTTTATTATTACCCTTACTTCGAGACATAATCATAGAGATGTGGATAAAATATCTTCTTTTCTTTTTGGCTCTGCCCTTCAGGGGTCACCACAGCAAATCATCTGCCTCCAACTTGCCCTATATGCTCTGCATCCTCTTCTCTCACACCTCGTCACTCGTAAAGAGAATCTCAGTATTTTAACCTCTGCGACCTCCGACTCTGCTTCCTGTCTTTTCCTTAGTGCCACAGTCAGTCTCTAAACCATGCAACATCGCAGGTCTCACCACTGTCCTTGCACACCTTTCCTGTCATTCTTGCTGAAACTCTTTTATCACACCTGACACATCTGAATCCATTGCAACCTACTCACTCACGCTTCTCCACCTCTTTTACACACTCTCTGTTGCTTTGAACCGTTGACCCCAAGTATTTAAAATCCTCCACCTATTTATCTCTGCTCCCCGTAGTCCTCACCGTTCCACTTGGGTTCCTCTCATTCACGCACATGTATTCTGTCTTTCTGTGGCTAACCTTCACTCCTCTCCTTTCCAGGGAATACTTTCAGCTCTCCAGCTTTTCCTCCACCTGCTCTCTGCTCTCACTACAGATCACAATGTCATCTGCAAACATCATAGTCTATGGAACTTCCTGTCTAACCTCATCTGTCAGTCTGTCCATCACCATAACAAACAAGAAGGAGCTCAGAGCTGATCCACCTTGAACTCTTCTGTCACAGCTCACCATTGTCTTACAGCTCTCATACATGTCCTGCACCACTCTAACATACTTCTCTGCTACTCCAGACTTCCTCTGACAATAAGACAGCTCCTCTCTTGGTACCCTGTCATATGCTTTCTCAAGGTCTACAAAGACACAATGCAGCTCTCTCTGGCCTTCTCTGTTGTTCTCTGTCAACTTCCTCAAAGCAAATATTGCATCTGTAGTACTCTTCTTTTGGCACGAAACCATACTGCTGTTCACAAATGCTCACTTCTGCCCTTAGTCTAGCTTCCTCTACTCTTTCCCTTAACTTCATTGTGTGGCTCATCAACTTCATTCCTCTGTAGTTGCCAGAACCCTGCATGTCACCCTTGTTCTTAAAAATCGGCACCGTATTCTTAAAAACTTGTCGTTGTAAACCCAAGCCTCGACCGATCCTATATGGTTCTCACGGGTGATCATCTCATCTTGTGAGTCGCACGGTCAGTTTTACATCGGATGCTCTTTCTGACACAACCCTCTGCATTTATCGGTGCTTGGAACTGGCTCAAAAAGACAATGGCTACATTAGAAATATGGATAAATATAAAGAATGCATTTTTCTTTTTCTTCACTTATTAAGTGTATTACAATGGACCTGTAACAGGTTTAATCAAACCTCCATTTCAGCTATCCCCAAACTTCAGAATACCGTGGCCAAATTTGAAATGTGAAAAATCTCCATGCCCCACCCGAACCTTTAATCAACATACAGGACTAGAAGCTATGTTCTGATATTAATGTAAGGGGTCAACAAATAATGTGACACTTGTCATATTAAGCTAAGATGACAGTAGAGTAACACTTAACTGGTTTGTTTTATTACTTCTTAATGTTTTTTTTTTTTTTATCAATTGATGAATATTTTTACAGTAATTAAAAACATATTTAAAAAAAGATTGAGGATTTAAAACATATTTGTTTAATTTTAATGACCTCTCACGGCCCACCTGCAGTACCATGGCGGCCCACCAGGGGGCCGCGGCCCACACTTTGGGAATCGCTGCTCTAGTTTAAACAGTTTAAACCGGACCTCTAGTGGTTTACTTGATATTTTTTCAAGGCACTGCAACTGAGATCAAGCTAACCTTCAGTAGAGGCTACCAAGTACCGTGGAACATGACGTTTAAGGAAGCAGCACTCACACTCAGCAGGGGCTTTTCAGATATGTGAGTTTCCTGTCTTCTTCATGTTAGTGGCTACCTCCACTTATTCAGGAGCAGTTCTAGACCAATTTCACTGAGGGGGCCTGGCTGGGGCCAGGGGTTTTGATAGGGGGGCACATTGAACCCGCAGCAAAAATCTTATTTGACTTTTTATTTTCATAAAACCTTTTGAAACATTGCAGTCATAACGTTACAGTTACGATGAAAAACAGTTTAATTGTCACAGTATTACTGAATTAAGTGCTGATAAGAGACAGTGTACCTTGACAGTGTAAGATCGTTCGTCATTGGGGTAATTTTTGCACTGCTTCATATGTTCGCGCTCGTTTTTTTCAGTGGTGCAGCGCACTTAAGGGTCCGACTAGAATGTTAAGCCACGCACTTTAGTTCCACCTTCGACGTTGGCGACTCGGCGCTACTGTATAATCTACGTTCGGAGAGGGGGCCACAGGGGGGTCCGGAATCAGTGCTACGGGGGCACTGGCCCCTGTTGGCCCCTCCCCAGAACCGCCACAGCACTTATTCCGAGCAAAGTAAACAGGATCACCATCCGTGTTGCCTGAAACATAGCCTTGAATTTCTTGTGAGGTGGTTTTGTTCTTCCTCTCACACCAAATTAAAGCATTCCATCTTTGCTGTGCAGAGAAATCTGCACAACAAAGATCATGTATGAAGGGATAGTCATGAAGGGATAGATGTGCAGCATTGCAGTACTACGCCACAGTTGTTTAAAGGTAGAAAATGATGCAAAATGAGTCATCTGCAAGTCATCACTTGCTTTGTCTTATTAATTTCTTTATTTGGTCTTATTTTCCTAATGTAGCATGGTATTCATCAAGGGTTTGTTTAGTTTTTTTTTTAATTTTCTCTATAGAAACACAAAGGGAAACACTGAGCAGGCACCTGAACATTTATATCTTTCACTAAGGGGTCCTGCAGTTTTTATCAGCTTGAGACTTCCTAAAAAGCTGCAGCCTTCCTCTCAGAAGTACAGCACAGCTGTTTGTTCACACAAACTGCCACACCACTCCATCTCAATGCACAAACAAACACACACACTTCCTCTCAGCCCCCCTCCAATCATCTTGTATCCATCCCAGGTGGAATTGGGTTGAACAATGGTATGCTGGGAAGGGTGTTGTCTGGTGGGCTCGGTGGATTGTGGAATCCTCCCCAAGGTGACCTGTGAAGGGTGGTGGGGGAAGAGTTGAAGGCTTTGGGGGCGTAATGGACTGGTGTCACTCTGGCCAGAGATGCTTAGAAAAGTAATGAGTTCACATCAGTGGTGGGAGGAAAAAAATTGTACTGCTACAATGTATTTATTTCCTCCCCCTCCCTTTAAAAAAAAAGTCACTGTTGATATGGACATTTTTCTATTTGTATTGATATAAAACATGAAACTCGGGCCCTTAACAGTCACTTGAATTAGATTAAACATTCAAGGGGATCCATGTTAGGAAATTTCAGTTTTCATTTTTCTATAATTTAACTGAACCAAAATTCTGACAGGTAATTATAATGTATTTATTTGATTCAACAGCTGTGATACAAGGAGAAAGAGGTTCTATATAAAACAATTAGAAGTACTCTTAATGTTCACTTTACATAAAAGCCAAACAGCTGCAAAAAAAAAAAAACTCAATATTATAAAATTAACATACATCAAGTCGTTAATTCAGTTGGTGTTAAAAACAGTTGATCAAAATTGATTAATAAAATATAATTAAGCAACTTTCACAATTCTGTCCAGGATTTACTCTTGCTTGGTCTCTTTTTCAGTCACTTTCTCATTTTCACAAATCTCTTAGTTCCTTCTGTCATGGTGGCTGCTGTAGCTCTGAGCCCTAGTTTCATTGTTCCTGATATGTGCCATAGTGCTGTAATTTAATATCCAGTTGTTGCAAGAAATGACTGGGACTTGTTATCGCAGCTTCCTAAAAATAATCAGATATGTCTGAAATCAAAAATCAGTTTCTGCTGCTTTAAAAAAAGAAGAAAATCTGAACATAATCTGAATGAAAAGTATCTAGCTAAACATTGTGGCAGAGTTTTTTACCAATTGTGTTATGTAATATAATTCAGTAATCATATGATCAAATTTGTCTGCAATTTGTCTAAACTGATGACTTATAACCTTAACCAGTTAACTTTATAACATGGTAAGTAGTGAATTTATTTTCAAAAAAGACATAATGAGAGTCATCAGTCGACTCAGTCTCATGATAGAGTGTGTGATGGATACACTGATCCACAGTGGAAAACGCTGCATGATCAAAAAATGTACATTCACATTTTCCTAAGTTGCTCTGTAAATACATGGCTGCAGCTTTGGCGTTGCAACCCGACTACACTGATGTGAAATGTCTCGCTACATCATGAAATGCATACTGAACGTCTTGAGACTTGATGGCGTTCACATGGGACGAGTTTCTATTTTCATTATATTCCCAAAATATAAGTGAGAATGTTATTTTAATTTAAAAGGTTATTTGAGTGCTTAGAAGAGAGGGGAAGTGTTGGGGAGGCATGTTTTAAATAGTCTTCTTTTATTTTCACTTTTCTACTCAACTGTCACTTTCAAATGGCTACAGATACAAGTTAGAAGTGCATGGAGATTAAATATACGTTTCAGACTGAACCTACTGTGTGATAAAACATAGGTTCAGCTCACAAAATATATGCCTCACATTTATAAATCTTATCATACCGGAATTTCAAATGGACGCTGCTCTACTTCAGGTGCACAGCCCACAGATATCCCAGTGAGACTTTCTGGCCGTTTCAGCTGTATAATCATTTGTTGGGATGTATCATGTGACACGGGAGTGCTGCATTTTCAAAATGGCAAATGGCAAAGAGAGGCAGGACTTGGAAAAAAAATGACATTTATGTTGGTTCCAAAGTGGACATTTGATATGTTTTTTTGCTGGTCATCAGATTGGTCACCTACTGCTGTAGGATGGCGTCGCATTCCTCAACCAGCATTTGTTGCAAGTCAGCCAACGCGGTTGTGATTCCCACAACCACGTGTTCAATGGCATTGAGCTCAGGACCGCTGGTGGACCATTCCACCCTCTCCACCTCCCAGGTTTCTGGAGCCGGCCTCTGATAAACCTTCTCTCTGGAGGGCGAGCATACGAGATAGAGATGTGCGGATGACGTATATTTTAACCCGCAACCGCTTCTTAAAATCTCTATCCGTCCATTTGCAGGAACGTTTTTTTCACCAATTTTCAAACCGAACCGACCCGCCATCCTTTTAATAATATGTAAATATTTTTCTATTATTATTATTTGAGTGCTTCAACCGCTCCGAGGAATTTAATTAAAGTAATTTTTTGACAGTCGATGAACCGCGCATCTCTAATACGAGACTGGTTAATATCTCGCTGCATCGAGATCACCTCCTATGATGGCACGCCTCGTTTATCAAACTGCCTCCACCAAAAGATGCCCGCTCTTTACAAATGTGGCACCATGTAAAATGGAAATAATCAGGCTTTCCAACAGTATAAGATTTACTGCCAAGAATCATTGTTACAACAATGAAATCATTTAGAAAACACACATTTCCTACCTTTTTATGCTTGGTTTTTCTATCTATACAGTTTCTTTACCCAAAGACTTGAGACTACTACATTTTGGACCTGTAGAACACCATATTTATTGCATACTTTCTTGTGAGACTAGGGTTGATCAGTTGTTGATCCAAACACTGAGAGACAGGTTACAAATACAGACGAGGAGTAATTAACACATGCAAAAGCAATGCAGCTCGAAAAATCTGGCAATCGCAAGCGTTACTTTACGTCAATGAGGCTCTGTGGACTCACGAGATCCAGATAACACTCTAATTACCTTGAAATGAACTAACTTTGGGAAAGAAAAAGTATCTTGAACTTTCATTTATATTGATCTTAATTATTTCTGCCCCAGAGGGTTCAACATACACACAAAGTGAAAACAGAAGCGCGTTTCTGCCTCCCCTCCCCTTCCTCTGACAGCGATTTTACTCTCTGGTGTGGAGGTGTTCAGAAAAAAGAAGAAAAAAAGGAGAGAGAGAGAGAGGGAGGGAGAGAGGAAAAATAGCCCGGGGCACCTGGCAGAGGATTTGACCTGTTCCCTTGCAGTCAGGAGCAGAGAGGAAGAAAACACACTTTTTCCCACACTAGCCATATTTAGGTTTAAAGATTGGAGGGAAGAGAGGTAGCAGCCTTCATCCCTCCTGCAGCATGAGCGTGCGTGTGGTGTGGAACAATCCGGACATTGTGCTGACCCACCCCGTCTGCTCTCGGCTTACACGCTGAAAATAAGACAAATAATAATAAAGGTTTCCACGTTCATCAAGAGGGTCCCGGGGTCTGCCGCGTCACGTTCATTTACTCTCAGCCTTATAGCATCACAGCCAGTCACGCGATGGCGCGTTAAGCTCCTTGATGATGTCTTAAGTTGGATATATAATACGCCATAGTCACCCATATGAAAACTTTTACTCCGCCTCCGGGTTTGGTCCATTAAGCTCTGTTTAATGCAGATCATTCAGCTCTTGTGCGTAAATATTTCAAGGACAGTGTTCACTTTTGAAAACAAAGTCTTTAATGTGGCTTCCCCGAAAAAGCTTCATGCTGACAATGTGTTGAGCATAATGGCCCTAAATTCCCTCGAAAATAATTATGCATGAGGGTGGGGGGGGTTATAGTTAATTAGCGATTCATCTCCTTTCATTGTACAATGTAATTGCAAACATACATTTCTCAAAGTGAGACCAAATGTGATTTAATATGCCGCAGAATTAAATATTAAAGTTTTTATGTCAATCACATCGCTGTTCGGGAATAACTCATGTTTTCCACAATGGCTGTGGTACCACGGGATAACACTTTAATTCCGCCGCATAGCACAATAACCATATTTCATATTTCTGAGAAAGGGGCGCATGGAATCGCTGACGCCGTTTTTTCCTGCTCTGTATTTTCATGGTGGAGTTGTGCCCGATGATGGTTATGATAATTTGATCTGAGAAGACACAGAGATTTGAACTAGCAGAAAGGAGGATGCAAATCCCTCAGTAAATCCCTACACTATATAGCCTCCAGCCTGCTGGGAGAGTTTAATATCTACTGGAATGATTAAACTGAAAAGGTGAAACCACCGTTGTAGTAATAAGAAGGAAGACTGTGCTACAGGGGTTGGGCAGCGGGCTAATAGCTTGCACTGCAACTCTGACCTGCAGTCCACAAAGACCAACCAGAATGCTAATTTCTCCAGCATTTTGGCATCATTTCTGTTTTAATAACTTGACTTCTGAGTTCTACGTGAATGTACGACATTGTAGCAATTTTAATCCTTTTAAACTGAACCAAGGTTTTGTTTTTTTAATATATATTTTTATGTTTAAGGACTAGAGGCCAAGTGATATTCACCTAAATCAATGAACAGAAAACCAAATGCATATAAAAATAATTATGATACTTTATTTTAATACGTTTTTAGGCTATAACATTAGTCAATAACAACATTCCTTACACTTTTTGTGCTATCATGTTTGCAAACCATAAATTTCATCTCAAATCAAGACATATATTACTTTTGTGTGTGTGTATATACATATATGTATACAGTCATGGAAAAAATTATTAGACCACCATTTTCTCTTCACTTTCTTGTTCATTTTAATACCTGGTACCACTAAACGTCATCATGTGACTAAAACAGACAGAAAAGAAAACACTGAATGCATAAAAGCAGTGTTTTTAGCAGTACAACGCCATAGCTATTGATGTAAAAACTTAAGTGATTTAGGTTATAATCAAGAAAACCATGGAAAATGGTAAGATATCAGCTTTAAATAAAACTCTTATGAGCAATCTTTGTGGTTATCGTTATGTTTGTCCAAACAAATGTACCTTTAGTTGTACCAGGCATTAAAATGAACAAGAACCTGAAGAAAACAAGGGTGGTCTAATAATTTTTTCCATGACTGTATATATATATATATATATATATATATATAACTCATTAGTACAGTGGTGCGCAAACTGTGGTACGCGTACCACTGGTGGTACACGAGCGCTCTCTGGTGGTACGCGGGGGAACGTCTTGACTTGTCAATGCATGACAATGCATTATAAATACAATGTTTCAAATGAAATTCAGGTAACAATAAATAACCACAATAAGGAATAAACATCTCTCCTGTGTGTTTAAAGCTAATTGAGAAGGCATATATGGCTATATTTTAAAATTGGTCATCATGGTGGTACTCAGAGAGCCGAACAGTTTCATCAGGTAGTACACAGCAGTATTAAAAGTTTGAGAACCACTGCATTAGTACATTTCATTCAAACAGTCTTTTATAATATAAAGGATAACATGATTTATTTCAATTCAAATAGACAAGAACTGACTCAAGGGGTGTACTGTAGAGATGCTGGTTGCCACTGCAACCCCAAAAGGCTCAATCTTGACTTGAAAACAACTTATTTTAAATTTAAATAACAGCTCATTCTTCCCAGTAAGTAATGCTTAATCATGGATGAGACCATAGTATGATAAAGGGAGGAAATGTAGGTTGATTTTTAACAAAGTAAAACCCCAGAGCTGTGCCACTGTTGGTGCCCGTTAAATCCTTCACATTTTCAAAATGTGAAGCTGAATGAAGCAGTTTCAGGACCTGCATAGCCACAACGTAGAGTGTCAATAATATAATACTTTCACTGGATTCTTCTTAAATAATAAGAAACACAGAAGCATTGGCCAGATTTAGGTTTTACTCACCAGCTATAAGAAGGGAAGGTCACTACTCCACTTCATCATTTGCTTATTTTCATCTAAAATGTCTGCATGTATGATGATGGAATGAGTGAAACTTTTAAGGCACCTGAGTATTTTAAAGCACTATAAAACATATGAAGCAGAGTCACCGGGGGTGCGTTTGTTTTGCATCCAAGAAGCTATCAGTGATGGTATTTACAAAATGAACATGGAGTCACCAGGGGTGCCTTTGTTTTTTCACGCATGTGCAAAAAACTAATGTGTAAAGAACATAATGCACATTTATCACCATGACCCCTTCAAAGATATTGACGTGTCGGCTTGTGACATTTCAAAAGTTCCTGCAGGGAAATGATCCCGTTTTGATTGGCCTCTACTTTGGTTTGTAAACAGAACTAATGCTCATCTGACACCGCACTACCCAACACCACTGCACATCATCTAAAGGTCTATTAATGCCATTAATAGGTGTGGACCTTAATAAAAACCCGTCATAAAAACAAAATACGATAGCGGTGTCAGATGCAGACTGGTGAGGGCTATTGGGGGATTTTAACTACATGGTTTCCAGTTTTAAAATGCCTTCCATCTTCAAAAACCAATATAATATACAGGCATTACAGTCATCTCATTTCTGATAAGCTGCTTCATGACCGGTTGTATGTTGGCACATAGCTGAAGATGGTGTCGTCTGACGTCTTCCAGTAAGAGATCCCAGTAAATCCAACATAGTGAAGATCTACCCTCATCTGAATTCATATCAGGATCTGAAACCATTTTTAAGTGGTGTTAATAAATGTGTTTACAATAACTTGTCAGCAGTGGCTCTAGGTCTCCCCTTACCTGGTCTTCTGGGGTTCAAATGAAACCGTAAAAGAAGAAACGCTGACAGCACAGATCATCATATTAGTTACTTTTATTCTAGTTTGATTTTACTAGGGTGTTTAAAAAAAAATCTTTATTCATTTATTTATTTTTCTTAAGTCGCAACCAAATAGTTAACTCAGTGTGGGGCCACTTCCTGGTTGTCATCTTTAGTTCCTGTCCGTGGAAGCACGATTTCCCTTCTGTCACACTGACGCCTCTCCTTTGAGCGGCTGGCGTGTTCACCTGCAACACCAAGATAAAGAAATTAGATTTTTTTTTAATATTATCCTCCTAAACAGTGTCAGAGCACAAAAGTAGGCAACTTTCAGGGTAAATGCGGCGACTCATTCAGGCTCTGTACACAGTAATTCTGCTGTAGCCCCTTTAGTCTCTGCTGGCTAAATCCTCTGTTAGAGACAGAGGCTGGGCCTGATCCGCTGCAGGATCTCACTTTATCTCTCTTGCAAATCTGCTGCCAGATGACAGGGTTAGTATTTGTGGACTGTGGCTGCCCATGCTCTCTTTAAGATCGACACAATGCCTGGTGCAGCACTTTATTATTCTGGAGCCACTCATGTCGAACTCGAGTCACATGTGCAGGTTGTAATTTTTGCTTTTGTCAACTTAACTCTTGTCATGGAGCGAGACGTCTCTATTTTCCTGGCATTATTGTTAAATTTGACTTGTTTTCTGTCTGAATTATGTTCAAATGCATGAGGATAGTCATGTTTTAATGTTATATCAGCTGATTAAAATCTCAGGTTTGTAAAATATTTTGAGCCTGAAATTAAAAAGAGAAAGTGTAATAGAAAAAAAAAAAGACAGTTTATCCCAATATCCATTGCTTGCATAGCGTTCCCTGCGCTGGGAGTTGCGGCTGTACACAGGCGCACACGCGTGTCCCGTGTCGTGTCATCAGCACCGGGCAACCAGCTGCCGTTGCCGCTCGCTCATTAAACATTTGTAGAGTCAATACAGATTCCAGCAGGCGCCCTTCCTCGGGGTAAACAGTGGAAAATACAGTGTGTAAATTGGACACACTCATCATTCACCCCTGCAGAAAATAGAGCCATCCTCCCAACCAACTGTATCAATAACCAGGGGGTGTGTGTGTGTGTTTGTGGGGGGGGGGGGGGGGGTCCAGAAGCAAACCTCAGCATTTCATTACGAGTCTGCGTCGCCTCCGACAGATGAGAAGGTTCGATGCTGTTGGCAGCTCCGTGCTTAGCGGGGAATCACAAATTACTATTAAATGTCATTATGAGATGCACTCATGAGCACATAAACCTTTTTTTTTCCCCCCCATTATTTTTTAATTATCCACTAAAACATGTTTTTGCTGTTTTTATCTTCACGTGAACTTGCTGCATTTCAGGAAACTTCCATCTGCAGTTTCAGCCTCACTTTCTGTCGCCGTGATCTTTTAAAGCTGCTAAGACAGTTTTTCTGTTGCTAATTACCTACTAGAGCGAGATCTTGACCCCTTTGATTCGCCGGGTCATTCATCATCCCTGAAGTTTCACCTCAGGCATCTCATTAGAGGTGGCAAACGCAAAGGTGTGTTGTTTGAAGAATTTTTTACCTCTTTTGACGCGACGGTCCTTGATTTAAGCGAGCATGAACCAAAACCAGAAGTGTAGAGCCTCCATGTCAATATAGCAAACGTTAGCATTTGACCTTTTTATGGGGTGTGACACCTGCACTTCTCAACACAATGTAAAAATATATACTGATGTATATGTTTATTGTATACTGATGAAAAAGCACCGACGAACATTTCCTGCCATTTTAACATTTTATTGAAATGAATGTAAGACAATTAGAAACTTGACCCATATGAGACGTTGGGACGACTTCTTTAAGCACCAAGGTGACGTGGAAGCTTGTCGAGATGGTTTTCAACTGATGTCTCGTATGCCTGAAGCACCCTGTGAAGTTTGAGAAGTTAGCTATAACCGGGATAGTAACCCATGAACCGTGACTAAAAATAAAGTCTGTAAACTTTTGAAATAGATTTCAGGACCGTGCGTGCACCTTTAGGGGTAATTTATAAGCAAAGATCTGCATATGTTCCCCTGATAACAAGTGCATTTGACCAAGAATGGGATTTTTAATTGAAAAGAGAAAAACACATCTTCTGCTGCCTCAACTTTCTCTTGATGAGTTCAATGTTACCTGCTGCTGCCATTCAACTTCTGCTGAAACCAAAACTAATAAAGGCAAACATGTTTGCATGCATGAATACATGCATTATGCTTATTAATAGAGATTCACCAAACCACGTTTTGAGTTCCAGTCCCATTCAGATACATGCATCTAGCTCAGCCCTCAGAAATGATCCAAATATGCCACTTGGCTTGTTATCCCTTGTCACGATGCCACAGTCAAAAATGCTCTCCCTCTCTTTTTACAACACTCCAGATGTGTGTTTGAAGCTGCATGCCATGACCCAGATCCATTCAGCTCAGAGTCCACCTCATCTAAATGTTTGACATCGGGTTGGAAAAAATCCTTCCGTTTTAATTTTTTATTAGAAATTATCTCACACTGTTGGCTTGTTAAAACCTGGAGAACAGCTGATCTGGATCGTGCCATGTTCCCCAATAAATGGGTTTTGTGATGCAAATGGAAATGCCCTCTGACACACGTAGGGCTTTTCTTTTCCTTTTTTAACTCAGAAATCATTGCTTTTTAATTCAATGATACTTTATTAATCCCTTAAGAGAATGTGTATGCTGCAGCAACAAGTAAGTACTATAGTAGCTTCAAAGAGTCATTTGTCCCCCCACCACCACCGCCCCCAACACACACACACACAACATCCCATATACCCTGAACTTGGACAATGTGACTAATTTCTATTGTGTGCAATATACATATACATATTTACTGACATGTGCAATAACTTATCTCAGGTATAGTAATCACTACCAACATATCCCTTGTAAATAAAGTCAGAGTTATTATTTATTATTTATTATATATTCTCTATTGTGGTTATTGTTTGTTTTATTATTGTTTTTTATCTTATTTTATTGTTGTCCATTTTCTTTTTTATTGCTATTCTTCACTTGCTGCTGTAACAATGTAAATGTTTCCCCATTGTGGGACAAATAAAGGAATATCTTACCTTATTTTAATATTTTATAACCGGATGTGATTATGAATTTTAGAATAATACATCCCCAGTCGTGTTGGCAGTCTCAAAGTAGGTTGACTGATCATATTTCCAAATGTTTAGGTACGCCGAGGTCTAAGACACTGAATTTCAAGCTGTTCCAGGTGGACCAGCCATTGCAGCGTGTCAGTGTGTTTACATGGACAACAGTCTGCAAACAGTGATAGTTATCTGGTTAAGGTCATCTTCACTAATCAAACAATAATCACATTGATACATGAGCGCTCTGATCACACTGGCATTAATGAGTCAGCCGCTGGGAACGAGTTCAGGCGGGCCATCTCGCTTTCACCCCTCTGCATGGGTCATTCCAGTGACCCCGTCCCCTTCATAGGTCTATGACGGCAGGAACAGGTGTTATGCTGAATTCTGCATGCTTGTCAAGAGATGCAGCCCCTCCACACCCCCACCCCGTGCAGAAACGTGCACATTCATGCTAACAGCAAACAATTAATTAAATGATCTAATTTTAATCAGGCGTTGCTTTGTAGGCAGGTCTGAAGGGGACAGGGTTGGACTTTTTCAGTGCTTTTCAAAATCTCGCTGACTCCTACTGGTTTTTCCAACATCTCCTACCCAACCTTTTATTGAACTGTGCTCTTTAACCCTTTCAACCCCCTTTAAAAGGGACACTCGTCGTTTCCAAGCAGGAGCCTGAGAATAGACGGGTCGTTTAAGAGGTCAGTGTGTAAACCTTAAACATTTTTGAACAACGTTTGGTGTTTTTAGGTCTTCTATATGAATAAATGTGACTTAAACACCTCCTCCCTCGCTGTGCTGTTTGGCCTGGCAGGTTGACAAACATCAACTAGGTGATCCCATTAAGCTGATTGAATATTTTTCTCTCAAAAAGTGATACTTTGGTTACTAAAGAATTTTTTTTTTTTATCTCCAAATAACAAAGAAATTTCCTTCAAGGCTGAAACAGGCTACTGAAAATATAAGAATAAAGGAAATGAAGTATTTGATTTGAATCCCCTCAAAACTTGTAACCATGGTGTAATAGCTTGAATAAGTTCCTCTTTTCATTTTTATGTTTTATATATATATGAAATAGAGGACTATTTGAACTTCATTCTGGTCATCCATTGCAACAGTAAAGACAGAAGCAAGCTTGACTGGGAATACTGAGAAAGTCTCTTTTTCCTTTTTTCTTTCTTTTTTTTCTCACTTGACCAACAGTTACACCCCTGTCTTTTCAAACAGATGTCACGTGCTTGCAGTAGCGCAGTGAAAGAGGGCTGCAGAAACTGTATTGTCTGCCGTGGTATGTAATCTGGCTACCGGCACGCCGCCCCCGCTCTGCGAATAAGAGAGTAGCCTGCTGGGAGCAGGAGAAGTCTCGGGCTTCCTTATCAAACCTCTTCCTGTGATCGCCGTCAGCCAGAACCCCCGTGGTTCCTGGGAGTAAAATATTACATGAGACTCTGCAACTCTTACGACCATCACAAGAAACTCCGGAAAACTGCGGGGAAAAGGAGTAAAGTTAATGACAACTATGAGCTTGAAAATGCCTGAAAACAAAAAAAAAAAGGAATAAATAAACGAAAGAAAAGCATTGTGTTGCGTTGCACGAGTGAGAACCAAGAAAGTGCTATAAGTTAATTGATTAGGTAAGACTTGCACGCATGTATGAAGCACTACAAGTTTAAAAGTGCGCAGTTCGTGCAGCCGTGTCATGTGAATGAAGTGTGCAAAACACCACAAGTTAATTTACCCGCCCCCCCCCCCCCACCCCTCATGTGTGACCTCGAGTTTCCTACGTTGCCAACACTTTGAAATCCAGTTTGTTTTCGGGCCCTTCCAAAGACAACACTCTCACTTTTACACGCCGTCAATTCTTCAAGGCCTGAATTACGACAGAAGACGTAAACTGTGCGTGTATGTTTGCTCAGATGTTTTGTATTTATTGCCCGCATTACATATGTATCACAAATAATCTTGAGCAGATTTCTTTTTTTTTTTGGGAAAAAGCAACTTTTTATTGTCCGGGACTTAACCTCTCACATCGGTTGAAGCAAGATTTAAGAGATAAGACAAAAATTTCACCTTAACATGAACTTTGCGTGAACATATGACCCTGACTGGTCTGATCTTCCTCTGCTTCAAGACTAAATAAGTCCAATGTGTGCCAAATGATTCAGACAGTATAAACATTTATTGAACTTATCTGATTTTGAAAAAAAAAATCATTTTCTTTTGATCTTATCGCAAATTTCATTAGTGAAACTTTAATCAGATTTACAACAGAGGGAGCGGGTAGTGTCGGCATGCCGTAAATACAAAAGAATTCCCAGCAAAGCATCTCTGCTGGGATTGTTTGTCTATTTAGATGCCCAGGAGGTGAAGTTTAGGAGAAACGGTGCGACCGGGCCGAACAAAAGTAAACACAAAACCCAAAGATAGCTGACGGCTGTCAATCAAAACCCATCCTCAGCTGCCTTCGCCTGTCAGCCGTCACTCTTTTCCCATGGTTCCTCTGAGCCGGAGCACCCCTGCCCGTGTTTTTAGACAAACAGATCAGATTCCTCCTCAAACAGGCCGCTGCCGTCCCTTTTGATAACAATGTAATAATTCAAAACAAATGATTCAGCCCTTTGATGAGAACACTTTTATAGGTCACGAAAACTCGCCCTCACTCTGACATCTGTTTGATTTTATCTTCTTGAACTTTATCCCCCCGCTAGAAAATTTACTGGCTCTGACCAGAGCAGTGTGTTAAAGCCAGACTAATAGAGGGGGGAAAGACAACGGAGACGCTGCGCAGGACGGTACATCTTCGCCTTCAAAGTCTGGAACTTAGAGTGCACTTTCAGACTATCTCCTGTGTGTCTATTTTTAAAGTTGTCTGTTGGGGTCACGGCTGAGTTGGAGGCCTTTTATTGTTCATGACTGCAAATCTCGGGGCGTGCAGATTCAAACGCAGAGACTCCGAGGTCAAATTTAAAAATCGTCGTTAGCAAGTTTTGAAGCGGAGGTCGCCCGGCTTCGTGTTCACCTGGGCTTCATCGAAACACGTGCGAATCACAAAACACCATGAAATCCAACCCCTGCCCTCTTTATTCTTAATATCACCGCTACCTTCTCATGCTTCTCTAGTTTTTCCCTTTGACGAGGGCCACGGATGGTGCGGGGGTGGTGGGTGGTTGGAGGAGGGGGGGTGTTTCTGCTCTAGTCTCTGGCCGTGGTTGGAGCTGTATGCCAAAGCCACGGTCAGGCCCCAGAGATTTCCAGCCTCTTAGATGCCTATAACTCATCCCTAGTCCTGCTTCTGAAGGAAGATTTCATCCCCCCCACCCCCTCCCCCCCAATCCCAGGCCTGAAATATCCTTTCAAAGGCCGCAGACTGGAGACAGATATGTAGGTGTTTTAGATAAGGTAGGAATTGCATTAAAGGATTTTTCTGTTTTAAAGCTGCTCCATCTTTTTTTGCCCTTTCCCATAGACCTGAGAGGAGTAGCTGAGAGAGAATGGGAAGAGGGGTAAGGGATGTGCTTTGGGACGGACTCGCCCGTACATTTGTGGTCAGTTCACAGCTCATAAAAGACTAGCGCTAACCTCAGTAGATATTGAATAATGTAGAGCGGCTCGAGGCAGCGCAGAGCCCCTCTCAGAGAACACTGAAGTTATTGAGCCAAGTTTTGAGGAAAAGCCTCACAGTTCATTGATCTCCTCACCAGCATAATTACAGGGCAGCGGGATGAATCTTCATGCGGACAAAAACGGAGGATTCTCGGTGATGAATTTTCAGAGTGACGGGGATTCTTGCCAATCGCAACAGTTCAAATTAAAAGGTCTTTCCCTAAAACCTCAGCATGGGATAATTTTGCTTTGCAAAGCAGAGCGTGGCCAAAAAGATTCCCCGAAAAGTCAATAGAGTCTCACCCAGTCGGTGGTGTGTTAATGCAAAAAGTAAGTTTAAACAGCCGCTCTGTAAAGGCTCTGGTAGTCGTGTAGATAAGTGCACGGACGGCCGGCTCCTTTTTTCCGTTCTTCTCTGTTTTATTAGAGCTTACACTTTGCTTTGGCATTTACTTTTAAATTTTATAATTATGCGGCTCTCCTTTTTTCCCCAAGCCGACAGCGTTCACATTTGCCAGCTTAACATGAACACGGTCCAGTCCACACACACACACACACACACACGCGTGTGCACCTCCACAACCCACATGCAGTTCTGCAGCGGCGTTAGTTGGACCGAGCTGCTGGGAGATTAGTCGCCTTGCTCTCTCGAAGCCTCGACATCATATTCCTCAACCCAAAGAGCTTCATTTTTAATTTTCCAACAGAACCTGGAAGCAGTAAAGTCACCATTATTTTTCAAACGAGCCCTTAAATTCCCCTTTCAAAGTCTGCTGAGATGAATGAAATGAAATGAATGTAAATGTGTGTACTGTCAATATGATTTAAACAAATGCTGATCAGTTTTTTTTAAGTGAAACTAAAATCATTAGTTAAAAAAACAAAAGCAAACAAACAAAAAAAATCATTCAATTTTAAACCTCATTAAGTTTTACTGTCTGTGACATCACAGAGCTATACAGCACAATCCACTTAGTTTCAAAGTTTAAGCTTTAAAAGCATAAGCTCTTCTGCATTGGATCTCTCTCTCTCTCTTTTTTTCTTTACTTCCAGCAAAGAGAGTATTTTAGGAAGAACGAGAAAGTCGTTCACTTACTATTCTGTAAATATTCTCGTGGTTTTGATACAAAAACATCCAGTCATAAATCAAAGATTTCAAAAAGCTCCTGAACCAAGCCCAGATATTTGCTGAAATAATATATCACATATCTCATATTGAGAAAATTACAGACGAGCACGCTCACTCTAGGGACGGGCGCTAGACTAGACAGGGACTAGGACCCACATGGTCAAAACCCACACATGAGTGGATCCATAACGGCAAGAGAGACAAAAATACGAAAGAGAGTGGGAGAGTGGAGGAACATGCTTGTGGCTCTGGCTGAAATTGAGGAAGGAAGACTGAAATTTGCAGGAGCAAAGCTAGGAATTAACTTGGACACAGTTTGAATCATAAGGAAAAAAAAAATGTAATCACAGCCATCCTCCTTTCCCATCATTAGACTCTGGAAACCAGAGCTACAGGTTTTAACATCTCTAAGGTAAGACTGCCTTCATTTATTTCCCCCTCCATTGTGCTACTTTTTTCCATTTCCATCACAGTTCGTTGCTTTATTTGTTGTTTGGTGGTGTACATTTTAGTTATTGAGCTTTGGAGTTTTGTACAGCCTAGGCAGAGATTAAGACAAATTCTGATAAGGACTGGAAGTTGACTCTCAGCATTAAGGAGGATTAATGTTTAGCTCTGTGTGGCAGGGGCCTTCTCAGTGGCTGTGTTTACGCAGTGTTGCAGACCCCGCATTAATCCGAAATTAGTATAAAAGATCAGCTGTGGCCACTGAGGCGAACCTTTGCTCGGCTTAGGCCAGTAATCAAGTCTCACTTTGGGACAATGAGCGCCCGGAAGGTCAATGAGAGGCTTGGGGTGAAGGGATGAGGAGATTTGGGGAGGAGGGAGGGGGCGACTTTTGGTGACCACATGGTTTAATTTAGGTGAGATCCACACACACACACACACACACACACACACTTGCGCTTTGCTCCCACAGTAAGTGTCTCCTCATCCTCATGACGGCCGTCCGTGACCATGGTTTGTTTTAGTTAGAGCGGGAGAAGACATTAGTGTTTATAATCTAGCACTTAAAAGACATTTCTTTTTTTTTTTTTTTTCCTGAAGCCAGTCTGAAATCTTATACATGTATTTGATGTCACGGGAGTTTACATTTCAGGCGCGGTACACATTAGCTCCGTCACATAATTATAATGTGTGCCGAGGGATTATAACAATAAATAACGTGAGACTAACTAGGTGCTCGGACCATGAAGGACAACATCTCCTGTTCCAACACAAACCAACAGTGAGCGGGATGATTGCAGGAGAAGCCTCGGCTCCGACGCTCTATTACAGGAGAGCCAAACTGTGTTAAAACTGAAAACAAGCAGTAAAAATATCATCTGTGTGTTTTCCCCACTGCAAAAAGTGGCCAACGCAAGAGGTTGCACGGCTGAATTCAGCTAAGAAAACCCGCAGCCGCTGGCTGACAAACACTCACAAGCCAGGTGATATCTGCAATTTTTTTATTTTATTTTTTGTTTTTTTGCATTTTGTAGCGCTGCATCAATTGAATGAGCTTCCAAAAGGAGACAATTTCAATTCAATTTGTGCAAGAGAACATCTCTGCTGCAGAAAAAAAAGGGGGTCAGGAGATGTTGCCTTTGTAAATACTTTCCAAACTGCATCAATAAAAGTTCTTAGATAATTTATTTATATATTTTACAGTGGCTGAGTAATTACAATGCCCTTGGGGAATAAAAAAAAAAAAAAAAAAAAAGCAACAACAAGTCATCTCCTCAATCAACTTCTAGGCACATGCCAATCATGAACGTTTGTGCAGTAGTCCAACCAAGGTTGTCATGTGTACACGCATGTTAATGACGGACAAACAACAAATGAGAGAGTAAAAGCAAAAAAAAAAAACAAAAAACAAAAAAAAAAAGCCAAGCGATAATTTAGGGCATTTGCACCACATTGCGGTGGAAGCAGTTCTCTTCTCGTGCCAGCAGGGTACCAGAAACCCCCCCCCCCCCCCCCCCCCCCCCCCCCCCCCACCCCCCAGCCCCAGCCACCCACAGCTTCTGCTAAGATTAGACAAATTAAACACCATTATTCACGTCAGTCCCACAGCTGGCCTTTTAAGTGGTTCTGCGTTAACTATCATAATGGTTTGCTTAGAAAGCCACAGTCCTCTCCTTCATTTACAATAGAAAAAAAAACACTTGACCAAGTTTTGGTAGGATTTTCCTTCTCCTCGCCCTTGTTTTGCAGTTACCCCCCCCCCCCCTTTTTTTTTTTACACTAAAGCTTCTCCTATTTGGCTGGAAATTGTAGATATGCATTATTGATCTAGTATATTTCAGTCCGGCTGTCCAGCTGAATTTACTTGAAAATATTGCCTCTTTTTCGAATAGCTCATCTTTTTTTTCATTTTTTTCTAAACTACTTCTGGAACAAAAAACCTTGTACTTTATGCCTGGTCAGAGTCAGCTATAATCAGTCAGTGGTCATCCGTGTACAGTACTTTATCATTTCCAGGAATGCGTTCCAAAGTTTGTGTCCTTTCTGAGGGAAGACTGTTGCAGATCTGTCAGGCGCTCACATCTGTCCAGACGATTCCAGCGCAGTCTCATCTGGGGCAAAAAGCCGTTTATATTTTCCCAGTTGTACTCTCGCAACCTGATAATGGAAGTGGTGTTGGCCAGAGGCCCACGCGCTGAGGACGACCAGTGATGGATAACCTCGTTTCAGACCTATCATCACCGTCCAGCATGTGCGTCATATATGTAGTAAAATACCCCCCAACCACACTGAGCGGGCTTTAGATGCAGGTTTAAGGACGTGACAGTAAGTGATCTTGTAGAAGCTGAATTTCATTTTTTTAACTGCTGTCATGAACACAGGGAGTTTTAAAACAAGCTCTAAAGAGTTATTTTGATGGACATAATTGGTTAATTGAGTCATAATTTCATCCGTTCATCCTTACATTTTCTATCCAGACAAACACAAAGTACTTGGTCAACCAAACAGGTAAAAAAATAACCTGTTTGGTTATTTTAACCTTACAATGAATGCAAACTTTGAAACTGCAAGTTTGCATAATTATATATATATATATATATATATATATATATATATATATATATATATATATATATATATATATATATACAGTCATGGAAAAAATTATTAGACCACCATTTTTCTTCACTTTCTTGTTCATTTTAATACCTGGTACCACTAAACATCATCATGTGACTAAAACAGACAGAAAAGAAAACACTGAATGCATAAAAGCAGTGTTTTTGGCAGTACAACACCATAGCTATTGATGTAAAAACTGAAGTGATTTAGGTTATAATCAAGAAAACCATGGAAAATGGTAAGATATCAGCTCTTAAATAAAACTCTTATGAGCAATCTTTGTGGTTATCGTTATGTTTGTCCAAACAAACGTACCTTTAGTTGTACCAGGCATTAAAATGAACAAGAAACTGAAGAAAACAAGGGTGGTCTAATAATTTTTTCCATGACTGTATGTATACATATATATATATATATATATATATATATATATATATATATATATATATATACTATATATATATATATATATATATATATATATATATATATATATATATATATATATATATATATATATATATATATAATGTTTTGAGATTTAAATATTGCTGCATTTCCCTGATGTCTTTATCAGTAGGTGGACTGTTGTATCTACAGCTCTGTGTCATGTTCTACAACCCTTTATACTTAATGAAATACTTTGAATTTAAAAATCCCAACCTAGCAGAGCGTTTCTGAAGAGTATTACTACACATCTTTGTTATTATACACTTTTTTTTCATAATTTTTCATTGTGTGTTTGTCTACTGAAGAGACCAAATATGACAGTTTACCCAGTGAAGGTCTAAGAGTATCATACATTCATGTCTCACTGTCCTGTGAGGTGCAAACCTGTAGAAATGAACTTTTCATGAACTCAGAAAATATTATATATCTAAAGAAATTTAATTTTGTCAGCTACAAAAAAAAAAAAAGAAAAAGAAAAAGTTTACAGATCTCTCAGTTTATCTGGTTATATGAACAATGCCTACAGACTGAAAGTGAGATGTACAGTTGTTGCATAAGTATGTAATGGAGTAAAATTATGTAGTTGCATATAATAGGTGACTGGGAGGCTGCAGTTAGTAAACCTGGGAAAAGCCACCAATGATTAAATAACTTATATAACTATGTGAGGTTCCACTGGACTTCTTTATTGTTTATAATATGACAAAAAAAAGGTTATATTGTTCGATGATATGGAAATATTTGTGAAGTGATTCAAAAAGCAAGGGTGCTGAACTGCATTATGTAAATCAGCAGCTGCAGAAAACATCTGTGTTGAACAATGACGAAGTTGTTGTGAACTTGCTATGTTTCTGTCATGTTTTCTATGTTTTACACAACATCTTTTTGTAAATACTCCTGACAAAAAAAAAAAAAAAAAAAAAAAAAAATCTCTGGCCTCCTCATATGTGCATTTCATTTATTACTCATATTTGTGAAATTAGATTTAAACTTGCATGTCACGGACACTTGGATTATGTCCAGAGTTTTTTTTTTTCAGTGGTTTACAGAAACACATTCAGCTCAATGAAGCTCAAGGTAGAGACTGAACATTTCACCTCCACCGCTGAAACCACCTGACATTTTCATCAGCAGTCAGTAAGTAATAAAGCAGAGCAAGAGAAGCACCGGACTGCTATTCAAGCTTTGTGTGTATTTCTCATTCAAAGCAAATCTTTTGTTATTGAAGGAGGGGCATCGTATCATCGCACATACATAAATCAGGACTTGATACATATCACGGGCTCTAAAAGAGCCGGCACGGTTATCACATGTTCAGCACTGTGGAGCAACACTGTTAAGGCAGAACAGTAAAAATATGAAACACTGACAAAGTAATCCATTAGTAGCAATCAATTTTACTACACAAACACCGGCGCTATTTTCATATTCTGGCATAACAACTCAAATATGAGTTGTCTCAGCAAGATCGCAAGACACAGAACATTGTTACATGATCACATTGCTATGATTTGAGTCTTTGTGTTCTCACCAAAAACAACTTTTGGAAAGCTGATCCTCAGTTGGAGCCAGTTTCCAGTTTAATAACCAACACCATCGCTGCAGGGGGCAGGGGAGCATGCTTCCACTTGTCTACTCCAAACATTATTATCTTCTAAGAGTCTTGCATATCAACTTCAAATCCAGCTGTAGGGAGCTGCGCATTACTTTTTCCACAGAGGGCAAAAAAATGAGCAGCAGGTTGAGATTGTATGTCTAAAAAAAACTAGCGAGAGGGCCGTTCGTGCCTTTTGTGAAACATGATCACTTTGTCTACAAGCTGAATGCTTGAACTCCAACTCACTAGTTTGAGTTTCAGATTTACTGGTGGATTATAACTCCAACTCAAGCGATTCACAGACGAGAACCAATGACTATTACATGTGCAAGTCATTTCAAAGGATGGATATTGCGGCTCTCAACAGTATCACCAGCAGTTCCACTTTCTCAGGCCAATTGCAAAACATTTGCAAACATAAGAAAGGCACATTATTGATTATAACATACAATTCTTGATTGAAATTTACACAACATTTTTTTTTTCCCATTAATCCAGCATTAATTGTCTCTGAATTGTGAGTCAGGCTCAAACTGTCTTCTTGTGTTCCTGCTGAGCTGTGGGACCCCAGGAGGCAATTAGTCCAATCAAGTTTAAAGCTATGACACACAATTTAAGAACAGCTCCGCGGCTCGCCCAACACCACGAGTCTGATGAGTTATGCCTCACACATCACATAATGAAGTCAAAAAAAAAGAAAGATGAAAAAGAGTCAGCATACATTACGAGGAAGAAGAAAAGACGTTCACATGTTTTGCATTTCTTGCTGGGAGAGGGTGATATTTCATTTCTTACTCAAGTCATCTCCATAGGCTAATTCAATTTGCACTCCAAGCTGTTTTTAATCCCTTTCTCAATTTTTCACTCTGTGGACTGAATACCAGAACATTTGGTGCTGGATTGTCTTTTATTAGCAAAACATGGAGCGTTTTATTAGAAAAGCGTGAAAGGAAAACTGTCAGATTCATCCCTGTGTTCCCGTAACTCTACATTATCAGGAGGGAATTTACTTCACAGTGACTAATTTGGTGAGTTTATCAGTTAATTTGCATATTTTGTTTGTGCGGGAAGCTGGCTAACTCGGAAGGGTTTAACAGTATTTTCCAAGTAACAATGGCTTGGACAAGACCAGCAATAAGTCACGTGACACAAATGAAACATGTTATTTGGCAGTTCAGTGGGTGCTGAATGGCTATCATTCATTAAAAAGGACTGCATAATCAATGGGTGGAATTTTTACACAGGTCTTAAAGAACTAGTTTCACCAGTGCAGCAAAATGTATTTCAGGACACTATGGGTAGAGCAAGCTGACTCCTCACTAACCATTTATCACCTTTGTAAAGAGGATTTTCGAAAGATGACCTTAATTATACGTCCAGTAAATATAGACGATATTCATTCACGTGTCTTTTCCACAAGTGTGTGTTTTTATGCAGACCAGTCTGCAGTCCCCATATTCTCCATTAGATAACAAAAGTCTGTTTGCTTTTTTTTTCTTTCTGCTTCTAGTATTTTCTTAAGTACAATGACAGTGTCAGCTACTACACAACTGTTAATTATTGAATTCAGACCTGTTGCTGCAGTATGGAGCCCCGTTTGGGTCATAATTCAATGAATAAATGAGTCTATTATTATGAAATACAGGCATTTATTATCATGAAATATGTATCCATTATTATGAAATGTTTCCCATTATTATGAAATACATGTTTATTATTATGAAATATTTCTTATTATTATGAAATATATGTGTATTATTATGAAATATTTCCCATTATTATGAAAAAAATGTAATCATTATGAAATATATTTTTATTATTATTTAATCTTAGTTTAATGCATAATAGTTTGTTTCAGAATAGCTTTTTTTTTTTATCTAAGAATGAGTTTTTACATAATTGCTTTGTTTTTCATAAGAATGAGCTTTTACATATTAATGACATTTTGCCACTGGGCGGGACCAGTGGTTGACCTGCACCCTCATTGGCTGATCCTTCTCCATTCTACGCTCTGACATCGACTAGTTTTGGTCATGAGGTCCCGTTAGCAGCGGGCTGTGGCGTCATCAAGGTGCGCTCCTAGTCCGATTGTAGCTATGGCAGCTTGGACTGAGCTACGGGAAACCTTGACCAGGTTAGCAGACAATATCGAAAATGATAATTTATTAGGCGATACTATTTTGACCTGATTTGACGATTCACTGTTCTGTTGCTTATGCCTGAATGAAAGAGCAGCCAATCACGTAAATGGCTCCGCCCTCTCTGCTGTGATTGACACACAAATCATTCTTATGAAAAACAAAGCCATTATTATGTAAAAGCTCATTCTTATGAAAAACGAAACCATTATCATAATAATGGGAAATATTTCATAATAATAAATGCCTGTATTTCATAATAATAGACTCATTTATTCATTGAATTATGACCCAAACGGGGCTCCATACTGCAGGTGTATAAAATCAAGCACGTAGCCGCGTAGTTTCCATTTGCAAACATTTGTGGTCAAAATGGGTGACTTTGAAGACCTCTGTGATTTCAAGGAAGGTACTGTGGTAGGATGCCACCTTTGAATAAAATGGCTTTTGAAATTTCATCATTGCTGGATGTTTCACGGTTAGCCGTAAGTGATATTTCACGGGCCTTTCCTAAACAGCAACAGTTTGAGGGAGGTTCCTATTTGTTCCAAAATGACTGTGCTCTGGAGCACAATTCATGACGGTAAGGACATAATTTGACGAGCCTGGCGTGGAAGCACACATGGAGCCCTTGCCTCACTGCCATCAATCATCGCTGGGATGAAGTGAAGCAGAGATTGTGAGCCAGGCCTTTTCATCAAACATCAGGACTGACCTCATTAATGTGCAACTGAATGGATACGCACAAATTCCCACAGAAACACTCTAACATCTTGGAAAGCCTCCCAAGAAGACTGGAAGCTGTTATAGAAGCAAGAGGGGGAGCAACTCCATATTAAAGTATTTGTACTGGAACACAATGCCTTCACCATCCCTCTATGAGGTGTGAAGTGATGAGGTGTCTGACTACTGTTGCTCATGTGGAGCACATCGCAGTGTGTGGCAGGACGTTGGAGCTTGAAGCGTCCACACACTACAGGATGGTCAGAGCAGATATGGTCCCAGTTCTCCCCTTCCAATAGTCCAAAGCATTTTGATCATTCCACAGATTATTTTATCAGATTTTCTTGGACTGTGGGGTTTGATAAGGGATGATAGAATCTGGTTGGAAGAGTATTTGAACAAATCTCAAATCGAACATAACTAACAGAAATATTTAATCAGAAATTTGTATGAGTGTGGAGAACCCCAATAACAAAGTGATGGAGGAATAATCTATGAATATTGATTTTGAAGTTTAAAGGTAAGGTAGGGGATGCAGCTCGATTTCTAACCCAGGAAACATTTGTCACATTCAGTGAATATGTTTTCACCAACCACGAGCTGCCCATCTCATGAATACACTTTTGTTCCTTTTGAACAAAGAAAAAGAATCTTCATTCACAGTCCTGGATCCATAAATGAGGACAAAAAAAAACAAACAAACTGTAAAATGATTTAAACGGGCAATCAGTCTTTGTATGGAAATTCATATCTGGTTCTGAGTTAACGTCTGTACTACATACATTTTTCATAACGGCAAAGTTTGCTATTCATAAAGTTGTACATTTATTTATTGTAATGAAGACCTAAAACATAACATTTCATACCAGGCAGAGTAATGTAAACTAACATCTCAAATGTTCTTAAATTTCATGGCAGCAAACTCAATTCTGTCAAAAATTCAAAAACATTAGATTGCTTCATTTCCTCTTCAAAGAGTAATTATCAACTCTAAGCTTGTTACACAAACTTTTAAAAAAAAGATGACGTCAGTATTCAGTCAATGTGTCACTTCAGCATGCATTATATAAAACAATGTTATTTTCTTAAATATTAACCTGAAATGTGCCATAAGAGAGGGGGGGGTTAAGAAAGACAGCTCCAGCTGGAACAGCTACAATTTTGCTGTCTGCACCTCTATATTTAAGTGTTGTGGTCATGCATACTCCATAGAGGGATCAGCGAGGCACTCGTCATGCCAAAGCTTATTCCAAGCTGCAGTATCAAAAAACTGGCACCGACTGTCGCCACTGGAGTTTCTTCACTGTGGCCACAATGTGTTTGCACTGTGCTCACCACTAACAGCCCTCGCTAGGTCTCCTCACCCACTTATGTGCAACAGTTGGGTCGAGTTTTCTCATTTACACATGGTGAACATCAACTTTTAATCTCTAGTCATTTTGTTTCAGAAATAGTTTTTGGTTAAAAAAAAATTGTTTTTTAGCAATCTGCCCCCCCCCAAAAAAAAAAAAAAAAAATTAAATAAATAAATAAATGAATTAATTAATTCATTAATTCATTAAAATAGTGTTGTTGCTTCTTCTACACTATCAGCTTGTATCTTAGAAGCTAGGGATGGGACAGTTACCGGTATTACGGTAAAGCGCGATAAAATTTTACGCGATAACAATTACCGTTTATGTTTGACTTAATCTCATTATCGCAGTCTATTACCGGGATGTGTAATATCAGCCTCATTCAAGTCTGTGAGCGACTCGCGACTGTGTTACGCGTGAATTTGTAGCTTGTAACATCGGCATCGTAATGTAAGCATGGCAGAAAGTGGTGATAGCACGCAGGACATTAAAAAATGACGTTAAAAAATGACATTGAAAAATGACCGGAACGATGTTCTTCTGATGCAGTTACAATATATATTTATTCCAATAACTGATCCGAAAACCATAACGCCGACAGTTAGCGCCACAGCGGTCAAAAACCTTTTGCTCTTCCGGGTCAAATACCTGACCAATAACAGGCAGCTACCTTTATACCTGACCCTCAGGTAACAACACAGCGACACCCACAGACACACAGAGTGAACTACATTTTTGGCTCCTTTACAACTGTTTCTTTATTTGCACATTTATACGTATTTAAGGTTCAGCTTAAAGTCAAAAGTTTATTTCATTTGAACGTGAACTATAATTTTTGTTCCTGATAATTGTTTGCATATTTTGACCTTCTATGGTTGTTAAAGTGTTTGTTTAAATTTCCACCAAACAAATAAGCTTTGTTCCTGTTACTTATTTTGTTCATTTAAAATAAAACCTCTTTCTGTGCCGGTTGTTTCTCTGTTTAATGTGAAAGTTTCAATATGACAAGAAAATCACAAGATTTTGTGAAATTATTCAAATGTATGTTTTTTTTTTAGACATTTGAACAGCAATTAAGAATATCGCGATAATATCATGAACCATGATAATTTGGTCACTATAATCGAGATATCAAATTTTCCATATCATTACATCCCTATTAGACGCCATTCCAATAATAATTAAAGGAATATTTCCTTTAATTAATACTTCCATTCTGGACACAATGAATCTATCTGCTGACAAGCTGTGTGCTTCCAGTCTTTAAAGTCACTTCAATTAAACCTCTGCTGAAAATGCTGGTTCTCATCCAGAAGTCTCCCAATATCCCTTTGAGTGCTAAAGTTCTTGGTGAGGGGAACACTGCACATCAACTAACTGACTATATCGGAAAAAAAATGGAGGCTACCCCAGTACTGTGGAACATGACGTGAAGGTGGCAGCGCCACACTCACCCGGGCCTTTCTGATCTTCTCCACGCTAGCGGCTTCCTCCAGTTATTCCAGGCAAACTAGACAGAATCACCACCCATGCAGCCGTCAGTGGTGATCTTTTTCTTGTCCAAATGAATGGAACGTGGTATGAAATTTCAGCACGTCGAACATTCTTCTCCATTGAGTGTGTGTGAGTTGTTTTTTTTTCTCCTTTCCCCTCATGCTGAATCAGTGTCTTCCATCTTCCATCCCACAGAGATCTTTCAGCCACTTTACCCACATTACATCAGCCATGAAGAGGATCGATGTGCATCTTCTTTGCTTTGGAGCTGTGTGATGTACGCATCACAGTATTGTTTGTTTTGATATTATTGGTATTGAAGGAAACAGTTTGCCTTGGTTTGAGTTATATTTATCAAAAGTATTACAGTTTTTTCATAAAAATGGGGCAGTCTTCCTCAAACACCAGGGTTGGTCATGGTGTAAATCTTTCTCTCTGAAAACCTGGAATGTTTTCTGTGTAAAATTCAAGTCAAGTTAGTTGAATTGTTTCCGTCGGTGCTAATTTGCATACATTCTTCTTCTTGTGGCCTCCTTTTGAGAAAAGGCCTTTTGTGTTGGTACACTGAGGTCATGCTGTTTCCACTATAATAATAATAATAAAAGGTAAAATAAAAGTTGTGACTGCTCATTTGCCATAATTCTATGGAAGAAGTGTCTCTCTATCAGCCCTGCATGTCATGTCCCTTCCCCATATTTCTGTCCATTAACACCTCCACTGTGTATGCATTCAATTTGGGAACAGAAATAAGAGGCAGATGAGTCTTGTAGCCAAGGCCCTCACTGCCGGCAGAGAACCCTGCAGGGGGGCAAATTTGTCTGACTACAATCACCCCGACAGGAGAGAGCGTTCAGGTCAAAAGCCTTTAAGTTGAGGCAGGCAGACACTTCAATGAGTTTGTGATGAAAACTGTGTGATCCATCATCACCGGCACATTCGTATGTTAGGGGATCATAATCGTGCCTACTGCACCCAGGGGGCTCCACTTGATCACAGTTAAGCTTAAGATACATGAAGCATCAAAGCTATCAGTCGTAATGAGAATGCACGGAAACCTGAGATAAGCTTTCATATTCGATAATTATCGAGGATGCATTGCAGAAAAGTGTGTGGTTTTCGTGGGTGTTTTTGAAGTGACTACCAACCATAGACTTTATGAAAACAATTGGACAAACCATCTGTGACGTCTTTATTCTAAAAGAGTGCTTTTGAAGCCAGTTTTCCGGGGCTCTCAAGTTTCCATATTGGTAGCAAGTGGAAGCAGCAGCCATTGCTGCTTAATCCAAAAATGGGCTAATGGGAAGAACAAACAAGCCCTGCAACTAGTTGGAACATGTTATCTAACCTGCGACACCACAGGCAAACAATTTCAGCTTAGCGAAGCACTCGATAGCTTAGTGGTTAAACCAGGCAGCTCATAAACAGAGGCTGTAGTTCTTGTGCAGCAGCTGTCTTCCCCATACTTCCTTAGTTTCCTGTCCTCTGTACACTGTTAACAAAGGCCAGTCGTGCCACAAAAAAAACTTCCTTTTTTTTGTTTTTGTTTTTTAACAGGGGGAGACAAAAAAACAAAAACGAATCACATGCTAACTAGTGTTACCTTTCATTGATTCTGATTGAGTCCTTCCGTCCTCATTCCTGATGTTTCAGATGCCATTTCAATTGTGTCAAGTACTTCTAAAACTCAAAAGCGGACTGCTGAAGCTCCAACCAACTTCCATAAGGACCCCTGGCAAGCCAAGGCTGCATAGTTGAACCACAGCCAGGAACCTTTTGCTCAGGTCCCGTTTGAGGTCCGACTGAAAGTAGCTGCCTGCCTGTTGGCTAGCAGTTTGGTTAGTCAGCCTGGAAGGGTCCAGGCAAACACGGAAGGTGGTTTGGCTGGAGAAGAGAGCTGTTCTGGGTGATGGCAGAGCTAATGCCAAAGCGGTTTTCATAGATGTGAACTCTAGTTATCGAGACCAGGCTGTAAATGTTTATTTTTGTTGTAAAGTCAGACATTTTTTTTTCATGGGGTCAGTGGAAATAGACTTGCTTTTTGGAGCTAGTCCATAGTGGTCATTCAATGAACTGGAATTTTCCCTACTTCCCCATTTGGCATTAGCTGTGAAGACCCAGATGTTTTCCCCTTGCTACCAACTCAAAAACTTTGAGATAACACAATCCTGACTCTTTGTGTAACTGAAACTACCATTTAGTGAGTATCTCACACTTGGCAGGATACTATGACATCAAAGATCCACATTGGAGTAGAATTATACAGCCTTCTCATCTTTATCTAAACACTAGTTTGCATTGTACTGCATTTAATGTACCTCAGAAAGCAAAGATTTAACACTTAATCAAAGAAGTCACACGCTGTAAAAAAAAAAAAAAGGGGGGGGGGGTGAAATTAAGTCAAGATGCTGAATGGGGGGGTCCATACGGCAGCGCCACAGCAATGGTCAACTGTGGGCATTTCTGACGTTCATTTATCATAATTTTGACATTCAAATTTCTTCCCGCTGCCTTCACAAGGAAGCTGGATACGTTTGAAACGGTCCCACCCCCATGTATGATTTCATTGACTAGCTCAAGCTTTGCAGCCCCAATTTGCGTTGAGGAATTCCCGAACTTTTGATTGGAAGCTACGCTACTACTGCCAGTGCACATAACCCACAAAGTGAGTCACACCAAAGCAGGGCCGGCTCTACCCAATTTGGTGCCCTAGGCGAGATTACACCCCGGTGCCCCCCCCCCCCACCCCCCCCCCCACCCGAGCCCACTGCAATTCAATGACAACAACCAACTGAACAATCACGACAGTTTAATTTGAGCATTTGAACAACAACAAACTCAACGGTAACTACAGTTACTTTCAACTAAACTTGTCTTTTAACTAAAGACTACAAGTTTGCGCATCTGGACTTCCAGGCAGCAAAGGCATCTATGGTGTCATCAAATGACACCTGCCTAGACATCTAAGCAATTACAATTTATTTGTAATGTTAATATGTACTTTTTTTCTAGACAGAAAACACTAAGTGAGGGCGCCAGTGGGCATAGAAAATTATTATTTTATTATTATTTTCCCTCAAGGCCAAGGGGGACTGGCAGCGTGGCGGCGCCCCCCCCAGCAGATGGCGCCCTAGGCGGCTGCCTATATCGCCTATGCCAAGAGCCGGCCCTGCACCAAATTCAATGAAAAGTGACCCTAAAGACCCCTCCAGTGCGTATGTGTAAGGGAGGGGCAACTCCCCCTTAAACTGCCGTGAACAGAGCTGAAAAGTCGTGGTCGAAAAAGGGAGCTAATATGGGCACAGTTGATCAGCATGGACACTTGAAACCAATATAAAATATCTGCTGAAATAAATCCATGTTTATCTCAGAGCCTTTGAAAGTTTTGCAACATGGCTGAAATTTGGCAAAGCATGAGGCATAATCGATGATGCATTTTACACTAAATCGAGTGCAGAACATCAGGCAAAGTGTTAGCGAGTTATGAAGGGTAAACTGTCTTGAGAAAAATCAGCTTATGTAAACTTAAGTGCTGTATTTAAATCAGTGATCCTTTCCCCTGATTTCTCCTGCCAAACAAAAGCCATCTTTGAACAGCGGTGCCATTTTATCTCGCACCAGTCCTAATGTGGCCTCCCACTTGCCAAGCTAGCTTGAAGACAGTTAGGTAGCAACATCTGCCTGTTCTGGAGCCAAGACGAATCTGGCTCTGATTACCATGGGAGCTACTGCCTCTGCCTGAGAAAAATGCTGCTACTTTAAAATAAATGTTATTGTTTGTCACAGGAAACCAATCTGATTACTGTTCCTTCTCTCATGTGCACACTTAACGCCGCACACCGGGCTGTATTTACGCATGTGGTTTTCATTCAGCCGCCTCAGCGAGAGGGGGAAACGGACACCTCGCATTTTCCTCTTTATTAAGTCACACTTTCAGGAAGGTTAAAACCGGGGTTGTTTACACAAAGTATTTGGCAATCTTTGCAAGACAATCTGTCTGTTCACATCAAACAATAGATTGAGTTTCTTAGCAGTGGCAGCAGAGCCTCAGGAGTGGTCAGGGGAGATGGAGAAGGAGGACTCCTGATAGTTGTGACGTCTGTGTTTGCTCAACTTGACAGCAAAAGTGAGGGGCTGTTAAATTGCGGCGTGAAGCTATTTTGGGTTCAGCGTGAATTGCCCATTTTTGACGGTATCATTTCACATTGGCGGTGCGTGTCGTTACAACGGAGCGGCGAATGCGCGCCCGATCAAATGCAGCATGTAGCCGGTTGAAAATAGCATCTGCAGAGCCCCTCTGCTTCTTTCACACTGCGCCTCGCATCCCTCTTTTTTTCAGTCTCCCATCCCTCTAGAGATTAATGAAACACACACCAATAGCAGAGCAAAGAAAAAAGGAATAGTGCTGGTTTAAAAAAAAAAGAATAAAGGGGTTTAACTGCATCTGGGAGGAAAGCTGAGAAACCAAAGGACCCATCAGCAGGCTCTGCCAAAGCTTAGAAGTCATACTGTTTGTTTTGCTTCGTACGTCGACGCGGCTACTCTGTTGAGCTTCTGTCCCGCCATGATTCTCTCAGGCTCCAACGCATGAACTTTACCTTTCTTCTCAGCCTCACACCCAGCAAATCAGTAACACTCACCTCCTGGGGGGAAAAAGAGATAATATGTAAATGTTGTGAAAGGAGCCAATTAGGAAATTTATCTTGTTTGGAGGGCTCGTAATAGTTTAATTCCAAAAACATGTTTTCTGCCTCCCTGGTAATGTGTCACATGTGCGGCTGCGGCTTTTTTGGAGAGCCGGGGTGGGCGAGCGGCGAAAAGAGGGAGGGAGGGAGTTTGAACGTGCTTGGTGGCAAACATTTGTTTATGTTTTTCTCCTAGTGCATCATTTCAAAGGGCGGTATACACGTCCCAACGCGGGCTTCACATCTCCCGCCGATTGGAAACACATTGCGGCGCGCTCCGTATGGTAAACTGTCAAGCCAACAATCATGTCACGTATGAGAGACAGGGGGAGAATTATGTGTTGCACTGTATTTTTGAAAGAAAGAATAACAGGCACTTAATCAGGATACATTGGCTCATTTGGTTTCACTTAAATCCACAAGCCCCCCCCCCCCCCCCCACACCCCCTCCCCCCTGGTGTGCAGAGATATAGTTTTGTAGTGCTCCCCACTCCCACTGAGAAGGGAAAATCTGCTGCCTGTGCAGTTGTGAGTTTTACAAACGGCCAAGTTGTCCAAGGATTACTGATATATCGGTTCCAGCATTTTGAAGATGAGGAAAATAAAAAATAGATTTAAAATTTCTGCGACAGCTTCCTGAAAGAAGCCCTTTCAGCACGTGTGTGTCTTCAGAGCCTATTCATTTTCTACTTCCGCTGCTTTAAGCCTGAGCACGTGGCTAATAAGACTGTCTTTAATTGCTCCCATCACACAGCTGGGGCACGCATCCAAACCAATCACAAGCAATGTCCTTGAATGGACCACCAACCATTAAACCCAGAGAAGAAACTTCCTTTTTTTTTTTTTTTTTTCCATTTCCTCCTATGTAAACCCCCCACAACCAATTTTATATTCTATATAAAAAAAAAAAAAAATCCCACCCCACCTCCCCACTTGACTTAAACATGCAAATTCTTCTTTTTTTTTTATTTTAAGTGTCTCTGCTGAATGGAAATAAAAAAACTGTCTGCTTAAACATATTCTAAATTAAATTAGGATTTTTGTGAGAAATGGCATTTTACCCTCATCCTGAAGATGACCACGGAGAAAGTTTTCATTCAACGGCACAAAAGTAAACTGCCCCAGAGAAGACAGAAATACACACACACACACTTTATGGATTATCTTATACAAGAAGTAATGACAGAAATGGGGGGGGATCACCTTACGGTAAAATAATCTTTATTGATGAACTTGCCACTCTAAAGAAGTGATTGCTCCACATAATACAGCAGGATATTAAATGATAGCAGAATATTTGCTTTCATCTACAGCAAAACAAATACTGAAAAATGGACATTTTTGCAATATCTTCGATCATGTTACCTTCAGTTTGAGTATGAATGATGTCTGCAGATAGTGAATATGACTGACCAGGTGTTATCCATGCGAACTGACATTAGTACAGCGGTGGGCAGCGCAGGGTGAACACGGTTCCGGGCAGGGTAAGGCCTTATCGCTGCTTTAATTTTTCTCCCCAAGGTGAGCTGGGAAGAGATCAGTGGCTCTAAACCCTGGGAATTACCTTAGATATTGGCCCCCTGTGCTCTGCAAATGAAATCCTGCCGTTGGCAGGAAGAACATGATGGTTAACACTCTGAAAATCAGTTTTTGTGCAGACCACAGCTGGCGCAAAGGGACAACGGGAAGCAGCAGGGAGAGGAGGAGTAAGGAGGAAGGGAGGAGAGGGGGAGAGCAGCTAGCAGGAAGAAAAAAAGCATAATTTATAGTTAGAAAATTTCAGAAGGAGGTAGCTTTGCTTTTGGACTTTTTTGGTCTTTATATTATCTGTTTCAGAGAGAGGAAAAAAGCAAATATTTAGCTTTTTTGCAATGGTCCAAGAATGGCGTCTCTGTGGAAGTAAAGACACTGACACATACGATGGAGGCCTCGCTGGGGCCATGTTGAAATCAGTCACTGTCACTGTGATCCACACAGGCTTGAAACTGACCTCCCGTCAGCTCTGTTTGCTCTCACTGGTCCAAACGGTCCTGGCTTCCAATCTAGGGATTTCCTAACATTGTCTAAATTGGACAGTTTTAGTGTATTTCCACTAAAAAATTTAAGTATTTATTCTTCTATATTAAGAAGGAACTGTAAGACTCAAATCGAAAATACTGTTGCTAATAGCGACCAACTAACAGCTATGCGATGAAACAGCTCCAACTAATTGATTGTTACATTCCCCAAGTTCTTATATCTGTGAAAATGCGAAGGGCAACTGGTGCGTATCGACAAAAAGCATTTTTTGTCATATGTGTATATATTCATATATATATATACATACATATATATATATATATATATATATATATATATATATATATATATATATATATATATATATACATATATATTAGGGCTGGGCAAGTTAACGCGATAATAAAGCGTTAACTCATTAATTTATTAATGCTGACATTTATTTTATCCCACGTTAATGTATGTTGCTCACATGCTTTTGTTTTGAAAAGTCTGTTAATGGCTACTGTGGAACTGGTAAACATGCAGTAAAGCTAAAACAGACATGGAGAACGGTAAAAATACGTGTACTTTACAGTTCGGGTAGCAACTCAGGTAGCAATATTAACAATTCTGTCTGAAAAAGAAAAATCTGAACTGCAACAAAACTTTTGCGGTCATTCCTCCGTGTTCCATCAGATCTGCTCCATGTGTTCACTGTCCTGCTGTTCTCTAGCTGGTTACTGCAGTGCAGGCTCCATCTAGTGGCACAGATGTGTAATGGCAAAAGAAAGTCCAGTCCTCGATTATAAAACAAATTCAGTCCTGTAGCCCGTTTTTTCATTTCGTATTTTTCATCCAAGTCTAAAATTGAAATATTAAAAAAACAGGGATTTTTTGTTTTTTTTGTTGTGTTAGATTAAAAAGCGAAAAACGTAATAAAATGTCACTTTTTAATTTTTTTTATTTTTGATTGACAATTGAAAATGGAAAGAATGTGTGATACACAAAAGTTACTAAACTTTAACATGGATATTTTCATTTTAAAGTTCTCCCAGATGGAGGATTTGACAGAAACAAGGTTATTTGTAACAACTGACAAGTTGAAACTCCCCGTTAAAAGTTTCTGCTGTTACCTCAGAAATTACCTCTTTTAATGTTCTGATTGTGCTGAGCCACAATCATTTTGTTGAATTTTGTTTGTAGACTTTTTAATTTTTTTTAAATAAAAACAGGATGACATTAATGCCCTGGCAGTGGCAATAAGCTTTTTTTTATTTTACTTTTTTAAAATGAAATTTACATTAAATATGTGTTACTGACAAGTGCTGATGTTAAAAGTGTTTGAACAACAAATGTTATGGCACTTTAGTTCATATGGCAGCAGAATATTTAAATAAAAGTGCATTTTACACTACTTTTGAATACATTATTTGATTTTCCGTATACCATGCAATTAATCGTGATTAATCAGGAAACTAATGTGATTAATCGCCATTAAAAATTCTAAACGTTGCCCAGCCCTTATTATATATGTACATGTATATATATATATATATATATACATGGGCGTAACCACGCATTCTTTGGGGGGGTCGTGTCCCCCCCAATACTGGGAAAATACCAATCTGTCCCCCCCAATATTATGTGTAAATATGTTAAATATTTCCTCCTTTTATGAAACCTGGCTCAACAGTCCGTCTCTTGTTATTTCCGAATATTTACCGATCAATTTATTTCCGTTTATAAGGAAAACTAAAGTGTGTGACCACCCCCCTCCCAGTTGTACACTTGGTTGCGCCCATTTAACGTCTCTCAGTTTTGAACCGCCGGCTCCGACAGAGGAAACAATAGAGAGCGTTGAATGTGAAAGACAGGAGGGAGCAATGTCTTTACCCAAAAAGCAGAAAAAACAGGACGTACGAAGTTTTTTCAGACAGTAAGCAACTACATAGCTAAAGAGGAGTGATGTTGTCATACTCAGTGTGTTAATTTTTAATTAATTTGAAATATTTAACTCGTTAAAAAGGGCTCAGTTTGTTAGTTGAGCTAGCTAGCTTGAAGTGAAGAGAGACTATCATATGATATGATGTGTCTTCCGTGTGTGCTGTTTTCGTGTGTGTATGTGTGTGTGTAATGCTAGTAATACAAGCAAAATATTCAACGTATCAAATTAAAATGATCCTCAGGGTCAGTTACTGTTCTTCTGCTACAATAATATCTGATCATAATGCAGGCAGCACAGAGAGACAGGGAGAGGGATGCTGTAAGGACAGGCCAGACAGGGACAGTCTCTGAAGACATGGATGATCAGGTGAGACACTGGAATACAAGACTCAACAGCTTGATGACATTTGTTTAAACCTAAGCCTACGTGTCAGTAGTAAATAAAACTAGTAAGAAAAGCAGAATATTCTAAATAAAATTTTCCTCAGGGTCAGTTATTCTTCTGGTACAATAATAATATCTGATCATAATGCAGGTAGCACAGAGAGACAGGGAGAGGGATTGTATAAGGACAGGCCACACTATTTTTTTTTAATGTCAAATGAATAAATCTGGATATATATTCAATTAACATCAATATTTTACATTTAATTCTTTGTACAAATCTATGATTTCATTCACATTAAACATTTCAGTGTAAATGTGCAGACATTCATTTTGAGACAAATCAACAAAATACAAATTAACTTGGAATTAAAAGTCCATCATGTGCTATGGACTTTTTGTTGTTCCAATCACAATATTTACATCAGCATGCTTTAGGCATGTAATTTTTTTCCAGCTGGAAGCTATCCTATTTGCTACTATCTCAGAGAAATTGCAGACTATTCCTTTAAATGTGATTTCAGATGGTCAATAAATAAAAATCACAGAACTGTGGGAAATGCACCTTTAAAAAAAATTCTGGTGGAGGGCTTTCATTTGGACCCCCCCAATGTCTATACCATGGTTACGCCCTTGTATATATATATATATATATATATATATATATATATATATATATATATATGTATATATACACACACACACTTATTGTTGGGGACTTAGAGTAGCAAGAAATGAGATTCTCCCAAAAAAAGATTAGCACTGACAGACAAGGTGGCCAATACTTTTATTTTGGACTCCACTGTCATACTAACAATTATTTTTTACAACACTTCGCTACATTACAGCCTGTGAGATAAGCCCATGTCATCCTTCTCTAATCGCTATTATTAGTAGTGGCCAATACTGATTGTACAGCAACACAGTTTCTTCCAGTAAAAACCTTTTTTTTTTTTTCACGAGTCATTCCAAGTGAATTAAAAAGAATACCTTTTAATCTGTTTTTGTTTTAAGCAAAGTACTTGCAATTGAACTTTTTAGTGCTTAAAATGTCATTATATAATAATATGTTAATATTATAATATGTTGTGATAAGGGGGTCTAACTTTAAATTCTTTGTTATTATCTTTGGGACCAAATAAGACTCATATAATTAGCTGCCTCTGGCATTTAATTGCTCACGTCATTAACTGATAATACCTCTCATTAGCGGAGTTCACTGTAGGCATGGACACATGTCTGACTCCGCAGTACCCCAACATCACTGGCAGGACTTTGTTCAGAGATAAAATTATTACAAGAGTTTTTAAAGTTTCGGGAAAAGCCCCGCAGACGTGGTGTCTGCTGAAGTTGCACTTTAAAATTGATTGTAGGACCTCTTCATGTATCCATAAGTACAACTTCATTTAAGGCCTATAGCTGCAGCAGCAATTGGGGGATATATTTTTTATTGATTTCAATGAAAAAATATCTCTATTTGGTGGTTGGTTGGCTTTGTTTGCCTCATTGTATGTCCGCATCATTACCGACGTCAGTGCTAAAGCTGATTCACATGAAGCTCGGAAATGATCGTCAGAAGATTCTGACAAAAATTGGGCTCATCATGATCTGAGGAGAAGACGCACTGGAGAGCACTTTGGTTCGATCTATATATGAGCAGAGTTTTCATTCAGATTTTCACAATATTGCAAAAATTAAGTACAGTGGTACCTCTACTTACGAACTTCCCTACATACTAAATTTTCAGGTTACGAAACGCCTCAACAGGAAAATATTGCCTCTAGTTGCGAAAGAAATTTAAGGAAAGGCAAAAATATAGTACGCACTGCTACTTGCCGCTCCCAGAGTTTACAGAATGTAAGTAAACATACTTGTTGGCTCCTGTATCTCTGTTTGAAAGCGGTGCGTCCGAGCTACTCTGCCATTGGCTATCGCTTAGCATCTTCCTGGCATCCCATTGGCTAGGAGGGCCCCTTGTCTGTATGAGCGTAACCCAGCAACCCAGGTAAACGAACAATTTTTACCTCCGCCAAGGAGGTTATGTTTTTGCTGGCATTTATCTGTCTGTCTGTGTTCAGGATAACTGAAAAAGTTATGGATGGATTTTTAAACTTTCAGGAGTTGTCGGAAGTGTGAAAAGGAAGAACTGATTTCATTTTGGGTGCGATCCAGAGGAAATCCTGGATTCTGGATCACTTTCAAATTTCCGATAATTGTTGCGCTTGGTGGAGATCTGCATCCTCCGAGTGCTTTTCTAGTTCTAACATGTATTTCTTACAGGTTTTCATGTCATTTCATGAATTATTTATAATTTAATTAAAAAATTATGTTCGAATTTTGGGGGGCTTGGAACGGATAATGGCATTTACATGGGAAACGCATCTCTACTTATGAAAGTTTCAGGTTACGAAACTACTTACAGAACCAACTAATTTTGTAAGTAGAGGTGCCACTGTATGTGAATCCAGTGCCACCTCCATCTGAACTGCCATGCACAAAGCCATTTCCAGGTCATTGTCCGTAAACCGGACAAATAAATATTAAAAACAAATTCAGATCTAAGTCTAAAATTGAAATATAAAAAAACAGGCATTTTTTCTTTTTTGTGGGTGTTAGATTAAATTCATTATTTTATTTTCCGTATACAATGTGATTAATCGTGATCAATCAGAGAAATCATGCGCTTAATTGCGATCAGAAAATGTTATCGTTACCCAGCTCTAATATATATATATAAATATAAAATATATATATATGTATATATATATATATATATATATATATATATATATACAGTCATGGAAAAAATTATTAGACCACCATTTTTTCTTCACTTTCTTGTTCATTTTAATACCTGGTACCACTAAACGTCATTATGTGACTAAAACAGACAGAAAAGAAAACACTGAATGCATAAAAGCAGTGTTTTTGTCAGTACAACGCCATAGCTATTGATGTAAAAACTTAAGTGATTTAGGTTATAATCAAGAAAACCATGGAAAATGGTAAGATATCAGCTCTTAAATAAAACTCTTATGAGCAATCTTTGTGGTTATCGTTATGTTTGTCCAAACAAATGTACCTTTAGTTGTACCAGGCATTAAAATGAACAAGAAACTGAAGAAAACAAGGGTGGTCTAATAATTTTTTCCATGACTGTATATATATATATATATATATATATATATATATATATATATATATATATATATATATATATATATATATATATATATATAATATACACACAACCCACATGAGGGTTTCTTTAAAGTAGTTAACATTGTAAGGCAGCCAGTTGCTTGGAAAGATAATTATCAACAACTTTTCCGTCCATCATACTGACACCACATGAGAAGAAACTAAATATGTTGTTAAATTTCAACACTCACTTGAGTCAGTCTCAGTTTCTCTGCCTGACAGATAAACATAAATACACACTTCACGCAGCAAGCACATACACACAGATCATCATGTATATACTTTGCACAGACTCCCATATTGCACCCCCCCTCGCAGATATTATTTATAGGCTCTTATAAGGGTGTAAAACAAGCCCTTCTCCCTTTAGAATAACCCTCCCCATATTCTAACAAAAATAGCAGGTGCTCAACTACTTAGCCAAGCTGGAAGGATTCAGAGCTTCAAAATAAAGCGAAGGATGTTTACTCATTGCCAGAATGAAAGCAGTGCTAATCTTCAATCAAGACCAAAAGGCAGATAGTTAGCAAGGAGAACCTAAAAATAGCCCAGGGGGTAACAAATTCCAGCAATGATTCAGCTTAACTTTGATCTTACTATACACTGGCCCTTGTGCACTGAAAATGATTAGCACTTCTGTGCAGTCACTTAGGACAAACTGTATATAGATGAACTTAAAGGACATAACAGGATGAGATGCATTCGGAGCATTCTTCACCTTTCAAGTAGATGGAAAATATGAAACTGTGTGTGTATATGGCAAACTCGGAGTTTTAGATCAGAAATGTAGTTAGGTCAGATGCAGGTGACATGACTGTGGTGATGGTAGTGATTTAAAGAAGCATTTTTTAAGGGTTTATATTATATGTAAATGTTCTCATTCCCTTAAACTGTCTGTTTCTTGAATTTAACAACATATCATAATTTCCTAAGTTATCAATAAATTGTCTGACATGCTTTTCTCAAAATAACACAAGTTTCATTCAAGTGTTTACGTCTCTGTTCATAGCAACCGGTTTTGGAACATGAAATGAGCCGCTCTGCTCCACCTCCCTCTTCTATGAGGTGGGCCTTTTTTGAACATGGTGTTGGGGCTTTGCACTTTCCACTTCTGAGGAACTGTACAACAAATGCTCCATGATTTTAGATTGGGCGAAGATAAAAATGGAGCTGCTCTGTAGTTCTTCTCTGATCTGGGTCTGTCATGTCGAAGCACCCTGCAAATCTTAACGGCTAACTGAGTGACTCACTTTCAGACGTCGGCAACCTCAAGCAAAGGCACGAGGTTGGGTTATGTTTGAATTTGGTAGCCCCGGGACCAAAATATATGCTGTCCGTCAGAGAAAATGTATTTCATTAGTTTTTTTTCTTCAATAATGTGTTCACTTTTTATTGCTCATTCCCATTCCAGCATGACGTGAAGGTGAACTTCAATGTTCTTTCATCATCTGAACTTATTTACAGCATTACAACTTATTTACAGCTTTACATGAGCGTCAAGTGAACAATTCCAGATGAGAGGTTCAGTGTTTTTTTTTACAACTTTGAAACTGCAAGTGATTCCAGCATGAGTGATAGTATGTTGACAGGCCACGTTAGCTTTTCCTGGAGGATTCAGTCTTCATTTCCATTTCCAGTCCAAAATCAGCTTTCTGTTCATTTCTGCTGCATTAAAGGGTTTGCTTTGTTGCTCGTACCAACAAGTGCTCTTGATTGATATCAGTGTAGAGTTTGGACATAAATGGGTCAGTATTATTAAGAAAGGTTACGCTTCTTTAAAACGCTGACTACGAGCTAATGACATCATCAAGCTTTATCCACTTTATACATCCAGTCGACTGTCTAAGGCCACTTCATAAGTTAGCATCAACTGTTTCCTGCAAATTCTTGTAAAACTTGGTTTAAGCTGAAAAAACAAGTTTATTTGTTAAAAAAACAAAAGAAGCTGATTTCTTTGGATTTCTTTTGTTTTTCAGAAGTGAGTCTGAAGTTCTCTCTAATCTGCGTGGATTTCTGTTCTTTAGTAAGTCTTTGTGTGTGTGTATTTTCTGTTTTATTTTGAGGATATTGCGCCCTTGTGCATCTCGTCTTCTTCATATTCTCGTGTGGCTCCTCAGCAATTTTGTGGCGTTTGTCCCTCTTCAGTTCAACGTGTTTCCGCAGCACTTGTTGTGAAACCTGCTGCCTTCCAGTAGTCTCTTGCTGTTGGCTTTCTCTATTCACGCTTGGATGTTTGTTCAGATGGACTTATATTTGGACTGTTATTCCTGGATCTCCATTCACCTCCTGAGTTGGTTTTGGTGGAGGAGCCAAATGCAGAAGACAGAGTTGGGAATGATGGACTTTGGCTTATTGCAAAAACTGAAAATACTGCCACAGAAGGATACAACAAAAACTCCTAAAAAACAAAAAACAAAAAAAAACTCTGATCTTTGTTCTTACCAGTCTGTGTCCAGAAGATGATTACACAGAGAAATGAGCAGAAGAAGCTCAAAACAATCCTAACCATAGCAGGAAATCAACAAAACCAAAATCCACTTCACATGACATCTTCTGTTGGATGACTTTTATGAGTTTTACCACCTCCTGCTGTGTGACACTGCGCATGAATTCAACTTTGACAAAACATGGTTAAGTTTTGAAATGAAGGTCATTAAATCAACTTGACTGAATGTGAAAGATTACTGGATCTCGTTTAAGAAATGAAACAAATGCGGTCATTTGTACAGTCTGAGGAGCGAGCGACAAAGCAGCGTTGACAGTTTAGCCATCTTTTTTATAAGTTATCCACTTCTGTTATTAAAGAGCGTCAAAAGAAAGTCTAACCCTCAACCATGATATCTGTCTCAACTCCAGCCAAGTATTTTTGCTCCCTAACACTAACCAAACAGTGAGTCAAAGCAAAATTTCAGTCCAACAAATAAAACACATTGAGCAAAGAAATAAAAAGTACCGCAGCGGCCTCAAACTCAGTTCTCCTGTTTTTAAAATCACAACCCATCCAGGCTGTTTAATGGCCCGCTGAGACTCTTTTTCAAAGAGGAAACATTCATCACCTTATTTTTAGAAAAGCTCCTGGGTCATTTGTAGTGGTAGGGCCCAACAACCTCCAGTATACGCTTGTGTATGTTGAGTGACTAGCTAAACACGGGGTGACCGCCGTGAGACCGGGCTGATGTAGCGGCTGTTGCTCCGACAATGCTGAAGAGGAAACAAATTAAACACTGAAGCTCTCAGCATTAAATGACACGGATCCATATCCTGAAACGGAGAGCTGTCACCGTAGACGAAAGACTCACTGTACAAGTAGTGCAAATAACTATCTGATATTCTACAGATTAACAGTCACTTTAGACTTGTTAGCTGGGAAACTCTGCAAGGCGTGCAGAGGCTTAATAGTTCTAATGCACGTGGAGTGGAAAGTTTTATTTTCCAAGTGGTTTGGAGGGGTGTTACCTGCACATTGGCTGCTCTGTGGAGTGTTCCAGAGCTTCTGCCATTTGGCCGACTCTGACTGGCATGTGGCAGCTCCAAATAATGGAGGTGGCTGGCTTTTAGGTAAAGCTATATGTGCATGGTTCAGTTCATTGAAATGGCATGTTCGAATGTTCAGGCATAACTTTATAAGCTTGATTAAGAAAGTGCATTAGAAAGATTTTATTCAAGGGATTCTGGTCACAAAAAAAAAAAACCCGCACAGAACCGGAACTTTCAACCACATCAATGGGGGAAAAATAAACTTCAAAGACCTGTAAAATAACGTAAGGGCATTCAAACAGAGCCGTGTTTTTCTCTACAGACTGGTTTTTGCTCTTCGGTACAGCAGGTTTTCACACAGCCTGCATGCAGAAGACCCGTTCCAGTAATCCATTTGTAAACAGACTCCCCCTGATCTTCAGTGTCATCAGTGTTACTCAGAAAGACATAAAGGTGAAAATAAATCCATAAGAAGCATTTCCTAATATATTCATCCTCGAACATCCCCATTCATGTGAGGCAGCTGCAGATATGAACAATAAAGATTTGTTACACGTGTAGTTAAATGAAATGAAATGTATTTTGACATAGGCAAGTCTAACATCAGTTTTGGTGCTTTTCTTTAATCTTTGGATAGATGCAGCTTAGGAGAAAATTACTTTTAAGGGCAAACCATTTACCCTGTAGTTAGAAAGTGACAGCTGAAACTTACCGATTTAAATGCTCAACCAATACAACAAAGCCAGGTCACCTTTCGTTAGTGAGATATAAATCTGTTGAAGCACATTAACCCCTGAGGTTGGACAGCTTTGTTAGAGATCGTTCTTCCTAGAAGAAGAAAGAAGAGTTATGGTCTCTTCTACTTGACAAGTCAGTCAACAGATCATCGTAATCATCGTTTATTTATTTTTTGTTTGTTTGGTTTTTTTTTGCCCCTTTTTCAGAAATCATGTTATTTTGTCGGTGTACAGTGCTTGATTATTCTACAAGAATATCAGCCTTAAATCATCAATGCAACCTCTCTGCGTCTCAGCAGGTATGATGCCTTCACTGTGGGTCCAGTTCACAGCAGATCTGCTGAATCCCACCCAAACTAATGTTTACTTGTCGAATCTAACTCAATAAATATAAAATTATCCATTTAAAACTTTTTTTTTTGTTGCCCCTACAGCCATCGTAAAACAAAGATGAATGCATGTAATCTTTACTGTTGTGGTTCCACCCCGTTGATGCCTTTCATACTCCAGATCTGGTTCTGGCTCAGACATATGTGGCTCAATCTCTTTTGGATCAGAAAACACTTAAGAAAAGAACCTTCCAGACGTTCATCCAACGAGAAAACAATGAGAGAGCAATGAGAAAACATGATTTCATTGTTACTGTTCTTATATTTTTAATCGTTCCAATGTAATTTGATCATTAAATTGTTCTAAAGTGAACAGTTTGAAGGTAAGATGGATGTGATGCTAATGTAGAAGTACCCCAGAAAAGACAAATATCACTGGAAATAGTCATCTGATATCCACTTTAAGAATTCAAAATTATTTTCAATGGTACTTCCTGTGACTAAATCCGCTCAATGTCCAAATAATTCAGTCATTTGTTTTGAAAACCACAGTTTTCTGTGAGATAATGTTCTTTTAAGAACATTAATCAAGCATCCAAATATAAAAACTCTTTGCAAGTTTTGGCTTTTTTATCCCCCTCCGTTATAACCAGGTTGAGGGGTTTATGCTAATTAGGAGGCAAAGCTGTGATTCCAATGATTCTGTTATGTATTTCATACCACTGAGTAAATTTTATTGAATGAACTTTCTGTTTAGAAGCCCGTATCCTCATACATGTACATACAGAGAGAGGGCGGATTTATAGCAGGAAATACTTTTTGCTTGTCATCTTAAAATATAATGCTATTATGAGTTAATAGAGAACAGGAAGCTTTTATATTACAGTGGTGTTGTGCAGGAGTTTACTTGCCTCTGTTGTTGACCCACAAGACACAATCCATATTTTAAACAGGAATGAAAGTTTGATCTCTTAAACTGTCAATCAAACAGGAAATTATATAAAAAAAAAAAAACTCTTCTGCCCATTTTTGGTCAGTTGTGAAGTCTTTCTGTGAAGAAAAATGTGTTTAAATTCTTTAATGCATATCAGATAAGCAGATTAAACTAGTCTTCTGCATTTTAACTAGTTACTTCTAGGAGACATTAAAAAAAGGGAGCATATTCTGTATTCCTAACAGGTTTTCCAGGAGAGGCAGCTATAATTTCTCTCATTGAATCACCTCTGCGCTGCATCAGGAACCACTGAGACCAGCAAGGCCTTTCACAGAGATGATGCAGATAACAACCACCAAACATGGCGCATCAATGATTTTCAGATGCATTTAAAATAGAACATTTCAGCAGCTCTCTGCCTGGTTCTCTCAGGAAGTCCCGTCGTCTCATGTTGCTCGCAATGAAAAGTGCACGTGGGGAAGTCAGACATCATAAAAGAAAAGGCCTATCCACCTGTTGTTCTGGTACTGAGGGAGCAGTTTGATCCCCACCTGCATTTTTTTTTTTGTCTGGCAGACTGCGATACGTGTGTGTATATATGCGCGCATGCATGCGTGCGCGCGTGTGCGTACGGGTCGGCCAAGTGCGTCTCCCCATAAACAGGTGGGGTTCCCCGCCACAGATATCGAGTTCCCCTCTTTGATAACCCATTACAGACTTCATTAATTTCACTCACTTCAGCCACGCACTCGCCGTCTGACAAACTCACTGAGGAATTTTTGTGTGAGCACACCTCCTTGGGCTTGTGTAAGTTTTACAAGCAGAGATTAACATGTGTGAAAACAAATGTAATTTAATCCTTTATTGTTTTAGGAGGGCGAAGCAGACATGCCCAGTCTTAAAAGAGGTTTCTGTATCCGACTCTGCAGTCGTCGTCCCCGGGGACTTCATGACGTCGTTCTTTCTATGTTGGGAAATCCATAAAATGCACTGAAGTAAAAACTAAAATATTAATGAGATTCTTTTTGTTCTTTTTTAAGCGTGCAGTTGCATTTAATGAAGACAAAGGGAAAACCAAATTTACACTAATGTTTATAGGTCTCTTGAGCACTTTTAATTCAGGGCATATAACTCCACGTGCATATATCTTCCACGCTCAGTTGTGCCGAGCCAATCTGCGCTTTACTTTGTTTCTTGACATTGATCGGTTATTCTCGAACACATGGGACACTCGATACCACAGCCTGCTTCATTCCAGTTGTGCGGTGAGTCATCTCTGTGTCTGGCCGATGACAAAGTGGTACGAGGTGAATTTGGACTGGACCCGACTGTCCACCTCTGAAATGAGTTCTGTGGATATAAAGGCATAGCTGGAATTGCTCCAAAGAAACAGAATAATGCCAGAGATCATGACGCTCGGCTAAATTCAGCATCACAAACGAATACATGCAAAAGCAAATAGACTCTGGCAGTCTATTGTCTTGTTTTTTTAAATGAAATGATACAACAGCAAAATAAAACCTGACTCTACATCATTATTCTGTAGTGTCTTATTTTTTAAAGATTACAATACCATTTTTTTTACTCTAATGTTCTGCAGACAAGCAAAACACCGATTAGTTACCCAGTACTTCATTATAGAGGGTTTTCACGGTGCATCATCCGACCGGAAGACGCCATCTTGGAGGCACGCGGCAACGTAAACAAAGCGCACACACTGGAGTAAATCGGACATCTTCATTGAAAATGGTAAATTATTGCCGTGTTTTCAGCTGTACCAACCGGACAGACCGCGAGAGACACTTTTTATAGTGTCTCTTTTTTGAGTTTTATAGACTTCTAAAGGTTATTAAAAATTAGGAAGAACAATGCCAGAAGTTGTCAGAGGAAAGGAGGCGCTTGTGGTTAGCAAAGCTAAACCAAGACCTGCGTGGCAAAAATCTGGACAACATCTGAATTTGTTCGGCCCATTTCATGTCAGGTAAGTTAAATGAAATGTTGTTAGCTCTTAATTTCACACATGAACAATTATCAAGAAAAAAAGCTCTTAATTTCTAGTCTAATGATAATATCAAGCTACCACCTAGCTACACTAGCAACACAGTTCTTAAAATGTAGAGCTACAATGTGCTATATTTCTCATTGTATTCCAAGTAAAAGGTCTGACCTTTATCAAAAGGATGACCCAGATTGGGTCCATCTGTTGGAATGACGGGTGGAAACCAGGTAGTTTACGATGTCGGGGTCTGCAATCGAAGGGAGGCTCTCCGGCTCGTCATCGCTCCAAGACGAGGGAGCTAACTCGTACGGATCGGCACCACCGTCAAACTCTAACTTTTCAGAATATCGTTCCCTTTCCCGTGGACCAAGTCCTTCTCTGTATGTTTTTGCGTCTGTAACGCCTTTTGAAGAGCTTTTCTGTGGTTTATCCATCCTTTATCCACGGCCGTTTGCATTGATCCAGGGGTGTGTTTACATCCGAGTACCTCCAAGATGGCCGCGCATCCGGGTCACTGACCAAAACGTGACGTAGGTGAAAACCCTCTATTTATTACCAAGGTGCTACATCAGGTTTGTCAAACTGCTGCAAAACCTGCAGTTCCTCCACTGACCACTAGTCAGTCATTACATTAAAGATAATATTGCTTGGGTCTGTGTTAGCCTTGAAGGGTCGGGGGGTGAAGGCCGTGGACCAGATCGATGTTTTGGTTGGGGGCCGAGCCGGGAGCCAAAACAGCCTTCAGCACGGAGCGATCCTGATAAGGGCTGAACGTGAAGAAGAACTGACTGAGCAGCCAAACCAACCAGCTGGACCGTTAGCTGCCTCAGCGGTCTATTGATGACTCACTAATAGTGTAAATCATCATTATCTCATATAATGGTGAGAATCATGACTCAACTGTGTTAGAAAAAATATTCTTACCTTTGCTTTGACTTTTGAAACATTTCAGACAGCGTTAACTCCTGGCCTGTAATCTTTTTATTTTCATTTTATTTATTTATTTTTTTTTAACTCAGTTTCATTTGTTAATGTATATTATTTTTAAAAAGTTGGGACAGTAAAGCTTTTAACACTTTCTGCTATTCCTTTTCTCGTCACTTAAAAAACATTCTGACACTGACGATGTCAAGCCTTGAAGTGTTTTATTGGTTCACTCAAGTATCAAGTCAACTTTATTGTCAGATATGCTATACATGCTCGACGTGCAGCATACATGAAATTTCAGTCCTCTCGGACCCACGGTGCAACAGGGTAATAAGTAATAATTTATAAGTGAAAAACTAAACAAGTAGGACCTACGACATAAGTACTGAGGACTATCTTAAATACTAAAATTTGCCATGTGCACAGTATAGACAGTATGGACAGTATAGACAGTGTAGTATAAACAGCTTAAGTGATCAGTATATACAGTGTAGTAGCTTGAATGGACAGTATAAAATGCTTGATGGACATTATAACAGACATCTTAACATTGCTGCTGACATGTCTTTAATTGTCTTTATTTGAGCAAGTCCGGAGTCATCACTGTCACATTTGTCATTCCAGGCCAGGCCTGTACCTGCATCCTTTCCTTTCTCAGGCAAACTCTTTGTGGTGTATGCACAATGTGGTTTTGTACCGTCTTATCGTCTTATTGAAAACAGCATCGGCTTTCCAAAAAGAAAAGATTAGGTCTTGAAGCCAGTATTTGTTGCTCTAAAATCTCAGTGTACTTCTCTGCATTATTGCTGCTATCACAGAAGTGTAAATGACCTTTACCGAGGACAGTGATACAAGACCAAACCATCACAGAGGCTGGCTTTTACACTTTAGACTTTTTTTGTCACGGTTTAGGTACGGATTCAGGTACAGTTTCAGACCACCCGCTACCCTAAACCCGCGATAGCAAGATACCGAGTTTGCGGAAAGCGCAACTCGCATGTCGGCGTTCTGTTAACTATTAACTGCTTTCACTCCCTCACCTGTATATTCAACAACAAAACCAAAATGCTCCCACACCGGTGATTAAAAAAGTTTTTTCCCAATTTCTCCGCTACCACCGCTGACCATGCCTGCTTGTTTTTTTTCCCTTTGACTGCATCTGTGACCAGCAGCCAACCGGCCAAAGTGTGATTGGCTGGTCACTGTGAGTGAGCGGAGGTGAGTGGACATTGACTTCCACCTTTTAGCCTGTTGCCTAAAAGGCACGCACGCTCACGTGCAAGTCCAATGCAAAGTTATTGGAACATAAATACCACGGGACATAAGAGTGTATTGTCCCGTGCAGGTTGTACCAAACCGTACCGTATTTTACCAAGTACCGTTGCATCCCTAATATATATATATATATATATATATATATATATATATATATATATATATATATATATATATATATATATATATGTATATATATATATATATATATATATATATATTATATTTATTTATTTATTTTTTCCTGAAGGACAAGAACAGCCATTGTCTCTGTAGCCCTGGTATGTTAGTTTCTTTAATGCTTTGTGTGACCCAAACACTAGTTTCACCTTGACCCTCAAAAACAGCTTTGAACAGCGAAGCGACAAGTGGGGGGGGGGGCTTGAACTTGACCCAGTTAGGAGGAGCAGAGCTGAACTGGCAATGTATCGTGTAAAAAAAAGCTGATGTTTGGTTTGTGTTACTGATTTTAGAATGATCAGTAAGCAGAGTTATAAGTTACTCTTTATGCAAACTATTGATGCAAGCGTGTGGTAGACAAAATAAGTAGAATTATGGGTTTTTAAATAATCACTTCTGATCTTCATATCGAGACAAAAATTGTGCATCGTCTGTGTTTCCAGATGCCTGTTCCATGAGTCTTTCAGCAGCTCCAAGGACTTGTCATGTCATTTTTTTTCTATCTCTTTCAACTCTCTCTTTTTTTTTTTTACCAATATCTGCAGCTTGCCATAGAACTCTCCTGCATGCAGTAGAATTAAACTTCATGAAAATCTAGAAAGTGTCACGTCTTTACTCCCAGTCAGAGACATGGATAGATGGATGGTTGTGGATTTTTTTTTTTCCATGAGCAGAATCTGATGCAGAAAATAAAACCTCCTGCCACGCGAACACAGTCTGTATTAAGAGGTTATAAAATGAGGGTGTATTAAATATGATCGTTCCATCCATTGTTGGTTGTTTTTTCATTAGTTCGGTTGCGGCAACAAATCTATTATTATTTATAACAAATATTTATATTTATTAACAAAAACTACTTGGGGTTAAATTTAGTAAAAAAGATGTATCTTTTCACTACACACACAGCATACTACAAAACATCATGTAACAAAGAGGCTTAGAAAGAAAAAAAAGGCTCATTACCTTCAGAAACACCCAAGACAAGTTTGGTGTAACAATGAAATTTTGTTTGGTAACTGTGATGAGTAACTTTCATATTATTTTTATACATTTCTTTGCAACCATCTTACTTGTTGGGTTTTTAATCCCATTATAAATTAAATGTCTGTCTCCAGCTGAAATATAATATAATATGATGGGTGTGACTAGTATTAATGAGAGAGAGATGTGCCACTTGTCCAACACAGTTCCGAGGATATCCATGTCATTTATTTTTAGAAAGCTAAACAAACTATTTAAAAATGTCCTCTATAATGTAAATACTCAGTTCACTGCTGTAAATTGTTTATTTCTTGATGCACAGAAGAGGAACAGCATCTGTTTAGACCTGTAACTCTCTGCACGGTTGTAACAACCGTGTCCTTGAACTTCACTCTGATCGGAAGAGTTTCTGGATTTAACAGAGGAGGGAAAAAAAATGGCTCTCGGAAAAATAAACGTGAGTGAGTGGAGAAAGTGGGGGTATTTTTGGCTATATTGAGCAAGTGGATGCTTGATTTCAAGATGATTCACATCGATGTGTCTATAAATCCGTAGTTTTGGGGGGAAAAAAATGCAAACATACCAGACATACCTGAACAGGGGGAGTGGGAAGTCATGGACAGAAAACTTAACAAAAACCATTTCATCAAGCAATATCTGATCTTCCTCTTGGCCGAGTATTGATTTTTGTGGTTCGCTCTGTACCTCTGCGTGCAATCTTTAACAGTTCGATGCCGTGCGTAGTATCTGCTCTCATTTAATTAACAAGGTCAATCATTAACTCAAACAGGTGGAAGCCCGTCTATCCACCCATGCTGATATCCTGTTTGTTGTGGAGCTGATATATCGAAGAACTGTAGAAATGTGAGAAGAAAAGAAAAAAGAGAGAGAGATCGAACCCCCCCCCCTCTTACACACACACACACACACACACACACCTTTACACACACACACCCTTCAGTTTTGAGTTCGGAGCAAACAGACAGCAGGAAATACTTTTATGTTGTTTGACTCAAAATCATATTGATCTCTGTCTCTTTTGATTCCAATTTCCCAACTCAGAGCCAAATCCTCCCACACGGGCTTTGCTGTTGAAAGATTGCTCTCAGACAGTTTAAAGGTGCCAGCCGCGTGCACCAAAAAAAAATGATTCTCTGAGAATATTACTTTGAAATACGCATTGATTCGGCTTGTTGAAATGATGCATTGCGCGGGTATGGAGCGAAGGTGGGGGGAGATACGGCGGTGAAAAGTGACACTGCATCATGAACTATCAGTTTCCAGTGGCTCAAATAGAAACATCTGGTACGACTCGGCTCCAAAGCACACAAACCCAGCTAAAGAGGGCCGCATGCGTTGGGAGGAGACAGCCTTCAAAACAAACGCCACCAGCTTTGTTGGCTTCTGTCGTAATTTGCTTGAGGTCTTACTCGGTTTCAGAGCCGAGGATCTTACAATGATCTCCGTGTGCAGAAGATACTTATTGCATGCATGGTGCTAAGTTAAAAAGAAAAGGTGAAAAAGGGTTTCACAACCGAGTGTGATAACAGATACTCATCCTATGAATACATTACATTGTTACCTCTTTGGGGACTGCACATAGTTTGGCTTTAGAGTAATCCATCAACCCTGAGTGAGAAATAGCCTTCTATATTTGTCCTCTACATCATTAGCTTGTTCTCTCAGCGGGTACAGGGGCAGCTGAGGAGACAGCCATCCCCATCAGTCATAACTGCTGGCCTGATGCCCAGAGATCCAATCACTACGAGCTTTTAAAGCGAAGAATCTCCCTCCTCATTTGTATTAAAGCCAAGCGGGTCAAAAGGTTCTGAAATGATTTGCATAACCAGTGAGGTACTGACTTTATGACTACTACTCACTATTTAAACTGATTTGTGATCCTCTCTGATGCCTGATTTCCTTCACTAGCAAGTTTTTTCCGTTGCTATCATCACTGCAACAACCGAGTAACCTTCAAAATCCTGAATCACCAAAAGCTCAAAACTTTTTCAAGTTTGAAATTAAATTCTGCTCAACCTGCGTGCAATTAACGCCGGTAATTTCTACTTGAGCAGCCCGAATGTAAGGTTGCGGAGGCCGCTACGAGACGCAGAACACGGGCCCCGTAAAACCCGAGTGTAAGAGTGGCAAAAGGAAAACATTTGGCGAGAGGAGCTGAAACTGGGAATTACTTCTGTAACACTGCTGGGTGACCACAAAAATCTGTCTGAGAACCACGTCAAGACTGTGATCATTATTTGACTCTTTTTCTCCAGCTTTTCGTCTGCATCCGTTTACCACCACATCAGCATTTTTACTCCAAATGAAATCCGAAGGCATTCCTCTCCCTTTCCGCACCCTTTTCAGAGATTGAATCAAGCCCCAGCAGGGATCTTTGTACCCCGGCAGCTGAACCACTCGGTTAATGTAATTAAACTTATCTATAACTAAGCTTGAAGGAATGATGGATCATTTTTAAAAAAAAGAGAGAGGTGCCGCAAAACCGGTTTCAAAGACAGCTTGCTGGAATTTAACCACAGCAGTCGTTTACCAGTTAGACCTTCTTGTACTGCTGTTTTACATTTCTTGAAACTACTATTATATACAATTTCTACAATCTCTGCGCTGCTTCAGCTTCGATCACACTTTTGTTTTCTTTTTCTGAAGCGTATCATGTGTGCATTTCTGAGCCAAAGGAGAAAGGTCTTCCTGGCACTGCTCACGGGTTTGTGAGGAACATGTGGGTAACTCCTGAACGTAGCGCCAAACCATGTTGCTTATCCAAATGTAAACCAAGTTTCTTATTATCTAGCCACGATCAGGTAAAAGACTTGAGCTCGAGTCCCACGTGGCCCACCACTTTCCAAGGATTTTTTCATTTTTCAACTTTGCTGTCAATCACGAGGATAAAAAAAGCTCAAGAGTTAAAGGTTTCTAAAGGTAAAGCATACAAAGCTACACTCTACATTATACATTCAAGTTGGATGTGAGATGTGTAAGTTTGTAACTGCAGGTCAACCTACAGATGTGTCATACATCAATACAAACATCAATACATACAATACATCAGGCATCAATACCCTTATTTGCATTTAATCTCTGCTAAGATGAGCTAAGGTCTACTTTCATCTTCATCTTGTTCAATATGACTCTGTTGTATGATTGGCTCCATTCTTTAGAAGAAAATCAATCCCCTCAGAACTAAAATTACTACTTGATTATCTACACTTTGTCTGTCTATGGTTTTGTTTTTTTTTATTTTGAAGCAGTTTTACTTGTGTGCAGTATTGGCAGTAGTTCATGGATGCTTCAGATGTGCTGAACACATTTCAAAGCTGGAACTAAAAGTCTAAAAGTGCACTGGCAGCGGACGTATCTTGAGGTTGCAGAACGTCTCCCACAAAACTGCTCGCAGCTGAAATGATTGGCATGTCAGGTTTAACTGTTGGTGCAGCTTCAAAGTGGAATTTATGCAATTTTTCATAAGCTCAGTCTGCACTATACATTACGTACATGATACAATAGAGCGTAATTGTGTTCTGTTAATGCTAAATGTTAAAGCATAGTTTAGAGTTCCCATGAAATCAAATTTATACGACATGTCTGACACATTGATGTGACCTCCACACCAACAGCTATGTGAAAACGAAAGTTCCGTTTTTGTCGTTCTCGGTTTTTAAATATGGGGATATAATAAAAAGTTACCAGCTCAGTAAATTCAGTAATTACGACCTGTGAACAACACATTACCCGCCGTTTTAACTGGAAAATCATGAATACCTTGACGTTATGGTCTCATGGGAATCACTCATTAATAAAACATGCTTTTATCATTTCAGTCCTGACCTCTATCCAGTGGTCCCTTTACTCTATACTGTACATTCTGTTTTCTCATTTAAATTCATGTGAGGATAGTGGCACATCAGCAAACCAGGGCAGATGGTTTCCAGTTAAAGAAGGCTGCTGGACCATGAATAATGCAGAGCAAAGTATATCAGCAAAGTTATGGTTTAGGGTCAAATACGGCCAGGGTGCTGGGTATTTCATCTGACGACGCATCTAAACCAAAACTGTGATCTAATTTTTCTGAGAGCCACATATACTGGTTACCATGTGTTTGTACACGCCGCAGCATCGCAATACCCTCGTGCTAAATCAGTGCCTCCTGAATCAGTGGGATTTTTGTAGTGTTTTTTTTTCCAAAGCCAGAAGTTTTCGGTATTTTCCAAAAGCCTCAAATCCAGCAGTAAAGACGTATTCAGACGGGTGCTGCCACCTAGAGGATAACATGTTTGTGGAACTTGCGTAGCCCCTGTTGGCAAATGCAGAAAGGTGTAACAGGGTCACGAGGGTGGCTGCAAACTCTGCAGCGTGGATGAAGTCAGTCCATCATGGGGCTGGCGTTAAGTCCTGCCCACTGCAAAGAAGAGGAAAGGGACCATCTTCAGATTGTGGAATGCAGAAAGGCTTTGTGAAATCACACACTGGGGAGGAAATAAAGCACTTTCATGGGACAAATGTGAATGCACAGCTGGAGAGCAGAGGCAGAATGAGGAGGACGTCTCCAGTACATCTTTATACCACAATATCAGCATATAAATATATGCATGTATGTGTATGTGTGTGTATATATATATATATATTAGGGCTGGGCAACGATTAAAATATTTAATCGCGATTAATCACATGATTTCCCTGATTAATCACGATTAATCGCGTTGTATACGAAAAATCAAATAATGAATTCAAAAGTAGTGTAAAGTTTACTTTTATTTAAATGTTCTGCTGCCATATGAGCTAAAGTGCCATAACATTTGTTGTTCAAACACTTTTACCATCAGCACTCGTCAGTAATACATATTTAGTGTAAATCTCATCTTAAAAAATGTAAAATAAAATAAAGCTTATTGCCACTGCCAGGGCATTAATGTCATCTTGTTTTTTTATGAAAAATAAAAAAAAGTCTACCAACAAAATCCTAACAATCTAGAGGCCACAATCAGAACATTAAAACAGGTCATTTCTGAGGTAACAGCAGAAACTTTAAACGGGGGGTTTAACTTGTCAGTTGTTACAAATAACCTTGTTTCTGTTAAATCCTCCGTCTGGGAGAACTTTAAAATGAAAATGTCCATGTTAAAGTCCTGTAACTTTATCAATCCGTAATTATCTATGTATCATTTTTTTTTATCCATTTTCGATTGTCAATCAAAAATGTGAAAAATTAAAAAGTGACTTTTTTCCTTTTTTTTAATCTAACACAAAAAAAAAACAAGAAAATGCCTGTTTTTTTATATTTCAATTTTAGCAAACAAGCCACGGGACTGAATTTGTTTTTAATATTTTATTGTCTGGTTTACGTGACCCAGAAATGGCTTTGTTTTATAATCAAGGAATAGACTTTCTGTTGTCATTACACATCTGTGCCACTAGATGGAGCTACACTGCAGTAACCAGCTAGAGAACAGCAGGACAGTGAACGCATGGAGCAGATCTGATGATAAATGGAGGAATGACGTGATTGTCTTGAACAAAGGGCTTTGAAAGTTTTCTTTTCAGACAGAATTGGTAATATTGCTACCTGAGCTGCTACCCCGAACTGTAAAGTTCACTAATTTTTACCGCTCTCCATGTCTGTTTTAGTTTTACCTGCCAATTATTTTCCGGTTCCACAGCAGCAACATGCGTTAACGCGCAATAAAATAAATGTCGGCGTTAATAAATTAATGCGTTAACGCGATAATAATGCGTTAACTTGCTATATATATATATATATATATATATATAAAAAATATATGTAAACTATATATAAACTATATATATATATATATCTATATATATATATATATATATATATATATATATATATATATATATATATATATATATGTATGTATGGTGTGTGTTTGTGTGTGTAGTGAAGCTGTAACCAGTAAAGCTAACAGTCGATTTTGTACAATCTGGACTCAGTGTGCCCTTGTCTTGTGGTCAGTTTTGTCTGGGGAAGAGTAAAAGCACCTGAAATCGTATATTTCAATGCTCTAGAAACACAAGATCTTATCCTATTGTTGCATCTGTTGTATGACTTGCAGCAGACAGCACTTGCGACTCTCAAGAGGCCTCATTCTTTGCTTGAGTTGACCACCGCCCAAGCCAAGAGAGGCTGTATGAAGTCATCATTAGAGTCAAGAGCTACTGTGCCACAGAGATGTTGTTCAAGGAGGGAAGAAAAGTTGGCAGAAAATCAGTGTTGTGTCACTGGAAAGGTTTTGCGAGGGGGAGGAGGAAGAATAAGGGGAAGTTGGGAGGGAGGGATTGAGAGGCGGATGCTTTGGAGAGACTCACATAGGGTGAGGGGAAACTTGTTGGATGAATAAAGGAAAGGACGAAGATAAAAGAAAAGTTGAAGGGAGTGGAGGAAGGTAAAATAGACTTGTGGCCGTGGAGAAGAGAAATAACGTCGGTGTTGAAAGAGGAGGTGAAAGACATTTTCTCTGGCTCCAAGCCCAGCTGGTGTCTATGCCGGACTGCTGCGGGTGTCAGATCTTTATTCCGACCCTGGAGACAGCTGGAGGTGTCAACACTGCGCCGGCCTCTGTTATACCTCCAAACTCAGCCATGTGTTTGTGTGTGCAGAAGCCTCACAATCACAACCAGGAGATATCATGTTGACACAAGGTCTCCCTCAGCTTACGGCTGAACAGTATTCCTGAATCTGTGCTTTGATTTCTTCTTGTATATCCTTAAAATTGAAGATTAAAACCAGCTTTTAAGAGCTCCAACTGCACAATGGCCACTTGAAAGCTAAGAATCACTTGTGGGATGTATAATAAAGCATGACAAGAAAAGTTATAGAGGGGCTTTCATGGCCCATTTACTTTGAAACAATCACTCAGTATGGGGGTTTCAATTTCTCAAGAGCCACAGACAGACATTTAAGGGGTTAACCCTAAACTACAAATCAAACTGGTAGGAAGGTATTTTATACTTCTATTAATAGATTCCAGAAAAGACGTGTCTCTTGACTATCTCATGCGTGTCTCTGAAATTCCCATGCTGCTTTTAAATCTTTATCTGAGAAGACGGTAAAAGTTAGAAATGACAGAAGGAATCTTCTGAGATTCAGATTTTTTCTTAATGTGAATCCACAAAGGTAACGCATCCTGCAGCTGATATATACTGTAGAGAACAGGAGGCTGCAGTATGTTTGAGAAAGACACATTCCTCTGTAATGAGGTTAGTTCTGGTCTGATAGGTGAGTGAGAATGATATGATGGTCTCTGCAGGAGACTCCAAATCAGTCAGAGTTGAAAAGTTATGGAAAATGTAAAAAAAAAAAAAGGTATTAATATTTTACCTACATTTTTATTTAAATGCAAACAGCATTGACCTCAATTCTTTCATGTTTTTTTGTAATCAATTTATTACCCTCCGCCAAGGAGGTAATATTTTTGCCGCCATTTATCCGTCTGTCTGTCTGTCTGTGTTCAAGATAACTCAAAAAGTTATGGATGGATTTTGATGAAATTTTCAGGAGTTGTCAGAAATGTGAAAAGGAAGAACCGATTTTATTTTCCGTGTGATCCAGAAGAAATCCTGGATTCTGGATCACTTTCAAATTTTCGATAACATTGCGGTCAATGGGGCCAAAGATTTTGTTTCTCAAAATCGCTGTTAATTATTGCCCAAAACCCAGGGATTGACCTCTATCAAATTTCAGAGGCTGATCCGGATCTGATCCAGAGCGCGGATTTTATCGCAATCTGTAAATCGCTATATGGGAGAATTTTTGTGCTTGCCGGAGGTCTGCACTCTCTGAGTGCTTTTCTAGTTTGTAATATAGATTCATTATTCTAACTCAAAAAACAACAACAACAAAAAAAAACCTTGGGAGGCAAAAGGGCAGTCGTTGCTTAAGTGGCTGAGTGGTGAGCTTTAAGCATTTGGGCAAAAAAAAAAAACGATTCCCCACCTTGACCCAGATATGCTTATCATTCTGTGATGACATCACAAGTCTCTAGGGATGTGTATCATTAGGAATTTATCGATACCGGTACCAATACCGATACTCCTTATCGGTACCGATATTTATCGATACTCTTATCAATACCACGACATGTAATTTAGTGTATAAAATAAAGACGTTACGATGTGGTAAAATATTCAATCGTTTTTTATTACCACAAGGGGGGTAACACCAGCAACATCATTACAACAACTTACAGCACCTGCCTTTTAAGCCTTTAGCAAGTCAACATGTGCAGTGCGAGGTATGTAAAAAAAAAAAACTAGCAGGCAGCACATACAGCCTTAAAGGTAACTGTCAATGTGATAATGCTTCAACAAAACAGAAGCTTCACTTAAAATTACTATTGCTTCTCAGAAGATAATAGATGAAATGAAAAAGAAAAAAAAAATCTAGGCAGATGACCAAAGCCCTTACCTACATGTTCACAATCCTTCACAATAAACTTAGTAACAGCCCTGTGGCATTCCTCGGTTTTTTCTGCAGACATCTTCATTTGACGTCGCTTGGCGATTGTGAATGGGGTTGTCAGCATCAGCAAACTAGCAGTGGTGGCTGCTGCTTCGTACATACCTCCTACAGGATTAACGTAACATATATCAGCGTTGCTAAAATTGATAATGCATTATCCTGAGTAAATTAACTACCAACTTAATGATTCATAATCTCACCTTGACTTGATGATGATGAAGTAGTGTCAGAGTCTGCCTGCACCAAGGAGGGCACGGCATTGTTAGCGTTGGCTGGGCTGCTAACTTTAGCCGCGTTGTTTAGGCAGTCAAACATGCCGCACTTCTTAATTTTTATACTGTGAGCACACTGCAAGTGTTTCATGATGTAGCTGGTGTTACCCCCCTTGGACGCAACTACTTTCAGGCATATATTGCATTAAGCCGAAGCTTCATTCCGTTTGATAAAGTGAGCCCATACCTTGGATCGCTTAGCTCTGACGGCCGACATTTAGACCTATTGGCTAGAGAAAACAACGGGGCACTACGTCATAACCTGTTGACGGCGGCAGTATCATTACGCTACAGTTATTTTGCTCTGGGTATACTCTCTTTTTAAAAAAAAAATACAGATAACGGTATCGTTTGTCCAGAATTCTTAGCGGTACCCTGGTACCGACCATTTAGGAACCGGTACCAAAAAATACCGGCTCTCGGTACACATCCCTACAAGTCTCTAACCTTGTTGTGAACAAGTGTTGGCTCAATCGTGTTTAAAACCTTGCTTTGGTTGATTGCGTTTTGCGGACGTTGGTTTATACAAGCATTTTTGAGGTTCCACCAAAGCATTTTATGAGGATGAGCCCTCCAGTCATCCCCTGTCCTCTACTGTGGTTCACAGTTGGTTTTAGGTGTTTGTGCAGATGTGCTGTGAGTATTTTTTGCCAAATGTGGTGCTGTGTATTATGGCCAAACACCTCCGTTTTGGTCTTTTATATTCAAGAAATATCGCTCAAAAAGTATTTTTATATTCGTGTTCTTTCCACAAAGAACAGTTTGCTCTCGCAACCCTTTCAAACAAGTGTTCACTCTTCAGTACATTTGTGCAGCCTTTCAAATTGTACTGTCATGAACTTGAATATTCTACGTGTTAATAGAGGCAATCTGAGTACAGGGGAATATCACGTGTAACTCATCTGGAGCTTTACAGATACAAGCCCCTCTCTGCTATGCCTTCCTCCAGTTGTTCCAGTAGATGTAGACAGAATCGCCGCTTGTTTTGCAGTCAGTGTTGATCTGTTACTTGCTAAATTACCTGGAATTTCTTGTGAGGTTCAGCACGTTGATAATCCTCCCTTTTTTTTTTTGTCCTTACCCTCGCACTACCTTGGCGCCTTCTGGAACAGCGGATATCACACAGTCGCTTCAAAACCGGAAGTTTACGTGTCACGCAAAAGCCTCAAATGCAGCGGTAACAACCGGTTTTGACCGGTGCTGCCACCCAGTGGATACTGTTTTCACAGCGCTCAGATCTCTCCAATGGAATCCTTAGAGTCTGAGACTTTGTTCTTGGGTAATTTAGGGTTTTTCTCTGATCCTTACAGCTTTATATTGGGATGAATTTGCTGGGACGTTCACTCCTGAGAAGACTGATAACTGCCTTAAATGTTGTCCAGTTGTAAATAATCCAAATTCCAAATTGTTTGAAAAGGAGCCTTATAATACTTCCCAGACTGACTAGTAACATCAGTTGCTTTTTTGAATTCAGTGTTTGTCTGTCCTTCATGCTATTGGGTTACCACATAAATGCATCCTTCTACGTAAAACTTTGTATTAAACTTTGTATTAAAAGAGAGTGGATTTTTAAAACTTTTTAAAATTATTGTCACGATCTGTATTTGCTGCATGTGAGGACTGCATTTCGTCTTCAGTACCCTATTCTTCCTCAACCATGCCTTTTGTGATGAATGCAAAATCTAGTTTTGCACAACCTTGTTCAAAATTTTAAGGACATTTATGGAAAAAATGGCCTGGTTATGGCATCATATGTTGCTCTGTAATCTCAGTGTACTTTTCTGTATTAATGTTTCTATTACACAACTAGAAAAGGCCTTTTCTTATGGTACTAATAAACCTTGTAACATCACAGAGCCTGGCTTTTGAACTTGCTGCTGATAACAGTCTGGACTGTTCTTTTGCTCTTTTAGTCAGAGCTTTTTTTTCTCCCTAAAAAGATCTGGTGTAATAAATTATCTGACTACAACTCATGCTTCAACTGTGTGATGGTCTATTCCAGATGCGTCCAAGCCCAACACAACCTCTGGACAGGGTAAAAATAAGACTTTTTTTCTGCATGCTGTTGTTTTCTTTGGCATTTGTCAATGCAACTCTTAATTCTGGTGCTTGACAAAAGTGTCCCATGTTCCTTAAAGTCTCAGCCTTTTGTGGATTGAAGATTTATTGTAAAATGCCCCCCCATCCTTATTTTTTTTTTTAATGTGTTGCAGACCTGAAATGTTAAAATGGATGTATTTTAACATGAAAGGGAGGTAATGAGTAAATAAAAAATATGCATTTTTTTGCATTCTCCAAAGTTCCTCAACTTTCTTCTTAATCCATATAAAAAAAAAAAAAAGTGTCCCAAAAAAAGATTTAAAAAAATGTAACAAAGTGAATCATCTCAAGAAATCTTGATTTATGCTTAAAAATGACCTATTTTATTTACTTATTTGTTTATTTATGGAAGAAAAACTTCTAGTTGAGATTTGGCAAATCACTCTTTGGTCAGCTATAATTTTCTTCAAAATAACGATCCATCATTAGTCTGTAAAATGGTTTATAATCTATAAATCGGAAAAAAAATTATGACACTGAACATCATTCACGATGTACAATTATGCTTCACCTGTTGACATGACAGAGATCACAAAGTAACTTTCACTTTGTGACTGGCACACTCACAATGACATTGCATGAAATGCTGCAAGCTGTCAAAAGGAATTAAAAGTGGAAAAGTAACACCCCCCCCCCCCCCCCCAGCTGTTTTCCTTCAAATTTGCATTGAGAGCGATTTGTTCTACCCTGTTTCTATAACTATATAGCTCTTAAATATTGTGCTGGATCAAATCCAAGTTGGCGAATGTGTTTGTAGAAATTGGGTTTCCTAATAAATCTCTGGCATAATGTTATTGAATTAGTAAGGACTTAGGACCAGATATCATATTAATTCCGGTCTTTTCCAGTTCACTGCTTTTGATAACAATATGTTACAGTCCCACATGATATACTTGCATATCCTCCATCAATTTTCATTACCTTTAGCGAGGCATCGGTAAGGGGGTGACAATGAATAATAAATGTGCTTGAATTTTCCGATGGAATTTCCATTTGCGCTGTGAACAATTTTCAGAAAAGAGGATTTACATTTAATACCCCACCGTGCCCCCTCCAACAGTCGCTGTTTGTAGCACAGATTAATGGTAAGGCAGCTATCTCTTCCAGGGCATCGTGTGATATTTGCAGCCAGATAAAGACACATCAATCTGTGGACTCAAAATCTGTCTTAGAAGTTCATGCAGAAATAAATTGATTATTCCTGGAATAAGCAAAAGTTAACCATCAAATCTGCAAATACACAGGTTTAATTCAGAGCAAATAAGCAAGTAAGACCTGGCATGTCACAACTTGTCTGGATCTTATTAAATCCGAATGGCTGATTTGAAAGGATGTAACATATGTAAACATAATGATGTACAATGATATTTAGTTATTGATAGGGTGGAATCTGAAAAAGCCTATGGCTTTAGTCAAATGGCTGTTAGATCTTAGAAAATTTGTCTAGACTGATGCTTTCAACATGACTAGACACATTAAGATATAGTTAATGTAGATGCAGCTTTCGGAAAGTCTGAGGTAATGACTTCATAAAGTAGAATGACCATCTTTATTCAGACAGCAGTAAAATATTTAGCGTTGGCCATTTACTCTCCCCAATAACCTCTGAATTTAAGTTTCTGAACATGAGCTGTGGGCTCTTCAGGATCCATGTAATGTGGTGTTACTAAGCTGGCAATTTCATCAGTAGGTTTGGAACTCTTACTCATTACTCAGAATGCTCAAAAACCACAATACCAACCCCAGTGAGTGAGCTGTTATGTCAGCTGGTGCAGGCAGGGGAACAATCAATCCCAGTCTCACTCATAGTTCTGCCACATACAGTAAGCTCTGTTAGCCAGCAAGGTAGCATTGAACGCTATTTTGAGAAAACAAATAGTTTAGCTATTCTGCCGCTCAGATTATTCAAACCTTTACCTGCCAACGGTGTTGGCTGGTGCAAAGCACATTTCTCTTGGATGTTCTCTTAGGTGTGACTGTTATGTCAGCTGCAGGACTGTGGGTTGAGACATGGGTAGTGGGAGTCAGTTCACTGAGTAAACCAGGTCAGTCAATGAGCAGCTACAGGCCATGGTCAACAAAAAGGAGACAGGTGAAATTTTGATTCCTGTACTTCTACAAATGTTCAGTCAGAACAAGACATGACAGAGTCGTGCATTATTATGTGCCAGATGTGCGATCTTCCTTGATGCCAAAGAGGACAAATTATTGGAGTATGAATGACTGGCTTGGTTGAATGGACATATGGCTGGGATCCTGGTCTCAAAATTGCCAAAATATTAAAGATTTCAAGAGGAACTGCGTATAAAGTTATGCTTGCATACCAAACAAGGAAAACTCTCTCTGGGAATGGCAACCCAGGACAAACGCAAAACTCCTTGACAGACACTACTGAGTTTTTTTTTAAATGCATTGCATCTAAAACCGCAGAACTACAGTTACTGAAGTCAGTTTAGCTTTGAAGTTTTTCCAACCTATTATCAACTAAAACTGTTTGTGGTAAGTCTAATGTAGTTAGATACCAAAGAGGACGAATGTTCTATACCTTTATTTCCCTATCAGTGTTGGAAAAAAAACTGAATGTGCTGCAAAACCACAAGACATAGAAAGGGGACCAGTGCAAGAATGTTATCGTTCTCTTATGAATTATTACCCTCCGCCAAGGAGGTTATGTTTTCAGTGGCTTTTATCTGTATCTGTCTGTCTGTCTGTGTTCAAGATAACTCAAAAAGTTATGCATGGATTTTGATGACATTTTCAGGAGTTGTCAGAAATGTGAAAGAGAAGAACTGATTTCATTTTGGGTGTGATCCAGAAGAACTCCTGGATTCTGGATCACTTTCAAATTTTCGATAACATTGCGGTCAATGGGGCTGAAAATTTTGTTTCTCAATATCCCTGTCAATTATTGCCCAAAACTCATGAATTTGATTCGGGGATTAACAATGGGAACCTCTATCAAATTTCAAAGGCTTATCCGGATCTGATCCACAACGCAATCTGTAAATCGCTATATGGGGAAATTGTTGCACTTGGTGGAGGTCTGCGCTCTCTGAGTGCTTTTCTAGTTCTTCATGCTTTTCCTTGTTTAGGACAAATTCGTGTTCGGAGGATGCCCGAAGAATGTTAAGGGTCTGTGATGGCTTGTTTGGCTACATCCTGACATGCTCGGACTGGTCTAAATTGCTCGTCAGAGTTAATTCTAAGGAGGATTTTTCAGTTTGGGTAACCAACTGTTTTCAGTTGGTTGTCTTCCAGGTTGATGATGCCCCACCCCAGCTAAAAAACAGTTGAATTCGCATCCACAATCAGCAGCTGTTAACATAACATTTTTAATTTTGTTGTGTTTTTCCTCTCACCATCTTCTCTAAAAGTGGTAGAACGGGTTTTGCTTGAGGAACCCATTGAAGAACTTACATGGTTCCATTCACACAGATTGTCCCGCCTCTGGAAGTGCATTTATTCTGAGCTGCATGAAATGTGTGCATGAAAAGGGGTAACAGAGGTGAGAAAATGGCTGCAAACTTTTAATAGATTAAATCAGTTCATCAAGTAGGTGGTGAGAGACGGTCTGGCAAGCAATGGCAGTGAAATTTTGGCCAGCACTGCCAGTGTGTCTCACAGGAACAACTATTTTTTGGTAGTAACTAGAGACACTAGGGACCGTGCACTGTGAAGTCAAGGAAAGAGACATCTGGGATTGCAGAATGCTTTGTGAAAACAGATACTTGTACCTTCATGGGGTCATGGTGGCAAAATAAAAAGGGGGTCTTCAGTGTGTCTTTATATATTATAATCTCTGTGTGAAAGTGGCTCTTGACTCGATTCTTCAACGCACTGAAGCCATTTTTGCTGCCAACTCAATGCTGAATAAAATAATTCATATTAGAGGTGCACGATTTTGGATATTTGCTGATATCTGATATGCAGATAATTTGAGATGCATTTTTGACATTTTTGTCTATCTATTGGCAGAAATACAGTATGGTATTCATCAGTATATTTTCATAGGGGTGAGAGGGTTATAGATACATTTGGTTGTAGTCTGCTTGTTTGGCTCTAGATGTCACTACACACGGTTTCTTTAAAACAAAAAATGTCAGGATTGTAATGAATTGTGTTTGACTAGCAGGTGACTGCAACATAAAACAGTGAGTGATGACTGCTTAACAGCTAATGCATCGACAGTAATCCCAGTCTTTTCCCTATCATGAACTTCTTAACTTGCCTACTTACCAATACTTTTCATCTCCTTACAAAGGTGCTTGCAATGTGCGCAATGCAGGAAGTTTATCCCACTATTCCTCGAGATGAAAGCAGAGGCTAAATGTAAATGTAAACACGCTCACACAGTCTCACATGATACATCTTTCCTTTCTTCCCAACATAGCTTGTAATCTGACGCCTGGATGCCCCTCACCATCCCTCATTACCCAACATTCCAGAGGGCTGCATGCTGAGGGTGTGGCGGAGGGACTGGTGTGAGGTTGGCGCTGAGCCAGGTGACAGTGATTGAGCGAAGGATGATTGATGCCTACAGCTGATGCGCCAGCTCTGCTTTCAATTGTTTTTGGATCTGGAACTTCTCACCTTGTAAAAGAGCTTCGGGATGAATGAGGGTGTAGATGTGGGGGAAGAGGATGTCAAGTGTGAGAGCTGGTTGAGAGGAGCTTGAACGGTTAGCTTGGACAGTTTTCATGATGGGACTTTGTGTTGTTTGAGTGTTTTATGATATATATGACAGACAGAGCAATCAAACTTCGAAGCTTCAGTTTAAGAGTCGGAATCTTGTCTCCATGACACACACCTATTCACATTTTCTGTTTTCCTGCTATCTTTAAGTGCTCTCCAGGAAAAAAAATGTAAATTATTTTAACCTTTAAACACGTACATCATTTTCTAATTTCAAAAAAACCATGGTGTACCACTGTGATGCAGCGGAGTGTATATCACATAACTAGAAAGCAAAGAAGCTACACATCTATGTCTTTATGGCAGATGTGGCTAAAGTGGCAGCAAGATCTCTCTGCGCAGAGAAGATGGAAAGTATTGATTTGGTGTGAGGAGAAGGGAGGAATGTTGACATGACAAACCTCACAAGAAATTCCCCTCATTTCGACAAGGAAAAGATCAGATCTTCTTTAGAGGAAGTCTCAAATATTGGCATCATTAGGCAATGAGCAAATGATCAGTAAGTAAAGTAATAAGATTATAAACAGCAGTCCAAAGCATCAGTGGCCACGGTTACATGATGTTTTTTAATTCGGAATTAATTATTCCGAATTAAATAATTCAGAATTAAACTATTTTCCTTCGAGTTTACATTAAAATAGTAATTCCGAATTGAGGTTTACATGGAAAACACATTTGATTCGGCTTTATCCAATTCCGCTTAAGGTCTGGGGGTTGGGAAGGGTTCTGATTGGATAGGGGGGTGGACGTCTTTACGTATTTATGTCTATCGGAAGAAAACAAACTTACTCGATAAGCAACAGCATGGAGGACTACATTATTAGCATACTTTTTGGATTTGTTTTGATTTTATTTTTGAAGCAGCAGCACGACAACATCATGCTGATGATTTTCTTTCGTGTGCTGAGGAGGAGGGAGGCAGAAGATCGTGCTTTGGCAAACAGCAGAAACCGGTCAGTTGAACGACTGCTCTACCTCAGCCCACTGCTGCATCCAGCTCACAATGCCAGACAGCAGTGGATGAAAGTGCGAAGCAAGGACTGGTGGAACCGAATCGTCCTGACCCAATTCACAGATGTTGAGTGGAAAGACAACTTTCGGTTGACCCGCGCGTCGTTTGTGAAGCTGTGTGGCCTGGTGCAGGGCTTCATTTAACCTAGCCGCTACAACTTTGAAAAGCTCACAATTTTTATGTTTCTTGCCATCTGTTCTTTTAATTATTTCCAGTTCCTCCAAGCTATTTATTAAATAAATCGTCTCTGCTCTTGACCACCGTTTACTGCGTGCTGCCATCTTGAAACTTTGTTTTGTTTCGAATACAAGCCCAGCGCGGAATATAAGCGTCATCGCAACAGACAGGCAAGGGAACGAGCATGTGCAGAAAGACCGGAATTGATTTAAAGCGGAATGAGTGTATACATGACCGTGGAATTATTCTATTCGGATTTAAAATCAGAATAAACTAGCCACTTACTTCGGAAAAAAGTTTAATTCGAAATGGACATTTTCATTCGGAATTAGGTGTTTACATGGTAATTTTTTAATCATTTTAAATCGGATTTAATTTTAATTCTGAATTAAAGAGGAATTAAACTTCCCATGTAAACGCACTAAATGTGTCAGGAAGGCAAAAAGTCAGGTCCAAAGTCTCAGTCATACTTGACTTCTGTCTGTCCCAGTTAGTTAGCTAGTTTTTACATGTTGCGTCTATTAAAATGTATTGAATCAGCTGGAGAACGGTGTGATAAGGCCTACACCTTGTGTATATCATGGTTTAAATCAAAGCTTAGTTGATTGTCCATGAGTCAAACGGTCAAGGGGATATCAAAATCCTCATCTCAGTACTGTAGGTCTAAAGATGCCGCTGACCACTAGAACTATGAACTATGGAACCAGAAAGTCTTTTGTGCTTAGATGAGAAGGTCATTATTTGCCCCTCTGGAAACAGCAGTGCAGATATTGTTTCTTTGAGTAGAATTACCTCTTCTCCCCTCTCCATTGCCCATGACTGTTAGTCACGTTGAGTTGAACAGGTGGAACCCCCCATTCTTCCATTCTGCTGCCCTATTCCACTGCTCCATTGTTCCTACTGGGAGCTGCATAGCTGACACCCTTGCCTTCCAATCCCTGCTTTGCGGCCAGGTCAGAGTCACTTTGTGGGAGGAAGTGAGACAGCATGCCGACAGAGCGTGGACGGACATAAAAGCCTCATCCCTGACCTTATATGAGGCACCGCTTGCCCTTTACTGCTCTACCATGGTTCTACATAGGCGCACAAGTGCAGAGGAAATTAGAAAATATGGTTTCTTTTTTTGTGCTCTTTACGTTTTTATAAATACCAGCAATATCACACCGTGCAATAAGTTTATATTTACCGTGAATCCAGCTTTAGCTTAAACCTCAGACTCCTTCTCTGTTCATTTAGTGTACAAATCAATACACAGCACAAAAAATGAGAATATAAAATATGGCAGGAGAAGTCTACATTATTTTTGGTTTCATATAGATCCTTTGCACAAAGACAATTGAAAGACATAAAAACCAAAGGGTCAGTACAAGGTTCATGGAAAATCAGCAATATCTCCCTCTGCAGCTTTTATATACAGGATAAAAGTCAGACTCCAGCGTGAGATTCTTATCAAAGCCATTGATATTAAACTTGCTGGACAAAAAATAACTTTCATGCAGTGAATCCCGCTGACATTATTGGAGTCTGATTTGATTCCAACTCATTGTTTGATTTGGCAGCTCTGGTTCAAAAGCTAAAGGGATCTATGGTTTGTATGCTGAGGTAATTGGGTGGATACATAATTGGGCGTCAGGAGAGAAAGGAGCAGGTGTTCATCCCATGAATCTTCATTTGTTTATCAGCAGGAGCAAAACGGAGACATTTCCCTTTCTTCTTTTTGTTTGATGTCATCTGTGTCTTTGAAAGGTGAGAATAAGTCATTACGTGTGAATCATGGCAAAGTTTGTGTAAATTGGGTCAATTTGGTGACTGGCGCGTTTCAAGCCAATTATTTTTGCTTCCTGTAATCCTTGATTTAACGTTAATTAGACGTGTTCTCCGTATTACAAGAAAGGTTGAGTTCTGGAATTTAAAAAAAAAAAGTATTTTGACAGTTTTTTTTCTGCTCCATGGACATAGGGCAGTTATAAAGTCAGGAACTGATCGATCTGCTTTCCCCTAAAGATCCTTGAAGTTGAGCAGGATTGGTGACAAAGCCTCGGTTCTGTTAATATGGGCCCCGGATGACCTGGCAGTATTTGAACTGCCCCACAGGTCCACTGATCAGAACGCTCTGTGTTATAACCACGAGCACCACAGAAGGGGTTAAGACTTGGTTGGTCTTCAAGGGCCAAGCCTGTACACACCGAGGGATCTTTGGCTCTCTCTGCAAGGATCATGGACCTGCAACCCGTCAACCTCTGCTGAATTCATGTCCCTCTGGCTGCTGGAAAATATCAATCAATCATTACCTGAAACCCAGCACTCAATGGCAGTAAATCCTATCAACATTTTATCTTCTTGGCAAACATGGCCATCTTAAAAAAAAAAAAAAAGAAAAGAAAATCTTCGATCAGCTTTTCAGTCTTTTTTTTTTCTCTTTCCAGAGTTGGGACAGCATTATTTATTGGAAGTGGAAGCAGTCTTGCTGCCTTCAGCACTACAGCTTTTTAAAACTGACTCTGATTTTAGAGTCAGGCTGATATTCAACGTTTTTAAAAGTTTTTTTTTTTTTAACCAGTTGACTCTGCTACATGAAAAGTATGTTTAATTTTATAAATCAAGTGCCTTGTTACAAAGAGACAGTTGATGTCGTTCAACCCTTGTAAGGTTAAACTGTTTACGAAAGACTGGGCCGTGGGGATTTAACTGTGTTTGGCTCACCTATATTAAAATCCAAATATTCATCAGGACAAATAAACCAATAAAAAGAAAAAAGAATGAACTTTTTTGAGGAGCTGTTCTGGTATGGTGAGGGGCGGAGCTTCTGGGACAGGTGACCAGAAACAGGAAGCCCAAACAGGAGAAAGGTTTGGCTGGCCTGGAGGCAGGTGGGGTGTGTTTTGAGGAAGGTCCGTGGACAGAACCTCAGAGATGCTCTCAAGGCCAAAGGAGCATTTCAGGTGATGCAGTTATCCCTGATTTGCAAATGCATTCATGGGATTATTTGCATTAGATATCCTTTGTTGCCTTGTCTGAAGAAAGACTGCATTTCTGGTGAGATTGAGGGTTTTTTTCCTTTTCTTTTTTTTTTCTTTCCTTCATCTCGTTCATTTCAAAGGCTGTTGTTTTGGGGGGCTTGGACTGTTTTTTTTTTCTCATAAGCTGGGGAAAACTGTAAATGCTGTGTATTTGTGTGTGGTTTGGAGCGTTGTACTTTTATTTTCATAATATAAGGGAAGATTTAGTTGCCTTTTTTTCTTTTTTTTTTTATTACAGAATACACCAATTAGCGTTTTAGTCATAATAATCAGCCAAAAACAATGTACTTAAGCTGTTAACATTAAACAATTCTAATTTCTTGTCTATTTATTGCAAACACCATTAAGCATTTACAGTGCTGGATGAAAAAAAAAATAATATGTAAAGGTTTGACGACATCACTGGAGCAAGAAAATATCTCTGTTCATGAGTCTACCATATGTAGGGTGTCAGAAGTTAATGATGCAGCAGGACAATGACGCTACGCCTCATCGTAAATCCACCGGAGAAAAAGAAGATCTGCCTTTTGGAGCAGCTCAGTCAGTGTCCAGGCCTTAAACTCACAGACATGCGATTTAATGACCTTAGGATGGCTGCTCACAGCAGACAACCCATAAATGTGTCTGAGCTGAAGCAGTTCTGGAAAGAAGAATGATCTAAAACTCCTCCTGAACGTTGAACAGGTCTGATCCAGGGCCACTGAAGGTGCTTGCTTGAAGCTATTGACTCTAAGGATTCACTTACTTTTAGCACTTGTGCCAAAACTAGTTATGCAGATTACTGCAGCCAAAAAAAGTTCACTGTGAATGTATTGAATAACTGTGTTTCAGTAAACACACCAGGAGTTTCATTTGTCTTGAGCTACCGGTTAAACACATTGTGCTTATCCAATCACTGTGACATAGATGCCAGTGTATAATAGCAGAATAATTGGGTGCCAGTCCTGGTCCTTGGTACCCATTACCTTCCATGTTTTAGATGTTTCCCTGCTTCCAACGCAACCGATTCAGTTAAATGGCACATCAGCTTCTCCTCAAGGGTTTTTATAAGTCTGTTAATAATTTGTTAATTTGAACCAGGGGTGTTGGAGCACCTAAAACATGAAATAAATCTATAAAGTTCTCCAGTTACAAAAAATATATTCCTATATAAGATACGAGAACCCTCCTCTTACCACTGATCTTTATTTGTTTTAAGAGAAAAAAAAACTGTGAAGCTACAAGAAAACTGGGATTAAACAAAATGAACTTTCCTTCCACTTATTTGTTTTAAAACTCTCATAAACCGATAGCCGCAAATGTAACTTTGTATCCGTATGGATTTATTTCCCTCTTTTCTGCTTAATTAATGTACATGTCAATGTGTTCAAACACAAAGTAGAAAAATATAAAATCTAATGAGGTCCATGATACCAAATCCCTGAATGCTGCCATACTGAAACATTTGTAACATTTAGTTTCCACTGATGTGTACAAGTGATGAAATTACATCTCAAAAATTGTCCATAAATCTGATTATGTGAATGTTGATTGAAGCTCTGCCATATATGATCTGGATACAACATTTATATCTTTCTGTTAAAAACAATAGCTTCACTGTGATAATAGAATAATGCCATTAAAAAAGTCCAACATTTGACTTTGATCTGTTTCATATTAAATAACAATGTGAGAAACAGACTTTTTGTCCTGTAAAACACACGTAACATATTGGATTAATTCGATGTTTTCATCACCACCAGGTTTTTCTTTTTTTTTTTTTTTTTTGACAGAGCTCTCTGGTCCTATTCATCAGCTGCATAAACTCTGAGAATATCTGGCCGAGGTGATCAAACTTTATTCTCCACTGTCGTTTCACAGATAAGTCTGTCAAGGTGCGAGTTCAAAGGGCCGCCCACAGCGAAATTTCACAGAAATGGAATGTAATCCCCCAAAACTCTGGTTACATTCGCAATCATGTTTTTTATTAAAATAGCGTTTGAGAATATGGAGCAAAAAAAGAATGTTTGACCCACCACACATGCGAAATGAAGTCATGTCCACCACCAGGGATGGACAAGCGTTTCCATGAGCCGTCACATAAACCCTTTTTTTTTGTCAGTTTATTTGGGAGGGAAAGTTAAAGGACTGTAGGAAAAAAAAATAAAACAAACAATTTCATGCCTTTTTTCATTATAATAGTGACCAAACACCAGAACACTTGAAAGTTAAGAACTTTCTTTTTCTGAATTTAGCAGATTTGCATCAAAAAGCCTCCGTGGGGAACGTGAATGAGGATATCCAGGTTTCAATGAATGTGTTATGCTGCTTCTTCTATACTCCAGTACTGTCTCTCAAGGCAGCTTAACCCTCTTCCACGTGATTTTTTACAATAAAATCTACAGAAATTAAAACGTAACAATCATTATCCACATTTACTTTGGCAGAAATGTCTCATTAGGGGAGTGGTCAATCCATATTTGTACTAGAATAATAATAGAACTCCCTGTGATACTTAAAACCTGTTAAGCTTATACTTGAGAGTGGATGGATGGATCATGAGGGGGGAGCGATCATGTGAGACAACCTGGAATGAGATTTAACTCTTCTAATTACATCTATCAACAATGGGGGCTTGCATGTCGATGCCAGTGTGTTTCATGTAAAGCTAAACGCAGTTCGTGACAGCCCTGCAATTAATTGAAACATCTGAAAGGCGGGGGAATGCTCCTGGGCTCATGTGGCCTTGGCAGGCACGTAGCGTACACCGTAGCCTCCAAAAGACACGAAAAGCCCGAGACATCCAGCGGCAGCTTAGCCTGGCCTCGGTGTCAGCAGACGAGCTTTTCCTCTCAGTCGGGGGGGAACCAGATGTAACTTTGTACTCACCATTAACACATGTATCATGTACAGGCGGCCGCGGAAATGTCCCCTTACGTGATCGGGTTATTGCGCGAGATTATTTTGGAAGATTGCAAGTGTTGGAGATGAAAGGCCTGAAATGAAGGCATCTAGTTTCTGGAGCTTCGGCGGCCTGCGGGATGGAGGAAAGTAGGAAGTGGCAGGATGGACCAGAGGTTCAATGTCAGCAGCAGCTGTCAAGGCTCTCAGGCTGGGAGACGGTCTGCCAAATGTGGTATATTTAGGTGGATTTTGATAAATTTGGAAATGATTTCCATGAACTGATATGACTGCATAGTTTTTGGATTAATAGTCTACAGGGGCATTTATTTATTTATTTATTTATTTAATATTTATTTGTTTGTGCAGTGCTCATGAGTACATAGTTGTCTTACCTGCAGTCGACAGCAGTTACCCCCACATCCAAATCCCTAACCACCAGAAGGGAACTTTTTTTATTAGAAAAATAAAACAAATCGAAACAAACAAAAAGTCATAAATTTCAGTTGGAGCAAACACTATCAGATCTATCAGGTCTTGGTTTAAAAATGTTAAATATAAGGTCTACGACATGCTCAATGAAGCCTGGGGAGTCTGAGGTGATGATGATTCTTACGGGGTACTTGGTATTGCCCACATTAATTTGTAATATTCTTTTTTTCATAATATTTTTTTCTATTCATTTCTGTTTCCTTTTCATTAAATTAACAGAGGCACAGTGAAAAAACCGTCACATTGTCCTTTCATCTGAGGTTCTTTTGCCTAATTCTAAAACCCACTACAGCCCAAGGTTATTATCGTTAACGAAAACTAACGAAATAATGAAAACTAGAATTGAAAAAACATTTTCGTTAAATGAAATAAAATAAAAACAAGAGTTTTTTAAAAAAAAAACATAACTAACTGAAACTGTATTATCTGTTTATAAACGAACTAAAATTAACCTAAATAATGTCAAGAATGTCCTTCGTTTTCGTGTTTGTAATTTTTTGGCCTCATGAAAAAATTGACTTCCTCATGAAATCTATTAAATTCGCTCCGCCACACAACAACAACCAAAAAAAAAAAAAAAGTGATCAGCAGTGATGGCTGCGGCAAAAGTTGGGAGAAAGCGACACAGTCCTATTTGGGATTTCTTAGACTATGACTGTGTTAATGATAAAAATAAGTGCCTTGTTGTAGAAGCAGGTGATACAATGTGTGGAATACTTCTCAAGGAGAAAAAAACCTGAAATTTGAAAGTCCATTTGAAAAGCTCACACAAGAAGGCTAACCAAGACTACCTGGATAAGCTAGCCTAAGCTAGCCCCCTGGAAAGAGAAGCTACAGCTGCAGGCCAGTCAGCGTTGGGAAGGAACGGGAGAAAACAGCAACTATCATGGACTGTTTCCACCGGCGACCAGATAGCTGCTGGTCAGTAAATACGCAGGAACACCACAAGCAAAACTGCTCTAAAAACGGAATTAAAACTAACTGAATTTGGAAAAACTAAAATAAAACTAAATAAAAACTAAAACTAATGGAAAATCCAAAACTATTACAACCCTGCTACAGCCAGATCATTTCCATTGTTTTTAAGCTACGAAAAAAAAAAAAAGGCTTTGGATTAAAAGAAGGTCGACTAACTTTTTGCATGACCCCTTCAAAACCAAAATATCCCTTTGAGGGAATCAGAACACAAACAACAAAGAAAGTCTTAAAAATTAATTATGGCATTTTAAACTGAATATATCTGCAGCGTGAGACTCATAACTAACTGGCTTTTGAAGTATCTCTGTTCTGTCATTTTACAGAATCACAGGCTGCTTCGTTATCAACCGGGTCAACCGGTTAATCCTTCGAGAACATCATCAACAGCTCCTATCAGTCTTACAGGGGTCTTTCAGTTCATATTTCACGCTAACCTTTTGGTCCCAGCCATTCTTTTCCATGCTTTTATTGCAATATGTCTTCGGGTGTGTTTTATTTCTACCGTGTTAAAACTTAAATCTGCTTGAACAACAGGTATGTGGTGACCACCTGTTGTATGTCTGACTGTAACCCGTCCTGACTGTGAGAATAATATTCAGAGGATTGTTTCCGATGCAGACATAACAGCGGCTCGCTCAATGGCAATGTGGCGCTGCTCTAATTTAGCATCATTTCTTAGAGCCTCTTTTATGTTGGAAAACTTGCTGTAAGTCATCTCTTCGAATTCGTCCTATTAGTTCATTACAATGGAAACTGGTGGGTGACATTCACAGCATGCCAGGGGTCAGCGGCGTGGGCCCAGAGCAAACTGTCACGTCAGTTAAAGGATGCACTTGGAAACAATCTTAAGTATTATTTATGAGGCCGGCAACTGCCATTACAATGAACTATGACATCACCTAAGCTTAGCCCATTAAGCATTTATTTGCAGCAATGTGGCACCTCACACATCAAGCTGTCCGCCCAGTGTTCCCGGTGCCTCAAACAGCCTGCAGCTAATTGCATGATCTGACGGTTACACACGGAGGGCTGGGGCTGGGCGCTCACTGCTGGATGCTCGATTTTTGTGGAGGTAGCTCACCACCGCAAAAACAACAGCTGCTGTGCCCTTGAGGAAAGAGTTAACCGACAGGCAGCCTTGTAGCGGGTCACCAGCCAGCGGAGTCTGTTTCATAGAAATACGCTGCATCATATTTCCTTCTTAGTGCAATCAAAATATAACTAAATCATCCACCGTGATTAATTCACTTCATCCTTTCTAATTATAACCTGTGCTGCTGAAAGTTTCAAATAAGAGTTGGCAAAAGGCTTGGACCCATTGTTCCGAAATCTCTCTCGTGAGGTGATCTCACTTTCAGGCGAGAAAGGAAGCAACCCTGGAGCTGCTCCTCTCAGACTGACAGGAGCAAACAAGATGTCTGCTCCAAGACAAGAAGTTCCCAAACAGGTGCTTACAGAAGCATGTCACCAAGCGCAGCGCCATTTGTTGCATTTAAAAATACAGAGCTGCAAATGTTTCTCTCTCTTTTTTTTTTTTTCCAGCCATGGATCGTGTGGACAATTCTCGTCCTTTATTATTGAGAAGTCAGAAAATGTTCAAAAGCTGGTAAAACAGCCCTGAAGATACTTTTTTTTTTTTTTTCAGTCACACAAATTAAAGAGTTTAACTACCTCACCACACTTTATATATTTGCTTTGATGCAAAATTTTTTTTTTTTAATCAATCACCTGTCTTGGGTAATCATGTATGGATCAGTTATTATGTCCTCAAAACACCTGAAAGACGTTTGCTCAATTTTTTTTGCTCAATGTTTGTAAAAGGTCATCTTGTTTGTTGTGTTGTCCTGAAAATATACTGAACATCTCTCTAATCCATGATGGGTTGTTCAGTTTAATACAACAAATGGTTGTTTGGCTATCAAACATGACACTCTGGTAACTGCTAAGATGCACATGCCTACAATATCAAACCCAAATCCCATTTAACAACCTGCCATGTTTATTTGCGTATGTGCAGGAGCCTGTACTGAACACAATACAACGCTACTGTTAGCTGAGTGTGACAACGCGGAAAGTTGTTGTCACATGTGATTGTTGTAATTTATTGTTTTGAGGCACTGTCAATAAGCTGTCGTGGTGAATACTTAAAAAAAAAATGGGTGAAGGAGGAGGGTGGATAAATAAAGAAGACGAAAGACAGCCAGTTTCTTTATGTTGACGATGAGTCATTTAGTTTGAATTCATTGTATTTCCTGTTTTACTTTGAACAAGTTATTCCTTGTGTGTCTTGTATTGCTTTCCCGTCTTTTTCTCCGTCCCTCCTTGTTTGTTTGTCAGCCCCTGACGATGCAACAACTCCATTATCCGGCTCCATCTGTTCATCTTGACTGCGTGGCTACAGATTTTCACCTTTAAATTCCAGTTTTCTTCTTTTTTTGATTGAAAGAACTTCATCGTAAATCAACAACCAATCGATTTTCTTCCCTCTTGGAACACAAATACAACCCCCTGCTTTGCTTTCATTTCATTGGCTAGAACTAGCTGCAATTTCACTGGTGGAAGCTCACGTCGACATGTGAAAAGTTTAACGTTCTTCAACTGTTGATGGACGTGACGCTGCCACCGCGGAGCAGTGAACCCACAGTTCAGTTCAGTAATGCTTGACTTCATTCCACTTAAGGTCAAAGCAATGTTTTCAAAGCTGCCGGCACGTGCACGTGAGCGGGGAGTTAGAATATCACTTCCTCCCCAGCTTCCACGTTCAGGCCCCAGCTCTATAAACTGGAGGTTAAATTATGTTCATCGCCCACAAGATCTAAGACTAAACTATAATCAAAGAACATCTTTCTGGAAAAAAAATAAAATACCAGCTAGATCAGACTTCACTCTTTACTGTCGAGTGTGATTCAGCTACCTACATAGAGCCTGCAGGACCCAGGTCGTAGTTGGCTTTTATACTGTTATTCATGTCACTCTATGATTCCACTTCCAAACACTAGATGGTGAAGTGTCTGTTTCCTCTGCAGGGCTACAGCGTGCAGCACTGAGATTCCTGAAGTTTTACGTCTTATGTACCTCAGACATGAGAATGGAATGATTGAAACATATCTTTTTCATATCTGGAGCTGGGTTGTTGCCATAAATATGCAGAAAGAATTATAACAAATGTGAAACAGCTTCTTTTAGGCCTTTTTTTTCCTTTTTTTTTTCTCCATAGCATCATTGTTTCCCGCAGGTTGATTCGGCATAAGTTTACATTGGATGTCCTGTCCTGACACATTTATCCCCCTCCCCATTTATCCGGGCTTGGGTCTTGGGACTATAAGAACACAAGCTTGTGACCCGTAGATGCTGGGGCAAGGAAAGATGGACCTGGGAATTGAGGGCAACCGACTCTACCCATTACCTCATGGACCCTGCCAAAGAACCCTATGAACCAGACCAATAAGATTTTTCGTGTTCTGCACTGACCTGATATGTAACTTCCATTTCTGGGGAGATAAGCTATGTTATATGTTACTGCTCATAGTCCACAGCTATGGAAGACATACATTGTTGGTTTGATGTACAAGTATAAATCACCTGTTACTCTTCTTTGCAGTTATCTGAACTTGAATAATTCTTCTCTAGCAATGTTGGATTACTGCCAAACTGGGAACAATGGAGTGTTGGAAGGGTCATCCAGAAGTCAAAGCTATCATAACACAACTCTGTCTCTGTTTGGGGCAACCTCGGTCAATTTCTCAATGGCCACGGTTACATGATGTTTTTTAATTCGGAATTAATAATTGCGAATTAAATAATTCCAAATTAAACTATTTTCCTTTGAGTTTACATGGAAATAGTAATTCCGAATTGAGGTTTACATGGAAAACACGTATATTTGGCTTTATCCAATCCCGCTTAAGGTCTGGGGGTTGGGAAGGGTTCTGACTGGACAGGAGGGCAGACTTATTTACATCTACCGGAAGAAAACAAATTTAGCAATAACTCGATTAGCAACAATATTCCACTTATTTTTGACCTGGGTGGCGACTCTATCTGCGAAACCTCCTTCATTTAACTGAGCTGCTACAACTTTGAAAAAAGCTCACAATTTTTATGTTTCCTGCCATCTGTTCTTTTAATCATTTCCAGTTCCTCCAAGCTATTTATTAAATAAATCCTCTCTGCTCTTGAACACCGTTTACTGCGTGCTGCCATCTTGAAACTTTGTTTTGAAAACAAGCCCAACGCGGAATATAAGCGTCATCGCGACAGACGGGCAAGAGAACGAGCATGTGCAGAAAGACGGGAATTAATTTAAAGTGGAATGAGTGTATATATGGACCGTGGAATTATTTTATTCGGAATTAAAATCAGAATAAACCAGCCACTTACTTCGGAATTAAGTTTAATTCGGAATTGACATTTTCATATGGAATTAGGTGTTTACATGGTAACTTTTATTCGGATTTAACTTTAATTCTGAATTAAAGAGGAATTAAACTTCCCATGTAAATGCACGTAATCAGTGAGCCAGTTAGATTTTTAGATTACTGTGACATCGCAGACCCAGATCAGAGCCAAATTTACAGCCTCCCCCAACCTTTTTTTTCCCACCCAGCCTCACATTTGTTGTACCATAGAGGTGGGTTGTACACAGTTTTAAAGAAGATTTCAAACAAGGCACCCCCAGCAGAAAATGGGAATGGAGTGCTTCCACAGGCTGACTCCGCCCCCTAAAACCAGCTGCTGAAACCACAGCAGTCAAGCCCTGGTTGAAAAGGGAGCTTTTGTTCAGTATTACTGCAATATTTTTGGGAACAGACACGTCACATACTTTTTATTACTTATTAAGATCTGGGAAATTGTGCCAAATTGAAAAAAAAAAAAAAAACCACATAATGTTTCCTTTAAATTTACCAATAGGAAATAAGTCAAAACATTAATGAAGAGCATATTTTAATAATTTTTAATTAAAAAGTTGAAATTATATTATGTAATTATTCAGTTCAATTCAATTCAATTCAATTCAATTTTATTTGTAGGGCGTCTATTACAATGCAAGTTGTCTCTAGGCACTTGACAGAGACCCAGAGCATGACCCCCAACAAAAATCATTAGCTATAATTATAACATTGAATTTGAAAAAAAGCAAGTAAAAAAAAAAATTAAAAAAAACTTCTTTAGCCAGAGAAAAAAAAACCTTGAAGCCAAACAGTAGCAAGGACAAACTCCACTTTAAGAAATCATACGGGGAGGCATTTACTTTGTATGTGGAAACTGGACCAAAACCTTAATTTCTATCCATTTTGACATCACTGGCGCTCACTGTGCTCAGGTCATCTCCATTGAGTTGGCAGAAATCAATCAGTGGAGACAAAAATAATTAATATGTATGCATTTAATCCCCCTTATCATGCTGTTAGGTCAGGATGTGTCCCCTGGACGTCTGTAATAGTCTGCAATGAGAGGCCTGAGTAAACACAATTAATGGAAGATGCTAGCATATGCACCACAGAGACTTCTGCACACAGCCTACCTTTGCTGGGTTTAGGCAAATAACAGTCTGAGCCAGAGGAAAAGAATGCAAAATAATATCTGGGTGGCGGTAATCAGTAATAGTCACCATCACAAGACTGTTTGGAAAAAGAGACTTATTTTGTAAGAGGGGAAGCCGTCTGTCCCTGTCTGCCTCTCTCTCTCTGTGTACGCTATTCTTGCATGCTCTCTTACTCCTGGATTACAATCTCTTCATCCATTATTAATGAAGTTAAACTACTAGTGGCATGCTGAATGTGCTGCATGGGAGATTTGTAGCTAATCCAGCGCAAAACAGCCCCAGTCACATAATGAAGGGAAAAAAGAACAAATGTCAACAGTTTCACACTGGGACTGGATTAGACACCCCCATCCTCCGCATGCACACTCAGCCTCGCTCCCCCTTCCTCTTTCTCTTCCTTTACCACTTACCCAGAAACCCCTGCACACACACACACAAGCAGACGCAAATCTCACATCTACCATGAAGAGTTATGAGCATACACATATACCTCCCTCCGTCACCTTTTCTGTGACGTAACCTCGAACAGGATTAGTGTATCTGAAGTACAGACTTGAAAGAAAAGGCCAAAGAGCTATCAGAGTCCATATGAAAAAAAAAAAACATCCACACGGTCATCCAAAGATTAGCAGTCGCAGTGCTGTTTCTTAAAATCCGCCACAGTTCCAGTCTATGATGTTTGAAATGTGATGCTGAGGTGCGTGGTGCGAATGGATGTTGACCCGGTGTCGTGTTTATGGTGGCTTAATGTTTGCTCAGCGTCGGTCATGTTGAGGTGCAATAATGTACGCTCATGTGTGGTGCAGTCAGCCGATGCAGCCGCACGAGAAGAACAGACAAGCATGAAACACTGGAACTAATCAGGACATGTGACATGGGACTACATCCTGATTTTAGTTTATCCACATACCCATCCTCCATTCTGCTCTTTATCCGTTTACCCTAACAGATTTCATCTTTGGCACAGATGTTTTTTTGTCATGTCAATGTTCATGTATTTTTTGTCCGTTTTCTTACATGTAACTACTTCTTTAAAATAAGACCCACAAGACAATAACAAGAGAATCCATAATTCAAGGTTTTAAACCCTGCTTTTGTTTGCATGCAGGGCACTAACATCTTGAACTGTTCCCAGTCACAGACACTCAGTGGCATCAGTCACTAATGGCAGCTTGTATTGAGGCTGGTGCTCATTGCGGCTCATTGCAAAGAAGTACAAAAATATATATACCTACCTAAGACTTCTCCGTGGAACAGACATCTTCAACAGACCGGCTTCAGCAGGAGTTTCATATTTCCGCCTGACTCCTCTCAGTTGACCTTATTTACTGAAACCGATTGTGATTGTGCTGGGGTCAGGTTACGACATACGACAATCTCACAGAAACACATAGCTAAAAACCCATGTTACTTCAGTCAAAATGATTTGCCATTACAGTTGTCTGTTGTCTGTTTCAATAGAAAATCAGTTTGTCCAACCGTAGCTATGTTTGCTCTATCACAATACACTATCTGTTTTGTGTCTAAGTCAGCCTTTAGTAGTCTGTAAAGCAGTGGTAAAGCCTTTCTTATCAGCATTTTGTGGTTATTTTTGTTTTTCTGCCACAAGCAGATGTTGACTATATACTTAAATTAGCCTGTAAAGCTGTGATTAGCTTAGTTTCTCCAACCAGAGAAACAGCTGAAAATAATCACCAACAATGTAACACCTCAGGAGGATATTTGTGGGCCCGAAACAAGGCTGTAGCTTAACACAAGCTTTGTGACATTACTTCTGAGTAACAGCTAACGTGATGTCATGATACACAGCACACCTCTTTAGGTACAAATTATGTGTCGTGTTGTGACACTGAAATAGCATCCAAAACCACAATCATGTCAATAGTCGAGTTTGAACAAAAAGTCCTGATTCTACGCAGGTATTATTATTCTGCTAATGCAAAAATAAGATCGCACACTTTGTTAATGTCAACATGCTTCATGGCCTCTTAATTGAACAGAGCATAACAGAGTCAATAGCAATGGAATTTTGAAAGCTCAAGTTTCAAAACTGAGGAAATCTGTGTAATTTACACATTAAATTTTGTTTTTTAAGGATTTTCAGCCTTAATTGAAGAACAAAAATTACATCACTCTTAAAAAAAATTCAAATTTCAAAATAGGATCTGAAGACGCACTTCATGACTTGGCATATTGTTCATTCGTTGAGATCAGGTTACCCTGGTTACAATAGCTTAGGTTTGGCTAGAATTAGGTAAAGTTTTTATTGCCTCAATCCCAACCAAACAGTATGTGCAAATAAAACTGAACTCCCAAAGTGAAATACAGTAAATAAAAAGAGAAAAAGTGAAAAATAATTCCAGTCCATGACATAAAGCCAGGCATCCTGGATCATATGTGTGTCTTATTACACTACCACTTCTCCATCTTCCCAATGGAGCGTGTCAATCTTCATAACCACAAACATGATAAATTTGTGTGTGTAACAAAGAGTGTCTTTTATCTTGAAACAAAGGGAGAGTAGAGTAGAGTACCCGGACCATGCAGAACTTGAACCCATACCATGAACTACCATTGGCAGCTTTCCACTTAGTGGGACTCTTGGATAGTTTTATGGAGCCTCTGCCATTGCTGTGTATCATTACCAGGAATGGACCCACAGCAGGAGTTTTCAGGAACTTATACGGGCCAGGACCAGGTCCCTGCCTGGAGTTAGGGTACTTCACACTGCCCAAACAACTGCTGGGTGGGGAGGTGCTGATTGGGTATGCTGTAGGCAGGACATGACGTACAGCCCTCTCAATGTCCTCTTTGAGTTTGAGTCTTCCATTCTCATCCATGTCCACCATCACCATGTGTGCAGTCAGAACAAACAGAAACACAGCAACTATCTCGGCTCCTTCCAACGTTTCTCCTCATCTTTTTTGGTTTGCTGGATGGCCTTTGGATTTCCGTCTTCTTTTTTTTAATTTACTGCTGGTTTGCAAACAGCAGAAGTGAGCCGTTACCACCACCGAGTGGAATGGAGTGTTAGTTAGGTAGATCAGGGGGTACTGCTGGGGTCAGCGCTGTCAATGGAGACGCAGCTGAAAGGACCAAAGAGGAGCTCAGCCTCATTACACTTTCCACTAATGGAAGCCCACTTCATGAGAGCATAAAAAAACTAACAAACAGTTATTTAACTTTCATCAAAAGCAATGTTGGCCAATCAGGAGCCTGGAAAAGAGCTAATGCTGCTTTTGGCGGGCTACATCACTCTAGAAACTAATTTCTCCCATGTCTTATTGGGAGCTATGCAAATATTTATATATATATTTCATATATATATTAGGGCTGTAGTGGATACACCAATCTCCCTATACGATACGATACACGATATTCGGCTCACGATACGATATATATCGATATTCATCTTACAATACATTTACATCATTTTCTGAAAGATTTTAAAGGGACAAAGTGATTTTGGTGACATCTTGTGAGTGTTCCAATGACTTTGTTTGAATTAATTGAACTGAAAGCATCAATTCCATATTATATGGCTGACAGGCAGCTTGCAAATGCTGGACAAAATGAATAAAAGGTTTGTTGAGAAAAATAGTTTCATTTATTCAAAACAGTGCAAATTGTTGTTTGCAAGCTTTTAAAGTTGGGACATGGGGGTTTTGAAAAAAAGCTTAGAATATCGATACCCGCGGCTGAAAAATCGATACTTGATAAAATATCGATATATATCGCAGAATCGATAAAATCGCTCAGCTCTAATATATATATACATTTATATACTTTTTGAATTTTTAATGCATGTTAGGCCTTAATCCAATGAAAACAAACCCTGTAGAACATTGCAATTAGGGTGAAGACGTAGTCGTGTTGACATGCAGACATGTTGAGGTTTAGCCTACATGACATGTTTCCTCTTTGGTGTGACTGCTGGTGGTATATACACCTATCATAAAAAACAAAGAGCAGAAAGATGAAGCTGCCTGTCAGTTTGACACACTCGTTGCAGAGCTTCAGCTGGGTTTTTGGATTTTCATGCAGAGATCTTCCTCAGAGATGTGTAGATGTTTAAGCTCACATTTGTACCCTGGAAGATTTAGCAAAAAATGTTTTCAATTGTTAAGATGCACAGAAGACAAAGCCAAACAGATCTGAATCTGCATGAACATGGACTGGGTTTTTTTTGAATTAACATCATGTCATCACTCTAATTTGCATGTCTAATTTATATTTTTAAATGCGTCTGAAATCTCATTTGTCCAACATTCACTCATCTTCTACAGTCTCTGTGTGTAATCAGCTTGTCTTGTCTCTCTGTTTCACTTTCCTCCCTCCACATGTCCTTCTCTGCCACAGCAGACCAATTAGAAATAAGCTGATTCCAGTGGTGACCTTTAGGTCCACCTCAGCTCTGCTGACAGGAGCGTTAGTATGTAACCAAACTGTTTTACATGTTATTGAAGGGGAGGGAGGCATCATAGTCATTTTATCACACCAATTTCATTCTTGGCCGATTTCCCCTCAGGCAGGTTAGTGGCAGCTTCCCATTGATTTTTCCTGTAATTGATCAGAGACCTGCTCGAGCAATTTATTGGCCCACTCGCACCTGTGATTAAGGCTGAGGCCACATGTGTTTATGCATGCAGCCGCCACTTCTTTCCCTGAGATCAACCCAGCGCCGTAAAACGCCGCCGTGCACCATGTCGTCCGTCCCGGACTGTCGGCGTAATGAATGCCGGGCTAGTCTCGGGGACATTTTTAATCATGCCTGACCAAAGCCGTGTCATGTCCCGAGTTAAGACGAATGAAACTGACCGGCAGTGACGGGAGTTAATGTGTTGACATAAAAACACAGAGCAAAGTTTAATTCAAAGTAATCCTTATTCATTTGAAGCTGCCTCATGCATGGGATTAATATTATAGCAGGCAGGCAGCCCAAACCACAATGACATCAGCTTAGCATTTTCTTTGGAAGCCGAGGATAGGATAATTACAGAAGAAGACAAAGACGAAGAGTTGAGTGCTTTTTAAATATACACTTTGTTAGCCGGGCATGTTGGGAGGAGAGAGGGTAGCATGTAAGTCATTTACAGGCCTTGCCTGTTACGCTCTAAACCACAAGCTGTGCTGCTGCGTTGGAGTGCTTAGCGTTGGTGTAGCTCATCTCCCTTTGGTACTGTGACAGAGCTGGAATAGTAAGGATCAGGCATAAAGCCGCTCAACAAGCTCGAGAGCCATCAAAGATCCACCCTTTTAATTTGGTTAATTTACAGGCAGCTTTTTCATTAATAACGTTCTTGGAGGGATACTTGACAAATGGAAATAAACACAGGGAGTTTCAGTGGTAGAAGAGAACGTCTCATTTAATATTATGTCTTTTTCTTGCTCTCTTTCTCTGCCGTGTACTCTCACGGTCCAATACCACCCCCTTTTCTTCACGATCGCCGGCCCCTTTCAGTCCGTCTCGATCCATAACAGAGCTGAATATTTGGTCGTTTGTTTATTTCTAACACTTCAGATGAGCATAAACGGGATTTATCTGAAGATTTGTGGCTTTGGAAACAACAATTTGACTTTAAATTTTATGACCTGGCCGTAAAGTGTTGGCCAGACAGAGCGCCCGATGACAATCGCATGTGGTTTGAGGCTGAATCAGGGGAGAAAAAGGGAAAAAGAAAAAGAAATAACCTCCCACTTAATGAGGGAACCACTTCATATCAGCATTCGTCAAGCTTTCTGTTGCAGTAGTGAATCTACATATTCAACTGTATGTTGTAAGAGAATTTAGGAATTAATAAAAAATAAAAAAATAAAGGCATGATTTGAAGGGAATTAACCATAAATTCTAATTTATGGTGTGAAAGTAAAATTTAACAGAACACAGGCCCCATATGGCAGCTATTACAGTCTTTTGGCTGTTAATGCAAAATGAGGCCAAAGTCTGCAAAGATTTCTATCAGGTGATAATGCACACAAGCACAAAAAAGTAATTAGTTTATACATCTTTATATTTATCAGGCTTAGCAGAAGTTCTTACTGTAAAAATATGTTGTCCAAGTGAAACATTAAAAAAAAAGAAGCCAATAAATTAATGACAGAAATTAAAAGTAACCACATTCTCGGTGACACCTTTCTATTACTGTGTAGTTTATTGTGTCCATCATCCGTCCTCCTCAAAGCAAAACGCCTGAACGCGCTGCTGATGCGCGCGGAACGACGGGAAGAGAGGGTTTAAATCCTCTCCAGTATGCATGAGGAAGGAAAAGTTGAAGTGTCCAACTATACTGACAGTGGCTGGCTGATGAGCTCGTTAAGAATCAGGAGAGAGCGCCGGCGGAGCGGGTCACCCCGTTTCTCACATCACAGCCCCATCAGAAATTCTTTCAAGTGTCCTTCTGCGTCGCCGAAGATGACAACGGCAAATCGATAAGCGCTTGAAATGAAAAGAAGCCGCCTGTTTGCCCCCGAGGCGAAAGATTTCATACCCGCGAGCCTTCTCTGAACTTCAGGCATTCCTCTGCACCTTTCTGCGTGAGAAACAGGGGGCTCTTCACTATTTTTTTTCCCCCTTTTGTATAAGAAGGTAAGAGGATAGCCGAACCATCATGCCTCTCCAGACGCTGCCTCTCTTTTCTCTCTATCTCTCTCTCACTTGGTGCAGGCGGGACGTGATGTGAACATCTACATGATGTTGGGTTAATGTTTTCTGCACGTTTGCCGGGGTCGTTCACTTGCATTTTTATTGTGGCGCGTGTATTTGCGTAAAAGTCGCGTGTAACGTGTAATATTAAAGGTTGAATTTTAAAGGAAAGCGGCTGTTTTTGGCAAATATGCTCAGCGAATATTGGTTTGCTTTTGACCCATCATTCTAGATCTGCATGTGTGAGTAAAATGTCATCGTCATGGGCCTTCCAGGGAGACCGAGGAGTCTCCCTGTAATGAAATCTACCTTGTTGAACCTCTAATAAATAAACCCAAACCCATACTGCTCTTTTTTTTTTTTTTTTTTTATGCATTCAAACCTTCCTTTATTTTTTTTTCTTCCCTATTTTGCTCTGGAGTAAATGATGCGCATGATTCCCGTGTGGGTGCGCGCATTAATTGCCGCTTTAATGGGTGTATGACTTAAAATATAAAAGACGGATTAGGCGCGCGCGGAGGGGGGGAAGCGGGCCTGCGTCCGGTCTTCCCGCCTCACTTAAGATGCCAGTGGAAAATCAGCCTGAGTCTAACGAAGCGATCTATAAAGAACATTTGCATCCGAGCCAGCTGTTCACTTCATCTGCACATAAATCCGCAACGTGACCGCGCCGTGTCTGGCCCCGACGCGTCCCCCTGAACGCGCTTCTATTTTCTGTTACCTGTTGGAAAGCGCGCGAGGGCAAACCTGACCAATAAGAAACTCTGATTTGATTGGTTTTCCTAATAATATGTAAAACTAAAAGGATCCGTGTCTGTCTTTTATTTCAAATGAGCTATTAAAGCATGACGCGTCGGTTTTTGGCTGTTTATTTTACGCACGCGTTTCAAGTTGCTTCATGTAAATATCTGGGGCTTTTTTTTATTCTTTTAATCGGCAAATTAAACCATCACGTGCTTCCTCTGTAACAATAAAACTAACAGGGGAGGGCCGACAGGAACACCCCCCCTCCCCCTCCTCCCCTCCCTCCCCAACACTTGCTTTTTAAAGATGCCTGACTTTTTTTGGGGTTTGATTGTTGCTGAAAGTTGAGAGGCTCTGAGTTGACCTCAGCTAGACTACACACAAACACACACACACACGCACACACCCTTTATAAGCGCGCACACAAACGCGTGCGCGGGGCCCCCTCTCTGAGCTCAAAAGCTGGAAAATTTACGCCACTCTTGGAGCGTCTTTCGAGGGAGGAAAAAGTTGAGGAAGACAGAAGAGGACGAACCAAGGGGAGACCTCGGATGAAGGCGCCTCCTTCGCTTCTTCTTCTTCTCCTCGCGCCGTAAACACATGGTTATTTATGCGCATAAATGAAACAAACCCAAAGGTAGCGCTGCGCCCCTTCTTCTCTGGATACACGGCGCGGGAGCGCAGGCACAGAAACTTCCCCTCCACTGATATACTGGACCTCGAGGTTGCCACATTGTTGTTTTTTTTTTATTTTTGCCGTAAACACAACTGAAGGTCCGTGAACGAGTCTGAACGGTGGAATTTACCTCTTCACCTTCCGTTAAGACGCCCGCGGCTGGGAAAACTCGATCCCCCACCGGTGTCCCCGACTGGTAAGTGCCGCTGGAAGAGTACAGACACTTCAAAAAAAAAAAAAAAAAGAAAAAAGAAAGAAAAAAACTGAGATGTGAGTTCATGCAAGTGAAGGAATTTGTTCCACCTCGCGCTTTCGCGTGCGCTCCGTCCGCGCGCTTCTGATGTGAATTTCAAAGCCGCGGCTGGAACATAAAGGGACGTGAAGGGATGTGAGGGCAGGGATCTCCTCCCAGGATGCCTTCTTAGTGGGAAATGGAGTGTGTGGACGTAACAAAAATGAAATCAGGGAGTAGAACAGACGGGCTTGTCCTTGTAATTGTAAATGTTCATTGAAACAAAAACAACGTGACAGTTTCTGTTTGAAAATCCAACAAGGTTCTGAGCAAAACGCATTTAACCTCTCATTGAGTAGCCTTAATGCAAAAGTTACCAGAGAGTGCGTAAAGTGAGTTTAGACGCGTTTCAGCCTCTTCTTGTGTCCATTTTTTTTTTATTTCATGGGAAATAAATGGAAAATAAAGATGCAACGTTCACGGTCTCACGTCTGTAATTAATACAGGACCGTACGGTGGAAATTAGTGGACTCATCTCCCGGTAAAGGCTGCAGTCTCGTGCTCTACTGTGTTAATTTCCCAAGTAAAGCCAGTGCCAGCTTTCTGTCTGCGCTGGGCCCGATGCCATGGACTCACTGATTCATCTCAAGCCTCGGTGCTGAGAGCAGAGACGCTCCACGAGGCTGAATGAATGGATGAATGATTGGTGAGCGGTGATGCCCGCTGCCTCTGGACTTTAAACTGATAAATAAATAGGCTCCTAAACCATCATTATAAAACGTTAAAATGGCAGAATCATAAAAAATGTATTAAAATATTATTCTTATAATTAATATTATGATAATTAGGGTGAACTTATACTAACACAATCTTCATTTATGTGTTTCTAAATGACGTTATATATTTAATATCTAGTTTGACTTAAAGCATCATTATCCTAAATTATTTTCACTTTTTTTTTTATTTCTGGGGCCACCTTATAACAGAAACTGAAAATAAAATAAACATTTTTGAATTAAAAATTGTATATTTTTGTTAGCTATGATTGTTTAAAATCAAACAGAAATTAAGAGGAATATTAATGGTAAATTATTAAATTGAATTCAATTCATTAAATTGAATTTAAAAATATTTAAAAGAAAATAAAATCGCCAAAACGACTGAATATTAGAGATACCTCTCATTAAACTTCTGTGATTAGAGCCCGACCAGCAGCACCAGTCAGATGATCTGGAGCAGGTGAAAAGAAGAACTGGTTGAAATGGTTAACAGCATGACTGCATGCAAATTTCTCTCCCGACTGGAATTATCATAAGTCAACAGTGTGAGCCTGGACTAATAAAAACCCATCTGTGTAACTTCATATCGAGGTAGTGTGAGGGTTACGGTAATGAATTTTGTAATATCCCACCGACAGACATCTCAATCAGACTCTAATCCCGTGATTTTACCGCGGAATCACTCCACTCCCAACTGCTGCAGGATGCAGCAAAACACGAACCCTGCTCGTGCACAACACGAGGGGTTTAAGATAGACTGCAGAAAAATAAGACACTAAAATATAACAGCACAAACCGTGATAAAAAAAAAAAAAAACGGTTTTGTCTTACATCCAAAAAAAAAAAAAAAATCATCCAAATGATCCTTTTTAATATTAACCAATTGTAAAGCGTTTTTAAACAGGTGTACTTTCTGACAGGCGTGAAATTAAATTTGCATTGAATTAGCAACACGTTTCTTTCCCAAATAACTTGTTGGACCGCTTTTTGTGACCCTATTTAAAAATAAAAATAATAATCATAATAAGAGGATGCGCCCTTTTTCTTGGCTTTGTGCAGAATAGCGTCTTCACTTTTGAAGTATTTTAGGGTTATTTTGGGGTCTCATAGTGCCTCTGCCACTTTCAGACGCACAGGATTTCTGTCTCCTTTCCTTCTTTCCCTCCTTTAGCCAACAGTGAAGGCTCATTGTTGCTCTTTTGTCTGTTTCTGCAGAAGCTCCGTCCTCAGGCTGCTGTAATGGAGTCCCACTGCCGCAAACTTGGCCTCCACCTGCGCACAGATCGGTGAGTATCAACGTTCATCTGAGGAATTTCTTCCTGCAGGTGTAACTACGCTGAAGTTTTGGTGAACAATATATTTTTATAGTATGATTTGCCATTTCAACTCTGGATCAAATATAATTAAAATACGGGCTACACATGAGAGTCATCATCGGTTATATTAGATTGTCGCCCAAAAACTGACTAAAATCATATCCATGTCTGTCGTTTTCAAATATTCAATGTACAGTGAATATTTGAAAAAATAAATAAATTCTTATTTTAGGTAATCAACTGCTGTCCTGTTAACTATATAATATGTGAAAAAAAGAAAAGAAAAGAAAAGAAAAGAAAAGGGAAATTGACTGTTGTGACGCAATTAATATTAACTTTAGTGCTATCCACCATTGAGGTCTGGGGACACTGGAACAGTTATCGTTTAAATTAGGGTTTGGTGTGTGAGGTTTTTGTTTAAAGTTTTTTTTTTGTTTGTTTGTTTTTTTTTTTTGGACCCTGAGTCTTTAATAAAATCTATCTGTCTAATTTGTCTAATAATGAAAACATTAATGTCCCTCAGACGTGCCTCTCGAAAAGCGCCCAATAAAATACACAAACGTTTATTTCAACTTTATAAATCGTCTCTATTGTTATTATTAAGTCGTCCGCTGAATTTCAAGTCAAACTTCGGTGCTGAAATCGTCCAGTTTGATGATGAAAAAGCTCCTGTGTGAACGTTGAAGACGGCTGCGTCTCTGCTGAACACAGTGGAGAAAGTTGCGTTGAAAACAGCCGGTTTGCTGTCCTGCAGCGACACCTGCTGGTCCGGTGGGAAACAGCGCCGCTGCAGCAGCAGGCAGGAGGTAGGAGCATCATCCAGGCTTCTAATGAGGATGGATGACTCTCTGCAAGCCGATCAACACTGACTCAACCAAAATACTTCCCTGAATTACCACTTCAATCTGATCATTTAATTATATATATGTATATGTATATATATATATGACACTGAGGTAAATAGATAGAAACTATAGTCCTATAGTCTCTAATCCGGAGGGGAAATGACATCAGATCTTGTTAGGGTTCTAATGAATAACCAATAACTCTCATTCTGCCTCATTTAGTCGACACTGATGGAGGCATGTGACGGAGGGATGGCTTCCATAGCTGTACCATGTGAACGGCTATTGATTAAGAATAATAACTAAAATGAAAACTGGCGAGCAGGAGCTGCAAATAAAGAGACGCCAGCGTCAACTGGGCCGGTGTGACTGACTCCGGGGAAAACTAAATGTATAATGAAAGCCCATTCGTGAGGAGGAATATACTAATGGAGGCATCTGATGTCTCCTTAATCCTATGTAAAAAGCCTTGTCGTCTCCCTCTATATTGACTGAATAGCTAATTAATGGCCCTCTATCGCGGAGGCCTATTGCACGCAGTAATCCCGCAGAAGAGAGATAAAGCATTCAGATAGCAGAAATGAAGAGGAAACCAGTAATCCACTTCAAGTTTAGTATTACAATACCGCTGCAAATAAGAAGCAGCAGATGAAAAAAGAAAAGGGCGATAAAAAGAGCAACACACTGTTCAATGCTTTGGTTTTATTTATATATATATATATATATATATCTATATCTATATATATATATATATATATATATATATATATATATATATTATATATATCTCATTATTGTTGTTGTTGTTGTTATCCAGTCAAATTATAAAGTCTGACGTCAGACCTTTTATTCTCATGTACCCCCATAATAAGAAATAAATCCACCTCTATTGATCCATCGCGACTAGTCTGAGTGCGTGTCTGTGCGTGTCACATGCACTCCGTGGTCTGCTGGTATTTAAATATGAGGGGCTTTCACGGGATTAAGCCCAGTAACTTCCTAACTGCGCCAAGTCTGAGCGCGCGGGCTGAGTGGGCGTCCGCCCGGCCACGTGGAGGTTGGATGGTGTGTGCTGCTGCTGCTCCTGATGATGATGATGATGATGATGGTGATGATGATGATGATGATGATGATGATGGTGGTAATGGTGGTGATGGTGCATTTGAAGGCTTTAGTGTCACCTGCATCTCCATGAATACCACTAATGTGCCTGAATTCTGTAGAATTCTCCGCTTTTCTTTGATAAGGCATTTTTAGTTTCCCTTGATGCATCACAGCCTTTTTGTTGGATTCTATTTTTTTTTTTAATTTTTTTAATGTAAGAAGGTAGATCAATTCACACTCATTGAATTTCAATATCAAAACATTCAAATGAGCGTTTCATTTGAATAGTTTTAAGAAGTTTGGAGTGTTTGCAAAAAACGACCCAGGGATCCAACAGAGATCCGATTAAGAGTCCCAGATAAAGTGATCCATTGTCAGCTGAGTTTTTGTGGGCAACTGTGGGCTGATTTAATGAATATGTGAACCTTACCTCAAGAGGACTACCTCAATACAAGGATATTATGTGGACAATTTGCGTTAAAGTCACTTTGGTCGTGTTTTTGTTTCATAATTTCCAGTTAGCTGCTAGCCTTCAGCCATGTAACTGGACTCCTTAAATCCGTGCACTGTGGCTCACACCTGAATGAACTTCACCAGCTACACTTGTGCTCTTTCTTTACATGCATGTGTGGCAGCTGACGTCAGCTGACAAATGCGCGCAGACGGCTCATCGGAGCAGGCTGGCGCTGTCACAGCCATCCTTTTGAAGATAAAACGCGCTGGATCTTCGCGGCGTAGAAGGTGTTTGATTTTCCGCGTGCATCTATTTTCCTTGTGCTTCCTATTCCCAGAGTAAACTGCGACTTTCTGCACCGCCAGACCCGTCTCATAAAATGAGGCCAAACTGTATTATATTCATTTTTATTTGGTCTTGGGCTGCCGCGCAACGACACCTCTGTGCGCCGCGGGTACACCATGCGTCCCATCTCTCTTTACATACTTTTTATTTGGAGGAGAAAAAAATAAAGCGCAAGCCCCGGCACAAATGCGCTGGCGGGCATATCTCGTTTCTGGAGGCTCCGGTTGGTTGGAGCCGCCGTCACATCCACGCGGATGTGCCTGTCAGAGAGAATATGGGCGGGCGCAAGCCGGTGACGTGGAGGTCCAGAGAGAGGCGCAGTTGGACGGGCGGCGCGCAGGCAACAGCTGAAATGAGCAGGGAAGGTTGTAGTGAGTGTAAGCCTCTGGATCTAATATCACCTACCTGTCCTTGTCACTCTGACAGTCAGCCAAGGTAGCCGCGCTGTTCCACTGATGTTATGGCAAAACTCAATGGCCTATTTTAAAGCATTTTCCAGCTCAAAAAGAAAGAGGGCTTCGTCTCAACCGCGAGAGGAACTGCGCCGCTGTGGGTTTTTTGGACACCGTGGTCGGACTTTCCGCTTATCCTTCCAGAACTAAAAGCTTCTGCGAGCTTTTTTTTTTTTTTTTTTTTTTTGAACTCTCTTTTTTTTTTTTTTTTTTTTGGTACCGATGAGCTCTATGAGGGATCCATTAAATATAGACCACCACCACCACCTCACAGGGAATAAACTTGCCTCCACGCACCACTCGGCTCTGGCGATGGCTTCCACTTTGCAGCCGCTGCAGCGGTCTGTGGACTCTAAACATCGGTTAGATGTGCACACTGTCTCGGACACTTCGAGTCCAGAGTCTGTCGGTAAGAATCTCCCAGGGTTACAGATGCTCCCCCCCTGATGTCAAACAATAGACGGCTGTCATCAGTCAGTCAAGGGGGGGCTTTAAAAGTGAATGTAAATGAGCGGTCGGAGCTGTCATTTTATTTACTGATAATTCCGTTGGCCTTTGTGTGGAAAGTTTCCGATGTAAATGTCTTATATCAACTAAAATACAACCAAATATGCTTCAAGATTTAACATAAAGGTGAACTAAAAAAAAACCAAAGCGAAACACAATCCCCACATGACACACGTCATTTCATGTATTTGATTAATAACGCCGTTTGGGCAAATTAATTTCTGACAACACTCCTGTCTTGTTCTGTCGGAGCTCATGCACCGCTTTTTTTTTTTTCCCCCCTTCACACAGAAAAAGAAAAGATCCAAAATAAAAACGACGATTCCTCAGACGACCCCTCCAAAAAGAAAAGGCAGCGGCGTCAGAGGACTCACTTCACCAGCCAGCAGCTGCAGGAGCTGGAGGCCACCTTCCAGAGGAACCGCTACCCGGACATGAGCACGAGGGAGGAGATCGCCGTGTGGACCAACCTCACAGAGGCCAGAGTCAGGGTCAGTAGAAACAAAAACTCGCACGATCTGTGCCATTTGTCCAATTACCGTCCTACAAACACGCTTTAGAAGAATTACGCGCGTTCGGAACATTTTTACGCACGGCTGAAATTCAAGTAAAATAACGCAAGATAGTTTTTCCACTGAAAGACAAATAAGCAGAGCCCTGTTTAAATATACCACTTCTGGTGAAAACTAAATTTAATTAGACTGCAGGCCTAAATGTTGATCCGTCGTGGTTGATATAATTACAACTGCGAGCGCACACAACAATTAAAACAGCTAAGACAACAATAATTATTTCCTTCCAGTCCGTTCAAACGTAATGAAAGCTTAATGAAGCTGTTAACGGTTTGGGACATTGACATTCGTCGGTGACAGATACCAGTCGTGTTCTTCTGTCCGTGTGAAAGAGGTGCAAAGCTTGTATTTTAGCGATTGTCGCCCAGGCGTTGTGTGACTGAGGTCAGAGCGAGGAATACACATCCTCTCCACGTTAAGATGGTCCACCGAGACCACTGGTGTGTATTCTGCTCAGATAAAGACGTGATTAAAGAGGGGTGGCTGCACAGAAAGGGGGGGGGTTTACGTCTGCTTTGTGGAAATGGTTAATAGAAGCGATCTTTATCAGAGCAAATTGAAAACAGAAGTGATAGTTATGCGTAAAAAAAAAAAAAAAAAAAAAAAATGGAGACTAATGTTTGTTTTTTTTTTCCTCCAGGTTTGGTTCAAGAACCGGCGAGCCAAGTGGAGGAAAAGGGAAAGGAACCAGCAAGCCGAGCTCTGCAAGAACGGCTTCGGCCCCCAGTTCAACGGACTCATGCAGCCCTACGACGACATGTACCCCAGCTACACGTACAACAACTGGGCCGCCAAGGGCCTCACGTCCGCCTCCCTGTCCACCAAGAGCTTCCCCTTCTTCAACTCCATGAACGTCAACCCCCTCTCCTCGCAGACCATGTTCTCGCCCCCCAACTCCATATCCTCCATGACCTCCAGCATGGTGCCGTCGGCGGTGACGGGCGTGCCGGGCTCCAGCCTGAACAGCCTCAATAACTTGAACAACCTCAGCAACCCGTCCCTCAACTCGGGGGTGCCCACGGCGGCGTGCCCCTACGCGCCCCCGACCCCCCCTTACGTGTACAGGGACACTTGTAACTCCAGCCTGGCCAGCCTGAGACTGAAAGCCAAGCAGCACTCGAGCTTTGGATACGCGAGCGTGCAGAACCCGGCCACCAACCTGAGCGCGTGCCAGTACGCGGTGGACAGACCGGTGTAATCGCTACCTGCGCTGCAAAAAATAACCACCTGAGCAAGCTGTTGCAGACTAGACGTGATTTTTGTTTTTCCTGTGAAAGGATTGACTAATCCCCGACGGTGAGATCCTTTTAAAGTTTTTCACGTGTTTCAGGAAACTTTTCCTGATGCTAGTTGTGCCATTAAAGAAAAAAAAAAAATCAAAATTATGTTAAGAAACTCAAAGTTTACCTCCAGCACATCCTGTGGTTGATTTATGTGATTTTAGGGGCGGTTGTAACACCGGACGGCTTGTTGTGGTGGTCATTTTTTGTAGTGTGTTGCGTAATTACGAGCAGCCGTCCGCAGGAACAAGAGACTACTGCAAATACTTTTGTCATTTTTCAAGAAAACAAAAGGGCACTAGAAGACTGAACCACTGAAACAAGCTCCACTTTTTAGGTTTATTCCCTCTTTTTGATGAGCCCAGGCCTGCTTCACGCTGTGCTCCAGTAACAAATAAAATAAAATAAAATAAACAAAAAAATATATATAACAGAAACAAACAAACAAAAAAAAAAAAAAACAGTGGCCTGTTTCACTGTCATAGCTCTTCGTGACGGGGGGGTTCTGATGGATTTTGGACGTTAACTGTTGATTGAAAAGGTTGTAAATATATATAAATATATATTTGAATGATCATCTCCTGTTTTTGTCGAGGCGCTTATAACCCTCCAGTCCTCTCCAGGTTCAACTTATCAACGCATGTGGAATAAAAAAAAGATAATAACTAAATACTAAAAAAAAAAAAAAAAAAAAAAAAAAAAAAAGGAATCATGTTTTGCTTGCAAACAAAAAGGGAATGTACATATTAAAACGCACCAGTTGTGTGTTTCTAACATATTATAAATTTAATATTAATGTCTGTGTGAATATCGATTTAGAATAGTATTTCTGAATTTAAAAAAAGAAGCATCCAAAAATGTTCCTGCAACATTATTTTTATTTCTTTTATTTTTTTTTTCTCTGTGTATACTATTTGGTACTGGATTATGTTCTTTTTCTCCCCCAACATCCCCAAAAAAATGTGTTTTATTTAATGGAAGTAAATATATTGTTCCAAAAACATTCTGCTCATGGAGGACTTTTATTGAATCTTTGTACAAGAAGTCTGTTAGTGGTGTGTGTTGCATCGACGCTTCTGTCCACTAATCTATAGAGGAAAACAATGGGCCGCTCCAATACACATAGAACCGAGATGCTCTGATTAAGAGCTGAATACATGTCTGCGCGCCGAACCGGGGGGCCCGGCGGCTCCGGGGGGGGCTTCAAATAACACAGGAATCAACATCTAAAAAAAAAAAAAGAAAAAGAAAAGAAAGAAAGAAAAGGAGGTGGACCACACAACAGAGACAGAGTTTGATCTCGGACTGGTTTCAGAACTGCAACTTTATTATCATCTGGACACGTTTGGATACATTAATACGCAGCAAACGCGCCAAGAAATCTGGATATTCTTTTTTTTTTTTTTACATGATGCAATCTAACGCCTGCGACTTTGTGCATTTACATAGTTTGTTTTTGTAGCATCTGCACTTTTTAAGTCATGCTCGAACATCACAAAGACCAGCTATTATAAGCGGGTTTAAGCAAACGCGCGGAGGTATAAAAGGCAGCAGGGCCGCGGCTGCACGCGGACACCTCCCGGAGAAATAAACAACCTCAGTCCAGACTGATCTGGGTGCAGTTTTTCCCTCACTATTTGAAATATGCATTTATGCTCAAGCACAACCGCAAAACAGCTGCCGGACACGGAAGTGTTACCGCCAACCAAACTCTCCAGAATATATGGAGGTTTAAAAAAAAAAAGGCTGATTTAAGATTTCTTGTCAAACTGAACGAGGCCTCACGGGTTGCTTCTGAAAGGGTATAATTATATAGAGAAATAAATCACAGTTAGTTCCGCGTGTTGTTTTCTTTTTTTTAAACAAACCTAACAAATAAACACAATAGAAGCATTCTTCCGCGCTCCTCAGCCGTGAACAGATTTCCCTCCGAGCTGAACAAGTGTCACCTTTTGATGGAGTTGGTAACTCCGAGCAATAATCAGCTGACAGGGGGTTAATCTGAAGAGAATACACAAGTCTGCAGTCTCAATACACATCCAGCGGAGAGAAGAAGAGGCTGCGGAGGAGACGGTTCATTCATGGACACGGAGCTCAGGACTGCAGACTCTTCCTCCTCCTCCTCCTCCTCTCTGGGTAGGAACTGCTTTCATTCCAGTCAAATGCAACATGTCTATGGATGTTAAGATACACAGTTAAGATTAAGATTTAATTTGATTTCTGCTGCGCTTGTTTGCGCCGCAGCTGCTTAAATTCCGCACACGTTTCACTGAAATGATTATTCCAAATTCAGCCGCCGCGGACTCATTTACGCGTTAAACCCAAACTCCTAATTAATCGAGACCGATTGCATGCATAAAACAATTTTATCAGCATGCAGGTGAAGCATCAGCAAATTTGTAATTATGCGTTAAAAGGAAATTCACGCCTTTTCCCGCTTCGGTTTTAAAAACACAGGGACACAGCTTGGCGTGAGATTTGTTCCTCCAGCTGATTAAAATACATAAATAAATAAATAAAATAGGAAATGTGTAATGCGCGTGAAGAGAAAGCATCTACTCCGCTGGGAATTGAAATAAAAAGTCAAACATGTTACAGCTCCAGTAATTAACAGCCTCTCAGTATTTCTGCAGCGGCGGGTTTAGGCAGAGACATGGCGGGATTTGGTAATGATTTTTCAAAAATACACTTTTTGCAGAGGCTGCATGGCATGATCTGTCAAACAAATGTTTCTGAGTTTATATACATTTTTAAAAAGCTGCTATGGAGGCCACCTCATGCACATTTCTTGGCTAAACTTAATATATAACTCATTATGTCTAAGGAGTGAAATTCATGTTATATAAAAGGCCTAATTTTGCATTGATATTTTTTAATACTGCACGTATTTATGGATTTTAAAACCGCTTCAGGCAGTGTTTTGTGCAGCTTTAAGTTTGTAGTTCCGCTGTGTGGCTGTCATAAGCAGGAAACGTGGGAGTTGGGATGTGTTAATAAATGAACACAGATTGCGGATGTTTCACAGCATGAAAAGGGAGTTCTGATCAATAGTTTATTTTCTTTATATTTTTTTCAATAAAAGCAGTGAAGCAACAGGGGTAAATTAAATCACAGCAGGTCTCCAAATAGACAGCAATATCCAGCAGCTGAAGCCAAACTTGTCAGAGATAAGATAAAGGTCTGACAGGAGAAACATGCACTTATTTGTATCCACACATAAACTTGCAAATACGTTCTCTCTGCACGTGTGGCTTTCAGGGAGAGAAATACGGCCAAATCAGGAAGGAGGTTGTGATAAAAATGGATGTTGAAGCACTTTGACCACGAGCTGGACGGCAGAGATGGCTGCTGTGTGTCTGGGGGGGGAGGCGGCCGCAGGGGGGTTTGGCTCTGAACCAATGATGGTCCGGCAGCTCCAGCTAAAGGTCACATGGTGTGACCTCACACATTCTCACCCTCACCTAAGGCCCGAGGAGATGTTCCCCCCATGATTCACTGCCATCTATCTCGGCTTAACCCTACAAAAACAAAGCTGGTATATTGTAGCATTTTCTTTTGATTTACTGCAACATTTGCATCTGTTTAAGCGCTGCTAAGTGAAATATGTATTTAAAACCCTGTGAAAGCACTTCACTTATGTGAAGGCCGGAGAGGAGGTGCACAAGGGGAGTTTCTACCTGCGCAGCGCCAGCGCCAACTGCATGTTTGTTGAGTATACATGTGCCGTTGGAGTGGGTATGAATGTGTGCATAAGCCGCCTATCAACCCCTCTCATGGCGGGGGCTCGGTGCAGTTGGAGGGCGGGCGGCAGGCCAGAGCGTGTGAAAGCAGATAACCAGGGTGAGTTTGGTGACGCACACACTTCCTGCTCTCTGAAGTTCCATTAAAGAAGGATGAAAACAAAACACACACACACACACATCTGATATACTTTCTCTCCGAATCAATCTGGACACATAGAGCACGCCGGAGAGATCAGAAGCGCGGCCTTCTCATGGAGCTTGGGAAAAATAATAATGCATTCGGAGAGACTTTTTCATTTGTTTGACGCAGGAAACAAACACTGATTTGTTTAAAAATGTTTAAGATTGCAGTTTACCTGCAGTTCTTTGCCGTTTACAGGGCGAGCTGCAGTGTTGTAGCAATGAGAGCACGACTGGACTAAAACACTAAATGCCACCCACTACTCATTTTAACTATCTGAGATGTTTTTCCCCTCTTATATAAGTTGTTATTCTTGTTTATCGCTTCATTAGTGTTGCTGAAGAAGCAAGACAGAGAGAAACCTCGTCTTTGAGTTGCACTAAAGCAGTAACTCTGTATTATGTTACACACTGACTTCATGAGTTACCTCCCAGGTATGTATCAGATAATTACCCCCCCCCCCCCCCCCCCCAAAAAAAAAAAAAAAAAAAAAAAAAATCATCACATTTTCTAGTTGTGTAGAAAACCTGTTCACAAATTCACAAACAGGCAGCTTTCTAAAGTCTCCGTCGTGCTTATTCATGTTAACGTGACAAGTCTAAATCTGCTCAGATTTAAGCCTCATCTGAGCGTCGTGTTCAGACACCTTCAGTTTACACAGCCCGCCCCGGATCGCATCCCTCAGCCCTGTTTGCTTTGGGCCTGCCATCTACTGTAACGTCTTAATTGACGTTTACCACGGTTTGCTCCTGTCAGCCAACCGGCGTCTGCGTCTGAAGAGCAGTTTGGTTCAATAGTTTTTCCCAGGCTCCAGCTTTTAGGTAGAAAATTACACCTCTGCACTTGTGTTTGTTTAATTATTATTTTTTTCATTTTCAGGTTGTACAGTCCTCACGCACGGTGAGTGGAAAATGCAGCCCGTTCTGGATGCAAAGTTCTCCAACTTAATCTGTCATGGCAGTCAGACCTAAACTAGCCAGTGAAGATGAAATGCTTCTGTTGGGACTTTTCTTCAGTCCGTCTCCCAACAGCTCAGTTAAATCAAGCATAGCGTACAACTGATTGTTAAAACTACAGTATGAGTCAGGAGGACTGATAAACCGTTCCAGCTGTACAAACATATGCACAATATTACAATCATGAAAAAAATTATTAGACCACTCTTGTTTTCTTCAGTTTCTTGTTCATTTTAATGCCTGGTACAACTAAAGGTACATTTGTTTGGACAAACATAACGATAACCACAAAGATTGCTCATAAGAGTTTTATTTAAGAGCTGATATCTTACCATTTTCCATGGTTTTCTTGATTATAACCTAAATCACTTAAGTTTTTACATCAATAGCTATGGCGTTGTACTGCCAAAAACACTGCTTTTATGCATTCAGTCTTTTCTTTTCTGTCTGTTTTAGTCACATGATGACGTTTAGTGGTACCAGGTATTAAAATGAACAAGAAACTGAAGAAAAAATAGTGGTCTAATAATTTTTTCCATGACTGTATCTAGTAGCTAAGTAAAAAAAAAAACAAAACAATATCATTAATGAAATGAAAGGATGCACATATTAGGGATGGTATGAATTGTTTAGCATGTTTTTAATTGAATTTTTATGCAGAAGTAATCCTGTCTGCCTTCCAAGTTGTTATCACAACATGGAAGCATCTTATCTCCAGTGAAGGAAGCAGAAGAGAAATATGCGAGCAGCCATGCAGCTATTTGATCTAAAGTTTGAAGAAACAAATCACATGCACGGAGTTTTGCATTTAGCTGACTTTTATTAAAATCGTGCAGCTGTCCAGCCGGATGCAGACTCAAATAGTCTGCAGGATGTCTCACATACTTTTTTTTTTTAAATAAAGATTTATTGAATCCAAAACTAATTATAGTGAACGACAGAAATAGTGATAGATGGGCAAAAAAAAAAAAGTCTTGATTCATATTCATCCAACCAATTTTAGTCAGATGAATACTCCTCCAGGTGGCTTATCATTTCTTTTATAAATGATTTTCCACTTTTGTTTAAATGCACATGGAGCTCAGCAGGTTTTTCTGTCTTGCAGGACCCTCTGCAGCGCGTGACCGTCCTGCTGGCAGCAGAACATGCTCACCACACCACAGAGAAGTCACTGCAAATCACTCTGCTGTTGACTCAAGCAAAATGTTTACACCTCATAAAGATATTTCCTTGGCTCATGCGTTCATTGAAGCCAGATGTTGCGCAATGTTGCAAGTTCGTATCTTTGACGTCCACTTTGCCGTTTCCATACATTAAAGGCTACATCCCCGCATTGGTTTATTTTTTGGTTGATGAACATGTTTTTGAAATGAGTATTACATTTTCATATGCACAAATAAATAAATTAAAAAAAAAAAACTTCACCGGTCTGGATGTTTTCACTGTTTTCTTGTTGTTTCTATTTAAAGGTGATGTATTGTGAGCTGTCTTGATGAAAACAGTACAACAGCTTCCTTTTCAATCACGTGTTCCCTGTTCTGTTCATAGCAGTGGGTTTTAGGGGGCAGAGTCTGACACTTTGACTTGATTCCACCAAAATATTTCAAGTGGACCATATTTGAAAACGTCCTTTAAAGCTTTGTGCTGCCCACGTCTGAGGTACGGAAACTACAGCATGATGTGAAGTTGGAGGAAATAGAGATGTAGAAGCTGAATCGGGGTCTGATCTGGGTCTGTGATGTCACAGGGCTCTCCAAGTTCAAATGGCTCACCGACTGAGACGTTTTCAGACCAAAGGTCACGTCATGCCAGAGTTTCCAACACACAAGAAAATGCTCTCAAATATAGAAAATATATATTTTTTCAGATTATGTCCTATTCATCTTGATTTATTTAATTGTTTTACTTGAATTACAGTCATGGAAAAAATATTAGACCACCCTTGTTTTCTTCAGTTTATTGTTCATTTTAATGCCTGGTACAACTAAAGGTACATTTGTTTGGACAAACATAACGATAACCACAAAGATTGCTCATAAGAGTTTTATTTAAGAGCTGATATCTTACCATTTTCCATGGTTTTCTTGATTATAACCTAAATCACTTAAGTTTTTACATCAATAGCTATGGTATTGTACTGCCAAAAACACTGCTTTTAATGCATTCAGTGTTTTCTTTTCTGTCTGTTTTAGTCACATAATGACGTTTAGTGGTACCAGGTATTAAAATGAACAAGAAAGTGAAGAAAAATTCTTTTTTTTTCCATGACTGTAAATTGAATCAAATTCAACAGAACAGAAAAAATACACGTCCAAAATGGAAATTTTATAGTTGCAGTATAAATTCAGGGTAAATAAACAAACAAATTAAAAAAGAAATGAATGCAATCTCCTTTGCACTGTCATTCATATAAATGGAAAATAATACATTCTTATCTTTTTGATGTGCTCCTTGTGTTTTCTTCAAATATTTTAGACATAACTTGGGTCAAAACTAATATAATTATTATAATGTATTAAATCTACTCATGGAGTGGGAAAAAAAATACACCTAAATTTGTTTTTTTGTTCATCTAATCTGGCAATCAATCTGTAAGTGTCAAAAGTGGGAGAGATACAGTTACAGGTATATAAATAGTTACACCTGGGTGCAGTTCAGAAACTCCCTGGAGCCACTGCTTACCTGTCAGTCTCATGGCGATGACAAGACTCGATATCAAACAAAGCGTTCATTCATTCAATCATTTCTACATCCGCTTCTTCCTGTTCAGGGTTCCTGGAGCCTATCCCATCAGGCACTGCGAGAGAGGCGGGGTACATCCTGAGCAGGCCGCCTGTCCATCACAGGGCCCAGCAGAGACAAACCAAGTCAAGTCTAGTTATGCAGACATAGGCAGAAGGGTTTGTCTTTACGCAGGGTCTTAAAAATAACATTTAAAGGAAAGAAAACTCAAGCAGCTCTCATAGAAACAAAGAGGGAAAAATTCACTGCTCTCATGACTGCTCCTTCTTGCTTCTTCTTTTGATGGGTATATCTTATATAGCCTCCATTTACCTTGACAAAAACAAAATAGATGATTTATTAACACAAGCAGCCCTGAGACTTGAAGGTAACCAGGAAGTCGTCTGAAACCTTCACCTGCTGCCTGTGATCATCCACCTCCATGAGCCCTCAGCATCTCCAGCCCAACAAGAACAGACGGTTCACAGCAACAGGACTGGATTCCATCCAGCAGCATCTTATACATTCAACCTATATGTCACAGATGGGAGGATTTCTGCGTGGCTGATATAGGAAATCCACGGGGGAATATTGATCTCTTTAAGATCTGCTCTCTCTGCCTGATCTCCCCAGGATCTGAACGAAATGGAGAGGAGCTGCTGGAATCCTATTCCAGCCTTTAGCTGCTGAATATGGGATGTTTGGACACAAAAATCATCACAGTCACTCCTTGTTGTTGCACAATGATGATGATTCAACCTGTTACCAGCTGTTAAAACTGTTCCAGTTGGCAGGCAGGTGGTTTTGGAAGCAGATGTGGACGGGACAAGACAAGAGGACATCATAAAAACAACCACAGCATCAAAGGAAGTTCAGACTCATGCAACAGAAAATACAAGAAAACTCACTGGTGACTTTTTGTTTTCTTGCTGACTGATCTCCAGGGAAGATTAGGTTCAGAACCAGAGCAGTAATGATCCGTTTGCCTCATAGATGTCTGTAAAATGAAGAACAATAGCCCTTTAAATCTCTGTCATGTGCCAGCTACTCTTTAGTTTGGCAAAACCTACCTGTTACACATAAAAACACAAACAACTAAAGGTAAATTCTGCCCCACATACACAGTGAATGAAACCAAGGCCTTGAGCCTTAATCTGTATTTTCTATTTCTGAGACTAAGCTATTTAAGATTTTCTTGTGTCTCTTAGTTCAGTTTCCATAACAGGCTGGCCAACAATCGTGCTGCCTGCGCAGCAGTTACTAATGAAAACAATCCACTTTCTGATTGCCCTTTTGATTTCCGGAAATGTTTGCATGCAATCTGCCGTTCCACTGTACAGGCAGGTTGAAGAGATAAATGCATGAAGCCCAGCAGCCCCCCCCCCTCCTCCTTCTGTCAGACAGTTTTAATCTCCAGTGATGCAGTCACGTCCAGAGCTGTCGTCTGTCATGCAAAACTCCGGTGAAAAGCGACCTGCAGCCTCTTCCAGTCTCAGCATCCCCCCCCTTCATTACTGCGCACGGTGGGTGAGCCAGAGCACACGGTGTGTAATCCCTGCTGGAAGGCGTCACCACGGTGTCATTACTGGAACGGATGCCACTCTCACACAGACATGCACGCGGGGTTGCGGGGGCTGTAGTAGCAGCATATTGTAGACTACAGCTAAAGGTTTATATTTCTCCGCAGGAGATATTATGCTGGCTCAGGTTTATCCCCAGTAGTGAGTTATGGGCATGGACTGGTCTTATTTGTTGTTGTTGATGTCATATATTATAAGACAGTGTGTCACACTGCTGTGAGGTTTAATGCTGTTTGCGTTAGTTCCATGTGATGCTGTGATCCGCACAGCAGCTCCAAATAATGGCATGCATTTAAAAATCCTCTGGAGATTTAATTTGTGACTTCCACACCCGCTTTCATTTGCAGGTGACTCCTTAAAACAAAGCTAAGGTCATAGCAAGAATATGAATGTGAATATTTCCAGGTCCAGGAACACTGGATCATGACTGACCTGCAAAGATTTCTAAACTTTATTCATGTAGCTGCTATGAATAGGCTTTGAAATTAATAAAAAAAAAAAAAATCACATATTTGAAGAGCATGTAGGTTAGAACTAGTGTTGATCTTGTGATTTTCCCTCCTAAAAAAATAAAAAAAAAAACAACAAAAAAAAAAACATAAAAATCTCGTTTAGCACAACAGAGCCAGCAGAGGGCGCCAAACACAATTACATTAAATTATATTGCAGTCTTATTAAAATGTCTTTTAATAAAGTTTTTTTTAAATATGACATTTTTTTGCTTCATCACAATAGAAAGTTTTCTCCAAATGATACTAAATCCTTGCAATCACAGTGAAAAGACTTCAGTTAACATGGATTATTAAATATTTAGTGTTCTTTACACAACACTGCATTCCTGCCTCAGTACTTCTCTAATATCTAATATATAATATCTAATCAGTAATAAACCAATTTGAAAATATTCATTATTAGACTATTACTGCTCCTGAAAAATATGTCATGATTGTGGTAATTTAACATATACCACTGGGCACAAAGGTCATCAAAGACAAAAAAAATATGAACTCAGCTTGACTGAGTTTCATGTGAGGGGAAAAAAAGAAAAGAAAGAAATGTGTGAAGGAGGGAAAAGGAGTGAAGAGCCCTTCAAGATGTGACAGCAGCACTGCATTCTCCCCAATTTATGAGGTATCATGACAGGTAATGAAGCGGAAAGGTCAGGGGGAACGTGTTTTCATCTGCGCTAAACCAATAGGTCACATTTCCACTTTCCACGCCACAACTCTGTGACTGCAGCTGGTGCCCTTTTGGTTAAAACAATACCTTCTCCCGGGCCACTCATACATCATATCATCAATTTCCTATCTTATTGGCAGTGTCACAGAGAGGACTGGGACATATTACAGAATAGATTTACTGGGAGGGTTTGTCCGCAGCCTCAGATATGATATAAAAGGGGTGTAATGTAAGCCATACATTATGAATCCAATTTGTTTGAGATCAGGAGCAAAAAACAGATCTGCAAAGTGACCACTGGGTGGCAGTATGCTTGTGAATATGGATTCTACTGTAGTTGCTGGCGTTTACACAGTAGCTGAATACTAAAATGACTAACTGTGAGATTTTATCTTAACATTACACATGAGGGGAAGCAATAGGACTCCAAATGTTACATAAATTTTCATATTAATCAACAAAAATATGCCATATAGAAGAATGTAGTTAAAAGATCAGATTTTCTGTAGCAGTTTTACTTTTCCTCCTCAATAGTAAATGGCACTGAACAGACCTTTGGTAAAGCATTATTTGGCTCAAATTGCTCAAATGCTCTATTAGATCAAATGTCACAATCATTGTTTCCAGTAAATGAAACTAAGCAAATAAAACCAAACAACTAAATTGAAGGGCAGTGAGGAGCCAGCTTTTTCCCAGCTTTGTCTGCCAGGGAGGTCAGATGTTATTTTGGTCAAAAATATTTAAAAATACTTGTTTTTTTTTGTGTGTTTTGTTTTTATTAAGTTCTCAGTAATGCAGTTTCAGCAGGTAACTGGACTGCATTCAGTTTAATTTCATCACTTACCTAAATATTACCACATATCTCTCAGTATCATCAAGCTATTTACTTATTCTTTCCCAAGAGTCCTTTATATCACCAGTGTTGCTGCAAGTGGCTTTGATGTCTTTTGCAAAAGCTTTTGGATAAGAGTTCACAAAAGAAAAACATCTTATTGATGAAGATTTAATGCTCAAATCTTAAAAAAAAAAAAAAAGCCACAGTCAAAAAGCTTTGATTTGTAATTAAATATTATATAACAGACAAAGGCAGCAAATTCTCACATTCAGGCAGCTGTATTCGGTACAGCCAGATGTTGAAGTATTATGCACACTTTAACTATAATACAAGCATCAGAGAAAATTACTTATGTGCACATCACAAATGCAAGTTAATATGCCATGGGAGCTGCAGAGCATCCAGATGGTCGTAGAAATGACTTGATGAACTCTTGTTTCAGGACATTGTTTCTCATCTCAAAGACGCACCGTGTTTGAAGCAAACACAGCAAAACAGCAAGCTATGAAATGCTGAATCTACAAAGGCACAGCTGGGGGATGGGGGGAGCGGGTGTGTGCGTCCTGCTGAACTGTGCTGCAGCACGTGTGAGAGTCATGGGGAAAAAATGGTGTCCTAGATAAAATATAACTGTAAAAACAACAACAAAAAAAAGACATTCCAAGCATCTAAGCACATCTCTAGACAGATAAACATCTGCAGCGTACAGCAGACTGTATCAAGCAGTCAAGAGGACATTTCAGGGTCATGTGCTGTCTGGTGAGGTCACTGCCACTGGTGTCTCTGCTCCTCTGTGATCTGGCAGCTGAGAACAGAAGCTTTGGTTTGGTCATTTTTATAATGCTGAAATCATCAGTCGGTCCTTATTGTTCAAAGTCCACCGCACACAGTGTAAGTTCAAGGGGTCCTTAATGTTTGCATACATGTTGCAAATGTGATTTCTTTTTTTATATAAGAGATGATAAAGAAGAGTTGTCAATATTTGAACAAAGGCTTTTAAAATCTTTGGAAAAGAAGTGCTAATTTTGTAATATGCTTTTAGGAACAAACACCAGAACTGCTTCTTTGTAACTGTATACTTACTTATCATGTTGGATGTTCGTTTATAGTTTAACATCTTTCTCCCTCTAGAAAAAAATTAATCTATCTGGTTGCAGGTTGAGTTGGAGCCAAAGTAATATACAATGTCCTTTCATTCTTAACAAATGTGCTGCAATCAGGGTATCTAAAGGCAAAGTCCGAAGAACAGAGCCAAAGAGAGCAGGTGGGAGCTGACAGGAGGACAGCACAGGGAGGAACACAGATAAAAGAAAAGCAGAGAAAATAACTGCGACGCACGACTAAGGCTGGAAAAGGAGCGCAGCAACACCGTGGAAGCAAAGTAGCAAGAAGGAGAAGAGATGAGGTGATGTCTGGGATCGGACTGGGCGATGGGATCGGCAGTCAAGATCATGACTAATTGAGCCTTGATTAAGATTAATTGTTTCAATTTTATTTAATGTTTTTGCCCTCCTAGAACACTGGCAGGGTATTTGCTGAAAATACTCTCATCTATTAAAACAGTGATATCTTGTCATTTTAGGGAAACACACACAGATTAACAGATCATTCATCACATTCATCAACAGATCATCATATTAAATAATCATTCATTTAATATTTCAAACTGAAATACCTGAAATAGTTGGCAAGGGAAAAGTTAAGTAGGTTTATTGTCTCTGATTGTCGGTTTGGTTTGATTTTTGATTAACTACCCAGTCCTAACATGAGCTGTGTTCCAAATCACATACAGTGATCCCTCGCCCTCGCGTGGTTTTAGTTATTTGCGGATTTTTCAGAAAATATATAAAAAAGAAAAAAATTACAGAAACATCAGAGGATGTTGTGCGCGTTCGCTCACAACGAAGAAATGTTGTGAGCCAGCCTGGCCCCTTTAAGAAGGTGGCCTTATGGGTAATGGTGTGGCCTTATGGGTAATGTAGTGTGTGTGTTGTGGGACGGCAGAATGAAAACGGGGTTAAGATGAAAAGTGTAGCGGAGCATCAACAGCAGCCCAGCGTGTATAGATTTACATTCTCTGTTAACCGACAGGAGCCCAACAATACAACCTGTGTGATGTTACAAGTTCCTGCAGTGCCAGAACAAAGTGCTACTTCCATGCAGAGAAAACCAGACTTTTTCTTTCGTTGTTGTTAGCGTGTTACCCTCTAACGAGCCAAAAATAGCACAATATCAGCGGTTTCTTTACTACGGTTCAGACCAGAGGCTGTGAAGGTAACAGTTGCCTTGCTACTTTTTTGGGGTTTTAAACATATTTTAAACACATTATTTAGGCTCGTGGGGCTCCGGCTCCAGTTCGCTGTACTTGCACTCTTACACTTTCTGTTCTGAGTACATAACTGTGTTCACACTGACTTTACTGTCTTCCTGATGTGTACTGCATGGACCTGGGTACTGCACTCAAGCCAGTCAGAAAACTGAGTGTGGGATCCTGAACGCTTCATGGACTCACTGGTCAGTCTTGTTGACACTGTGGAAGTGGTGGGACACTCATTCCAACAATGGAGTTTAGTTCGGGTGGTGAAACAGGTGTTGACGACCAGCAGTGAGCAGACCAATAAAGGAAGTTAAACAAGAAACCAAACAGAAGGGGAAAGCACTTTTCAGATAAAACAGGAAACAGGAAACCCTAAAAACGTAAGACTGCAGCATCCAGCCATGATTCATGGTCTCGTTCTGTCTGTGACTTGAGGCGTTGAATAATTTCTTCAAGTGTTTTTGCAGAACATGACGATATCGCAGTGAAGTTGACTTGACCTTTTAAATTTCAAAATGTCATCACCTCATCGTTTTTGCATTTGCATGGCATTGTGTTAAACTTAGCGCATCATTCTCAGTCCTTCGGCCAATAAAACATTCTGTTGGGTCACGGTGATCCTGACATTTGAGCTCAGGCCACCAAATTCTAATGACTTCATGTCTGAGTCTCAGCGAACATCTGGGGAAAGAACACATCCCCTCAAGGAGTCCTGGAGGTGTGTTGTTCACAGCTGCACTGCCCGGAGACGTAAAGTATCTCCCAGCACATTCTGTCAGTGACGAGGACTTAAAACGTGTTAACGAGAGCGTGCCATCTTGTTTTTAAATAGAGAAAGCCTTGGGTTAGGTTAGTTCGTATACATTTGAAGGTTGTGCTGAGGTAAAAGGCCTTTTTTATTTAAGGTATAATTCAAAAAAGGGAGAGATCTAATGCATAATTTTAAGTTGCCTCTCATTTAGTTAAATTCATTAAAAAATAGAAGCATCAGAATAAGAAAAAAGAGAGATCTCCACAGCTACCTGTGTTATTTAGATCAGTGGTTCTCAACTGGTCTGGCTTCAGGACCCACCATCGCCCCTAATGACAAGCCGTGACCCAAATCAAGGAAAATTTCCTACTTCTCTAATTTATTGAATGAAGAGATCGTGCAGTTTGAATCGGAGATAGTAGAATAGAATATCACAGAATGCCAACACAAAAAAAATAAGTTTACTGGTGAACCAAAATGGCAAAAACTAAAATGGCTTCAAATGAGAAATATTCCCTTTGATGCTCAATTAGCTGCATTTTAATTAAATCCAAAACACTTCACTTCAGTAACTTCAGCCTTTTTGAACAGACTCAACATGCACAAACATGAATTAAAAAAGTGCAACCACTGAGCAGTAGTTAAAAAAGAACTATGTAGCATTTGCTGAGTACCCACTTCCTAAATATACAACAATTTCCTATTAAAACTATCAAGTCACTTATTTAAGCATTAATCATAAGGCTGACATAACAATTATAACATTTCAGTAACAGCCATTTTTAAGACTCAACAGTGCTTTTATGCACAAACATGAATTAAAAAAGTGCAACCACTGAGCAGTAGTTAAAAAAGAACTATGTAGCATTTGCTGAGTACCGACTTCCTGAATATACAACAATTTCCTATTAAAACGATCTAGTCACTTATTTAAGCATTAATCATAAGGCTGACATAACAATCAGAACATTTCATACTTGCTATATACTTTGATCCCCATTTTTAGTTTATAATTGTATACTTTAAGTTTGCTTAGCATATTACTTGTGGCTTACTATTAATACACTGGAAATATATTCCTTAAAGTTTACTCTTACTGTATGTACACAAGAGTGTGATGCATTTAAAAAATCACTCACAAGACAGAATATTGAAAACACATTGAATATATTCTCAAATATTTGGAACATTTCAAAAACAATGACATATGAATGTAAGTCCTTCCTTACTGGAAAAAATGAAAGGAAAAGGTGCAAATAAATAATTGGATAAAGAAAAAACTGCACTTCCATGACTTTTTTTCGTTAACTTGCTTGGCGTAGCTTTTATTTTGTTGCATTTCTTTCTTATAATTCTTCTGACATCTTGCATGGTGGTGTCAGAGAATTTCGCCTGGGCATGAGCTGTGAGTGGAAAACAGAGAACAAAACATTAGCTCAATGTTATTTATCGTTCACAATTAACACCTGTCATGGCAGGGAGTATGGTTTATCGGTTACATTTCAGAACTTAAAATTTAAAATAAAGGGACTGCACATCACACTCCAGTCAGTCAGACTGAATAAGATACAGGGTGGTAACTGAGTAGCAAAACAAGCATGCTGGCGGTGACATTGTATGCAAATCCTCTGTCATTTACCACAACTGAAAAGCATTGATTGTTTACCATCATATAGAAGCATTAGTATGTATTGCAGGGCTATTCAATTGGCAGCCCGTGGGCCACATTTGGGCTCTACAGCGCCCCCTTGTGGTCCAACTGATACTACATACTGAAAAGGAAAACATTCAAATGCTACTTTTTTGATTTTTTTTTTTGTCATTGCTTTTCTTCACATTTAGGCAAAGGAAATATTTTTATCTGGTGGCTAACTTTGCATAGTTCTTAAAGACACAGGCACCTATTTTAGGCTACCACACAATGTAGCCAAGCCTACGAGCCCAATCTGCATGTACACACTTTATTTAAAACATTAAGTGTTTCATCAACTTAAACAAGTGCACTTATTGATATATTCAGATTAATAATTGTTCACATACATAGACTACCGTTCATCATAAATATTCAATATTTATAATGGACATAACATTGTACTTAAAAAACATGTGACCTAACTTAGGTGCTTAGTTTTAAAATCTGGCCCAAACAAATTTCTAATTTAATAGCTGTGATGCATTGTTTTAATTTTATTTTATTTGCAGTACTGATAGTCTGAGTGAGTGAGTGTCTCATTATAACTATATCTTTACCCATTGTTCCAGTTCCGGCCTTAAATAGAATGTACTCACCAAATATAGCATCCAGCTGTGGCTTTGATTCCACATCTTTGTGGGCCCCTGACTGCCTCCCGGTCAAATTGAGTTGGACAGCGTCTTTTTGCCATTCTCGATATTGGCGTGACATCACGAACCATGCTATCGGCCTTGGTTACAGTGCGAAGGGGCAAACAACATTGGAGCGAAGTATGAAGCCAAATTGGATTCGCTAATTCACTATTTTTCCGATGTGTATCATCAGTGTTAATATTATACTATAATAACTCCATGGTGAAATATTGCTGCTGGGGACCTGCAACAGTGACTCGAGGTGTCCAGAATGTTTGGAGGAGGCATTTTTATTTCCTTTCCCAAACCAAAACAAACGCTGGAGAATGCAGCTGTGGGTTCAGTTATGCGTTTGTCCACACAATCAACTGAACGTGGGAAAAGTTTCAAAGCACACCTACATTTACTCAAAGGTACGTTTACTTTGTTTATTAGATGATTGATTTAACCACCGTTTAGTAAAAGTAATTATATGATTTAGCAGCAGGGATGGTGATGAGTTCTCTGTTAGCATTAGCTCTGGTCCAACACCAGAGCTATGTTAACATCTAACAGTCGCAGCATTGTATTAATATAATTAATAAAGTGATGTTAACATCACTAGCCTCACATTATACCTAACAAAATAAATATCTAGGGCCATATATATTATTAGACAACGAAGTAGGCTTATAGGTGGCTAGCGAGCTCTGGTCCATAGTAGAGAAATCATTGACACTGTGGACCAGAGCTAATGCTAACGGAGATATGTTTTCATTCATCACCCTCCCTGCTGCTAAATCAAGATTCAAGATTCAAGATCTTTATTTGTTACGTACGCAATTATACATTGTACATTGCGCAGTAAAATTTGTTGTTGTACCCACAGGGCAAACGCTTTCCTTTTCTTTTTTTAAGAAGAAACAGGAGAAAAAAAGAATTAAGTTTAAATAAGTAATAAATAAATAAACACACAGTCCAGGAGATGAGAAAAAAAAAAAACAAAACAAAACAAAACTATGAAGTCCAAATAAAGCAGAGCAGAGGAACTGTGCAATATTATGCTTAATGTGAGTAGTGGTCACAGTTAAGCAGGCGGATGGCCTGAGGGAAGAAGCTCTTCCTCATCCGCTCAGTCCTGGTTCTCAGGCAGCGGAGACGCCGGCCTGATGGCAGAGGGGAACAAAGATAGTATCCGGGGTGGCTGGGCTGGTTGAGGATCTTCAGGGCCCTGGTCCTGCAGCGTTTAGTGTAAATGTCCTGCAGGTTTGGGAGGGTGGTTCTGATGGTCCGCTCTGCTGAACGGACCACCCTCTTCAGGGCCAAGAAGTCCTGTTTAGTGCAGCTCTCCATCCATGTGGTGCTCCCACACAGGATGGTCTCGATAGTGCAGGTGTAAAAGTTCTTGAGCACCCTGAGGGGGAGCCTGAAGTCCCTCAGTCTTCTGAGGAGGAACAGACACTGTCTGGCCTTCTTCACCGTTGTAGTGATGTGTTGAGTCCAGCACAGGTCCTGCGAGATGGTCACCCCGAGGTATTTAGAGGTGTCCACTCTTTCCACCTCAGAACCACAGATGACAAGGGGGAGGGGGTCCCTCTGCTGCTTCCTGCTGTAGTCCACAATCAGCTCCTTCGTCTCGTTGACGTTTAGCAGGAGGTGGTTCTCCCTGCACCAGTCCTCCAGGTGTGAGACCTCGCTCCTGTAGGCTGACTCGTTGTAGTGGGAGATCAGACCCACAACAGCGATGTCATCAGCAAACTTTATGAGTACGGTGGAGTCAGAAGTGGCTACGCAGTCATGTGTGTACAAGGAGTACAGCAGAGGGCTGAGCACACAGCCCTGAGGGGATCCGGTGTTGAGGGTGAGGGGGGATGAGGTGTGGTGTCCCAGCCGAACCACTTGTGGTCTGCTGGTCAGGAAGCTGTAGAACCACCTGCACAAGGAGGAGTACAGGCCCAGGTCGAACAGCTTGGATACCAGTCTGGAGGGAACTATGGTGTTGAATGCTGAGCTGTAATCAACAAACAGTAGTCTCACATAGTTCCCCCTACCAGTATCCACGTGGGAAAGGGTCTTATGGAGGAGGAGGGCTACGGCATTGTCCGCAGATCTGTTTGCCCGGTATGTGAACTGTAGAGGGTCCAGGGTGGGGGGCAGGGTGGAGGTGATGAATGCTTTGATCAGTTTCTCAAAGCATTTCATCACCACTGAAGTGAGGGCTATGGGTCTGTAGTCCTTTGGGCTGCTGGGTGAGGTATTTTGGGGACAGGGACTATATTGGACTTTTTGAAACAGGTGGGGATCACACACTGTTTCAGGGAGAGGTTGAATATTTCGGTGAACAGAGGGGCCAGCTGATCAGCACAGGCTTTAAGGACACGTCCACTAATGCCGTCTGGTCCTGCTGCTCTCCTGGTGTTCACACGTTTGTACTCCCTCCTCACATCCCGCTCAGTCACAGAGAGTGTCTCCTCCCCTCCCGCTGAGAGCGCAGCAGGGACTCGGTCTCCTGACTCAAACCTGGCGAAGAAGGTGTTAAGTTCGTCAGCCAGGAGGGGGTCGGCACTCTCCGGGTGTGAGCGGGATGCTTTGTAGTCCGTGATGGCTCGTAGTCCCTGCCACAGACCCCTGGAGTCGGACTGTCCCATCTGCTGCTCTAGTCTCTGTCCGTAGTGGCGCTTGGCGTCTCTCACCGCTCTGCGGACAGAGTAGGAGGCGGCCTTGAACCCGTCCATGTTCCCACAGGCCAGTCCGGAGTTGAAGGCAGCAGTCCGGGATCGCAGAGCCTCGCGGATGGATGAGTCCATCCACGGCTTCTTGTTGGGAAAAGTCCGGATAATCCTCCTGGGCACAGTGTCATCCACGACTTTCCCGATGAATCCCATGACTGCTTCCGTGAACTCCTTGATGTCTCCGCCGGCGCTGTCACGGAACATGTCCCAGTCTGCAGAATCGTGCACACCCTGCAGAGCGGCCTCTGATTGGTCCGTCCACCGCGTCACCTCTCTCACCGCGGGGGGCTCCTGCCTGAGCCTCTGCCTGTACCTGGGCATGAGCAGGATGGCGCTGTGGTCGGACCTCCCAAAGGGGGGAAGGAGCTTGGCCTTGTATCCCTCCTTGAACAGAGAGTAACAGTGGTCCAGTGTCCTTGTTCCTCTGGTGGGACAGTCAATATGTTGAGTAAACTCCGGTATCACCGTCCGCAGGTTTGCACTGTTAAAGTCCCCGGCTACGATGAGAGCTGCTTCCCGCTGGTCAGCCTGAATAGCGGAGATGGCCTCATGTAGCTCGGTAAGTGCAGCGTGCACCATGTTTCTGCTGTCGCACTAGTTGTTATTAATCATCAGAGACACTCCGCCGCCCCTAGTCTTACTGGACCCGCTCGTCCTGTCCGTGCGGTGAACCGTCAAGTGCTCCGCTGGTTGAACGGCGTGGTCCGGTACTGCAGGGGTCAGCCATGTCTCTGTGAGGCAGATGATGTTACAGTCCCGTAGGTCTCTCTGGTACCTGATCCTGGCCCGGAGTTCGTCCAGTTTGTTGTCTAGGGACTGGACATTAGCCAGCAGGATACTCGGCAGGGGAGCGCGGTGTGCTCTGCGCCTCAGCCATTCTCTAACGCCGGCTCTTTTCCCTCGGGCTCTTGTGCGCGGCCTGGGGCCCCGTCCTCCTTTGTTTGTGTCGGGCCCCTGGCGAAGGATGTCCAGGGGCCAAGACGGATTGGTGTTAAAATCCTTTGTAAAAAGGTCCGGGAGTTGTATGCCAATATTAACAAGCGTGCGTCTGACGTTGGTAATGAGGGACAGAGCAGGCGAGCATAATAGATTCAGAATGAGGCAGAAAAAAGCTATATACAGAAAAAGCGTTGCCGGAGAAGGTACGACGTCAGCTGAACTCGGCACTGCTGAACTCGGCACTGCTGAACTCGGCAGCGCCATCTTGGCATAATCATATTACATATGATCATATTACATATTACATAAATCATATTACTTTTACTAAATTATTCCCTTTCCCTTGGGAAAGGAAATAAAAAATGCCCCCTCCAAACATTCTGGACACCTCGAGTCACTGTTACAGGTCCCTAGTATATATATTATTGAGTCTCTAGACAGTCACTTGGGTCAGCAGCCCCAGCAGACAGACCTAGCATTTTTTTTTTACCGGACCTCAACGATCTATAATGGGGCCTCCCCAAACACGTCAAAATATTAGATCTAAACATAGAAATTGAAAATTTCACCAGCAACAGTGAGCGATTGTTTGCCCCTTCGGACTGTCACATACCATCCGATTTACACACTTAACACACTTTTAGCTTACAGACCACACATCACTGGGGATTCGTATTAGCTTATAAACATCTGTAGTTACATAAAAGATGAGTAACTAACCTGAAAATTGAAAATATTATCCCAAAAATCAGCGACGCAGGACAACAGTTGCTCATTCTCAATTCAACCGGATTATGAGCCCAACTTCTACTGTGTGTTTTTAAGAGTCCCAGTGACGCTTCTGGTCAGTGCTGCCACGAAGTGTCCATTTGATGAAACAGCATGTCATTGTGTTCTTCGTAATCGCTTTGACATAATAAAATAAAATACAATTACAATACCAAAAAGTGACTCCTAGAGGAAAGGCAACAAAAAGTAATAATATCCCAACAAAACACTTATTTAGTGATATATTGCATAGATATATATATATATATATATATATATATATATATATATATATATATATATATATATATATATATATATATATATATATATATATATATATATATATATATATATATATATATATATATATATATATATATATATATATATATATATATATATATATATATATATAAATAAAGTATACTTAAGTATAAGTTAGAATAAGTCACAAGTTATAAGTCACTATACTAAAAAGATAGATAAAAGATAGATAAAAGATAAAACTGGCAGTTTCCGAGCCTGTATTGTTAAATCGATCCCTTTAGATGCAAACAACAGTATTTGTTCAGCATTTCAGAGGGCAGACAGGTTCAGGTAGAAGAGATACGTATTTGTTGACAGCATTAGTGGCTTCTGCATTCCTGTTAGTCACAAAAGAGAACCAGAACAGTGTAATATGCACTTCCTCATTAATATTATCGTTGACAATAACAATATTAATTGCATGTATAGTAGAAGTCCCACCTACTTTCAAATTTTAACTAGAAACTTCCTACTATATATGCAATCAACATGCACTTCCACATGAATATTATCGTTGACAACATTATTAATTGCATGTATAGTGGAAGTCCCACCTACTTTCAAATTTTAACTAGAATCTTCCTACTATATATGCAATTCACATGCACTTCCACATGAATATTATCGTTGACAACAATATTAATTGCATGTATAGTGTAAGTCCCACCTACTTTCAAATTTTAACAATAATCTTCCTACTATATATGCAATTCACATGCACTTCCACATGAATATTATTGTTGACAACAATATTAATTGCATATATAGTGGAAGTCCCACCTACTTTCAAATTTTAACAATAATCTTCCTACTATATATGCAATTCACATAAACTTCCACATGAATATTATCATTGACAACAATATTAATTGCATATATAGTGGAAGTCCCACCTATTTTCCAATGTGAAACTATAATCTTCCTACTGTATATGCAATTCACATACACTTCCACATGAATATTATCTTTGACAACAATATTAATTGCATGTATAGTGGAAGTCCCACCTACTTTCAAATTTTAACTAGAAACTTCCTACTATATATGCAATTCACATGCACTTCCACATGAATATTATCATTGACAACAATATTAATTGCATGTATAGTGGAAGTCCCACCTATTTTCAAATGTGAAACTATAATCTTGCTACCATATATGCAATTCACATGCACTTCCACATGAATATTATCGTTGACAACATTATTAATTGCATGTATAGTGGAAGTCCCACCTACTTTCAAATTTTAACAATAATCTTCCTACTATATATGCAATTCACATGCACTTCCACATGAATATTATCGTTGACAACAATATTAATTGCATATATAGTGGAAGTCCCACCTACTTTCAAATTTTTACAATAATCTTCCTACTATATATGCAATTCACATGCACTTTCACATGAATATTATCGTTGACAACAATATTAATTGCATATATAGTGGAAGTCCCACCTACTTTCAAATTTTAACTAGAATCTTCCTACTATATATGCAATTCACATACACTTCCACATAAATATTATCTTTGACAACAATATTAATTGCATGTATAGTGGAAGTCCCACCTACTTTCAAATTTTAACTAGAAACTTCCTACTATATATGCAATTCACATGCACTTCCACATGAATATTATCATTGACAACAATATTAATTGCATGTATAGTGGAAGTCCCACCTACTTTCAAATTTTAACTAGAAACTTCCTACTATATATGCAATTCACATGCACTTCCACATGAATATTTTCATTGACAACAATATTAATTGCATATATAGTGGAAGTCCCACCTACTTTCAAATTTTAGCAATAATCTTCCTACTATATATGCAATTCACATACACTTCCACATAAATATTATCTTTGACAACAATATTAATTGCATGTATAGTGGAAGTCCCACCTACTTTCAAATTTTAACTAGAAACTTCCTACTATATATGCAATTCACATGCACTTCCACATGAATATTATCATTGACAACAATATTAATTGCATATATAGTGGAAGTCCCACCTACTTTCAAATTTTAGCAATAATCTTCCTACTATATATGCAATTCACATGCACTTCCACATGAATATTATCGTTGACAACAATATTAATTGCATGTATAGTGGAAGTCCCACCTACTTTCAAATTTTAACTATAATCTTCCTATTATATATGCAATTCACATGCACTTCCACATGAATATTATCATTGACAACAATATCAATTGCATATATAAAGGAAGTTTCACCTACTTTCAAATGAGAAACAATAATCTTCCTACTATATATGCAATTCACATGCACTTCCACATGAATATTATCGTTGACAACAATTCAAATTCAGTTCAAAAACAGTTCAAATTTTACAGTTTGTAATTTTTGCAGATGATACCAACATCCTTTGTTCTGGAGATAATTTACAGAACCTCCAAGAGATTGTTAAAATGGAAATAAATAAATTAAAAATATGGTTTGATGTCAATAAACTTTCATTATATTTGAATAAAACAAAATTAATGATTTTTGGGAATCGTAAAATAGATGCATGTGTGCAATTGGAAGTGGACCAGGTTGCTATTGAGCAGGTATTTGAAATAAAATTTCTAGGGGTTTACTGGACTGTAAACTTTCTTGGAAGCCTCATATAAAATATGTAAGATCAAAAATATCAAGGAGCATTGCTGTATTGGGGAAAGCCAAACATTTACTGGAACAGAGGGTGTTGTACATCTTATATTGTTCACTTGTAATGCCTTATTTGACTTACTGTGTGGAGGTTTGGGTAATGCTTATAAAACAACATTACAACCATTATGTATACTCCAAAAAAGAGCATTGAGAATTGTTCATCATGTTGGGTATAGGGAACACACAAATGTATTATTTCTGAATTCTAAGTGTCTTAAGTTTATGGATCTGATCAAGTTCAAAATATCTCAAATTTTGTACAAAGCAAAGAATCACTTACTCCCGAGTAATATTCAAAAATATTCAAAGACAGAGAATGTGTATATAATTTAAGAGAAAAAAATAATTTTGAGAAACGTTTTGGTCGTACAAATTTGAAGACTATGAGCATTTCACATGGTGGAGTAACTCTTTGGAACGGTCTGGATAATGAAATTAAAAAAAGTCGAAGTATTGCACTGTTTAAGAAAAGGTATAAATACACGCTGATTATGAGCTATAAAGAAAAAGAATGAGGCGGGCGGAGGGTTCATCGGATACACTTGTGGTCACAATGAATAGATAAAAAGAAAAAAGGATATACAAGTAGTAACTTGGCATTAGACGTAATTTCTAAATGGCATAAATAGGGGTAGAACCAGATAAGCTTAGGCTTCATTCTACTCCTTTTCGAACTGGTGTATTAGAATTGTTTTACTTTTGTTTTAACTTTTGATTTTCTTTTAATATATTATTGTATATTTGTGTTGCTTTTGTTTTAACTTTTGATTATCTTTTAATGTATAATTTTGTGTTTTTTATGAGAAAGGTTCGAAATAAACATTCATTCATTCATATTAATTGCATATATAGTGGAAGTCCCACCTACTTTAAATTATGAAACTATGATCTTCCTACTATATATGCAATTCACATGCACTTCCACATGAATATTATCGTTGACAACAATATTAATTGCATATATAGTGGAAGTCCCACCTACTTTCAAAAGTGAAACTATAATCTTCCTACTATATATGCAATTCACATGCACTTCCACATGAATATTATCGTTGACAATATTAATTGCATATATAGTGGAAGTCCCACCTACTTTCAAATGTAAAACTATAATCTTCCTACTATATATGCAATTCACATGCACTTCCACATGAATATTATCGTTGACAACAATATTAATTGCATATAAAGTGGAACTCCCACCTACTTTCAAATTTTATCTAGAAACTTCCTACTATATATGCAATTCACATGCACTTCCACATGAATATTATCGTTGACAACAACATTAATTGCACGTATAGTGGAAGTCCCACCTACTTTCAAATTTTATCTAGAAACTTCCTACTATATATGCAATTCACATGCACTTCCACATGAATATTATCATTGACAACAATATTAATTGCATGTATAGTGGAAGTCCCACCTACTTTCAAATTTTAACTATAATCTTCCTATTATATATGCAATTCACATGCACTTCCACATGAATATTATCATTGATGACAACAATATTAATTGCATGTATAGTGGAAGGCCCACCTACTTTCAAATGTGAAACTATAATCTTCCTACTATATATGCAATTCACATGCACTTCCACATGAATATTATTGTTGACAACAATATTAATTGCATATATAGTGGAAGTCCCACCTACTTTCAAATTTTAACTAGAATCTTTCTACTATATATGCAATTCACATGCACTTCCACATGAATATTATCATTGATGACAACAATATTAATTGCATGTATAGTGGAAGTCCCACCTACTTTCAAATGTGAAACTATAATCTTCCTACTATATATGCAATTCACATGCACTTCCACATGAATATTATCGTTGACAACAATATTAAAGGTGGAGTAGGTGTTGTTTGAAAAACGGTTCCAGCAATCCAACTCAAGTGAGATTTTGAAAATATACACTCCCTCCCTCCTCCCAAAGGCTCCGCCTCCTCCTCTTCAGCTCACCCCTCGAAAACCACGCCTTCACATGATTCACGACTGCATGAACCATAGGGAGGGAGGGAGGGGTGATATTTGATGGACGTATTAGGCAGCCAATCAAAATAGTGATGATCACTTTTTTGATTGGTCAGAGTTTTTCTCTGATTATACCCTCTAGACTGGACCAAAATGTTTAGTTTTTTTTGCAAACATTTTATTTCAGTGGGTGCAATGGAAATGTGAAAAGGTTTTCAGGCAATATTGTAAAAAGTGTTGCAAAAAAACAACACCCACCCCACCTTTAATTGCATGTATAGTGGAAGTCCCACCTACTTTCAAATTTTAACTATAATCTTCTTATTATATATGCAATTCACATGCACTTCCACATGAATATTATCATTGACAATAGGGATTCACCGAAATGAAAATTCTTGGCCGAAACCGAAAAACCGAAAATGAAGAAACCAAGGCCGAAAACCGAAACACCGAAATGAATTATTATGCCAATTATTAGTACCGTTGCATTCATGGCAATGACTGTGAGCTAACCTCACTAAAATCAAGGCATTACCATTGCATAAATTAATATTAATGCTACAAAGAATAAATTAATTGCAAATTTATGAAAATATTTATTAGCACTGACATTACAACAATGCACAATATAAAACAAAATTCAAAATAAAATGTTTAACTTGACCCCACTCAGGTGTACATTAAATAATAATACAGGCCTATAACTGACTGGCCTGCTGAAAGATTGTAAAAATGTTCTCTCATAAAAACACAGTGCATTTAAGTCAAGTGCATTTAAAAAAAATTCTCTGTAGGACTACAACAAAAATATCTGCAGCTATAAGCTTATGGACGTGAGCTGCAACAACATTAAACAGCTCAGGTAAACCCACGTCTGAGAAATGTCGTCTGCTCGGTATGGAATAACGGGGCTCAATCATGGGCGGAGTTTGCGGGGGGGGGGGGGGGGGGGGGCGGGGGGAGCAATGCTCCCCCTGGTGGCTGAAATATGTAATTGCATTGTCAACGAACTGGCAAAAATAAATAAATGTTTTTGACCGTAATGTTTTTTTTAAGTCCAAAATAAACTGCAGTATATTGTGACAGTTAAATGAATCATGTTATATTTTGTTTCGTAATACATTTAACATCATTAACATTAACATTTTATAACATCTACTGTGTACTGTATCCTGTTGCAACTACTGGTTTTGAACATCATCTAATCTTGGACTTCATGGTTTCGTGGTGAGTGTATCTTGTGTGCCATCATGTGCGCGCGAGTTTGCACATACGTGTGCATGCGCGCCGGTTCGCGTGAGAGTGCGGCCGTTTGTTGAAAGTGCTTAACAATTTTTGCCCCCCCCCCCCCCCCCCCCCCCCCCCCGACGCAAAAGTCAAACTACACCTATGGGCTCAATGTGCTCGATCAGCCTACGAAATCCCACATCCTCTACAACAGAGAACGGCTGATCATCAAAGGCAATGAATTCCATAATTTTTTGTGTAATGCCCTTTGCCTTGGCACCATCACTGGAAAACTTTCTTGCCTTTTCAAATACGTCCGCCACAGACGGAGTGGGTGCGCTCGGAGGGATTTTCCTTTTCTGTGCCGCCGCCTTCTCATATTCAGAATGGCGATGGGGATGTTTGGATTTCAGGTGATAAATCAAACCCGACGTGGAGAAACTCGTTGCAGATTCACCCCCTCTTGAAATTTCAGCGTTACATGTTTTACAAATCGCTATCCATGGGTCTTTCTCAGATATATTGAAATACGTCCACACCACAGACATGTTGGCCCCTCTCCAGACAAGCGCGTGCTGGCCGCGGTTTTTGTTCGTCATCACAACATCCTGTTTCGGCCGTGTTGTTTCGGTGATAAAAGTCTTTCGGCCGAAAACCGAAAATGCACTTTTGGGCCATTTTCGGCCGAAAATTTTCGGTGGCCGAATTTTCGGTGCATCCCTAATTGACAACAATATTAATTGCATGTATAGTGGAAGTCCCACCTACTTTCAAATGTCAAACTATAATCTTCCTACTATATATGCAATTCACATGCACTTCCACATGAATATTATCGTTGACAACAATATTAATTGCATGTATAGTGGAACTCCCACCTACTTTCAAATTTTAACTAGAATCTTCCTACTATATATGCAATTCACATGCACTTCCACATGAATATTATCGTCGAAAACAATATTAATTGCATATATAGTGGAAGTCCCACCTATTTTCAAATGTGAAACTATAATCTTGCTACTATATATGCAATTCACATGCATTTCCACATGAATATTATCGTTGACAACATTATTAATTGCATGTATAGTGGAAGTCCCACCTACTTTCAAATTTTAACAATAATCTTCCTACTATATATGCAATTCACATGCACTTCCACATGAATATTATTGTTGACAACAATATTAATTGCATATATAGTGGAAGTCCCACCTACTTTCAAATTTTAACAATAATCTTCCTACTATATATGCAATTCACATAAACTTCCACATGAATATTATCATTGACAACAATATTAATTGCATATATAGTGGAAGTCCCACCTACTTTCCAATGTGAAACTATAATCTTCCTACTGTATATGCAATTCACATACACTACCACATGAATATTATCTTTGACAACAATATTAATTGCATGTATAGTGGTAGTCCCACCTACTTTCAAATTTTAACTAGAATCTTCCTACTATATATGCAATTCACATACACTTCCACATGAATATTATCTTTGACAACAATATTAATTGCATGTATAGTGGAAGTCCCACCTACTTTCAAATTTTAACTAGAAACTTCCTACTATATATGCAATTCACATGCACTTCCACATGAATATTATCATTGACAACAATATTAATTGCATGTATAGTGGAAGTTCACCTATTTTCAAATTTTAACTAAAAACCTCCAACTATATCTGCAATTTACATGTACTTCCACATGAATTTTTTGGTGACAACAATATTAATTGCATGTATAGTGTAGATCCCACCTACTTTCAAATGTGAAACTAAAATCTTCCTACTACATATGCAATTCACATGCACTTCCACATGAATATTATCATTGACAACAATATTAATTGCATATATAGTGGAAGTCCCACCTACTTTCCAATGTGAAACTATAATCTTCCTACTGTATATGCAATTCACATACACTACCACATGAATATTATCTTTGACAACAATATAAATTGCATGTATAGTGGAAGTCCCACCTACTTTCAAATTTTAACTAGAATCTTCCTACTATATATGCAATTCACATACACTTCCACATGAATATTATCTTTGACAACAATATTAATTGCATGTATAGTGGAAGTCCCACCTACTTTCAAATTTTAACAATAATCTTCCTACTATATATGCAATTCACGTGCACTTCCACGTGAATATTATTGTTGAAAACAATATTAATTGCATATATAGTGGAAGTCCCACCTACTTTCAAATTTTAACTAAAAACCTCCAACTATATCTGCAATTTACATGTACTTCCACATGAATTTTTTGGTGACAACAATATTAATTGCATGTATAGTGTAGATCCCACCTACTTTCAAATGTGAAACTAAAATCTTCCTACTACATATGCAATTCACATGCACTTCCACATGAATATTATCATTGATAACAATATTAATTGCATGTATAGTGGAAGTCCCACCTTCTTTCAAATTTTAACTAGAAACTTCCTACTATATATGCAATTTACATGCACTTCCACATAAATATTATCGTTGACAACAATATAAATTGCATATATAGTGGAAGTCCCACCTACCTTCAAAGGTAAAACTATAATCTTCTTACTATATATGCAATTCACATGCACTTCCACATGAATATTATTGTTGACAACAATATTAATTGCATGTATAGTGGAAGTCCCACCTACTTTCAAATTTTAAAATGAAACTTCCTACTATATATGCAATTCACATGCACTTCCACATGTATATTATTGTTGACAACAATATTGATTGCATGTATAATGGAAGTCCCACCTACTTTCAAATTTTAAAATGAAACTTCCTACTATATATGCAATTCACATGCACTTCCACATGAATATTATCGTTGACAACAATATCGATTGCATATATAGTGGAAGTCCCACCTACCTTCAAAGGTGAAACTATAATCTTCCTACTATATATGCAATTCACATGCACTTCCACATGAATATTATTGTTGACAACAATATTAATTGCATATATAGTGGAAGTCCCACCTACTTTCAAAGGTGAAACTATAATCTTCCTACTATATATGCAATTCACATGTACTTCCACATTAATATTATCATTGACAACAATATTAATTGCATGTATAGTGGAAGTCCCACCTACTTTCAAATTTCAACAGTAATCTTCCTACTATATATGCAATTCACATGCACTTCCACATGAATATTATCATTGACAACCATATTAATTGCATGTATAGTGTAAGTCCCACCTACTTTCAAATGTGAAACTAAAATCTTCCTACTATATATGCAATTCACATGCACTTCCACATGAATATTATCATTGACAACAATATTAATTGCATATATAGTGGAAGTCCCACCTACTTTCAAATGTGAAACTATAATCTTCCTACTGTATATGCAATTCACATGCACTTCCACATGAATATTATCATTAACAACAATATTATTTGCATGTATAGTGGAAGTCCCACCTACTTTCCAATGTGAAACTATAATCTTCCTACTGTATATGCAATTCACATGCACTTCCACATGAATAATATTGTTGACAACAATATTAATTGCATGTATAGTGGAAGTCCCACCTACTTTCAAATTTTAACTAGAAACTTCCTACTATATATGCAATTTGCATGCACTTCCACATGAATATTATTGTTGACAACAATATTAATTGCATATATAGTGGAAGTCCCACCTACTTTCAAATTTTAACAATAATCTTCCTACTATATATCCAATTCACATGCACTTCCACGTGAATATTATTGTTGAAAACAATATTAATTGCATATATAGTGGAAGTCCCACCTACTTTCAAATTTTAACTAAAAACCGCCTACTATATATGCAATTTACATGTACTTCCACATAAATTTTTTTGTTGACAACAATATTAATTGCATGTATAGTGTAGATCCCACCTACTTTCAAGTGTGAAACTAAAATCTTCCTACTACATATGCAATTCACATGCACTTCCCCCTTAATATTATCATTGATAACAATATTAATTGCATGTATAGTGGAAGTCCCACCTTCTTTCAAATTTTAACTAGAAACTTCCTACTATATATGCAATTTACATGCACTTCCACATAAATATTATCGCTGACAACAATATTAATTGCATATATAGTGGAAGTCCCACCTACCTTCAAAGGTGAAACTATAATCTTCCTACTATATATGCAATTCACATTTACTTCCACATGAATATTATCGTTGACAACAATATTAATTGCATATAAAGTTAAAGTCCCACCTACTTTCAAATTTCAACAATAATCTTCCCACTATATATGCAATTCACATGCACTTCCACATGAATATTATCATTGACAACAATATTAATTGCATATATAGTGGAAGTCCCACCTACTTTCAAATGTGAAACTATAATCTTCCTACTATATATGCAATTCACATGCACTTCCACATGAATATTATCGTTGACAACAATATTAATTGCATATATAGTGGAAATCCCACCTACTTTCAAATTTTAACTAGAAACTTCCTACTATATATGCAATTTACATGCACTTCCACATGAATATTATCGTTGACAACAATATTAATTGCATGTATAGTGTAGATCCCACCTACTTTCAAGTGTGAAACTAAAATCTTCCTACTACATATGCAATTCACATGCACTTCCCCCTTAATATTATCATTGATAACAATATTAATTGCATGTATAGTGGAAGTCCCACCTTCTTTCAAATTTTAACTAGAATCTTCCTACTATATATGCAATTTACATGCACTTCCACATAAATATTATCGCTGACAACAATATTAATTGCATATATAGTGGAAGTCCCACCTACCTTCAAAGGTGAAACTATAATCTTCCTACTATATATGCAATTCACATGCACTTCCACATGAATATTATTGTTGACAACAATATTAATTGCATATATAGTGGAAGTCCCACCTACTTTCCAATGTGAAACTATAATCTTCCTACTGTATATGCAATTCACATGCACTTCCACATGAATATTATCATTGACAACATTATTAATTGCATGTATAGTGGAAGTCCCACCTACTTTCAAATTTTAACAATAATCTTCCTACTATATATGCAATTCACATGCACTTCCACATGAATATTATCGTTGACAACAATATTAATTGCATATATAGTGGAAATCCCACCTACTTTCAAATTTTAACTAGAAACTTCCTACTATATATGCAATTTACATGCACTTCCACATGAATATTATCGTTGACAACAATATTAATTGCATGTATAGTGTAGATCCCACCTACTTTCAAGTGTGAAACTAAAATCTTCCTACTACATATGCAATTCACATGCACTTCCCCCTTAATATTATCATTGATAACAATATTAATTGCATGTATAGTGGAAGTCCCACCTTCTTTCAAATTTTAACTAGAAACTTCCTACTATATATGCAATTTACATGCACTTCCACATAAATATTATCGCTGACAACAATATTAATTGCATATATAGTGGAAGTCCCACCTACCTTCAAAGGTGAAACTATAATCTTCCTACTATATATGCAATTCACATGCACTTCCACATGAATATTATTGTTGACAACAATATTAATTGCATATATAGTGGAAGTCCCACCTACTTTCCAATGTGAAACTATAATCTTCCTACTGTATATGCAATTCACATGCACTTCCACATGAATATTATCATTGACAACATTATTAATTGCATGTATAGTGGAAGTCCCACCTACTTTCAAATGTGAAACTAAAATCTTCCTACTATATATGCAATTCACATGCACTTCCACATGAATATTATCATTGACAACAATATTAATTGCATATATAGTGGAAGTCCCACCTACTTTCCAATGTGAAACTATAATCTTCCTACTGTATATGCAATTCACATGCACTTCCACGTGAATATTATTGTTGACAACAATATTAATTGCATGTATAGTGGAAGTCCCACCTACTTTCAAATTTTAACAATAATCTTCCTACTATATATGCAATTCACATGCACTTCCACGTGAATATAATTGTTGAAAACAATATTAATTGCATATATAGTGGAAGTCCCACCTACTTTCAAATGTGAAACTATGAATCTTCCTACTATATATGCAATTCACATGCACTTCCACATGAATATTATCGTTGACAACATATTAATTGCATATATAGTGGAATCCCACCTACTTTTAAATTTAAACTAGAAACTTCCTACTATATATGCAATTTACATGCACTTCCACATAAATATTATCGTTGACAACAATATTAATTGCATGTATAGTGTAGATCCCACCTACTTTCAAGTGTGAAACTAAAATCTTCCTACTACATATGCAATTCACATGCACTTCCCCATTAATATATTTCATTGATAACAATATTAATTGCATGTATAGTGGAAGTCCCACCTTCTTTCAAATTTTAACTAGAAACTTCCTACTATATATGCAATTTACATGCACTTCCACATAAATATTATCGCTGACAACAATATTAATTGCATATATAATGGAAGTCCCACCTACCTTCAAAGGTGAAACTATAATCTTCCTACTATATATGCAATTCACATGCACTTCCACATGAATATTATTGTTGACAACAATATTAATTGCATATATAGTGGAAGTCCCACCTACTTTCCAATGTGAAACTATAATCTTCCTACTGTATATGCAATTCACATGCACTTCCACATGAATATTATCATTGACAACAATTATTAATTGCATGTATAGTGGAAGTCCCACCTACTTTCAAATTTTAACAATAATCTTCCTACTATATATGCAATTTACATGCACTTCCACATGAATATTATCATTGACAACCATATTAATTGCATGTATAGTGTAAGTCCCACCTACTTTCAAATATGAAACTAAAATCTTCCTACTATATATGCAATTCACATGCACTTCCACATGAATATTATCATTGACAACAATATTAATTGCATATATAGTGGAAGTCCCACCTACTTTCCAATGTGAAACTATAATCTTCCTACTGTATATGCAATTCACATGCACTTCCACGTGAATATTATTGTTGACAACAATATTAATTGCATGTATAGTGGAAGTCCCACCTACTTTCAAATTTTAACAATAATCTTCCTACTATACATGCAATTTACATGCACTTCCACGTGAATATAATTGTTGAAAACAATATTAATTGCATATATAGTGGAAGTCCCACCTACTTTCAAATTTTAACTAAAAACCTCCTACTATATATGCTATTTACATGTACTTCCACATGAATTTTTTGACAACAATATTAATTGCATGTATAGTGTAGATCCCACCTACTTTCAAATGTGAAACTAAAATCTTCCTACTACATATGCAATTCACATGCACTTCCACATGAATATTATCATTGATAACAATATTAATTGCATGTATAGTGGAAGTCCCACCTTCTTTCAAATTTTAACTAGAAACTTCCTACTATATATGCAATTTACATGCACTTCCACATAAATATTATCGTTGACAACAATATTAATTGCATATATAGTGGAAGTCCCACCTACCTTCAAAGGTGAAACTATAATCTTCCTACTATATATGCAATTCACATGCACTTCCACATGAATATTATCGTTGACAACAATATTAATTGCATATATAGTGGAAGTCCCACCTACTTTCAAATTTCAACAATAATCTTCCCACTATATATGCAATTCACATGCACTTCCACATGAATATTATCATTGACAACCATATTAATTGCATGTATAGTGTAAGTCCCACCTACTTTCAAATGTGAAACTAAAATCTTCCTACTATATATGTAATTCACATGCACTTCCACATGAATATTATCATTGACAACAATATTAATTGCATATATAGTGGAAGTCCCACCTACTTTCCAATGTGAAACTATAATCTTCCTACTGTATATGCAATTCACATGCACTTCCACATGAATATTATTGTTGACAACAATATTAATTGCATGTATAGTGGAAGTCCCACCTACTTTCAAATGTGAAACTATAATCTTCCTACTATATATGTAATTCACATTTACTTCCACATGAATATTATCGTTGACAACAATATTAATTGCATATATAGTGGAAGTCCCCCCTACTTTCAAATTTCAACAATAATCTTCCCACTATATATGCAATTCACATGCACTTCCACATGAATATTATCATTGACAACAATATTAATTGCATGTATAGTGGAAGTCCCACCTACTTTCAAATGTGAAACTAAAATCTTCCTACTATATATGCAATTCACATGCACTTCCACATGAATATTATTGTTGACAACAATATTATTTGCATGTATAGTGGAAGTCCCACCTACTTTCGAATGTGAAACTATAATCTTCCTACTATATATGCAATTCACATGCACTTCCACATGAATATTATCATTGACAACAAAAATAATTGCATGTATAGTGGAAGTCCCACCTACTTTCAAATTTTAAAATGAAACTTCCTACTATATATGCAATTCACATGCACTTCCACATGATATTATTGTTGACAACAAATATAATTGCATTGTATAGTGGAAGTCCCACCTATTTTCAAATTTTAAAATAAACTTCCTACTATATATGCAATTCACATGCACTTCCACATGAATTTTTTGTTGACAACAATATTAATTGCATGTATAGTGTAGATCCCACCTACTTTCAAATGTTTGAAAACTAAAATCTTCCTACTATATATGCAATTCACATGCACTTCCACATGAATATTATCATTGATAACAATATTAATTGCATGTATAGTGGAAGTCCCACCTACTTTCAAATTTTAAACTAATAATCTTCCTACTATATATGCAATTCACATGCACTTCCACATGAATATTATTGTTGACAACAATATTAATTGCATATATAGTGGAAGTCCCACCTACTTTCAAATTTGAAACTATAATCTTCCTACTATATATGCAATTCACATTTACTTCCACATGAATATTTTCGTTGACAACAATATTAATTGCATGTAAAGTGTAAAGTCCCACCTACTTCAAATTTGAAACTAAAATCTTCCCACTATATATGCAATTCACATGCACTTCCACATGAATATTATCATTGATAACAATATTAATTGCATGTATAGTGGAAGTCCCACCTTCTTTCAAATTTTAACTAGAAACTTCCTACTATATATGCAATTTACATGCACTTCCACATAAATATTATCGTTGACAACAATATAAATTGCATATATAGTGGAAGTCCCACCTACCTTCAAAGGTAAAACTATAATCTTCCTACTATATATGCAATTCACATGCACTTCCACATGAATATTATTGTTGACAACAATATTAATTGCATGTATAGTGGAAGTCCCACCTACTTTCAAATTTTAAAATGAAACTTCCTACTATATATGCAATTCACATGCACTTCCACATGTATATTATTGTTGACAACAATATTAATTGCATGTATAGTGGAAGTCCCACCTATTTTCAAATTTTAAAATGAAACTTCCTACTATATATGCAATTCACATGCACTTCCACATGAATTTTTTGTTGACAACAATATTAATTGCATGTATAGTGTAGATCCCACCTACTTTCAAGTGTGAAACTAAAATCTTCCTACTACATATGCAATTCACATGCACTTCCCCCTTAATATTATCATTGATAACAATATTAATTGCATGTATAGTGGAAGTCCCACCTTCTTTCAAATTTTAACTAGAAACTTCCTACTATATATGCAATTTACATGCACTTCCACATAAATATTATCGCTGACAACAATATTAATTGCATATATAGTGGAAGTCCCACCTACCTTCAAAGGTGAAACTATAATCTTCCTACTATATATGCAATTCACATGCACTTCCACATGAATATTATTGTTGACAACAATATTAATTGCATATATAGTGGAAGTCCCACCTACTTTCAAATTTTAACAATAATCTTCCTACTATATATGCAATTCACATTTACTTCCACATGAATATTATCGTTGACAACAATATTAATTGCATATAAAGTTAAAGTCCCACCTACTTTCAAATTTCAACAATAATCTTCCCACTATATATGCAATTCACATGCACTTCCACATGAATATTATCATTGACAACAATATTAATTGCATATATAGTGGAAGTCCCACCTACTTTCAAATGTGAAACTATAATCTTCCTACTATATATGCAATTCACATGCACTTCCACATGAATATTATCGTTGACAACAATATTAATTGCATATATAGTGGAAATCCCACCTACTTTCAAATTTTAACTAGAAACTTCCTGCTATATATGCAATTCATATACACTTCCACGTGAATATTATCATTGACAACAATATTAACTGCATATATAGTGGAAGTCCCACCTGCTCCCAAAGCTGACATCTTTCATTTTTCATATCAACTGAAATTATTGAGTGTTATTTAACTAAAAATGTATATTTTCTATGCAGACTACATTTTGGTGAATACAATCCTTAACTCTAATACTAGTGGTTGTGTTGTATCTTGTACTCACACACTTCAGTGATGGGTTCTTGGTAAATCTTCAAAGGTCCGCTGTCAAAGGTCAGTGATTGGGTCGTGGGGTTTGGTGGAGAAACAACCCTCTTCCTGATTGGACCACCGTCTTCCTGTGGCTGAGCCAGTAGCTCCACTGTAACTGTAAAGTCTCCATCCATGGAAACACTGTTGGACTCGTCTTCAAGGAGCAGCTTTTCAGATTGTGTTGTTTGATGCTCCATCTGAGTGCTGGTCTTCATCCTGGATGAATTTCTGGATCGCTGTTAAAGTACAAAATCATCTACAGACAAGTTTTCAGACAAATTTGACCACTAACTGAAATTCCAGACTTCAACTGCTACTGAAATATCATGTGACTGTTGTCATTGGAATTGAATGACAACAGTCACATGATATGAATGATGTCATAAAAATGGAATGATGTCATTAGAACATGTAGCTTGGTGACGCCCATGGGAGGGGGGGCTCCATGTTCCATGGAGGTTCCATGGAGATCTTCTATGTTCCAAAACTGGCTTCAGGGCTTTTATCAGACCCTGCTGTGTGTATTTGGGGTTTTTATCACTACTTTTTAAATTCCTAACATTAATTATGATATTCTTATTTTTACATGCAAAGGTTGTTTACACTGGGTATGTAAGCGCCTTGAAAAATAAACTAAATGCAAGTTTTTAAAGATAAAACTGGCAGTTTCTGAGCCTGTATTTTTAAATTGATCCCTTTAGATGCAAACCCCAGTATTTGTTCAGCATTTCAGAGGGCAGACGGGTTCAGGTAGAAGAGACACGTAGTTGTTGACAGCATTAAGTAGGTGAATAAAACATAGTTTATAAAAAGTCACCTTCAAGTATACTTCCTCATTTTTAGTAAAAAATAAGTATACTCATAGTACACTTGAATAAACTTCTTTTTGCTAAGGGTATGCCTTATTTGTGTTTCTCACAACTGTCTTGAAGTGCATTGATACTGGAGGAGCACCTGCAATTTCACTGTGCCACATTATGCAATGACAAAGTCTCCTCTATTCTAATCAACATACTTATTGCTACACCTCTTTATCACCACTTCCATTGCAGCTCAGGAATCTCCGGCTGGTGCTTTGGCATCCTAACTGTCTACTGGCTGCATCTGTGGGAGTGGATGAAAGTCCTGTCTGACTCAGGAGACAAATGTATCACAGCTGCTGCTGATGTAGTTGCACCAAAGGAGGAACTTTATTTTAATGGTAGTCTGCTGAAATGTTTAGCTTGTGTGAAATTTTACTTAAACAAGAACCGGTCTCTATGAGCTTGTGTGTATGTGAAAGGGGATTGGTGTCCTCTATTTTGTCATATATCATCAACATCATCACAAAATGAACTGTTCTTGCTTTCCTGAGAGGGACGACTCCCAATTACAGCTTTGGCTCAGTAATCCCTCATGCAGTACCATGTTCTGTCAGGTTCTGGAGCCAATACTGAGAGGAAGGAAACAAAACTTGAGGAGGAAAACTGGCATAGTTTCTAAATGACATTGTGCAGAGTTGGATGTTTGTGTGCAATGTTATGATACACTAAACAAAAGAAAGTGCCCTCATCCAGAATTGCTTTGTGAATGCTATTTTTTGTGAATAAATAAAACCTGAAGTTGTGAAACGACTGTCTCCTCAGTTACTGGAACGATACAGACATTGTTCAAATATTGAACATTTTCAAATAAGACCCCCAGAGTCTGTGTTTTAAAGGGGGAGAGATGACTGAGAATGTGGAAACATACTGCACCGAATACTGTTAGAGGTCCTGCAGCAAATGGTTGTGTATGTGTGTGTACATATTAGATTATTTATTCATATATATGTGTGTATATTATATACACACAGACACACAATAGAGAGGGTATGGTGAAAAGATTTACTCTCCTCTCTAGGAAGTTCAAGGAAAGAGTGAAGGTGCAAAGTTAATTATTGCCCAACAGGCAAGATCTGAATAATTCAAATTATGAATAATTTAGTGTATTAAAAAAAAAGCCAAAATGTGTTGTGACAATTTAATTAGTCTGGCTGTCAAGTGTTGTAAATTACAGCTAAGAATTAAAAGTAGAGGGAAAGGGAAGATGCTTCCCTGGAGAAGATGAAGCCAACATCAAGTCATTGTACATACTCAAAATTTCATAAAAAACATTGAGACATTTACTTTAACTGCTCCAGGTGCTCTACCAAATGTATGAGACAAAAAAGCGTACCCCTGTGCAAGTACACATGCACATACACAGGGGTACATGCACATGGCCTAGTCATGCTTCCCAATCATGTGAGATTTGTTGGATGCGCAGCGTTTGAGCCGATCCCAGCTGTGGCTCTGCACAGCAGCAAGCGCTCTGTTGGGACACTTGAAGTTGATATGTTGAGACAGACAGGTGAGAGGTCGCACTCTCCTCTTCTGCAGGAAAATAACTCCCAGACCAGTGATAAAACGAAGATGAAGTATGAAATGTGGATATTCTGAGAAGTATAATTAGGTAATGAGGGAGAAAAAGAGCTCAAGTGAAAAGGCACGAGAGCAGTTCAGTCGGCTGGCTCAGGGGATCCAATTTATTTATGTGGATGCAGCTATCTGGCTGCTAGCCTTATCAGTCCCCACAAGCCTGCAGATGGCATGTCCAACTTTGCACAGAAGGAGCAAGGTTATGTACACAGTCTGGTGCCAGCCATGAGGCATCACGTCATTTTTTTTTCTGCTGATATTATTGGCCATTCATCAAAAAAGTCTCTCCAACCTTTGAAAAATCACGCACAGATTTATTCAGACTCATCAATCTACAGAATATGCTTCAGCAGGCAAGAAATGGCAGCAGCGTAGCAAATCAGTTTTCATTTAACATATCATAGGCATTTATGTTGTAGACAACTGACAGCTCTGTTAATGAGCTGAGAATGGTTGTAAGCTTTCAGGGCAGATGTGAATGTGGCTCAGTACAGACACGGCATTAATTAAAATAATATATAATTATGTTAATAAGCATGTAGGCGTATAAACCCATTACTTTGGAGGAATTGTTATGGGTGGTTTAGCCATATCTACTATCTGTGCTGTGAGAAGATATAAGAAAACAACAGCAACAAAAAATTATGATCAGGCCATAGACTGAATAAAAAATAACTGGACAAACCCTCTTCAGTCTTGTGAGGAGTTGGTTTGAATCCTATTTCTCAGGGCTCTGAATGACGCTATATTGACAAGAGAAGACTCCACCCAACCTCAGTTAATACCAAAGTTGGCTAATGGGCAGAATGAGGAAGTCTAGCAGTTGCTTCAAACACACCCACCTTATAACATTTACCACAAGCTCGCCATCTTCTCTTGGCTTTATATAATTTTACCTAATGAGGCAGAAAAGAATTCACCCTCTATTCAGTTGTTACAGATATGAAATGTAGCTATGGAGACCAAAACAATTCTTTTTTTTTTATTTATTTTCATACCAAGCTGAGAATGGTTATTCCTGCTGTAAAGATGGATATTTCAACATGGGGGTCAATGGATGCTTGCTTTGCTTTAGGAGCCAAGCCCTAGTGGTCATTCAATGAACTGCAACCTTCCCTGCTTCCACAATGATGTTGGCTCTAAAAATGAGAGGTTGCCCCTGCCTGGCCAACCTGTCTTATTGTCACAAAATCCAAGATGGATTAACCATAAAGCCAGAATCAGACAAACGGAAGGTCGAGTGGGAAGCATATGTAAAAGGCAGACAGTTTCGGTCTTATAGTCCTGAAGAAAAGCATGCTACTTACAAAAAGACTCAGTTTTTTGTCACAGAGAGGTAGTTTAAACAGATGATTGGTAGTGAGGAAAATGGTGGTACTGTCGAGTTGTATTTCATTCTCACGCAGATAGGAACATCTGTTTCCATCAGAACAGAAAAGCAGCAATAAGAAATCACTGAGATGCTGAAGAAATGCATTTCCCCTGCAAATTTCATAACTCGAGGTCAGAGCACAGATGTCCAATCACAATATAAGCACAAACAGCAAATCTTTTGCATTAAAGCACAAACAGCGAATCTTTCACAATAAAAAGAAGTTTGAGTTTCCAAAATGCTTTAGCTTCAGACTTCAGTGAATAGGATGGGTAGCATGGGTCGGGGGAAACATGGAGGAACAGCAGACAGAGACAAAAACATTCATTCCACAGAATGTGTGGGTAGAAAGAAATGAAGAAGCACCAGGACTCAAAGCAGATAAGAACTTACAACAGGTCATCTCTTTTCTGTCCAGGCAGCAGGAGAGCTGCCTTGTTTTATCATCATTTGAGCAGGCGTTGTTTTAGTTTTGGGAAAAAGGCTCTGCGTCCCTTTTTTTTGTCATTACCTCATCTGTGTTCAAGATAACTTAAAAAGTTATGGATGGTTTTGATGAAATTTTAGGAGTTGTCAGAAATGTGAAAAGGAAGAACTGATTTCATTTTGGCTGTGATCCGGAAGAAATCCTGGATTCTGGATCACTTCCAAATTTTTGATAATATTGCGGTAAATGGGGCCAAAATTTTTGTTTCTCAATATCTCCGTTAATTATTGCCCAAAATCTCATGACATTTGACTCAGGGATTGACAATGGGCACCTCTATCAAATTTTAAAGGGTGATCCAGATCTGATCCAGAAGGCAGATTTTATCACAATCTGTAAATCGCTATATGGAGGAATTGTTGCGCTTGGCGGAGGTCTGCGCTCTCTGAGTGCTTTTCTAGTTCAGTCAATGGATTATTTTAAACTTTTTTCTTTTTTTTTGTCATCCAGTTAGTTTGATTTTTCTTTTACCAGTGTAAAATCTGCATATTAACTTTTACAACCTAAGGTTGATTCTCACTTGCGTGTACCGGTGTACTAACTATTACATTGTTCTTGAACTGTATCTGCTCCAGCAGCTCAGCACAGCAGTGTGGTTTTAGGCAAGATATTCTCACTTTAGGTGCATTAATTATGCTGCAGCAGGTGAAGGACGCCATGTGAGGAGGTAGCAGAATACTTTGGCTTACTTTTTTTGGGAGTTAATTTAACAATAAACTTAATTTATATATTTAATTGCATTAAACCAGTGATTCTCAACTGGGGGTCGTGGACCCCTAGTGACCCGTGCTGTAATTGCAAGGGGTCCGTGATAATGAAATATATATTTTTTTTAAAGATCCACTGACATTTATAGAAATAGATTATTATATTATTAAAATGTGACCAATACATTTATCTCCCTAAACAGTAACATGACCTTCTTTTTCTCTTTCACGAGTGTTATTCATTGTGTTTTAATAAGAAATCTTGCACCTGTCTGCTTTGTTGAAGTTACTGCATGGCTGTGTTAAAAGTCTCATTTCATCGTATTTTCATTAATTTTACGGTGGTCTCTAGTCTGAAATAATGCCCTGAGAGTTGGTTTGAATGAAAAATATGCTATGGTTGTCTTGTTTCAAGCTGTTTTGGTTAGGTGAAAACGAGGATAGTACGAGAGGATTCTTATGGATATTAATAATATGCAAACATCTCGCCTCTGATTGGCTGACAGCACTGTGACGCTCCCAAGTTGGTTCTCTTTCAGTTGGTTTCCATCAATTTTAATTAATACAACCAGCAACAAATTGCAAAACACACAAAAAATGTCTTCAGAAATACAGCCATATCTTTTGGATCCTGGCCAGAAAACTGTAAACACCAAGTTATCAAGTTTTAGCTTGGAAGATTATAGATTTAGCAAGCTAACGTTACTCTCTTGGTAGAAGTTACGGAGTGGACAACGTTACCAAACCTTTAGCTTGTCCTGATGTCATGCATGCTATAGCCTATTAACGAGTAGAATAACACGCTCTTTAAATAACAACCGTAGTTTGAAAAAAAAAATCGGTGTTTACTTACAGCCTGTGACCTGGTGGTCGATTATTGTAATGGCACAGATCCAGGTTTTAAGCACAACTTATCCACTACTGTTGGCACCGAAAACTGAATAGTCACTTTGATGATCAGAACACACAAGTAAAGTTCTGTTGTACTTCGCTGGTGGTGCTCCGAAAATAAATTCCAACCATTTCTTCCATAGCTCCTCTTTCTTAGGAAGGACATGTAATGTAGCTTTGTTACTGTTGCAAACAGCACAGCCACGAACTTTCTCTGCCATGTTTTTGATTGTTAGCGCCTCTTTGTTTGCTCGTAATTAAGCTCTGTTCCCTGCCTGCAGCTGCTATGTATTTCCGGGGGCGGGGTTACTGTTCAATGTGACGTAGGCTGGTACGGCTTTTCCGATCCGCTTGTGTTTCCGGCTGTTTTTTTTTTTTTTTTTTTTTTTTTTTATCACAGGCTGATACAGAATACAGACTGTCGTCACGCCAGCCCTCTTTGAAATATTTTTGCCGTTTTGCTGTTGAAATTACAGTAATCGCTATAATAGCGTAAAAATCTACTATACTTGACGAGGTATAGTAGATTAAAAAATAAAATATCCTAGTTTCCACAGACTCATTCCACTTCAGACCAATAGTAGTGTGTAAATAGCTTATGTTTAACAATTTAATTTTTTTTTCATATTTTTTTGAGAGCTATATATACATTTTATATTATTTTTTGCCTATTTTTTTTTTTTTACAAGTACTTCTCCAAGCCCTGTTGAAATTATTATTTGTCCAACCTGTGCTGCTGTAACGACTGAATTTCACCGGTGACGGATTAATAAAGTACTATTCTATTCTATCCCATCTGGGAATGTCACTCAACAAGTTTCAGCCCAATCTGATGTGGTATTTCAAAATAAAGTTAAATCAAAATCATGTATAAATCCAGTAAACAGCCTCTACTTTGACATGGTTATAAAATAAAAAGTACTTGTTTCCACAGGCTCATTACCACTTCGGACCAATAGTATCCCATCTGGGAATGTCACTCAACAAGTTTCAGTATAGTGGATTTTTACGCTATTCATAGCGATTTGTGCAAAACGGCACAAATATTTCAAAGAGTCCCGTGGCCTGTTTTGCTAAAATTGAAATATGAAAAAAAACAGGGATTTTTCTTTGTTTTTTTGTGTTAGATTAAAAAACAGAAAAAAAGTAACTTTTTAACTTTTCAAATTTTTGATGGACAATTGAAAATGGAAAAAAACAAATGATACACAGATAATTACGGATTGATAAAGTTACAGAACTTTTAGATGGACATTTTCATTTTAAAGTTCTCCCAGACGGAGGATTCAACAGAAACAAAGTTATTTGTAACAACTGCCAAGTTGAACTCCCCGTTAAAAGTTTCTGCTGTTATCTCGGAAATTACCTGTTTTAATGTTATGATTGTGGCCTCTAGATTGTTAGGATTTTGTTGGTGGACTTTTTTTTATTATTTATAAAAAAACAGGATGACACTAATGGCCTCATATTTGCTTCAAAGAGTGAATAAACGCCATAATGCAATTTAAAGGGTAGTTTGTGGTGTTTCTGTCAAATTCCACCCCCACAACCCCCAGATCGCGGGGGGGTCCTCAGAGTTGATCAGAAATATGCAGGGGGTCCAGGACCCCAAAAAGGTTGAAAACCACTGCATTAAATCGTGTTCAAATAGTGTCATTGTCCATCCATACATTTCTTACTTTCCAGCCTACTATGATATCTAGTACCCTGCCTCATGATAATACTGGATAACTCAGGCATGAAGTGAATATTTCATCCATGCATGTCTGCTTATACACTCTTGTTTTTATGTTTAAATTAATTTATTTCAGCATAGAGTCGGTCGCTGCATCAATCTGCTGCCCTGTCATGTGGCTAAGTGTCTCTGGGCAGGACGCTGACCCTGGATTACCCACATTGCCCCAACCACTCCTGGTGCTGGTCCCAACCCTGGTTAAAAGGGGAGGGTTGCGTCAGGAAGGCCATCCAATACAAAGTCTATTCCAAATCAATATCTGAACTACAATAATCCACTGTGGTAACCCCATACAAAGGGAAAAGCCAAAAGAAGCTGCTCTCTACTGTGTACTACATAATGGAGTATGATATTGTAGTGTAATGGGAATGCTACAGCTCCACTTTATAACCTACAGTGACCTTCTGTATTTGTTGTAAATTAAAGTAACAATGTGAAACTCTTCTTGCATTCTTTTCTCCCACTGGAATGGATGGACTCAGGGCCGGCCTTGTATCATAAAAGGGCGGGTAAGTGGGCAGAAAGCATGTGGCAGAGATACGGTAAAACCACTCCCAAGAGGGCTGTCTTGTTTCTGAAGAGTCTCGTTTTCCCAGTCTCTGATTCTGGCTCAGATCAAACCCTTGGGTGTCACTTTGGGCTACCAAAACCCAAGGTATGGCTCAAGGTTTCAAAATGACAATTAACAAATCAATGACATCACTGTGGCCATGCCTATGATTTAGGTATAAAATGAGAAGCTTATAAAATATCCTAAAAAACGGAGACACACTCCACATAAAGTTTAATTCTTCCCAAATTGAGACATTATTATTTTATCCAGATAATTTTTACAGTGAAAACATGAAGATGAATTATCCATACACACAAGAAAGAATCTTCTATTCATTTACAATGTATATTGTATAATGGAATACAATATCGTACTGCAATATTCTATTTCTAATTTCTAATTCTATATTGTGGAGCTGTACCATAAAGGCCAGCTTTTTTGTTAAAATCTGGGAGCTTTTTACCAGTGCTTCCTCATTAAACTATCCGCTAAGCCTAAATCAAATTTAAGATTTGTTGAAAGGTAAAATTGCAACCAACTCCCATGAAAGCAGACCGGGGTCAATACAATAAAAGCCCTAAAACTGGGTGACAACATTCAAAATGTGTGGAACGCGTCACTGTAGCGTTTGCACTTGTGTGAAGCCCTGCTGCATTAACTGGGTGAAAGTTCAATCAGGAGGCACTACAGTGGCTCACCTCACCTACTTTCCTTTAATAGAAAAGGCTTGTACCTGGGCCGGCTGATAAAGACATTACTGAGACAGTCATTCCAAAATGGCTGGGTTACAGCAAATTCAGTTACAATAAAAAAAAATAGCATATGCTACAGTATTTCTGCTTCAAGTAATGGAAAACCCAAACTTTGATATATATATATATATATATATATATATATATACAGTCATGGAAAAAATTATTAGACCACCCTTGTTTTCTTCAGTTTCTTGTTCATTTTAATGCCTGGTACAACTAAAGGTACATTTGTTTGGACAAACATAACGATAACCACAAAGATTGCTCATAAGAGTTTTATTTAAGAGCTGATATCTTACCATTTTCCATGGTTTTCTTGATTATAACCTAAATCACTTAAGTTTTTACATCAATAGCTATGGCGTTGTACTGCCAAAAACACTGCTTTTATGCATTCAGTGTTTTCTTTTCTGTCTGTTTTAGTCACATGATGACGTTTAGTGGTACCAGGTATTAAAATGAACAAGAAAGTGAAGAAAAAATGGTAGTCTAATAATTTTTTCCATGACTATATATATATATATATATATATATATATATATATATATATATAGGTATATATATATATATATATATATATATATATATATATATATAGGTTTCTGAAAACCTGAAATGTGTCTTTGTGTGTGTGTCTTTCTTTGGTGGTTTGATATTAAATTTAAGACAAAAGACACAAAGAATCCATTAGTGAGGTAGATAGTCTGTTTAGTACTGTATGTCTGCATAGCATGGAAACCTGTTATGCAACATATGAAAAGCAGTAATCACATTAAACGTTAAGTGTTCTGTTTTGAAAATTGCATTTGATTTTTTTTTTTTTTTTTTGTGTGTGTCATCTCTGTCCAAAGCATTTTAGATTTTCTGCAAAATCTAAGTAAATCATTATAGAGACTTTAAAGAATAGTGGGCGCAACTCACTTTTATGCTACTCCGTAATAAAATATAAGTTTCTTAAAATTCCAAGTAAGAAAACTTAGGGATTGCATAGAAAGCTGTCTCCTGTTCCTTTTCACTGACAATCTGCATCCTTTGTTGTACTGGTGAGATCACTGTGGTGCATTGCAAGCATAAAGGCTCTTGGTGAACTGCTGACACTGACCCACCCAGCCTAAAAAGAACTTCATCTGTCCTCTGATAGTTGCTCTCTCTGGCCCTAACAACCTCTGCTTTTTCTTTTATTGGGTTGAAAACACCACCACCACCCAGAATATGACCCAAATACTGAAGTCCCTGCTTTGCTCGTGCATATATCCTGATGTGGATTATCAAGTCACCTTATTTTATCCTCTGTAGGACCCTGTTCACATTTTCCTATAGAGATCTGCTGTAAACAGCGAAATGCTAAGCCTTCATATCTAATGTTAGGCAGCTGGAGAAAAATTCAACACATAAGGTAAAAAAAAAAAAATTGTTGCATGTATGTAAATAACATCACTGTAATTTTGGAGAACCAAAAGTGCAGGCAACGTGTGCAGGCAACAGTCTACCATGAAGTGCTGAGGTTCATCACAAGGTGGTTGGACTCAACTTCCAGACCTTCACTGAACAAATGATGGCAGTAATTTGTTGTTTTGTGCTGTGGAGTTCAGAAGTACCTGCTCACCTCGCTCCAAGGACCTGTGTTTGGTGATCTTATTGAACCAGGTTTGCTGGCCACACTGGGATTCTCTTGTTTTAGGACATGTGACAACACTGGTCACTCATTTGTTGAGGTGACCCAACACCCGCCCGCATACGTAATTACCCTAACACATTAGATAAGGTAAACGCTTTGAGTTACAACCAAGGCGTTTTAAAGAATTAAGGGATCATTGTCATTAATTAATAGTAAATCTGAGTGTTTATTTAATGCCAGAAGAAGACTTGTGTTTTGTTTTTTTTTTTGTTTTGATTTTAATGATTTTGAGTAACTGAAGCAAGATTAGCAACAACAGCATTTATTTCTTGCATATATCACCAGCTGACACTGGTGGCTCTTTCAGACCAACAACAAAGCTGTGCTTTTACTCATGTAAGTAGTCATAATACTATGTTTGATCGGTGTATGTCAGAATAGACTGAAATTGGTGTTTTCACTAGTTGAGCTGATGAGTAATTCAAGATAAATTTTCTTCTTCTCTTCCTTTCAGCTGTTCTCTTCAGGGGTCACCACAGTGAACCATCTTCCTCCCTCTAACTCTATCTTCTGCATCCTCTTCTCTCACACCTACTAACTTCATGTCCTCTTTCACGGCATCCATAAATCTTCCTCTTGGCCTCCTGCCTGGCAGTTCCAACCTCATCATCCATGTACCGATATATTCACTATCAGTTCTCTGTGCATGTCCAAACCATCTCAGTCTGGTCTCTCTGACTTTCTCTCCAAAACATCTAACATGCTCTGTCCCTCTGTACTCATTCCCGATCCCATCCATCCTTGTCACTCCCAAAGATAATCCCAGCATTTTACCCTCTGCTACATCTGGCTTTGCCCCTTGTCTTTTCCTCAGCTCCACGGTCTCGATACCATACAACACTGTCCATGTGAGCAAAATGATGGTTATTAACTATTACAGGCAACTTTGGGTAAGTAACTTCATTTAGATGTGTAAATGTAGTGTGTGAGCATTTTTATATTTTTAGTGAGCATTTTTTTTCAGTTGAAACAAAAAAAAAAGAAGCTTGAAGTTAAATTTGTGAATCAAAAAGAACTGAAGTCAGTGATGGGTAAGGTGAATCTGACGGCGTTAGGACCTGGAGTTCACCTCCTTCAGGAAGAGGGCGTAGGCTGTCAGCCGGTGGCGGAGGAGGAAAGCGCAGGGACCGCCGAGCTGCTCGCGCACAACCGCGAGGTCCTGACAACCGCGCGAGCAATGCGAGTCAGGGGCTGAAAGAAGAAAAAAAAAAAAAAAAGACCAAACCGAAACGCCTCGTCCGAATATCGTCTTGTTTCCGCGGCGTGAACAGACACACAGCACAACGAGCATGTCGGTCTTAGCTCTCCAAGAATATGAGTTCGAGAGGCAATTTAACGAGGAAGAAGCCATCCGATGGATGCAGGAGAACTGGTAAGGCTACACTGACGTTTTTAATCCTTCATCACCCAAACGGTGCTTCTACCTCAGTTTTCACTCGTGCTAAATTTGAACCGGAGGCTGTAGCAGCGCGCACGTATCCGCCTCGCTCATCGGGATTAAAGCTCGATATATCCTGTTATATCAGGGTCTCTGTCATCATCTGCTAATGACTGAACGTGCCTTATAAAACGGAAAGAGAAAAACCAATCACGCAGGCCTTCAGCCGGGGGGAGAAATGTGTGTGGGCCGTTTATTCAGTCTACAGTCTGGACACGTTGGCTCATCATTTTACCGGTAGCAAGTGTCCTCGTTGTCCCGTGATTTATTATTATTATTTACCCTGGTGTAAAGGTCATCCATCCTCCAGCTGCCTCAGCCACTCAGTCACTGGGCCAGTAGTTTGAATTAATCCAGGTCTGGCCATATGCTGACACATGCTCATCAGTTATTTCCTGCTTTCTCTTTTGAATGAGATTACCTTATCGATTCAGTTAAAATGGGCTTTCTGAAGATCACAGATATGCATTTTGATGATCAGAGATATCAGTGAATGGATGTCATTTTGCAGGATCTTGTATGTTATTTTAGAGTTTATATATCTATACAGTCATGGAAAAAAATTATTAGACCACCCTTGTTTTCTTCAGTTTCTTGTTCATTTTAATGCCTGGTACAACTAAAGTGCATTTGTTTGGACAAACATAATGATAACCACAAAGATTGCTCATAAGAGTTTTATTTAAGAGCTGATATCTTACCATTTTCCATGGTTTTCTTGATTATAACCTAAATCACTTAAGTTTTTACATCAATAGCTATGGCGTTGTACTGCCAAAAACACTGCTTTTATGCATTCAGTGTTTTCTTTTCTGTCTGTTTTAGTCACATGATGACGTTTAGTGGTACCAGGTATTAAAATGAACAAGAAAGTGAAGAAAAAATGGTGGTCTAATAATTTTTTCCATGACTGTATATATATATATATATATATATATATATATATATATATAATGTGTGTGTGTGTGTTTATTTAGATGAGCATATAGCTGTGTATTTTAAAGGTATTATTCAGATTACGATAAATCCTCAAGAAAAAGGTGACCAACCAATGTTTTATTCATCTCAAAGGTTCTCAACTCAAAGTGTAAAAACACACACAAAACAAAAGAGACAAAGCAGGAAAGATGTAACAGAATATCAGTACTATTTCATGCCCACTTCAAAAAAAGATGAATCTCCTCTCAAGTCAAATCAGAATTTATGTATTTGTTTATAAACAGAGCCACAATAAAGCATCAAATAAAAATAAATGAATAAAGTGATATATGTTTGCAATAAAAGCCAAGATGTCCAGCTCAGCCAGGACAGAAAGCCTGGCAGATGTTTTTAGCGGCGTTATACATTTTTTGAGCAACTGAAATAGTTGTTTTTTAGCAATCAAAGGATCATAGAATACATATTAACCTGTTTCTTAATAATAAGTAAACAACACAATAAATGAGCTCGCAGTAACTATTCTTGAAACCTAACTGAAATGTCTGACTAATTACGAGTTAAGATGGGAACACAATTGCAGGCCATTAGTCTTTGCCCAGGGCGGTGTCTGCCAGGCTTAGTACAACCTGAAATCTTTTCAGATGATGTTTTAATGTTACTACTGCTGTTAAGTAAACATCGCTTTGTGGTTTTGTGCAGTGAGGTGTTCTTTATGTAGGCCATGTGCAGGTGCATCCAAACATGGACTCACTGGAGGGTCATTGTTGTCAAGGTCCATGCCAGGTTGATCAAGAACTGGCTTCAGGCAAAACGAAATGAGTCATGCGTAAAGTTGGCATAAGCTTCATTAAGCATTCGGTGACACTGGGTTTGTAAAAAGCAGCCCACACCGAGCAAAAAGCTCTTGATCTGACCTTTTCATCACACTGGTCTGGATGTAGAAAACGCAGTCATGTAGCAAACTTCCCCCAAAATGTAATTCTTGGTGCCACCCTTTTTCTAGTTGTGTTTTCATTCACTGAAGTGAATTGTGTGTGTGTATGTGTGTGTGTGTGTAAGTGAGCGAGAGGGAGACAGCGTGGTTGCAGTGTGTAGGAGCTGTCCATACCCTGGTACTGACAACGGACCAATCACATTCATCTTCTGATGTCTGCTGACATTGCATTAGCCAATCACGTTGGAGCAGATCTGTGCCGACCTCTCTGCTGTTCCTGTAGTGGAGATGTCAGGCTGAGCCAGTGCACATGGTCGTTTGAGGCAACGGCCACGCAGAAATGGGCTTTGAGAGCTCGTTTATTACATTTAATGTGTCCAGAGAGGAACTATTTGTGACATGTTTTTAATGCCTCAAGGGTGAGGTCCGTTAACATGTTAAAAGGCACATGTTGCATACAAGAAATTCTTTTAGATTTCTTATTTAATGGTTAGTTCAGTCCAGTGCTTTAAAACAAACTAAAATCTATGTTCGATGCAGTGAGCAGGAGTGTTTTTTTCCTATCACTCGTTTAAACAAATGGTTAAAAAATTTTGATTGGACATAACCTGGGACTGGTTGATTATTTTACAGTTCTCAGCTTCAGGTATAAAAAAACATGAAATATTATAATTAGTAGACAAGACAATGAGTAAACAATGAGTAAATAACAATTTATCCATATTAGGGATGCACATGGTTAACCGTTTAACCGTTAATCGATAACAGTAACTCTAACCGATTAATACTAACGGTCAATTTTGTTTTTAAGCTACGTAATTCAATCAACTCATGGGGGCGTGTCGACAGGTGCAACACATGCCATCACATGCGTCCCATCTCAGCCCACTTTACAGCGAAGATGAAGAGAGCAAAAAGGAGTTCTGTGCAGTGTTGTACCTGAACACGTTCATTGAACGAAAGTTCACAAAGTAGTTCATATTTTTCGCGAACGTGAACTGGACGCGTTCTCTTTCCCCTTCACGAGCGTGGGGCGTGAACGAGTTCATTTGGGCAGTTGTGAACGACGCTCTTTCAAAGTTCACGTACGGTCAAAACCGTGCCAGGTTTCCAGTGAACCCCATTTAAAATACACCACAAACGAGCCTGATATGTATCTGAGGAAAGCAATCAAACATGGCAACACGGGCTGTCGCTTCTGTCGATTATCGATTATGTGTCTAAATGGTGGTATGTTGGAATGGCAGCATGGAAGGGCATTTAAATCTTATCGGTTAACGGTTATTAATCGTTAAAGGGCGTCGGTTAACGGTTATAAAAAAAATCCAAAATGTGCATCCATATGTAATTACATGTCATGTATGCCCTCATTCTGCACATAATCATCAGATCTAGCATATTTGAGCATTTACAATAGTCAGAGTCAGTGTGAAATAAAAATACATGACCTGTCAAGAAACTTAGGCTCATCTTCAGTGCCGGGACTGGAGCGCCCTCTTGTAAGGATAAAGCTTCTCGTTACCGCCTTCTTTTGTGGTGTTTGGTTGAGAAGGGAGGACATCGAGAAAAGACAAGGATAGAGAAGATGAAGATGAATTACATTCCTGAGGATAATATCTGCTAATTGAAAAGACAGTACTGTGCTAAAATCTGATTCCCTGGGGAGTGGGGAAGAAGAAGAAAAACAAAACGCTTTGTGACAGCAGTGGTCTTCAGATGTCCCTGATCTCAGTCTGCTGGAGCATTCAACAAACCTGTGTCACAGAGACTCCCAGAACCCAAATGATCCACTACAAATGCTTAGGATGCCACCACTGGTCCCGCGCCTCTCACTGGACAGATCAGAGATGTTTGTATCAGGCCAGTATATTGAATTATTTTGATTGTCAGCATGGTGGCTGTTGCCTCACAGCAAGAAGGTTCCTGGTTCAAACCTCAGCAGGGGTCTTTCTGTGTGGAGTTTCCATGTTCTCCCTGTGCTTGCGTGGGTTTCCTCCGGATACTCCGGTTTCCTCCCACAGTCCAACGACATGCTTGTCAGGTTAATTGGTGGTTTTAAATTGCCCGTAGGAGTGAATGTGAGTATGCATGGTTGTGCGTCTATATGTGGCCTTGCGATAGACTGGCAACCTGCCCAGGGTGAAACCCCTGCCTTTCGCCCGAAGATAGGCTCCAGCAGATCCCCGTGACCCTGCATAGGATTAAACGGGCATAGATAATGGATGGATGGATGATTGCCATAGCAACCGCTGCAGAGACAAAGCTAAATACAAAAGGAAGATGAGGAGAGTGACCCCTGATGGATGACAGTCTGCAGGAAAATCTGTCAGCTCTTTAAGTTTGATTTTACCACATGTATTTGTAGAAATGTAATAGCGTCTTTGAAGCACATGCTTTGATCATGCTATTAAATAGTAAAATTATATGTAGCTTCAGATCGGTGGTAATACACAACAAATAGTGGCTGATTTGTATTTGTTATTCATGTTTATTCATAAATATCAAAAGTACTTTGTCAGTAGAGTCTTTTGTAGAAATACTGTAAGTTGATACTCTTAATGATGATAAAATAATGCTTGTTAAACTCATAAGGGCAAACAAATCAGAATGAAAAAAACACAGACTTATACCAAAGGTTGGGGGGTCAGTAGGGAGGGTGTTTTTCTCTGTTCCTCCCTATATATATTTTCTTGTTTCTCCTTTTTGTACAGGGCGTTTCAGGGCTGCCAGCCTTTGATCAGAGGGGTTGTAAACACCAAGCATGACACGATGCAGGAATGAGGTTAAAGAAAGAAAAAAACAGCCATTAGTTGAAATATGTGTCATACACACGAACATGAACAGGTTCCTTCAGCAGAAAACTGACTTTGTATAAAATTCAGTAATTACTGCTTCCAGTGGGGTTGTGGGAAATTTTTAATATGTGTTTTTTGAATCTAATCTCTCTGATGCAATCTGTAAATTACATTTTATGTCTCTGATTTACAATGTTGCCTGCCGACTGACCAAAATCTGGCTCTGACGAACTTAAAGCTTTGCTAATGCTATGTTGGATGTGGCAGCTTTGTTTTTGTTTTTATTATCTGAATAAATAAAAGAAAATACCAACAAATTTGGATTTTTTTTTAATATATATATTTGAAACTTGGATCTACATTCTGCGTTATTAAGAACAATATAAACCCCTTGTGATCCAGGTCCTGCTCGAGGTTTCTTCCTCTTAAAGTGGACTTTTTCATTGCCACAGTTTGAATTAAAGTTTTTTTTTTCTCCTGCTAGGGGAGTGTTTTTTTTCTTTGATTAGGATGCAATAATTTTAGTAAATGATATTTACATGGGGGTCATGCTCTGGGTTTCTGTAAAGTGCCTAGAGACAACTTGCATTGTAATAGACGCTATATAAATAAAATTTAATTGAATTGAATCATGCTCTTTCCCTTTTAAAGCCCATATATATTTATATTTATCTCCCATACTCAGTTGATCTTAATCATGGTAATGGAAGGACTGGTAGATAAATCTCCACAGTTATTTGGTAATGATAGGGTTATAGTAGAATATATTTCAACACTAATATTCAGTTATTACAGCTGGTGTGTTGCAAGGCAAAGACAGTAGATCATTTTGTTTTATATGGAAATCAAAACCATAGCAGCTTCACTGCAGCACGTCTTCATCATGCATTAATCCCAGAATGCTGCTTATCTGAAATGGTGAGCACCTAATAGTCAGTACTATTTTGCAAGTCATGCTGCTCTCTGTATTGCAGGTATTGTTAGGTGGACTGGAACCTTTATTTTTGCATATCACGGTGCATTTGATGTCACCAGGACAACAGTCTGCATTTGTATATTCTCAGACTTGTATTTATCTGTTATTATCCAACGCAACAGACATACTGGTTCTTATACACAGTATCTCTGAAATTAATAGGTGAAAATTGCCATAACATTGTGTAAAAGTTCACCTTCCACCCAAATGGTCTGCTCTCTCATAAATGTCACCATCCCTCATTGCTATGCAGGTTGCTTGGAGTCTGTGCTCTCTGTTCTTGAAAAGCCTTCGGTGTTGATTGGATTGTCACTGGTCTTTGTACTTTTGATGAATTCCTGGTTGCTTGGCCCCGTGGAGTGACAGCAAGTAAAGCAGAGTCCCAGAATATGTCGGTGAGAATGAACAATGAGAGCTTTGTTGTGGTCTGAATTTTTTATTCTCACTATTTATGATTCAGCTACTCTGCTCATCTCGTGTTGCACTGGTTGTGGAATTGAAAAGTGAGGTACAGTTAAAGGTGTCCTGATTTACAAGCTGTTTTGCCAGTTGGCTTTGTTTTCATCTGTCTTATTTACCTCAACACAGCGGATCGTTATTTTTATTCAGAAGTATCACAGCTCACTGGCGAGGCTTGGGGGAGTCGGGTTACTGGGACTTGATAAGCTCCGGAGATAACCGACTTTCCTCCAAGGTATCATGTTACTTATTCACTCCAAAAGCAGTCCAGGCATTTCTTTCTGACATCTCGAGCAATGCTGTTGGATACAGACCAATAGATAATAATTTGGGAGAAAACTTTAGTAGCTATAATAAAGTATATTGTGTGTATGTGTATATTAGGGCTGTAGCGATACACTAATCTCGCGGTACGATACGATACACGATATTCAGCTCACGATACGATATATATCCATATTCATCTTACAATACATTTACATCATTTTTCAAAAGATTTTAAAGGGACAAAGTGATTTTGGTGACGTCTTGTGAGTGTTTCAATGACTTTGTTTGAATTAATTGAACTGAAAGCATCAATTACACATTATATGGCTGACAGGCAGCTTGCAAATGCTGGACAAAATGAATAAAAGATTTGTTGAGAAAAATAGTTTCATTGATGTAAACAGTGCAAATTGTTGCTTACAAGCTTTTAAAGGTGGGACACGGGGGTTTGAAAGAAGCTTAGAATATTGATACCCGCGGCTGAAAAATCGATACTCTCTGGGAAAATAAAATATCAATATATATCGCAGAATTGATAAAATCACTGAGCTATATATATATATATATATATATATATATATATATATATATATATATATATATATATATGTGTGTATGTGTATATACACACAGTCAAGTAACTAGCAAAGGATGCAACGCATCTTTTAAAGCATTGCAGAAGATGTGGGAATGGTGGTTCAGTGAGCACTTTAATTAAGCACCTCAGCTAAATGAGTAAAAAAGATATTAATTTCAGTTGCCAGAGCTGCCTTCTACTTGTTTCACAGTATTAGTGTACAGCTTGCCATAAAAGCGACTAAGACATTTTCATGCACAACAAAATTTAACAAACTCACAACTAAATCTAATTAAATGAAAAAAATTACATTTGAAATAATCATATTGCTGATGTTCTTCACGCTCCTCTGGATGATAATACAGTTAAATGTACAACGTCTTGTTCTACATGCTCCTGCCTTTTTAATAAGAGCAGCACATGGTGATGCTGATGAGTCCTGACCACGTTAACCCAGAATCCACTTCAGGCTCGATGATGGCTTGTCTGCTCTCCTTCTCGTGACTGATGAGATGGAGATGTGGGCTTAGGAATTTAGGTCTGCCTCAAGTGTTGCCGCGATCTGGTGTCACTTTCATATTTCATCAGCCTGTCAAGAAAATGCTTTGAGTCAAGTAAAGAAAATAGCAGTTCCTTTTACAAAGCCTTCAGTTATGTCGCTTGTCAATGAAAAGAGATGAGGGTTTATGTCATTGAGGTTATTGGTCTGTGGCATGCTCCTCCTGATTTTATGTCACATTTATTTATTGTTCCCACACCTGCTGCACCCTCATCCTCCAGGTTATGAGCCAAAGATTGACTGAGATATGAGTGCTATATACGTTCGTGTGCAAAGATTAACAACCCCCTGTTTTAATTCTGTTTTATTGTGTAAAAACATAACAATCATGTAATCATTGTGGGTTTCATTATTAAGCAAATGCAGCCTCTTTACAAATAAGAACATTTAAGCACAACATTTTTCACTGTGCTGTTATTTATTTTAAAAAAATAGGAAAAAAGTGAGAAATACTAAATACCTTCTTACTGCTTCGAGGGTCATTTGTAGTCAAGTGCTGCTAATCATCAGCCCTTGATGCATTGGTGAGAAGCAGGTCTGCAGACCTTTATAAAAGCAGGCATTTTTGACAGTTTGTAGTTATGGAGCATTCTGGTGTGTTTTAACACAATGGCAATTGAGCAAGTACAGTTTGCTTGACAGGTTGACAGGAGAAAGGTTCTTTTGTCTACAGTGTTTAACAAAACTGCATCTGAGCAAACCACAAGACTTCGGGGACAATGTACAGGACAGATGAGACCAAAGGAAATTTTTTCAGCCCCAATGCCCAGCTTCCATGTCTGGTGAAAACCAAACACAGCATTTCAGTGAAAACACCTCATATCCACTGTCAAGCACAGCTAGCGGGGGTTGATGGTTCTGGATTGTTTTGAAGCCACTGAACCTGGACATCTTGCAGTTATTGAGTTGACCACGAAACTCCTCTGTATGCCAGATTATTTTAGAAACAAATGTGAGGCTGCTCTACAGCTAAAGCTTGGCTGACACTGAGTCACACAGCGGGACGGTGATTCAAAAATGTACCAGCAAATGTACATCAGAATGATGCCCAGATGACCAGACTAGGGATGCACATTTTGGATTTTTTTAATGACCGTTAACCGACGCCCTTTAACAATTAATAACCGTTAACTGATAAGATTTAAATGCCCTTCCATGCTGCCAATAACACGACGCACGAACTCATTAAATCCGTCATTTACCGCCAGCTGCTGTGTATGTGCAAAACAGGGGATTGAGTCCCAGCTGACCCGTCCGGGAGAGTTGGCTGCCACGATGTTGCGCACGTTGTCGTGGACGCATGCGGACACTTTCCCACCAAGTCTCTACCTCTCCACTGCATCAACCAGTTTAGCTGTGAGGTTATCAGCTGTGTGTCTACCTGACATGCTCTGCGTTAAAGGTGGAGTAGGTGTTGTTTGAAAAACGGTTCCAGCAATCCAACTCAAGTGAGATTTTGAAAATATACACTCCCTCCCTCCTCCCAAAGGCTCCGCCTCCTCCTCTTCAGCTCACCCCTCGAAACCACGCCTTCACATGATTCACGACTGCATGAACCATAGGGAGGGAGGGAGGGAGGGGTGATATTTGATGGACGTATTAGGCAGCCAATCAAAATAGTGATGATCACTTTTTTGATTGGTCAGAGTTTTTCTCTGATTATACCCTCTAGACTGGACCAAAATGTTTAGTTTTTTTTGCAAACATTTTATTTCAGTGGGTGCAATGGAAATGTGAAAAGGTTTTCAGGCAATATTGTAAAAAGTGTTGCAAAAAAACAACACCCACCCCACCTTTAACAGGACGGCGGAATTATCTTTCCAGTACTCATCGATATAGTGACATGTAATTATCACGTAGCTCTCTGTTGTGAGCGCGGTCCAGCAGTCCGTTGTTATAGTCACGAACTTTGTATTTGCAAGTCATGTTTTCAGTTCCTTTTTCCTCTCCTGAAAACGAGCCTCTAATCGTCGGGTAATGATCGGTCTTGATGGAATTTAGTAATTAGGCTCGATATAGCCCATTAGCTCCTGGAACCCTTCACCACTGACCACACTGATGGGCAAAATGTCTTTTTCTACCATTGAACAGATTTTTCCCGTTATCTTCTCAGACCGCCACGCATCACACTTTCTCCCGGCCATCATGGAGGACAAAGTTTGCTGCGATGGTCCTCCATCGTCTGATGCTGGATGCTTGTTTCTTAAGTGGTACTGCATTATACTCGTACTGCTGGAGTATTTCAGTGCCGTACCGCATAATTTGCAAATGACCTCCTCCCCTTTCCGGTCGAAATTGTCCCACACAGAACTCCTTTTTGCTCTCTTCATCTTTGCTGTAAAGTGGGCTGTGATGGAAAGCACGTGATGGCATGTGTTGCACCTGTCGACACGAGTTGATTGAATTACGTAGCTTAAAAACAAAATTGACCGTTAGTATTAATCGGTTAGAGTTACTGTTATCGCTTAACGGTTAAACGGTTAACCATGTGCATCCCTAGACCAGACCATCCCAAAACCTTGTTTCTTTTAAAGTCCAGACCTCAACCTAACTGAAATGCTGTGGCACAACCTCGAGACAACCTCTGTGCATAAGCGAATGGCCAAAAACCTCGGTGAAATGCAATGTAGTATAATGGACCAAAATTCCTTCTCAACAATGTGAGAGGGACTGAAGTCATACAGGAAATGACTTCTTGAAGTTACTGCTGCTAAAGGTGGATCTACAAGCATTGAATCATGGGGGTACTCAGTAGTGTCCTCATTATTATTATTTATTTATTTATTGTAAATGAAAAAAAGTTGCACAGTAGGTTGTTGGTTTGAAGTTGCCTGATACCACTAAAATCAGCCCATTTTTATTGTGCATGTTATTACGTTACGCACAAGAAAACAGAAATAAATTAGGGGTTGCTAACTTCTGCGCATGACTGCATATGTTTCGTTTAGTTTATTTCTGCTTCTGGGGTTGAGCTGGACTCGGTATGTTCTCAATCTAGTAACATCGCTAAAAAAAAAGTATTAGATAAATATTAGAGAGATAGTCATTTGATGTGGTGCACTAGATGCAGAACCGCCCAAACAGGTCAGGTGTGTGATAGGAGGGTGACAGTTTAAAGTCCCAATATAAAATGGATATTGTGATTTATGAGCGTATTAGTGACTGGACGACATGTGGATGCTTCCGTGGATAACAGGTTATTCAGTAATATTTACAGCACGTCTTGAGGCTTGTTTTGTGGTATTCTGCTCATCCCACACTTTGGCACAGTAGATCGATGGAGTCACTGCTTCCAGGAAACTGAACTGAAAAACAGAATAACAGTGCAGTTGTGCAGCCCACTGCACATCCATATGTGACACTCTAAACACGCACGCGTCTGTGAAACGCTTTCACACCTCACTGCCAGAGGTATGCGAAGTTATCCTCAGACTCTAAACACAGGATTACATAACAGGTGAAATCTCCTGGGCCAGCTAATACAGATCCAAGTTCCTCAGCAGGTTAGCCAGCAGCTCTTTATGCAACACTGTCACTGGGGGAGGGGAATGCCAATACAGTTAACTGAGGAAGCTACGTGCAAGTACGCTGACCATCAGAAACAGAAGCATGAAGTACTACATACACTCCCAAAGTACTTTAAGCTGGTGTCCAGACTTACTAGTTACTGTAAGAAATATGCACGCTGCACATTTTCTCAGTTATCTTACAGACTTGTTCATTAGTATATAAATAAGCCTTTTACTACCTAATAAACCCCATTTTTATAAACTTTTAAAAAAAATTTCTTTTGTTCTGCTGTTATGACACAGGGTGCCTTACTCTGTAAAATATGATCACCTTTTTTCAAGATAACTTTTCCCGTCAGAATATCAGAGGTGCCTTATATCTTTCACAAAGCAGCTCTTGTGTCCAGTCCTATTTGTAAACATTGACCATAATCTCTAAAGCCACTCATTATCTAACATACTACTATACTGTAATACATGTTTGACAAAGTTAGGAATGTCATATTTCTGACTACTCAAGAACAGAACACACAATTCACGCGGCCACTCTGGTTTACTTTAATAAACACAAATGTCCAATTTTAGTTTGATCAAATATTTTTGCAGTGATGCTGCTTCTGTTTACTTCTCCAGCCGCAGAAGAGTTCCCAACAGTGCAGCAAGCAAGAAGTCTCTGCTGATTCTGTTACTCCTCCATGCTGATCCTTCCTAAAAGAGCTCTGACGCTGTAGTTTGTCAAAGTGGGCCGAGGCAGCACAAGTGAAAAACGGCCACGACAAGAGTATAGCTACAACCCCTGCAATACAAAGGGGAACCAAGGATTTTCTTTTGAACACAGGGGTTGCCAGAACTAAAAATGCACTTATAACAAAATCACATTACATTACTCAGGATAAGAGAAGCACAAATAATACCATTTTAATGAATTTCAAGAAATTAAAAGAAAAATCTTTAACAATGGCTCTACAACTCAATATAAACTGACTGATGCTTTCTGGGATTAAAACGGCATAACTTTTACTCTCTACAGTGTGACCAGCAAGCAGATGCAGGGTCATGAATCAAACATCAGTCAGGGCAAAGAAGCTCTTCATGTGCAACGATGTTTTTCAAGCCCTAGAACTAAGAAAAATGTCACACAGCCATTTCTTCTTAGTCTCTTTATGCATTTTATTTGCATTGGTATTTACTTATAAAGTATTCTATAATTCAATTCAAAAATACTTTACTGATCCCTGATGGGAAATGAAATTGTTTCAGTAACTGTCATGATTGAAGTCTCTTCAGTGATTAACTGTAGATGGTTATAGCTGTGGGCAGGAAGGATCTCCTGTAGTGGGATGTGTTGCAGCTTCACAGCACAGTGATTCAGCAACAGAGTTGTCCATGTTGTTCTTCATTTTATTAAGTGTCCCTTGCAGAATCGTCTCCAGAAGGTCAAGGAACAGTCCCCAAAAACAGAGCCAGCCTTCTTTACTTGTTTGTTCAGTTTCTTTACATCTCTGGCTCTGAAGCTGTTCCTCTAACTGATGACTGCAGATGAGATTTCACTTTCCACAACAGACTCATAGAAGATATGCAACATCTTCCTGCAAACACTGAAGCTTCCTCAAGAAAGCCTTTTGCCACAAATTGTGGTCTGTTTGTCAGGTAGTCAGTAATCCTGGTGATTGTGGAGGCATCCACCTGTGTCTTCTGGAGTTTCTTTCGTAGTAAAGCAGGCTGGATGGCGTTAAATACACTGGAGACATCAAAGAACATGATGTTCACAGTCCTGTCTGCTTTGTCCCGATGACTGAGTTTTGTTGAAGCAAGTGTATGATGTTATCTTTAACTCCAACCTCACGACAGTAAGCAAACTGTCCTGGAAGGTGCTTGTTTGCTTATTTCGGTGGGCCAAGAAAAGTCTCTCCAGGACTTTCTTGATGTGGGATGTTGGGACTCCAGGCCTTATAGTTATTGGGAGAAGATGGATGAGATCTTTTTGGTACAGGAACAAGGCAGGATGTCTTCCACAGCACCAGAACCTTCTCCTGCCTCAGGCCGATGTTGAAGAGGTTCTGTAGAATCCCACATAACTGGTCCGCACAGGCTTCCAGGACTTTGGGGCTGATACCATCTGGACCACCAGCCTTGTTCCTGTTCAGTCTGTCCAGCTGCCTCTTCACCTGAGTCCTAGACACAGACAGACATGAGGGGGCGGGGCCCCGGCATCTTCTGATGTGGTTGGAGACAACGATGGAGCAACAGCAAGATCCATGACTGAGGTGGAAGATGAGACAGTTGAGATGTGACAGGGAAGCTCTGGATCAATGGAGGCTGGGAGGTCTGGTTGCCCGGGGGCAGGAGAGGAGGACGCTGAGCTCGTCTCTGAACTGAACCTGTTAAAGAATGAGTTCAGTTCATTTGGTCTGTCCAGATTCATCTATCTGATCCTCCTGCTTGAAACCGGCGATCTTCCTCATTCCTGACCACACATCTCGTACGTTGTTTATTCTCCAGCTTCCTTCTCTCTTTACATTTTCAGCTTCGTGGATGTGGAATATTGCAGTTGTGAAAACTAGCGTGTTCACCTTCAAGGCAATTCAGCGTCAAAGGTTAAAGAAATATCTCCAGGAGAATAAATTCAAAAGGTTTTGGATTGTCATTTGACCAAAACTGCAGTTTTAGGAAATAAGATATTTGAGCTTGCATGTCTTTAATCAAGAAAAAATGATGTCATGTGTAGTAATTGTGAAAGTCTGTTGTGGGCAAAATGTGCAAGGAAAGTTCTGGAAAGAAGCGCTGGTAAAATTACACATATGCAACAGTGTCTTACACATATGTGACGGTACATGTGTGTCGCGTGTGTCTGTGTGGTCTCGATAGATTGGAGGAGGGTGCAGTGTAGACGTTATCAGATATGGCTGTTTCTGATTTTGTAGTTAGTACATAAGAGTAGAATAAAATGAGTCTAATCTTCTTAGACCTCAAGCCAGAGGAAAATAAAATACCAGTGATCGAAATCTCCTCACACATTAAATATCTACTTAAATGACTTGATGGTAAACTTTGCAGTGGAAACCAGTTCTTCACTGGTTCTTTTTACATCACAAATGAATTTCCTCCGTTTATGGATCATTGTGCGTACCTGTTTTTTTGACATCTATCAGTCTCATGACTAGAAGACCACTAACCATGAAACAACCACTGTCATCATGAGACACGTGTGTTTAGTGCATATGAATTTTACATTTTCTGATCTCGTCAGCACCAAAACTCCTCTGTGGATCACAGCTTGGCTACTCTCCCAGAGGCCATGTAACTTCCAAGGTCCCCCCAAGGTGTACAAAGCTCTGTTTCTAAAACAGCTTACTCCCTGGGGTTGTTAACCTGAAAGCTGCTCTTTAAATCCTCTCTGTGTGTGAAGTTGAAGAGGTTAGGAGCTTAGGAGAGTTGAGCTAAGGTCTTCTTACCCCTCCTAAGGAGAGGTTGGCATGGGAATGGGAGTGATGTGGTGGGTCTCCAGTGTGATCTGTGCTCCCACAGGTTCATCTTAGAATGAGAGTGAAAAAAAAAAAAAAACTCAGGTTTGTTCTGAGGCTTGGGTGCGGCTATCCGAAAAAGAAGATGCCGTGAATAAACTTGAGGAAAGAAAAGTTCTGTGTAGCTCATAAATGAAAAAATTTGTGCCATAAAATCCCAGCAAACAGTCCAGTGTCAGCCAGTGTCCGGCTCTGGATTGTTCACAACGTTAAAAATATGCACATCATTAGCTTATCATTACATTAAAAACAAATAATGGTTATTACTGGTAGCTGTAAATTGTAACAAGCTTAGTTTGAAACACTTTTGATGAAGAGAGGTTATTTAAACAGAACCTCCTTAAACCCATTCAGTCACCTTCCTCACAGTGTTTTATACTCATTAAAGGGACTTTGTGGCTGAATATGGATGATTAAGGTGAATTCCAATTCCTCCCTTAACCCTCAATCTCAGCCCTCGCCCTTAACCTTCAATCTTTGGCTCTTGAAAGTAAGTGTAAGGGTTATCTTGTGATTTAGAAATGGGACACCCCTTGAGTGCAGTTACGTCTACAGACTGTGGGGGGCGACCTTACGCCAAAGCTACGTCCAGTCTGTCAAGGAATAAGGGGCATTTATATATTCATTTTTTTAAAGTTATTTTTATATCTTTATTAACTACGAAAATACTTACGTTTGTAGCTAGCTTTTTTTGTCGCCATCCTTTTCAAAGATGTTTTGGCGAAAGTACCCAGTGCCTTCTGGGTAACCCTTACTCCCAAGGGTGGCGCTGGAGAATCTCAATATTGAGGGCCAAAAAAAACCCCTTAAACTTGTTCCTTCAACTTGACGTTCTGAGAATCAGTACAGCACTTACACTTCACGTTAGCGCACATTTTTGAGATTGAGGGTTAAGGTAGGAATTGGAATTCACCCTTAAACTAATTTTTGAGGGCCTAACAAGACACAGCCTGTGTCTGAAATCACCTCATATTCACTTTATAGTACACCACATAGTTTAAATCGCTATTTTGCACTGGCCCGTGGGAATCCTTTACGTTGTATATGTTTGCTAATAAATTCTAGTAATATTTGGTCTGAAAGTCCATTCTGCTCATGAGCTTACTTCATCGTCCCCTGTATTAAGCTCCTCCACAAAGTGACCTTGGAGTAGTGCACCATAGAGTGACTAGATGTTAGAACACAAACACGCATCTCAGTTCACTATTTCCTGCATTCAAGCGTGTTCCATACTGGAAATTCCACGTTTTGGCAGGACCAACTTAACAAGACTGTATTACTTTTCCAAAGAAAAGTGACTAAGGTCTTTATTCATTTATTCTTTATTCAGACCGCCAGATTAATGTAAAGGGATGCATGTCAGAAAAAGATAATAGATTCTGTGACTGCAGGCGGTAGCAGACTGGTGCTTTAGGGCTCTTACACATACATCATCAGCACTCCCCCTCCCCCACGACCTCAACCACCTTCCCAGCTTTGACTGTGTCCTTGTGGTTCTTTATCCTTTATTATTTTTCTGACAGCATGATATTCCATTCTCTAAATATACCAGAGTTTTGTATGCATATCAAACTTTGACCTATTCTCCTCACATATGATGATAATAAAATGGGAAGAAACAAGACAGGAAAGTTTGTGATGGACTAGATTGTTGTATAATTTATTACAATCATCAGGACCGTGTTTTAGCAAAAGTCATCATTTCCTTGATATATGATTACATGAAAATGAAATGTCAAAGCGCACGGTAATCGCAGTCTTAATGTTATCGTTTCTAAAGATGTCTTTAAAACTGTGTAAACCAGATTGGGAATAAAAAAGATTTAGTATACATTAAAATCTGAATAATCTGTAAACAATGGTACCCTAATATTGGGATATTGTGCTTATTTCTTATATATAATTTTTTAAATTCAGTGTGTGTGTATATATTATATATATAATATTCTATATATTATATATTGTATTATTTGTGTGTGTGTGTGTGTTTGTTTACGTGCTTGATCTATCAATTTATCCATCATCATCTATACCCACTTCAAGCCTATTCAGGGTCACCAGGGTCAGCATGAGTCCCTTAGCTGTCGTAAGGAGAAATAACTGAAACCAGAAACATTTATACGTCTGTGTAACCTTTCCTGAACTTTGATTATTGGATGCACAAGCAGCAACCACAACATAATGGTGCAGTTAAAAACATTAATCTCCATAATCTAAGGGCAATGACAGAACAGGCAAAGCTGTTGCAGCAAAATCCATGAGTGTAATTGAAGTTTGCAGTCACGTGCTTGATCGCTGTTGACACACAGCAAAGTTAAAAGCAAATAATATAGCCTCGCTTTTGAATTTAACTCTGAAAAAATAAACAGAAAATGATCATTTTTCAACCGATTAATTACAAATCATCTGCCCTTGGCGCTAGATGCTAAATCGGATGTGTCATGCTTTTTTCTGTGCAGGATCTCATTATATCTAAAAGGCCACTCAACGAATCAAAGCTTAGGGCAAATAATCACTTTAACCTTTGACCTTCAGTGGTGGTCGACTGAAGAAGAACACTGAGACTGGTCCTCCTCTGCAATCCCTCCAGCCACGCTACAGTATGTAGGCCACTGTATTCTGTGTGTTGCTCTGTTCACCCTCCCTCCCTTTGTGGCTGAGAAACAGTGATGTCATTCTGCAGTCCAGCCCTGTTGTCATTCTGTGAAAGCAGCTGCCTTTGACTTTGACCGGACTGCTTTGTCCTTTGTTCCACGGAGGTGGCCCAGAACGTGGGTTTCCTGAAAGGACAGCGAGCCTGGCATCCTTCATCCTGAGTATACTAAAACACACAATGATGTCTTTTATTTTATATAACCTGCAATATAATTGCTCATTGTTGCTCTGGTGTCCACTGGCTGCTTCATTCGCCTGTTTAATTGTCATTGAAGATTCATCATCATCCTTTCAGCGAGGAAGGTGGCGGAAAAGAGTCAATGTATTGTGGAATTTGATGCCTTTTTTTCTTATCTTTTTATAAATAGAATTGAGTTGGTTATTTTTGGAATGCATGTAAAAGGCATTGATGCACCCGGTCCATTTGCATTATTGTTGCGACCCAATCTGAAGGTTTTTAACCATCTGGTATTGAATGACACAAACAAAAATGACAATTGATATTGAGCTTAAGACTTGATTTTCATTTGAAGACTGTGAAGTAGTATGTTCAAGTCAGTGAAACGCAAACTCACTAATTTTGATGGAAACATGCTTTTTGTCTAAAACATTATTGGCTTAAAATGTTTTAAAAGATGGAGCTAAAAGCTTTTTATTGATTCTCTGTGCAGGGTTTTTAGGGTGGGTCTGAAATTACGACTTCATGCCAGCGGAATAGATTTTCAAATGTGAGCAATCGTCCACCCTGCTCCCAACACGGAAATGTTACACTGTACCATCACTGACATGATCTCAGGAACTTGTCAAGGATCTATGGCAGCATCCTGGAAACTTGCGTATAAACTTTGGCAACGTTCCAGAATCTCTTCTGTCATGTTTTATAACTTTCTTGATCTGTTACACAACTTCAAAATCCCATCACTGATCTATAACATTTGAGAACCTCCCCTATTAACAGTAACACAATTATGGAAACAAGTAATGATCTACGACAGGCGGCTCTCCTGCAGGTTTTAGGTGTTTCCCTCCTTCTTCACACCCTGATACAAGTGGCTGTGTCATTAACCGACATGTGCTGACCTTGATGACAAGCCGATGACGGCCATTAATTAGGATCAGGTGTGTTAAAGGAGGGAAACATGCAAAACCTGCAGGACAGCGGCCCTCGAGGGCTGACTTTGGACACTCCTGATCTACGACAGCTTCACACAAACCTGTAGGGGAATTAAAACAATCTGCTTGAATATTGTTTACAAATTATGTGATTTTAGACTCCCGTCTTTGATCTCTGCAGACTCTTCTACATATAAAACATCAGCAAAAGGGCTGGGTTTCGAAAATCGATACCTTTCTGGTATCGATCGAGTTGCTTCGACATTATGGAGCATCAAAAAATTTTTTGTCGTTTGACACCTACTTTGAATACCATCCAGACACGACCACTGCATTACAGTTTAACTGCGGTGTAGTGTCACCTGAGCGCCTCAGTCACACTGCTCCAATCATTCAATCCTGTCATGACAAAGCAACCTTTTTATATAAAAAAATTAAAAGTAAAACAGGCCACAGATTCATCCTTATTATGTTGCTTTTATTATCCTGGAACTGCTGAGATAGAAGCATTTATGTTGCACCAAGAGCTACGGCGTTCAAAATGAACAGCTGGTTGCCATTTATCAAAGTTCTTCAAGTTTTAACCCCTTAGCGCCTTACAATTGTTTTATTGACCACCGAGCTCAGGAATAAAAAAAAAACTCAGATACAATCGCCACGCTTCATGTTATCTCTTCTTTTGTGTTGACAGGAAGAAGTCCTTTCTGTTCTCGGCCCTCTATGCTGCCTGTATCCTCGGGGGCCGTCATGTCATGAAACAAAGGGAGAAGTTTGAGTTGAGGAAACCACTTGTGTTGTGGTCACTCACACTTGCCGTATTCAGGTAAGATGGTTAAACTTGGTCATTTGATGTGAAAAGCTGGCAAAGTAAATTATCAGTTTTACATTAAATGATTCAGTAAAAAAATAGGTTCACTTTTCATACAGATCCTGCACATTGCTGACAGTACAGTGGCTTACCGTATCTACTGTCTCTGTTAATGTAGTATATTTGGTGCCGTGCGTACTGGGAGCTACATGATGTACATCCTGATGACGAAAGGGCTTAAACAGTCGGTTTGTGACCAGAGCTTTTACAACGGACCGGTCAGCAAGTTCTGGGCGTACGCCTTTGTTCTTAGCAAAGCACCTGAACTAGGTAAGTTGAGACTTGCTAACAGCATACGTTAGCTTGTCTGTGAAGTGGGTCCAACACAGTGGCATGCAAACGTTTGGACAAAATGTCTGTTGTAGTGAATATTCATGGACTGAAAGGTGATGAGCTTTTCCGAGAGGCCGCACATTTAAAGATGACGTATCTTTACAAGAGCAATCAGAGATGGTATGGGTCATGCCCACAGGTAGTTCAAAGTGATTTTAAAAAGACTAAAAGTGATGAGGTTAAAAGAGAAACCTAAGCCTGAATAAGAAAAACACGATTAGAAGATTATCTCAGACAGTCTCTGGTCACTAAATCTGTGGGATGACTGTCGTGAACCACTCAAAATGTTTGACATATGAACCACCAATATGAAGCTATGACGAAAGAGGCCAGGCTGAAGAGTGTTTCAGTTTCAGTTTGAGGGATCCAGATGAACTACTGCTGCAAGATGTTTATAGTTTTGTTCTGTACTTGGTTATAGTCTGACATCATCTTGCACAAACTGTTCTTTCACCAAAATAAATCAAAAAATGTTACATTTTCTGGGCTTTTACCCTATAAGTGCCATAGCAAAACTCACTCTTTTCACTGTTCTGATAAAACTTGACTCACTCAGTGGAACAAAACATGTTTTCTCTGAAATTATCAGTTCTAAGAATATATATATATATTTTATTATTAATATCTCTCTGTTGCATAAACTCCTGTCTTAAGTTAGTTTTTTTTTTTTTTTGGTTCGGTGGGAATCATGGCCTTTTACTGCCCTGTTTTCTTTATCTAGTGCAGTGATATGGGAGCCGCTGCCCCCTGGTGGGCCGTCTTAGTACTGCAGGTGGGCCGTGAGAGGTCATTAAAATTAAACAAATATGTTTTAAATCCTTAATCTTTTTAAAAATATGTTTTTAATTACTGTAAAATATTCATGACATGATTTAAAATAAAAAAAACATTAAGAAGTAATAAAACAATTAAGTGTTATTCTACTGTCATCTTAACTTAATATGACAAGTGTCACCTTATTTGTTGACCCCTCACATTAATGTCAGAACATAGCTTCTAGTCTTGTATGTTGATCAGAGTTGTGATTAAAGGTTCGGGTGGGCTGTGGAGATTTTTCACATTTCAAATTGAACCATAGTATTCTAAAGTTTAGGAATGGCTGATCTAGTGGTTGTCCGAAACAATCTGTCACGACTGAAACCAGTGACCGATTGGTCACTCCGAACCCAGTAAATAAAACTTTCTTTGCCACCTTTTATTTATTGTGTTGAGGTTGATTCATGCTTCTGCATCAAAGCAACGACGCAGGTATGCCGCAGGTGTGAACCCTACGCCGTGAGCTATGTCGTACCGTGACGTGCCCCTGTCTCCGCACCGATGCGGACTGCAATAAATGCAATTGGTCCACTTGCTAAATTTAGTTTTTCTTCGTCTTTGTATTTTCTTGCCACTACTTCTTTGCTCGACATTTATCAGCACTAACTCCCGTAAAATATACTTGATTTGCTCCGTTGCTATGACTGAGCTACATATAGGAAGTAAACACAAGGCAACTTGGCACTGCGAGGTACACCGCTGCAGAAAAGAACTTGCACTGCTGTCCAGCGGTTGGTGGTGTAATTATAGAGCGGTTCAAACAATAACGCACCATTGTAAATGTCAAGGAAGCTGTGCATAGCCTCCGTGTGTAGCTGCTGCACAGAAACATAAATCAACCTTTACTCAGTTGTCACGCCTTTCAGATTTCAGTTACTATTCTCTAAATATTTAAGAGTGACCTTAATTACAGCAAGCGTCCTTTTCTATTGTTCCTGTCCAATCCTATCAACTCTCAACTTTCCCCCCCGTCTCCCCTGCAGGTGACACCCTCTTCATCGTCCTGAGGAAACAGAAGCTCATTTTCCTGCACTGGTACCACCACATCACCGTGCTTCTCTACTCCTGGTACTCGTACAAGGACATGGTGGCCGGCGGCGGGTGGTTCATGACCATGAACTACTTGGTCCACGCGGTCATGTACTCTTACTACGCCTTGCGGGCAGCCGGCTTCAAGCTGTCGCGCAAGTTCGCCATGTTCATCACGCTGACCCAGATCACCCAGATGCTGATGGGATGTGTGGTCAACTACTTGGTGTACTCGTGGATGCAGCAGGGCCAGGAGTGTCCATCCCACATGCAGAACATTGTGTGGTCCTCCCTCATGTACCTCAGCTACTTTGTGCTCTTTGTCCAGTTCTTCTTTGAGGCCTACTTCGGCAAGTCCAAATTCGCGGCTATGGCTGCCAGCAAGAAAAGCGAGTAGAAGAGTTCAAAAAGTGTGGGAAGAAGGGAGATGATTTCAAAGAAGGGAGTTTGAAATGCAGAGCAGGGACCAGTGACTTTATGGGATGAATCAGCTGGGACGCCGGGGATGTGGCATTGAGGCTGGGGCATTGGGGGTACTGTTGGGGTGGGAGGGTCATGAAATGGTTGGTGTTTGTGCTTGAACATTAATACTAATGTGCAGATCTTAAAAAAAAAAAAAAAAAAAAAAAACTCATTGGAGATTATGTCTCCTTTGGGAGATGCTGGGAAAGCAGCACCACCATGATCAAAAGCCATCACGAGGTGTCCACCTAAAGTTTAAAAACTTATCCTTTTGAATTCAGATTTAAGGCTTTTTAAACCTAAAATACGACAAAATCATTGGATTAAAAAGATTACATCTGTCATAAGCAACCTTATTTATTATTGACAAAACAAAACAAAAAAAAAAAAAACTAGGTACGTTTTAAAGATGGATGGGCCATCTGAGTTTTTGTTCATCTGTTGTCAGTGTTTGTTGTTTTGGTTTGATCTTAGAAAGGAAACGTTTGGGGCGCTGGCGAGTGCGAGGCCGAGGTAACAGTGGCTGATGTGAGCTGACGGGGTGAACGGCACCGCGGTGTTTGTGTCTTACATTGCAAGATGCGATAATTTTCTCAGGTCTTAGGCTATCTCTTTTTGAACATAACATGCATATCAAGACAAAGTAGACACGTTTAACATCTGCTCCAGTTTACAGAATGGGTAAAAGAGTGTGAGTAAAGCTGATTGGACTGACCGACTAAGGTAAATGTACTCCACCTGTCCATGGTTGGAAATGGATGCTGATTGTGCCCTACTTCACCTCTTGTCTTGACGTTGCAGAAGTTGCCGACCACACTTGAGAAATTGCCTGCCTTTGATTTCCAAACACGTCTTTAGTGTTAAAGGGTCTCTACCAGTGAGGGGAACCAGTCTGTTGGACTCTGACAGTTTAAATGAAGGACAAAGCTATTTTATGTTTAGCAAAAAAAAGAAAAAGAAAAAAAAAATCAAACATGCAAATTGTCAAAATCTGCTGTATTGACAAAATAGTATGTATCTTTAATAGTGTCTGTTGTGCTTTAGTCCATTTGCACTGTATCAATGTCAACAATGTCAGAAAACAGTTGTTGCTGAGAAACTTAATGTATGAACAAACTGTGCAAAAATATGACATGCACGTGGTTTTATTTTACTTTATTTTATTTTTGTCTGTGCCATCCTGGCATTGCATATACATAATCAGTTTCTTGGTGCTAAAAGTGTAAAAAAAAAAAAAAAAATGTAAAAAAGGAAAAAAATAAATAAATAAGGCCAAGCTGGCAGTTTCTCCAGCTGAAAGCCAGAAGGTTATTCTCACCTCTACATATCCAACATGTTTCTTCAGATGAGCAGACTGTGAGCTTGTATGCATGCAAAACTCGATCCCATGTAGCAGTAATGGAACAGTTATGTTTGCATACCTGCCTTCTGCCGCTTACCTACAACTCCACGTTCAGCACCATCTCTGTTACTAAAGTCTGACATGATCTGTTGGTGGGATACATGACTGATGAAGAATGATAATTAGGCTAACAGGCTTATCCGGAAAAAAAATAAATAAAACGTCGTTACACTTTTACAACTGCATTCAAATGTGTTCACTTCCACTGTGCTGGCCTCCCTCTAGTGGTGCTTTGTGCAATAAAGCTTAACCATTGAGACCAACTACATTTGTGGAAAAACCATTGAGTTGACGCATCATTCACGTCGAGTATGATCAGCTTACATTTTGTGTTTAAAAACCTTTTTTCCTTGTGGTTATTGACTATTTTGGCACCCAGCGAAACTAAATATTTAGTTTTATTCTGTGATTTATTGCTGCAGACCAGCAGGGGCACACGTCGATACAGAAGACTGTTTTTACCCTCCAATATATGTATATGTATATATATCTTATATATATATATATATATATAGATATATATATATATATATAGATATATATATATATATATATATATATATATTTATTTATTTTTTTATTTTTTTACTTTCACTTTTCAGCTGGTGGTGGAAATTAACTGAGTACACAACAGAATTTTACACAAGTGCTTTCAGTTTATTGCAGCTTTATAATTCTACTTTTCAGAAATAAATACTGTTCTTTAGGCTTAAGAACACGTATTTAACAAGGACTTGTTGATTTGAAGTTAAGAAGATATAATAAGGTTTTAAAACAACCCAATAAGACAAAACCAGTGGTTTCCAGTCTTCTTAGATTCTGATGTCTTTTAGGACAAAAAAAAAAAAACCCATTTCAGATGAGTGGTACCAGGAAGAGATCATTTCTCTATAATTTAGATAAATGTTCAAATGATTTCACTTAATAAAACAAACATTGTGATTTATCTGGTTGACCTGCGTCGAGACTTAACATGGTTCAAACTACTAACAGTTACAGCGGCAACACTCTTTACAGATTCAGGTATTAATCGTCTCATGACATCATATACAACCCCAATTCCCAAAAAGTTGGGACGCTGAGTAAAACATAAATAAAACCAGAATATGATGATTTGAAAAACTCAAATCAATTATTTATTCCCAATAGACCATAAAGAAATGAAAATGAATAAAAGTGAGCTCATTTTTCATGAAATGATTGGGACTAAAATATGGGTTTATGAGATTTGCAAACCATTAAATTATAAACAAATTAGTTTGTAATATTTTAACAATACATTGGCATCGCTGCATAGGCCCTTAAATTGTGATGGATTTAATTATGCTGTTTTTACTTATTTTTTTTGTGCATGCAGGAAAGAGTCGACTGTGTGTGTGTGTATGATATGTATGAAAAAAATAGACGTTTCATATGTAGCAATTGATGAAGTCGGCTAACAAATAGAAGACAAATGCAATTCATTGGCAATAAAAACAGTTTAGTCAAAGATCTGACACACTCAGTCGCTCTGAGACTGTAAATGTGGCAGCCTGACAAAAGCTGGATAACCAGCAGTGGTTCTGATTATTATTCTTTGGTCACCACACATTCTGGGACCATGAACACACTTTTTTGAAATTGACCAGTCACTTACAGAATAGAAAAAAGAAGAGTTTGTGAAAAGAGACATTTAGGTCTTTATTGCTGTTCAAGTATTAATTAGATGATATTTGCAAAGCATCAGTTTCACACTAGATAGTTATTTACTTACAAATCAGACTGTGTAACACAGACTCAGTCCTTGTCACACTCTGATGTAACTGTAAAAAGACCACAGTATAACATTCATTAGAACTTCTAAATGAGGTTTGAGCTGTTTTAGATGGTGAAAACTCTCCTCTATGTCTCAGTCTGTGTAACTGTTGGTATATGTGAGCACTCTGACCACTAGTTTCTTTACTGCAGGTAAGACATTTCTAACCATAGCCCTCTTTAAGTGCCACAAAATAAGCTCAAGGTTACATTTAGTATACATTTCAGATTAATCATCTGTATCGTTTCTGTCATAGTCTACAGTCTATTATTATTAATGCAGAGTCGAGCTTCTGGTTCACAGTTATTGAGTCAGCAGGCAGTAGAACATGTACACACTAACACTAATGGTACTCCTTTTTTTGTGACTTTCCTACAGTGTTACTAGGATGAATTATTATCTTTGATGTGCCTGGAAGCTATACACCCCCCACCCCCACCCCACCCCAAAAAAGAAAAACAGGTAAGATGTTCAGTTTTCATGCTGGGAACACTTCTGTCTGGAGGGTTTTTTTCAAACATCAGCTCCTATGATGTCACACGGGGCAGAATCTTCATTCATGTTCCTCAGGCGGTGGTGCATCCACAAAGCAAGAACTCCAGTGGGCGTTTTAAAAGTGGACCTTTACGACCGTGCTGCAAGGATCACATATTTTTGCTGTCTTGGTGGATCCGCTTAGTAACTCTTATTAAACTTTTTGCCTTAATCTCAAAGATGCCTGCGTCACGTTCAAGTACCAGTAAGTTCACAGAAAGACTAAAACTGAAAATTGCTGCTTTTCCAATGTTAGATTATTGTGAATCTGAACCACAAGCAAAATCATTCCTCTATAGCCCTCATGTTGTTGTTTTGACCATGGTTGCCAAGTCTCACACTTTTACCCTCTAATGACTGGGGAAAAAAAAAAAAAAAACTTCAGTGCATCTCATTCAAAAAAGTGATCACTTTTACTGATCATCATGTCAATACAGCCTTGACTGTTGGCAGCTATGGAGTCTGCCCTCTATGACATCATAGACATCTGGTGTTAGAAAAGAAATAAAAATCTCCAGTAAAATAAATAGCTTAGATGACATAATCCATGATGTCACACAACATCAGGTAAAGAGCGCAGAGTTGACCAGACAGAAACATCCAGCTGTGATTCTGGCTGCTGCAGTCCAACATGCTGGTCCGCCTGATTCTCACTCAAACGTGCACGGAAGGATCTGGGATGTCAACGTTCTTTAAAACATGTTAATATGTTGGAAACGCATGAGTCTGAACACCAACAGGACTTGTGCGTACTCACATGTAATAATTTTTTCTGTTCTCTGAAAGTTCTATTGTTTAGTCAGGATTCAGGCACAGATATATTGTTCCGTATATATCTTGAGAATAACATCCTATATGTGCCACAGAGGGCATAGATCTGGACTTTAACCATCAGCTGTCCAATATATTATGTTGACATACTCTACACACTATATACTATCTGAACGAAGTAAATCCAAGTGTGAACTGACTGATCTAATGCAGCCGTCACTGTCTTGTCAAACCAACAAGTTCACTCCTGTCAGAGAAGATCAGATTGCATTAGAAGATAATGGCAGCAGTTAAAATTTATTTGACAACATGTGTCCCATAAGACAGGTATTTAACTTTAAAGCTACAGACTAAGCATCTGTTTTTGATTGCTCTGACTGACATCCCTTTATTTGTGCCAGTCTCTCATAGGATCAACTGTAGTTTGTTTGTTGTCGTTGTTGTTGTTTTTTCCACACTCTGCTGCCACCTAGTGGACCAATGGCATTCCAACTTTAAAGCTAAACAATGAAATCTTTCATCTTGAGCGCTATAAATGAGACAAAATCTGCATCAAAAAATTCACATTTTGTCACTTTTTGTCTCAGGGAATATTTTGAAACTAAAAACATCTGTTTGTGTTGCGGTGTTGGAAACATTCATCTGATGTAAATCACTTAAGGGGAGTAGCTTTCACCCTCTGAGTCATTGTACTCCAAATGGAAGATTCGGCTGACCTTCAGGAGATGAAACTACCAAGGGATCACACCAGGTTGAGGACTTTTCTTCCTTGATGATGCACCCACAGATTGTGTCTCACGTGTCTATGTTCAATACGAACTAGAGTTACTGTGTCTTGCTGAGGAGCTGGAAGGGACCAGACACTGACCTGAAGGATCAGAGCAAAGCCTTTGAGTGGGCCGCTAATTCCCTCTTCAGCCCTCATCAGCTATCTTTTCAGCTGGACTGCAGATGTGAGTGACAAGACATAACCAGGCCCATCTGGCAGGAGTGGACAAAGTTAGGTGGAGCTGAAGTGAAAATAACCTCATTACACTTTTACTGTTGTTGCCCCATCTGCCTAAATGTAGATTAGTTTGATTAACTTGCATATTAAATCAGATGTTGTTGATTTAATAGCTCTCGATCATTGTGTGTGTGTGTGCGTGTGTGTTTTGGCAAGGTGATAATCCATCAAGCGCATTCAACCATTTACTTATTCAACAGGAGGAGAGACAAATAATTTGAAGCTTTAAAGTCACAGCAAATGACTTGAAAATAATTCTGGATAGAGAAGGTAATTATGAAACTCCAGGCGACTCCTTTCTGTCTTTTTGAAGGAGCTTTACTTGTTTAAACTTTGCTTTGCTCTTCAAGTAGCGATTTTGTATTTCTTTTTAAATGAGCCACCGAATAATCCACGTTGTACCCCTAATTTACTGACTGTCATGTGAAAAACTTGGCACCGTCCAATGTTGAATCCCTTTGACAAATTGGGTGTCAGTGACGGTGCTGTAGTCATTTTCTACACAGGCAAGTTAAAGTGTCTTACTGAAAAGCAGATGTTGTTCCAGGGCCAGGCAGGACTTTGGAGGAGAAAAGGAGTGAAGGGCTGTTTATACGGCTGTCATGAATACGCTGTAGGCAGTGAAGCTGTGCTGAAGTCAGTTTTATCTTCTTCTACAGTGGCAGAACAACAGAGAAGGGGCTGGTGAAACAGAAACCAGCAGAAACATGTAAGAACGCTTCCATGTTTCTTTTGATTTTCAACCTGTCTTTGCCAAACAGAAAGCTGAATTAATCAGTTTAAACATTATCCAGGGCTCTAGATAGAAAAGTTCTATTTCAGACTCGTCAGTCCAGACAACCGTAGACAACCATTTAGTTGTTTTTTTGAGATGATGAGGCTAAATTTTCCAACAGGGCACAACAGTGCAACTTAGAAATAGGAACAATGCCAGTTCCCTTCATGTAGTCCCTTAAATGCTTTAGTCCAGTGATTTCCAAAGTGTGGGCCGCGGCCCCCTGGTGGGCCGTCCTGGTACTGCAGGTGGGACGTGAGCGGTCATTCAAATATAACAAATATGTTTTAAATCCTCTATCTTTTTAAATATGTTTTAAATTACTGTGAAATATTCATGACATGATTTATAAAACATTAGGAACTAATAAAACAAACCAGTTAAGTCTTATTCTACTGCCGTCTTAACTTAATATGACAAGTGTCACCTTATTTGTTGACCCCTTACATTAATATCAGAACATAGCTCCTGTATGTTGATCACAGTTGTGATTAAAGGTTTCGATGGGCCGCAGAGATTTTTCACATTTCAAATTGGGCCACGGTAATCTAAAGTTTGGGAATGGATGCTTTAGTCTCAATTGGCTATGGCCACTGTCAATCAAAAGACCACACCACTATCCATCCATCCATTGTCTCCACCCACCTACTCTTATTGAGAGTTACTGGGATCTGCCGGACCCTCTCCAGCCCTTTTTGCATAAAAGGCAGAAGTAGGAAGGAATGAAAACATATCAAAATATATCACCCTTCTTGTGAGTGTTCCCAATGAATAAAAAAAACAACAAAACAGCGTGGGCTTCTACAAAACACAAAAACGATAAAGGATAAACTGCCGTTGTATGTAACTCAGGTACGTTTGAACAGTTTCACAAGCTCTGAAGAGGCCGCATGCATCACCTTTCTCTGTCCTTGGAAAGTATTTTTGTTTTTCAACTCTAAAATACAGAGGACTGAAGTATCTTGATACAAAATACTGCATAGCACAGCCAGCTGTGCTATCTGGCACCCCACGTTACATTTATTTTGACGTGAAAGTTCTTTTAAGTAGCCTAATGCTTGGTGGTTATGCAGTTTGGCAATTACGCCATGTCACTGGGTTACTAAGGCAAATATTTAAACTCGATGAAGTTGCAGAATATAACGGCCAGTATGTTGTTTCCCTGCATAAAATATATAAACAAATTGATTTTGATAATATTCAAATTACTGCTACTTTCAATAGGTATAAAGGTTTGTATAAACGGGCTCCTGTTCCTTGTGGTGTCAGTGACTCTGTTGCCCCCTGTTGCCCCCACTGAGGGTTAACACAAGATCAATTGACACTGGGCCCAATTTCATGTGTACGCGTAGGCTGAGCAGCTTCTGTTTAGAGTTGTGCCCTAACCCGCCTGTTAGTCCTAATGGAGCCCAATATAACGATAAGTGTGTCTTTCCACAAAAATCAATATCAATGGGGCCCCTGATGGTTTTGGAGTTAAAGTGCTTTGTTTTCTGCCATTCCTTTGAAACCAAAAAAAAAAAAAAAAAAGCAGTGGGCTCTTCTATTAAGAATTCCCACTCAACCTTGAGAAAGAGTCAGAGATGGAGACAGAAATAGACGGATGGAGTGGTGGTCAAGGGTGGCAGCGCTGGTAACATCACTAGAGCATTAGATTTAGAGTCTGATAGGCTCTAACAGGACAGAGACAGTCGAGGAGTCATTAGATGAGGCTGTTTTATGCAAGAACTGCAAATATTTTTCCATTCAAAAAAGGATTAAAAACAAATCTATATTTATTTTCTCATGAAAATAATAATTATTTAAAAAAAAATCACTTGTACCCTATTCCAGTTACTGAAGACATACAGAGCAGATCACAATGTCAGTAAAAATGCAGAATCCTGTATGTGGCCTCCATTTTCATTACTAGTGTTTTACTTTTTTTTAAATCCAGTAAATGCTTTCACTAAGTCAAGGTGGATGGAAATTTTAAAAAGTATTTTCTCTTTCTAACCAGACAAAGGAGACATGAATATAACTGTTGGAGAGGTAAATGACTTGTAGAAGTTTCAGAAGTATTTAAGCTCCAGGACTGGCAGCTCTTTGAAGGTGACTTCAGGTGTCATCAGTTGATGGAATGACAACGAAGCGTCGGCACCCTGTTTTATTTAAAGAACAGAGATGGAGCAAAGCCTGAACCGCACAACTTAGGCTTTTGTTGACATACAAAAATCAACTTTTGGGTTTAAAATATGAAGTAATTGCATTGAGAGAGCGTAAAACATGTTCCAGCACAGGAGCGATAGCGCAACTGTGAAACACGGTGGTGGGAGTATTATGGGTTGGAGCTGTTTTACTGCTGTGAAGTCAAATTCATACGAGGAAAGTCCCAGGGAAAATGTGAGGACTGAATCTCAAGAGGAAGTGGATCGAGCAGCAAAATGAAAACCCTGAACGCTCAAGTTCTTAAAAGAATGGTAGAAAAAAAGTACATTTATAGGACATTCATAGGACATTTATTTTGAGAAATCTGAATTCCATGGGGGAAACAAAGTGATATCCCATGACTGAATCTGTTATTTGAAGAGAAAAGGGCTAAATCCCTTTGAGCACACCTGCAGGGCTGATTGGAAACCATCGGTTGCACTTTTTGTCACATCAGGGAGCACAACAACTAAAAAAAGATTTAAAAAAAATTTAAAAGCAACCCCTTCTTTAGAGAAAGCAAAAACATGCATCACAAGTACAATAAGGAAAAGGAGGAATGTAAATTCCAAATCCCTGCATCCAGACTAAACCATAAAGGAGCTGATGTTCTACATTTTAAACATACTTTACTAAAATCTAAAGAAATTGTATCAGCTTGTGAAAAAAGGTAAAGTCTTCTTTAAAATACCCAGTTAGTCTCTTGTTATTGGCTATAAACTGCATTTGATTGTCTCCATTATTTCTCATAAATATAATCAATAGGGCCATTAGTTTTTAAATGTTTTTATTTTCATATGAATGGCACAAATATTTGTCCTTTGTTGCACAAAAAGCATACATCCAAAAGTCAAAGCAGCTTACATACAGAGCTGTGGCGTTTCTGCACCATTATTCATCTAATATTTCTACACTGAGTTTCTCTCTGTGCTGCATTTTCTAAAAAAAAAAAAAAAAACATATTTACAAGACTATTTTTGAATTTGTTTCCATGAGAAGTGCACTCTTGCCTATTTTTAGAACAAAAAGAAAGTTTCCTCTCCTCCTCCCCTCGTGTTTGTTTCCAGATGCTCGGTGTCAAAGAGTCCGTACAGCCAACCATTCAGCTGTGTTGGTCTTTCCGCTGAGCTAGGAAGGAATCTGGGAGGGCGACGCTGCCTCAAAAGATGTACAATCCCCGTTACGTGAGCTTGACAGCGATGGATGTGAGTGATGGGCAGGAGGCTGGGCGGTTTCCATGGCAGCAGCTGACGCCATGGAACATTCATAGCCTCTGTTGTGTTTGGACAACGTTCCCGACTCTTCAGACCCGGGGCTGGTACCTGCTTATTCAACAGGCGGTTAAAGAATAAAACACAAAGCCAACATTCTCACAGTAGATGCACATAGTAATTTCAGTTGCTGGTAGATAAGGGGAGGAAATTAAATTTCAGGTACCTGTTTCTAAAGAACAGGACGGACAGTCGGCTCTTCTTGGACAGCCTGTTGGTGAGATCTCATTTCCTTTTTCACCATTTTCTGCCACGATGCAGAACTGAAAATCCATAGAGTAATTCATTAAGAGGGTTTACGAGCTTCCATAAACATGAATAAGACTTTTAATAGCTGAGACTAAGAATCTGCTGTGAGCAGACCACAAGAACTTCTAGTTCTGAGGGTAATTCACCTTTTTTTGAATGTGTTGCATTCGGTTGACGTGTTCTTACCCGGGGGACGCTGGTAGTGGAGGTCTCTGACATGCTCTCATCTGTCACGCTGATGTCACTGACGTTATCCACTGAGGGCTGTTTGTCAGAAAGTCTTCTAGTTCTGGAAAGCAAGTGAAAGCTCACACAAGTGATGCTGATTCAGGTAACATGGAATATCACAGTAGATTCACACCACTGATAAGCTGAGTTCAAACTAACCCTGGTACTATTGTCCATTCAGAATAATTTGTTCCTGCATTAGAACCTACACACGACCACATTTAATAGTCTAAAAAAAGTTTTGAACTCAGAAGATACTGTGGATATTTCAGTTTTTTGCTTTGTGCATTGTGGGTCTTAGCATTAGGCAAGTACAAGCTCAACATCTTTTTTCACCATTTCCTTTTCTTTATTTAGCAAAAATTAAGCCTGAAAAAAGAAAAAAAATCAAGTGGGCAATGCTAAGCACCCCTCTTACTACTTCCATAGGATTTAAGAAGGTGAGTTGCAATCGAGTGCTGTTCATCAGACTTTGATGAACTGATCATCAGCAGGTGGACAGACCTCTGTCTGGCTGGTCTGGACCATTCGGGTATGTGCTAACACAATGCCAAGAGGGAAAAACACAAGTAATTAGCTTGGAAAAGAGAAGAAGGAAAAAAAAAGGAATCAATCAATCAATCACTCACATCAATGTGGAAAGGGTTATAAAACCATTTCAGAAAAAAACTGTAGAAAGTTCAACTTTCTACAGTGAGAAAAATTATTTACTAGTAGACAGCATTTAAGACAGTTGCTAGTCATTACAAAAATTACATGTCCCAGCAAATTTATACCAGTGCTAAACCATAAAATGCTCAGAGAAATACAAAAGAAAAAAATGCATCTCAGCTCCTTTAGGCCTCACTGAACATGTTAAATGTTGAAGTCTATGAGAGCACAACTAGATGAGGACTGAGGGAGAAAGCCTCCCCTGTCTGAAAACAACATGGTTGCATGACTGAAGCTTGCAAAACCGCATCCGAACAAACCGCAAGACTTCTGGAATAATGTCCCATGTACAGATGAGATCAAAGTTGAGCCGTCTGGCTTTCATCCCCACAGCCAAGTTTAGTGAAAACCAAGCAGAGCATTTCAGTAATAATAATTTAAAACAAAACAAACTCATATAGACTGTCAACACAGTGGTGAAAGGGTGATGGTTTGAGGTTTGCAGCCACAGGCCATGTGGACCATGACGTCCTGTGTATTCTCGAGTCAAATCTGAGGCCCTCCTTTCAACAGCTTCAGCTTTGTCAACATTATGCTATACAAGAGCATAATAATCCAAAGATCTGACAATCCAAAGATCCTCAGAATGGTTGAAATATAAAAGAATCAACATTCTGGAATATCGCAGACAAAGCCCAGAGCTCGACCCAGTTGAAACGCTGTGGTTGGACCTTATGAGAGCTGTATCTAAATGACCAAAAACATGAATGAACTGAACCAATGTTGTAAAGAACGGAAATTCTTTCACAGCGATGTGAGAGATTGATAAAGTCACACAGGAAATGATGGATATACAGTCTGTTAATTCATGGTGGTACTTCGTATTGCCCAAATGATTCTTCTTTCAGCTTCATTCAAGTTAAATAAATAATGTCACAGTGAAAACAGTTATATGTTCATCAGAGGTTGTATTCACATAACACTAGGACCCACTACGATCAGAAGATTTTTATTACACACAAGCAGAAAACAACAACAACATAGCATTAAAAGAGGGGGTATTAACTTTTACACATAACTGTATGTGACTTCTCTTCTCTATTTCTGGGCTGCAGGGGAAACCAAGCCACTAAAGTCAAAGACCGCACAAGTGCACCTTCAGTCAAGTGCAGAAGGCAATTTGAGGCAGAGCTATTGGCGACCATGTAGCGTTTCCACGGTGGTCATACCTCACCGGCTCCATTCTGTAGCTGAGAGATGACCTATTTTTATGTGTAATTGCTGTAGAACAAGCTAAACCAACCATGTAATTGAAAGTGTGCCGCTTCCACACGAAAACCGAGGGTGCAAACGGTGGGATGTAGTCGGCTGAGAGGAGGGCTGTGCTTTGTGAGTCAAAAGAGTGGAGAGTGCCAACAGCCAGCGAAACAACCGTAAAACAAATCAGCTGCTTAGCGACGTCACAGGTGGAGATAAAAGGGAGGAAGCTTCACACTGTATGGTTTACTTCCTGAGCCAAGCAGGACTGCACGCCATCATTAGTTCGACATGTGATCTGCTCCCGGCCCCCCCCGCCGCCCTGCGGAGACACCTACATTACACGGCTCACGCCACCTCGGGTTTGATAGACACCTCTAAATGCTGTTAGCTCATTCGTTGCTTTAGCAAGTCCTCCCAGCTTTGCTGCCTAAAGCTCCCAGCATTCAGAAACTAAACACAAGGCTGCTTGTATTATATCACCGCTGCAGTGCAAACAGCACTGAAATATGTCAGGGTATACACCACTGAGCTTTCACCAGATTATTTTAACCGTTAGGGTGGAAAAGCTTGGAAAACCCCTCTAAAGGCCAAAATATCGGTCTCACATTTGCCATTTCAATAAAACTCAGACTCTCTCTTACGTGTTTTTTTTTTGTTTACTGTTTACTCATTGATCGTACCTCTTTTTCCCCTCGTTTTTTTTTCTTTTTCTCAGTCTCAACATTTCGCACCCCTGCGACCCGATCCCTTCCTCTCACCTGAAACAGTAGGTGACACAGGCAGTGACTGAGAGCAGGGAAATGAGCACCAGCATGCAGGCGGCGATGGCCACGTTCCTTCTCTTCTCCCTCTCAGCCTGCTGGAGCTCCAGCCAGTCCAGGTCACTGAACTGACAACGCTCCCCCATGTAGCCTGAAACACAACTGGAACAGGCCGAAGAGAAGCAGAGTCAGCAGATATGTAATAACCAGGGCTGGGCAATGATTTACATTTTAATCGTGATTAATCGCATTATTTCCCTGATTAATCACGATTAATCGCATTGTATAAAATCAAATAATGAATTCAAAAGTAGTGTAAAATGCACTTTTATTTAAATGTTCTGCTGTCATATGAACTAAAGTGTCATAACCTTTGTTGTTCAAACACTTTTAACATCAGCACTTGTCAGTAACACATATTTAGTGTAAATCTCATCTTAAAAAATGTCAAATAAAATAAAGCTTATTGCCACTGCCAGGGCATTAATGGCATCCTGTTTTTATATAAAATAAAAAAAAAGGTCTACAAATAAAATCCAACAAAATGATTGTGGCTCAGCACAATCAGAACATTAAAACAGGTCATTTCTGAGGTAACAGCAGAAACTTTTAACGTGGAGTTCAACTTGGCAGTTGTTACAAATAACCTTGTTTCTGTTGAATCCTCCGTCTGGGAGAACTTTAAAATGAAAATGTCCATGTTAAAGTTCAGTAACTTTACCAATCCGTCTATCATTCATTCTTTCCATTTTCAATTGTCAATCAAAAATACAAAATTAAAAATGACATTTTATTACGTTTTTCGTTCTTTAACACAAAAAAAAAAAAAAAAAAACGAAAAAAAAAAAGGCTTTTTTTTTTTTATATTTCAATTTTAGACTTGGATCAAAAATACGAAATTAAAAAAAAGGGCCACATGACTGAATTTGTTTTATAATCGAGGTCTAGACTTTCAGTTGTTATTACACATCTGTGCCACTAGATGGAGCCGCACTGAAGTAACAGTAAGAGAACAGGATGACAATGAACACATCGAGTAGATCTGATGGAACATGAAGGAACGACATGATTGTCTTGAACAAAGGGGTTTGAAAGTTTTTTTTTCAGACAGAATTGTTAATATTGCTACCTGAGTTGCTACCCCAAACTGTAAAGTACACAGATTTTTACCGTTCTCCATGTCTGTTTGAGCTTTTCCGCATGTTTACCTCCCAATTGTTTTCTGGTTCCGTAGCAGCCAGTAACAGACTTTTCAAAACAAAAGCATGTGAGCAACATGCGTTAACGCGCGATAAAATAAATGTCGGCGTTAATAAATTGATGCGTTAACGCGATAATAACACGGTAACTTGCCCAGCCTTAGTAATAACTGATGCACAGAAGTAACCAGAAGTAACCAAGGCTAAGATTCAGCCTGAGATTAAATATTTAGATTCGCTGTGTAAGTATTTATTTAATTCCACAGACACACGTGAGGTGACGACATTGCTGTTAGTTCATCATTAAAAACCATTATACAGGTGAAAGTGATGGGAAGATGCAATAATTAAATACCACACGCCAATGACATGCAGTCAGTGACACAACTGAGGGGAGGCAGCTTTCAGGCTTGAACAATAGTGCAAATTAAGTTGTCCGTCCACCTGAACATGATCCAAGAACTCCACAGTCTGCCATTCTGGAGCGAGGGCCCCAAAATCCATGTGAAGAAGTCACCAAAGACAGCCTAGAATTATCCAGAGCCCCCAGGATCTTTGGATGAGTCTCATCCACATCTGTTCCCTTACCTAGAAGAGCTTCTTAACTAGCTCAAAGACTTCCCCTGGGGACGTGGCTGAGGTTTCCCACAGGTCTTCAGGCTCTGCTATCTCCATAGATGACATACTGGATGAATTTAGGAGTTCTTCAAAGGGCTCTTACCACCGCGAGATGGTATCGCCAGCAGTTCTGCTGACTCAGATCCTGTCCCTGAGCCAGACCCCACTTATCCCTCCTGAGTCATCACAACTTTATGGGGCTATATGAACTATTTTAGCTTAACAGATCTGCAGAAAAGAGTCATTTTCACATGGTTGACAGAACTTGCCAGAAGCATGAAAAATATAATGATTCACATCTTTAAAATGCAGTACTATTTAATTATTGAACAGAAGGGTTTTAAAGACACATTCAGACAAATGCATTGTGGGACTTTATCTGGATTGATGTAGTCATCAGTTTGACAGCATCCCTTAGATCTGCATTTACGGAAAGATGACAGAGAATATTGTTCATGTCATGTATGATTTATAAATGAAAACTCTTGCACTGAATCTGAATCTTCTCTCTCATTGACAAAGGTTTTGCTGGTGGAACAACAGTGACACCTGCTGTTTGTTGTCAGCTGCACAAGAACATGAGATATCATTACTAGAATTTATTTTTTCCTGCATTAAAAAAAAAAATGTATGCGTAATGTTATTTTAAAATTAAATTGCTTCCCAGTTAGATACTGTCATTAGCAGTTTGAGGGGTCAGGGTTAAAGTTAGTGTTTCTCTGCAAGTCCTGTGTACAGCGGCTGTTAATTTTATTACTAAACTGTTAAAGGGTGAGGGTCAAATGAAAAGATCAGACTAGAGGGTTGATTTACTTGCAGGCGTATGACTCCATTTCAGGAAAGTAGAGGCAGACACCCTGGTAGAGACAGTAAGCCTCGTGGCTGGACGGACACCTCTGCACCGAGCTACTGTTGTGGTGGCGTGTGGTGACATCCACGGGAATACGGGCCGTCGCCCACGGTGACGAGGTCTCCAGCTCTTGAGAGGATGGTTTCATTCAGTTAAAATTTTAAAAAAGCACACGCAGTATGGAACAGTTGCATATGCCTTTAGTCATATCAGCTATTTGATATGCTGCTCATTTCAAATGACAATCAGAAAACAACAACAACAGCTGTATATTATCTGCTGATGGCAGAAGGGATCATTTCTCGTTACAGATAAGACGATGAGAGCATCCATTTCAAAATGATGGCATTAGTGGATTTAAGCCTTCTCTATAAAAAAGAAAGAAAGAGGAAAAAAAAGAAAAGATGGTCATGTAAATGATCAGGACCTACCTTGACATTTCGTCCCATTGCCGTAGGTATCCAGCGTGGCACGTGCACAGATAGTTCCCCACTGTGTTCTGACATTCTGCATGTTTGTCACAGTTGTGATTTCCCAGTTTACACTCATCAATATCTACGGGGGGGAGAGCAAATCATTTTACCCCACCGACGTCTGGAGAAATTTAAAAAGCCCTGAGTTTACATGAAAACACATTTGACTGACTCAGTAAAGCAGCATTACAAACAAAAACTTAAATTTGTATTTGGTGATTGATGTCATCAGACAACTAAAGCTGATGGAATACACTGAAAAAAATTAAGAAAAATTGCTAAGCCCCTTGATTGAAATTTAAAAAAATTTAAAGCCAATTTAAAGGTAATAAGCAGTTCTATGCAATTTCTGTTCAGGAGCATCTTTTTTTTTTTAATTTTGGTACTAGTGGCATTTATTGATTGTAGTTAGATAAAAAAAATGGGGAGAGAGATAAAGAGGCAGACTGGCAGGAAAGGGCCACAGGTTGGGACTCAAACTTTGGTTTTCCTGTGCAAGGACGATAGCGTCCGTACACGGGGGCTAACGTGCGGAGATCCGCTCAACCTGGTGGGTGATCTAGTGCTCCACCCAGAGCACTTTTTATGAGTACACTGTAAAAAAAAAACAAAAAAAAAACTGTTCTCAAACTGTTGTCTCAGACGGGAGCAGCTCCCACTCTGTTTCCAGTTTGGGGGGGGGGGGGGGGGGGGGGGAAGGGGTCGGGGGGAGTTCAACTTGAGGAACGCTGGGGGAGGGAGGGAGGAGATGGATCTCTGTGTTTTGCTGATGTTTTGTTTCAAATATCAGCAGACATGATGTCATCCAGAAATTGCTTACTCTGCCTTTAAGAAGTTAAGCCTTGGTAACTCCTGTCAGATGAAATTATTTCATCTACCTGGTACCAGCCTCAGATGGTTGACAATTATTTGTTTTCAGAGAATTATTTTTCTCTGCTGCTTACTTCACAGACACATTCAGCAAACGCTTAGTGGTTTAAAAAAATAATTCTAGAATTTATTGTATGACTAACTTTTTTTTAAAAATAGTAGCATAAATATCACAATTTGTTTTTTCTTTAAGCTTAATGTCTTTGATATCTCCCCCTTCAATCTATTCCAATACTAAATCCGTTTTAGTCCTGGCAGCTTTTACAGTCTTATAAAATCAAATGCAGCTGGACCCAGGCAGGAAGAAGTTAAACCCCTGCTACAATGTGTGAGGTGAAAAGGTCCTCCATATCAAATGTAAATCCACGAGCTTACTTCAGGGTGTGTTATTTCATCTATTTAAGGCACTTTTATCGCACAGTAAAGGGAATACTCACCCTGACATGTCTGCCCGTCACCTGTAAAGCCCTCTAGACAAAAACAGCTCTGTTTGCCGGCATTCAGGAGGCACTGAGCATTCATACCGCAGTGGGGTGAATAACACTCAGTCTGGTCTGACGGAGAAGGAGACATGCAGGCGCATAACATTTAGCCACTGAACAGTATAAATTATAAATCACTTGATTTTAAAAGTGCACTATTACCTGAAATCATCTTGTCCGTGAAAAGCGTTGCCTCATTGCCTTCGTCTGAGTGAAAACCAGCCTTCTCATCATCTGCTGGCCCAGATGTTGTTGGTTTTACACTCCCGTTATTAAATGTCTCGAGAGCCGATAAATCAGAGGCTTCGTTGTCTCTGGATTCTATACAAAAGGAGTGAAGATAAACCTTTATAATCACTTAGTTTTACGTCAAAGTTCAAAGATGCGTCTGCAGCTGAAGTGGGACACGTTTACCTTCTGTTCCGTTTGGACTGGCGGCAGGCGAGCAGCTTCTTCCATCGGGTGATGGGGTGTAGTGGGGGAGACAGGAGCAGAGGGCGAATCCCAGTTTGCTTTCACACACCTGAGCACATCCTCCATTCAGGTGAAGGCACACATCTGCCCCTGGGGAGTTTTAAAAGACGACCTGAGCTGTTATGAAAAACCGGTGACTGTACAACCTCAGTGCTAAAAAAGTTAAAAAAAAAAAAAAAAAAGACAGAATGGCTTGCAAATCTCATTTGAAATCTTTCCTGTTTTCTATTTTGACTAAAATATGAGTTTAAATGAGACATTTTACAATTTCATGAAAAAAAAACCTCATTTGCAAATTTGATGACAGCAACATGTGTCAAAAAAGTTGAGATGCAAATGGAATGGAAGTGAACTAAACACCTGGAAGAACAACCTTCCAACTAATTCAATTTAATTAGTCACAGATGAGTGACGTGATTGAGGCTCTCAGAAGTTAAGGTGGGCAGACATTCACCAGTCTGCATCTACAAATTGTGAAACAATTTCAGAATAATGTTCATTTGCATAAAATTGCAAATACTTTGAATGTCTTACCATCTACAGTCTATAACATCACCAACAGATCTGAAGAAACTCCTGCATGCTGATTTAGATGCTGATTTGCATGGAGAGCGGTGCTGTCGTTGCAGGGGGCAGCTTTCCGTTTATTTATTTTTCACTAAACCATGTTGCTGGGATGTGGATTTTGCACATAACATTTGCTGTCAGGGGTCAGAGTTTTGTAATTAATCCAAATATAACTCCTGTAGTCCCTCGGTACCTGGTTTAGCGAGGGGATGAACCACCACGATGGAGGCCGGCTGCACCCTGCTGCCATGGATCTGCTGCAGTTTCTTCCCCGTCCGCTTGTGGACGCTCCTCAGCTGCTGGTTGTCCCAGTAAGAGACCCAGAGCCTGTCTTCAAATACCGCAAGGTCGAACGGATGGCCTGGGACAACCGGCAAAGAATATTAGAAAACCCGATTTAACTCAGTGATTTGAGGCTGGTGTCCCTGTTGAACTCTGAAGGCGAGGACACTGGTTAACAGGGGATTTGTGCACGCATTAACAGCAGAGAACAGCTGTGTTTCCCACTCTTGGGTGCGAATCATCCTTTATTTGGCATCAGTGGAACAAGGTCATTTAATCAGGTTTACTTTAACTTTAACTGCACATGCTCAATTCTAATAAAACTTTATACTCCTTTTAAGTTCACCTCTATGTCTGCGTGTATTCTTTATTTTTCTTTTTTACACAAACCTCACCTACTTGGTTCTCTAACAGGACCCGTCGATCTGAACCATCCAAGGCAGCGCTCTCGATCGAGCCTCTTCTTTGGTCGCACCAGAACAGTCGCTCCTCGGTGAAATCGATGGCCAGGCCAGTGGGGGTCACAAGGCCGGTGCTGGCAACGACAGCACGGCCCCCACCCTCCAAAGAGACACACTGCACCGAAGGCCTGGCCCCTACGTCGGTCCAGAACAACCTCCTCAAGAAGTAAAAGAGGAAAAACGAGACGTATGGGCTTCATATTTTCATGCAAAATTCACTGGCAAAAAAATATAAAATTGTACTTGAGCAAAATCAATGTTTTCTCTGTATTTGTCCAAGAAAATAATTAGCTCTGCTCACTTTTCCAGAGGATGAACCACAATTCCTCTTGGTTTCTCCACCCCATCTCTCACAACTGTCTCTTTGTACAGTCCAGCCAGAGAGCTGCAGTCAACAGTTGACTTACTGGAAAACACAAATGTACATAACAGACATACACATACACGTTTTTATTTTAGGGTTTAGTGTAGAGAATAATACAGCTGAATAACTGCAGCATCAATCAGGTAAATGTTCAAAATGTAAATGAAACAAGACTGGCCCACAACATTTATGCTTTTCTGCTTTTGCCACACACTTTGTATCTGTCCAGTACATCCTGCGGTGAATCCAGTCAACTGCCAGTCCTTCTGGAGACCCCAAACCATCGCTGACAAGCACAGCTCTTGACCCACCATTCAAATCAACTCGCTCAATTGTCTTCTGGCTTGTACTAGCAAAGTACACCTGGAAATACATGCAGAATAATACAATTATGAGACATTTCTTCTGATAAAGTACATGGGTAAAAACAAGTAAAAAGTTGTTGTCAAAAAAGATTAAACCATGAATGACCACTAGAGGTCACTGTCCATTTGTATTAAAATCTTGTTTTAATTTCTTGGCCATGAGAGCCGAGATTATAATAATACATCTGCAGCACATAGACATGGAAAAAAAAAAAAAAAAAAACATCATCAAAATGTCAAAGGGGTTTACTTGGTTCTGGACCGGATCATAGTCCAAAGCTAAGATTGTTCCTCTGGGTTCCTTCACCAAGGTTTGCTCCTCAGTGCCGTCAGGGTTCAGTCTTCTCACATCTACCGGACTGGCAACAAGTAGATAGGGTGGAGGCCCTGAAGAGTTAGATCATGTTACTTTGTAATGTTCAGCTGACCGTCTGGAAACAGAACCGGCTGTCAGATTAAGACAGACAGTGAAGTGTTGGTTCATCTCCTGCCCTGCTATACTCATTCACCTCTCAAACATTCTGGGAGAGAATCAGGCTGTGCTTCATCCGTCAGTTTGACAATAGTATGACTCACCAGTCGCAATGCAGCGTTTTCCATCTTGGTGGAGCTGGTAGCCAGGCAGGCAGCTACAGTCCCAACTCGCTGGAGTAGCAGGCGTACAGAGCTGACTGCAGCCACCCATGTCTGCCGATGAGCATCCTGTGACCCAAAACAGCCTGTTATTAGTTACAGAGAGCTTTGACTTTCTAGTAGGGGTTTAAAAAATAAAGTCAAATAAAACAAAATAAATACTCATCATGATCGTTGTCCTCTAAACGGATGCTAGACACTGCACCATAATAGAAATAATCAGTAATTCAGAGCCCGCTGGTTACCGTGCTATTGTGCTGTTATGATTTTAAGCCTATATGCCTGCGGTTTGATCACTTTAATCCATCTAAAGTTATGAATTCACAAAAGATTCAGGATTAATTTTTTTCACTATCCAATGAGAAGTTGTACAGCAAAATTCAACAGAGAGTCTCCTCTACGTTACTGCCAAAGGTTATAGTCAAAAAGCAACTTCTTCCAGCGTTTTCACTCGGAAGAAGTCGCCACAGCAGATCACTGTGTTCTTCGTATTGATTAGACGTAGGCTTTATGTCCCTTCCTGACACAACCGACTCCGTTTATCCTGACTTGGAACAGGCGCTATGAGGAACTGGGGAAAATGGGGGCAAAGTGATACTTGGGATCAATTCAGCCCACAATTTACCCAACTGGGTAGAGCCAGTTGGAGGGCAAGTGACTCCACCAGGTTATATAAAAAATAAATCATTTATCGAGTCAAGATAAATGCATAGAATTTGGGTGAATTTCAAAGGCTCAAAGCCCGAGGAAAGAAACTACCGCATTTTTTGGACTATGAAGCGCACCTGAATATAAGCCGCACCCATTAAATATAAACTAAATATATATTTTGTCACATATAAGCCACATCGGACTATAAGCCGCCGGTATCCAGGCTGAGAAATAAGATATTTACATCGAAAGATTTGGTGCCATAAGTGTTTAATCATATACCTGAACTGATCTGAACTGTAACACGGCAGTAAAAGTGCTGATCAAACAAAACAGAAAAGTCATTGATGGTTTTATTCATTTTCCTCCTGTACTTTAAAACCAAGTTGCTTTATTTTTCCTCCTCCTGTGTACTGAAACCCCCCCACACAGCAAAGACATCCGGAACGGACCCTTAAAATGGACCCATATCGGGGTCCACTTGCACTCAGTGCCGGGTCCGCTCAGAACCCTGAAATCTGCTGGGGAACCTACAAACTGACTGGACAAACTGATAAATCCAGGTGTGTCCGAGTAGCTACAATGGTCAGACACACCTGGATTAATCAGTTTGTCCAATAATAACAGGTATTGATGCTAAATGAATGTAGAGTAGCATAGCTAACAAAGGCTACTTAATAAAAACAGAATAGCCTTTAACTACTCGGTTTGTTTTTTGGTTTTTGCACTTCCTGCTAGAGCGCCCCCTGAGGGCTGAAGAAAAATTCATAGAAAAGCCGCATCTCTGTATAAGCCTCATGGTTTAAAGCATCGGACAAAAGTAGCGGCTTATTGTCCGGAAAATACGGTACTCCTCAACCCGTCGGTACGGCAGTGGATTCTTCTTGTTTGCCAGATGTCAACAGCATCAGTTTTGTCTTGATATAAACCCTTTTGACTTGGCAGGAACACCTCGATGTTCCCGGGATGGATGTCGATGATGCTCGGAGAGTTTCATGCACCACCCGTAGAAGCTTTTTTGTCATGGGCTGTAGACATTCCATCCCAGTTTGTGATGTTTCCAGTTGGGATGCTCTATGGCTCCTATGTAGACGTTTACTGGGGAGCTTAGCTCTCTTCTGTTTACTCAGGATATGCAGTCATTTCTGACCTTTCCTGATCACAGCGGACACGTGCGATGACTCTGACAGGCTTCTGAGACATTAAGTTCCCGGGAACCTAAAAGTGTTCGGCTGTTCTCAACTCAGCTCCGCGGATTTAGACGAAGCTATGTGCGTCGTTGTCCCTCTTGTTTTAAAATCAATGATCCGGAGTCTGATTTTGTTGACACAGAGCGACAGGTTGTACCAGCTGCAACATTATTGATTTCTCTCTGATAAATAGTCTTGTCTTCTATTGTGACCTAATCAATGAGGATGCTTGTCTCATCTCCCAGACCTCACAGTAGTGCTCGCTGCTGTCCTGTTTTCTGTTTCTGACGTGCATGCTCTATGCATTAATTTCAGCCTACACAAAGAAAACGTCTCTGCACTGATTCATATTTTTTTTGTGTGTGTGTGTTATAATTTTAATATACAAATGAAAATTGTCGATCAGCAGTATGAAATGTATTTTGTCATGTTTCCCGTACCGGTACACGCTTGTCCATCCTCCTGTAGAACAGATCCTTCAGGGCAAACACAGATCACATCATTATCTGTTAACAAGCATCCATTGCCGCATTTTGTAGCGTTGCCTTCACAGGGTACAATTTCTGTAAATTAATAAAGAAATAAAATACATGTAGATGGTTAGCGGCTGTTACTTGACATTTTGAATAACAGTAGATGAAACACACTGAACTGGAAATGAGAGAATCTGTATCTGTGCAGTGGGGCTGATGAAAGGTTTTGTAATACTCTTCAATTGTCCGCTAGGCGTATTTTTAACAAAGCAAAAGTGATGCTGCATGTGGAAGACTCTTCCAGGTTATTTTAGGACCTAGCTGATGAGCCGGATGGAAAACAAGCTTCTTAGGATCTGCTCTGGTAAAATCCCTTTATGACATCAGGCGTAATCCCATTGAAATAGTAGAAAGTGTGATGAGGAGCTCACACAGAGATAGTGATGTAATGTTGGCTCACAGGAGAATGGCATCTCCTGTTTGACAGAACACTGGCCAGGTATATATATATAGGCAGGCTGTGAATCCCATGTGAATAGTTACCTTCTTCCCATTCATCCATTCATGCTGTAAAACGTATTCTTATAATATATATCAAAGGTTTTGCTGTCTCTCATCACACATTTCATTCTGCCGAAATAGGACATTTTCCCTAAGTCTGTTTCAATCAATCAATACAACAAATATTAACATAAAATATATAATAATAACTTGTTAAGAATTATTTTTAATCAAAAGATCAGCATGAAACACACAATACAACTGCTTTTTTTTTCTTTTTCAAATTTGATAATGTGTTGGAAAAAAACTAAAACAAACAAACAAAGAAAAAACAAAAACAAAACAGAATCCATAAGGATTCCAGTTCCAGTCATGAGAAAGAGAAAATAATCTGGTTCTCAACAGGTCTTGAAATGAAGCAAAAACAATATGGCCACAACAACCCATAACTTATTGCAGTGTGCTATTATTCTATTTTTTTTTAAAAATCAGGAATTAAGAGGTTAAGTAGCAACCAGCTGCTGCTAATACATGAATAATTAATAATAAATGCAAGCACCTCCATAAAAAGCAAAGGTTTTGGCAGTTTGCTGCTCTGAGGCATTCAGGACTGAGCTAACACGATGTCAAGCAGGAAATGATGTCAGGGATGATTTTGGAGAAGCAATTGTTGATTCCGATCAATCTGGGAAAGGTTAAAAGAAAATTTATACAGTGACAAAAATTACTTAAAAGTAGGGCTGGGCATGTTAACGCGTTATTATCACCTTAACTCATTATTTTATTAACGCCGACATTTATTTTATCGCGCGTTAACGCATGTTGCTCACATGCTTTTGTTTTGAAAAATCTGTTACTGGCTGCTGCAGAACCGGAAGATGATTTGCAGGTAAACATGCGGAAAAGCTAAAACGGACATGGAAAGCGGTATAAATCTGTGAACTTTACAGTTCGGGTAGCAACTCAGGTAGCAATATTAACAATTCTGTCTGTAAAAAGTTCTGGACTGCCACAAAATGTTTAAACCCCTTTGTTCAAGATGATCACATCATTCCTCCGTGTTCCATCAGATCTGCTCCATGTGTTCACTGTCCTGCTGTTCTCTAGCTGGTTACTTCAGTGCGGCTCCATCTAGTGGCACAGATGTGTAATGACAACAGAAAGTCTAGTCCTCGATTATAAAACGACCCCCATTTTTGAGAATATGTCTTCTAGATTAAAATACTGTATCGTCCTATTTTTGTGCCAATATGGTAATTTGATCAAGACCTATTCTACAGCAGATGGGTGTCCTGCAATCAGGGCAGGAATTTCACGGCGGCCATGGCAGCCAGCACAACAATATCACGAAGATGACATTAAAGGTAAGTGTTCAAAAAGCCATCTGTTTTCTGGATCAAATAGCTTGTCATTGAGCATAAGGACGTTAAAGATTGAGCCGGGGACTATAAATCGTAATAAATCGCTCCCAACTTTGAATTGATAAAGAGTTGTTAGACTTGGTTGTAGCAGTAGCCTATTAGCCTCCCTGAGAGGGACCTAGCTATCCAACAAGCTAACTCAACACTTCTGTAAATCTTTCGTGTCATATCTTATTGCTATAGCCTACTAAGAATTTTTTAATGTTTCAATATCAGACGGAGACTGTCATGTCTCGCTACTGTAGCCTTCTGAGCTATGGTTGCTAAGGCAACCCAAGTAAACGGTCTCCTGCAGTCAGCTGTTTTATCGTAAACCAAAGCCTTCAAATAATCCCTTTCTCACCAAATCAACTTCTCTGTCTCTCTTCTATGTGTGCAGCGAAGCTTTGCTTCTTTGTCTTCATTTCATTGCCAAAATCAGGAAGCCATTAAATGGAATTCGATTATAGAGAAAACATCTGTGACTAGATAACACGTCATAAACTCACGATTGACATATAAATCAACAACAACTCTATCTCAGCAGGATGACGATGCTGAGATAGATTGATTCAAACTCCGACATTCAGTGTTCTATAGACGATACACTTCTCTGAGACTTCAGGTGCGCGAAAGTGAAACCTAAACTCTTTAACACGTATCATTACAGAAATACTCTCCAGGGTGGCTTAAGCATTTGAATCATCAGTAGGCTATGAAAACGTGATAATATTATTTAAAAATATTTAACATATTCACTCTAAACTTTTTTTTCCCTCAGAAAGAAGAATGCCAAGACGGGAACGAGTCGAGATTAGTCACAAAAGAGCTCTGGAAGATGCAGCAAAAAACTGCCAAAAAATGGACACCTACTTCAAAAGGTTATCATGGAAGAGTTAATTGTTACATTCTTCTTATTTTAGTCTAAGTTTATGTGGTACATTTAGGAAATAGCATTTGCAAGCAATTAATACCCCTTTTCAGACATGTTAAACCAAATATGTGTTTTGCATATTGGTATGTATAGTGTATGTATATAGATCGGTGTGTATACATTAATATAAATTTTGTTTATTTTTTATTTTTTGGGGGGAATATGTCCATTTAATATTTAGATTTATTTACAAGAGGTTCTATATGTTTCTAAGTTATGGTTATGCACATGTGTCGGTGTATATTGAGTTATGCATTATTATATATTTTATAAATATATTTATTTTCAGATACATAGATTCATGATAGTGTTAAAATTGTCTATGCTTTAAAAGATTGTTTTGACATGTCTGGAATGAATCAATAAAATGAAATGAAATGAAATATATTAACTAGTTGTGCCACTATGATTCATCATAAAACTGTTTAAAATTTTTCAGCCAGTGCAAAAAAGACAGAGGGAGCATAGAGAGGAGGAGGCCAACTGTTTTTCCTTATGGGCCTAGGAAGACCCCAGGTTCTCCATCCCCATCAATCAGATGACGATTTAAATTAAATTTATGGAATGTGTAATAACCTGATAAAAGTCAATGACATTGCCTATTTTGTTGTCTGTTTCCCTTTGATAAAAGTCCAAAAGTTGTGGTAGCCTATTAAAAATATCCAAGGTTCTGAATTCAAAAACTGTGTTATTAGCATATCATGTCATATTGTGTTTTTTTATGATGGCCGTGTTGCCCTGGCATTTGGCCTTTGTGCCCTCAAAAAAAAATGCCCCTTTGAAGGCCAAGTGGCCTTGTCCCTCAAATCAAGAAATTCCAGGCCTGGTTGCCTGCTCAGAAATGAGCATCGGAAGATTCTGTGTTTGTCATGATCTGAGGAGAAAAAGACTGATGTCAGACGCAACCTGAGTTTCCATTCAGACTTTTACACTATTGCAAATATTATAGTATGTGATCCCAGCACCGCCATGCTACCTGAACTGCTGCACACAAAGCCATTTCTGGATCAAGTAAGCCGGACAATTAAATATTAAAAACAAATTCAGTCCCGTCGCCCATTTTTTTTTTTTCATTTGTATTTTTGATCCAAGTCTAAAATTGAAATATAAAAAAAACAAGCATTTTTCATTTTTTTGTGTTAGATTAAAAAATGAAAAACAAAATATAATGTCACTTTTTGATTTTTTAAATTTTTGATTGACAATTGAAAATGGAAAGAACGAATGGATACACAGACTGATAAAGTTACATAACTTTAACATGAACATTTTCATTTTAAAGTTCTCCCAGACGGAGGATTCAACAGAAACAAAGGTTATTTGTAACAACTGACAAGTTGAACTCCCCGTTAAAAGTTTCTGCTGTTACCTCAGAAATTACCTGTTTTAATCTTCTGATTGTGGCTCAGGATTTTGTTGGTAGACTTTTTTATTTTTCATTAAAAAAAAACAGGGTGACATTAATGCCCCGGCAGTGGCAATAAGCTTTATTTTATTTGACATTTTTAAAGATGAGATTTACACTAAATATGTGTTGCGACAAGTGCTGATGTTTAAAAGTGTTTGAACAACAAATGTTATGACACTTTAGCTCATATGGCAGCAGAACATTTAAAAAAGTGCACTTTACACTACTTTTGAATTCATTATTTGATTTTCCGTATACAATGCGATTAATCATGATTAATCAGGGAAATTATGCGATTAATCGCGATTAAAAATTTTAATCGTTGCCCAGCCCTACTTAAAAGTGAAAAAAAAAAAAAAAAAAACACGAAACACAGTTGTGCCAGTCTCCCCAGGAACAAATGTCCCAGCAAGTCCAGCCCAATGTCCGTACTCAAAGAAAATAGCATCCTGAAAGTTTATGACAGTGCATTTAAGTTTAAGCAATTATACAACGAATGCACAAGTATTGCTTATTTGAGCATTTCTTTTCTCAAACGACAGATGGCAACAAGTCTTAGGTTTGCAAATCTGCATTTCAGCTAACAAAAAAAAAACCATGGAGTGATGTTCTTTGGCATGTAAGTGGACACATTTGGGAATGATGTACAGCCTCTCATTTAACAAAGACCAAGCACAGCAAATCAGCACAAGCACCTCATACCAACTGTCACAAATGGTGATGTACGGGAGAAAAATCTGGCTTGTCTTGCAGCCAGGAAGCCCAAGGGACCTTACAGTCATTGAGTCAGCCATGAGCTCCTCTGTATATCAAAGTAGTCTAGAGTCAAAACTGAACTTATCGGTCTGAAAGATACAACCCCAGCTTTGCTAAAATGTGTTCATGCATTAGGACAGTGATATGACACCAGCAAATCCGCAGCATAACGCTGAAAAAGGAAATAATCAAAGTGTTGCAACGGTCCCAGTAAGAATCTAGAGCTCAGTCTGATGGAAACGCTGGTGGGATTTCTGCATGAACAAGCATCCACAAACCACAACTAACTGAAACAACGATGTAAACGAGCACCAATGATGTGAGAGACCAATCAGGTAAGAGAGAATAAAGTACATCTAATCTGATATAATCTAATAGAGGGAATTACTACTTCAAGTTACTGCTTCTAAAAACATTGAATCATGGGGTGTAAGTCATTTTCATCACCTGCTTGTGCATGCTGGCCTCATCTCTGCTCAATTAAAAATAAAGCAAGGTAAAATGTCAGGATGGTTAATTCATCTGAGCTTGCATTTAGCTAATTTTACAACCTAGTATGGAAAATATGTTTTGTTTTAATGTTTTGGTTTGTTTTTTTCCTGATATAAAACACTGTTGAACTGAAGTGAAGTGGGTGAACATTCTCTTGAGCATGACTGCATATCTTCGTTTGTAATCTCTGCTGTTATCTCCATTGCCTGGCGTGTTACTAGTGTGTTTCCCAGCATGTTTCTTCCCTACTGGACCTTCGCAAAGGTTACCTGCTAAATAGCTTAGATGGAAAAAGATGCTGACAAGAAATGTTCCCTATTGCAAATGTCACCTCATCTTCTAATCCCCTTGTGTCTGTGAACCTCCCCTATTGTCTAGGCTTCGAAGCTGAGCGACTGGGAGATTAGGATTAGCGCTAGACTCATACAGTGGTCAGCCAGTTTTGCCAGCCAACATTAGCAGATGCACTAGCATTGGTTTATTTTTAGTATTATGTGACCTAATTTTAAAGCTTTTTTTTGGCATCAATAGTTTGACCAGCGGAGCAGCTCTCTGCTTCTCTCATTTAGACTCTCAGCGCTGTCGCAGCACATGAAGCAGTTCCCACAATGCAGCTGAGCCGAGTTGCACTGATGTACACAGTTTCCACCGCAGCAATCCACTGCTAAAATTAAAGAATATCGGTTGACATACTGATATGTTTTTCACAGCAGTCATAAATGGTCCCACTAAAATCCTACTCCAGTCATTCCAAATTTACTTGTAAAGTATTTATTATGTTGTGAAGTCAACATAATAAAATACTTTATTATTATTATTATTATGTTGTGAAGTCAATCACTGTTTAAATACGTGACAAAAATGCAAAATCAATAAGTTCTACTTCTAACAAAAAAGTTTCTATACATTTTGGGAAAACGACCATATGAGATTGCGTGAGATATGTTTTCACTGTTTTCACTATGTCTTGTCCTGTTAGGCAAACAACAGACTTGAAAAAATAGCTAATGCATGAAGGAGGAACTGAAAAGTGCAGTTCCTCAACTGACCACTAGGTTAATCTCCATTGATCCCTCCCCGGTCTAATGCTGCAACAATAAACATATTTACAGCCTAGTTTAAAAACAAAAGAAAAACAAAGATTTTGGTCTTTAAAAAGCAGGAAGCTGTCAAACTGCTGTCACTTTAGCTACTTCGCACTTTGGAATGAACGTGACTTGTTCCCTGTTAATAAAGACCATATAGAGCACAATCATTCTTGATTTAACTGATAATATGGCCTAAGATGAAATGGCTTGTTGGGCTGCTTTGAATGTCCAAACAGACCACTGTGACTGTCTGGGATGGCCCGGACGGGCTGGAATGATGGAGCAGATGAAAGGCCCCAGCTGAAAGCTATAAGCCGCGGCTAATTTGATCAGAATGAATGTAAGGTGCATTATCATAGGTTAACATGGCCTAAACCTAGGTCCCATAACATGCCAATATGGTGTCGGCAAAATCCACAAAAACTGGGTTTTTAAACAGCCCTAGAAAACCTGCAGCATGGGTGATGTGAAAGGTTCTGTTAGGATTTTAGTAGCGTGACAGTGTCACTGTTTTTGACCCAAGAAACCGTCCACATAACTGGCAGCTTACGTATGACTAGTCTGTCCGGTCGTCTGTGACCCAGCTTTTATAGGGTGCCCTGAGTCAAAGTAGCGTCTGGTAGACAAATGCCAGCCTTAATAACATTACAGAGGATCTAATCAGAAAGTAGAGCAGCAGTCACTTTGTTGATCAAAACAACGTTTGCACGAAAACCTACGTCGCCTTTCACAAGCGCTAAAATTTGTTTACGCTTGATCTTATTAGTTAGTATTACTGTCTTCAGATTTATTGTGCTATTCTTCATTGAACATCCCATAACTAATTATGTAATATAGTAATACACTCTGGAATATATTAGTAAAAACTGTTACGATCAAAGCATTTGAAACATTTTATTGATTCCATAAATATTTGCCTAAATTATGTTGATGTTAATAGTTTATGCTTTGTGTGTCACCAGTGAGCACATCACCCCAGATTAATTTACCACACTGTTAGTTTGCTTTTTATAACAGCTGCAAATGAATTTCCTCTAATTTATGAGAAATGCCTAACCCTAACCCTAACCTTAATGACACAAAGAGTAGGATAAAGACATCTCTATATGATCAGTTGAAGCATGTTATACTGTACCTTGACAGGTCTTCCTGTCTGGCAGGAGGGCGTAGCCTTTGGGGCACGTGCAGAAATAAGAGCCCGGGATGTTTTCACAACCAAGAGAGCAGCCATGGTTCCAGTGGGCACATTCATTCACATCTATGCCACACAAAAACAAATATTGTGATGTCAATCCTTGTAGGACTTTAAATGGCATGCATTTTATTTGTTTTTTTCCTAAAATCTTTGCATCCCAACAGGATCATATATCAGTCAGTATTGTGGCTTTTTTTAAAACACACAGATTTCTTATTATAAACTGACAAAACCAACACATTTTTTTTTTCATTTGTAAACATTATGTTATAGATGTCCTACCTTCACAATAAGAGCCTTGTTTACTGAGAGTAAAGCCTTCACTGCACTGGCAAACACCCTCCGCTGCGAGACTGGAGCACACGTTCACACAGTCCCCGCTTTCTTCATCGCAGCCTATTTTGAAGATTTTGATAAAAACCTGTCAGTGAATCTGACCAAAGATAAAAATAAACTCTTATGACAGATGAATTTACAGCCCCAGTTCCAAAAAAGTCAGCGCACTGTGTAAGATGTGAATAAAAACAGAATGCAGTAGTTTTATATTTTATTCTCAGCATTCACACTGACATTTTGCCATTTTTATTTTAAAACATTTCATTTTTTTTTCCATTCTATCAAATGCTACAATAGAAATTAAAAGGAAAACAGCTACAAGCTGTGGAATAACAGGTGAGGAAGGGTGATGTTTACAGATGTGTAATTCAACTGTTCTGGGTCGTCTTTGTTATAGTTTTAGTTTCGTGGAGTATCAGATGTTTTCATGAGAGACAAACCAGTCCAGCACCTGAACTTCTTCTGCTTCTACGGTGCAGTATGTGCTTTAGCACTGTCTTTATGAGAGATGAAAGATAACTTTTTGAATGTCTTTGATGTCCAAAGACAATGAACATCCAATAATGATTTTGGCCCTGTCCCATGCACACAGGGATTTCTTGAAATTCTCAAATTGTTTTGATGATATTACGCATTGTAGCTTATGAGTGGTTGGCTGTATCTTGAAGTTTGTCTTTTTATACCCAATTAATCATGTCACTGATTTTTTTTTTTTTTTTTTTTTGCCAATTGATCTAATTAGTTGCAAAGTGTTCCTCCAGAGGGGTGTACTACGAAGCGAGATTAGAGGGTTAGCGAGGTATGTTGAGTCTAAAGCCAGGATTTCCGGTACCACGAAGGTGGCTCTCTTTCAACCTGGCTAGATCACCATGGTAACTTACTCTGCAAGCTTAACCTGGTCCGGAGCAGGTTATGTGCAGAGTTTAGGCTCAAATCAGCTATAAAAAGCGCCACCCTTTCACTTACCACCTCTTTCAGAGATGGCTTCACCTTTTTTGAGAAATCCCGTTGACTTGAGCGCCAGGATTGTGCGAGGATGGGAGAGAGTATTCAGAGACCGGACTGATCCGCTGGCTTCCCATGACCATATTCTCTATGAACGCTAGAGATTTCCAGCTGAGGGAATACGTTACATTTGTAATCTGCTAGAGCCAGATATTGGCAGCGCCACCAAACGCAGCCGTGCGCTCACAGTAGCACAAACGGTGTGCGTTTCTTTGCGTTTCTTTGCCGCGGGAACCTACATGCATTCAGTTAGTGATGCAGAAAATCTGAGCCAGAATACTGGAATAAAGGTTGTACTTGCTCTTACTGAACTGCTGAATATGTTTGTAGTATTCCCTGGCCATCTGCCCACGCTTCAAATAAAAGAAGCGTTTTACTAAATCGCAGGTAACATAAATTAATAGTCCATTATATTGATAATCAGTGTGACGTGGAATTTCATGTGAAATGTTATAATATAATTCATAGATTCCCCAGGGTGATAGGGTACCTATTAAAGTGGCCGGTGAGTGTATATTGGTATCACAGATAATATTAAATCTTAAATTAATTTCACATAGATTTAGCAAAAAACTAAAGTGATTTTCATTTATCATTCATAATGGGACAGTCAGACCTACATAATGTTTAAATCTGCTGCATTAAGTTTAAAGTTTAAGTGCTCTAAAAGAGGGAGGGAGATTAATTAAGGTTGTGAGATAAATATAGTGGTGAAATAAATATAATTTACGAATTTACACGATCTGCAATTTTTTGCCAGCACTCCTCTCTGGCTTTATTCGCACCTACAGTGTTGCTTTTGGCCGTAAAGATTTCTTTGAAATCCTCATAGCCCTGCATTATTAAAACCTGCTCCTCCTAACTGAAAATATACGGACGGCCATCTATCCATTTGATCCGGGAATAGGCGTCAAATGACGCGTCAAAATGCCCCCTTTTATGTGAACGCGCACAGAGCAGAAAGCAGAAAGCCGCGGTTAACAAAGATAGTTGATAACCACCGTCGTGGTACCGGTTATCTCTGATCGCGAGTTTCAGGTTTGTTAAGCCAGCTCACCCAAAGAAAGCCTGGCTGTGTCGAACTTGCTTCGTGGTACACCCCTCAGGTGTTTCCTTTTAGGACCACAATATTTTTACAGGCTTTTTTTTTTTGGTCAATGGCCAAACTTTTTTCGATAAATGCTGCTGTCATCAAATTTTAAATTAGCAAATATTTTTAATGAAGTGGTGACACATCTGTGTTCTAGTTCAAATAAAATATGGGTTCATGAAATTTGCAAATGACTTGCATTCTGTTTTTAACTTGCATTTAATGCCGATTCTCAGCATTTTTGGAATTGGGGTTGTAAATAAATAAAGTTCAGCTGTAACCTGGAAAATGGTGACAAAGAGTCTACCGTTGGCTGGCTGAGTGGATGAACCACCTTTATCTCAACAGGAGATTTGGACATTTTTTTAAGGTTAACATCCACTGGCTCTCCACCAGTGTACTTGTTTATTCGTTTTATAACCCGGGATCCAGCATCAGAGTAGTAGAGGTGCTCCAGGAAAACGGAGATTCCAAGTAACCGAGAGCTGTCAAAACAATAATTTGGGTAAAAACAAAATAGATTAATTGAAATAATTTCAGTTTAAGTTGTTATTTTCGATACCAAAGTGGAGTATAGATTCAAAGTAAGAGTTAAAGTAACAAAAGTGGAAAGTTGAGTAGATAATCAGAATAGTCAGACTCACTGAAGTGGCTGATCCATGATGTGCAGAGCCTTCCCGTTGTAGTCACAAGAGGCGATGGCACTTTCTCCTTGCAGACCAAACTGAACCCAGAACAGCCTTTTGTCCTCTCGATCAACTGTCAGCGCTTTGAGCTGATCTGCTAACTTAATTAGTGTGATTTTCATCAGCCCTGAGACATCAGAACGCTGGATGCTTGAAGTCGTTCCACCAGACAGCCAGAACAGAAACCTGCAAAGCATTTGTTCCAAACTGAGAGAAGGCTTCAGAGTTTATCATCATTTCTGTGCTCTTGTTATGACATTTTCTTATACGAATGCTAACATGCTCTCAAAATAAGGAGCCTAATGGTAATGGTCTTTCTCAGAATCATGTTGTGGTCAAGCGTAGGGTCGTTTAAATCAGACAGAAATTACAATAACACATAAGGTTAAAGAGAACTAAATTAAAATATGCTATTGGCATTTTAACATCATGAGCGTAATTTAGTTATTCGGTGTTGCATAACTACTGTACCAAAAAACGTCTCGGTTTAAAACAAAAACTATTTGGTTGAAGAAACTTGGGGCATGTTGGAGTCAGTTTTCACCGATGTGCCAGACATGCTGGATGGAAGGAGATTTAGGGCCTGATCTTCCGCCAAATCTCCTAAATCCGCATTTAGGGATAGCGGGTAACGGGAGGGGCGTTCCCCCGCAAAGAACGCAATCTTCCACCTTCCTAAATCCGCTGCGCTACCCGCTACATTATGCATGGGAAGTGGTTAGGGCGTTCCACCTGTTAAACCAACCAGTGCGTCAGTAGCCATTGCCTTTAAAAGCAGGTTGCGCTACCCGCTAACCGCTATGGAGCGTCTTTTCATCCAGATCAGAGCAGCTCTCGTGCGCAGCTCATCTGGGACTCTGCTGTAGAGTTTCCTCCTCTTCCTTCCTCCTCCTCCTACACTGATATATACATAAAAATATTTTTACACAGGCAATTCCTATCGGCTACCTGAAAGTCCTAGATAGTCGGTGCGCTCCCAGTAAACACGCTCTGGTAGTCTATGGTTTAATTGGCAAACAAGCCGTTTAAGACGATCTCTGTTATTTTCTCAGGGGTTCAACTGAGCCCAAATCACACTTTTTATACAAGAGTTAACTCGAGAGGTAGAGCCGTTTATGCACGTCCACCTGTGACCAGGTGGACGGACATTAATGCCATTTGGACTCGCTCTTGTACGCGCCGACATGCAGGTTGCAGGAAGCAGGTAGCGGGTGCGCGATCGCAAGATACTGAATTTGCGAAAAGGGCAAAAGACACGCCCAATGCCACACCTACAATGTGAGTAAGGGAGTCGGCATAATGGGTATCGGCTTTAGGGCTTTAGGGAGCGGAAGATTGCATTAGCGGTTAGCGGAGGTTCCTAAAACCACAATTTGCAGGTAGCAGTTAGTGGGTAGCGGAAGTGTACGATCGGGGCCTTATTGTCCATTCTGGGAGTAGAGAGCATTTTATGAAATCTTAACACAAGACAAAACTGCAAAAATGACAATATGTGAGGACCTGTTTATGAATCTTTTCACTTAAGCTCTCTAAAAACTTGATTCATGTGATATGAATTGCATTTTAACCTCTGTGGGCCATTTGTAAAGGTGACATCATGATGGCACATGTATCCATGTAAAACAAAGAAGATTACCTGTCAGTGGGGTCGACATTTATACAACTTGGCTGGATTACATGTCTTAGGAGCGTTCTCTCGTTTTTCCCATTTACATCCATGCTCTTTATTTCTCCTTGCTCTCTACTTGTCCAGTAGACACTGTTCCACATCCAGTCCACTGCAAGGCCTGAGATGTCTTTGTCAAATGAAAACAGCTTCTGTAAAGCAAACAGTCACGTTAGATCTGTTTAAGCTCCAGAATATAGGCATATATGAATAAATAAATGAATATTTTTAAAGACCCTAAACTGCTGCCCCATTCCAGCTACTGCATTAAAATCAGGCAAAGTGAAAAAACTATTGATGTTTTTGTTGCTATGCAGTTGTCCTTTGGGTCCTGGCATTCATGTTTAAACATAGCTGAGGACCAAGCACAGCATTTCCATGGCAACAACATTCCCGACAGCAGCCATTTCCTCCAGCGAGACAACGTGCCCTGCTGCACTGAAAAAAAATAAAAACTCTGCTCAGGAGTGGCTTGGGAAACATGGCACGAATCCAAAGCGTTGACTTGGCCTTCAAACTGTAAAGGTCTCAATGTGTCCGAACATTTACAAATCTGATCCACGGAGGCCTCCATCCCTCTGCCCGCATAACTCAAAGGATCTACTGCGTCGTCCCTCGAGCCAGTCACTAAGGGTCACCCTCATGAATCCTGTATTTGTGCCCTGATTTGTTAAACACTGGGAACCTGCACGATATGTCTAATGCTGTAGCTAATCACTGATGCGGTAGATGCGGTAGAAAATAAAAACATTACAAGCAGCTGGAATGCATTTCAACCACTGGGTTTTATCCAACGTTGGAGCAGTTACATAATGACCTGTCTGCGTGCTCCTTTCACAGATGCTTTGTAGATGACCCCCCTGCTCCTCTCAGCCCAGTAAAGTCTCTCTTCTCTGAAATGAAAGTCAAGCAGGACAGAGCTTCCCACACCGGCCACCAGTCTTCTGTGGTTCTTGCCATCGAGCCCCATCCGGTGAATGGATTTGCCATGGCCGAATATCAGGAAAGGCTGCAAACCTTGATGAAATCAAACACAAATCTTTTATGCTTCTTTTAAATTTCTCTTTGAGGCTTTAAAAGTTACAGTAGAAATCTGAAGCCCAGGATGCCGCATGCAGACAATGGTACTCGTACTGTACAAAGATGTTATCTGTTTCATGACAATTCATCACAAAATATTTTCTCAAACAGCCAAAACCTTTATAGCAGTGGTTCTCAAACTTTTAATACTGCGTACCACCTGAGAAACTATTGGGCTCTCTGAGTACCACCATGATGACCAATTTTAAAATATAGCCATATATGTCTTTTCAATTAGCTTTAAACATACAGATGTTTATTCCTTATTGTGGTTATTTATTGTTACCTGAATTTCATTTGAAACGTTGTATTTATAATGCTTTGTCATGCATTGACAAGTCATGACGTTCCCCCACGTACCAATGGGAGAGCGCTTGCGTACCACCAGCAGTAAGCGTACCACAGTTTGCGCACCACTGCTTCATAGCATAAACTATCACTCATGATCACATCATGCTTTACCAGGATTTGTGCAGCATTTATATGCAACATTATTTAATAAGAAAATACAAAGTCAATACAGACAGAGCTTTGTTGCTTGCTACAGCATTTGTTTTTAAATTTTATTTCAATGTTTGAGCCTTGAACCTGTACAAAGACAAACAAGAAAACTACTTTCTATTCTGCATTTTTTCAGTTTAACTACACGAGGACAAGAGTGTGGCTAAATCAGCGTTTAACCTTTCTGTGGCTGCTCAGACTCAATGTGTCTATAATTATTGTTGAGTTTCTCAGACTGTCTGATTGAAAAGCCTATTCAGTGCTGTGACGGGGTGAAGTTTGGGACAGCCTCAGCTGCTCCTGCAGAAAGCTTGGTTCCTTAGCAACAAATGGCACTTGTCCTGCGCCTTTACTCTGATAATCCCCTGCAACGCATCGAGTAAAAGGTGGCAGCAGTTGATTTTTCTTTCATGTTTCTGCTTTAGATCATAGCGGCTCACATACCGTGACACACCAGTCACGTAAATGACAGACAAGAGTCTGTCCATTCAGACATGTCTGCTGCGAGGTGTAGATCCCATTAACCTTTGACAAATGTAAGCTGGAAACAAATCTGTGCTCCTTCTCCAAATGGCCTCTGGTCCGTCAGGGTAAGAATAGCGCTGTCATGTGCAACCACAGACTCTTTGGAATGACTTAAACAATGAAAACGCCACCAGACAAACAACATCATGAAATGTCTGACCTCAACATGGCCACCGGTCCTGCGTTGCGAGGATGCATCCTGATGAATCACCGACTGACAAGTTCACATGGTGGTTACCACGACTCTTGGCTCAGCTCGGTTATTTTAATGCAATTGGGAGGAATAAAAACTGAAAGATTTATTTAAGTAGGTTTAAGTGGCCATTTAGTTAATAAAGTCATGTTTAATAGAACAGTGAATTTGTCAAGAGACAAAACTCAACATTCCTTAATATTTCTAAATGCAACAATGCTATAATATAACAGCATCTTTATTATTGTTGGCAGACCTTGTGCAACTTCATCGTATTGTAATTTGTCTAATGTAATTTGTTTTCTTTTCTGATGAGAGGAGCAGTCATTATGATTTCTGACATTTGGGGTTGGTGGCGTTTCTCCACCTTTTCAAGATGGATATCCAACTTCGTTGGGTGTTCCAAGGGAACGTCTGACTTGGAAAGTTCCAACTTCTGAGTACAAATATGTTGTGCTGTGTGAATGGCACGGAGGTGGAACAGTGTAACATTTTGTTCTGTAGCTGTGTTGTGTATAAACTGCATTTTGGGGTCAACATAACCTTATTATATGATTCTGATTCATAAGTCCTTGACTTTTCCTCTAGATTTTGGTCTGTTTGAGGGCCATCGCTCCTGATTTATCAATCTGGCTTTTTGTTTTGACACATAGGCATCTGGAAACTTATCTCAAGTTCTGATGTTTTTCATGTAATGGTTTAAAAACGTCTGTTTCTTACTGACCACTTGTCATTTCCGAGCATCCTTCACTCTGCGATGTGAGTCAATGACCTCTCTGATCTTGTATACACCTTGGAGATTAAATTAACTTTGCACCTCTGTCGTGGTCAGTGTAATTGTTAACTGCTGATTGATTGTCTCACTAGAACACAGTATATACTACTGGTAAAGTAAGATATACTAAATTCTTATTTAACAGGCTGTTATAGCTCTGTACTCTCCTTAGGAAGGTAGTGACAGAGGCATAACAGGATGGCCAACCAAGCTCTAACATCCCAACTTCCTGGTTGAGTTCTACCAGGAAGTAGGTTTTGTTGAAGTTCCTTGACTGACCACCAGAGGCAGGCTCCAAAACAGAGCAAATCTGGCTGCCATTTCATTCATGGTTGGCATAGGCAAGGTCAGGCTTTCATGACTTTAACTGCTTAGTGCTTAGCGTCTGAGCACAGCTCCTGGGCTGTGAATAAAAAACCTAATTGAGTGTAATCATTCATATTTTAACTAGAATGTTTTGTTGAGGTTGTGGTAACTTTACAAAACAGACCGCCATGACTCTCAGTGGCTCCGTCTGGAACGGTAATGAAGACGAGGCTTAGCTAAGCAGCAGGCCAATTTGTTCTTACATAAATGCAGTGTTCATTTCTGATGTAGCCACAGAAACGACATCTGGAATGGGAAAGTCCCACTGCAGATGTCCTCCTGCAGCTCCACAGCTCCTCCAGCATGGCTCGGCTCAACCAGCAAGATCAATTTCAGGACCACTTCCAAGCAGGAAGTCTGCTGGGACCCACAGTCTATCATGCTGCAACTTGTGGGCTGACGATGGTAGGCTAGGCCAACCGCAGCGGGTTCCATAGTGACACTTGAAATAAGGATGCTTGGACAGATTTCCAAGGATGGAATGTAAAGAAATATTAATTAGCACATTAACAAAAGTTGAAATAGCTGCCTGTGACTGAACTAATGTGTGTGTGTGTCTTCCAGCTCGTCCCGCCCCTTTGCAACATGGCACCGTGCAGTAGGAGGAAAATGAGCCTTCAAAAGCTCTCTGTAGAAAATCTATGGGTGACATCATGGAGGGTTTGTCCAGTTCTTCTTATACAGTTTATGCTACCAACTCAAAAACACAACATATATAATGACACGACCCTGCCATTTGTCTGGAAATATGTCATTTAGTGAGTGGTTCAGGTTTGCAGGGTGCTGTGACCTCACAACGTGCTGCATTTGGTGTACCTTAGCAGAAGAGCAAAAGGCTGCAGAACCGACCAAATTGTAGATAAATAAAGAGCATAATATGTCTCCTTCAATGTATCTTTCATGGGTATTCTTCATGCTTGAGTTGTTCAGAAACTAAAGCAGTGATTGAAGGTTTGAACTGTAGCCAACAGAGACCTTTAATCCCTTTTTGATGGACAGATATCAGTGACAAGACCTCTCTCATTTTATAAAAAATATTACCTTTTTACTTCTACTGAAACTAGTGTGAAAATGAAGCAGAACCTTTTGGATTTCACCTTCTGTAAACAGGTGACGTTCCTGTGGCATCCCACTAAAAACTTGGGCTCAACCTGAGAGACGCCCACACAACAAAAGTTTGCTTTTTGTTTTACACTGTTTGGTTTTTCTGTATTTTTACAAACACATTTGATTTGCAACACACTTTGACATCAAGTATGTGCGACATGTTTTTTTTTTATTTTATTCCATTTTTTATAATTGGACATGATCTCAGAGTAGAACAACTGATGCAACTTGTCAGGGTAGTTTACATAGATAGTTTTGGAGTCTGTTTAAGCAGTCAATAACAATGTGAGGCCCATTATTTCTAGGTGCATTATTTCAGGGGCTGTTGCACCCTGTTTAACCTGCTCCTTCATATTATTTTAGTTTTATGTTATCAAAAGTCAGAACCAGCCGGAAAATGTTTTGTGTGTCTGTATGCGGAGCGAAATTATGGACTTCAAACTCCAGCAATGCCAAAATATTCATAAGTTTAAGTCACTTTATAGAGGCTCTGGGATCAGTACAGAGTGATTGGGACTCAACAGTAAAGTCATCTTACACTCATGGCTCTGTATCACTGTTGTTGGTGTGTGCCACATATGTTTGTTTCTTTTCAATTTTAAATCAAATTGACAGGAAGCAGCTATGTAATTTATGTTAATTTGGAAGAAAGGGGTGGGATTAAATATGTTTTCTTCCTCACACTCCTTCTTGAGCAGATATAATGACTTGTGTTAATTGTAATTTTAATTTATTGTTTTGTCTTTTTGTTGGCATTTAATATTCTCTGCTCAAACAAATGAAATGATGATGTTGATGATGATGAAATGAGAAGTGGAAACTAAACACAAAATATGTTTTTTTCCATGTGTAATCATCTTTTAATATCTATTACACCTGATATACCTGGTGCAAACATACTTCAGAAACAAGACCAAACTTCAAATGGCATGCAGTGGTCCATAATATCTCAAACCCGCTCTGTACTACCGGTCAAGACAGAAGAGGCATCACACTCACCTGTGCAACTGTTATTTTTCTCTGCTCCTGGAAGGCGCTCGTTCCAACATGTAGGACCAGGTTCCAAAGCTTCAGCGCTTTGCATCAAAAAATAGAGCAGTCCTGCTGCTATTGTTGCAGCCAACATAATCCTTTTGTTTGTCCCTCAGGCTCTTGCACACCTCGTCTCAGGCATTCCCAATATTGTCATTGGCACACAAGAGTTCTTGAAAATCAGGCAGTGTTTTCTGGACTCTCGGCATCCTAGTCTAAGGCTCAAAACTAATAACCCAGTGGAGCTTTACATACCAGGAGATGTCACGCTAAAGGGATGTAAAAGCCCACTCTCGATTGAGGAGGGTAGTCGTCTCAGTGGATTGTTTGGCTTAAAAAAAAAACAGAAAAAAAAAAAGGTGTCTGGGATCCTGCCCTCTCCTCACTTTGGGCCCTCAAGCTGCCAGTCTGATTTGGAAGCAAAGATTGAAATTCCTGACACCCCAGTGGTAAATTTGCACATGCGAGTCTGGCATTGGAGCAAAATCTTCTCGAGACTTCAGCTGGTTTTTAAGGAGAATGTGGAATCCTCAAGAAACAAGGCCGGCCTGAAAGAAAGGTCCCAACGACACATTACCCTGACTCCCCACCCACTGACCTATGTCCTCTGTGAATGGAGATGGATGTTTTGAGACAGACTTTTTGTGTCTAGGAGAAAGAGACAGGGAAATGGGCATTACATGGATGGCTGTTAGTTTCCCACTGCATACATTTGTAGACTGAAGAACAAAATGAATGTCTTGTCAGTATGTAAAACCCTCCATAAATGACATGCTTACTGTACAAATGTAATTAACCAAAGCTTCACACACACAATAGACACTCTGTTTTGTTGTTGTTGCTTTTTGTTTTTCCTTTTTTTTGTCTTGTGTCTGAATGAGAAGTCAGTATGTGAGGCCTGCTGAAGTTCATCTGACTCCCAGACGGCATTGATGGAATGAGTAATTTATAGAGAGCAGTGGAGAAGTGGAGCAGATTATCCCTAAATTGTTTGTCCTCTGCTCCGTCAGGAGAACAAGTGACAGAGACCAGGAACCACGGCATCTATTCATACCCTCCATGACTGGGATATTGTCACCGGGAACCTTGCAGAGGAGCAGGAGATTTACACCGCTGAGAAAGTCCCTTTGTCTGCCAACTGATGTTAACATTCTGAAGGCCAGTGACCTTTCCCCACATTTCACCCTGGGCAGATAACAATGAAGATGTTAATGACCATGATCTCACTCCAGTTTTGTTGCATGACACTTGTCCCACATGGGTTTGAATCACCAGGCAGCGTGCTTATTTAGTAAATACCAAGAGTTTGGCTGTTGTAGCTGTGTGAATAAAAGGTTGGAAATAGAAAAGACATGGAAAGTGAAGGCAACATATAGTGCCAGTTTCCGTTGTATTACTGTGCAATTACAATAAATCTCTATTCTATTCTATTCAGTGGTAATTAAAGACCCTGGAGCTGAGACCCTCAAAGCGGTAAACTGGCTGAAGTAGACCTGAGGAACACCATCAGAGATCTCTGTCCAGTGCTAGCGACAGGAACAGGCTAAGACACTGCAGAGAACCCTCAATCCCCATCTGGTGGAAGGACCTGAGCTTTAAGGGCGAACTCCATGCAGGGAGTTACATTTATGGAAATAAAGACAAAAAAATGGCCGTGCTGTGAAGAAACTTACACCAGTGGTTCTCAAACTTTTAATACTGCGTACCACCTGAGAAACTGTTCAGCTCTCTGAGTACCACCATGATGACCAGTTTTAAAATATAATCATATATGCCTTCTATATTAGCTTTAAACACACAGAGATGTTTATTCCTTATTGTGGTTATTTATTACCTGAATTGTTACTTTACTGAATCAGGCATTTACAACTCTGTCCAACAGTTCTCACATACTCATACTCTCATAAAGAGCAAAGTAAACACACTCAAAAGTTGTTACATCTGCACTGCAACTGAATATGTAACAATTTTTTTTAAAAGACACAATTTTAATTATCTCAAGCTACACATTTCGTTTAAGACGTTGTGTTTATAATGCATTATATGTTTCCAATTTTTTTTAAGTGAAAATGTGGAAAGTCATGACGTTCCCCACGTACCACCAGAGAGCGCTCGCGTACCACTGGTGGTAACCGTACCACAGTTTGTGCACCACTGACTTACACTAAATCATATCCTTCTGGAGAAGAAAAATCACAGATGTTCAACAGTAGTTGAGAAAGTGCTTTCCATAAGTTGGCTGATGCATCTGCATTATGCAAAATCACAAAGTCAATATTATATCTAAATACTATATAATCATAGCATAACTATAGTCTATTATCATTGTGGAAAAAGGAAACCACAAACTGGTGTATAAGAATTTCACATATTACATATAGGGCCTGATTTACTAAGATCCTAAATAAAGAGTACTAAATTGCGTGTGCACTGAAAAAGTTTGCGCGTGCTGTTGTTGTGTGTTTTGCGGGTGATCAACTAAGAATGCTCGCGCAAATGATAACAGGTGCAAACCGCAGTATTTAAATCAGGTGTTGCGTGTCTTACGGTTTGCGCCATGGAGAGTCTGGATGGAAAGCAGGATAAACGCAAGCGCAAAATGAAATTTGACGAGTTGGAGTTAGAGATATTAGTGGAAGAGGCAAATAAACACATTCATGAACTACAGCAAAGACATTTAAACATTACCAAAAGAAACGCAATATGGGAGAAAATCTGCGATAGAATAAATGCAGTTGGTAAAACAAAAGAAACGGCAGATTAGGTTAAAAGAAAGGTGGCAAGATATAAGGCGAAGAACTAAAGAAAAAGTGGCCTTTAATAAAACTTCGGCAAGACAGACAGGTGGTTAAGTGGCCGTTGAGAAGTTCAAGCCTCCATAACCGCGGAGCGCTGTCATTACGGAGATGCGTCTCTGCGCGCAGCTGTGGCATCAATGAGTGGAGCTGTGGCTGGAGCCGACTCGTCCTCACACACTACTCATTCGTAAAAAAAGTATATGTTTTTTCATAAAATCCATCCATCCATCCATCCATCCATCCATCCATTAGCTTCCGCTTATCCGAAGTCGGGTCGCTGGGGCCAGCAGCTTCAGCAGAGACGTCCAGATCCCCCGGCCGCTTCCACCAGCTCCTCTGGGAGAATCCCGAGGCGTTTTTCATAAAATGATGTGGAAATAACCCATTTTATCACAACTGAAATTGTGCTTGGGAGGAGTATTTTCACCGGACATTTTGACCGGAGAGATTATAAAATCCCGGACTTCCGCATATTTTACCAGACAAAGTCCAGCAATTACCAGACAACGGAAACCCTGGTGCCTCCTGTGGCAACCTTTTGCTGAATAATACTCGATTTAACATTCAAATAAAATATTCCTCCTTTTGCATGTGCAAACAAATTTACACGAGTCCGAAAGACTCTCTCTCTGCGTATTCTTTGATTTTGGCGATGTCGCCTCCTTGCCACAATAACAGCAGCCATCGGTGCGTAATGCTGGACAGATTAGCACCTTCTTTTCGAACGTACTAAATACAGACGCAATCACAATCCCCTCAATTACTTTCAGGGTTGGTAAATCTCATTGCGTGTGGTAAATGAACCTATTTGCATTTTCCCCTCCCAGTATTTAGCGCTTTCTGGCGGGTACGCCCCATATTGATTATTCATCAGGGCAAAAGTGCTAAATGAACAGCGTGTGCTATTTTGCTCATTTGAGAGGCGCAGTTCTCTTTGCACGCTGTTAGTAAATCAGCTTGCGCATTGGTTTGCGGGTGGTGTCAAGTTTGCACACGTTTTTACGCACGCAAACCTTTAGTAAATCAGGCCCATAGTGTTGAATTTCTGTCTTAATATTCATTTACACAAATCTCAATTAGTATGACTGGATAAAAATTTTTTTTTCAATACATAAAGGATGCTTTTTCCAATGCTAAAGGAGAGAAAAAAAACAGTTTTGTTCATTGCCCTATTATAGACTCTTAAACACTTGTGGCTCATTTTAATCGGGTAGGAATGACACTGATAAGCATTCATAAGCAGAAACATCTGCTGGGCTTTTGAAAAAAGAAAACACGACTGTAACAAAAGTGGCCCAAAAAAGAAGAGGCTGAACTCTTCATAGACTTTATGGACATATTGCATCCAGTACACGTACATGTGCCGGCCTAAACAAGAAGTGAGGTGCCATTGTTGCCTGATAAGGAGTTTGAATTATAACTGAAAGTAAAACATAACATCTACAAGAAAGTCTTGAACAGTTTCACACACTGTTTGTATTGTTCTGGAAAGAGTGACAGAAGGACTGAGAGAAGGGGGAGAAGTGGGATGTTCGACTAAAAATGCAAGCACAGAGAGACCAGTAGCTTTTCTGTGCTGTAATATCAGCAGTGAAAGTGAATTGTAGTCTGAGGTTTGAGTATATTCAAGCACATTTTGAAGTAAATAAATTCATTATTTTTCGACATGAATGCAGACTTATTTTTGAAGAAAGTGTCCGCTCATGTGTACCCAGTCTCAGTTAAAGTCGAGGTGCTTCTCTTCATCAGCCATGATAAACTGCCGATATATTTATACATGTACATTAACTGATCCGTGTTTTGAGCTCACAGGTCAGTTGACAAGCAAACCCCAGGACTTATGTTTCAGATACAGGCAAGCAGTTAGTTCAGCTATCAAAAGAGATTGTGGATGAGCCATTTTTTTTTTCTCTTTGAGCTCTGCAAGTCCATTTGAGTTGGACTCTCTTTTGCACATTTTAAATCTGAGGGTGTTAGGACTGAAGATGTGTCAACAGAGGATGTGGTATCAATCAGCAGCTTTTTGAAAGGTCATCTTATGTGCAGGGTGAGAATGGAGTTGCAGACAATATGGTGGTCTGTGGAGATGGTGGCTATAAGAGAAAGAAACAAAAGAGTGAAGTCTCCTTGCATGATGTTGCACAAGAGGATCTGGACACGAAAAGGCTGCTGCTTAGTAGTAAGAGGCAGCTAACAACATGTTTGTGCAGCCAATGAGTTAGTGCTCATCCACAATGAAACTTCTCAATGAAAATATTGCACTGCGACTGCATGCTGCACTAGCAACCTGTTCACTCCACACTGTTCTCCACCATTCACCTCTTCATTCAAGTGCACACCTACAAGACAGTTGGACCATGAGTACAACTCAGTCCAGTACAACTGGACAGAGATTACAGTGTTCTAGACTCTTAATGCTGCAGGAGTTTTCAAGGAAACAGTTTTCCAGGTATGACCGTTCATTTTAACTGGATTTACTCAAATACCTGTTTAAATCTTCAGATAGCTGGGACAGCTGTGACCTATTTATTTTCTGGATGAACGCTCCTGCTCTAGCTGATATCTGATTGAGCACATTTTGTTAATATATATTTTCAGTAGCTTCATTAGCAGTAGAAAGTGCTGTATTTTGTACCTACAGCTGTATTTCATTTGCATGCCATGGCTTGTTGGACCTTGACTTCATCTGCAGAAGTTTGTGACAGGCTCAGAGGACAGAGATGCTCAACATCTCTTCAGATTGATCACAGCATCGGTACATTAGTGTCGACAGATAGGGTGGAAGAAATGTGAACCTGAACTCTGGATTTTTAATTCATGCACTCTTCATACTTCATACTGGTCTCTTTATCTCTGCACTTCACACCCACACATTTGTGGCTCGGATGTCCAGGGCCTTAGTTCTGCTGCAGAGACGCTGCAGTTTCGTCCACGGTTGAGTATTCTTTCCGTCACCAATCAGGGCTCAATATTTTTGTGCCTTTTAATATTGGCTCAGCTCGGATTGGATGGTCAGCTGAGCAGGTACTTTTTTTTTTGGTGTGACAAATAAATGCCTGTTTAAAACGTCTACATTTTGTTACGTTTTTAAGTTCTTGTTCAGTTTTGTATTTTGAGACATCCACTGTGCGATATGTTATCTCCTCAGATAACAAAATGTGGAACACAACACAAAAATACAATTCCACTGTTGTTCACTTTATTATTAAAAAAACCAAAGTGTACAGATCCAGAAACAGGCAATTATGTACAGAACATCATTTAAAGTGGCAATATTTATCACACAAGTCACATACTTTGTTCTATCAAAGACACTCACAGTACTTCCAGGACTAGTAAGGCAACAGTTGGCTTGATCTTTAAAGCAACAATGATGCAGTAGAAGTGATGGGGAGTTTTATGGGTCTGCTCATCACAATATTGATACCGGACACTTTACAACTTTGGCATTGGAAATGACATGAAACTCCATACGCATAACCGACATGCTCTTTGCACAGGACTGAGTCTAAATAAGCCCCAAAGCAACAATCATTTCAAATCCTGCATGAAATGTAAGGCTCAAAAACAGGACAGCGAATGAAAAAATAAATAAATTTAAAAAAAAAATCAATGCAACTTGATTTTGATGGGTTCTTTTGATCTATCTCCATAGAGTATTTTCATGTTAATTAAACCTTTTAAGTCATTTTTATGAATATTTAGATATAAATGTTGGTATGTCTTGTTAATTCTTGACAGTTCATTCATGTAATACTTAAAGTGGTCATATTATGCTTCTCTGTGTTTTCTGCCTTATTCTGTAAAGCTTTAATGTTGATTTGTCACCTTACACATGATCAGAAGCTAAAAAAAAAAAGGAAAAAAATGCAATTGTTGATCTTTGTCTGCCTGAGTTGTGATTGGGTGCAGAACAATTGTAGAGCTTCTGAAGGTTACATTAAAATAGGTTTGAAATTAGCATAGCATGGCCACTTTAAAATATTTTTATATGGGGTTTAGGTTACATTTCAAAGTGTTTCTTGGCTTTGTTTTTTTTAAAGTGTCCTGAAAGGCAAAGTATTCCATATAATGCTGTACTAGAGTAGTTTTAAGTTATTGGCCATGAAATTTGATATCAGCAGAGATATTCAGACCTGGAGCTGTCGCTCTTATAGGTCATCTGGGAGTCAATGCTCGACCTGGAACAAAGCAGCATTCGCTCTGAGTCACGAGTTGGTCTTCTTGCCCAAAGTTCTGTCGGATGAGAGTTCAAAGTTCTTTGTTTCATTGAAATTGTCTCAAATTTGACATAGCTGTCTTTCTCTAACTCCTCTTCGTCAAAAGCAGTACTGCTGCTTTTGCAATAGAGTGCGAGGATCTTGTAGACCAGTAGAGCAATCAGAGGCAAAACCAAAATGCAGGCGATGCTGCTTATGATAATTAAAAGTTGGTTCTGTCCACCGTCCTCCACATTGTCCAGAGTACAGAAGTCAATGCAAGGATCTTTTCCGGCAGAGTTGCCTTTCGCTACCAGGCAAACTGAGTACCTCATCCCAGGCGACAGTCCATCTAGAAGCACTTTCCACTGCCTGCATTCGTCTCAACTGTCCTTTTAGTGTCATCCTCACCGTAGGGTGAATACACGACTGTTAGTGGGGCGTCATTTAGTAATCCACCTGCAGTCCAGAGCAATACTGCACTGTCAGTTGTTTCCTCTACAATCTTTAGGTCTTTGACAGACTGTGATGTGTCACTTTTCTTGCTCTTCTCATCCGCTGCGAGTTTTCTTCCGTTACCTCCTGGCTGATTTTTTGCTAGCTTGAGTGAGCCTTTTTGTAAACCGTTGCCCGGGGTCATCTTGGGCTTTTTTTGGGAAGCGGGAGGTGTGGTTGATCTCGGGAGGGCTGTGGACGCGATGAGCGGTGAGCTGGAGGAGGCCACTGGGGGAATGAGTGTTGTGACTGGTCCAGTCCGTCCAGTTCTGTTGCCAGGCGGCGGTGGCATGGTGGTGCTGAGGGTACCGGCAACCGGATAGTGAAATGGTGGCTTCTGCCGTGCCAGCAACGTTCTTGGCTTTGCAGCTGTAGTCCCCAGCATCTTTGTCATCTATCCCATGCAAGCTCATGATGGACCACCTGATTCCCTCTCCTGGTGACTCCTGGACTGAATCAAGTAAGAACACATAAGTCACTATTAAATTAGGACTTTTAACACTCACGTGCATATTATCATGTTTCAGTCTCATCAGGCAGTGGATGGTCATCAAACACTTACAGTTCAGAGGGAAAAGTCATATTAGGCCAAAAAAAAAGCATTGATTTTGCTTTCTAAAATAGCAAACTAAACAATGCCATACCTGTGTTGTTGACTGGCGAGCCATTCGACTTGGTCCAGTAAAGATTTGGCGTTGGAGATCCTGTGGCATCGCATCGCAGGAGAACATTACTGCCCAAAGTAGATGTGATCTTGGTTGCAGATGTCATTACTGATGGTTTCACACAATTTTCCAGCTCGGCACGCTGAAAAAGTACACCTGCCAGGTTCTCCGGTGCAGCACAGGTCAAGAAGAGATCCATCAAAACCACTGGGGTGTCAGCCATTTTGGAAATCTCAATCAGTTTGGAGATTTTGCAGTCACAGAACCAGGGATTGTCCTGGAGACCTGAGGACAAAGGATGAGAATGATTCTGATTATGGGTTGTAGATTCATACATTAGCATCACTGATACCATGTACTCAATGCTATACAGTGATCCCTTTCCAATCTGCGCTTTAAGTTCCGTGGTTAGTTATTTGCGGATTAAAAAAAAAATAATAATATAATAAAAAATAAAGAAAAAAATCGCGTTCTCTCACAGCGAAGAAATGTTGTGAGCCAGCCTGGCCCCTTTAAGAAGGTGGCCTTATGGGTAATGTAGTGTGTATGACGTAGGACGTCAGAATGAAAACGGGGTTATATGAAAAGTGTAGTGAGCATCAACAGCAGCCCAGCGTGTATAGATTTACATTTTCTGTTAACCGACAGGAGCCGAACAATACAACCTGTGTGATGTTACAAGTTCCTGCAGTACCAGAATAAAGTGCTCGTTCCATGCAGAGAAAACCAGACTGTTTCTTTTGTTGTTGTTAGCGTGTTAGCTACTAATTACGAGCCAAAAATAGCACAATACCAGTGGTTTCTTTACTACGGTTCAGAGACCAGAGGCTGTGAAGGTAACAGAAAGACCACAGGTGAGCCTTTGTCTAGTTTCGTTGCAGTGCCTCGCTACTTTTTGTGCGGTCTTTAAACATATTTTAAACACATTATTTAGGCTCGGGGGGCTCCGGCTCCAGTTAGTGGATTTTGATTAACGCGGAGGGGGCGCCAGTCCCCATTAACCGCAAATAAATAAGGGATCACTGTATGTATTTTTCATGACAAAGTGCTTTGGTGGTTCAGTTGTAGCAGAATTCACCCCCCCCCCCCCCCCCCAAAAAAAAAAAAAAAAAAAAATCTGATATAGTTGTAACTGTTGAGAATGCTCAAGACTGAACATGAAACTGCAACAAAGGGATGTAGCCCAAACCATGTTTGAGATCCACTCCAAGCACTAAGTTCTGTTTGACTGCACTGTGGAACAAAAATTAGACTTCTTATAAACCACAGTCTGATTGAAAATGCGCACTGTGCGTAAATCGACCTAAATTACAACAAAGCAAGAAAGAAATCTGGGATGGGGAAAATGCAATATTGTGAACTGCCAAAGAATGATTGTGTGTAAATTTAGTACGTTCGACTTGGTGTACACAGTAGGTACACATGCATGCACAAGTGCATGCTAAGCTCTTCAACCTGATTAGTTTGTTGTTAGTGAAGCATCTAAGCTGCCCCTGGCCTTCCTGGTGACACACTTTCCATCAGTGCTGCTGTTCTCATGAAGCTCATTAGATCAGTGGATACATTTGATAATAATATCCAATATTTGTGTGGTTCAGAAAATTTATGTGGGAATTAATTTGTCCCCAAATGATTCAGAATATTAATAAAAGAAGCAAGTTTTTTTTATATTATTAAAGGGAAAGATTTAGGATTTACTAGAGATGAAGTAGCGGTAGATTTAGCTTTATTTTTATTATCCTGAAGTAGGTCACACAACAATGTAAAAATATTCAGATATCTTATTTCTCCACCAAAAAAAGTACACTGAAACAAATAGCTACCTTCTTTTGGTGGTGATAAGCTTGTTTGCTTTTTATTCCCTGTTCATATAGTATAGCTCCAATTCTCCAGGCAACACAGATACAATGAAGATAAAAATACAATTATATATATATATATATATATATATATATATATATATATATATATGATCACTGATTCAAATGGCACTCAAGCATAATGTAGCTGCTGCTCTGTCATCTGGCACCTGATCTAGTTGTATTTTAGTTCAACTTAAGAGGAGCAGTCCCAGGGTTTTACAGCATGAATGCATGCTGAATTAGATTGGGTTGGACTTTTAGGACTTACAGTTAAACTACAGTCAAACTAGGTTTCATGATTCAACAATAAGTAGGAGTTTCTGATCTGAGTTGTTGTAACACCTTGTCTTCTTGTGCTGTATACTTCTACATTGTTGTAGAGCGAGTCTTTAAAAATGACTATCGACACAGCACAAGATGTAATTCTCACCCCGAATGGGATTAAAAAGAAGTCTAAATTATGGTTGTATCAATAACTGTGTTTCTGAAATAGAACTTAACTCAGGATCATCACATGCATGTATCACGTGTATGACGCACACAGAAGGACTGCGGCCTGCATGTGCCTGACCAAACAAACGGGTACAGCTTATGCCCACGACGCCCAACGAGGGAGGTCCACATGCATGTGACTGAGAGTCAGGGATGTTTGATCACATGTTCTCAATTAGGAAAAGAACAGGATCGTATCAGAGTTATTAATGTATCACATCCGGGTGCCAGAATTGGCTGTTTGAAAAAAAAAAAAATCCTTACACCCAAACTGAAATCTGAATGCCCACCTAACAAACAAATATCGGGATACCAACGCCCACCTGCAGCTTGAAGACATCGTGGACTCTCAGGGTGCCTTACTGCAGATTGTTTACACACTGAAAAATACATTTTGGAAAATTCTGCACATATTTGCGGTGTTGTATGCAGTCGCATAAACTGTGCTCTTCTGTACTTGTTTTTGTAAACTTGTGAGACATCAGCTGAAACACTGTTCCGATCCAAATACACATCGAGGATACAGCCAGTGGAGACTTGAGATGGAAAAATATCCCATAATCCATTTTACATTAAGAAGGAGTGGTAGAGGGCCCAGAAGACCTCCCACAACTGCTCTTCAGAAATACTGCTGTTATTGTGGAACGGATACAGTTTTAAGATGGGTTTTTTTGTGCAGGAATGTAAGTGTTCTAACTGAAGATGTGATTGATGTGATCAAGGGAGTCTAGTTGAATATTGTTCTCTGATTTTTAGAGGTGTGTGGACCCACTAAGTACGCTCTCGTCCCGATAGCAGAAAGAACAAAATGTACTTGTCAGTATGCAAACTTGACATACTTGGTTCTGAGAATGGCCTGTGACTCTTTCCACCTTTTGACTTTTTTGTGTTGTTCAATCAAAGTCTATAAAAGAGCTCTTGTTCTCGCTGTCTATAAATGATCGTGATCTTCTCCTGACTGGATGTGTGGAGTATGTTTGGCTGTCGACGACTGATGTATGTGTAGAGAGGCACGCAGGTCTTCTTTTGAGTTGAAATCTGCTGTTGTCCAGACAGCTCTAAAGATAACGGATGTACCCACAATGCACCTTTACATTTTTCACGGAAAATAATTTTAAAATTATGATGGGACCAAAGATTTGCAGCGCAACAGTATCGCAAATAGTTCTTGTTTGATCCCATAAAAGTTTGCAATGTTTGTCGTCACACATCACTCTGTTTTTAAAAAAAAAAACAAACATTTTTTTGATCGTGCACCTTTCTGTTTTCAACATCTACATTAACCTTGGTATATAATAAGTTTTTTTTCCCCCCTTTTTCTGTTTAATTATTCTACATTAAGTGGCAGATCTGACACCACTTAGAGTAAGCTTATTTGACTGTGCCCCAGCAGTCATTATCACTCAGCCAGAAGTTCCTAAGGTAATTAGAAATAACCCCAAAATGTCCCACTGTGGCCCTGATATCCTGTAAAACCAAGCCAGACAGAAACATTTTCCTCTTACCTAACACGACTTTCTGGGAAGTATTAGAAGAAACCGGCTGTCCATTAAATGGTGGCCAGATATCCATGAGATCAGAAGGCAGGGTTGTTAATTTGTTACTAGATAGATCCAAGTAGGTTATGTTGAGAAGATAAGGGATCGCCTCAGTGGGAATATTAGAGAGCCTGTTGTTGTGCAGATCCAGCGTTCTGAGCCTGGGCATCTCTTTGAGAGATTCCCAAGGGAAAACAGAGATCATATTTCCATCCAGTCTCAGCTCATGCAGTACTTTCAGATTGTAGAAGCTTCCGGTGTCCACTGAGGTGATGGAGTTGTAGGTAATCCAGAGGTAGCGAAGCTCCACCAGGTAGTAAAATGCTTCTGTTGGGATTCGCCGCACTGCGGTTTTCTCCACACGAAGTTTGATTGTATCCACTGGGACGTTTACTGGGATGTCGGACATGTCTGGGTCATTGCAGAGCACGGATCTGGAAGAAATATAAATCAGTTCAAGTTCTCAAGTTCTTATGAAGCTGTTACACAAACATCTATAAAGGTTATTTTCCAGTGAAAAAGCTCCCTTCTGTGAGCATTTCGAAGAATCGTTGCCCTTCCAGTGTTATAAAGAGATATCCTTTGATTCACTTGTTAATCAATCCGAACACTGATCCTTCCCATTCAGATGGCCTGTTGTGATGTGCGATGCTTTTTTTTTTCTGACATGGCTCTGGTCCACCCAAAGGACACTTCCTCAATGCCAAGGTCAGAGATTATCTCTGCCATCATGATGTCATCATCATAAAGATGACCTGATATGGATGGAATATTTGGATTCAGTTCTAATCACAGGCAAACATACAAGGAACACCTTTAGCTGGTAATTAGCAGGTACTCCTATAAAGTACCAGCGGTTCCAATGTTATTATCATTAATGCTGCTGCAGTTTCACCTTTCCACAGTTTTACAACGTTATTATCATGCATTAACCTCCTCAGATTTTCTTTTCGTCGCGGATGAAGGGATTGGCGCTGAGCCACAAACATAACAACATTAATTCAATACAGTTCAGAACACGTTGTACCAGCTCCACAGTGGTAATCTGGATACTTATTATAAACTAATTACATCCATCTTAATGCTGATCATTTTAATAGCCTCCATACTAGTGATGTTTTTCAGACATTTTGACATCTATGGCTCAGTGACTCAAAACTTTACCTGTGACTCATCCAAACTGGGTCACACATAAGTTTATTAACTTTATTTAAAGTATTGTCACATACTCACTGCTGCTGAACAGTACACAGAGGTTACTTTATGCATTTATTTATTTACTCTTATTTAAATTAACTACACAGAAGACGACCTGATTCTCCAAGATCATGTACATGCTGTTATTTACAAAGGTTGACGTGTACAGTGTAGACACAAGTAACATGCAGGTTACCTGGTTCCAGTCCCATCGGCTCGTCCATGGAAGACACAGGTACACTGGGACGGACAGAAGGGGAGAGCCATACTGAGGCAGCAGAGAAACACATGCACACAGAGGAGTAGATGCATGATGTCACCCGATGCACCCAAAAAGCTCACATTGAGGAGATATCAGGACATAAGACATCCGGATTCACTGACAGCCAGAAAAAAAACAAAAAATCCTTACAGAAAACAAATGAAAAGTGAGAAAAGAGGGGAAAAAAACAAACTTTTCAGCTCCATAAGACACCACAGCACACGGACTAAGGAGCTATCCTCAGTACAGGTGACCTGTCAGATTGACCGTCGGGGGGGGATTAGTGAAGGATTTCTTAGGTTTCATGGGGTCACAGCAGCTCAACAGCGGGAGACACCAGTCTTTTCAACATGGTGCTGCTTTATTGGGCTGCTCACCACAGCAGATGTTGTGTTTCCTCTATTTGTCTATTTGACTTCTTTTTAATGAGTTACTCCGGGGGAGGGTTTCTCTCATGTGAGCCGGGCCAGCCATGCTTTTATTTATCCATTTCATTGGCAACTCTCCCATTGCTTTGAGTTTAGATAGATTGGACTCTGTCAGGTGTTTTGTGAATGTTCTTGGCATCACGGGCTCCTTTTCTTTCTTTTTTTTTATAGACTGTTGAGAGCTTTCCTCTGAAATAAGAGGGCTGATGCAAGTTCCTGTGTGAGGATGTCCTGTGCAAAATTATAATGATATTCAAATGATTTATTTCCTCGATCGGTCTATCAATGGCTCAGTAATTGGAATATATAATTATTTTCTTAAATAATTAAAAAAATAATTTACTTTGTCAAGTTTTTATAAGTCATCTTGATCTCATTATCCATATTTCACTTTAATCATTTATACTCAACTTAGAACTGATTTTATAATATAAAAAAACACAAAACTGTTTGATTTACATTTTTTCTTCAGTTTCCAGAAACTGTTATGACTGCTTTCCTTTGAAATGACTCTGAGAAGAGAGACATCTTGTGATACGATGTAGTTACTACATCTGTTTTCTCCTACACATTGTTCTGGGTGAGAATATATATAAAGCTAGTGAAATAGCAACCTGCTTGCCAAATTTCGTATTGTCGTCTTATCATATCCTGGTGGAAATCGTGCAGTCTCCAGTTCAGTCAGACAAGTACAAACATCCATTTTTGCATATAGTTTTTTCAATCTGTACTGATAATGAAGTGTGACATATACTGTGTAACATCCATCCATCCATCTCTTATCCACACCTGTTACTGTACATTACAGGACACTGTATAACAATAGCAAACTAATATTAATGACAGTTAAAAAAAAACGTGACTATACATACTGTACATACATATGTATGAATACATATATACACAGGGAGGATCCGGGAGAACCAGGCCCACAACACATACACGTTTATTTGATTTTGATATTTAATGATAATAACCCTTTTTATTTTTTCCTCAAATCTAATCCCGTTCATGTCCCAGAACTCCCATGTGAGCATAAACTGAATCCTGAATTATATATTTTTGTCAAAAAGAGAGAAAAAAAGAACACAAGAGGACAACTGGAGCATTTATTAACAAGTACACAAGTGAATTTTATTTATGCAAGCAAATTTGATCATACGGGTCAAATAAGCCACTTCAAGCTGTTGGCACATGAATGTACAAAACAGATTTGATTTAAAGCTTGCTACTAAGCATCCGTAGTGAAAGTACAAAAGACTAATACGAGGAGAGAGCTGGAAGCATATTTTTTTTTTTGCTTGTTTTTTTTCTGATCATTATAGCGTAATTAATGTTAGTACAAGTATCAGCTTTAAGACATGGCTGAGAGCTCATCACAAACTAAATGGACACAACTCAAAGACTACAGTCTCTAATATCAGTAGCATAACACAGGAAGCGCTGGGGGTTTAAAACTGCACATATAAACAAAGGATTGATCCAGCAAGACAGTCAAAAGTTTAATAAAAAAAAAAAACAAAACAGAAAACTTTTGAGTCTGAATAAGACTATAGTGATACATGTCCATGCCACGAAAAACACCTAAATTCACAGTCTTTACTAACGTTACAGTTATCCAACTCTGAGTTGAACACAAATGCGCTTACATCTAGAAAGAGCACAAAAAATGGTCAAATAAGTGCGAGAAAATAGCTCTGAAAAATACAGATTGAGAAAAGAAATGACCAGGCAATGAAGTGACAGGCCACCAGGATGTGTAGGCAATACAGTCATGAACAAAAAAATAAAAAATAAAATGCTGCGACACACTTTTATCACATCTCATTACTCCACCACGGAGTGCCACCAACAACTTTGCACCATCAGGCTTTTTTTTTACATTTGAGACTGACAAATGCAGATTGGAACTGTTATTTTTATTATTATTTTTTTAATTCTCATAGTCATATAGGTATGTTTTAATATATCAGTATATACAGTGCAGAGTTCTGAATAAACAGGAGCTTAGCATTTATAAAGTTCCACTTTTGAGAAATTAAAAAGGAATTATAAAAGCATGTGCTTTTGCTGCTTCTGGTTCAAAGACTACTAGATCATTAAACATCCGAAAATGTGTTTAAGTGGCAAGATTATCATAAAATAACTCACAATTGATGTCTAATCCCTCACAACTGATCTCTGAAAATCTATCATAACTCTTTGTTTCCTGTTTGACAGGCTTGGCACATCAAGCAAATATTTGTTTCACACTGATTTGGTATTTATCATCACGTCGTCCTGCTGTTTTATAACCTTAAAATAGAAAAAAAAAACATTTAATTACGCTTGCGTGAAAGTGGTCTCAATCCCTGGGAATACTGCTATGGCAAAGGTTTACAATTCTTCATAGCTGTGGATTTTCAAATATTTTCATAAGTAACCACTCATTCATATACAGTACATTGCTTTTGAACACAAAATCTCCAGACACACTGCATGAAAAATGTGCTTGAAAACCCTTTGAAGCCCCTGTTGACCCTCTCAAAAACAAAAGATTAAAAAAAAAAAGAAGCATGATAGCAAAATTATAGTATCAAATTAAAAAAAAAATGTACACAAATTATCAGAAATAAAAATAATAGCTGTAATACTACTGCTACCTCTGATTCTACAAACTACACTGAAACTACTATCAGCACTAAACAACTCGTTTTCTAGAATAATACAACTGCCATAATGGTAATCGCAACACCATCTGTGAGAGAGGTAAAGGGGCTTTTTTTTTTTTTTTTTTTTTTTTTTTTCATTTGAAATGCTGCCTGTGACTGAGGAGCTTCGTGTGACTTACTCCCCTGGTCGCATTGTCATATGACGCACCAGTGACATCAGCAGTGGCGGCGAGGGCCCTGGGCGCCGTCCGCACCCCCCTCGGGAGGGGATGGTAGAGAGAGACAGATAGAAAGCAAGAGGAGAGACAGAGGGAGAGAGGCCGGAGTGGCAGGGCCAGGCCTCACGCTGCTCTTTATGTGTAGGCATTGAGACGCTCCTTGGAGCGGGTGGAGTGGATGTCGTGAAGCTCTTGCTCCTCCTTTGACTTGATGTCCTCGTACTTTTGCATCCGGCAGGCATCCTTCACGTAGGCCCAGTTGGCAGACAGCACCATCAAGTAGTGTATCTGTGAGGGATTATTGTGGAATGATACATAAAAAGGTCAATATAATGAATATAATGTAAACGCCATTATCAATTTGTTAGGTTTCTGAGAATGCTAATTGACAGTACAAAATCCCCATATGTATATTTAAAATGTTTCTAATAGACATGTTGATTTGACACCCTTTAAATGGAGAATATTATAGAAAAAATTAAACAAAAAAACCTGTAACTACCCAACTTTTTAAAAGCATTTTGTCTGAGGCCACAGAAGTCTGACATGTTATTCTGCGAGCCATTCAGACTTGCAGGATAGTGTCTTCATGTATCCAGATCAGAGTAGAATTTTCCAGATTCCCGTCTTTATCTCATCTCAGTTTCACATTTAAGCAGAAGGAGTGGGTTGGAACTGAGATGCTAACTTCACTTCCTTAAACCAGCTTCAGCCTCTTTGAAAACAGCACATTTTAGTGCTTCTGCTATTTTCACCAATTCAAAAACATTAAATAACACAACCGTGTCAGAGTGTTTGGAGCTACCCAGGTCTGGAAATGCCATTCTGAGTCACTGAGATTTGTAGGTTTCTCTTACATCACTGGTAAAACTAAATTCGTAGGATTGAGGAGTGGGGTGGATTGAAAAGGGGAGCTATAACCTTTATTTATGATCAAAGCATGCCGCAAACATTTCATTAAGGCCTCGAGACATTGCGTTAACGTTTGAACACCGTGCTGTATGTCTGCATTAAATTAAGAATTGCGTCATTATCCGACTGGAAAAGGCCTTAGATTGAGGCCTTCTCCCTTTGGGCCACCAGGTGGCAGCATAACGCTAACTATAATTCAGGACTTGCGTTGCCATGGCTGCTCAGATTAGAAAGGATGTATTGTGCTTTGATGACTGAGGTTGTTCGGCAGCTTCTCTTTTCACAGGGAACGACGGTTTGATAGCCGCACCGCTCTGAGAAATGCAGACAGACGGATTAAATGATGGCGATCCAAAATCTGAAGATATTAACTTCACCGTATTTGTACCTATGTGTTGTTGAATCTGCGGTGCTTAAAGGTTCCCAGCTCTGTGATTGTGGCTTTTAGCCATTTTACTACGAGGAGGGTCATTTAGCGAGATGGATCAGAATATCTGTTGCCGTTAGCCCGCCATTAGCTGAGAGGAAAGAAAAGGATGTGGGTAAAGGTGTCCTGCCACGATTTGCACCATCATCCATAGCCATCAACCACTCTCCCTTTCTCAGAAAATGGCCCCTAACAAATTACTGAGTGATGTTTGCAACAACCCTTCAGCCTTTCTTCTTCCTGTTTCCATGACAACGGCAAGACATACCAGCCGCCTCCAAAAGAGGGAGGGAGACAAACCCCTGTCTTTCTCACTGCACCAAAATGCCTTCTCTCCTATCTTCAGCTATTCTCTCACAGGCCAAGCAGTGCTGCCATTTTCCCAAAATGCTTTTATTTCTCCTCCACAACATACCATTTACCAAAGTATGCTCTCCGTAAAGAAAACGAGAGACGGCTCGTGCCAACGTGGATGCTATCCGTTGGCATCTGCTTTGAAAGTGCTTTAACGGAGAGGCTGTGAGTTGCATTTTCAGTGATGCTTTAGTGGCTCACCATCGCAATGACGGCGGCTCCTGCTCCAGCGAGAGCACAGATGAAGAGGTGGAACGTCATGTCCAGCTGTTTTAAAAACAAAACACAGCACACATTAGTACTGCACTGCCAGCCGGGCATCTTTTCAAGTCAAAAACGCAACCTGGAAACAGATTGCAAACCTGCTGTTGGCTCTGTTCTGCATCCATAAACCCATTTGATAATGCCCACTTACATGTCTCTGGTTCCTGAAAAGACCCTTGAATCATTTAATATGTGGGGAGGCTTTTAAAGATCACAAGAAGAAATAGTTTAACTTTGTCAGCAAATACCTCCTGTTAATTAAGTCTGATATGTGCTGACGCTCAGAAATTCTTTAACTGTTGCTGAAGGTTTGTCTCAGGTTGGAGTAGAAAGTCTGCATTTAGTTTTTTTTTTTGCTTTTGGCAAACATGCTGAGGTCACTTCAATGGAAATTTCAGTTAAAATAATTATTGCTTTAATTAAAAAAGTGAAAAAGAAGAAACATACTGCACCATTTTAATCTTACATGTGGGCTGCATAATTAGTCTTTGACAGCTATAACCAGGTTAAAGCCATAGCAAGTGTGAATTGTTGCTTTTTGTACTCTCATGAACTCTGATTAAATAATCAGAGTTCAGTAAATTAATCACATGTCCATTTCAACATGGTAAGATGACAAGCAGACAGATAACGTACAGAAATGTTTGACCTGTTGATAATATTACATCTTGTGAAAGTTTTAAGTTACTCTCATCTACAGTGAAGGCTGAACATTGTTGGATGTGCAGAAGTGGTTTTAACATACCTCGTTAGATTCACACATTTTGTAGAATTTTTCCGATCCGGCACACACGGTCTTTGCTTCGGCAATGGGCACAATACCTGAAATAAGTTGGGATGTTTATGAATCGGGAATAGATGCCAAGCTGAAGCAGCAGAGCAGACGGTAAACAGCAGCAAGTACAAAAAAACTACCAAGAGGCTCATTGTGTACCAGAATACTACCCAGACATCTTAACTCTTTTCCGCTTTGATACAATGAGGTTCTTCAGGATTCAACTTTGATTTCCAGCAGATGCAGAAGAAACTGCCTCTGGATACCACCGGGTGGTCATGCAGCCGATCAGAAAAATTAAACATGTGACATCTGCAGAGTGACAACCAGGCTAATATCAACAAAAGACATCCAAAACTGTGTGCAGTGGAGCAGGAACTCATTGACCCAAAGACTCTCCTGTATGAGTCATCCCACGTGTCCCTGCTCCTTTAGGTTCAATATGATGGGTACCAGAGCCCATTTCTAGAGAGGGGAATGTCATGTAGTGAATGGGCTTCATTACTGTACACAGGCAACACTACAGGACTTTACTGTCCTGTTGGTGGCACCACGAATCACTGAAGACAAACGGTAACATCAGCGGATGATGATGGCTAATAGTCTGAGAGAGGAGGCACTAATTAATGAGGCGAGCATGTAAGCTGATATGATGAACATTTATCCAAGCTTAACTTAGTATTATTCATTATAATTAGCGTCAGTTTGAGACTACGCTGAGTTTCATGTATTAGAATTTCTAATAGAAAAGACCCCTTTCAAAGAACCAGGCCACATGGAGTGGTTCATTTCTAAAAAAAAAAATAGTTCCTTAATCTTAGTTCATCCATGTAATTAAACTTTAATTTTCTGCTCATCAGTCACTCACAGCTTTCGCATGCTATTCAAGAGTTTTTTTTAGGGCAACAAACTGGTGTCCATGCTTTCATAAATGGTTTTACATTTTCTAGGTTTGGTCAGCCAGTTCAGGTTCTGCTTCCCAGACGTGGGAGGAGTTCAGAAGCCGCAGAGAATAAAACCTTGAAATGGAGACGGCGCATCCTTACCGTATTGGCGTGGGTCCAGGCAGAGCGTGGCTCCATCCAGCACGGTAGCGTTTTGGCAAATGTTCCAGATGTTGAAATAGAGAAAAACTGGGATGGACGTGAAGGCGGTCACTCCGAGCCAAGCCAGCATGAAGATGTAAGTCAGCATGATGAACTGAAAGAGGAAAGGCATGACAACAGATCATGAACTGCGTTGAACTGAATTTGACTTTTGTAAATTTGTGCTTTATTTTTTTGTTGCTGTGGGATTACAAATAAGACTTATTTTCCATTTGCCACTACTGCATTGCAAAAGCTTAACAGTTTTGTTTCAGGGCACATTTGTCTTCAAAATTACAAAGTGCCTGCTGTGAACTGGTGTACCCCTGGGTTATGAGGTGATCCCAACCCCCTTTATCAACCTGCCCATTTCTGACAATGAGTTGTCTTCAAGTTTTGAATTTGTCTTTGTCTTCAAAACTGCTGAAGCCACTGCTCCTTCCCTTCGTTAAAGCTGCTGTGGGCTCTCTGGTATGCTATCTTAACGTTTTATTTCATTTTGTGCAGCGTCTTGACTTTAATCGCGATTATTCAAAAGATTTTCATAGTTAACTCGTGATTAATCGCACATTAATCACATCTTTTTAATGTTCTGTTTATCCATCCATCTATCATCTATATCCATTTTGTCCTATACAGGGTCACGGGGATCTGCTTTATTCTTTTTAAGTCTTTAGTTCAAAAAGCAGAAGTCCACCAATGCTGCTGTACTTTTTGAGGGCTTAATTCATCAGCTTCTTAGTGTATTTTGTCGGGCAGCTGCTTGACCTCAGTAATTTGCTGACGGTCCCTAAACTCCACGGCAGCAGCAGGTACTCAGAAGGACATTCAGCTCTGTTCCTTAGAGTTTTAGCCACACTAACTGAGCTTGGAGGGTTGATGACACTTGTGAAATGTCTGGCATACTAATATCTACAAAATGATACCAACCTGGATGAAATCAGTGCCGTTTTCATGACTCTATTAAAGTTTAAAGAGAAAAAAAAGACAAGCGAATGTCGGATGTGAAGCTAACTTTACAGCGTTCTGCTGTGGTAATTTAATTCACAGCGACAACAAATACAAATAAACTTTTTTCTTGTCAACAGACCCATCTGGCAGCACCTTAAGGCTAAACTTGCCGTTCATAAGACCCTTTTCTGTTGCCATGTCTGTCCCACACGTTGACTGTAAATACACTTATTGGCTGAGGGTCATATTTACAGAAACGTGTGTGAGTGTTAATCTCACGTTTAAAAAAATAGTGGCATTAAACAATTTGCAGTAACACGTTATTAACGCGTTAACTTTGACAGCCCTAGTATATACACACTTGGCAGGAAAAAGTATGTGAACCCTTTGGAATTAACTGGTTTTCTGCATTAATTTGCCATAAAATATCTTTATCTAAGCCAGAGTGACATTCAAAGTCAGTCTGCTTAAGTTTATAACAAACAATGATAAATTTTTGCATCTCTATCGAACACACTCATTAAACATTCACAGTGCTGGTAGAAAAAGTAAGTGACTCCTTGGGCTCATTAGCTGTCCAAGCCCACGTTGAAGGTCAGTAACCTCGGATCAGATTTGCACAACGTTCACAGGAAGAATTTTTGGCCAGTCCTCTTTACAAAGGGACTTCAGCTCAGACACATTACTTGGATGTCGTGTGTAAAAGGCTCTCTTGAAGGCTTTAAACAGCATCTCTATGGTGTTACAGTCTGGGCGCTCACTGAGTCACTCTAAAAGGCTAATTTTCTTTTTCTGAAACCATTCTGCAGCAGATTTACTTTAATGCTTAGAGTCATCACTCTACTGCATCAGCCAACTTCCTCTAAGATTCAGCTGTCTGACAGCCACCGTGACATTATCCTGTCGGATATTCTGGTAAATGTAGGAGTTATTTTTCCCCTCAGCGATGAAAGGTGGTTTATGCTTTAGGCTTGAAGATAGCGAAGCACAAATCATGACGCTGCCTTCCATGATACTTCTCTGTTGGGATGATGTTTTGATGTTCGTAAGCTGTGCCTTTTTCGTGCCATACACAGCACTGAATGTCCTTCGAAAAATAAATCGACGTCTGTTTCATCGAAGTGCAAAAAATAGTGCTAAGACTGCCAAGATGCTACTCTGGCAAAGTTCATGCATGTGGAGAGCAATGGCTTCCTCCATGATGTTGCACCATGGATACCCGGCCACTTCATTGACTTGTTAGACTGATGAGCAGAAGTGTTTGTCATTCCAGCTATGTCTTCAAGACTAACTGTTCCTTGTGGGTTCTTCTTGACCTCATTGAAGAATCAACATTGTACAGTAGGAGCAACCGCTCCCAGGAAGAATAGCCACTGTTTTACACTGTCTCCATGATAGAACATTTGTCTTGGTGTGGACTGACGACGCCTAAACACTTTCAGATGACTTTGTATCCCTTGCAAGCCTTATGCAAATCTACTTCTTTTCATGTGTCTCCAAAGATCTTCCTTTGCAAGGCAGGGGTCACATCAGTAGATGCTTCTGATAAAATAAAATTAAAAAATGCAACCCCAATTTGTCTTTTACCAAAGCAGCTTTAAACCATTTCATTAATTGGATTTCAGCTGTGCAAACTACTGATTCCAATTATATTAAACTGAAGTAATTAGTTTCTTTTTCCTCCAACATTTTGACTGTTTCATAGGTGTGTTCAATAAAGACAGAAGAAATCTTTGATGTGTGTGTGTGTGTGTGTGTGTGTGTGTGTGCTATCAGTTTAAGCACATTAATTTTTGTCTAATTTTGTGACTTTGAAGATCAGGTCACTTTTTAAATTACAGAAGCTTTAATGCAAACGTTGGGATTATTTTTACCCCATCAAAGATCAAGCATCAGCTCAAAAAAAAAAAAAAAAAAAAAATCTGAATTGATCTTTCGGTAAGCGCTGCCCCCTCCCTAGTTACTGTTGCTAGGTCGGACAAACTTGCTGCTCCTGTGTTAAAGACTGTGTTAATTCGCTATATTTCCGATGTGTATCATCAGTGTTAATATTATACTATAATAACTCCATGGTGAAATATTGCTGCTGGGGACCTGCAACAGTGACTCGAGGTGTCCAGAACGTTTGGAGGGACATTTCTATTACCTTTCTCAAACCGAAACAAACGCTGGAAAAATGCAGGCTGTAGGTTAAATTGTGTCCGTCCACACAGGCAACTGAACGTGGGGAAAGTTACAAAACACACCTACATTTACTCCAAGGTAAGTTTACTTTGTTTATTAGGTGATTGATTTAATCACCGTTTAGTAAAAGTAATAATATGATTTAGCAGCAGGGAGGGTGATGAGTTTTCTGTTAGCATTAGCATTAGCGCTGGTCCAGTGTTGATGACTTCTCCACTATGGACCAGAGCTCGCTAGCCACCTATAAGCCTGCCTTGTTGTCTACTAATATATATGGCCCTGGTTATTTATTTTGTTAGGTATAAGGTGAGGCTAGTGAAGTTAACGTCACTTTATTAATTATATTTATACAATGCTGCGACTGTCTCATGTTAACATAGCTCTGGTGTGGGACAGACCTATGGACCAGAGCTAATGCTAACAGAGTCCTTATCACAGGAGCAGCAAGTTTGTCTGACCTAGCAACAGTAACTAGGAAGGGGGCGTGGTGCTTACTGAAAGGTCAGTTGCTTTGGCTGCACTTGTACCGATCCATCATGTTTCACGTAAAACTATTTTTACGTGATGTACAATAATTTTGAAACATCTTAAATAAGAATAAAAATAATGGGCAAGAAAAGCCGGAGTAGTGGTTGACAAAATCGTTCCATTTACTGAAACCTTTCGCTCCTCAGGGAAACTCTTGGAAATGACCTGACATTTAGACGACGTGTGTGATGCCCACGTGATTCTGAAAAGTGCCTGTGAAAGTAACCTTGAACCAGCAGAAGCAATCTGACCCCATTTTAAGCAGCTGATTTGGGAAAAATAAAAATAAAAATGGCAGCCTTACCCAAGCACTAACACAGCGTCCGCAAGTGGTGATCTTGAAGTCTCCATACAGGTCTTTAATGGCTCCACTGGTGAAGAATCCCTCCACCATCAGCAGGATGCCGTAGACAAAGAAAGCCGATGCAATGCCATAGATCACATACTTGATAATGTCAATCCTGCAGAATAAATAGAGAAGCACAGAAAATATCTACAACAAGAAATTGCACTTTATTCTTGTAACGCTGTTGAGTCTTCAGTGGAGCAAATATAAAACATGGTCAATCAGGTCTGGTGTCAACAACACATTAGCACTTAAATCTGAACCTCTCTCACTCACATGGTGAAGACGTCCAGGGCATCCACAGGACTCCTCACCACCTCGAAGTAGTTCTGGAGGATGGTGACGGTGCCAGACAGGGCTTCATGTCCACAGCCACAGAACAGGGCCACGCCCGCATACAGCAGGATGGTGGCGATGAGGGAAGGGTACGGGATCCCACCCAGGCATTTGATGCAGCATTCAAGGCATCCTGAAAACACACGGAGAGATTGATGAGTTAGTCCACGGTGATTGAGCAACTACATCCGAACGATCACCAGCGTTAAAACAGGAATCTCACTACTCAGGAGAATTTTGAATTATTCAGCAAAACATTGCCAATGCGTGAATAAATTACACTCCACTTCCATTTACTTTTTGAGAGTCTACAGCTGTCAGAGCGCAATATGGAGCAGCTATGCATGGTGGGAAAAAGCCAACTCGACGGGAAAACTTAAGTAGTGCTCTTCATGACACACAGACGACTCATTTCTTTTTGCACCAACTGTGAACTCAGAACACCAACATGAGCTGCGTAATGTTGACTTTATGGAGTGGCCCTGACCTTTAACCCCTTTTCTCCCAGCCTCCTACCTCTTGGGGATTTTAAGGTGACTATTGACCAGTCAGCTCCAGCTTCAGTCGGCTGTCGCACAGGTTCCCTCCAGAGAAGTCGGGTTAGTAAATAACCACATATGCCCTCTGCATCTGTTTAAGCTGCTTATTTTTATGAATCTCCACCTTTTGTGTGAGTGTGTGTTTGTGCATTTGCGTGTGCATTCTGGGCTGCTCATTCATTTGCATCCAATTACATGGCGATGATCACCCATGATCAAATTCACCTGCGCCTCCGTGGCTCTCTTTGTTCTGAAAAGAGATTCAGTTGGTTTTTATTGTCGGCTGTAGCGCCTAATAAAAAGAATAAAAGATTACGGGATGTTTTGAGCACAATTCTTTCTCAGTTATCTCATTGTTTTGTGTTGCAAGGCAGGAGTCAGAGCAATATCTCTCCTTGTCAACTCTCTGCTTTTGACTCTCGACCAGACCTGAGTGGAATACCAAGTAGCTGGTCCGCCTGCCGGGCTGCGCCGAGCACTCAGGCACAGACGCCTGGTGCTGCAGCGCCGGCTCTCGCCAGGGCTTGATCATCTGCATTCTCACTGATGTAATCCAGCGCTAGACTGGAAAATGTCTGCTGCTTCCAGCTGAATTTTAAACCATTTTTGCTCAGAGATGGATTAACTGAGAATGCACGCTACGCTCCTCGATAACCTTTCCAGCTTTTTTAATTGGAATAAACTGGCTTCACAAGAAAATGAATGTTTGGTTATCACAGCCACGTAACAAACTCCTATCACCTTAATTCAGCCAATATAGAGCTTTGACTTGATCACTCGTGCACTGTTAGGATTTAGACTGGCATGTGCATATGCAGATGGTTAAGAGAGGAGGTTGTGCGGCAGATCAAAGAGTAATATAATAAAGCATGGAGACAGGGTGATGTCAAACGTCTGCAGCATTCCTGCACTGCTACTGCTTCAGTGACATTAAAACACTTCGACGTCTGTGTTTTTAGGTCAGGGATTCCCAAAGTGTGGGCCGCAGCCCCCTGGTGGGCCGTCGCGGTACTGCAGGTGGGCCATTAGAGGTCATTAAAATCCTCGATCTTTTAAAATATGTTTTTAATTACTGTAAAATGTTAACAACATGATTTAAAAATATTAATAAGTAACAAAACAAACCAGGTAAGTGTTACACTACCGTCATCTTAACTTAATATGACAAGTGTGACCTGATTTGTTGACCCCTTACATTAATGTCAGAACATAGCTTCTAGTCCTGTATGTTGATCACAGTTGTGATTAAAGGTTTCGGTGGGCCTCGGAGATTTTTCACATTTCAAATTGGGCCTTGGTATTCTGAAGTTTGAGAATGGCTGTTTTTAGGGTATTGGTTGTGCTGTCTGGCAGCCATTCTCGGGAAGCTTGACACCAGTTCACAGTTTAGTTCACGTGTCTCTGACAGCTGGTTTAGACGACTCTTCTGCCAACGTGACGCTGCTACTTGGTGGGGAAGCAACTTTAATTCTACAAGCTCAGTTCAACCATGAAAATCATGATTTTGCTCAACCCGACTTTATTCCTTGAACGGTTTTAGACTCACTCACTCACAACTCATAAAAATGTCACCAAAATGTTTTTACTTAACAGCTGAACATTCTGACTTTCTAAAACATACACACACACAAAAAAAACCATATAATACTTGTGTTTAATAACAAAGTTTTTCAAATTTTCCAGGTATCAGGAAAAGAAAATATGGTGTCACCCTGTAACTTTCATTTGAAAAACAAATACCTCGAGATTCAAAATATGCAAATTAGACTGCAGTTGAAATAGAGAGCTTGCAGGTGTTAATGAGCTGTTTAACCTGGCTGGGACATAAAAACATGGGCGCACATTGTTGAAACGGTGGGAAAGATTACAAAACTACTCGAAGGAAGGTGATTCAACATGAAATGTGGTGTTTGATGCTGGTTGTTCCCAGACAGCTGTTTCTAAAATTTTGAACAAGTGCAAACACAGTGGGAAGGTTATAAAAAGGAACCACGCAGGCACAGCAAGAAAGATGCCAATGCATCAGCAGAGACATTTTCAAAGCCAAATGCCTTGAAAATAAAAAATTCACAGGAAATGAAAAAGAAATTGGGCAGAAACAGGGACGAGCTGGAAGAAGTCTGCTGAGGGAAATGGGATTTGCATACGCAAAAGCCAAATGTGATCCATAATTAAAAGCCTCAACAGATGAAAATAAGGTCACTGTGGGCTTAAGAGAAGCAGTCAAGGATGATGCAGGAATTTTTGTACAGTACAGGTCCATTAAAACATTAAAAAAAAAAAAAAATTACAGCCTGAAGGAAAAATCATTTTTCAGAATAGGTTTCATCTTTCCACAGCGCAAAAAGAGTTGTCAATTGTCTTATTTGTTTCATACCTGTGGCAAACCTCTGCCATGCAGGATTCTTTTCCAGCGTTGTACAGAACAACACACGCTCGATTCCCACAATATGATCTGATTTATTGTTGCTACAACGCTACTATTCTGACAGCAGCTCTGGTGTCCCGTCTGGTTTCCAGCTGTGCCAGTCTGTCTCTCTGGCACTGTTCCCTGATCCACTGCTCCACACACACCCCGCCGCCCCCCCACTCCCACAGCTGAGCAGAACCCCCACACGCACACCCACACACACACACGCACACAAACACACGTGAGATCATGAATGCTCAAAATGCAATGCACCTTTCAGAGAAGTGGCCTTTTTAATCTCATATAGTTGGAAAAAAAAGATGTTGTTTAACTGATGATCTTTTATGTGAGAAGCGTAATCGTCGTCAACACGACACACACGCCTGGTGATCTTGCATTCAAAGGGCTCCAGGTGAAGGTTAGTGTGTCTGTTTTGTTAGCAGAAGAAGAGCTGGACTGCATCATTCAACCGACCAGACACAAGCAAACTTACATTGCTGGTTGCTTTGTTGGGTTAGGGACACATGATCAAATATGCCAGATATTTGATGTTTTGCAGACAGTATTCAAAACCATTTCAGTGTTTTTATGCCTGGCACAGCTTTTGAAATCAAGGATTTTCTTTTCATAATCTGATCTTGCTACCAGATACTTCATTGTCTCATTCTTATCAAATGTTTCCACATCAGAACACCTTCAGTGTTGCAGTTTCTTTTCCCTTTTGTATGAGGATCTTCAGAGATGGAACGTATTCCTGCCACCACCTCTTCACTCAGACTCATTATCTCGAGTTGCTTTATCGCTTTAGGAGGCAGGTGGTGAAAGGATTTATTGATCCGGTGGTGTCGACTGACAAGATGAGTGTGAGAGATAGAGGCCATTCACATTTACCCTCCGTGCTCTGGGTCAGAATCAGCCGTTCAGTCATCTGAGGAACTCACCGAAACAGACAACAAACATTTGGAGGAGGTCGCGGATTTGAATGCTCGATTCCAAAAACACAATTTCTACGGTTATTCTCAATCAGTTGTGCACGTGCTACTTCACTATAGGCTCTTTTATTGCTCCATCAGGAACTTCCAGAAGTGAAGGCAGTTATTTTGCCCCTTGCAGAGGAAGTCTTTCCTTTCGTCTCCGTTGAGACGCGCTGGTGAGATTTGGTGATGCAGACCATGTGGAGCTGGTACCTGACATGACAGGAGACAAGCGGCAACGTAAATGATTCATGTCATGGACCTCAATCAGTTTATTAACCTCTGCTTTGTTCATCTTTCTGCACACAAATGACGCCAGCTGTTCTTACAATTTAATGAACGTGCTCTTTTGCCTGACGTACCGTCAAGTCAGTTAGTTATCAATCGGGGCTTGTTACGAATGAAGCTGCACCTGTTTGCATTGTCACTGTCTTTAAGCTAATGTAAAACATAATGACTAATGTATAACCTCCCTGAGAGGGCGCGTTGTTTCTATGGAAACAGTCGAATGAAGTTACTCGACTTGATGACAGCATTAGTGAGCGGACGTATCTCTTCATTCACTCGTTCTTTGTATAATGTGTTTCTTTGCATTTCTGATAAACCAGTACAAAGATGATATTTTTTTAGGTGTGAATGGTTTTAGTGCCTCTGATGTCACTAAATGTCTTCTTCTCTGTAACTCTCCGTCGAGCGTAACAGTCTGCAAGACTGAGCGGGTGAATAATGGTGAGCCGTTGAGCTTACTGACTCTGAGAGCTACTGGCTGCTTGATCCATAATTTAGGAGAGGCACCGCACTGTACACACAAGCTGCACACATTTATTATTCATGCTTTTTTTCTTAGCGTAGCATTACCTGCAATAAAAAAAAGAAAAGATATAACAGATTTGATGCTTGACCGGGTCATGGGTATTTGAATTGATCTTGCCAGGCATGGTGTTATGGTTGTTTCAATTATCCACTGATGGTCGGGAGAGGACTCTGCTCTTATTAAAATGATTTAAAAAGACAAGGAACATAACTGGAGGACATTTTATGTGCTGAAATGGGCAAATCTTTATTCATAACTGTAGATTTTTCATAGCTATGTTGTTTTACTTTTTGAATAAAACACTCCTTACATGTTCATGATCTCTTAAGTCTGCAACACTGGAGGAAAGGGGGGGGGTTCTTCTTGCCAAGTTTTAATTAAATACATTTCACAAGCCAAAATTGAAAATCTAGCAGCACAAGGATTAATTGTATTCAATTTTAAACAAAGAGCGACATGATTTCAGAAAGCTGTGGGATTGAAATTTCTTATCCTCACACAAAAAAATCCTCTGTTGAAAACGAAAGGGGGGGTGGGGGGGGGGGGGTAAAGCCGGCATGACCCCAAACGCTGTCGTCCAATCAACAGAAGGCGTCTCTAATACAAAGGGAAAAGATGACACCCCCCCTGCCCCCCACTCCCCTCCCAAGGCTTCCTACCTCCTACTTCTCCTCCATCTGTCGGTGTCATATCCGACAGGCAGAAGCAACACAAACACTCTGATTCCCACTGACCCAGTCAACCTCCACAGGCGGAGTGAGCCGATGCTTAAATAATGCTCATTGCTAAATGATGTCCATCAAAGGGAAGATGGCTCAGGAGGACAGTTGGGGTTAATTAATGAAGGATTAGCTTTTTCTTTTAATGGTCCCGGTGAAGAACGTGTCTTTTGTACAAGTAGATGATAACATGATTACGACACCGTTCTCTTTTCTCCACTTCAGTGGTTGCCTCAATCATAGATATGAGTCTAAACTTCTTGTACTAGCTATCTTGTTGTTGCCTTTTTAATCTTGCAAGACTCAGATGGTTGGGAGACAGTCTGAATTTAACCTGAGTATATTTAAAAGCCTCAGTAATCAGCTAAGATCTCCTACATTCAACCATAATTGATCCCAAAATTACATCTCACTTCAGTGCCTTATATGAAGCCGTAAACCTAACTTCTTCTGATTCAGTCGTGGCTGTGATGTCTGCAATGGCACATTGATGCCCGACTAAATAAAAAATGTGAGCTGAAAGGAAAACTTTGTTGCCCTCCAGTAATTTATTTAAGTCTAAACAGAGTCCCTAATCCAGTATGACATCGATGTACAGGGTATGAGCCGCCTTGAGTGTTACGTCTATGAATTTAAAGCTTATTGCCTGGTGTTGTAGCAGTAAATGACACAGGAAATGATTAGGGTCGGGGTTAAATGTCAGGGTATTATTCATCAAGAATATGTGGCATGAAATGGCACGTGAAGAACCAAAATACGGCTTAATACTATTTACATATGAGTTGATTATCACATAATTTCCTTCTTAAGGTACAAACACACTCAAATTAAAGTAAAGAAAGAAGCTTTGCTTCTTGTCTTTCTCTTTCTATGCAGAGTATACTGTTGCCTTCCTTTTAGTTTGGAAGTTAGGAAGTTAGAAAATTAACCTTATTAAATATCGGACTAGGTCTTACATACTAGCCATTGTTAGCTGTACTAAATCCTGACAACACTGTAAGGGTATTAAGCTCATAAAATGACCATAGAAACTTGTCCACAAACAGAAAGCAAACAGTTCTATACATATGTCTGACTTAATGTGAATAAAATAAAACATAACTGTTATAAACAGTGAAATTAGGTCAGTGTTGACTCTTACAGAGCCTCAGCTGTTGGTGTCTGTCTCCATTACCTGGAACGTCCTACAATGACAATGTTTTGAGAACTTCTGTGGGGCCAAAACAAGTCCCTGCCTGGGCTCAGGTGGGCTAATGTTGTTCAGCCATCTTGATGTACCCCCACCGTTACAACGTAAGCAAACAGAAATGCAGCAACCCTCCCAGCTGCTTCAATGTTGATCCCTGTCAGGTTTCACTCCAGACCCTGCTGATGAAAACCTGCTCTTTGCTGATGTGAGTAGCACCTACAGGGTTCGGGTTAGGGTTAGGGTTGACTGGTCTTGTCATTCAAGTTTATTACCTCCGCCAAGGAGGTTATGTTTTTGTCAGCGTTTATTTGTCTGTTTGTTTGTCTGTGTACAAGATAACTCAAAAAGTTAAGGATGGATTTTGATTAAAATTTTTCAGGAGTTGCCAGAAATGTGAAAAGGAAGAACTGATTTCATTTTGAGTGTGATCGGAAGAAATTTCTGGATTCTGGATCACTTTCAAATTTTCTATAACATTGTGGTAAATGGGGCTAGAAAATTGGCCCCATTTACAATTGAATTGTTTCTCAATATCTCCGTTAATTATTGCCACTCATGTAAATTTGACTCAGGGATTGACAATGGGAACCTCTATCAAATTTCAAAGGCTGATCCGGATCTGATCCAGAAGGCCGGATTTTATCACAATCTCTAAAACACATTGAGGTTGTTTATTTAGTTTCAATATATTGACTTTGGAAACAAATATTGCATGAAATCTTTATAGCATTATTATTTATTTTTGTGTGCATCACAAAATAAAGGAAGATATGGTACTTTTTTAGTAGTCCCATATTGTCAGTGCTATATGTACGACTAATATTTATGGCGTAAATCTCTATATGGGGGAATTGTTGCGCTTGGCGGAGGTCTGCGCTCTCTGAGTGCTTTTCTAGTTTTCCTTTGTTTCTGTTCTTCTTCTTTGCAGTATTCACTAGCAGTGGGCATCAGTGAAAGTGGTACACTACTGCCACCAGGTGGCATGGAGTGGTAGTTTGATAACTTAGTGGAGACACAATGGCTGAAAGGACTGAGCAGAGGGTCGGCCCCCGTTACAGTTCCAGGCTCCTACGTTCCTGGACCCCCACGAACAGAAGGGCTGCTCATGCTGGATTCTGATTTTTCCAGTTTCTCCAACCCTCCTAGTTGGAGTTCTCACTTCAGAGGGAGTTCCAGAAACTCACAGAAACTCTGACTTTCAAGTACAAATGGGACACACGATTAGGTTGTCTTGTTCTATTACTCATTGGACAGAAATATTTCCAGAAACAGTGTAATACTTGCTTCCCACATTGTTGCTCATCTTTGTGAGTGCATCTTCGAAGTCGAAACTCAAATCCTACTGGAACTTGGAGCTTTGCTCAAAAAGCAAAGGCCATAAGGAGAATTCAATAAAGGAGCCGTGAATAATGATCTACTTTCAAGTACGGTGCTTGTTGACTTGGCTTTCACCACAAGGCATCCGATCAAGCATAATTTCTGAGCACACGTTCAGCAGTTATTAGTGCTTGTTTCTAGAGGAGTTTTTGCATGGGGGGTGGGGTGGCAGGGGGCTTGTTCAGAGCCAGAGAGAGATGTGAGTGGGGGGATGGTCTGTCTGTGTCAGCATGAGGGTAATGGGCGTATACTTGTCTCGTTGCTTCCCTTGTTCCTCTTAATGCATCCCCCCTTCCCCTGTAGCAAGCATGTCTTTTTTTTTCTATATCTCCATCTCCTCTGCGCATGTTTAATCAACCAGTAGGGTTGCCATGTCAACCACAGCACAAAATCTGAGAATAGACCAAGTACTTCAGAGCTGTGACCCACTTACTGTATGTCAACAAATTCAGTGGGACAATAGTGAATGAGACACATTACACACACAAACTCTGGGCTTGGATGATGTTACAGGCCAGGTCCAAAGGCTCCAGCACTAGTTTTCTTTTTTTATTTCTTTTTTTCTGAGCGATAGAAGAGGTGACTGTGGAGCAGGAAGTGGTGTCTTTTGTCTTTCTGTTTCTCCACATTAGCTGTATGAGTTGTTTTTTCTTTTTCGAGTATGAAATGAGCTTAAATGTCCCGTTCCCCAACATCATAATCAGCCAACAGGAAAGAATGTAGGGATTTAAGCCACAGCTCCCAAACAATGGCTCACAATCAAATCCTTCTCTCAGCAGTGAATGTGAAAGCAGTTTATGCACATTTCTTCATTTTTCTGTTTTATTACAGTTTACAGATACACTTTCCTCAAAACAACCGAAATATTTAGATTGAAATAACTTAAATATATCAAATTATTGTTTTACAATATCTCCAACCAATAAAATAAAATTAAATTAAATTAAAAAATAATCCTGAGGGTTTGGCTGCTGTGAAAGGCTTTTAACATTCAGTGTAAACAAGTATGCAAATTTTTTTTTTTTTTTTTTAATGGATAGAATATTACAAAATTACTTTAAAGCTGGAATAACAGTATTGCACTATTTTGTGACTTTTAATGAGCCGGTAGGAGTCATTAAGAATGGTCTCTTGGTGCATAATTATATTATAAATACTTGTAAAGCCATTTGTAAAGATCTACATTAGAGTCCCTCCTCCAACCACAACAAGCAGTCCCTCTGATGTTTTCCACGGAAATCCCAAACATACAGTCATGGAAAAAATTATTAGACCATTTTTTCTTCACTTTCTTGTTCATTTTACTACCTGGTACCACTAAACGTCATCATGTGACTAAAATAGACAGAAAAGAAAACACTGAATGCATAAAAGCAGTGTTTTTAGCAGTACAACGCCATAGCTATTGATGTAAAAACTTAAGTGATTTAGGTTATAATCAAGAAAACCATGGAAAATGGTAAGATATCAGCTCTTAAATAAAACTCTAATGAGCAATCTTTGTGGTTATCGTTATGTTTGTCCAAACAAATGTACCTTTAGTTGTACCAGGCATTAAAATGAACAAGAAACTGAAGAAAACAAGGGTGGTCTAATAATTTTTCCTTGACTGTATGTCATAGGGACCCTTGGTGGAACTATCTTGTGATCTTCAAGTCACACAGGTTAGGATTCAGAACAATGAGGATACAGAGGAGGGGGTTACCGAGACAGGAAAGGTTGTGCACCGTAGCACAATCAGAAGTTGCTGAGCACTGCCACCACACTGAACTCAGATCTGTTGATATGATGTCAGAGTGCAAAATCCTGACAGCAAACACCAACGCCTCCCACTGAGGCCTGGAGTCATTCAACTCTTTGACGGTTAGGAGCTTATTAAGGTGATATGACCAACCCAGAAAAGTAATAAGAAAACCTTTGGATATTAATGAATCTAGTCAATGCCGATCAGTTGTTTCTTCCAAAACACTGTACTATATGTAATGCTAAATGTTATGCTAGTAAACAACTGCATCTATTGCATATTCAAAACAATGACTAACAACACGCTATTGGGTTTGTTGATATATATCAGGGCTGGGCAAGATAACATGTTACTATGGCATTAACTCATTAATTTATTAACGCCGACATTTATTTTATCACGCATTAACCCATGTTGCTCACATGCTTTTTTTTTTGAAAAGTCTGTAACTGGGTGCTGCGGAACCAGAAGAGAATTGGCAGAAAGAACATGCGGAAAAACTAAAACAGACATGGAGAACGTAACGTTACAGAACTTTCACATGGACATTTTCATTTGTAATCACTTCCAAGTTGAACTCCCTGTTAAAAGTTTCTGCTGTTACCTCAGAAATTACCTGTTTTAATGTTATTATTGTGGCTCAGGATTTTGTTGATTTTGTTTACTTTAAACTTGAAAAATCATAAGAAACAGGATGACATTAATGCCATGGCAGTGGCAATAAGCTTTATTTTATTTTACACTAAATATGTGTTACTGACTGTAAGTGCTGATGTTAAAGGTATTTACACAACAAATGTTATGTTATGGCACTTTAGTTCATATGGCAGCAGAACATTTAAATAAAATGCACTTAACATTTTTTTACGTTTTTGAATTCATTATTTGATTTTGCGTATACAATGTGATTAATAGTGATTAATCAGGGAATTAAAAATTTTAATCGCTGCCCAGCCCTAATATATATATATATATATATATATATATATATATATATATTATAGGGCTGGGCAGCGATTAAAATTTTTAATTGCGATTAATCACATAAATTCCCTGATTAATCAAGATTTATCGCATTGTATACGGAAAATCAAATAATGAATTCAAAAGTAGTGTAAAGGTCACTTTTATTTAAATGTTCTGCTGCCATATGAACTAAAGTGCCATAACATTTGTTGTTCAAACACTTTTAACATCAGGCACTCGTCAGTAATACATACTTAGCGTAAATCTCATCTTAAAAAATGTGAAATAAAATAAAGCTTATTGCCACTGCCAGGGCATTAATGTCACCCAGTTTTTTTTTAATGAAAAATAAAAAAAGTCTACCAACAAAATCCTAACAATCTAGAGGCCACAATCAGAACATTAAAACAGGTAATTTCTGAGGTAACAGCAGAAACTTTTAACGGGGAGTTCAACTTGTCAGTTGTTACAAATAACCTTGTTTCTGTTGAATCCTCCGTCTGGGAGAACTTTAAAATGAAAATGTCCATGTTAAAGTTCTGTAATTTTACCAATCCTTAATTATCTGTGTATCATTTGTTCTTGTTTTTTTTCCATTTTCAATTGTCAATCAAAAATTTAAGAAATTAAAAAGTGACTTTTTATTTTTTATTTTTTTTTTTTTTTTTTTAATCTAACACCCCCCCCCCCCCCCCCCCCCCCCCAAAAAAAAAAAAAAAAAAAAAAGCCTGTTTTTTTATATTTCAATTTTAGCAAACACGTCATGGAACTGAATTTGTTTTTAATATTTTATTGTCTGGTTTATGTGACCTGGAAATGGCTTTGTTTTATAATCAAGGAATAGACTTACTGTTGTCGTTACACATCTGTGCCACTAGATGGAGCTGCACTGAAGTAACCAGCTAGAGAACAGCAGGACAGTGAACACATGGAGTATGGCGTTAAAACGCCATAATGGAGCAGGATCTGATGATAAATGGAGGAATGACGCGATGGTCTTGAACAAAGGGGTTTGGAAGTTTTTTTCCCAGACAGAATTGATAATATTGCTACCTGAGTTGCTATCCGAACTGTAAAGTACACTGATTTTTACCGTTCTCCATGTCTGTTTTAGCTTTTCTGCATGTTTACCAGCCAATTCTCTTCCGGTTCCGCAGCAGCCAGTAACAGACTTTTCAAAACAAATGCATGTGAGCAACGTGCGTTAACGAGCGATAAAATAAATGTCGGCGTTAATAATACGTTAACACGATAATAACGCGTTAACTTGCCTAGCCCTAATATATATATATGAATGAGATGTTCAACCTGTAACTGCTTGCCAAGTCAGAGGCCTGGTCAAGCCTGTCAAACAGAAGGACAAGCTGTGACTTGCAGAGTAGATTCTTGGCTCAGGAAGTGCTAACAGGTGTGCCTTTCTCGGTTTTTCCATTGAGTGACAATTAGCACACTGAGTGTGAATTATATCCAGAATTCTTTTTTCTTTTTTTACCTGTCGATTCATCAACAGCATCACCTATTACAGGGTCACTTTCAGCAGCAAAACTAAACATTTTAGCTCTGTTGTCGCATCAGTGGAAACTTGCTCATCAAACTGTAGGGTGTTGGCTTGCCTCGCTTTCACACTTGGCCACTTTCAAATGTACAGTGCACGCCTACATTTGGCTAGCAGGTGAAGTGAACAGAGCCCACCTGGTGCATCTGAGTCATAATCTGAGATTTGCAGCCTCATGAGAGGAAGACAGAAGGGTATTAGCATGCTGGGAGTGCACTCAGTGACACCTGCAGCCCCTCAAAGATGAAAGTACCCAACTTAGATGATGTCTATATCATTGATTTTTGAATACAAATATAAAGAAAATGTAATTTGATGATGGGAATCAAAAGGGAGGGATCAAAAAAAAGGATAGAGGTTGAAAAACATTTGCAATATTCTCTGTGCACATTCCTGACAATCTTCCCAGCTTCTGATTTGATCTTTTTGTGTCAGTGGCTTAACACTGAACCCTTTCCTGAATGTGAACAGTGATTCTTACAAGCAATTACAAGACAGACGAGCCTTAAATTAAAGCGACATGGTGGGAAACCTGAAGGAACACCTGACACAGTCATGTGTCGTCTTCAGCAACCAGAAGAGCGACTGTCAAACCAGTCAACCGATGAAAGGTGCAGTAAGGCGTCAGCAGGGCAGGCCACCTTCGTTCAGATACGTGTTTACAGTCCTGATGTCACACATCAAAAGGTTAAAACCCCCAAACCTTGACAAGTTTAATTTCACTGGAGCTTGAAAATAACGGAGGGAGTTCCTGAGCTATTAAGAAAATGTATGTGAAATGCTTTGTTCAAAACACCACATGGATACAGAAAACCACATCTTTTCTACCTTTTTCCATCAACACCTGAAATTTCTGTATTGGAAAAAACAGTTTGTATGAACAAATGGAGTTCAGTTGGTGTCGCCTTGTAAAATAAATCGTGGGTTACATCATTTATGTCATATTTTCTAAGTCTTTTTTTTTGCCATAGATGTTTTTTTTTAATTGCTGCATTTAGTTAACTAAGTCATTCACTACATGTTGCATATATCGCATTGAAATTGCTAATGAAGGTTACAGTTAAGACAGTGCTTATTTCATAGTGATAGGCTGTCTTCAATACTGCCAGTAATAGGCTCCTTTTAGAAAAAAAAATGACTACATTTTTGGGATTATCGTGAAATTCCATTGCTAATTTGACAACAAACAATATTGTAGACCCTGCCACTTGTATACGGTAAATTCAACAAAACACAGCACCATACTGTACTGTGTTATAGTACATATTATAACAGTAATAAACTGTAAATAAGTTTACAGTAAGCAAATTAGAAAAAACAGTAATTTACTGGCAACCCTGCTGCCAGTAATCTACTGTAAATCAAGAAAATACAGCAGTGTACTGTAATTCAGTGCATGGAATTATTACAGTAACATACTGTAGAGTTGATTACAGTAGGAATACTGTAAAATTAACAGTAAACTACTGGAAACCCTGCTGCCAGTATTTTACTGTTTTTCTACATGACAATCTTTTACAGTGATGGTTTCAGGGGTGTCGATGTGAGCTTGGTTTGAAATCTTTCTTACAGCTTCATGTTAACCTGGAATTAATTATTCTGAATTAAATAATTCAGAATTAAACTATTTTCCTTTGAGTTTACATGGAAATAGTAATTCCGAATTGAGGTTGACATGGAAAACACGTTTGATCGGCTTTATCCAATTCCGCTTAAGGTCTGGGGGTTGGGAAGGGTTCTGATTGGATGGGGGGGGGGGGCAGACATCTTTACGTATTTACGTCTCCCGGAAGAAAGAAAACTCACAATTTTTATGTTTCCTGCCATCTGTTCTTTTAATTATTTCCAGTTCCTCCAAGCTATTTATTAAATAAATCGTCTCTGCTCTTGACCACCGTTTACTGCGTGCTGCCATCTTGAAACTTTGTTTTGAAAACAAGCCCAGCGCAGAATATAAGCGTCATCGCGACAGACGGGCAAGAGAACGAGCATGTGCAGAAAAAACGGAATTAATTTAAAGCAGAATGAGTTTATACAAGACCGCGGAATTATTTAATTCAGATTTAAAATCAGAATAAACCAGCCGCTTACTCCGGAAATTGGACATTTAATTCGGAATTAGGTGTTTACATGGTAATTTTTAATCATTTTAAATCGGATTTAATTCTGAATTGAAGAGGAATAAAACTTCCCATGTAAACGCACTGCATGCTTCAGCTTTTAACTGCTTCTGGTGTTAGCCAACAACAGGCATGTGGATCAGTCTCCAGCATGATTCAGGGCGGCTAAGTGCACATTAGTATGATTTAGCACTTCTTCCTGTCATGTTCTGATACATTCAAACCTTTGTGTGTCAGTATAACAGCCACCCTGCAGTTGTGTTTTAGAAGCAGTTAATGGAGCGTATAAAATGTCTCTGGAAGAAATTCAATTTTAAGCTGTGTTTGGACACATGGGCAGTGATTCATGAATGCACGTACGAGAAAAGGCTAATAGGCTTGCTGTGGTATTTATTTATTTGATTGAAAGACACTCTTAAGTAAAAGGATGTAAAAACGTAGGGTTTTGCAACTGATTTTGAGTGGCAATGCATATATATAAAACTAATTATGTAATCTATAAGCCATTACATCAAAGTTTGTGCAGTTTGGATGAATCAAGTCATAATCAATCACTGTTCTGTCCATATGTTTTTGACTATCATGCTTCCTGCATTCCCTCAAGCCTTTCACTGTCTGTTTTGCACTCAGTGTATCCTCCCTTCTCTTAACTTTGTGCTTCTGCACCTCTTTTTGTCTCTTCACCTCCCACTCACACACTGAACCATCCCTGTGCTACAGAAATATTATCGGCAGGAGTGGGTGAAGCCAAGAGTAGCAGCTACACTCGGCTACTTCTCTGGTAACTGCTCCATCTTCTGTGTGTCTGAGTGGCGCTAAGATGCAGAAGGAGGGAGAGGAGCAAAACACAAACACACAAAGCCATGCTTGTCACATGAGTTAAATCTGAGGCGTAGATGAACAGGGAGGTGGAAACAAAAGTGTTTCAGCATGACATTACCCTCTCCACCTTTGTTCATGTGACATTTGCAGATGTATTCATAGGTATGACTTCATTTAAAATGTTTTTATTTAACCAAGAAATAAAGCACATAATCAGCACATGCTTCAGTTCTAATAACATACTGAATCATTCATACTTAGGGTTGAAATAAAATAAAATAAAAGGTGTGGGGGGTGTGAAGTATAAGCAATTCCACTTTGCACAAAGCAAATGCTGCCCTTTCAAAATAAATAAAAGGAGAACCTGCTCCGGCATCAAATCCACAGTAAATGTCGCAAACCGTCGCTTCAAGATGCACCGTCTGGATGTTTGGACACAAAGAACAGAGCCTTGGTAGCTGATGGATAACGAGTGTAGAGGCTTGGTTCAGTTCTCCACTCTGCATGTTTTTCTCTCAACCATCACGACAAGCATGAAAGCCTTATCAGGCAAACAAAGACAGTCCATCCATAGCTGGAGCAGTTCACACCCCTCAGACTGGCCAAATGTCACACACAGACCTGCACTTCTCAGTGGAGTGGTAAAAGAATTACCATGACCAGCTGCTCTCTCATTCAGAGATGGAACAGCTAACATTTATTAGGAGACACAGCTGACACTGACAAAAACACCCATGTCAAATTGACTGCGAGCCAAACAGTGGAAGAAATACTTTCTTACCTTTCTGAGTCTGCCCCTCATCCATTTCTTCTTCCATTGTGCCGATTCTGTTTTAAAACAACTCAATATGTGCTTAAAATGTGTTTGTTTGGGTTGAAGATCGAAACCTTTTTTTTATCTTAATAATAATCCACAAAGCGCCTCCTCTCTCCTTCTGTTGCCTCACTTTTCCCCCCTCTCTCCCTCTCTCTCTGTGAACCTACTGAACACTGAGATTGGCTGTCAGCTGTGGTTTCTGTCAAGCGTCTCGGCAATGCAAAGGATCACTGAGTCTTTGTGGTGCTGTCCACAGCGAGATGTCGTGGCAAGTGCTGAAAACCTTCTTGGTCCCTGGTGGAGGAAGAGGAGGAGGAGGAGGAGGATGGAAGGGGGGGGGGGGGGGGGGGGGGGGCAGAGTGCAGGGGCCTGGATTTAACAGAGGGTGGTCTCTGTGGTGGGGAGGAAAGCGCATGTGTGATAAAAGGGGCATGTTTTTGTGAAAGGGCAGGTTTGTGGAAAACGTGGAATGAAAACTCTGACAGCATCAGCGGTGTTTGGGCTGAAGCGGATTCGGACCACCCGACTGCGTCATGTGAACAGCTGCGCTCATGAGAGCGGGACACCGCTGCGTGCTCTGAACACCCCTGGCTCCCAGACAGAATGGTTACAACCATTATCACCCATCGCTCCCTCCATAGAAGCAGTTTCTCCACTGCATTAACTCAGCCTCCCGTTTCAAAAGGGGAGGGGGGACATCTGATTTCAGAATGGGATTCTCTTAATCTTATTAGTCATAGAGATTAAATTACAGAAACACCAATAAGGTGTCAGTTATACATGCACAGTGCATGTTTAGACAGACACTGCAGAGGCACGTTTGTTTTCTACTCTTGGGGATTGGTCATGGCCCTGAGGTTTTTATCTGAATGACACGTTGAGAAACAGTTTTAACGTGTAAGTGATTCTGCACTGCTGGAGTGAGGATGTGAACTCAGTGAAACATCTCTGGGGACACTAAATATTGATGGAGCACAGGTATAAATCAATCCGTCTCATTGGGCCCCAAAGTTTCTGTCACAAAACAATGCAAAAAAAAAAAAAAACTACAAAAGTCACGCATTTCAACCTTCTGTATTCTGAAAGTCCATGAGGTGCTTTTAGAAACCTTTTCTCATTTTTCCCTGACCTTTTATGTTCATCCATTTGCCTGGACATTTGGCCTTCTACATCAGTTTTGCAAAAATCAAAAATCTGCATATTAGTATCTGTTGTCTGTAGCCTCAGTATAGCATATTTCAGTGAGAGTCCCACATTAAATATGATGTGTCAGGTTGGTACACTATATCTTTAGTTTTCAGTCTTCTGTATTCTTTACAATATTACAATAAAACTGCTTTTTTTTCTTTCTTTTTTTAACACAAGTATTTAACTTTGGACTTGGTTTAAAATACCATCAACAAGTAAGAATGGATGGATGGATGGATGGAAATGTGGAAACTGACTAGAATTGATATTGTATCCTGGCAAGCTTGATGTCAGAAAATACTGAGTTGTTCTCCAGAATATCCAGTACAGTGATCCCTTGCCAATTTGTGCTTTAAGTTCTGCGGTTTTAGTTATTCATGAATTTTTTCATAAATATATAATATAATAAAAAAATCAAGAAAAAATCACAGAAACATCACAGGATGTTGTGCGTGTTCTCTCACAGCGAAGAAATGTTATGAGCCAGCCCGGCCCCTTTAAGAAGGTGGCCTTATGGGTAATGATGTGGCCTTATCGTCATTAAACGGTGTGTGTGTGTCCTGGGACGGCAGAAGAAAATGGGGTTAGATGAAAAGTGTAGTGAGCATCAACAGCAGCCCAGCGTGTATAGATTTACATTCTCTGTTAACCGACAGGAGCCCAACAATACAACCTGTGTGATGTTACAAGTTCCTGCAGTACCACATTAAAGTGCTCGTTCCATGTAGAGAAAACCGGACTGTTTCTTTTGTTGTTGTTAGCATGTTAGCCGCTAATTAGAAGCCAAAAATAGCACAATAGCAGCAGTTTGTTTACTACGGTTCAGAGACCAGAGGCTGTGAAGGTAACAAAAAGACCACAGTTGAGCCTTTGTCTTGTTTTGCTGCAGTGCCTCGCTACTTTTTTTGCGGTTTTTAAACATATTTTAAACACATTATTGAGGCTCGGGGGGCTCCGGCTCCAGTTCGCGGATTTTGATTTTCATGGGGGGGCGCTGGTCCCCATTAACCACGAAAAATAAGGGATCATGAATATCATATTGTGATGAAACTTGCGATTTACAGCCCTAATAAAGATTTGAAAGTAGTATTTTGAAATATCATTTAACCGAGAAATGTGCTCTGAGGTCAAAGACTGAATGTGAAATACTGTAGGGCTATTTTTCTCTCATTTTCTTTTATTCTAAGCAACAAAAGTTGGCCCTTGATAGCCTCTCGACAGGAATGTAGATTTAAAGCACTTATAGATAGATTTTCTTTTCTTTTTTTCTCCTTTTAGACCAAAACAACACAAAAAAGATAAACTAAAATGGAAGAAATAAACAATGAAATATTCTCTGTGAAAATGACACAATGCTAGTGTGATTATCTGTCCATGCAGCATGGTATATTTACTTGACAACAAATCTTATTTCCAGTTTAGATATGACAGGCATTCATTTGAAAAAAAAAAAAAGCACAAAAAGCTGAATTTTAGATCAAATTAATCAAAAACAGACTTCTAGTAGCACAGTGACAAGTAAAGACAGCAAATAATTAGCAAATAATTCTTTATTCTAGGAGCCCGATCTTCCGCCAGATCTCCTAAAGCCGCTATTTAGGGGATAGCGGGTAGTGGGAGGGGCGTTCCCCCGCAAAGAACGCAATTTTCCACCTTGCTAAACCAGCTATCCCACTTGCGCTACCCGCTACATTATACATAGGAGTGGTTAGGGCGTTCCACCTGTTAAACCAGTCAGTGCGTCAGTAGTCATTGCCTTTAAGAGCAGGTTGCGCTACCCGCAAACCGCTATGGAGCGTCTTTTCATCCAGATCAGAGCAGCTCTCGTTCGCAGCTCGTCTGGGACTCTGCTGTAGAGCTTCCTCCTCTTCCTTCCTCCTCCTCCTCTGCACTGATATATACATAAAAATATTTTCACACTGACAATTTCTATCGGCAACCTGAAAGTTCAAGATAGTTGCTGCGCTCCCAGTAAACACGCTCTGGTCGTCTACGGTTTAACTGGTGAGCAAGCCGTTTAAGACGATCTCTGCCATTTTCTCAGGGATTCAACTGAGGCCAAATCACACTTTTTATACAAGAGTTAATTTGAGAGGTAGAGCTGTTTGTGCACGTCCACATGTGACCAGGTGGATGTGCATTGATGCCATTTGGACGCACTCTTGTATGCGCTGACATGCGGGTTGCGGGTCGCGGGTGGTCTGACCACCCGCGACCCGCAACCCTAAACCCGCAATCAAGAGTTTTTAACATTTCAGTAGCGGAAATTGCATTAGCGGTTAGCTAGCATTAGGTTTGCAGCAAACTGTAGGTAAATATGTGCAACACAGCAGTCAAATACCTGACATAGCCTAGACTTGCGTGTGCGTCTGACCATCAGGAGCAGCCAAAGAACCTCACACTAAGCTTATTAATGTGTCCTGGTTGCTGTCCAGGGTTTGCTAGTTGCTATAGCAACCAGGCCTTAGACATTGCTCACTTGGAGAGGCACGTTGATGTCGAATAAATATAAACATCGCCCTGTAACCCTGGCCAGCGCCTCTTATGTAAAGCAGCTTATCTCACTTTTATCATTGATGTTCACAGAATGATATTTCTGAATGCGAGGCTCGATGCTGTTAATTCAAATTCCAGGGATCCAGTCATCACCTGCAGCCTGCACAAGCCAACGGGCGACAGCGGGCTCCATTTTAAGTACTGATGTGTGTTCACGCCCAGTCAAGCTGAGGGAAATCAAAAGACACTGAAAGATTAAGGAGGTCAGGTTTTCAGCTCTGTGGGAGGAGGCAGTGGAGAAAAATACCAACCATTGACTACCATGGAAGCACAGAAGCTCTGACCTACTACTGCAGGCTCATGGATGTGGTCCAATGACATTTAAAAATGTACTGACAAAAGCTTCTGATTTCCATTCTGTTTTTAATTTTTATCTTGTGCTATATTATTAGGTAATGTATTTTTTTTGATGTCGAAGCAGCTCAGCGTTTTAAGTTCTTCTCTAAAGCCACAGCAGCAATGAATATCATGTCCACATGATCGGATTGGACGGATTTTTTTCTCACAAGCGAAATTTTGTTTAGGGTTTTAGACATTTAGATTAAAAAAAAAATCTCCATAGCAGCACCATAACCAGGGAAACTACAGTCCAGAGTCATTTGTGATTATGGCGATCATATCATTCCAGAATTGTCCTGTGTCTCTATTAAAAGCTCAGGCTCTTTTACCACACTGAGTAACTCGGCAGTCTGCCAGAAACACTTATCATCCTGTCATCTGTTTTTCACTGGCTTCACAGCTCAGTTGTAGGCCGTATGCAGTGCAGCCATGAGAGCGAGGAGGTTTGGGAGCAATAGAGTGATCTTAGTCCAAGCCGTTCTGAATGGGTTTAGCACCAGAAACAATTTAATGTGCTCCAATAATTTCATAAAAATAAACTCAAAGAGGAAGATGGCATCATTTTGTGCCAAGAGTCATATTTCTTTGTTGAGCAGGCATCATGTCATAGAGGAATTACTTGTCACAAATTAAACACTGATGAGACTGCATATACATAATATATTAAGAAGAAGTGTAAAATTCTGGAGTATTTTTCAGTAAACTCAATGTAAATGATTTCTTTGATAAGTTTCTTGAAACTGCACTTAATTTCACACCATCAGACACAAATTTTGAATGATAGACAAACAGAGTAAAGATCAAAGGTCATCAAAATACTGATGCCATACAGTAAGTTAATGCAGTTGATATGACCCAGTTATTTTGTTGTAAACTGTATCATCACAAGCAGATTTATCCTCCTGAATCTGGCTCTTTGTCACTAAATGAGTAACAACTTTAGGAAAAAACAATCTGAATCAGGACAGAAATATCTACAGTTCATAACCCAATAGTAGCTTTCTAGATTAGATATATAACATTATATATATAAAATAAGTTATGTTAAAATAAGTTAGAATTAGAGGTTAAAAAAACTTTACGATCAGCCAGGTAATAACAACATAAAACACTTTTATGGTGGTGGCTCATATAAATATCATCCTATCAAGATTTTTTTTTTTTTTATTTCTTTAAAGCGAATGAGGACATGGATGTGGGTTAATCATTATTATCACAGGTGGGGTATTTGTGTCACACGGCTTACAAACCAATTAAACAGTCAGGTATAAGTTTTATTTACCTTAGCTTCTGCTTATTATACCAAATGTAGTGTCGGAGTATAAATTTCACTAAAAAACAAACAAACAAAAAAATCTGCTCTTCCCATGTGTGGCAGTTACCTGGGAAATCTACAGAAAGTGAACATTTTGCAATGTGAGCTACACAGACAGAAGAGAACATTTCCAGTTCATCTCTTTCCTTTATTCTTTATTTATTTTATACACACCAGCAGCAGGTCTTGAATCTTTCCATACAACACAATGCTCCCACCTACTGGCACAAACTGACACAGCCGGGAACGTGACGACGGAGGCTCTGTAACACCCATTCATCCATTTTCTATGCCAACATAATCGTATTCATGCTCATTGGTGGGGTTGGAAACTATCCCAGCTGGTTTTTTCTTTTTGTTTGTTTGTTTTTGGGTTTTTTTTTTTTTGTAACTCAACATATGCAATGACAAACAGTGACATCATCTATCTTTCTAAAGAGATCAGGATCGATTTAACACTCATGAAGTAAAACAGATTTGTTTAGAATAACCATTAAGGCAGATCAAATATTGTCGTCACGCATTCATACAGTGATACAATAAAAGAGCAAAGGAATGCGTTCACCTTCCTTTAATAGTTAACCAGCAACGGTTTAACGGGTTGATGCACTTTTATCTCCTTACAGGAAATAACAGCTCCAATCCCTGTAGACAAGGAGATCAACAGTAGAATAAATCTGGAACACAGTTCTGTCAAGTTCAGATGCAATTTACTTTTACAAATATGCTCAGTTCTGTGGAGTCATTTCATTCATTAAATAAAAAAGTACATACTGAAACTAATAAGTGTTCTATGAAGTAAATAAATATGCCAATGAAATAAATACAAAATAAATTAATACAATGTAAATTTTTTGATCGCCAACTTATTTATTTCATGACAGTTTCATGACGTAATTCTATATTTGTTTATTAGTGAAACTTTTGTAATTCCATGCTTACGTATTTTAAGAAACTTTTATCTTGCAACTCCTCTTTTGTTTTGGGAAGTCCAATCTCCAATGCTGTTTCATTGGTGACATGAAATGACTGCCACAGTTAGCATGGCTAAGCTGAGCTTTGTCCTCAGATCCTTCCAGACCAACCCCAGCCAGGCGCTGCTAGTTCAATTAACACACGCACAAGAAAACATATTCTATTTAAAATATGACCATGATCTGCTAGGTTTTTATTCTCAACTCAGAAATCTATATAATGCTAAACTAAGCTGACAAAGTTAGTCAGAAGATGCTCAGTTGAAGAACTGCAAAAAAAACCTACTTCCTGTAAGAGCTTCAATTTCAGGAGTGTGATGGTTGCCACCTGGGCCAAACCCACATAGATAACCACACCCCTTCATTTGGATATAAGGAACTGAAATAAAAAGAGCTCTGAAATAAAAGTGGTGTTGTTAAATAAAATTTTCCTGAAACATGTAAACATGGCATTAGAAAATAAAAGTCTAAACAAACACAACATGATGAATTAAACATGTGATAAAATGAATAAATAACTGTATCATTATGAAAGTATACCACTATGAAATGAAACTTTCATGAAACAAATAAGTTGACAACTAAAATATATTAGAATATTTATTTATATTTATTATTTATATTTATTTATATATATATTATTTATATTTATAGACTATTTATTAATTTTAATATTTATTTATTTAATTGTGAATTAAATGCCTCTCAATACAGTTCTTTCACCAAGAACAGGATACAAGTTTACTCAATGTTCAGTTTCGTCATGTTAGCGGTGACTGTTTAGCAGAAACACTGTTGCATGTAATTACAAAATATAAAAAGAAGATACAGGACTCAGTGCTTACTTGAAGTTGTTCCATCCTTGTTGAATGGTTTGGGATTTTTGGTGACCAGCTGACTTCGATTAGACTTTACTTGAAAACGTCCTGCAACCAAACAAAAGGAAATTGTCAAAATCATGTAAACTATAAAGGCCAAGTTATGTAAACTACACCCCGTCCAAGTTTAAGAAGCACAGCACCTGGTTTAAGTGTGCTTCTTAAACTGGATCTGAGATGCAGAAACATTGTTCATCACCCACCCGGGTTGAGAATCTTCTCTGCAGCTTGGTGCTCCTGGTGTCTGCGGAGGATCATTTGTGCCTTCTGCTGGTTTGTTCTGATATCAGGGTTGGCAATCATCTCTGTAACTGTCAGGTTGTTCTTGATGGCCTTTGTGGCTGTAGAGCGGGCCAGTGAGGGCAGCATCTGCTGATACTCTTGATCGGTAAAGTCTGACACTTGACGCTGAACATCACTGATGCTGAAAGGGTATATTTTAAAAAAGGGGACAATAATTACCTACCTGCACTGTATCTGAACTTTTCAGCATAAAGCCACCTCCTTAGATAATTTCAGTCAATTTGTAGAGTAGGTTTGCATCCAGATAGGAATGAATTTGAAACTTGAGCTTGAATACTACTTTACTAAACTCCTACGGCAACTTATATTGTTTGTTGAAAAATTAAATCATTTGACAAACTGTTTGAGAGTTAAACGTTTAACAGAGAGAGAGGTATGGTTGCCACGGGATGATGCCACATGCAGTGTTAGAAGGTAACAAATGAAATATCGTGTTAAAAAACATAGATAGACAGTCAAGGCCAGCAGTTTGATAGTTACATGTTTTCATGTTTTCAAAGTAACATGCAGCGAGTCCTCCTTGATTATTACTGCCCTTTCTGTCATTTCTTTCTGCTCATATTGTCAAAAATCTGAGTAAAGCAGCAGAGTTTGTACGTGAATGTGCTTTCCAGAATGTCAACTGCATTTCCAACAGACCTTCAAGCTCTTTTAAATTTTTCCAGAGATGGCTCATTACTGATGATGATCAAGGACAGACATTGATAGAAATGTTCTTCTCCCTGCTGCGTTTGCCAAACATCCTCATATTTCCTCTTCAAGCTGTCTGTATTAGGGATCTTATTCAGGGAAGGCCTTTAGAAAGCTCTGTCAGCTGCTGCAGCATGTAACCAACTCTCTCTCTGTCACAGTTCCTCATCATGATGTAAAAAAATAAAAAAAATAAACAACTAGATTAAAAAAATTATTACAACAGTATCCAGTAGTATCAAAACAATCATACAAAAAGTTTCAAAAACCAGTATTTTAACAGAAGCCAGCTCAGTAGAAAACCTCAATAACACACAAAGAAATAAAGAATATCACCAAAGTACCATTCTAGAGCTTCACTGTACACAGACTTACTTGGATTTAGTTAAAATGGTGTAAACCTCCTGTACCAACAGCTCAGCCGCTCCTGGTTTAATGTGGATTGTTCCTTCAATGGCATCTTTCATCAAGTGCAAACTGTGCTTCTGTAAGGACTGGAACAAAAAAAATTAAAAAAAAAACACTTACAGAGAACACTTAAATGGGGAAAGAAATCCATTAACCTTTTTGAATTAGATCCTAAAGTTACATATTGAAAATGTCACAATGGACCTCAATTATATGTTATTCTATATCTTTTTATAATGAAGGATTCATGCTTTTAACGTTCCATTATGTTGTCCTGGTTTTTCACTTTTTCTTAAAAGACAGCTACTGTAGATTGATAGACCTTTATTGTTATTATTATGCCAAGTGCAGTATGATGAAATTTGGATATCTGGTGCAAAATAGATTTCTAACACTGACTGACACAGTTCCTCACAATGATATGAATGTTAAACTAAATGAAAGAAGTGAGTCTTCATTGCATCCTCATATAACTGTAGCACAACCCCCTACTTAAGCAATTGGAAAATGTGTTTTTTTTTTTTTAAATAATGATTTATTTGTAAGAATTTAATTACATAATGGACAATACATAACACTAAACATCATTATCTTTCTAATCAATCTCATTTGGAATTGCATTCCTTTCACATATAAACGTCTAGCAAGAAGTACAAACTTAATTAGAGCATTTGTTGGATCTGCAAACACAAAATGTGTGGTAATGACACGTGACGTGACTCGCTGTGTTATAAATATGCTATTTTACATGGCTGGGCTGTTTGTGTGGCTGCTGAGAATGCTTCACAGATGAGACAGGAGCTCTCCTCATAATCAGTTTAGGAACTGTCTCACATTTTTCAAGTTTGAGCTGCCTTCTTTCCTCTCTGAGAGTCCACCCTTAAATCTCACCATTTCCCTCCCCTTCAAAAAAAAAAAAAAAAGACTTAGCAAGTTGTCCTGTAGTGCTGGGCGATATGGAAAAAATCATATATCACGATATGGACTATTTTATATCACGATAACGATATATATTACGATATACCATAATAAAGTATGTTTTCAGTTATTCTCTGAAAAGTTTGACAAAAATGTCATTGCTTACTTTTCAACTTTATTTTGAAAGGACATTTAGCTGAACTGTCACAAACATTCATTTTAGTGCAGCAAAAACAGGTAGGTACAGAGGTACAGTAGCTTTCACATTTTTTTTTAAGTGCACAACAGTTTCTGAGAGGAAAAACACATTTTTGCACTGAAATTCAGCTATAAAAAATAAACACAAATTATTTTTCAACTTTCTGAAATCTGTAACCTTGTAGTGCAAAGTTTGCAAACCAATATAAAGTGTCTAAAGTAAACATCAGGGTTGAAGAGAACTCTGTTTAAGACATTAACCATGAATAAAAGTGCAAACATAAAAGGCTACTTTGTAGAAGTAGATATGTTTCTATCAAATTTATCGTTGCAGGTTATTTAATTACATATTTGCTGTAATAATTGATAAAATTAGGTTAGAAACGATAGAAGAGAAATGGCATGATACACACTTTTCTATCGTCCCCATGATATGTATCGTCATATTGCCCAGCACTATTGTCCTGTATGCTTTTATAGTTTGGAAATTGTCCATATGGTAGTAATATGAGATATCTCTAACCAAAGGTCTTTGTAAAATAGCTATTTCAGTTTTGGGGATAACATCTCTTATTGTGAAGAATTTAACAGTAAGACAACGTACCCTGTTCTGATGTTTGTATTTCAGTCAGTAACACACCATCTGAATCAAAAGGTATGTCTTCATGGCTCATTATGGTTTTGGACCCCTGCTTTCTCTTACCTGCTGTATCTGGCTCCAGTTCTTCTGCTTGGCAGAGAGTGAAATTCCTGTATCATAGGAATGCAACGAAAAGTCTCGGGGGTAATAGTGAGAAAATATCTCTGCCACGAGGTAACCATTGGAAAGATCTCTGGAAATGAAAAATAGAGATAACAAGCTGAATCTTTCAGTGGTAGCATCACAACTTCTTTTGTCACTGCATCTATGTCCACACACACATATAACATATAACTTTGTACCTGCGCACGTTCTTCGGATGAAATGACAAATCAAAGTTTTGTAGCCATTTGACGACTTCTCTCGGCAGTCCTGACTTTTGGGGACATTGTGCGCAAAACATCGTGCTTTAAATCTATAAACTGTAAGGTACAGTCCTAAAATGCCTCTGTCCTGTTAGGGTGCCGGACATAAATTCAAGGAATCACGTTCAATTTTTATAAAACCCTAAATGTCCTCGGAGGTAATTGACATGGAGGAAACTTAGATCCTGTCAACCTTCTCAGCTGGGCTTTTATGTTTACGTTTCCACGGGCAACGCCAGCACCGATAGGCAGCACACACAGGAGAATGGAAGCTTACTGCCCTCTAGAGGATGACGAGGAAATACAGTTGATGTGTCAAATATTCATACGTTGAATATAAATACTAAATGGGAGTACATGCTCACACAAAATGAAACCCTCCTCGGTGTTATAAAAAAAACTGTAAGACTACAACATAATATTTAAATTCATATGACTTTTTAGTTGCTTATTTATTAGTGGTGTGATTCATTTGTAATATGTAGCTGGTGTCTGCAGTAGAAAAGAAAACGCTCCACTTCCTCTTATGTTCAGTTTTTCCAGAGAAACTGGCTTCTACAGATGTCAGTACACAGTCATTTGAGATTAAACTTGTTAACTGCTTTGTGGGTTTGAATCAGTACTTGCAAGGGAAGGATACACACATCAGTCATTACATGTACAATATACCACAAAAACAAGGTTAAACAAGGTTTAAAAACAACGTTTAATCATCTAGTAGTGTGCAGTGCTTTAAATACAAAATCTGTAATACCCAGTATACTGTAGTACGCATCTATGACATCAGAATCATATGTAAATATTGTCCCTTATATAAAGTGCATCACTCTTGTAGCTTTTACAAATACTAAGGCCTTTTTAAACACGTACAGAGCAAAAAGGAAAAAAAAAACAGTAATTTAAATTTTATTGGATTTTTTTTTGGTTTTGTTTTGTTTTTCATTATCTTTAGCATTTTTTTTTTTTTTAACCATAATCAGTCCAGGGGAACCTGAAAGCTCATTTTAGCAGCATCCTCCATGATATTTACAAAAGTCCTTACAGTATATGCACATATCTGGAGTTGGGAATAAGGAGAGCTCAGCACAGCTTGCTACTGTCAACCTCACAGTTGCTGCTCTGTAGCTAATTTCAATTAATTGCTTTCACTGAGTCATGACTAACATTAAAGTTGGGAGGATTTTGTGATGTTGATGGCTTTTTCATCTTTATTCAAGTCCTATTTAGGCAGACACTTTTGTGATTGTGTCTGTCATTGATACTGTAGGTAACTCTTAAGTCTGTTGGGCAGAGGAAGGTGAGACAGAAGGTGGAGTCTGTCACGGCCGACACAGTTTCTGATGCAGTGACGACACAACTGGCTCAATAGTCGTGGGGTAGCTATGAAAAAGAACATAGCAAAAAACAAACAAAGAGTTAAAATTGTATAGAATTTTTGATAACTTTGACATGAATTAACTGTGCTTATTACAGATATTTAAACGTATAACCCAGTTGAGTCGGCTTATACCTTCGTAAAGCAATAGAAAGCCCTCTGTTAGACTGCTGGGTGGAGCCACGTCTACTGGCCTCTGAAACTCCATGTTCCTGGCGTTAATGTCTGCACCAAAGTCCAGGAGCAGCTTCACGACAGGTGTGCAGTCTTTTTCTGCCGCTGCATGTAAGGGAGAATCCAGGGATCTGCCTTTCTGTACATTTGCACCTATAGAGAGCATGGTTTGATCATCCATTCTGTCATACAACAGCTTTTTCTCATAATCAGTTCACACTTCAGTCTCAGGTGATTGTAAAGTGCATTATGTTAGACTTATGTCCCATATGTGATATGCAGTCTGTTTTGATTTTCTTGTGTCTATTATATTTGTATCTTTGTCCATGCATGTTGACATGGGACTTGCATTTGTGTGTATGGAGATGTACAGAGGCGGAGTGCAGCGAGCTGACCTTCCCTCAGGAGTTTCCTGGCACACTCCAGCTCCTGGCAGGCACAGGCAGTATAGAGTGCTGTGCCCAGGTGAGGAATGTCCATGTCCACATCTGCCCCCCAAGTCACCAGAGCCTCAACACAACCATAATGACCTGGAAGTAATGAAGCGTGAAGGCACTAATCAGTAAGTGACATTGTGAGTTAACTCTCCAAGCTGTCTACTCTGTTCATGTTGAGATTTATTTTGTAGAGCCGTTTTTTTAAACTGCAGGATTCTCTTTTTTTTAGAAAGGGCAATGCAGCACAGCAAAGTATATAAATGCATGATAAAAAAAAAAATTTAAAAATAAAAAAAAAGAGAATTTCTGTGTAGGGTAATCATTAGAAATTGCCAATAAAAAGAGGCTGTCACTAATCCTATCATCCTATTGCCTGAAGGACTGCAACGTATGACTTTCTAAAGATAGTGTCTGATAATCTAATGTTGGCCAGAATTTTATTATAAAGTGCTCAATATCTTGTCACCGATATACCTTTGCTGGCCGCTTCATGCATCGGAGAAGGATGGTATGAAAGATTCTGGGGTTTTGCTCCATTTTCCAGAAGAATTTCAGCGCATGCCATGCTGCCCACAGCACAGGCATTGAACAGAGGGGTGACTCCATCAATTGTAGAAGCGTTGACCTGTAAAAACATTTTTTCCTTTTATTGTTATTTTTTTTGTCCTTGTTTAAGCATACAAGTTGACTGATAGCAACAGCCTGGGGAAACAGTTGAAGGGGAACCAACAATTGAATCGCTCTACAGTGATTGTATATGGAGAGCAGCGCACTGTTTATTTGTTATTCCCACCTGGAGTTTTCCAGCCATGGAAATGACATTTGACCTGTGCTGGATTGCAACATTCAAGAGTCTTTCAGGCCAGTATGTGACTTACATTTGCTCCTGCATCAATGAGAGCTCTGACACAGCCCACATGGTCTCCAAGGCAGGCCTCATGAAGGGGTGTCACATGGTCTATAGTCAGAACATTCACATTGTGGCCCTGGAAATAGAATGAAATAACCATAAAGATTTAGTAAAAATAAACACTTTCAGGGGTATTAGACAATGGATGTCAGTCTCTACTGATAGGAATAACAAGAACATCAACAAGGCTTATCACACAAGCCCATTCTCGCCCAGAGTTATGGTTGTAAGTAAATGACAAACTGAAATGCAAAATCGCATTTCAGCAATAGACTGTTAAGCCTGATTAAAGTGCAGATCCAACAGAGGCCATTAAAAAGCCGATAAATCACTATTCAAATTATTGTAATGATATCACAGCTATGTCATGGGTTTGTCTGACTTGAATAAGCCACTCGAGGCTTTGTCCTCCTTCTGTGAGCAGCAGAAGAGCCAAGTGGCCATTTTAATGCATTCACAGCTTAGCTTGGCCAGCCAACATATTTATTTTCCTCTTCGATACAATTATTCTGCGTTGTCTGGATTCAACTTTGATTTCCAGGGAGCAGTACAAATGGCTGTAGAAGAAATTGCCTCTGGACCTCACTGGACAAGCAGAAAAACAAGCAGAAAAACAAAGAATGTGATGTAAGCAGATACAACAAGAGTTGTATCAACAAATGACATCCAGAGGTGAATGACTATCGTTGGTTTAACAGTAAACATCTGTCGATCCAAGGTGTTATTAGCAACTCGGTTGTTCTGAACGGTGGATCTTGAATGCTCCTGTATTTGTTACCCTGTGAAGCCCGACTCTATCCTGTTATGATTGGCTTGGTATGTTCTGTACCGTTGAAAAAAAGGCTGTGAGTTGGAGGTTTACCAGACCCATTTAACAATTTAACAAGATAATTCACTTTCAGCTTCTCCTCAAGAGTGTCTTTTTTTTTTTTTTTTTTTTTTTTGGCACTAGTGGCCTTTATTAACAGTGAAAGTGAAAGTGGACAGGAAAGAGGCAGAGAGAGAGAGAGAGACCGGGGACGACATGCAGCAAAGGGTCACACGAGCCAGGAGTTGAACCCACAACCCCTGCGTTGAAGACTAGACCCTGAGGACTGGGGTCCACCAGGGGACTCTTGACACTCTTGGGCTGCCCCCGTGGCGCAGTAGTTAGTCCAGGCAGCTCAAGAGTGTCATTTTTATCAACACTGTATGTGATCAGTCAACCCATCTTCACATGCTGTAGCCTCTTCAACCCCTTTTTAAATACAGTACCCTACAGTTTACACTGTAATGGGCAGCTGTGTTGTCAAAAGCATCTAAGGGTACTGTAAATATATAGCATACATTGACTGGTATATCTGTCATAATTTGACAGATTATTAATATTGTAAGGCAGACATCATGCCATTTTTATCTATTCCGGTCTGTTGCTCAGCAGTTATGAGAACTAATCATAATTATGAACCTTTAATATGGAAATATATCTGCATATATGACACTGGGAGCCTGTATGTTACCAATTTACTCTTAAACATAATATGTAACTGATGATGGATAAAGGTTTTCATGCATTTCTTTCAACTTGGTATTGCCATAGTGCGCTCTTGACACAAATTTATTAAGAAATTTAATCATATAAATCCGTGACAATAATTGCTCCTTAGGAGAGAAAAAAAATAGATAATTCCAGATAACTCCATTGCAATCTCTGACCTTAATCCACTCCTCCATCTCTTTATCTGATGGAAATCTACAAAGATGCTGAACTCAATTTAATTGGACAAGCGGTAGTTACAAAAGGCTGTGTGTGTGCAGATGAGGAGACTGCTTGAGGATTGTGTTCTCTTCACCTGTAAAATGAGGGTCCTCAGGGCCAGGAGGCGGCCCTGGCAGGCAGCATCATGGAGGGGTGAACGGTCCGCCCAGGATCCTGTGACAGTGATAAGAACTTAGTCTTTTCCTCTGCTTACATTTGTTATTGTTGACTTGATTCTGTTAGACTGAATCATTTACAGTAATAAAGAGCAGAGCATCCAACACTATGCAGAACTAACTAGAACTAACTAATCCATCAGATCATGTTCTTTTGCAATTACTGTATGTGTCTAACAGTGCTGGAAGATTCTTAATGCATTAAAGTCAGTGCTAGCACAGTCAATTAACATAAAACTAATTACAAATATTCTTAAAAAGGACATGGCAATTTAATTGAAAATGATTCTACCACCCATGAAGCACACCTGAGTCAATGTCCATAATAACAGCTGATGCATTCCACACTTTGTCATCATCACAATCCTCTCCCTCCATACCATCCATAAATGAGAGATAATATCAACTAAATCTTTCCTATCAAAGTCACACTATTTTATTCATGCAGCCTATTTTTCTTGACTGACATTAATTTGAAATACAGACATAAAGGAGCAACTAGAGACATCAAACAGATTTCTCCTAACAAGGAGGACCATATCTACAGGACCGTGACTAATATCCCGAGCTTAGTTAATTAGTATTCTCTTTGAATGATAGCTACAGATTATGTTGCCGGCGTTGTCTCAATTGCCCCAGAATGTGCCTTCGAACTGCCTCTTCCTGAGAATGTGGAGTGTTGTTGCTGTGTGAGTGTGAACGGGTGCACTGCATAACTGGGAATGGAAACTAGGGCAGGATGAGGGTGGGGGAGGGAAGAAAAAGATATCATGACTTTGTTCTATTAATACATTAGAGAGAAAAAGGCTGCTGGGCCAACAGGGTCTTTATATAATATTGAATGTACACTTCAGGATTTATAAGTGGCTATTAAACATGAAATGATAGACAAGAGAGCCTTCATTTATAAAGGAGCAGCCAATGTAATAATGTGAAATCAATTAATAGGTTTTGTAGTCATTGGATTAGTAATGCAGTATTTTTAGCTCATCTAAAAATACAGAAATCATGTATGAAAACATGGTGTGCCTGTACGTTATTTTTGAGGTAACTACTGGCATTTTACATATGACCTTACACAGCTGAGGTCAAACGTGTCAGTAGGTGTGTAGTATAAACAAAATAGTTATGCTGCGTCGCATTTTACACCAGACTTGCCTTCAGTATAGAAAATTACTTCTCTCAAATGTGAAGTCTTGGAAGAAAAAAACAAAACAATAAAAGCAAAACAAAACAAACAAACAAAAAAAAAAAATCCTAAAAATGTTTTTGTCTCAGTACTTACTGTGTTGTTGACCATAATCGTAGAATTCTGCGGATATCCGGGCAGCTTCTTTACGGTTCCCACGGACTATGTAGAAGTATGTAAGGAGGTTGAGAGAAATCTTAACAAAGAGCTTAAAGCAGAACAGTGCCAAGATGCTGAGGTAAACATTGGACAACTGGACTGCGAAGGGCTTGTTGGTGAGTTCCGCTGTTGGGTCTGACATTTCCTCTGGCACGTTAAAAGAGCTTTGGTTATGATGAAGGCAGGATCAGATGCCACTCCAAAAAGCACATGAGTAGCCTACTTTTGCTCTCAGTGTATGAACTGTTTGGCTGGTCCTGACAAAGTGCAGGCTGGAAAAAGGCTCTGCAGCTGCTACTGTGCCTGACAGCAACCTCTGCAATGCTATCAAACACATGTGAGAGTGGGTGGTCACAAGTTATATAAATTTCAATATTACATATCTGTGCTAGATGTGGCAGATGTGGCAACCTAATACACAGTAATGTTGAATAATGAATACAATATATCCTTATGACTAATAATATACTGATGTAGTGCTGGGCAATATGACGATACATATCGTGGGGACGATAGAGAAGTGTGTATCCTGCCATTTCTCTTCTATCGTTTCTAACCTAATTTTATCAATTATTACAGCAAATATGTAATTAAATAACCTGCAACGATAAATTTGATAGAATCATATCTACTTCTACAAAGTAGCCTTTTATGTTTGCACTTTTATTCATGGTTAATGCCTTAAACAGAGTTCTCTTCAACCCTGATATTTACTTTAGACACTTTATATTGGTTTGCAAACTTTGCACTACAAGGTTACAGATTTCAGAAAGTTGAAAAATAATTTGTGTTTATTTTTTATAGCTGAACTTCAGTGCAAAAATGTGTTTTTCCTCTCAGAAACTGTTGTGCACTTTAAAAGAAAATGTGAAAGCTACTGTACCTCTGTACCTACCTGTTTTTGCTGCACTAAAATGTATGTTTGTGACAGTTCAGCTAAATGTCCTTTCAAAATAAAGTTGAAAAGTAAGCAATAAAATTTTTGTCAAACTTTTCAGAGAATAACTGAAAACATACTTTATTATGGTATATCGTGATATATATCGTTATCGTGATATAAAATAGTCCATATCGTTATATATGATTTTTTTATATCGCCCAGCACTATACTGATGCATAAAATTTTGCACAGTTGAGTGTAAAAATATATATTTTTTTAAAATACATATTTGCTTACGTTGAACCTTACATTTGCATAAAGTTACATTTTTTTTTAGCTGAACATATTTTAAACTTGCCATTGATATAGTTGAACAAGAAAATTGTGATCATAGCTATCTTTTAAAAAGTTATTTAAAAGTACAGTTTATGTCATTAAATATTTTACTGTAAACTGAAAAACAAAAAAAAAATCTAAAAAGAGTATAAAACAAAACATTTGTAATGTAATCTTTTTAGCACACACACAAAAAAGTAATACAGAGAAATTAAGGTGCAGAAGCAGTGATATATCTGCTTTAGAAGCCCTACATTAATAGTTTTATAATTAATGTGTTCGCGGTTTTTACCTCTTCCCGTCTGCGGTGAATGTCAGAACCCGTTTCCAAGGAAACGCCTCTACATTACTGCGCCTGCGCCGCACGCACCTTTTCCGCGAGCTTCAAGCGTTTTCGGTTCCTGGTTTTAACCTCTACGAGCTCACAACTGACTCTTCCTGGTGAAATGGGGGTTTGGCAGTTGCTTACAGCTGTTTTATTCACCGTCGCCTCTCCTGTGTGTGGTGGAAATGTCAACTCGAGTGAAACTCGAACTAAGTTGTTCGATGAGTTCGACTCGTTTAGAAAAATAAATCATCGTTTGTATGAGGTCGACAGCGCGGAATTCAACCGTCGTCGTCTCAATTTTCAGGTGAGAGACGTAAAGTAGTCCGAGATATGTAAAGAAAATCAAAGTGACTCCGTCTCCACGTTTCTTTCAAAATAAACCGAGGTTTCCCCCAACTAAATCACGCCCACGTGCGTAGATGAAGGAAATATATTATATCAATCAAAGTTATTTGGTTTATAATATCAGTAGAAATCACGGTGGGTGTAACACGTAACATTCAATCAGGGTTTTGTCACTATTAATTTTATTTGAAAAAAAAAATGCATTACTTTACTAGACATTTGACATACTAATTCCTAAAAAGAAATAAATTAGTGTCCCCAGTGCTTTACAAGACAAAAGCTGTTGATTTGGCCTTTGAAGGGCGAAATAACAGTTAAAAGTGATGGAAATAAACAATATTTCACCTTAAGGTTTAACAATATAATCTCTAAAACTAATATGAAAGAACACTTCATCCTACACTTTTAATACGTAAGCTGCATAATTGTCTTTAGCATTTTCTTTTTGTTTGTTTTGTTTTGTTTTTACTCAACACAGATCACAGATTTAGTCAGTTTAATATAATATTTATGTTGGTTAAAGCAGATGTAACTCAAGGTTGGAATAAATTATTCAGTCGTCTGGAATGTTTTGCAAGAATTTCAGTGTTAATAACTTATTCTGATTACTTCCACCTTTTGTGGCCTTTCCATTTAACTCATCCACAGCTGATGTGTGGTTTGTGTTATTGCAGCGTGCTGCAGTGCGGCATGTGTACCTGAACTCATTTTCCATAGAGCCACAGTCGGCTAAGTATGGCATCAACCAGTTCTCTGACCTCTCACAGAAGGAATTCAGGGGTAGGTGGACACAGCAAAACATTTCACCACCACTTGTGTTGCCTTGCAGAACTGAATTAGCTTAGCTGTATGCTCTCTATATATATATTTTTTATTTACTGGGTGGATGAATAGCTTAAAATATATGTTTGTTTGTTTGTTTTTTTAAACATAAATAGCTTCCTAAAGTTCACTCACTTGTTCTAAATGTGTCCAGTGACGATTTCATCTCAGCTCTTAGATTAGTCTTAAAGTGGCTATTTTATGCTAATTTCCTGCCATCTTATTTTAATCTTTGCTACCTGCTGAGTAGCTCTGCAACCAGTATAACTCCAAAAGGCTATAATTATATCAGACTGACAAAGACCGACAATTACAAGGAGAGACACTTCCAAAAGATTAGAGGATTCTGCCACAGGCAAAGCTCACTTAGTGTGAGCTCAGTTAAGTGTCTTCAAGTGTCTTCTGATAGGTTGAATTCCCCTAGAAATGTGCAATGTCTGAAGACCATTACCTTATAAGGAATTTCTGCTCTGTCTTATGTGAAACAGAGAAAACAATGAAAAACAAAGTTCTCACAGCCTGAAGTGCAGAGGTTCAGTGGGGCTTTGCAAATCCAGTTTCATGTCCATTCCTTTTACAGACATTGCTATGATATACACAGACTTTGTCTTTTTGAGCCTCTGGTCACGTATAAGATGAATGTAAGATGAGCATTATAACAATGTAGAAGAGTCATAAAACACAGAAATAAATAATATGACCCTTTTAAAGGCATTCAAGTTCTTTGCATCCGGGAATAACAACAAAATGTTTGTGTTTTGCACAGGTATTTATCTGCGAGCAATCAGCGACAGAGCTCCTCTCTTCTCTGGACTGGCGAAGCAAGGGCTCCCGGCCAAATTTGATTGGAGGGACAAAGCAGTGGTGGCACCAGTCCAGAACCAACTAGCAGTAAGGTTTATGCAGATAGATGAGAGACTCACCAGTCAGCCACAACATTGAAATTGCTTTCAAGTGAAGTGAAAGTCATATAATCTCATCACAGCGCAGCACTTTGATGGGAAACCGCTGGTCTTGCCTTTTATTTGAGTGCTACTTTGTCACATATTGCTCACCTAAATGTGTCGTTGTGGCAGTCCAAGCAACACACCTGATGGCATCAGCCCTTCCTAACGGTAGCGAGCTCACGATGTTGGAGGCGAACGTGCACGAACATTAGGCAGGTGGTTTTAGTGTTCTGGCTAGAAAGTGTATAGTGATTGTGGTAGTTTATTATAGGAAAAAGTCATTCTGACAAATATTGAATATTCTGTTTCAAGAATTTCCACATTTTTTTCTGCTATTCTTTATTGCTTTTATGTTGAGCCTCCAGAACAGATGGTGTTAATTTCATTAGTTTTGCCTTGTTAACGTGGTTGAGGTGACAGGAATTTGGTTGATACCAGGGAAACGCCGAGCTGGGCTCTTCTGAATCCCACCACCTGCCACATCCCTGCCTCATCTGAGCATTTCAGCAACTGCATCGCATTCCACTATGGACCATGAGCATCAGTAGCAAGTTTTAACTCTGGATCGCTCCTTTAACCTTTGTGGATGAGGAATGTGGTGGTGAAACGGCCCTGATTAAATGTACTAGGGGACATTTTAATTTTTCAATTTGGAATTAAAAATTTGTCAGACCTGTGACATCCCAGCATTAAGAAAAGAAAAACAAAATTGGTTTGAAAGCTGATTATCAAGTGGATCTATGAATAACTTGCCGTATGATATTAATAATACATGTGTGAAAGGTTCTCACATTTAATTTCTGCTGTTGGGCTTCAGTTCACCACCTCACCATCTGCTACACTGAATCCTCCTGTCTTTAAATGATTGTAAACATCCTCCACATACTGTGTTTATGCATGTATATTTTATTTAATTTTTTAATATATCCCAGCTTTATGTGGGGAGCGGCGCATGCCTGTTTTGGGCCCTTTTGTGTGCTTAGATTGTACAAATGAGGTCCTTCATGATGCTTGTCAAGTAACCCATTATATAGACACTAGAGCTGAGCAATTTTATCGATTCTGCGATATATATCGTTATTTTATTTCCCCAGAGAGTATGGATTTTTCAGCCGCGGGTATCAATATTCTAAGCTTCTTTCAAAACCCTCGTGTCCCACCTTTAAAAGCTTGAAAGCAACAATTTGCACTGCTTAAATAAATGAAACTATTTTTCTCAACAAATCTTTTATTCATTTTGTCCAGCATTTGCAAGCTGCCTGTCAGCCATATAATGTGTAATTGATGCTTTCGGTTCAGTTAATTCAAACAAAGTCACTGGAACACTCACAAGATGTCACTAAAATCACTTTGTGCCTTTTAAATTTTTCGGAAAATGATGTAAATGTATTGTAAGATGAATATCGATATATATCGTATCGTGAGCCGAACACCGCGTATCATATTGTATTGCGAGATTATCGCTACAGCCCTAATAGACACGTATAGACGTGTACCCTCACCAGTTCTACTCTGATAACAATGAAGTTGGTGCTGGACAGGTGTTTCCTGGCTTCACATTTCTTACTATAATGTAAACATTATGATGCTCAGTGTGACTGAATTCCAAAGTAGTAGAGATTCCACAAAACCATACTTGTATTTATAAGTCTCTAACTGGGATTTGTGAAGAATTCCCCCTTCAGGAGATCAGTTTTTGTCCTTATTATTCTTCTGAAGGTCAAACGTTAAACTGATGTAGTAATGAAAAGAATACATATTTGTGGCAAGCTGGACTTTAGTGGTTAAGGAAAAGTGATGGATCAGTGAACAGATTAATCCTTTGAGACTTGAATTCGGGGAGCAGAATGGATCGGGGATACAAAAGAGTGAGGATTAGTGAGATGGAGTTGTTGCTCGTCCTCTATGAGGGTTCACTTTTTGCTCCTTTTGTCCTTTATCTCTTTGGCAGGTCAGTTTGCTGCAAGGGTGATATTTTAACAGTACAGCTCTTGTCCTCAGGGGGAGACATAACCTACACAGGAAAGTGCTGCATGATTGCCTAGTGTATATTTCGTATATTTCATGCTGTTGAATTCAGGCAAAGTCTAGCACTCCTGGGAGAGTCTGCACTCACCTACCACTCAACTCTGCTGCAGTTTGTCTGTTCAGACTCCTTATTGTCTGACTCTGTCTGTGTACCTGCCTGGGCTGGGTTCTCGTTGCAGGTAGATGCATGGGAAGGAAATTAAATGCAATGCCATGCACACGGACACAAAATCTCAGGCGGCCCACATCCTATACATTCTTCTTGATTCAGTTTGTCCTTTTCTTGATTCCTCATTTATGACTTCAGTGCATTCCAATATTTTACAAGAGCACACAGATGGCCTTAATATTTTGTATGCTCAGCACATACTTATCTCCAGTCCAGGCAATAATAACAGAATTTGGTTTCTGTATTGATTTTAAGCACGTAACCATGTTGAGCGAAAGAAAATATTGGATTTCTACACAGAGAACTTAGTTCCTCGTCACATTTATAAAAATGTATTCGAACGCAATGAGCCTAAAAGAGTTTAATGTAGTGATCTTCAGATGTTTTGTATTATCTCTGTTGTTGCTGTGGGATGACAGCGGAGTTTAAATGGATTTAAACAAATGAAAGGTTTTCTCCAAAACTTGTTTTCTTAGGGTGTTTTTGTCAGTAGATGGCAGCAGAAAGCAATTAGTCACAGTTCAGACAGGTCAGATCACCCTCCTCATTCATGCACTAGAACAGTATACTGCTCACTGAAAGCATTTAACAAGCATGTCTTGGAGTATTCAAGGAAGCTTCTCTGCTTTGATATGTCTTCAGATTTTGTCTAAATAATGGCTGGAATGATGTTTGAAGATGCAACACTGAACTTTTTTTTCAGCACAGTTGCATGAAAACAACATTCATTTCCTCAGTTCGATGTAAAATAAGTATTTATCCCGCTGTTGTTCAGCAAAGCAAAATGTTCTGCGAACAGAGATAAGCCAAAAAATCCTCCCCATCATGTTTTTTTTTTTTTTTCCTTCTGGGAACTATAGGATGTGGCTGAATTCACAGCTCTGAATCAACTTTTTTTTCTTTGTTTCACCATTATAATTTTCAGTGTGGGAGTTGTTGGGCTTTTAGTGTGGTTGGTGCTGTACAGTCTGTCTATGCTATCGGAGGCTCACAGCTGGAGCAGCTCAGTGTGCAGCAACTTCTGGATTGCTCCTTCAAAAACGAAGGCTGCAATGGAGGCTCCCCATCCTGGGCTCTGAGCTGGTTAACTCAGGTGAGTTGATATTCTTACATAATAAATTTGCAGGTCTCATAATTGATGTTTTCCAAAATTTCTTATGATGAATACAAAGCTAAATTAGACTCATTCATCCGTCCGTCTATACCCAGTCTGCTGGAGCCTATCCCGGCTGTCAGTGGAAAATCTAAACTAAATCTTAACCCCAGATTTCTTATATGTAGACGTACTGAATCATCCTTTCGGTAGGGAAACTGATTATTTGTGGTGTCAGTAAGCAAAATGAGATTGGCTGGGTATGTTATATCCATGTAACACATTTTCAATTTTCCTTTCCTATTTAGACCAGAGTGAAGCTGGTAACTCAATCAGAATATCCATACAAGGCCAAGACAGGAGTCTGCCATTTCTTCTCCCAGTCACATGCTGGTGTTGCTGTAAAAAACTTTACAGTACAGGACTTCAGGTAAAAGACTTATTTTTCACAGGTTATTTATCAGTAATAAAAGCTAAAAATTAACATATTCAAGTGACAACATTGAATTTTAATGTGATTTGCATGGAGTACCAAGGACACAGGGAAGTGAGGGGGTACTGTCCTTGTCTATGACAAATTGTGGTTCAGACATGGACAGCTCAGTGGGATAAAGTTTTTTTTTTCTTTGGGTCACCTTTTAGTAAATGTTAATCAGATGGTTTTTGTCTTGGGGTTTTTTTTTTTTTTTTTTTTTTTTTTTTTTTTTTTTTTCATTTTTAAACTAAACTCCAACTCAGCCTCACACGTGTGTAATGTGTAATTAATTAATTAGCATATTCATTAGTGTTTTTTTTTTTTTTTTTTTTTTACTTTTATAGCAACTCTATGGGAGTTGATGGAGGTTCGATTTTTGTCTTCTACTTGAGTTTCTAAGTTCAGTCCAATTTTAGCTTTTTTTTTTTTTTTTTTTTTAGTAAAAATTGCATCAGCTGTAATATTCTAACCTCATTAATTATTACATTCTTACACTGTTATTCTGATTTTTTTTTTCAGTTTAAAATGAGAGATAACATTGGTCAGAAGGCAACAGTCATATTTATTCGCTCAGCCTTCACTATCAGGTCCACAAGAAACCTAAGCCTTTTATTGATTGATTTATTTATTTAACCCTAGACCCAAACCACAAGAAAAGAGAATAGCACATTGGAATCAACAACAGTTCTGAGAAACAAGCTTAGCTTAGCTTTAAATCTGAAAGTAGTATCTTATGCAGTGAAGAACAATAAATCACTTTCTAGGGACATGGGAGGATGAGTGATAGCCATGGCCCAGAGCCCAGTGCTTTGTGATGCTACCAGCTGGCCTACACGGCCATCCAGCCTTATATGAATTTGTATGTGGCACAGGCATCTGCAAAAGAAAGAGTTCATATGTTTCATTCAGGAGTTTATTTGCGCTGCTGCTGGAGGTCCATGGATCTCCATCATATGACCTGAATAATCTCCCAAGTTTGTTCTGAAAGCAAAGGCTACAATGAAAAGGAATAACTCTGGCTCAAACTCTGAACACAGGTGATATTGTTGCACAGGATGTGAAAAGAATTATGAGCACCGAAATGTACTGCTTTTCAAAGGGTATGGTCTGTGACATGACAGATGGAGACCTTCAAACATTCGCAGATGTGAAAACCATTGTGCACATAGGGACCGATGACATTGTGAAACAACAATCAGAATTTCTGAAATGAGTTTTTATTGATCTGTTGAACAGAGTCCACTTTTTTAATAGTGTGGTGTTTACCAATGGCCTTCCACTACCAGTGAGAAAGGGTAGCCAAGGCAATCAGCACATCAAAGGCTTAAAACTGCATTTACCTTCCAAAAATAAATTATTTTACTTTTTGTGGCATCACAGATATCTCCACGGTGCAGGACTTTGTCTCACTATATTTAAATTCCCTCTTTGAAATTTCTGCATGACCTATTTGCTCTTCCTGTCAAGGGCAAGAGGCATCAAACTTGCAACAAGATAAAACATGACACACAGGAAATCTTGAAGGAGAGCCATCTCAGCCAGACTTTAAAACATGAGCGATAGCAGAGCCAAGACTTGGCTCAATATACCACAGTCAAATTAACTTTTTTTTTCTCTTCACACTTTCATATCTGACAAATATCAGGATTTATAAGTCTGATGTCAAGAGGAGATTTATGGAAATTCAGTGATGTCTTAATTTCAAGCATTGTGGAATATTGGCAGCCTTGTGTTCTTTGTGTAACTGAAGCACAGTCTGAATGTTGATCAAAGTTTTATTGTATAATTCAGCCAAAATACATTTCCTATCTGCCTTTGAACATAATGGGGCCTTTTTGCCACTATGCTGTTGTTGAGAGACTGCTTTCTTATGTTTTCTTTTTGTTTGTTTGTTTTTTTTTGTCTCAATAAAAACAAGAAGCAATGTATTTAAGGATGACTATTTAAATTTTGTATTTAACCTAATCTCAGTCTCTTGTATTTGAAATTTATTTTGCTCTGGTTTTCTGTTTTTGAATGATCTTTTGATGATTTTCCTTGCCGTCGCAATGTACCGCTTTCATTTGCCTGTGTCTTTGGGATGTGCCACAAAAACACATTCTTCACTTGTTAAACACAACGTAAAAGTACAGCAAAGTAAAGATGATTTTCAGACTGAGTAAATGTCATTGCCATGCACCTATTTGAACTGCTGGTGTACCCTTTTCAACAATGCACTGATCCAGCATGAAAATGTTCCCTTCCACCTGCTCTGTCTTGCAGGATTGGAATCGTTGTCAAGGGATGAGAACTTTACTGCTGTCACAACAAAAGACAGGCATGATCATTTAAGTCAAAGTGACTTGTCAGTATCGAAGGTGGTTGTGGGGTATATGCATATACGCATATACCCCACAAAAATGTGCAGCTGTTGGTCAAGAGCAGATGCACTAATGAGGAAGAAGGAGAGCATAGGAAGATTCTGCTGTAGAGATGATGGGTAGGGGGGGTGGGGGGGCGACTTGTGAAATGATGTCCAAATGTTACAGCATGTATCCTTGCTGAAAGCTTGCTGAGGTTGCTAAGGTGACTGAAAAGTCTTTTAATCACAAGGCCAAGCGTGAGCAAGATCATGAAAGCACGTGTCTGTCATTTTTCCTCAGTGGTCAAGAAGAGGCAATGATGGGTCAACTCGGTGGAGCATGGTCCTTTGGTTGCTGTTGTGGATGCTGTCAGCTGGCAGGATTATCTGGGAGGCATCATACAGCATCATTGCTCCAGCCACTGGTCCAACCATGCTGTTCTGGTTGTTGGATATGACACTACTGGTACACACTGCACCTACACCTGCAGGAGAACTGTTCAGTATAGAAGGGATTTAAAGGAAATACTGTTGTAGGTCATTTTAGTGTGCACGCTTACCTGTGAAAAAAATTTAAAGTTGCACTCAACAGAAATTGTATGCAGAAATAGACTCACCCGCTACTTTATTAGGTACACCTGTCCAACTGCTCGTGAATGCAAATTTCTAATCAGCCAATCAAATGGCAGCAACTCAATCCATTTAGGCATGTAGACATGGTCAAGATGATCTGCTGCAGTTCAAACTGAGCATCAGAATGGGGAAGAAATATGATTTAAGTGACTTTGAACATGGTTGTTGGTGCCAGATGGCCTGGTCTGAGTATTTCAGAAACTGCAGATCTACTGGGATTTTCATCATAACCAGCTCTTGGGTTTACAGAGAATGGTCCCAAAAAGAGAAAATATCCAGTGAGCAGCAGTTCTGTGGGCACACATGCCTTGTTGATGTCCAGAGGTTAGACGGAGAATGGTCAGACTGGTTGGAGCTGATAGAAAAGGCAACTGTAACTCAAATAAACACTCGTTACAACTGAGGTCTGCCAGAAGAGCATCTCTGAACGCACAACATGTTAAATCTTGAGGCAGATCGGCTACAGCAGCAGAAGACCACACCGGGTGTCACTCCTGTCAGCTAAGAACAGGAAACTGAGGCTTTAATTCAGTTCACACAGGCTCACCAAACTTGGACGATAGAAGATTGGAAAAATATTGCCTGGTCTGATGAGTCTCGATTTCTGCTGTGACATCCAGGTGGTACGGTCAGAATTTGGCGTCAACAACATTAAAGCATGGATCCATGTTCAGGCTGCTGGTGGTGGTGTAATGGTGTGGGGGATATTTTCCTGGCACACTTTAGACCCATAAGTACCAACTGAGCATCGTTGTCAACACCACAGCCTACCTGAATAATGTTGCTGACCATGTCCATCCCCTTATGACCACAGTGTACCCATCTTCTGATGGCTACTTACAGCAGGAAAATGCACCATGTCATAAAGCGTGAATCATCTCAGACTGGTTTCTTTAACATTACAATGAGTTGACTGGACTCGATTGTCCTCCAGTCACCAGATCTCAATCCAATAGAGAACATTTGGGATGTGGTGGTCATGAATGTGCAGCCAACAAATCTGTAGTAACTGGTGATGTTATCATGTCAATATGGACCAAACTCACTGAGGAATGTTTCCAGTACCTTGCTGAATTTATGCCACAAAGGATTAAAGCAGTTCTGAAGGCAAAAAGGGGGTCCAACCTGGTACTAGCAAGGTGTCCCTAATAAAGTGGCCAGTGAGTGTGTCTGTCTTAATCAGATATACTTATATAAATAGTGCATCTGCCCCCCACACACACAAGTCCTTAAAACATTTTATCAAGTCATATACTGTTTCTAGTTTCTAGTTAAGGTTGTATTATTTTTGCATATAATATTAAATTAATGCTCAAAAATGAGATATTTTCACATTTCTTAGTGTTTAACCAATGTCCCTGATGCTCTCCGTTCAATTTGATGGAAAAGTGTCTTAGATTTGAGGAAAAAGAAGAAATGAATCAAAAATGTTTAAAAATGTTTCTATTATTTTAACCTTGCCATCTTGTGCAAACAGTCACCAGAGAAAGACTGGATTTCACATGATGTACCTGAATTTGTGAACTCATGAACCTTGTCCTTTTAGTTGTGAAACAAAATCCACGTAACATCACTCCATAAAATGTTGTTGATCAAAGGTTAAATTGTAATCGTCACTATCTGGCTTTAGTTTTCTTAGTAATTACTTAATCTAGTTTGCCTATAACGATTTTATATTTTTTAGCGTTTTCAAAAAGTCTTGTTTTTAAGGTATTTCCACAAGGGTTCATGTAAGAGCCGGATGTGACTGGAGGTGCAGTAAAATACATGCCCATCCAGAGCTTCCTTCACCCTGTAAATATTTCAGTCCTGAAATGCATGTTTTCTGTCATAGGGGACACTCCTTACTGGATTGTGCAGAATTCCTGGGGAACTACATGGGGGAATAAGGGTTATGTTTATCTAAAAATCGGTGCCAACATCTGTGGTAAGTTCATTACCTCATGCGATTGTATACATCTTTTCATTTTTGTGCATTTAGGCTGTTACATCTATATTCCCTCAGGGATTGATTGTGCTTCTGTCCTTGGTTTCTTTCCAGGTATTGCAGACTCGGTGGCAGCTGTTTTTCTTTGACAACAGTTTGTAAATTGTTATCTGAGTCATCATATGGGTTTGTGTGAGACGCTGTGGGTGGGTGTTTACCACTGCCAATTTGAGATCAGTCATCTGTTTGTCTTCTGTGTCAGTTTGGAATAATGTTTTTTTTTTCTATTGAAATGTAGCCATCTTGTATTTCTAAACAAAATAAATCACTTCATATGTTTCATATGTTTGCAAGTGTTGAATTATAACAGCAACTCATACACCACTCAAAAACTGAGACAATATGAATAGTTTTACTGTACAAGATGTGTATTTTTTTAAATACATAAAATAGATACATGTTACAAGGAAAAGGACTCATGAATTCTTTACAAAAAAAAAATCACATTAATCACTGGATAAATATGTCAAAAAATTAACATATAGAATACTATACAAAATATGCAATAAGAGCTACATTACTGACATTATTATGTACAATTTTTAATGGTTATAATGATTAAATTGTATTTACACTATGTATATTGTTGCGTTTTAGAAGTTGACATCGATGCGGTTCAGGTTTCACTTTATGTAGCCGACATTTTGTTTCACTTTAGCCACATGTCAGTCATCTGAAATGGCTGAAATGGCCCCCTAAGACACGTTGACATGTAATGTGTTGTATTTATATAAGAACCCACCACCATTGTTCCTGCATGCAAGGTTTGATCTCTGATCCATTTACCTCCAGGTCAGTCACTGCTCATTTCAATGCATTTAAAGATAAAACATCAAAGCAGCTCTGTTTATAAGACATCTGCAGTACTCTGTGCGTAATGTCCTGATTTGGCTTCTTGATATGTGTGTTTCGTGTTGTGTCACGGACTCTGCAGATTAATTTATTTATCCATGTTTTTTAGTTTTGTTTATCCAGCTCGTGTTATGTTCAAATCTGTACGTCTTAGTTTTCTGTGTATTAGAAAACTAATAAATCCAACACCACATTTAATCTTGTTTTTAAGTTACTCCATTATTTACTTAAGTCTAGCTAATTATATATATATGCCCCTGTTAATGATGAATCACGCATTTCTGTATGTGTATATTTTCTTGACCTGTGTACCTTTCAACACTTGTAACTTTTTAGTCACGGATCCAGTCTGTGACATCTGTTACACTGAAGTGAAGCCAGGACACATGACCGAGACGCACTTTAGTCTGAGTCCTCACTGCTGCAGTAGGAGCTGTCGCAGCACTCTGCCGTAAAGAGGAAGGTGTGAACGCTGGGATCCAGCTTGGGCACCCAGTTGCGAGGCACCAGGTATGTTGCCAAGTTGAACAGGTCTACAAACACTTTGTAGCGGTCACTGGAGTGAAATAAAATCATGTAGTTATACATCGTGAGTTACGCAGCTCAGCGTTTGTTAGTCATGCAGATTGCTGCTCTTATTACGAGTATTTTCACAAGAAAAAAAAAAAGATTATACGATACCTGACAGTAGATCTCAGATAGTGGTAGCCAGATGAGCCGCCTGTGCCAGCTTTGCTGCCGATCATACGATGCACCATGCACACATGATTGTCTAGAACAGAGAAAACAGTCACAATTCTCAGTTTATATGTAGTGTTTGACTGGGAGAGGCGAGCTTAGATGGATGCATTTCTGTTTCAATTGAGCTTTAAACTGTTCAGAAGTTAGAGGAAAACTTGTTAGTCAAACTACTGGTGTTGGGTAGAAATATATGCAGCAATTCATAAACATGGTGAAGTACTCACATCTCCATTTTGTCATGAGGGTGTCAATGTCCATGAGGGATGTGAGCAGCTGGAAGGGAACCTGGAACCTTGGCTCTTCCCTAAAAGGAAACGAGAAAATTTGATGTTTTGCTCATGATGTTTTCTAAAAAATTGTTCTAAAATGTAATCAGTTTAAAATGAGAGCAGCTGCCACCTGTTAACTACCAACAACCCAACAATTTTGCACTAATTATCACTTTCCAACAACAGCCCGACGACTTTGTTGGCTCTGGTGCAGCCTTAATGAGCCTCATGTGACATCCTGTCCTTATCACACGTTTTACAAAACTGACTGCCACACCTTGAGGTAAAAATTACAGACATGTTCAGACTGGTGGCTCATATTCAAGACCTCTTTGCAACTGCTGAAGGTGTCTTATGAATTTGATAGCTCACAGGGTTTCAGAGCAGAGCACTGGTAAGGAAATTTGATATGGAAAGAATTAATGAGTTCTCTTGCCACTGGAACGTGCATTAAGGTGATCTTGAGCTCGATGTTCCTTTGGGTATGTGTGCACATTTTAGGTGTAAAAAGTAATCGTATCATTGCATTGCAAATACTGTAGTTGCACTAGACAATTAAAGGTGAAGAAACGCTTAAAAAGAACTCTTCATACCTGTAGAAGTAGATCATCAGAGCACCTTGCAGAGCCTTGTAAGAGAGCCGCCTCTCACCTTATTAAACAAAGTGAAAACATGACATGAATTGTTTTTACTTGTGCAATTTTATGAGTTTAAAGTAGTTCCAAAGTTCAAAAAAAAAACAAAGCACCGCTGACAGTCATGACATCTGATTGATCAGTTACCTTTGCTGACCAGGTGGTCATGACGCTTTTCATCAAACAAAGATGTGAAGAGCTCTCTCCTTTTGGCCTGCTCAGCCATCAGCTCCTCCTTCTCCTCAGAGTCCTGGCATTTTCTTTGAAAATAAACAACACCCCCCCCAGAAAAAAATAAAAATAAAAATACAGGCCCTGTCAGTCATCTGTGTACTCAAGGGAGAGCAAGAAGTTTCTTCTTGATAGCTGGACTCATCTCTCACCTCAGTTATCTCCTCCTCTCGATCCAGCCCATCAAATATATTGTTTTTCAGCTTTTCCCAGAAATTGAACCCATCCACCTCCAAGCCAGGGGTTCTCTCCAGCCACTCCTGAAGGACAAAAAAAAAGGAAAAACAAAAATAACAAAAAAAAAAGAAAAAAAGAGTAATAATAGAAAAAAAAAATTATATGTTAATTTAACTTCAGGATTAGGTTAGAAAAATTGATGGCCATGTGCTGGTGGCTGCAGACAAACCTCAACCAGCTTCAGGAGTGTGGGCTCTCGTTCGGTGGCGAGCAGCATCTCACTGTCTTGACCTTTGAAATTGTCCCTGTAATGGCGTCTGTTATATGGAACCCTCAGGGTGTCTGGTACCCCAATTCTGTTCTCCAGAAGCCGAAACTGAAGACTTTGGAAGCCAGAGGCTGGTAACAAATATCCCCTGCGCACACAGATAGAATAAGATATTTTTACTTTATAAAAATTATGCACTTCACAGAAACGAGCTGAACTAGAGAGGCCCAGAAGTTATTTAAGAGCTTACCTAAAATCAAAGAAGTCCAAGGGTGTCATTGTTTCCAGAACTGCAAACTGGTCGACCAGCAGCCTGAAGATCATTACTATCCTGTGTATGCGAGTGTTGACTTTGAGCATGTTGCGTTCATCTCTTACCTGAAGGAATTAAAAGGTGTTAGAACTATTTTCAGTCCACGACATGACCCTGGTGATAAGCATCATTTTTTACTGGCTGAACTCCAACAATCACTACGGCGGTTTAATTTAGCTTAAAGGTGGAGTAGGTGTTGTTTGAAAAACGGTTCCAGCAATCCAACTCAAGTGAGATTTTGAAAATATACACTCCCTCCCTCCTCCCAAAGGCTCCGCCTCCTCCTCTTCAGCTCACCCCTCGAAACCACGCCTTCACACGATTCACGACTGCATGAACCATAGGGAGGGAGGGAGGGAGGGGTGATATTTGATGGACGTATTAGGCAGCCAATCAAAATAGTGATGATCACTTTTTTGATTGGTCAGAGTTTTTCTCTGATTATACCCTCTAGACTGGACCAAAATGTTTAGTTTTTTTGCAAACATTTTATTTCAGTGGGTGCAATGGAAATGTGAAAAGGTTTTCAGGCAATATTGTAAAAAGTGTTGCAAAAAAACAACACCCACCCCACCTTTAAATGTTTATATTTTAGTTTCAGATCTAACAATTCTGTGCAGCTTTCAGTACCCAACACTGACACTGTGGAACTCCATTATCCAGACCCGTTTAGTCCTATGCAGGGTCATGGGGGACCTGCTGGAGCCTGTCCTACTGTGGGACTCAAAAATCAGAATTTTATTGGTGACTTACATGTCCACTGATGAAGATCTCTCGCACTGAATCAAGTTCGTACAGGATCTGTTTGAACCACAGTTCGTAGGCTGAAAGAACAAAACATAAGGCATCACAAACACTGTGTTTCATATTAAGACCTGTCTGTATGTTTTATACCCCCCCCCCCCAAAAAAAACAAAAAAAAAAAACATAAAAAACAATAAATGGAAGAAGTGGTTTTGGTACTCAGACCAGGTGAAGCTAATTTTACCTTGATGAGTGACAATGAAGAGGTGTTCATCATGGATCTTATTTCCCTTCACTTCACTTTGCAGTACCTGGGCTGTGACTATTTTGCCAAGCTGGGAGTTTTAAACCAAACAAAAAGCCAAAAGAACCAAAAAAAAAAAAAAAAAAAAAAACAGCAAAGGTTTATTCCAGTTATTATTTTTTTTAGTAAGAACAGGTAAAGGGGGAAAAAAGAAAAATGGCATTACAGAATGGATATATATGTATATATGATTTTTTTTCTTTACCTGCAGGTAGTCTCCGTAGATCATTCCTCCTTTACTGGCTTTGTTAACGCCTGCCTGTGAGGCATCCTCATCTTCAGTTATAGGGAGGTTTATTTTTGAACAACCTGCAGTACGAAGAAAGAAAGCCTTGTTTTACTGCAATCAAGATTAATTATCAGATACGATTAGTGAAGCAACAACAGCAGCCAAAAATTGCATGTAATGAATATGGAAGACCTAAAAGAATTGAAGCATAAATACTTAAAAGTCATAATTTAAATGCCAATTTCAACGTACAAGTGCCTTTTCTCAAAGTACGGACATCCACTCATAGCTCGTCCAGATCAGGTTCCCGCTAAGATGTATTCTTCTTCTTTGAATGTTACTAAAACTGTTTTCAAAGCAATCCAGGTTTTTAAAGATTTACCTCATCCAATCAGTTATGAGTATGCAGTCACCATCCGGTCCGCCTCTATTTGTCCCATTCAACTGCTGTTCACCTTTAGCCATGACTACTTCATGGACTTTGTTTGGTCTACAAGAAAAAAACAAACAAACAACAAAAAAAACATTATGCTTTACTTTACAAATAATAAAATTGAATGAATACAGCAAAAAGTGAATATATAATACTTGACTTGAAGTTGGCAAATAACAGGAAAAAAATTGAAGATCCTTCTAATAAGAAATTCCAAGTGTAAAATGAGTTGTATCATTGGATATTTTTACACAAATTAAGTGTAATCAAGTTTCTCCATATATATTGGATGTTAATATTAGGATTCAATATTATATTTTTAGTTAATGATATTTGCTCGGGGGTCATGCTCTGGGTCTCTGTAAAGCGCCTAGAGACAATTGACATTGTAACAGACCCTATACAAATAAAATTGAATTGAATTAAATTGAATGTTGCTGTCTAGTCACTGATTATTTTCAGTGTCTGTACTTGGGTGTCCACTGACAACAAGATGAACTTGGTTATGTAAGTGATATTACACGCGTACCGACATGACCTGCCTGCTGACATTAATGTGGACTTTTTACTGTTTGTTATGCTAACTTTGTAACTGAACTGGCATTCGTTTCAGATGAAAAACTCATCTTTCATCATCTTCAGCCAACGCACAGTCATGGTCACATCATAATTATAATTTTTGTTTTATGTAAAATCCTTCATGACTATATTGTCCTTTTTATTTTCTAGAAATCACTGTTACCACACGATAGGTCATTGGACTTGTGGGTAAATGTTTGCTTTCTGGTTAATATTTCATTTAGCTCATGACTTGAGATGTGTCGTTCCAAGGTTTTTCTGTGAAGGCTGCAAAACGTTTCAAAGAAGAACATAGACCGAGTATGTTTTCTTGTACATGTGGCACCTGTGATGAACTTACCGTAAGAGCAGTGGTGCCTCACTGTCCGCAGCTTTTTGAAAGCTGAACGTCAGTCTCTGTAATATTATCTAACGTACAAACAAAGTTCATGGGAACCCATTTGTTTGTTTTCAGTCGCAGTTGGTAAGTGCCATTGAAAATAACGATAAGCCTGTTACTCTTCACCACCTGATCCACACCACAACACACCCAGATTCCTTTTGAGGAACACTTATGCCAACTTCATCAGTGAAAAAGTGATGAAACGATCAGCAGTCCACTCTCTAAATCTCCCAGATCACTGGCTTTGTGTTTTCCTTCTCTTTGTGGAATTATCAATTAGTCCCATCAGTGTGAGCAACGGTCCTCAGAAGATCAGAGGACTAATAACAAGCAGTTATTTCTGAATTGGGACAAGGTATACGAGCCCAGCATGTAGAACAGCAGCAGCCCCAGAATGCTTTGTTCTTGTTGCCGTTTAGCCAGTGTGAATAGACTCCAGAGTGGAAGGCTTATGCTGGATGAGCCCCTTGAAACGACATGAAACTACCACTGTAGATTTTCAGAGATTTAACAAACCTGTTCATCTCACCAGTAAGATTTAAGTCTCCTTATGCATCTTCTCCAAGGTCTGAATGAATCCCTGATTTAAGAAAAAAAAAAAAAAGCCAGAGATATGGCCTGTTTTTGTTCTTACTGGCATGTAAATCTTGCCATCAAAGTTTAGCTTTATAACTGTGTACCCTTCTCGTCCTTGAACTGTGTTCCTCCTATTGCCAGTTTCCTTTTTTTTTCTTTTCTTTTTTTTTTTTAATGAAGTATCTGCTTTGGATCAGCTGTGGCTACCTCTTTACATCACTTTCAAAAATTTTCAGGTCTCCAACCGCCATCTCAAACTTCAACATACTTAAAATAAAAGTGTTAAAAAAAAAAAGATTATGTTGACAGAGGAGAAAAAGAACAAGTATATCATCCTTTAGATCTGCCTGTTCTTTCTGCTTTTGTTCCAGGCTTTCTGTTCGCAATAATCATCACAAAAGGGAGGGTTAAATGCTGCAACGACTTAACACTTAAAAGAAATATATCGACCATATAATGTCCTTATTACCTTTAGATAAACAAACAGTTTTGATTAAAAATGCTTTAAAGAATTAATTTGACTAAATTTTAAATTTTTGTGATATTAAAATGCCTGGTTGTATAGTACAACTCTGCTTTAATCACACAAATGCACTGTAATTATCTTTTGTCATTTACTGTAATAACATCTACATGTATTGATTTTATAATTTCAGATACTTTTTAGCTAGTGGCAGTAAGTTGAAATTGAAAAACTTTTAGTTAAGCACAAGCACAATGTCATTATCGTGGAAATGAGTTTAATTGAACAGGCAATGGATCAGCCAGAACCTAATCATGACCCAGTATTAAGGGACTGATGTATGAATATTTTGAATGTTGCAGTGAAGTCTGAAACAGTTTCAACAATCTCAAAGCTTGTTTTGTGAAGAACGTAAAATTGTGATTCTGATTTCAATCAAAAAAAAAAAAATCTTGATATTTGTTCTCGTGTTATCCAGTATTTTGTCACCTCTGTGAAAGTATTTGAAAAAACAGCAAATCTTTCTTATTTTTCTACTCCTTCTCCTCCCACTCCTCTGCCGACTTCTTCTTTCTAAGTCGGCAGAGTGAAACTACTGTAAAGGTACTTCATGCATTTTGGAAACCTTGCAAGACATTTCCACAAAAGAGACTGATATTTGGCTTATCTCACCCCTCTAAAATTAATTTAATCTTTGCTTCTGTAGCTGATACTGTGCCAAAAAGATGAGGGTCCATAAGACAGCTGAAGGTGAGTAAGAGGGGTAATGAAATCACACTCATGTTATGTACTTGTGAAAGCCAAATTACATTAGTTTGCAGAAAAAAGGAGAAAAGAAATCCGTTAAAAGTCATTGAAGGACATCTAAAGAGAGATGAGTACAAATTTACATTTAGTGTTTGTTGAAATGTACTATCAGAGAAGAAGGGACATGATTTACATTTTAAAATGTGTGTTCCCCTTGTCGATGTAATCTGTTACAAATCTTTGGTTACTACATTGTTAAAGAGCTCAAACTGTTGACTATTTCATGTACTCATAATTTTCTAATAACCTTGGGTCATATTTCTGAAAGCATGTCACTAACATCATATCAATATCTGCTGTAATACTGAAAATTCAGCTTCCCTTTAAAGTGGAAAGAAGTAATCTTTTCTGTGGTTGGTAATGTTAGGTCAGAAATTTCTTACTTTCCAGATCCAGAATTAGTGCAAATTTGGTACTCATTTTCTACAGTTGCACATTGGTTACATAGTACTAATATTGTTATTCGATAACGTTATTAATGTTATCGTGTTGGAAGTATGAACGACTCTGATACTTTACAATACCATGATTGTTATTGACAATCATTGTTTATATCATACTAATGTTTTGTTTATTGAACTCATATCACAGTGTCTTAGATTTATCTTTATGCTAGAAATGTAGAAAATTAGTCAAGTTGTAGTCGGTAAAAAACACGTGGTAGAGACAAAGGAAGACTAAGGCTCTCCTTTCCTAACAAAGAGTACACAGCCAGAATCTTTGGAAAGATTCTTACTGTAACATATGTCAAAGTATTTGAAATTACTGCAAGTACCAGCTCAACAGCTCAGGTAAAACACAACACTGGTCAACACTGGTGAGCTGGTCAGATTTTGAAGGGTAATGTTACTTCACAGATCCTGCGTTCAGCTTTCCCACATTCTCGTTTTTCAGCTCTTACCAGTGTGGTATTTTTCCATGGAGCTCTCTTTTTTGGCAGTGAACCCTTTCACCTTGATGGGAGAAATGGCATGAATGATGCTTCTAATTTTATCATCAAAAAGATCCACAAGCTCATCAACTGAGGGGCAGGGGAGGGTGGTTGAGGGAGAGAAAGCTTGTGTAAACATTTCACTGGCTTTTTCACCCATGAATCATTTTTTGATAGCCTCTGTTTGGACATTCTTGTTGACAAAAACAGCACTCTCAAAGAAAACACAGGAATGATCAGACAGAGCAACATCCATCACCACAACCTTGGAAATATTCAGACCTTTGGAGATGACTAGATCCAAACAGTATCCTTTGTTATGTGTTTTTTTTTTCACACGCTGAGTTAGAGCCAAAATTATCAAGAACACAACACAACTCTTTGGTCATTCTGTCCTGGGCATTATCAGCATGGAATGTTGACATCTCCAACAACAGACACACAATCAAAGTAAATGCAGATTATTGACAGTATTTCAGGAAAGTCTTCAAAAAAGCTTGTAGAGTGTTTAGGTGGCCTATATATGTTTAGGAACAGACTTTTTCTGTTTCCTATTAAAACAGAGATAGAGTACAACTTTATAAAATTTGACAGAGCCACATTCCTCCTCCAGTCATCGAAAAGAGTAGTAATCTTAACCAAGATCCCTGATCTTGGTCGTTGGGAGTGTTGGAGGCTGATAAAGGTCCTTCCTCTTGTCTCTGGTTTCTCTCCTTTCTGAAGCTCTGGCACTGGATGGGGGTAGATGCAGTTCCTCCTCAGGGTCTTCACTGGGCTTTGTTTGGTCTCCTCTATGAGATACCTCCTTGTTTATCTCAGCCTAGGTTGCCGAAGCATAGACAGATGATGTAGGGAAGTAAAATAAGTTTGAAGCGAACAGTTTCATCCCTGACTTGTTAAACTTAAATCCATGTGTCTTAAAAGATGCCTGCGTTCCCAAAAAATGTTCAAAATTGTTAATACAATGCACTGAGCCACTTATAAGCCAATTATTCAGGGCCAGAAGCCTGCTGAAGTTGACCTCGCCTCCTCTGATAAGTAGAACAGGTCCACTGATGAACACAGCTGCATTCAGAGAGCTCACTGTGTTTAATAATCCAGTAAAGTCTCGTTTCAGGCAAGGCAAGTTTATTTGTAGAGCACAATTCTTACGCAAGGCAATTCAAAGTGCTTTACAGATGCATAAAATCAGAAGAAGGCAAATAGTCATTCCATAAATCATAAGAGAATAAAAAATAATCATTCATAAATTAAATTGAAAAAAATGAATTTAAAAAGAAGAATAAATTAAATGAAATTCAATTAAAAATGAAGAGTGCAGATAAAAATTTTTCAGTTGTCCTATGCACATCTAAACAGAACTGTTTTCAGCCTGGATCTGAATATTGTCAGAGTTCAGGTCTGTCTCACATCTTCTGGAAGACTGTTCCAGATTTTAGGAGCATAAAACTGAAAAGCAGCTTCACCTTTTTTAGTCCTGACTCTGGGCACCAGCAGGAGACCACTACCTGAGGTTCTCAGAGTCCAGGTTGGTTCATATGGCTCTGACATGTCAGAGATGTACTTTGAGGCTAGACCATGAAGAGACTTGTAGACAAGCAGAGCTGTTTTAAAGTCTATTCTCTGAGGGACAGGAAGCCAGTGCAGAGACCTCAGGACTGGACTAATATGGTCGTATTTCCTGGTTCTAGTTCAGGACTCGAGCAGCAGCGTTCTGGATGTACTGCAGCTGTTTTACAGCTGGTTTAGAGCCCAGTGAGCAGGCTGTTACAGTAGTCTAACCTGGTGGAGATGAACGCATGGATTAGTCTTTCTATATCTGGTTTAGACACTATTCCTTTGATCCTGGCAATGTTTTTTAGATGGTAAAAAGCTGCTGATGTTATTAATTTAAAGTCTGAACCAATATTACCCCTAAATTTCTTACCTGACTTTTAGGTTCTAGAGAGAGCATCTCAAGGTGACTGATAACACTTTGTCTTTGTTTCTTTGAGCCACAAAAGATGATATTAGTTTTGACTGAGTTTAGCTTGATTAAGTTGTTTTGTATCCACACACTGATCTTTTTGATGACACATAGATCTGAGTACCATCTGCATAGTTGTGGTAGGATACATTACAGCGGTGTATTAGCTGGCCTAATGGAAGTATGTACAGATTGAACAGGATCCCAGGGTCCCAGGATTGACCCCTGGGGAACCACACAGGTCATTACCATTTGGTCTGAGACACAGTTAGCAATTTCAACAAGTATCTCCTGTCCCTGAGATAGGACCTGAACCAGTTTAAAGCAGTAACTGGTGTGAAATGTAGGAAGGTTTGGTGCTAACCTTCCCATTCACAGTTGTCCAGTCCTGTTTCCTCTCATGTACAGGCGTAGATGTACCCGTCCTGTGATATGTCCTCCTGTTTCCTGGAGTCATTGATTTATTTTTTGGTTTTGCATTTGAACGGCTCCAGGGAGGATTATCATTTGATGATTTAATGTCATGCACAGAGTCTACCTCTTTCTTGGTTATGTTATCTGTGCTTCTTAGCTGTGTGTTAGCTTGCTTATCCCTGCTATTTTGAAACAATGGTAAGGTTGTTTCATTTCTGGAGAGTCCATTTACCTCCACGTGTTACTTCTGTACTTCTGTGGTAGTCATCAATGGAGCCGGGAGGGATCTTGCTGGTAGTTAACCTAGCTGTTAGCCCCTTTCCAAGCTAATTAGTTTAGCTGAAGGCTCAGTGGTCGGACACTGTAAATCAGGTTTCAGCTGTGTGTAGGCCACGTACATGGAGCATTGGAGGTAGAAAAACTATAAATGTTGCTATTTCTACTGAAAAGGCTTAAGTCCTAGTAATTTATAAGTGTCCAGAAGCTTTTGCAGGTAGGCTTGCAGGAAAACAATGAAAATTAACATTAAAATCAATAAAAATCAAAGTTAAAAGCAAGAGCAAGCAGCAAGCGTGTATGTGCAGGAAGCAGGAAGGTAGGTCGATGACTGACTTTATAGTCGTATCATCGGATTTGCAGCCGTATGTTTTGGACGCTCAGGTGAAGATAGGAGCTGAAGCTGTCAACTGATTACTACCTGGTGGTGAGTTGGATCAGATGGTGGGGCAGAATGCCGGTCAGACCTGGTAGACCCAAATGTGTAGTGAAGGTTTGCTGGGAACGTCTGGCAGAGGAACCTGTCAGACAGATCTTCAACTCACACCACCAACAGAGCTTCAACTGCATTCCGAGGAAGGCAGGGGACATTGAGTCTGAATGGGCCATGTTCTGCACCTCCATTGCCGAAGCGGCTGACTGGAGCTGTGGTCGTAAGGTCATTGGAGCCTGCCGTGGCTGCAATCCTCGAAGGCTGAAGAGGGAGTCCTACCTAGGGGCTGGTTAACCAACCCCAACCTGGGGTTGGTTAGCTTGTGGGACTCTGGAACCAGAAGGCAAGTATTGACAGGCCAAACGGGCGGCAGCCTTGGCAGTCTCTGAGGTAAAAACTCAGGTGTGAGAGGAGTTTGGTGGGAGAAGTTTGATGAGGAGTTTGGTTAGGCACTGGTGAATGACTTTCAGTCGCCTCCACGTGGATTCTGGCAAACTGTCAGAAGGCTCAAGGCACGGAAAGCAGTGATTCACCTGTATAGTGGGGGTTGGTTGCTGCTGACCTCAACTGGAGATGTCGTGGGATGGTGGAATGAATACTTTGAGGATCTTCTCAATCCCACCAACACGTCTTCCGTAGAGGAGCCAGAGCCAGTGGACTTTGAGGTGGATTCATCCATTACTGGAGCTGAGGTCACTAAGGTAGTTAAGAAGCTGCATGGTAGCAGGGCTTGGGGGGTGGACGAGATCTGCCCTCAAGTTCCTTAAGGCTCTGGATGTTGTTGGACTGTCTTGGTTGACACGTCTCTGCAACATTGTGTGGACATCAGGGGCAGTACCTCTGGATTGGCAGACTGGGGTGGTGGTTCCCCTTTTTAAGAAGGGGGGCTGGAGGGTGGGTTCCAATTACAGCGCAATCACACTCCTCAGCCTCCCCGGTAAGGTCTATACAGGGGTGCTGAAGAAGAGAGTCTGGTCAATTGTCAAATCTTAGATACAGGAGGAACAATGTGGGTTCTGTCCCTGTTGTGGAACACTGGATCAGCTCTATACCCTCACTAGGGTCCAAGAGGGGGCAAGTGAATTTGCCTAACCAGTCCACTTGTGTATTGTGGATTTGGAGAAGCCATTTGATCGTGTCTCTTGGGGTGCCCTGTGGGGGATACTCCAGGAGTATGGGATACTGGGCCCATTTTACAGGCTATTGTCCCTGTACAAGCAGAGTTTGGTTCATATTTGGTGGTTGTAAGTCGGATTCGTTTTCAGTGAGAGTTGGACTCCGTCAGGGCTGCCCTTTGTCACCAATTCTGAGTGGAGGGGTTTCAGTTTGGTGGCGTCAGGATTTTGTCTCTGCTTTTTGAGGATGATGTGGTCCTGTTGGTGCCATCGGGTGGGGATCTTTAGCTCTCTCTGGAGCAGTTCGCAGCCGAGTGTGAAGGGATGAAAATTAGCACCTCCAAATGTGAGACCATGATCCTCTGTTGAAAAAGGGTAGAGTGCCTTCTCTGGGTTGTGATTGAGATTCTACCTCAAGTGGAGGAGTTTAAGTATCTCAGGGTCTTGTTCACAAGTGATGGGAAAAAGGAGCAGGAGATCAACAGACGGATTGGTGCAACATCTGATATGGTGCGGACTGTGTACCAGTCTGTTGTGGTGAAGAGAGAGGTAACCCCAAAGGCGAGGTTCTCTGTTTTTTTGTCAATCTTTGTTCCAACTCTCGCCTATGGTCATGAACTGTGAGTGGTGACTGAAAGAATGAGATCAGGGATACAAGCGGCTGAAATTAGTTTTCTCCGGAGGGTGGCTGGCTTCTCCCTTAGAGATAGGGTGAGAAGTTCAGTCAGCCTCACCCACACCACTGCAGCTGGATTTATTGCGTCTAGCCCCGTCCCCTTCTGTCCCTCCACATCTGCATCAGTCTGCCTCCACAGTCTGATGTGTGATTTGTGGAACGTCAAGGCTGGAAGGACCACAGGAGTCGAGACTTTTCAGAGAATAAGCCGGGACCCTGCTTATTAGAGGGTGTTAAGATTACTATTCTTTTCGATGACTGGAGGGGGAATGTGGCTCTGTCAAATCACAGAAAGTTGGACTCTATCCCTGTTTTAATAGGTAACAGAAAAAGTCTGGTAAATATGCAGAGAAACTAGATTCCCCCAACATATTCAAATCTTGTTTTCATTCCTCATCAGTCTCCCCATCACAAAAACTGGACAGATAATGCTTCGAGCACACTGAAACTAGCGTTACTAAATATTAGATCTTTGGCAGGGAAAACATTTTTAATCAATGATTTTATTACAAAGCACAAAATTAATTTCTTCTTTTTAACATAAATCTGGTTAGATAGAGAAAATGATTCAGTTGTTCTTATTTGAAACAAATCCTCCAAACTTCAACTATGTGAGTGAAGCTAGACTACATAGGAAAGGTAGAGGAGTGGCTGTTTTGTTTAATGATTCCTTCCATTGTAAACAGATGTCTTATAAAAACTTTGCATCATTTAAATATGTAGCTCTCCAGATGAATTCCACTGGTCATGTTCTGTTCCTAAACATATATATAGGCCACCTACAAACTTTTTTGAAGACTTTTCTGAACTACTGTCAATAATCTGTGTTGACTTCGATTGTGTAGCTTTTGTTGGAGAGTTTCAACATTCATGCTGATAATGCCCAAGACAGAATGACCAAATAGTTGTGTTGTTTTCTTGATCATTTTGGTCTAACTCAGCATAAAAAAAAAAAAAACACAAAACAAAGGACACTGTTTGGATCTAGTCATCTCCAAAGGTCTGAATATTTCCGAGGTTGTGGTGATGGATGTTGCTCTGTCTGATCATTTCTGTGTTTTCTTTGAGAGTGCTGTTATTGTCAACATTATTGTTATTTGGACCTCAGTGCTGCTTTTGATACTGTTGATCACAACATTTTACTGCATAGATTAGAGCACACTGTTGGAAATAAAGGGACAGCATTAGGGTGGTTTAAGTCATACTTATCCGACAGGTTTCAGTTCATCCATGTTAATGACGTTTCTTCTGCACGGACTAGGGTCTGCTTTGGCGTCCCACCGGGTTCAGTGCTGGGACCAATCCTTTTCACTTTATACATGCTGCCCTTGGGAAAAATTATCCAGAACCACGGCATAAACTTTCATTGCTACGCTGATGATGTGCAGCTGAACTTATCCATGAAACCAGAGGAAGCAAAACTGTTGGCCAAACTTAAAGGGTGTCTTAATATATTAAGGGCCAATTCCAATTCCTTCCTAAATCCTCAATCTCAACCCATGCCCTTAACCCTCAATCTTTGGCCCTCAATCTTGTCCCTCGAAAGTGAGTGTAAGGGCTATCTTGTGACTTAGAAATGGGACACCCCTTGAGTGCAGTTATGTCTTCAGACTGTTGGGAGCAGCCTTACGGCAAAGCTACATCCAGTCTGTCAAGAAAACGACGACGACGAAGAAAGAGAAAAAGAAGTTGAAGAAGAATAAGATAACATATTTATATATATATAACATAGACAGTAAGACAGTTTTGTAACATTTATACCTTTATTAACTATGAAAATGCTTATATTCGTAGCTCGCTTTTTTTCTACGCAAGCCTTTTCGAAGATGTTTTGGCGAAAATACGCAATGCCTTATGGGTAGCCCTTACTTTCAAAGATGGGCAGGAGAATCTCAATATTGAGGGCAATACAGCCCTCAAATTTGTCCCTCAACTTGACGTTCTAAGAATCGGGACAGCACTTGCACTTCATGGGAGCATGCATTTTTGAGATTGAGGGTTGAGATTGAGGGTTAAGGGAGGAATTGGAATTCACCCTAAGGGCCAATTCCAATTCCTCCCTTAACCCTCAATCTCAGCCCTCGCCCTTAACCCTCAATTTTTGGCCCTCAATCTTAACCCTCGAAAGTAAGTGTAAGGGCTGTCTTGTGACTTAGAAATGGGACACCCCTCGAGTGCAGTTACGTCTTCAGACTGAAATGTATCAGAGCCCGTGTTGTCTCTGTATTTCCTGAAATGACACAGGGATAACATTGAAAAGAGTGCTGTATATTCTCCAAATAATATTAGGAAATAACACAATAGAGGATACATTATTCAGTCATCCGTCGCTACAGAACAAGGTATACAAGTAACATGAAGCCGACTCGGACCCGCCAGCCACCGCTGACCGGGACCCGCCGGCCGCAAGGATCCGCCGGCCGCCAGGACCCGCCGGCGACCTGAGACCCGCTGGCCGCCAGGACCCGCTGACGGCAAACATAGTAAAAAAATAAATGTTTTGCAACAACGATGTTAAGCCATGAAAAAAGTCTCAAACAAAGACAATAAGATGGTCTTGTAACATTTATATCTTTAAGATATACGAAGATACTTACGTTTGTAGCTAGCTTTTTTTGTCACCATCCTTTTCAAAGATGTCTTGGCTAAATTACCCAGTGCCTTCTGGATAGCCCTTACTTCCAAGGGTGGTGTCGGAAAATCTCAATTTTGAGGGCGATACAGCCCTCAAACTCGTCCCTCAACTTGACTTGCTAAGAATTGGGACAGCACTTGCCCTTAGCGAGAGCGCGCATTTTTGAGACTGAGGGTTGAGATTGAGGGTTAAGGGAGGAATTGGAATTCACCCTAAGTCCTGGATGTCCTCTAACTTTTTGCTTCTAAACTCAGGATAAAACAGAGGTTCTTGTCTTTGGTCCCAAACACCTGAGGAATGGATCAACTGAGTTAACGCTGCTTCTAGCGCATGGTGAAAAACCTTGAAGTCATTTTGATCAGGATAGGGTCATTTAAGCAGCATATTAATCAGGTTTGCAAGCCGTTTTTTTTTTTTCATCTCTGAAATATCGCCAAGATTAGGAGCATCCTCTCCCAAGGTGATGCTGAAAAATGAATCCACGCATTTGTTAGTTCTAGACTGGATTATTGTAATGCCTTGTTAGCATGATGTCTGAAAAGGTCGCTGAATAGCCTCCAACTGATCCAGAATGCAGCAGCGAGGGTGCTGACAGGAATCCGTAAGCGAGATCACATCTCTCCCGTGTTAGCCTCCCTCCTTTGGCTTCCTGTGAAATTGCAAATTGAGTTGGCCTAGCTCCTCATTATTTACAAGACCTGATAGCACGTTATGCTCCTAATAGAGCTCTCCGCTCTCAGGGTGCAGGATTACTCGCCATTCCTAGAATATCCAAAAGTAAATTTGGAGGACGGGCCTTCTGCTACCAGTCACCTTTATTAGGGATCCAGCTACCAGTTTGGGTTAAGGAGGGTGAGACCACCTCTATCTTTAAAACTAAACTGAAAACATTTCTGTTCAGTACAGCCTACAGTTAGTCTCAATAATAGTGTGTAGGGGCTATAGTTATAGGAGCTAAGAGTAGAGTAGGCTCGTCTTTTTCACAGCTTTGTCATAGCTATGCTGCTATAGGCCTACGCTGCAGGGGGATGGCAACATGATCTGCTGAGCGGTGTCTCCACCGCTCTTCTCCCCTTCCTTCCCCTTCCTCCTTCCTTCTTCCTCCTCCAACTCATTCCATAGTTTTTCAGGAGCACCTTGTTACTGTAACTGTGCTCCATTTTCTTTCCTGTAGTCTGTTGTGCTGTTTTGCCTCCCTCTTTTCTCTTTTCTTTTTGTATGTTTGCAGGCCAGAGTTTCCTGAGTTGCATGCTGACTTGCAGTTGCATCCTCTAACCATCCTGGTGTTTACATCCACTTGTGTGTGTAGATGTGTTTGGGGTGCTGGCTGGCGTGGTGACCAGTGACCTAGTCCTCTGACCATCTCACCTCAGTGATGCTACCGGCATCTGTTTATATAGTCATTTCATTCAGTCATTTGTGTGCTCTCCTCTCTCTGTCCTGTCTCCTCTCTCTTTTTCTTTCTTTATCTGGCTGGCCTTCGGCAGGAAGGTCCCCCCTATCGGTCTCCTCACTGAGACCGAGAAAGTGAATCATATAACTCCAGTCCTCAGATCTTTACACTGGCTTCCTGTTTGTCAAAGAACTGACTTCAAAATCCTGCTGTTAGTTAACAAAGCACTGAATGGTTTAGGGCCAAAATACATTCAGGATCTTCTGGTTCGTTATGAACCCACCAGATCCCTCAGGTCATCAAGGTCAAGTCTACTTTCTGATCCCAGAGTCAGAACTAAACATGGAGAAGCAGCGTTGAGTTTTTATGCTCCTCACATGTGGAACAAATTCCCAGAAACCTGCAGGTCTTCTGAACACACTCAGCAGTTTTAAATCAAGGTTAAAAACTTTTCTATTTGCCACTTTTATCAAAACAACTGATAATTAACTTTTATTGCATGCATTTTATCTACACTCATTTTAATTCTTCTTCTTTTTTTAAATCAAAAACAACTGTTGATTAACTTTTTGCATTTCATCCCATTGTCATTGAGGGTTTTAATATTTTATTTTATTTTATTTTATATCCTTCCTGTTTTTAATGTACTCTTTAATCCTCTGTAATGCTTCTAATGTCTTATGTAAATCACCTGGAATTGTTTTGTACATGAAATATGCTATACAAATAAAATTGCCTTGCATTTTATTCTCCATTTTGGCTGCTGGGTCAAATTGACTCAAACAGTATCTATGTAATATAAACATGGAGAGGGAAATTGCAATATGTTAAATGAACCATTTTAGTTTTATATACGTTGATTACACTAATTAAGCCAAGCAGAAGACATTTTATCCTGAAAAAAATACTTGTAATACTTTTTAGTTTTTTTAGATTTTTTTTTAAATTTTCAAAATTGGTTAATTTGACTTGCAACATAACAGAAGGGTTAACTTTAGCACTCCACAAACTGAAAAATACTGGAAAAATACTGAAAGAAAAACTGGAAAAATACTTGATTGATGGTTCCATTCTCAAATATTTTTCTCATCTGCAGGTAAGTTACAGACTGTTGGTCTGAACCCTCTTTCGATCTTGTGAGCTATTCCCTGAACTGGCTCATGGTGAAGTAAGGTAAACATCATTCTCTGCGTCACAGAGGATTCAGCTGCATATGGAGTTGATAAGCTTTGGACTTCACTACTGCTCAATTTCTCTCTTATTTCTCTTTAAAGGTTTACAGGCTAACATTAAGAACTGCTGCTTATACGGGCAACATCTTACCTCTCTGTTTACAGAGAAATAGAGGTAGAGGACTGTTGTCTTCTTAATGGAAGGCTCCTGCTATAATTGATTCTGGGTTCATAACATATGAGAAATCAAAAATTCCAACTTCTTAACTGGGGAAAATAATTACATAGTGTGTTACCATAATGTGCTTCAAGGATTATGGGTGTATTTTGTGTGCAAATGTAAATGTGCCTGTTAGTTTAGTACAAATATGTTGGTACTATAATCGACAGCAAACTGCTTTGAGCCCCAGGTAGACGCAGTGTGGAAATGGGCACACCAGTGTTTGCATTTTTATTGTAAAACTTCAGAGTTTTAATGTTGTTAGCACTTTTCTGAGAATGTTTTATCGTTGTTTTATTGAATACATTCTGACTTTCTCTTTTACTTGTTGGCTCGGATCACTTTCTCTAAAATTGAAAAAGTGTCTACTTTAAGATTTGCAGCAAACTTGCTGGAAAACCCCTCGCTGACCTTCAGGAACTGTACGAGGTCAGGTCACTGAGAAAAGCCCAAGCCGCGTTGGCTGATCCGAGCAAACCTTTATAAAGGGATTTTAACAAGCTTCCTTCCGGACGCAGACTCAGCCTCCATCCAAAACATCATTTCTGCTGCCATCAGCCTGGTGAATATACACCTGAATAGCTAGTTCAATAGATAGTTCTTGTTGTACAGTTGTATTTATTTGTTTACTGATGTGCGTATGTACAGCTGGCTGTGAAGCAAATCGCCCTTTGGGCATAACAAAGATACCTTGAACCCTTGAACCCTGAACAGAGCCGTGATGCTTGAATCTTGAGCAATTCTGACACAAGAATGTCACAGACATTTGTTCGAGACTGCAGGAATGATCTCAGATTTTAATTTTTTTTTTTTTAAGACATATGTCTTCTTTGAATGACTGCAGCTTCCCTTGGTCACAGTTTTGTGTCCTACAATTGTGGAGCTCACAGCTAAGACTCAGGTTCAACATTTTGAATGCGAGTCTAAGCATTCATCTTAAATCTTCACCTCCAGAGGATTCAAATGTACATGTATTTGCAGCTTTACAGATATTGTTCCACTACAATGCTTTAAATTTTGATGTGAACTTAGTCACCACCCAAAACTCCAAATCAACCTCCTGCATAAATCCAAATCTTCCTAAATGTAGAACGTCAAAACGAAGCACATATGATATGATATGATATAGATATTGTTTTATTTTTCTTTTTACGTCCTTTTTTTGAGTTGTGTGAAATGTCTACAAGATGAAATGTTGTAAAACTGTTTCAGGTTTGGTACTGCAATGCTACATACCTACTCTTATCTGAGAAAAAAAAAGAAACTCGATTGAAGTGGGGAACATGTAGGATTTTTTATTTTTTTACCTCCAGTTGTTCTGATGTGGCTATTGCACAGTTCTTTAGGGTCTTTGATGTTCTTGCAAACTTGTTCCATCTCTTTTATATAAGCCTTTGAAGTTGGTCTAGCTGCAGTGCATAGTGATATCCCTCACTGTTTCTCAGCAGTTCTTAGTGTGGTCACAGCGAAATACTGCAGCAGTACTGCAGTTCATTTTAATATGACTAGCTTAACTATTCTATTTGATGTCTCTTTAAATTAACCTGGAGTATTTACAAGTGATTGTTTTGGTCCCAACATCTGGCTCGCTAATGACAAGATTTTCACTTGATTGTTTGAAGTCGGAGTTCAAAGCAACAGTGTTTCCTGACCTTTTTTTGTTGGTTGCTGGTGTAACAGGAGTGCTGTGATGTCACGTAAATAAAGAGTCAGCTGGATGACTTTCTGAACTATGCACTGTGTACCACTAGAGAGCATCAGTGGACTTATGAGGGAATGCAATATTTGACTGCATATTGTTCATCAGGGGTTTGAAACTCTTTGTACAGTCATATAAAAACAAATGAGGGTTCGCACAAGTTCATTGTAGTTCTATTGTAAAGGAACGATAGGCAATGGATCACTGAGGAATTTAGATTTATAGTCTGCTTTTCTGGTGGGTTATACCATAAGGGAATCTGATGAGGACATTCAGTGATGTGAAACATTTCGAATGAAAAAATAATAACATGTTAAGAATCTGTGGGATGCTTGAGCTGCAGGGAGGAGGTCAGAAACAACAGCATAAAACAATTTATGAGCAAAGAATAATCTGCTCCCATTTGGTTTGAAATGCTGTTTGAAGTCAACCATGAAAAAAAGACCACGTTCATACGAAGGCGTTGTTTTCTGAAGTATGTGTTCCATCGGCAGAACTCTTCTGCGCTTTGATGAAGAACACTTTGCATGATCATTGGGAAAGCTGATCACAAGCCGAATGTAATTTAAAAAAAATGTTAAACAATCAAATGTTCTCACACACCTGTATGTGAAATTTCTTAAGGGTGTGACCCTCAGTGTGTAAATTGTCAGTTGTCTACATTTCAGGTTAATTACACCTAAAATTTCACATTTTCGAACAACTTCAAGCAACTCACTTCAAAGAAAGCTATATTTGTGTTCTCTGGCTTTGTAGCTTGGAGGATGTATTTTCAATCATTAATGCAATTTGTGATTTTTTTTTTGTTATTATTTCTGGTGCTATTCATATATATCACTACTTTGAAAGACTTTCTTTGATGATTTCCACATCAGCGTCTGATTTTCCCCATGCTTAACACATTTTCTCTTTTTTAAACTCTACTTGAAAAAGGAAGAATTAATTTGTAAACAGACAAAGCGATTCCTGGAGAAATTACGGTGCAATTGCAGCTACTGTCCGTCCCTGGTTTCTTGTTTATTGCTTAAAACCTTCACATGAATCTATAAAAGTTTGAGTTGAATCCCTAAAAGTGTGTGTAAAACAGTGTTCACAACAGAGCAGTTGCTGAAAGGCCATGAATCCTGTCCAGCACTCAGATTTTGAGTCACAGCTCAGCAGCTCTGGCGGTTAATGGTTTCCACTCTGATCTGAAGTGCAACACTCCATCTGACTCAGACCTAAAATGCATTGAAAGTTCGTGTCAAGCAGTCGCTATTTAAAAAGACAATGTAGCTTCAAATAAAATTTCTTTGCCTCCATGAGAGCCACAAGACATTGCTGCAGAGATTAGTGTGACGTCTGTGCTACTGAAGCAAAAAAAAATAAAAAATAAAAAGTACATTTTAGTTCTTTTTGAAAGACCTGCTCTGATTTTGAATTTGAATATTCAGTTCAAATTATCATGGAGTGGATCTGTACTTTGGTCTTCTGTAACCTTATTTATGCAGGACAGTATCATGAAATATTTGTGTTGATAAAATATTAATTGGACAGGATGCCAAGTCAAAAGTCATTATGCCCAATAAACGTTAAATTTACTGGAAATAATAGATGACTCCATGTTATAGATACATCACCACTTGTAAATGTCATGAAGTGCACAGCCAGAGAACATTGAAGCAGACCAACAATATCCACATTGTAACAAAAGAGTACAAACCCAAAACCATCAGTAAAATATGTCTGAAGAAGGCTCACATAATATGTACAATTTAAATTAAAACAGCTTGACTTTATTTATGTATAAACACAACATAAGTTACTGTTAATGACTGGAACAGACATTTATTCAGTTTCTTTAAAAAAAAATGGGGGGGAAAAAAAAGCATAAAACTCTTGGAGAATTTACAAAACGTGGTGTCCCTGTGATATCCAAGACACATCTGTGCTGCTCCACATCCTGCCTCTTGACAGACTTCTTAATACTTTTGCTGGATTTTTTTTTTCTTCCACAATTAATATTCGGTATTTAAACAGTTTTTTTTGTACTTAAAAGGATTTCAAAGAGAATAAGACATTTTAATGTTTACAGTGCTAAATCTGGTATACATAGTGGTTGTTTGGTGAGGATATTTCGAACATCAGAAGTCTCTGATTTTAAAAAACATATACTTGCTCAAGAACACTGCTTGCTCCGGGAGTTGGAACCCATGAGCCTGGTACTACTAGAGAAGTGCAGATATGCATAATGTAAACATTCCCTCTGTTCTCACAACACTCCGTTGAGCCAAACGTTTGTTGAGACAAAGATAAAACACCTAAATGAGCTCATTGTTTCCTCAAAGACACCGCTGTTCCTCTGCTTCAGAGTCCAGAGTCCAAAAGGCTTGTGCTACAGAGGAACTGACCTGTAATTGCCATGTTAAGGCTTCGTGTAGTTGTACATTTGTTCTGTAGTCTTTAGGTCACAATGCACAGCATTGCTTTTGAACCCTTTTTTCAGCCTTTTTTGTTTTTATTATTATTTATTTTATTTCATTTTTTTTTTTTTTTTTTTTTTTTTTTTTACAAAAAACACATCACCACTCAATGTACATTTCAGGCAACTATGGAATATAGTTGCTTTTCATTTTGTCCACTTTAATGTCACTACCAAAACAGAGTCTCTTCGGAGGAAAAAGCCCCTCGTATTGTTACCTTTTCCCAATTTCACTTTGCCGGAGGAAATGGATGTTATTGGAGCTATCTGCCAGTTCTGGGTACTGTTCAATGGAAAGCACGTAGTACCCATCATAACCCAAAACCTTTCCCACTACTCAGTAGCTGCCTCTTCTCCCCTTCTGTCCAGGGTCGAACCCCTTCCTCGCCATCACGCACCCTCTGCTGCTCCCGAGCCCACGCACCCGCCAGGGCGCGCTGACGTGCGAGCTCAACCACTCGCGCTTTCTCCTCATCCACCGTGGATCCGTAGCGAATGTGGAACGCAAGCGCACCGGCACGAATCTCCACGTCTGCGAAACGGCGAGTCCGGCTATCCATGACCGTGGTTGACTGCGACACGGTAACATTGACGCCGTTTTCCAAAGTCTTGTGTCCGCTGGTAAGATGCAGCGCGGCCAGGTCGGCATCTGGAAGGCCTGGTTTCACAAAGTAGTGTGTGTCTCGGCCCTCTATGGTGAAGTGGAGGTCTTCCAGATAGAAGGCATTGTTGAGGATTGTCGCAACCTTGATGCAGTCCTCGCTCGCCACGTTAAGTGTGTGAGTGTGGACACTTCCCTTGTAGATGGCGAACATAACAGCTCTTCCGATGGGAGACATTGCAGCTGAGAACCACAGCCAAGACTTTTCACCCCTTCGACCTCGAGTGAGATGGACCTCTGGCAGCCGCTCAAATGACAGGAGAGAGTGCGCTTGTCTGGTTACTTCCTGCTGGACCCCAGAGATGGACTGTAGGAGAAGTGCAGTGAAACGTTAACGCCTGAACATGGCAGAACCTAACTCTCCAGGCCATTTAGAACTAGCTACAGTACAGCCCTGCTTCAGAGTTTTTCATCCCCGTCTAGGATAATGGTGTTTTCAAGCTGTGTTCCCAAGCCCAAAGTAGAAACATCCCCTAGGACCGTTTTTATGTGTTACGTCCTGAGACCAAAGAAGCATAAATAGCATCCAAACATTGTTTTCACAGTAGCAGCACCAAAATATCTAATACAAAATTAGAAGGCATTCAAATTTGTTGAGCTGGTAACAAAAACAAAGCAGAGAAAGGAACATTCTTCCTTAACTGTTTTTCTTTTATAAATGTTATTCTATTCAGTTCTATTCTATCCAATTAAGAGATGACATATTACAATACTGACATATTGTCAGTGGTACCGTGGCCCTTATTCATTTTCTGCTTTTCATTTGATTTTAATATGCATGACAAATATCACTTATTTGACTCACTGGCAGATCGTCCCACAGCTGACTCTTCTTCAGCTCATAGGATGGCACGCCCAAGTCAAACTTTGGGACTGGAAACCCAGGAATGGTGTTGTGAAGATGAAAACCAAAGGTTACTAGCCAGCTGTTCACATCTGGAAAGAAAGGAATGAAAATGAAGAAAAGGCAAAGGTAAAAGTTAGTACTCCAATTGATTTTCACCTCAGCATTTTTTTTTTCTGATTTTGATCTGTGTGCACATTAAGATCCTCGTTTCAACACATTTTCTTGAACATCTTTGTTATACAGTACCTTTTAAAATTTCTATTCAGGAATAATAAAATAAAACACATCAATACACATGTGAGCTTTATTTAATTCTAACACCAATGACCCTATGCTTGATAATGAGATCAGCAATGTTCAAACAAAACCTCTCAGTGTTAGCTGTTTCCAGCCTCTAATGGTTGGCGATCAGACAATACTAAGCTGGAGATTAAGCATGGAAACTTTTAATGACCTCCTTCAACATTTTCTGAGGATTATAAATATAATAATGATCACAAATAATACCAGCAGAGTCAGGGCAGTTTCTCTTACCTGCAACATATTCTCTAACTTCATGGACTTTGCTGATGGGGTTGTTATTTCTGAACATGTACAAATTAAAAGGAGCTGGTTCTTTGCTAATTCTTTTCCAAGCAGAGATATCTGGAATAGTCCATCTGCCAGACATTATATCATAATCCCTTTCCCCAAAGTGCAGCAGTTTGGTCAGGGGATCATACAGTCCACCATAAAACCCAAGGACAAGTTGGAAGTCTGGGTTAGAATCAAAATAGATCTCGCCATATGCAGTGTACTGGAGCTGTTTGACCAGAAGGCCGTTGCTGGTGAAGATAGCCAGAGGTGTACCAGTGTTATCACAAGCAATATAGAACTCTTCTCCACTGCTGATCTCCATAGCAAACAGGTGGCCTTGGAGGTCATAGTAGAATGATGTGATCTCTGAGCTGGAGTGGTTGTATACATGAGTTATCCTTGCAGGGTAGCTCAAGTCTGCATAGAAGTACTGCAAGTGTTGGCCCTGGCTGGTTTTGGTAGATACTCTGCGGCCGAGTCCATCGTAGCGATACTGAATAGTCCAGCCACTGCTCTTGCTGTAGACCCGCACCAGGAGTCCTTTGGAGTTGTACTCAAAGATTTCAGCTCCCCTCTGCCGGAGGAAACCATCTTCGTCCATTCTATACTGGATATCTCCGAGGCGGGTGATGTGATCTCTTAAGTCATACCGCAGAGGCAGGAGTCTGGCGCTGTTCCCTGCATTCAGCAGGTGCAGATTTCCATTAAGATCGTATGTGTAGCGCCACATCACTTTGTCATTTAAGTACACAGTCTGGAGCTGGCCATCTACGTCATACTCGTAGCTGTACTTGGTGGTGTTGGCAAAGGGGCCGATCTTGAGTTCTCTCTTGGTGACTCTACCCACATCGTCGTACTGGAATGTAATCCAGTACATAAGTGAGCGGAATATCTCATACTGGATCTCTTTGATGCGTCCATGTGCATCAAAGTGCTTTGTGTATGTCATAACTGCAGTGGATATAATCTGATTTATATCGTAGTAGATCACACCAAACTTTCCAAACTGCTCAATCTTTCCCGAAATGTCATCAAATTGGTACAGGTCGATGGGTAGTGGCGTTTCATTGATGACGCCTTGCACACTGGTGACACGCAAGCTGCTGTCGTAGGTGTAATCGAAGCGTGCGTTGACCATGCCATCTTCACTGAAGCGGAAAATCTGCCGGTCCACCAGTGGGCCTACTTGGCGATAACGGATAGAACAGATGAAACCCTCATTCTGCAGGTTGACGGTCTTCAGCACACCTGCTGTCTCATCGTGGGTGAAACTGACCCTTGTGCTGTCATACAAGATCTCTGACAGCTTGTTCTGTCGGCGGTACCTGTACAGGACTCTACGGCCTGTGCCGAGGTGAGCTACCCTCAGCAGGAGGCCGTCTTCGCTGTAGTCTACAGCGACTGAGGCGTTGCTCTCTGGGGGATGATAAAGGTTCCTATAGTAACCGACTGAACGGATGGTTTGCATGGTGTAGCGGGCTACACTTGGCATGGTGACAGCGGAAAGCCGGTCCAGAGAGTCAACTTCAAATATGTACTGCCGCTGACTGTGGAGCAGGAGAACCATGGACTGGAGGGAAAAGAGCAAAGGAGAATGTGATTAATTGAGTTGCACGATATGTCTAATATGTGTAACGTAGGGTGATGACAGGTGGGGCGTACAAATTTATCTGAACGTTTGAAGAAAAGGAGAAATGATGTGTATAAAAATCAGCAACACTGTTGTCAGACCAACGCCACCTCTACCAGTCAGTTGTGTTGCACACTGACAAATTTGGTCATGCAAAATTAGACAGAAAATATGGAAAATTATATGTTAATGAGAAACACCACACAGAGCTTCTGCCAAGAAGTGTTAGTCAGAATATATACATATCAGACATACAGTAAGTGATGATAACTTTCTACTTCCTTGTAGCCAGACAGACCTGTATAATTATTTTAGTGAATATGCAGTTAAGAGTGTGCTCCGTCTAAAAAAGGCTTCCCACCCTCCCTGTTAAAATGTCATGCCCAGTCATCCGTTACTACATTGAGGTTCCCTGTGCTCCCTGAGCCCCCTGTGTTACTTATGTCAGTGTTGACATGGCCTCTCCAGGTCACGCAATGACAGGATGCAGCCAAGGGTGGCAGAGAAAATCTCTACATGTTTTTGTAGCCGAACATCTGCGAGCAATGTTAAAAACAGTCTCCAAAACAGCTGAACAATATTTGAGGGGAAAAGATGGAGGGAACGATACATCAGAAGGTTGCTCTTTTGTTCTTCGGCATGTAAGAGTGAAACGCACAGATCAGAAGACCTGCAAGATTTGATTTCTGATCAAAGAGATTATTTCATGAGTTCTTACATGTGTTCATTGGTGTGCCCTATGCAAGTGCCTTAAAGTACATTCTTCTACAGAATTAAGTATATTCTTCTTTGAAGAAAACACTAGGGATGCATCTAAAGAAGGACAGATAAGAAGAAAAGAAACCAAGCACAAAAAGTAAGGAAATTTCTGTTTGGTAGATTATTTCTTTGTTGTTACTATGCTCAGGGCCGGAGTGGGACTCATTTTCAGCCCTGGAGTTTCATGCCTCAGACCGGCCCACTTTAGATCACGACCTATTATTTTTAAAATCATGCAATTACAACCTTACATGTTAAGTCTACAATAGCGCACTGTTCTGTAAAGCCTTGTAATTCAGTGTATTGTTCTAAAATATTTTAAATTCAGTGCAAGTAAGGATTGCTTTACAATGTAGATTTATTTAAACATGAGTGCACATTTCCAACATTATTTGTGACATCCATATCCAAGCCTTAAAAATGAAATGAAATGACTACAAATATTAAATGTAAAATAAATTAAAAATTAAAAAAAAAAAATTGCACTTCCTAATGAATAAAGAATAAAATAATTATTGCACTGTTCTCTGCAAGTTTGTTATTCACAGTATAACATAACTTTCTGATGATGCCTTTATCTTTTTTCCTCTCCATAAGAGTAGTTTCAAAGAAACATGACCAACACTAAAACATTAATAAACATCTGAGCAGTGCACTGGTCTCTGTGACTTTGTTTATTACAGTATCATTGTCCAAAGACATGAGCATTTCTTTCTCAGTGCACATGAGCATTAATGCCTCAAGTTTCATCTGGGTCAAAGTGCTCCTGAGCCTGTTTTTTATGAATTTCACTGTTGAGAAACTTCTCTCACAGGCTACCTGTTGTGATGGACAGCGTTAGTAGCAACTTGTAGGCCAGTCCAATCACATGGTAGGCATCAGTTAGCAGATTGTACTGAGGATGAGATGAACACAAATGACACAGTTTTTACGGGAGGAACCGTAAGGCTTTATCACATTTGATATGGAAAACACATTTTGACTTAACCAATTAAGATATTTTCAGAGGCAAAATATGCAGGCATATTTCATATTACTTTCATCCTATTCCCTTTCAATTGTGGGCTTTGTGTATTTACTATCTTATTTTTAATAATAAAAAATCTATATAAATGGGCACAGAAAGTGGTTATATTGGAACTAATGTGAACCCTCGTCACTACTGGCTCCTGGCTCTGCTTCTGACACTAAATCACATTTTAAAAATGGTCATAATTCTCAGCACAAATCTTCCTTTTTTTCTTTTTTTTTTTTTTTTTTACAAAGCCTTCTGATCGTTTCGGGTCAGTTTCATTAATATAGTGCTGAATCATATAGCATCTCAGGCATAGTGCGAATTACGGGGGGGTTTGGGGGGGTTTGACCCCCCCAATTACAACTTAGACCCCTATAAAGAAGGGACAAATTGTCATTTTTGTCATCTCTAAAAAATGTTGACCCCCCCCCAATTGTCATTGTATAATTCACACTCTGATCTCAGGACACAGCAGGTCTACACCATACTCTTCATTATATTAATTCTAATATTAACTCAATGAGCAATCCTACCTGTCCTCTCTAGAGTTGTGGGCTCATGGCTGGTTCTTGGTGCTGGAACTGCCTCCTGACTCTGAAGGGCTAAAGTAAAGTTTCCCAGTCATGTGGCATCGCATCATACTATTATTTAAATTATATAATGTTATGTTATATGCCACAACGCCACACAGTTCATTGACTTGATAATCAATTAACTTGAACGGTGGTTTACAGACAAAGTTCAACATCTTGCCTTAACCGTTTCATTATCCTCATTTCTCATTCCGAACCGCGAGCTATTTTTAGAAAAAAAGCTTCCAATTTTGGCACATTTGGCTGCGTCCGTTTCAAGAGCTTTTCTCTATTTAATTTGCACCTTCTCTGCGCCACCCTTGCTCTTTCTACTCTCCATCTTTCAAACACCACTGACAGAGTGCACGGATGTGTTACGTCAGGGCGTAACACATCTGTGGCGCGTCTGCAAAAAAAAAAAAAAAAAAAGAGCTGCCAGTGGAGGCGGCAGCAGCGGTAGCACTAGCAACGCAGTGGCGTGACTGAGCACCGGCCCAAATGAAAAAATAAAAATAAAAATATGAACACCGGCCCTCGCGGCCCAAATATCAGACCGGCCCACCGGGAATTGTCCCGGCCCTCCCGATTACCCACTCCGGGCCTGACTATGCTTGTTGATAATAAATCTTACTCCATTGGAAAGCCTGTTTATTTTGCTTTTAAATGGTGTCACATTGGTAAGGAACCTGCATTTGAGGGATGAGCGGTAGAGCTGAGTATGTGGGACAATCAGGCACCTGATTGTCACCTGAATCCAGATTCTGCCTACGATACTTCGATCATAAAGTCTAAGTGTGGATAAGATGCAGAAAAATCTTTGGTGATTGCTCCACTGGTGGAGGCAGTGTGATTGTGTGGGGTGGCGTCTCATCACTGGAAAAACGAGGCTTGTCATCGTTGACAGAAATCTCAATACAGAAAAATGTCAAGATGAAATTCTGCAACCATTGGCATCCTATATGTCCACAACCTGGGACCAAACTCCATCCTCTAAGATGACCGCTCTCTCCCCCACAGAGTGGAGTTTATCAGAGACTACCTCCAGAATCTGGGAGTAAAGAAGATTGGGACGGCCTGCCAGCAGTTGCTTAGTGACCTCAACCTCACTGAACACGTGGGATCAGCTTGGGTGTGACGTTTGTGCCAGAGTGACAAACACAATCATGTTGGTTGACTTGAAAAAAATGCTGATTGAAAAATGGGATGTCTTCCCACCAGAGAGGATTCCTCTGAAACTGCCTCTCTGCCCTATAATGTCAAAAAAATAAATGACCTAATGCAGTTGCATTAACATTCCATAAACCATAAATGTGCTAGAACACGTTAAACATGAAGACGAGTTGATTCAGAATCAGCTACTTCTTCACAAGTAGAAGTAGTTAACTGGTCCGTACATTCCCATACTGCTTTCTGGTCAATGTATTTCTCCATAGAAGCTGAGAGTCTCTGGGACTGCATGGAGCATTTTTTTTCATTGTTGCGAAACTCGACAGGCATTGGCTTAAATGCCAATGTTATCCCCCCGGACTCTCGACGTCCCTGGGAGTGAATGGAGCTGTGGGTTGGCCTCGGCTGGCCTGGGCGCTGATCAGTCCACATGGTGATTGGTGGAAAAGCAGAATGCAGTTTTGAGTGACAGGTTTCCAAGATATATATACTGTAACGTCTCATGCACGATTTCAGTCCATCGCGGATTTTGCATGCAAAGTCGAATGACAAGCAGCTACCATTTGTTGGGATTTCTACAGTGAAATGCTTCATTTCTTACACTGTAAATAAATCACACTCACTGTATATTTTTATATTATCTTTATATATATTTTTCTTTATATTTACCAAAAAAAAGGTAAGTTTTTATGATGTTCTCCAACTATGAGCTTCCCCTGTTTGAAAGACCAGAAATCGCCACTGCTTGCCAGAGCAGTGTGTGACCAGCATGGGAGGACGTGCCAGGCTGTTGTGGCTGTGCACGGTTCTTTCCAAATGCTACTGAGGCTTCTGTTTTTTAAATTGATAAATTTATATTGTTAAACAGCCAATACGTCTTGTTTCTTCCGACTCAAATCATCCAATTTACCCAACAGCACCAACCAAGAGTCAACAGCAGAGACAAAAAAAAAAAAACTATTTGGCATTGGCAGAGAAGAACTGCCAAATCTTTCATGGGCACAACCCACATCCTCAGCTCTGCTGCTCATCCCTCAAATGTATGTTCCTTACAAATGCGGCACCTTTTAAAAGGGGAAATAAATAGGCTTTCTAATGATGTAGAATTTACCATCAAAAGGTACTTTTACAGCAAAGAAATAATCTTACTTGTTGTGCTTAGTTTAGTCAAAATGCATGAACAATTCCAATTTTTGATACACTAAAAGTATCAAAAAACTTGAACATTTTTGTGAAGTTCACTATTTCCATTTAATAATGAATCAAAATAGCCTGCCCCAAAGTAAATACAAGTAAAAAAAAAAACTATCTTAATTTTGCCTTACTACCCCTGCATACTAATCAAACTTAACAAAATACCTGCTTTAGCCTCCCAATGGAAATGCTCCCAACCTGCATTTTATAAAAACAACCAGCAGAAAGTGAGTCCTGTTGCTACAGATGGCAGTCAACTGTATTTGAGCACAAGTGGATGGAAAATAGGAACATTTCCCTCTTGATTTGTGACCTCTGCCTCTCGTTGAGTAGCACATGATATCCTTTTAGTAAACTGTGGTCCAACATGGAGTAAAACAGAGGATAAATTAGTGTAACCAGAAGGGCAGGTCTATGTTGTCATTCATAAAATGTCATCTAATGAGAGTCAGTATTTTAGTGTTTTACCTTGTTCTCAGATACCCTGCCAACTTGTGGTATCAAGTATCAAAATGGAGGCAAAATATTAAATCTGAGATTGTAAAAGATTAATCCACTAACCAGTTAACACAGTATTTGCTGCTTAAGTTCATCTTCTTATTTTTCAATAATCTTTTATACATTTATTTTACAGTTGATGAGGGGGCTCCTACTTTTGTTTCAAGCAACACTACTGTATGCTACAGCCAGTGATGACAATTACATGTGAGGCATCAACTCTTTCAAGATTTCAGTCATATTATTTATTTATTTATTTATTTTTTATTAATTTATGTTGTTGCTATAGGAGCTCCATAAATAGTATTGAGCATATACATTATGTAAGTCTAAAGCCAGTTTTTAATCAGTAGTCCCCTGGCAAGGCAGATATTTATTTGGTTTATTATCTTAGTGCACATTTACAGAATTTTCTAATGTATTCTGAGTCAGTACAGCAAGCATATTTGCCATTAAATGCTATTTTCTACAAGTTATGTAACATGACAAATGTCATATTATCGCAGTGGTTGTCATCAGCAATAATATTAAAATTCTTATGAGTTTTATTAACTCTGGATCAGGGAAACAACTGGACGAAAAAAACAATATAAATGTGAAGCATCAACGATTATGGTGTTAACTAAGAAATATATTCGATATTATTAATATTAGAAAATGACTCTCCCCTGGGTATCCGCTGCTAACAGACATGTTAAAGTCCTGATTGATCTTGTTGCAATAAAGATAAGCCTGTCGTACAATACGATTTACATAATACTTAATCTGGTCAAGATATTTTCTCACCTGCTCAAGGTAGGTGTAACTCCATATCTTTCCATCTGCAAACACTCTGGAAATCAGGCGTCCTTGGGTATCATACTCAAGTCTCTCAGTGGTGGGACCTCTCTGCAGGGCACTGATCTGCCCACTGCTTGTGCGGCTCACATTAACCGGCAGTAGCTTGCTGCTGGGAACCCAAAGGACCGGGTGGCCTGCAGTGTCATATATAATCTTTAATAGGAATTTCCTGTGGTCATCGTAAATCTTCTCTGTTCTCAGGGTGCGGTCGTAATCGATGGAGAGAATATTCCGTCCATTCACCTGTGGAAAAGATTTCATGACTTAGAGGAAAAAAAAGAAAAAGAAAAATGCTTCCTGTGATTATACAGAATTGTTAAAATTAATAAATAAAAATGCAGTAAAACCTGCTGAAACACGAGAGCCAGTACGCACACACTACACTTGCGAGAGGAAAATTTTTAGCATTGACTGCCCAGATTATTCTCAGAACTATTTTCAAAACATTTGCATTACGGCTGTCACGGAGATTGATCACACCATTCATGAGGCTCATTAAACTGAGAGACACTCTGGCAATTGTTCAGGTTCTCTTAAATCAAAAGCTCCTAAATTTAGTGGTGACAAAAATTGCTGTGAGGCAAAGTAACAATCCAAGTTCAGTTCATGAAGTACCATAAATCTGTGTCGAGGATGGAGGAGTAAGAAGAGGCTGACTTATGTAAAGCTCTAGAATATTAATGACCTTCTACATCAGGGTAAATGTTGTGACTGATAAATTAAAACTCAATGATAGAAAAGCCAAAACATTTTTTTAAGGTTGATTTATGGTGACAGAGGTAGATATATGAAAAACATGGCGGCTTTAGGACAGTTGGATAAAGATTCCTTTACAGGTAAATTAGTCTCTTTGATCATTTATTTCTATCTAACGCTATCTTGCCATACTGTGTATCACACTCACTGGTACATACGTTTAAAGGAAAATCCTCTGTTGTTGGTTTACACTGTTTCTTATGAAGTTTGAATGCTGTTTATAATATATATTAAAGCAAGAACTCAATAACTTGATGGTGATTTAAAACCTCTTTAACTGAAAAAAACAGATAAATCAAGTGTTTGAATCTACATTGCTAACTGTTCTTTTTTTAAAATATATGCTAATTTTGAATTTGTTTGCACAAAATTTTTGGCACGAGAGCATGTGAACCACTGTGCTGCATCTGTCTTTTCACAACAGCGCTGAGTGCTTGTCTGAGTACAGAGGAGGCCATTTACTGTGATTATGAAAGCAAAACATCAGCTGTCACATGACACAACAACAGCACAGTATTTTACTGCACCTCAAAAGCTTTTTATCTAATTTCCACGAGCCTGTTAAAAACTGGGACATCCTCATTTTGGTCCGTCGGGTCATGTTTCCCTGCTTCTCCAAAAAGCTTATCGTCATTCAGTTTAAAGTAACTCTTTTGCTATGATTTTGAAAAAGAAAAATAAGAAGAAAAGGCTAACAAAACAGGTTCAAACACCCTCCGCAGACACTTTGGTGCACCTCCCCAAAATTGTAGGTGACCGCAGACAGTGCCGTAGAGAGGAGAGAAAGGAGGCCTCTGATTGGTCAATTCTACATCTGCGTAGAAAAGAGTGCGTCATCAAAGAAATGAGGAAGTACCCACATCTGTACGATTCTTGTTCTCCTCACTACAAAGACAGAACATATTCTAGTAATTCATGGAGGGAGATAGCGATGAATGTGGGACTGGATACGGCCGAGACAGTGAGGAAGTGGAAAAACGCACAAGATAAGTTTAGTAAGTTTAGCTAGTTCGTGATTGTCGCTCTTGTGTTGTGGTGTGGAATAACATAGCGCAGACAGCGCTTTAAAATTGGGCATAAATCAAAAATAACTACAGCATACCTGCGACACATTTCTGCTAGAGTATACACAGCCCTTTACAGAGCCCTGCTATGATTTCCAGAACTGTGTCTGGAAATCCCTGGCTCGTCCAACATGTGGTCAGAAGTCAGAATTCCCTGAATTTATTAATATTACATGCAGTAGATGATGAAATAATCCAAATTCTTGATGAGCTGTTTTTTTTTCCTCCATCCATTAATATTTCTGTGCAACCATGTTTTTTTTTCTTTTTTTTGAGTCTCGCTGCTGGCGTTAGCATTTTTGTTTATATCAACGTTTTTGCACGAGTTCACAACTTTTCGCGGGACGCATGTGTGTGCCACAGCATGTGTGTTAAAATGAGCTGCAAAGATACATAGAAGAAACCCAGACATACCCTCAGCTTGCGTCCAAACACAATAACCTTTCCTCTGGCTTGTTCTTTGCGGAAGCGCCACTCCACCAGGTTTTGCCCGCTCTCCCCAGGCAGGCTCATGTTGCGCCTGGCGACAGTTGGGTTGGCAGCTCCTGCCAAGATGTGGGGCTCTGTTTGGTAGTGGGTGTCCATTCCGTTGGCATAGGTAATTCTCAGCGAATTGTCAAAGCCCACTTGGTAGCTACTTCTACACTGGTCTGTTGATAGTAAACAAAAAGGGAAATTTAGAATGGAATAGTGGGTAATTGCACTCTGGAAGTAAGGTTGTTGACAGTCTCCTGGGGTTGGACGTTGGATGCATATAATTAGCTTTAAGATTCAGACATTTAAAATTAGACATTGCTTGAATGAAAAATAAAGAACACAAACAAATGTGAGGAAATAAGTGAACTGTGTGGCTTTGGGAGAGAGCAGAAAGCAGTAAGTAACAAGGTTGATGCGTCTCTGTGACTCTTCCACCCCATCCCACTCTCCCAGAGAGTAATCATTTACACTGTCGTCTGTCAGGCCTTCTGAGCTGTAATGATACACGACTTAGGCTTACTCAACATTGCCCCAACGACCCCTGAAACAATGACAAATAACAACCGCTCTAGTCGGGGAGATGAGCGGCGATGCCTTACCCTGAGCCAGAGTGTAGAAGGCACGAATGGTCGAGGTATTCGTTGTGATGCTGATCGCCTCCTCAGCCAAGGAGCTTTCAATCTCCACCATCAAAGCGCTGTAGATGTCTGCGTACAGGTTATTCACCATTCCAGTGGGGAACGTCACATTCATTAGCCGGCCTTCACTGTCGTAGCTGTGTGACAAAAAGGATATCGAATGACAAAGCATTGATATGTATGAGGGCTCTCGGTGCCACAATGCATTCCGTTATCAGCTCTTTTATACTCGAGTGAGAGCACCGGCTTTCTTGTAATTAAAATGTCACATTTTCTTTCCTGGATGTGTTCAATTTCCAGAGCATAACTGGAGGGATGTCTGTAAAAAAAAGGCAAAGGCATAATCCAAATATTTAATGGAGGTGAGTGGCACATCTCATCAGTTATGAGTTTCATACGGAAGAAAAAAAATAAAACTGACTTGTAATGACTTCATTTTGATAATTGATGTGTCATTGTTATCACACCTGGCTGCTTTACTTTTTTTAGTTATAGGTGAGAACATCATCTGCAGCATGATATATTACAGTAAATATTACAGTGGGGGAAAAAAAAATATCAGTCACTAAGAGGCTATGCTACCACAGAAAATAAAGTTGTGATACAAAGTCTATGTTGCTTATTAAAAAGAAATATAGCGTTTATTTGAACATTGTATCTTCGCTCTTTTAAATGAAAGCATGTCAACGGAATGTAATAATGTCAATGCTTAAGTTGAAAATAAAGACATACTTTAGGCACACTGAGTTACAGAAGTCTAACTAGGCTATTTTACAGATTTGAGGCAACTTTTCTAATTAGGTTTTAATTAAATGTGCACCCTAGAGCAGTTTGCAGGTAAGTATTGTTACCATTTATAGAGTAAACTCGCTCTGCTGTGAGACTTGAAGGAACATGTAGGTTGACATAAATGAATGCATGTGGAGGAAAAAAATTGACGTCTTTGTGCCTGTTGCTTAAAGTTAAAATTAAAAGGGAGTGAAGTAGCAGCATTTATAATAAAAGGTAATAAGCTCAAACAAAAATGTGGAAATTAATCTTTCAAATTTCAGACTGTTAGTATTGCTTTCCCATCCCTGAGAACCAGGGAGAAGTGTTATGCACAATTAGTATGTGCATTTCAATTGACTGTGTGCTCAGACGGTAAACTTATAGAAAGTTAAGTCAACCAGTCTGACAAAAGGTGTAAAAAGTTCAAGAGAGAAGTTTTCTACGTACTCAAAGAAGGTCGTCCAGCCAATCTCCGATGTCTTTGTCGCCAAGAGACCACTACTTCCGTGGTAGGTGAGAAGCACCAGCTCCTGACCTTGCGCCGTGAGAGTTTTCAGTCCGCCGTTGGTGCCCATGGTGAACCAGATCACCTGGTTGTCGGGGGTAACGATGCGTACAGGCATGCGGTTCGGATCCCTTCGGATTCTCAGAGTGTTGCCACTGCTGTCGGTGACAGCTGTGATGTCATTCTCTGTGCTGTAACTGAAAGTATACTTCAGGTCACCGGTGAGCAAGCTCGCAGTGTGCTGGTGGGTGCCATTGATGTCGAACATGTACAGCTCTTGGGCGTCGGGGGACGCCACTTCATATCCATTGGCACTGAAAGTCAAAGTTGGCCCGTTTCTAGAGATGGCCCGGATGCGGACGTTCCCCAGGTCTGCCACGTAGAGCGTTCCATCTGGAGCTGCCACTAAAGACGACGGAGCATTGAGCCTGGCGTCTTTGGCATAGCCGTCCCCTGTCTGGTAACAGTCGCAATTGGCATCGTTCTTGCAGTCGCAGTCGGCGGGAGCCCCGGCCAAATGTGTTATCTCGCCATCCACAGAAACCTTCCGGATCCTGCTCAACTGTCTCTCATCTGTCTCTGCGACGTAGATGGCACCGTGGTAGGATATGGCAATGGAAACGGCAGATTCTAGCGGCGATAACTGTGCCCTCTGACCACCAGCCACACCGCGCTCCAGTCCAGCTAACGGGCAGTGCATGGGTCGGCCTGCCGCGATGCTCACTTGGCCGTTCTCTGTGATGCGCAGTACTATGTTGTTATCCAGCACATACAGGGAGTTGTCCATTGGGCAGATTGCTAGATCCGTGGGCCACTCCAGAATCACCTGGAACACAGAGTATCAACTAATTACAAGGCTGCAATTATGGAGAGGGAACATAGATAATTGTTTTCAATCCATTATAATACTTTGGCAGCTACGCTCTTTCCATACCTCTTAGTTGTTGATTAAAGATGAATTAATGGTTATAATATGAAATGGACCAGTTGGTCCGACTACTGGAGCACAGTGAATGACCCAGGAGACAGGGAGAATTTAAATATGCCAGATTTGTAATAAAGAGGACAGGGAAGATAACTAAAACCTCAAAAAACAAAAAGAAGCGTAACTGTTTGACTGCTCTTACAGAGAAGATGGCGGCGCTCAGTAAAACCAGTTGTTTCAGTCTGTTTATAGTCGCTGTCAGCAATCGCTCCGACACAGCGTGCTGTCTCTGCCTCTCCGTAGGCAGAGGAAAAACACAAACAACTGCTTCCCACAACACATGAGCAAGAGCGCAGGACTACTTATCACCAGCTGATGTCCTGATTTGTCAGACCAGGGATGTGACTCAACTCCAATTGGTCAGTTTGGAAGTTGCAGTCCAAGAAAATGTCCACAACACTACAACCGCTGGATGCAATCATGCTCTATCACTTTTCTGTCACAACATGCAAGTCGCTGCATCGTGTGGGTAACAAGCGCCCTACATTGTATATATTTTTAGGACAGACCAGAAAGCGCAAAGCCTTCCTGTGTCAAAAGAGTCAGGAATTAGTACAAATTGAATCTGGAAGGTGACAGAGCATGTCAGAGAATGAAAGGGGAGATGGAGAGAGGTGTAAACCCCAGCTCTGCTCCCACCTTCACACTGCTAGCTGTTAATGGCAGATTGTCAGTGTCAGAGAGTGATAGAAACGGTCACACAGCAGTCCTGCTGACAGAAATGTGTCGGTGAGGAGGATCTCTAAAGCGTCCTCCAAGCTGTTCCTACGAAGTACTCTGGCTTCCTTGATGGAAATAATGGGTCACTTTTTACAGGAAATGATTTTATCCAAAGTAACTTACAAATAAGGAAGAAGCTGTGGGGTTCAGAATCTTGCTAGAAATATTTAAAAAACTGATTTTGAGCAACAGCCACCTGCCCCTTCTTTTACTGCATTACTGTCAAGCACATGTGAAACTGATAGAGTTAGTTGTCAAGGATTAATACAGAGAATAGAGCCGTAACAGCTGTAAAACACAGGTTTTATTCTACTATATATTCTAAGATAAGTGAAATTTACTTGTTCATGATTAAAGTGAATGAGTGGAAGAAATAAAGTTACAGTGATCCCTCACCAAATTCACGCTTTAAGCTTCTGCGATTTCAGTTATTCGCGGATTTTTCAGAAATATATAATATTATAAAAAAATCAAGAAAAAAATCGCGGATACATCACAGGATGTTGTGCGCGTTCTCTCACAGTGAAGAAATTTTGTGAGCCAGCCTGCCCCCTTTCAGAAGGTAGTGCCAGGTATTCTGCAGTGCCAGAATAAAGTGCCCGTTCCATGCAGAGAAAACTTTTTGTTTTGTTGTTGTTAGCTTGTTACCTGCTAATAACGAGCCAAAAATAGCACAATACCAGCGGTTTCTTTACTACCAGCTTCAGAGACCAGAAGCTGTGAAGGTAACAGAAAGACACAGTTGAGCCTTTGTCTTGTTTCGTGGCAGTGCCTCACTACTTTTTTGCAGTTTTTAAACATATTTTAAACACATTATTTATGCTCGGGGGGCTCCAGCTCCTGTTCGTGGGGTGCCGGTCCCCATTAGCCATGAAAAAATAAGGGATCACTGTATCATAAGATTTTTAAGGGCCAGAAAGCAAATTAGATAAATACCAAGACATTAATATTTTAGCTCATACAATTGTTGTGCCAATATAAATAAAAAAAACAAACAGGCAAAATGAAAATAAAAAAAATACAATATGACTTAGTGTCAGTGTCAGAACAAAAAAACACTGCAACTTAATGAATAACATTGTAAGAATAAAGTCAAAGTATTTGGATAAAAGTAGAAATAAACTGCTATTTCTGCTATTTTTCTCTGGTAAGTCAAGTCTGATGGCCAAAAACAATCCTCTGGGAAAAATAAATAAATAAATAAATAAATAAATAAGTAAATAAGTAAATGTAGGTCATGGTGCAACTTAGTTCTAAGCTAACTGGTGCAATTTAATGTATCAATAATGTTAAGCTTGTTCTTTTATTGTTGACCTTCATGTTACCAAAATTATTCAATATTTTTTTATTATTAATTTAATGAATTCATTTTGATATGATTTTTCAAAAACAATATTTTGGTTTTAGTCTCATAGTTTGGACTTGATTCTCAACAACAGAGATTTTTTTTTTCATTCTTTTGTTTTTCTCTCCATCCATTGTGGCTCCAGTATTAAAGCCAATGTTTAAGGGCTTTGAACCTACATGTTATCTATCAACCTTTAAGGGGTGACTCCAGAGAGAACACAAAAGGACCTGGGCGGTCTTATGATATAGTTTCATGTATATTTTCAGTGAAGCTGAGCAATAAATAAAAAGTGGGGTTTACTTCAGCTGTGCGGTGATCAACGAACAGCCAAGAACAAACCGCTAAGCTTTTAATGTGAATCCATGATTTGTGGCTGACGTCACAGTGGCTAAATCCATATATCTTATGCAGCCTTCAGCTGATACCTGCAATCCTTGCATATTTTAACTTTGTGTTTGTGCTGGAATTAGAAGAGTGACTCTGGCTGTGCAATAATGTGCTGTGGCAGATTTCAAAGGAACATTGTGCTTGCACTTCACACGTTTCTGCTCCATTTGTGCTGTAGAACGTCGTGCTATGACCTGAGAGAGAAGCCTTATATAGGCTGATCAATGATGAGCAGAAATCAGGTCATTTGTTTTGATCTTTGGGGTCCTTTCTGTCCTCTCTTGCAATGCTTTACATGTAGACTATTACTGTACTTTTTTGTTAGCCATTAGCACATCAGAAATGTAATTAAAATGTAAAAAAGGTTTGTGTAAAACAAGAGCACTATCTAGTGCAGCGATCCAGGAGGTGGGGGAGCCTGACGCAGTTTCATTTTCAACAACAGGAGCACAAGGTGTTCGTGCAAAAATATCTATTTTTGAAATGACAAAAGCCTCTTTTTCCTCCCTTCTTGTTTCTTTTTAAATCAGACCTCGAAGCTTGAAAAGACCACAGTAAGGATGGATATTAATGCCGAAGCACAGGAAAGTGCAGCTCTATTTCAGTCAGAGTATTCGAATTCTTGCCTATTGCGTCAGGACAGGGTCCTACTTTCATGTCACCTCATTCATAGGTAGATTGTGAATTTTCTCCATGGTCAAGTTCTGCTAAAGGAAAGGTCTTACGTGCAGCAACAATGCAGGATTTCTGCTTCATTCTCATGTACTGCGTACATGCTCCCTGACTTTATTTTCTTTTTCCCTCACAAAAAAAACATTTTCTACATCTTGTGTTCCTTTGCAAAGCACCTTTTATGTTCCAGGAGTTTGGGTTTATTCCACTTTTGTGACTCTTTCTTCTCCTGAGAACAATTAAAATGCTCTTTTGTTTTGAAATCATTATTTACTTGAGCTGGAAATCCAAATCAAGACTGAAAATGTGACATTATGAGTTTTCAGGTCCTGGTAAAAAGCAGCAGCAGCAACATTAAGGAGAAAACACAAAATACATCAGACAAAAAAGAAAAAAAGATTATAAGATCATTAATAAAACTACCATGAAGACTCTATTTAACTAACACATAAAAGAAATAGACCCAACCCTAAGGGGCATTTAAAAACTAAACTTGGAACATAACTTTAATGTGATGGAATAGTAAATGAATTACACTAAATCATCTCGACTCTAATTTACGATCAAATATTTGTAGTTGCAGGAAAAAAAAAAAAAAACCTGACTCTGCAGCTGCCATTTAAATTCACAGGAATAGAATTTTTATTTTGAAGAATTGCAAAGTAATAATAACAGCCAGCAAAGTAAAATAAAAAAAAAAGTATACTACATGTCTTGCTATCAGTTGAAAACCATTTAATATCCTGTTCATGACTGCATGTATACCATGTATATGTGTGTGTATGTGTGTGTGCTGTTGCTCAAATCTGCACATCACTAATAAATGGCTGAGCTGAAACGGGGTTAGAGGGCTGGGGGGGGGCACAAGGTGGCACTGTGACACCCTCTGCAAGAGCACACCGCCCATGTTAGCCTAGACAGCCGTCTCAGACTTCTCTGTTTAAGTCACCTGATTGATGTCCATGCTGCTGTCACAGGTCAGAGGACGAGCTGAAGTCAGATCGTTGGAACCGAGGAAAGTGGAGATGATGCCGTTCTGGTCCACCTTTCTGATCGTGGTGCCGTCAACAAAATAAATCAGCCCGTTCTTGTCCACAGCAATCCCTGTACACGCCGGGTCAGTGGGATGGAGGGAGGGGGGTGAAAAGCACAATCGGGGAGGGTTAAAGAGCCTGTGACAACAGAAAAAACGTGGTAGATATGCTGCATCTCTCCTTGCATGACTCAGTGGACAGAACACGGTGGCTACATGTGTCAAGCTCGCCTTCCCATTATTCAGGTCACTGCAAAAAGCACAGCCATCAATAATTCACAGGCTGCTTTTCTGATATTAAATAATTTCTCAGGCAGAAGTGGGAAAGGCTGTATTCACAAGGTATATATGCACTTGCCTCATCTTGTAACCCCTCTGTCTAAAAACGACCTCTGCAGTTGTGGGTGTCAATGAGTTCTGCTTTGTGAAGGCTTTCAACAATTCGCACACTATTTCAGAAAAAAAAAATGAGCAAGGGAATGGGAATGACAGCTTCTGAGAATTTAACATGAAGGGGTGAAAGACATGAAGCTGCCTTGGTGATAAGTGCGGACTAAGCTGTCTCTGTGATTGAGCGTTAGCTCATTCTATGCTATGTGGAGTTGCAATAACCATATGTCCCGCACTGGGAAAATACATTAACGGGCATCGCCAGCCTTAACATCACTCTTTGTGTCACCGTGCTGCTTAATAGAGATCAGCGCCTATGGGATTTCAGCCATACCTTACATGTAGGGTGGCTGTTTTTCATTCTCCGCACTGTTTTTAACATGCTGTGGTTCGGGGTTTAATTTCAAAGACGGAGAGTCGTGGATAACTACTTTATAGTTTTTATAGGAATTCAAATATTCTGAGCGCGCTATAACTTTACTCTTTCCTCCGGAGGATTTCTTTTTCAATGAAGTCTTTAAAAGCTTCTCCGGAAGGTTAGTGGTTTGGTTTGACCTGTGGCTAGGTCTGCGCAAGATTGCTTTCCGCTAAAACATTGACGAGCTGTGGGAGCTCGAGGTGAATCCTTAGGAGCTGGCTATCTGGCGGCCCGAGATTCTCAGGCAGACGAAATGTGTCACATTCGAGCAGAGTTCAGCAAACGTCTGGGAAGAGAGAGAGAGAGAGAGAGAGAGAGGGAGGGAAAAAAGGGAGCCATCTGCTGTTTCTTCACTCGTCCCTGCTTCCACCCACTCCATCATTAGAGTTGTTCCCTCAGATTGCCTTCGCTCAAGCCTTTATCACCTAGCTGAAGCTGAGCCATTGCAGGTGGCACTCAGAGCAGACAGCAATGAATGCAGAACCAATTCATCTGAGCCTTTAAATCCAGAGGCATTTACAGAAAAGTCTTTAATCACGCCGCAAATGACACAAACGGACATATGCTGTCTGAAAGTGGACAACAGGTTGGGCATAGCACTTATCAGCTTATGGGTAATGGTTACTTTACTGGGAGCTCTAAAAGCTTGGAGTCTTGACTTGCACGAGAACTGTTTGTGTCAAAAACAGGAAAAAAAAACTGAATGAATACATTTATATTTGAAATTATTATTTACGGTAACATCCAAGCATACACAATAAGGTTTGGTTTATATTTCTGGGGGTTACAGCTTTTTGATTGGAAAAAAAGGTGCACAGCTTTATTTTCCCAAGGAATGTTTTTATTAGTAGACAGTCCTGTTTACTTTTAATTTAGCATAAGAACTGCAAACAGAATTAATTCATTAAAAGGAGTGAGCCATTAGCTGGGACTGAGCCCAAAGCACACATAAATTTAAATCCAGCAGGTGCCCCTCCTGAATGAAAAACCCATTACTGTGTTCCAACCTTCAATTTGAGCACAACATCTTCATTAGTTTTAAATGATACCTTTGGGTCCAGTGAGGGAGGCCTCAGGAGCTTTTCCTCCATCGCCACACTGGTTCTCATCAAAGGGGAGACAGTGTTCGCCGGTCCCTGCCACCACTTCAGCGTTCGACTGCAGGTCCTTGGTTCCGCTCAGGGATTTTGGTCGGTAGATCCGCCGGGAGTTTGTGTCTGACACATACAGCTGGCCAGTTACTGGATCAGTTGCCAGGTAATAACGGTGTGCTGGGTTGTTGCTGTGTTCAAGAAGATAGCTCAATTACAACTTTTTTTTTTGTGCTTTTTTTTTTTTTTTTTTTTTCCTGACAATGCAGCAGTGTCCTTGGTTTGAATTTACAACTACAATTGGCTCTCGAGCACACATTCCTGTAAAATACTTGAAACCACATGCGAAGAGGAATTGAGCATTGATGGAATGGATCCTGACACGCTCCGGAAAAAAAAAGTACTTTCACAACATCTCAGAAAATTCAAGGAGATGAAAACTTTGTTTTAATGACTGAACACATAAATAAGTAAAAAAAAAAAAAAAAATCATACATATTGTTATTGATTGCCTTGGAAGGGAAATATTATGATAACATTATCTACGGGCCATTTAAGGCCACCCTCCCAAAAAATCCTCTTTCTTCTGACTGGCCAGCTTCCAGAAGCCTGCGGCACAGCAATCTTCAGTGCTTTTAAGCCCGTCTCATCCATCTTAAACTGTGGAGTCTCCAAACTCTCATAGAGAAACCAGCTTGGATATTTGTCAGATGATCAAAAGCTTGAACAAAGGACAGCGCGCCCATATTTAGACATTTAGCTCCACAGCAGACTAATGAGCTTAAGATGGTGCCATGTGCTGTCCAAAACTGAAAATGCAGTCCTTCATTTTGTTTCTGTAATTACTTTATCTTTGAAAATTACCTGCCAACTGCATAAAAATAACAGAGGATTAAGACTTGAAATAAAAAGCAACACAGCGTATCAGGAAAAAAAAAAAGCTCACATCTGCTCCCGTTAACAGGTGCTTGTGTAGGGAAAGTATTCAAAAATAGTAGTAAAAGAAAAAATGGTAGTGAGAGCAAAGATGAATAAAATGCTGACAAACAACTGCATAGTTTCTCCTATTTCTCTGCTGGAGGACATTAAACACACATAACTGTGCACAGGTCAACTGTTTTGATAGAACGTGCACACATTTACCCATGAAGTCAGTCTGATTAAATGAAATTACTGTTTCTGCAGCAGACAACCAGAGGGAAATCTGGAATATGATGAAATCATTCCCTCTGAATGCATAATAAATAAACAATTCAATAATAAATGATAATTCTGAATAATAAATGATAAAACAAATAACAAGCTGGAAACAGTGTTAGGAGCTGTCTAATGTCTAACCTTTTTGATGACAGTGAGTGCTATATAAACGTAGCCACATGAAAATGACATCATTATATAATTCTTAGGTTTTACATGTCAGGTCATACAGAAAAAAATGTCACCTGGTTCTTAAAATAAGGCTTTATATTTTGGAATACAGTCTGTATTTTTAAAATATTATCCTTCATGATCCTTCATGAATCCGGTGGACTCAAAGACTCCGGTGTGGCCAGGTCTTGTATGAGTTCTGTCCGCTAAAACGTTGTGTTTGATTTTTTATTTTTTCCCCAAATGTGGCACACTACATTTTGGCCAAATAATTTGGTCTCATCACTTAACAACTTTGTTCCAGAAAACTTGAGGTTTTTTTTTTTTTCAGATGAACAGAAAGATAATTGCACTTTCATCAACTTCAACATGCCAACTGAGGCCCGAAGAGCCTGAGATAGAGCTCTTGAGCTTTTCTTTTTTTACAATTTCTCTCACCATTTCACAGTACAACCTCTGAGTGAACTTGCTGCTACATCCACTGATGTGAATATTGGCAAATGCCTACAAAGTATTCCACTTCAGAAGCATTTCTCTCACTTTGAAATGATGGAATCTAAATTGTCTGAAAATGGTCTTTATATTCCTCCTCAGAATGATGGGTGGCAACAACAGCTTCTGCAAGACCATCACTGCTGTCTTTACTTCTTTGGCATTGTGGTGATCAATTAATCAAGTGTATTTGATTAGCAGCTACTTGGGGGCTAGATCAGGGTTGCTAGACTGACTTGATCCTCCAAGAATGGAAACATGCAGTTTCTCAACTGACCACTAGGGGCTGGCCCCAAAACTGAGTCACTGTCCATTGACCTCCATGTTAAAATGTTCAACTTTACAGCAGAAATAAACATATTTTCAGCTTGGTTAAAAAAAAAAATAAATAAATGTTTTAATTTCCATAGCTAGATTTCAAATTCATGACAGTTGCGATTTTTTTTTCTATTTGCCTCTTCAGGTAAAATCATATAAAGCTGCAGTTTTAAGCATAAATTAAGGTGTGTTTGTTTTTCTGTTACAGCTTCTAGCTGACATCCCTTTAACTACATAGTGGTATGCAGTTCTGTAACTTTGACATCTGAGCTGTGAATAAAGAGCCAAGAGAGTCTAATTATCCTAATTTTAGAGATAAATGTGCTGTTGTTATATGTCATGGTCTGGATTGGCCTCGAAGGGTTCTGGGAAGAAAGGCAGAATATGTAATCTGCTGGTGTTGACCGCTGACGACTGACCGGATTGAGGTGGTGGCCCCGGGGAAAGGTGGTCATTGCCTTGGCTGCCTGCTCTGGGCGAGCCACCTCCACCCCCACACCGTTCAAAGCCAACCTTTGATGGGTCTCGGTAGTGGTTGCAGTCTGACTGCTGCTGCCGTCAGCTTTTCTGCCAGAGCCACATAGTTGGGCTGAAGCAATGCTAGCAACGGATGGCCGCTGCTGCTACCCTAGCTGGGTTCCACCAGTCCTCATTTTAGCCCTGCCAGTCCTAATTTCAAATGTTGCTACTGAAACAAGGACAGATCCACCCAGAATGAACATAAGGTAGCACTGGTTAGCATCACAGGTTAACATGAGCTAAACTTAGCTAAAATAGTTAGCTTTTGGTTACCGGGTTTAGTTGGGTTTGCTCCATTCATTTGGCTATTTTCAGTTTAACTGACATTGGTTGGAGTCAGTTCCTGCCAACATTGCGTCCTCTGTAGTCTTAAAATATATATTATTTTATATAATATACATAAAACCTTACAAGTGAAAAGAAGTACTTTTCTTTCAGGACTACATTTGCCTTTTTTAAATCCCTTTTAAACAACATTTAACATTGTAATAAAAGAAAATAAAATGGCTGATCCAATTTAATTATTATGAATTCACTTCAACTGCAGTACACTGCATATAAAATGAGAAAAATTAATGCCAACAGTCATCTCAGTATTCAAACCATCATTAAAAATGTTATTTTCTAAACCTTGCACTACAAATGGATAATTAAATGTAAAATCTTTGTTGTTGAACAACTGCTGCTTAAAATACAAACCTTGTTATTGACTTCAAATTAGAAGCAACACTGTCATGAATAATGAACTGAAGAGGAGAATATTTTCTATTTTTAATGTCGTGAAGGAAGTTCTGAAGAATTTCCACAGCATGGAAAATATTGGAGCCTTTGAGGAAGAAAAAGTGGAATACAGAAGGTCGGAAAGATGGAAGTCTAACTAAATTTAACAGGATACCACCACAGTGGGGTTCCAGTTTGCAAAGCAGAAATGACAACTTGTGTGCCAGATTATTTCATTTGTTATCGGTCTCCTGTGGGGAGAAGCCTCTGGAAATTATAGAAATGACTGGCTCATGTTAACAAAGTGTGACAATTAATGACATCTCGTTCCGCTTATTTTCATTATCTAACTGTCAAAGAAAGGATCGCAGCGCAAATATAGCAAGGATTAGGAATCAAAAGATGTCACAACACATGACTGATACTTTTTCTGGATAATATCTGAAAGTATATCAATTGATTTATAATTGCGTGTGACACTGCATCACAACATATGTGAGGTCTTTAAAAACAATTAAATTAGGTAGAATCGCTGCAGAGCTGGCGCCTAAGTCTAACTACAGAGCTCAAAACAGGCGGTTAAAATGAAAAATAGATGGTTTTACAGTGCAGCGGTAAACATGGCTTTTCTGTTTGCACTCGAGCTTAATGGTACCTCACTCAATACTGGCTGCCCGTGAAAGATGGATAAAATGATGGCAAAATAAATGCAGCAATGAAACATCTTTGTAAAATCATAAAGATGGAGTCATAAAACCTGACAGCCATTGTGAGTCAAAGCAAATGTTCAAAATAGGTGGCCGCTATCAAGTTCCTATAAAGAATTCAGCAAGTCAAACATTAGTAACCCCTTATTTTACAGTCGACCTAGAGGGGGGGTGCATTATAAACGAGACACCTGGTCTGGATGTTTTACAGTCCACTGAAACAGTCGTGCAATAAATATCACCTTTGTGAAGCTTCTGACGGTAAAACAGATGGAGGTATTAAAATAAATTTTATGGGTTCTTCATAATACCTACAGCCAGCTCTTTGTTATTCTCAAAAAAACACTACCGCCTGACGCACGCATAATGTGTTTAAGTTTTCAGTACCTTTCTCAACAGTTTGACAACGTGCAAGTCAACTTCTACTGAGATAATCCCAATGCCCTAATTACAGGTATTATCCTGCATGTGAACGACCCAAATTTCATCTTTTTTAAACTGTTTTCTTTTTCTTATTAAGGGTTTGCTTACTCTAGAGAAGCTGTAGACAGACATGATTAACCCTTCCCTCCGATTCCCCCGTAGGCCCGTACTCACGTCATTCAGCCTCACTCATGCTTGAGCACCAATGATCCTTGTATTTGTGTAGCGTCACTGTGTAGTTACATGAACCATGATGTGTACACACATCATGTACGTGTTCTCCTCCACGTACATGTGCAAGCATAACATACCCAAGCACGCCTCTTCCATCTGTGTCAGAGAGCAGGAACCGTGCCGTACTTGAGAACAGAACGGAGCACTCACGCTAACCTAATGAAACGTACGGTCAACCTTCGTTGGGCACTGTCTGGATGGCTAGTGTAAATGCATCCGAACACTATGCTGTGTTCATTCAGGTTTCTTTCATTCAGCATTTTTATTTTATTCTGCCTAGTGTCTGCAATGGCACGGGTTTTTCTGCAGGGAAGCTTTGAAACAGCGATTTGCATGTGACTTAAATGTCCCAACAACTGTCGGACCAGTCAGTGAGAATTCAAGAAGCCTTTTAGATGAAAGGTAAACATCTTCAAAAACCAGGAAGAGAAGTCCAATTGCCTTCTGTTTGGAACGGAAATTCGCCACATGCATCAGCCAAATTTCATTTTAGAGGCACACAAAAGTCACTTATCCACGTCCCATAATCTGGTCATCGCAGCAGAGGCATCGCTGCTACAGCCAGCTTAATAGAGTTACTGCAATTTACTGTCTGGAGCACCTCTGGCCTGTCATGTTAATGACTGGGACAAGCTAATGGCCACCCATATGCATCTTCATTTGATGCAATGCTGTTGCTGTTATCATTATTGCAAAGTGGTGGTGTAATCCATTCCAGATCCGAACATCTGTCAAACACCATCACTGAAAAATCAAATTGCAAGCTTCCCAATAATACAGTTTAGAGACAAACCCTGATATTGGACTGCATCACATGTAGGCATTTATGAGACCTGTCTGCATGATAAAATATTTATTATTTTATAAGCCTTTTTTAAAAACAGGTTAGTCCCATTGAGATTCAAGATCCAAGGGCCACACTCTTTCCTATGGGCAATTTAGATTCAAACAATTACCCTGACATGTATGTTTTTGGATCCCAACACGTTTTAAACTGTGCTAAAATTAAAGATGCAGCCACAGCTAGGATACAATAGCAAACTATCGTTGATTTAAATTAATTTAGTAAAATGACGGCATCAGGAAACATAATTGAAATATTGACAAAGAAATGACATGGTGAAGGAGCATAGAAAACATGCACAAGATAACACACCTACCTGTGTCTAAAGTCTTTATTTCTACGACAGGAAAGCGGGGAAGCAGGAAAAGAGGAAAAAAGAGTAAAGTCAATGGGACTGACACAACTTGAAATGATAATTTACTTTTCAATTTTCAAGGTTATTTGTCCATTGATTTTTCTTCTTTTCACATAAATAACTTCAAATCTTGACAAGATGTTTTCATAAACACCATTTATTAATCATCTTCATCTTACTGAAGTCATGAAGAGTTAGAAGGAAAAAAAACAAACTAACTAAAAGCCTCGGTTTCCTCACAGAGTCTGGTGAAGAAACTCAGAAAGTCAAAGCCACCTCCCCTTTAAAGACACTACAGAGGGAAGCAGAAAAGGTCACATGCAACGACAATCTGTTTGGCAGTCAGCGATGAGGTGGGATTTCAGCGGAGTTACCCCCCCACAGAGAGGAAAATATGTCCTCCACTGTCCATGAAGTTCTGCGCTGTACTACAGTACCACTGCAATTTTCAATTCGACAACTCTCATTGAAATATTGATTCTGCCACTTGCCGCACTGACCGCTGGAGCCGGTATCTAAACAAAGACTTAGCGCGAGCAGCAAGCAGTCAAACGAGCTTAAGGGGATCCCATTTGAACAAGCCAGCAGAAACTGAAACGGCTTATATGTCTAAGTGTTTGTCAAAAATTCACATCGAATACCAAACACTGTGTTTGTGCAACAGATGACACAATATGATATGCAAAACCGAGCACTTTTTTTTTTTTTCCTACCATGGAACAAATTTCTGAATTACAGCCACTGATTGCAAAGATAATACTTCCTTTTCATGTCCTTAAAAGTTCTCAAACTGGTGCTGGTGTAGACTCTCAGTCATCCAGGTCAAGGTAATTCTCAATGGTTTGAATCAAAGCAACTGGACTTTCTTTTTTTCTTCTTTGTTCTTGAAGATGTTTCACCTTCCACCCCAAAGGCTTTGTCAATTGTCAGTTTGTTAATAGACGAAGCCTTCTGGGTGGAAGGTGAAACATCTTCAGAAAGAAAGAGAAGTCCAGTTGCCTTGATTTAAACCTTTGAGAGTTCTCCAACTGGTGTTTTGTGCTCCTTTCCATGTAAGCAGAATTAAAATATAGAAAACTATAACCCTGCTTCTCAGTCGCACCTTCCAACATCAGAGCTGCAGCGGCTGATGCATGTGCGTGTGTGCTCGTGGGTTTCTGGGGTGGACAGAAATCTTACACCCATGCCTGTAATCCTGGTATCAACTTACAATCCCGCTCAATGTGCAACTGCGTGCCAACAGTGCGGTGACCTCCATCCTTTTAAGACAGTTTGTCCTTTTATGCATTTGTCATGTACGTGTGTCGTGGAGTATGATGGCCCAATGTACATTTAATCAACATCTGCCACTTAGAAAGAAGCCAACTGGCCGAATCAGAGTCATTGCAGAGAGAAGCCAACTTGGCATGAGGGCGTAAATCATTCCAATTACACGCTGAAGACAAGATGTCGTTCCTAACTATGGAGATGGATAGGGAAAAGATTTCAAACGTCTACGTGGAGGAGAAAGATGTGTGTGAAAGTCTGCCCGCTGTGCTATTCTTCACACCTCTATTCTCAACACCTGATATAGAAATGCTAAGTTTAATTGTTTAAATCAATTTTGTATTTTGTATATACAAATTTCTCAAGTTAATGTGATTGATCGAAGGGTCAGAACTTATAGCATGTTCAAACCCTGTAGAATAATTTCCTTTTTTTTACAATGAAGTCTAAGAAAGTTGGAACACTGACAAAATATAAAGAAAAACCGAATGCAATGATTTGCAGATTGCATAAACCAAGGGTGTCTAACTCTAACTGGAGGGCCGCTGTCCTGCATATCTTAGAAGTCTCCCTGCTTCAGCACACCTGTTTCAAATCAATGGGTCCTCAACAGACCTGTGCAGACCTGGATGACAGGCTAGTGGCTATCCATCCATTTGAATCAGGTGTGCTGGAGCTGGAAAACATCTAAGATGTGAAGGACAGAAGCCCTCAAGGACTGGAGTTTGACACCCCTGCCATAAACCTATTGTTTATTGATAATATACATTTTCTTTTCACCAAGAAAATCTACCATTTCAGGACAAAAGTTTTGAAATGTTGAATATGATGGGTGCAGCACATCTCAAAAGTGATGCTTTCCCCTGTGTAGCATCTCCTCTGGTCCTCTGGGAACTGATTAGAGCAGTTGCTGGTGTTTTGGGAGAATAATGTTGTCCTACTCTTATCTGATATAAGATTTGAGCTGCACAGCAGTTCTTAAGTGGCTTTTGCTGCATATTTATCATGGTGTGCCAGATGTTTTCCACTGGTGAAAGGTCTGGAGTCCAGACAAGCCAGTTCAACACCAATACTATTCTACAAAGAAAGTATTTGGATGCAGTATGTCTGTATTGTCTTGCTGAAACATGCAGGGTCTTCTCTGAAAAAGATGTTGTCCGGATGACAGCACATGCTGCTCTAAAGCCTACATTTACCTTTCAGCATCGACGGTGCATGCTGCCCATTCCATGGGAACTAATGAACCCCAACACCGTCAGAGAAGCAGGCTTTTAAACTCTCGTATACCCCTCTTCTCTGGATGGTAGAGCTTTTATTAGCATTTCTGGCACTGTGAATTGTGTTCTTAGACTGTGATTTCCTTAAGTGTTCCTGAGCCCACGCGGTGATTTCCATTACAGAAATCATGCCGGCTTTTAATGCTGTGCCTCCCGAGGGCCCGAAGATCATGGGCATCCAATAATGATTATTGGCCCCGTCCCTGCATCCAGACGTTTCTCCAGATTCTCACAATCTTTTGATGATGTTATAAACTGATTCATGTAAATTGTATAAATGATGAGACATTCAAAGTCTTCCCATTCTCATGCTGAGTAAAATTATTCTGAAACTGTTTCACAATTAGTAGACGTGCTTTTTCACAGAGCCGTGAACCTCAGTCGATCTCTCCGCCTCTCTAAGATACCCTTTTTACACCCAATCATTTTACTGACCCGTTGCCAATTAGCATAATTAGTTGCAAGATGTTCCTCCAGGTGTTTCTTTTTAGTAACACTTACTTTCCAGCCTTTTGTTGGCCCTGTCCCAACTTTCTTTGAGACCTGCTGCTGTCATCAAATTCCAAATGAGCGGATACGTTCATGAAACGGTCAAAATATCTCACTCTGATATGTTTCACATGTTCTAACGAGATTTGCAAAATCATTGCAAATAGTTTTTATTTACATCGCACACAGTGTCTGAACAAATCAGTAATAACCTTGCCTTTGTAGTAACTCTGTCTTACCTGAGCTCCATGATACTTGTCACGTTTCCGGACGGGTAGATGCGCCGGATGAAGTTGAAATCCCCGACGTAGAGGCTTCCATCGATGCCCCATGCCAGAGCCACTGGCGCCAACAGCTTGTTGCCCTGCGCCTGCCCGTTACAGCTGGGGCACGAGATACTCCGGCGCCGCCCATTCCCCATCACCGTGGAGATCACAGGGGGCTGCAGAGAGATGAACTGGTTCTCCCCGCTCCCTTTGTAAAGGATGCCTGAGAGACAAACCAGCAGGTTTTTACAGATGTGAAAGGATGACTGGTGTTGGTCAGCGGTCACAGATAGCTGGGCTCATTATCTGGCCTATATTTAACCAGAGTAATCTCAGGAGAGAGTCTCTATGGAGGCAGAAGGAAGATAAAACGGAAGCAGTAAAAGGTTCAAGCAGACATGCACACATCCCTTTATAATAATAATTATTATAAAACGCACATTAAACAGACTTATCTTGACAAATATGTTTGTTGTAACAGGGATCAGGGTTTCAGTGCTGAACAGGAGAGAGTGGCTTTGGAGTTTTTGAGTCTATAGTTAGTAGAGCCGAGCGATTTTATCGATTCTGCGATATATATCGATATTTTATCGAGTATCAATTTTTTTTCAGCCGCGAGTATCGATATTCTAAGCTTCTTTCAAACCCCCCGTGTCCTACCTTTAAAAGCTTGCAAGCAACAATTTGCACTGTTTAAATAAATGAAACTATTTTTCTCAACAAATCTTTTATTCATTTTGTCCAGCATTTGCAAGCTTCCTGTCAGCCATATAATATGTTTCAGTTCAATAAATTCAAACAAAATCACTGGAACACTCACAAGATGTCACCAAAATCACTTTGTCCCTTTAAAATATTTCGGAAAATGATGTAAATGTATTGTAAGATGTATATCTATATATTGTATCGTGAGCCAAATATCGTGTATCGTATCGTATCAGGAGATTAGTGTATCGCTACAGCCCTAATAGCTAGAAAGAAGTTTAGGAAACTCATTATGTTTTAGGTAAACTCCCATGCTGCCATTAGCACCAGGTTAAAGTCTTTTTGCTCAGCAGAAAGTATTTCCGTTTAATTTAGAAGTATGGATCTTCGGTTTATCAGCCCATCAGTGAAAAGTGGGGAGCTGGATTTAAATCAGTTCTGTTCCTGTTATCGTAAGTAAAGCTAAGGCGGCGATCTGATTTAAATAGTGCACAGAATTGAGGTGGCGCACACAGGCAAGTCACTGACCATCAATTTAACTGATATATCCCAATACGGTAGAGCTACCGCACTGCCTCAGAGGACTCGTGGAAATCCTCCATAAAGCTGAAGTATATTTTATGTAAAATTATGTTCTTTTAACGAGACAGTGAGCATGTTTTCCCCGAGTCACAGGGAGGTGGTAAACATAAATATGGAGCTGCGGACATCCTTTTAATAATGGTCCATACGTTTCACTGAAAACTCTCCAAATGTGGTGAGTCACAACAGATGAATATTTTAACAAGAAGCAGATATAGCTGGCTTTTTTGGGGGGGGTGGATAGATATAGTGGGACTCTCTTCAAAGGGGGGAAAAATACATCAAAGGAAAGAAGTGCATGCTGGGAGCACTTAATTATTCACATGGAGCAACTTGTGTGAATTCACTCTGCCTCTGTCCTAATTAGTGGATCTATGACACCACTGACTGGCCACATAATGCCGTTCTCCCACGGCGCCGTACCGTAAGCCGCCGTAACTCTCAGTGTATGTTAAATCAAGCGTACAGCCATGCGGCTTGTCTCCTCTCTGATTAGTTCCTTTCATTGATTTAACTGATTGAAGGGCAAATTCAAATGAAGGCACAGTCTGGCGAGACTCTTGATGGGATGATCTGACCAATCCGTCTTTTTGTATACGACAGCATTACACACGAGCCTCTAACAAAGACAAATAGGTCCGGGGCGACGCTTTACGTGTGACGCCTGGAAACGTGCGACCTTGGGACTTTAATTGAACTGTGATCCATTCATCGGCTCAGTGAAAGAAACACACAGCGGGATGAAAACGCTCTTTGCGAGGAACTGATTGAACTGCACCAAGAGAAAAAAAAAAAATCAATGAAAAAAAAAAGAAACAAATAAGCTGTATTATTTGATTAGAATGTCTGTTTGTGTAATATCTTCAAGAACGTTTCTATGATCCAGGATGTAGCGAGTTGTTCGGGATATGGATCGTGTGCAACACTGCAGCCGGTTAGTTTGGCTAAAGTTCAGCGTTGGCAGGCTGGTGTGGTCCCTTTCATTAACACTTCCATCACAGTTTACTGTACACACAAGTTTTACCATAGGCTATTAAACATAGTAATGGACTAGATTAAATACACATATCAATCACCACCCCCCACCATCACTCCAACACTCGCGACACTCCACTCTTTCACTTTGATTTTTTTCTCTCACAAACATAATGTCTTCCGCCAGCTTAGAGTGAGTGAGCAGATTAAGGTTCAGCTTTCTTCCCTCAAGGACGCTTTGGGCATGACACATTACTGCTGATGATTGCAAGGATCAAGCTTGTGATGTCACAGCTGGAGAGCTCAACTGATGGGAATTTGGCTTCTGATGATCCAGCGCTCGGGGCTGCATGGGGGGGGGGGGGGGGGGGGGGGGGGGACTCCTACAGTGTCTCTGCTAAAAGGGCTTTAGAGTCTCCAAATATGTACACACAGATAAATTTTGCACTTTAACACGTCTGGGTCTGGACGGAGGCTCAGAAAAACTTTTGATGTCTCAACAAAGTAAGCTCGAGCAAAAACAAATTATTCGCAAAAGTTGTGTTTATCTGAACAGACTGAAACAAACTCCGTTGGACAGATTTTGCAGAGGAGGAGTCGGAGCAGCTGAATGGATCAGCCGTTGAATACGTGGCTGTTTATTGATTAGCGGACGAACGTGTGGAGGCGGGTTGGAAATCTGGTTAGAAGGTGGTGAAAGACAGAAATGGCTGCTTTGCTTGGTGCGGTGTGAAACAGGAGAATCTGTTGTCTCTGCTGCATCCAACGAGCACATCCCCCTAACCTCACTTAGCAACATGCCAAGCAGCATTTAGCACATTACTGCTTACCGCGGCATATTTAGAATCAGTGTTAGGTGGAATTTTTCAAACAACAGAAACCGATAAACAAAAAGAAAAGTCATAGCGAATAACCCACAGAGATAGTCTGAAGGCCATCTTCAAGTGTAGAAAATAGTGTGGAAAATAGAAAAGTAGAAGTAATTACATGAATATTTGACGGAAGGGTCGAAATGTCATCTTCAGAAACTGCCAGACGCTCGTACGTAGAAATGGTAATATATCACCGCTCTCTCCCGGACTGAACTGATTCCTCCCTCAAAGACATTACACAAGGCAATAATTTGTTTGATAAAAGGCTAATTTGAATCATGTAGTGGGAAATAAAGGATCTTTCATGTCGACATCACAGCTTCTGAGATGATTAATGGTGCAAATGCAAGACCAGGCCTCCGTATGTGATAAAAAATTGGAGCGCCCCGAGCAATGTCACCTTGGTGACACATGGCGAGTGCGGAGATTGGTAGGGGACGAATTGGAGTGTGTCTTAATTGCACCCTGTCCTTCTTTGTTCTCCTTTGCACCATGTCTTCCTTCAAGATACCACCCAGGGTCCCACTGATCCCGATTAAGGCTAAAAGCAGGCAGGAGACCTCTCAGTGCTTAAAATGCAGCATGTGTGCGAGCCGTTCGGTACTTATGCTCAGAGATACCGCCTTGCTCAACTCTGGCTGTGTCCAATAAGTATCAGCTATGTTAGCCCAGATAAAGACATGCTGCAGATTGAGAGGAAGGCATATCCACTTGTAACGAAGGAATGAGGGGCAGGAGGACATGACTACAACACAGACACCGGCAATTTGCCTTATCTGGTTTGACAGGCTCAGCAGCGGAGCTAGAGCGAAGGAGAGGGCTTTCGCTCGGGTCTTACGCCACAAATGATGAGAGAAAAAGTCCTTAGATGCTCCAAGTGGGGCTAAAATGAGGCAGGAATCACAACAAAGAGCGATAGCAAATGTCTGGAGATAAACTGCTGTGCAGCTGCAGAGGACCACTGCTTGCTAACATGTCGGTTGAGGACATTAGTCAAGGTTTACAGCATTAAAGAATCAATACTGGGAGCAGCAATGAAGGCAAACAGCGATATTTGGATTCATCTTCGTGTCGACCGAGGATATCGAACTGCACTGCTCGCCCAAAAACCCACATGCGCCATAAATCTCCAATGTCAAAAAAAGTGGCTGAATCTAAGTCTGAATAATTCCGTTTGGATGGAGAAAAATGCAAGGGAATGAAACCAGGTCCCTACTCACAACCTCTGAAATAAAAATGAATGTGTGAAGGAAAAAATAGATACGATCACAGATAGGGTTGGGATTCTTTGTGAATTCCATCTAGCACTGCAGACATGCTGAATTAACTGGCGTGCCAGAGTCGCTGATAAAAAACATTCAGTCTCACCAAGGCTCACTGTTTTGTTTTGTTTAGTTTTTTGTTTTTTGGTCGAGCTAACAGCGCTGCAGCATGAAGCTCTCTTGGCAGACGCACTAAGCTTCTGTCAAAAAGAGGTAAATGAGACAGAAAACCATAACTTTTCCCAACTGTTTTTGTTGTTTTTAAATTTAGCCAAACTTTGCAATATATTTTTTTTTTTCTGATGTTGTGAAGGGACAAATGGAAAATGTGATTGGGGTGGTAGAGAAAGCACCTTGGGGAGGCTGCAGCATTTACAACATAAGAAGATCTCCACGCCATCTGGCTCCCGCTTTATTTCTGTCATCGCCGTTTCCATGTACAACAACAATCCTGCTCATGGTGATTTGGTTTCCTGATGAATTCAGGCACGGAACAGCTCAATCTAATAACGTACATGGCATATATTAACATATCACACATGCTACACCTATCTGTTGATCCCAAATGCATCTCGCAAAACCTCCTACTGTGATGCTGCCGCGGTGAATCCTTTGGAGTTGGCTGTGTTTTACTTTCAGACAGGTGGGATGAAACACAGATGTACCGGCAGCAGACAAGCTAGCGGCGTATTTCAGTGTTCTTTTGCTCACTTCACAAACCTCAGGTTCTGAATGGCTTGACAGATTGGGTTTAGCAACGAGCTCCAAAGTCTGTTCTTTTTGATGTTTGACAAAGACGCAGGACAAAGTGGCATCGAGATTGAACAAAGAAACAGCCTCTGTGACATGTTTTCCACAAGCATATGTGATAAAAACCCCAGACTTTTGCATTCTCTGAGATGCTATGCATGCAGGGATACATGGGCGATATTGCTGTGAGTAATGTCGAACGAACAGCAGCGCCTCTGTCAATTGTGGGTGTGGGATGCTATAAAAGTCTATATTTAGGAATTAGGCAGAACTGAATCAAACTACACAAACATTCCTGCTCGTACGCAGAACTTTCCTGGTTGCTGAAATATCTGCGAACAAAAATAATCTCAGTGGTTTTTCTAACATCTGTTGAACTGGGGTAAAAAGAAAAAAAAAAACAAAACGAAAAGAAGGAGCAGATTTCTACTTCAGTCAGGCAGTTTCAGAAGCTTTGTGAAGAGGCTCCAGAGCTCGTATGAACCTCCTCATAAATGCACGTCCACATCAGAGCAATGATGTCGGAAATTCACTCCAAAACACCAAGAATGCATGTGAAGGCAATTGTTTATTTCAAACTTTACAATTTCTGCAGTGGAAACGAATACATACCCTGTTAAAATGACAGCTTATGCCATGTAGGAACTGAGCTTTTGCACACCTCAAAGCATCAGGCGCTGCACTTAAAGCGATTCACTGATGCCGCCGTCCTCTGACACCTGCATTCAACATGAACCAGACTCACAGCGGTGCACACACAGTGCTGAAAGCTGCTGAAGGCCGCCCCGGCGACTGAAAAAAGCTTATGAGAGGCAGAATTTTTGAGGAATTGATTTAATCACTTTTGAAACACAGAACTGCAAAGGGGAATGAATCAGAAAAGCTCCTACTTCGTGGTGAGTGAAGAAAGCGACCTTAAGAAGTGAATGTAGGTGTTTGACTCTGTAGAAACCGGGACGTTTACTCTGCACTCTATATGACAGATGATGTTTTGAAGAGAGCAGCACCTTCACCAACCTAAATGATGATGTCACCATCATCATCGCCAACGGCAGGAAATTTGTCGTTGTTTGGAACGAGAAGATAGGGTCAGCTGATAACTAAAAGGAAATTATCTCCTGCTTTGTTTCAACAATAAAATGATGTTTAAAGCCAGGCCAGAAAAAAGAAAAGGTTGGTGGAGGATAGCTTACCGAGTTAATGAGATGCAAAACATGAAAACAAGAACATGAGAGCAACCGCAAGTGCAGCATTAATATATATATAATAAAACAACTAAATAAAAATAAAAATCCATTTTGTGGTGGGACAGAGATCCATATTATTTGTTCGTTGGTTTTTCTGTTTCAGAATCAAATTGAAGAAACAGGAACACAGCAGTTTTCTTGTTTCTACACTAATAGCATCCACTCATCTGTCCGTCCTTTACCAATACCTGCTTATTCCTATTTAAGATCACGAGGATCCTGCTGAAGCCCGTCTCAGCTCTGGGGTACACCCTGGACAGGTCGCCAGTCCGTGGCAGGGCCCCTCTAACACCAAATGATAAAAACAAGGATAAGAACAACTACATCCGCAGTTCCAATGGGACGCTGAGTAAAATGTTAATAAAAACAGAATGCAAGTTATTTGCAAATCTGATAAATCGGTATTTTATCCCTAATAGAATATAAAGAACACATCAGATGTTGAAAATGAGACATTTAACCATTTCATGGAAAATAGCACATTTTGAATTTGGCATCTCAAAAAAGTTGCAACAAGGTGATGTTCACTATTGTGTAGCATCTCCTCTTCTTTTAACAGCTGTCTGTAAACGTCTGGGAAGTGAGGAGACCAGTTGCTGGAGTTTAATGAGAGGAATTGTCGGGTTCTTGACTGATGCAGGATTCCAGCTGCTTTCTTGCCAGATTTTTCATTTTATGTTGCACCAAATATTTTTTATTGTTGAAAATATCTGGACTGCAGACAGACCAGTTCAGCGCCGGGACTCTCTTCTCCTCCAAAGCTGTGCTGTCGTGGTGGATGCAGTATGTGGTTTAGCACTGTCTTGCTGAAATATCCAAGGCCTTCCCTGAAAATGATTTCGTCTGGATGGGAGCATATGCAGCTCTAAAACCTCTTTGTACTCTTCAGCATTGATGGAGCCTTTCCAGACGAGTCAGCTGTCCACGCCATAGACACTAATGTAAGCCCGGACCATCATGCTTTCCACTGATAACAAGCTGGATGGTCCCTCTCCTCTTCAGTCTGCAGATCTTTGCAAACCTTTTTGTTGGAAATTGTTCCATAATTTTTAGATGTAGTTTGTTGCAGATTGGTGAACCTCTGCTCATCTTTACATCCAGAGAGGCTCTGAAACGCTTCTTTTATACCCAGGCATGTTGCTAACCTGTTGCAAATTAACCTAACTAGTTGTCAAATGCCCCTCCATTTGTTTTTGATTTGTGCCAGTTACTTTTCCAGCCTTTTGTTGCCCCTGTACAGACTTTTTTTAAAATGTGTCACTGCCATCCAAGTTAAAACGAGCTAATATTTTTTTTCATGAAATGGTAAAATGTCTCAGTTTCAACAGCTGGTATGTTCTTTATTTTCTATTTGGTTATGAAATATGGGTTTATGAGATTTGCAAATCACTGCATTCTGTTTTTATTTAGGTTTTACACAGCGTCCCAACTTTCTTGGAGGGTAATATCACACTCTGAAATCATCCCAGCTGCCTCCTCGCGTTTGCCAGAATTCCATCGCACAAACAAAAAAACTCAACCACTTAAGTATCACGAGCCGGTGTTCTCTCAGTGCCAGACCCAAACCCAAATAAATGGGGAGGGTTGTGTCAAGAAGAGCATCTGACATAAAAATGTGTGCCAAATCATTATAAAGGAACTCGATGATTCATTGAGGTGAACCCTTAAAATAAGGGCCAAAAACATTGCCTTTGCATCAGAAAAACAAAAAAGACAGCCTTATTTTCTGTTTTTCCTTTCTCCTTTTTATTTTTAAATCAGAAAAAAAGTGCCTTTCTATTTTCTTTTCTCTGTTTTTCAATGTGATTCTGAATCAGAAAACAAAAACAAAAACAACAAAACAAAAAAACTCAAAAAACAAAAAAGAGAAAAAAAAAATACGTGGATGAATCTTTGACAGCAGTTCGATGCACGCTGCTGTTGTAATTTCATCTTTCTCCTTTTTATATTTTATGATTTTTTGGGGGGTTTGTTTTTGTTTTTCTGACAGCGTTTCATTCGGTGCTGCTGTGTTTTGTCCGTCAGCGCTCGCTGCAGGTTGATTTAACGCACAGAAACGAGAGGCTGCTGCGCTTCGGATGACCTACACCTTGACAGCACACCTTCCTGAAGCTGAAATCTGCCCCCCAACAAACATAAAACTGAGGTGGAAAAAAAAAAAGCAAAAAATACACACAACATAATGTTCCCAGACTGATTAGAAGATGTGAGAATCCAGCAAGAAGCAGGTGTGAGTTTCAGGTGCATTTATTGTTCTCGTTCTCTCGGTTATGTGGCAGGTGCCAGTGAAGCCTCAGAAAGTCATTCTTGTTTATTAATAACTTTTTTAAAAAGAGAAAACAAACTAAAAATGAAAAATTCTCACAAAACTAAAATACATCTAAAGGGAACACAGATAAGTAGCACACAGTGGATTTATTCAAGAAAAAAACAATTCTCGTCACAAAGTCCTGCCTGACTATAGTTCAACTTTGACTGTTTTAAAGATCGAAAACACACAAATTGTGTTGGACAACCAGAGCAACGACTGTGAGCCGTAGAGGGTTTGATGTCAAAACAGCGGTCTGGTAAACTGACAGTGCAGAGCAGCCGGAGGCCCTGAGGCGCACTTCTTCCACCTGCAGTCATATTACTGCGACCGTAGCAGCGGCGCACTGAAACGATCAAATAACGCCCTGACTGAATTCCTCAGATTATCAGGTGTGACTCCATCGTGCTGTAACCCAACAGTGACTCTACTGTATCCGCATTTGATTGTCTCTTTATGTGCGTTTCACTTTTTGAGTCGGCGCACCGGCTCGACAAAGACGAGCTTGCGTCCATTTATTGAACTTGACGATCACAGAGAGGCTGATGGATGTCTGAGAGAGGAATTAATTACGTTTATTGAACTGATGCAAGAATTAAACATGATGCTGTTCATCAGGAGCATAAGCCTTCACAGGCAGCAGAAAAAAAAAAAAAAAAGCTGTCCTAAAATAGCTGAGCGGGGTAGAAACACAGCGAGCCCTGCACCCCGGTGACTAACTCGCTGATTTATTCAGTCATTACTGTGAATGATCGGCCCTTCAAAACTCTCCTCTATTATCTGCAGATGGGATGACGAACCATATTTCATTCTGTTTCAAGCATTTATTGCAGTGATTCAGGGTAAAGACCACCTGCCTGTAACCCAAAGAGGCCACCGCAGTCACACACATGCACACGTGCGGGGAAGAAAAGAAACGAGCGATTCTTACCGTTCTGAATGTCCAATATGTGGTGCTTGTCTAACATCCACCCTCCCATGTTGGAGGCATCCAGCTCGTAGCCTTGTAACATCGCCGTCCTCTTCTCCCAGAGCACCACATCAAGGCAGGACTCGTATTCGTACCCCACTGACACTGGAAATAATGGCAGCAGATACCTACGGTGAACAAGGCTGCAACCTTTTTACTTGCGAACATATCGTGGCAGTGAAGCCGGTAGGTGGTAGCGTCATTCAGCACACGTTGGGTCTGTTTTCCGTGGCTGCTGATGCTGGAAGCTCTTTCACTGTGTAATTCCTCCCAGCTAGGAGGATTTCAGAGGACCTGTGGGGTTTCTGTGTCTCACCTGCACTTTGGATTTGATGTGCCCCCCTCTCATTTGCCTGTCTTATCTTCCGTAGACCCATGCAAACGCAAAATGCAGAAGTGTGTGTAAAATGATGTGAGTTATGTAAACAATAAAGGCTCAGATGGCGCACATTAAAGTGAATGTAATAAATGCTGTGATATGCTTAGAGCCGTAAGCCTTGAATGAATCTGTTGATCCTGCTCCAATATTCATCCTTCTTAACAAAATCCCACAATCCTTTGGGGACTTTGACAACTCTATCAGAAAACTGCTAAGATAAAAAAATATATATTTATATATTAAAGAATGTTATTCTGATAAACAAACTAATTCAAACATAAGTGCACAAGTAGGAAATTTATGATCACAGTATTCTGTTATCTGTATAATCTTTAATTTCATTTTAAAGCAGTTGATGCTGTGACTATTGACTCTCCGTGCAGCTTTTTTTCAGGCCACTGCCTCATAGGCAATATTTTCATTCCTGCACAGCTGCTGAAATATCATACATGCAAAACAAAGACGTCAGCAAAAAAAAGCAATGGCCTTCAGAAATGCAGCACCGGGGGATTTGGGGATTTCACACCACCTGCTATACATCTTTATTACTTGTGGTCAAAGAAAGTCCCCAGCTAAATAATCCTCAATTTAAAAATAAGTAAAATCAATCTTAAAAAGTTCAGCCAGGGTTCAGTGCCTGGAGGCGTCTGACGGCGAACCTGTGCTTACGCAACATCTTCAGCAGGCAGCTTCGCGGCGGGAACTCACCCACAGCCTCTGCCAGGCCAAAGACCTTCTGATTGTAGGCGTCTGTTTTATCCCAGATGAAAGTGTAGGAGAGGTCGGGGAAAGCGGGGAAAGACTTCTGGAACTGACGGCCCATGACGGCCACCATCAGGTGGACCTTCATCAGGCCAAAGGGGAGCCGCTCCTGGGTCAGAAGCACCTTGAGGATGGGCTTGTAGCCAGATGCCCTGGAGCTCAGGTAGACCAGGTTGAGGTCACTGCCTGGTATGGCCACTTGCTCATGAAGCACCTACGATTTTAATTAGCAGTCAGACTGGTGCCAAAACCACAGCGTGAAGTGTAGACATAAAAAAAAAAATACACAGCTAAAAGGAGCGACGGGAGTTTCAACTTAGCGATGACTCCAATTACAGCATATAAAGTTCCTGTACAACACCGCAGACCACAGTACTGGATGTGTAAGCTGAACCTAATGGATCCTTATCTATTACTCCGACAAGTTAGACTTTAATACCACAATAATAATAATAATAATAATTGAGAAGTTTTAATGTCTTTTTTGAGTTTGCACTTGTAAGCTGCTTTTGTACTTTTGCTGAAAGAAGTCGGCACAATTTAGTGTTCTCCCCTCCACTATAACAGAGATATTTTTCCGAGCATTTTAAACAGCCTTTCCTGTTTAAAGTGCTCAGAATTCAGACTCATATTTTGCAGTTGGGGATTTTCAGCCCTGATTCGAGTTAAATGGCTCCAAACCAAATCCCGAGGCACGTAACCTCCACGCAGCGCGCCCTCCTGACGATTCATTTATCAGCGCCGCTGTGAGGCAATATGACTCAATATTAAGGAAGATGCCTCCGTTCAGTAAAAGCCAAAAGGCAGGCTGAAAGGCCAATATGACCCCGTTTGAAATAAGCAGGAAAAGCCTTGGTGGAATGGAGATAACGGCGTAATCATTTTCAATACCGCTGCCTGGAATGCTGGGTCAAATTACTGCAGTCATTCAAAACAATCAGATATGAGCTGAATTCTGGAATTGGCTATAAAACCCCTGTAATGTGAAGCCTCCGAGCCAACCCCCCCCTCCGGTTGTCTCACCTGAGTCTCGGGGATGATGGGACTGTCTTCCGGGGAGGTCTTGTACAGGGTGGAGAGGGGTGTGGCCACAATGAGGGGGTTGGGCCTCAGGAGGCCCGTCAGGTAACAGCTGGGAATGTCGTTCTCCTCCCGCTTCATCACCACGGTGTCCATCACGTGGAAGACGTTCCAGGGCAGCCAGACCGTGCGGTGCAGCGTGGGGAATGGGGCGCGCTCGTAATTCAGCGTCAAAGAGGCACCGCCGTTCGCCAAGAGGTCAAACCTTGATACCAGGAGAAAAACATTCCCACCGTCAAAGATATTTAGAGAACCTTGCCATTACAATTTGAGAAGCATTTTTTTCAAATTGCGTTGGCCTTGATTTTCGATGGCTTATATAGACTGAAAAAAAAAAAAAAATTTCAATTATGTGAAACATCAGTTGTTTTACTGCACCATCAAAACTCTATTAGCTGATAAAATCACAAGTTAATATGCCTAAAATGTTTGACAGTGACCAGTTATTTTTTTTTCTACTAATTTCTGAAAAGCAGAAAAACCGCAGGTGAAATGATGTTCAGATTGATTTTTAGGCACATGCAATCAAAACCCCATGTTGATTATTTACATTATATACTGAAAGAGATCAGATCCAATCCTTGTTTCCTTGATCTCTGGTTGACGTTGTTGCCATGGTAGTCTACATGCATATTTAACCATATAAACCAAAATGGTTTGTAGTATGTTGAACTGTCTCCACTACTGTTGCTATATGGAGCTGTGTTTTCATTGATTTACAAAAAGCACCGGAGACAGAGGAAACCACCTCCGTACAAGGTTTGATTTAGATTTAGAAAAATCTCATTTTATTTGACTGGCTGGTAAAACTGTCAAAAAATGAGTCTGGATATATTCTGGACATGTTAGAAACTGGATTTGGACTGGAAGTCTGAAGTCACCGTTTACAGGTGCACTTTTATCAATGGTGGTATAATTATTCAGCATATTCAGATCATTTAATTAAGGTAAAGTATGACAACTCATCGAGTTCATGCTTTTAATTTGATGATGATTAATGTGAGGAGATGTGAGATAATTCTTTGGGGCAAAAAGAAAAAAAAAGTCAGATACATGAATCTAATTTAGTCTTTTATCAGGTTTCTTGATTTTTCTCAGTTTGAACATTAATTGAAATTAAACCACAAGAAGAGTTTCAAGAGAAAATAGCTCATTTGATTCCCAACTCACAGACATTTGAAATGTGACCCTGACCACATACTGCCTTTGGTATGACTAAAGTCTGAAAGAATGTATCAAGCTGCTTAAGCAATAACATGGTATACGTGAAATATTATTCATGTAATTAAACTAGGGCTGTCAGTTGATTAAATTTTTCAATCATAATTAATCGAAAAATTTCGTAGTTACTTGCGATTAATCGTTTTCATGACGCTATTAAAGTTTAAAGCGAAAAAAAAAAAACAAGCGAATGTTGGATGTGAAACTAACTTTACCGCGTCCTGCTGTGGTAACTCAATTCAATTCACAGCGACAGTAAATACAAATAACCTTTTTTCTTCTCAACAGACCCATCTGGCAGCACCTTAAAGCTAAACTTGCCATTCATAAGACCCTTTTTCTGTCGCCATGTCCCACACGTGACAGTGACAGTAAATACACTTATTGGGCGACGGTCCTATTTACAGAAAAGTGTGTGCATTAATCTCGTGTTTAAAAAAAATAGTGGCGTTAAACAGAATTTGGGTTAACGCGTTATTAACGTTATTAACGTTATTAACGCTATTAACGCTATTAACGCATTAACTTTAACTAACTCTAAATTAAGCTGATATAGAACTGTGACACTTTTACTTTTAAGAGTTTCTGTTCCGATTTTTGTGTTATTTTATTGACAGTTTAAAAACTAAATGTGTCAGATAAGCATAGTGCAGTGTTGTACCTGAACGCGTTCATTGAACGAAAGGTCACGAACTAGTTCGTATTGGGTGTGAACGTGAACTAAACACGCTCTCCTTCCCTTGACGAGCGTCGGGTGTGAACGAGTTCATTTGGGCAACTGTAAACGACGCTCTTTCAAGTTCACGGTCAAAACCCGTACCAGGTTTCCAGTGAACCCCATTTAAAATACACCACAAACGAGCCTAATATGTATCTGCAGAAAAGTAATCAAACATGGCAACACGGGCTGTCGCTTCTGTCACGCTAACAATTGTGTCATCAAACATTTAAAACAAGCAGGAAGATGATGAAAGCTGCAGTCGCCCAGAGCTGGAGGAGACCTGGGGGGGACTGGGGGGACTGAAATATTGAAATGGGGAAAAACACATTTGCACCTTAAGGACCTGTTTTTGTCTTGTCTTATAATAAAGACCATTTGGCAGCAGGTTTTTCTGTAGAGAGAAGCTGAAAGGAAATTACAGTTTTACATGGGCTGTCCCTTCAATGCTAATGTGAACCCTGGTTGATTAAGGATTCTGAATTGGACCAATAGTTTTCAACAGATAAAAAGGATAAAATAATTGCTGTTTGTGGTGGTGTAGTATATGGGCAGTGGCAACCATTTTGACAGCGACAGCTCAGAGCAACATTGAAAAAAAATATCTAAAAATGAACTATTTAGTTCATTTTTTGAAATGAAATGGTGAACTGAACTAGCTCATTTTAATTTCTGTGAACTATGAACTTAACTAGTTTGTCTAGAAAGTAAACTTGCCCAACACTGGCGTAATTGGCCCGACAGGAAATATTCCTCCGAAATTAAGTTGCACAGAAGTATAAAGTAGCATTTAAATGGAAATACACAGTAATGTTCCTCAAAAAAGTTACAGAACTTATGTAAATGTACCTTACTGAGTTAATGTTATTTCCCTCCAATGATTTTATTACCATTGATAATGACAGCCAAACCATAGACTGATGTAATCTTGGAAGTATATTCATCTTAAGATCACCAAAGCAGAGAAAACTTTTCTTTTCAACTGAGTTTCTTTTCAGCCTCCGTATATCATTATCATTCCCTGAATCTAATTTATGACTTTTGTTCAACCAGGCATGGTGCCAACAGACACTTTATGGCTGAATTTGGTTTGGAGTCGTGAGTCTTGGGAGTTTCCTCTGGTGGTGAACTGGTTTTAATTAGTATGACATTACTCAGGGAAAAGTTATTGGTTTGGAAATGAAGGGCGAGTCTTTGAAGTGCTGCTCCATATATTCGGTGAGCTCCGCTACCCAGGGGGTAAAAGCATCTGTGTGGTGACATTGCATGCTTCCTCATACAAAAAGACACACACTCACAGATTCTGGTTCACGCGCCCACGACAAAAATGACACACACACACACACACACACGCGCCAACAGCCAAGCTGTGCAGCTGACCTAAAACAGCTTCCTTCTCAAGCTCTCTCCACTTTTGGGCAGTGGGGAGCTCACAGCTGCAAGAGGCCAGGCTTTGATGCCCCCCCACCCCCCCATCTCCCTCTTCTTAACACACTGAGCGGATCTGTTGGCTAACCAAGTGTGATTATCCCCTACCATTTATCACGCTCCTTGTCAGAGGAGTTACAGGGCGGAATATCTGAAGAAATCAGCTAATCCTCAGCTATATGGGGATCCAAGGATTGTGATTCATAACAACAGCTGTACAATTCTCTGCCTTTATTCCACGCTGGAAACATATAACCTTGTTCTTTATCTCGATCGTGAACAAAGGCCTGGTCAACAATGGTCGAATGCCATCAAAATAAAACTCCAACCTGAGGTGAATCCCTCCTTTAAGATAAATGACATATGTTTGTCTTGTCTTTTCACTTCCATCCATTAAGGAACATGAGGAGGAGGTCAGATAGTAATCCTGCATTTCACTACTCTGCAGGCAGATTGATTCTTTCTTTGCTGATTCAATGCATTTTAAAAAGCCCGGTTCAAAACGGCCTCTATCACTGTGTCATTTGCATGAGGAACTGTTCGAGGGCACAATGTGCTGCTGATTCGATTTGTTTTGAGCACTTTTTAGGCAACAGTCAGGACAATTCTCATACTGTTGGTCAGCTTTTTCCCCTATTTTTCCACAGTGGTCAGGGGAGAGCAGCGGCGTTCGCCACGGTGTTTTTTTTTTTTTAAAGGTGGAACCCCGGGACGAAGCTTTAAGCTTTTGGTGACGTCTTTGCATCCCTCCATGCCCTACCAAGTGATGTATGTGTGCACAGGGAACCCCTTACATGCCATCTTGCCGCGTTATGGTGTAGCCATACTGTGGATAGTGCCGGAACGACACGTTGACTCCTATCAGCGGTGTCCCATCTCCTGTGAGGACCTGACCCCGGATGACGGATGCCAGGCTGTGAAAAAAGCAAAGAGAAAGAGCTGAGTAAACAGAGCCAGTCAGTGTCAACATGTAACCACTGCATCAGCACAGCTTACAAATGTCATTCCTCCGCCAGAGGCATGAGCAGAGAGGTTTGATTTACTGACCATTAGGAACACACACACACACGTGTGTGTCGTTACTAAAGAAAATGTCACCTCACAAAGCTGCTTTCTGTGTCTCTTTACTGCCTTTAAAAATAAGCCATAATTCAGAGAGATGATGGGGGCTTTTTTTGTTCACATTTTGCTGCATCTTGCACCTGTATTGCAGCATTTAGAATCCAAGAAGAAAAAGAAACTTATGCACATGTCCTCACACAAATATATATATTTTTTTGGACAAGATGCAACATCATAGGTGGCGTATACCTCTTAAAGGTGGAATAAGTGATTTCCTGGAAAATTTGCCAAAAAAAAAAAAAAAAAATTTTTGAAAGTATAACCAAAATGTTCAGCTCCTTCCCTCTAACCCTGATGAAAGACCCAGCATGCAGAACACATGAAGTAAAATCAAGGTCACAATGACTTATTGTTAACCTAGGAAGCTGCCTCAGATAGGGGCAGATGACTATTCAAGACATTTTTTAAATTGTACAAAGTATGATACAAAACACAGCTAGTCAAAAAGCAATGATATTGACCTCAAACATTTGCTCAGCACCAAACAGTGACTGCAACCCTAACCCCCCACCCCACCCCCCCTAGCGGTGGGCTGGTGGGTGTCGAGCCCACCAGTCAGCACAACTAGACCACAGCAGTGGCCCTGGGGCTACAGCAGGAGTTCAGGGGAACAGCAGCTTCCAGCCTTCACACCCGCCTTTACAACCCAACTCTGAATTAATATTTATTTTTGATGTTGCACCATCATTAATCATATTCTAGTGCAAAACTCCACTCGGCATGGCATCACTTCGGTCCCTTCTGTTCCCTCATTTGCCGTCGTAGAGAAAAAAGCCATGCCAATATTAACGCTTCTTTTATTTCTTGCAACTTTCAGTGTTTTTAATTTTTTTTTTTTTTTTACTTTATTTGTTTTTCAACCCACACTGGTTTTTGATGCATTCTAAGTCAATGAGCTCAATGATAATGGCAATTCTGCCTCCATCTACTAACTTACAGTACCGGTCACATTACCATAGAAACAAGCACAGAGACTAGCGGATCGGCAAAAGAGTCTTTCTCCTGGCCTGAGTGTAATATTTGGACTTTTTTTTCTAGTACTCCAGCTTCCAGAGATGACAGATGTTTTTCACAATAATTGTAGAGGACTTTTTTAGTATTCATTACGGGACTATAAAAATAATTTTAACCAACAACAACAACAAAAAAAATCTTCTTTAAAAGATCACCTAATCTACCTTTAAAGTGATTCAAATAGAGAAGCCATTACGTTTGCGTAAATGTTTTAATAGGAAAATATTCCACTTAAAAAAAATTTTGGGAAACACCTAATCTTTAGAGTAAAACTTGCATTCAATTCAGATCTCAGTCTGAATATGATTAGTGAGAGATTAATCTGATTTTCACTGACTGTTGATATGAAATTTTGTGATGTTTAATTCCAGTGTTCCCTTAATTTCCTTTTTGATCACAATGATATCAACAAGCAATGTATGGAATTTTTACTATGGTCTTTTAAAATAGTATAACATGGCTTAATGTGAATAATAGAAGTAATAATAATAATAATAGCTTTCTTAAATAGTTAATTTTGTAGCAGTAATTGTCACCTTCTGTATCAAATACAAAATGTTTTAGCTTCTGCTTTTAAAAAAATTAGACATAATTACTTCTTCTGTGCTTGAGCAATTATTTAGGTGTGACAACCAACTCACTTTATTCAGGGTAGCCTAAGTCTGAAAAATGTTTTAACTTATTCAGGTAGTCATTCAGATTTGCAGGTTCTGTGCTATCTGACTATGTGACTGAGACCAGAGTAGAGTTTCACATCATGCTACATTCATTGTACCACAGAAGTGGGCGGTCCAAAGTTTTAACAACAGCTTCGCAAAAGGCACAGCCTGTGAAAGGGCAAGTGGTGGAGTCTAGTGTTTCACTCATCCCCTAAAACTGACTGCTATGAACAAAGCTGTAAAGGCATGATTGAAAAGGGAGCTGTTGTAGTATTCCCCGGTTTGGACCAACGTTCCAGACATTTCACAAGGTCACAAGCTGTCAGTTTTAAGAGTTCCTGTTAGTCCCAGCCTGCTCTTCCTGGTCTGCTGATTGGTAAAAAAATGATTGCATACATTTTTTTTGTTTTGTTGTTTCAGGTATGCCACGTAAATGACTGGGTAGGCCCTCTGCAAGTCTGATTTTACTGCGTTACGATTAAGAAAAAAAAGCAAAGCTGGAAAAAGAAAAAAAAAATCTATACAACACTCCAAAGGTAGTGGAAAAGCTTTCAAAGAGTATGGCCTCTTTATAAGATAGACCGCATTGAGTCTTATCGACTGAACGATATTCACAGTTGAAATGTCAAGTCTGTTAAGTAAAGTAAACGAGGTGAATTAGCGACAGAAAACATGCAGCAGCTACAAATTAGATAAATGACTGAAGTAAGTGTCGCTATGGCCCTGACCATGCTGAATTGAGTTTGGTCTGAATTGTATTACAAGGAGTTGCGATCATTCTGGCGAGTATTTCTGCTTCCAAAAAAGATTCTTTTGTCCGCGTCGCGCTGAAGTCTAATGCTCGCAAGCCTGATAAATGTCTATGGTCATACTCGTGAAAGATAATATGCGAAAAAGAATAGTGCTTGAATAAACTTTCCATCTTTGCAACAGATATTCTCTGGTTGTGAGAAGCTGAAAAGCTCAGTGGCTATGTGTCAAGAGCCACTTGATGGCAATTCAAAAACAACTAAAATGCCATGCTGGAGGCAAATTGTAAGAAAAGCAAAAAAAAATGATGAGGGTTTAAAAACAGATCGCCGAAGAGGTTTAGCGAGGTAAACTCTTAGGACGTGTGGATGTGAGGGAATAACACAATTCCAAAAACTACAGTGAAGGTTTCTGTTGGAAAAACTTTCCTGTCCTTTAAGTAAAAGTAATAAAGATTTTTGAACATATGCTCTTTTTCTGTAGATTAAAAAAAAAAAAAAAACATTCATGCCTGGCGGCTGCCTTGTTTGACCCACCCCCCCGCCGCTGGTCAAACGGTAATGCCACTTGAGCAGATAGGGGGGTTAAATGCTTCACTTCAGGAAACCTCTGTGGTAGTTAGTGGAGCATATGGGAGAGCATTACTCATTCACTATCCCCACTCAGATTTTTCCTGCTGGCAGAATGGATTTGCCTCTGGTCAAAAGGCTCTCCACCTCCAGCCTCTCGCCCCTGCTTCCACCTGACAAAGCTACATTTTTTTTTTTCCTCCGTTTTCGCTTTATACAGTAAATCCAGAATGCCAAAGATTCATGCATGATTTAAGCCCCTGATATTCTCTGCCATTATTCAACATGACTGCAGGGCCTTCAGGTAGAACTTGTCAAACACCAGTTTCATTCCCAAAGTCACGCGTGTGAGGTAGTTTGTTCAGTCGGTCCTTTGTTTGAAAGTAAAAAGGGGAAGGCAATGCTTTATTTTTATAGCAACTTTTATTCATTACCCAATTGTCAAGCGCAGGAGCAGAACTTTACCTCCACACTAATCACTGGTGGGCGAAGCATGTTCTACTTTCCTACTTTATCTCCGGGTCATTACATATATGAGACAGGGATGATCAACAGCTCGAGCCGCTCTCTCACTACCCTGCCGCTCTGTCACAACCGTCTCCCATTGTTTATTTACCGGCTCAAAGAACAAGGCCACTTAAGAGCTCCAGCAAAGGCTCACTCTTTCGTTCCCATGTCTCCATTAATCTTTGGAGAGGCAGACTGATGACACGGGAACCGAACGCCCCCCCCCAAACAAACGGATAGCCACAAAACCTGCTGAAACTCCGGGAATGAATCATATAATGTGCGCGTTTCTATCTTTGACTGTGCTGTAGAAAAACACCATCTGAAAACCCAGTGGGAGACTTGTGTGCTGTACAGCTGGGAAACTATTGTGGGGGAGAAGGTTGGGAGCGGGGTGTCACCGCACTACAGCGTGTTTTTTTTTTTTTTTTTTTTTTCTCTGTGCTTTGCAAGAGACCGGTTTACTGCCGAGTTTTGCTTTCACATGGCTTACACAGAGGCTTCTTGTAAAAAATGAGAGTAAGGAATGACCTCAGTGTATCAATGTCTGTACCGTTGCACATCAGACGCTCTGCGACTGGAGCATAAAAGTCCCTACTGCTGTTGGAGGACGTCTCTTTTTGACACTGTTGCAGCGATTCAGACTTCTTTGTAAACTTTACTCAACAAAGCCTTTCAATATTAACTTTATAACCTGAACTGAATGTTTAAAAAAAATGACCCTCCCTCCTCCCTCTCCCCGCCCGATGAATAAAAAAATGTCAAAACACATTCATGCATGCGGTGCAGTACTTGTGCTGGTTAGATAAAGTAAGAAATAATAATAAAAAAAAAGATAATTAATTTAGTCAAATTTAGTGGCATTTATGCTTCCAAAACTACTACAATTCCAAAACTAACTTCTATGAGAAAAGATAAAAAAGGGAAATGAATTTTTTTGAGCTAAAACCACAGCCAGACATGAAATCAACAGTAAGCTGAAGACAATGAGGAGGAGGATTACTGAAAACCCGGCTGGGGGGAATTGCCTCATTCTATATTTTCAGTAAAGCATGCTATTTACATAAGGATTACTTTAAACTATTGCAGGAAATATTCCCAAAGCCTTCATAACACAGTTGGTAATCATTTTCCTCTCCATCAGTCTCGAAAAAAAGTTGTGATTCGGAACAAATACAGCGGCGCACTGAGGTTTTAAACCGCCTCTGTTGGTTTGCACACTGATGAGGCACAGTCGTCTCTTCATTGTGTTCCGAGTTTTGCCCTTTTCAATCAATGTCTTTGCTTTGGATAAACACCCTGAAACTAGACTTCTGGCCACAGGTTGAATAAGGTTGTGTTTGCACATTACAACGTGTCACAGTGAGTAAAAAAGACAACTCAGAATCAGAAGGACTTAAGTCTGATTTAGAGACACAGGTTTCAGGTCAATCAATGTCAAAATGTCTCTGAAGCACAGCAGAACTCCGCTGATAGCTGCTATGGTTAATATACCCCGAGGAGCACGCAAAGGGAAGCTAATCCAAAAACTCATTTTCTAATGAGCACTAAAAACAACGCGCAAGTACGGCTGATGGCAATGCCCGTCATTTTTAAGGTATTTATTCAAGCACAGGCACGGAAGAGAGATTACCACTTAGCCTGAGGGAAATATGATGTCTGCACAAATGTTCGTAGCTATCTGTTCAGTAGCTGCTTTCAGTCTAGACTGACCGGATCAACAAACCAGCGTTGGCTGGTCACAACACCACACAGAAAACTTTACAGCTTCCAGCAGAACACAAAACACTTTTTATGAGTTGCAAACCAAAGAAAAAAATACTACAAAAAAACATCAAGTTTTTTATTACGTCATAGGAACAACATGTGGACTTCTAATTCATTTTTAATGTAATGATCACAGGATAAAAAAACGTTCTTTAATGTTCCTTTGTTGGAAGAAAGGTTTGAAGCAAGTAAGGCTTTGGAGCTAACATCAAAGATATTTCTGTTTAAATGTTCCAGCCTCAGATGCACAAATGCTCTGCATCATGGCCCACTGATGATAAAAATGTGTATATATATGTATAGATTAATTATATAAGTATATTTCTAATTACAGATGTATGTGCTGTGGAAATGATCTCTCATTTCCACTCCAGTTAATAAAACTCCATCTTCCTGTAATCACGGTGTAGCCGAGCTCATGCTCGTGTTTTTACAGACACAGAGGCTGTTTTTCACCAAGAACAAGTGCACTCTTGAGCTACTTGTCACGTCTTAAAAAAAAAAGAAATAAATAACTGCTTGTGGCAGCCAAACGGCTGTAAAACAAACTTGACATTTTGACTCCAAAGACAAATAGATGTAAGACTCTTGGACATTTTGGAGGCAACCGCACAAACACAGGTGCCGCGATCAACTGGTAATGAGACAGCAAGCCGCTGACGTGATCCAAATAATTAAGGAGCTGTCAGGAACACATTAAGCCATTTACCTGCTGTTGAAAGGGTTATCCACGGGAATGACATGACTGCCACTGGGGCCGATCAAAAAACTGACTCGGTTGTAAAAGCTCTTGGATGAAGGCTGGGTGGCCACGCTTTGGCCTTGGCCCGCGAGCACAGAAGGGTCGGTGGAGCCACGACAGTAGGTCTGAGCCTGGCAGGCCACTTGAAAGCAGCAATCTGGGTCCATGCAATCAATGAGCCCATCTGGATAACAGGGGAAAAAGACAGTCAGGACGGGGAGGGAAAGTTCTGTCGACCTGAAGACTTTCGGGGTTTGGCAAAAGGAGACAGAGGCACCGCCATTACTGCTTTGAGGGCAGATGACTTTTAACTTCAATTTAAGTTCATTAAAGCAAAAGCAAAGATCCTGAACCGAAATGAATATTTCAAAGCATCATACATGAATGAATGGAAAAAAGTTCTGGGTATTCTAATTAGGCAAAGTAGCAGTTCAATAGCATTTCAGCTTGCGCAGCATTAATAGATAATACCACCCTTTTTAATTGATCTATTGTATATTTCAAAACATGCGCTTTAACAGTCTGTTTTGCAGCTGCATTTGCATATTCGTCCCACTTATGTTTTATGTATGTCTGATTTGTTTTGTTTGTTTGCACTGTCACTGAGGGGCAACATCAAAGGCGATTTCCCGTATTGCGCAACGACAGTTTCAAGCAAGTTTTTTTGAGGCTAAAGGAGCTCGTACGAAAGCTCCCGCTGCCACCCACCTCCCTCGTTGTCCTTGCCATCCGAGCAGAGCGTCTCGGTCGCGACATCACAACCGAGCCCTCGCCACCCCGACTGGCAGATGCAGTGCCAGACGTTCTGGTCCAGGACGCACCTCCCGTTGCTGTTGCAAAGCCCGGGGCAGCCGTCTGTCAACACACACCACGCACGGGTCATGAAAACAGCCGGGCAAATGAAAACGGAGAGATCAGGAGGGGATGGAGAGGGGGAGGGATGAGAAGACGAGAGCAGAAGGGGGCATAGGGAGTGGACGAAAATAAGATAAATAAATAATAATAATAATAATAGAAGACAGAAGTGAGCAAACATACAGTATGTTACACCTCTGACAGGACTGGGGATGGGGGAGGGAGGTTGTGAGGGGTTACAGTCGTTTCACATGAGCTTTAGGTTCGGCTACTGTGAGAAAAGTGAAATGTGTGAGAAAAAAGAGGGTGAAACCTGCTAAGCCGTTTACTTACTGTTAGAGGACCATTGAGGGATTACTCGAATGCATGTTCAGAATTATTATCATGGCAGTTTCAATAGGAGTTTGACTGACAACATGAATATCTGGAGGGGAAACTGTCCCTGTATGGAATCCACAACAGGTTTGGTGTGTTTAAATAAGAATTTCAGGATTTTATTTTATGCTATTTATTTATTTTCTATAAAGTAGCAGAAGTTTTCACTTTCAGGAGGCTGATAATTGGCCTTGCTGTAAAATAAATATAGCAGGAACAGCATATTACAGATGTTTCAAATACTCATGTGAAGTAACAGCAACATCAAAGGGGGAACTATATATGTAAAATAGGGGGAGGAGGGAGAAGAAGAGGAGGAGGAGGGATCGAGAATCTCCACATTTACAGAAAAACAGTGCACTTGCTGCCAGACTGCATTCCTTCTAATGGAGGGTGAAGACGGGGGGGGGGGGAGCCGAGCCGAAACATGACTAAACCACACCAGTTCTGGGCGTTTAATCTGGCAGACACAGGGAGTTACAACAGTGGGAGGCGGTGTGGGGGGAGAGGTGAAGAAGGGACCGTGGAGTCTGGCGTGAGACTGGTTAAGGTGGAAGGGAGATGAGGGGACATATCGGGGGTGGGGGGGAGAGCAGGATCACAGCAGAAACATTATGATCGACTCGGACATAAAACAGGTGTATATACGCCGTGCTAGGAGAGACAGAGAGCAGGGAGGGATTGCTCATGACAATCTCCCTTGTGGGGGGGGTAGTGGTTCAATTTACCTTTATATCCTATCTTGACTGCTCCTATTACACAACCGAGGAAAGGGAAACATTTGGAAAAGAAAATTACTTATCTCTGCGGTGGCAGTGTGCTAAGACTGGCAAACACATTTACTAAGTGGAACTTGCATAAAGTGGAAACGTGTCTGGCACACAGCTGCCTGCAAATGTGCTCCAAATATTTGGAAATAGAAGCGTTGCAGCTTGATTTCTCCAGTATTGTTGTCTGCACCACGTGTTGAGCTTTGCTCTAATTTCAACTCTCGACTGTGTACATACACCACAGCATTTACAGTGATGGAGCCGATTAGTTCATAAATTCAGCATGGGAGACAGGATGTGACTACTACTGCTGAAGGAGAGGAAAGCTGCAAGTTCACCTTTTTTTTTTTTTTTAAATCAGACTTTACATTTTTTTTAAAACAAAAGAACAAGGGTGATCAGCCAGATTAAGACAAAAAAAAAGGAAAAAAAAAAAAAAAAAAAAGAAAAGAAAACATCCAGCTCAAAGAGAACAATTTTCATGCAACGTGAAAAGTGTTGTTTGTTTTTTTTTGTTTGTTTGTTTTGTTTTGTTTTTTTACCTGATACTCTGGAATCCAGAGCTACGTGTGAAAGCCGAGAGGAAGTTGGCAAGAGACACAGAGGTTGGCAGACAGGCATAAAGACACAGAATAGAGAGAGGAGACACAAGCAGGAGTTAGGCAAAGTGACGCAAAGAGAGGGAAACAAGTAGAAAATCTTTTTGGGAGGAAGACAAAAGTATATTTGTAAAATTTGACGAGCCGCTTCATACTTTAGCTGCACCAAAAGAAACAAAAAAAATTCTTCATTTAACTTAGAGTGCACTTGTTAGTTCAAGCATTCAGTGATTAATCAGAATTATAGATGTCACAATTAAATTTTATTCTGTAAAAAGCTGCTAGGATGGTTATTATGTTTCTCGCTATGAAAAAGCAAATCAGTTAGGCAAGTCAGTAAAATATTCATCGTCAGAACTCTCCATCTGCTTGGCTATACCAAAACATGAGAGGCGACTATACACACACACACACACACAAAAGAACTCACTGTTTCTCTTGATATCTCAGCGTCGTAACACTTTTTTTGTTTTCAGACCATATGAGTCAGTTTCATCTCAGTCTGCATCAAAACATTTCACTGTCTGCTTGTCAGCATGTGCACAGGCTCAGCCTCATTCTAATAAGAATGTGCCATGAAGCAGAATATTATGCTTCTGTTATTTATTTTTATTTTTTTCCATTATTTTTTTTTTCCCGTCATCTCTAGTTCAGCGATTTAAGCAGCAGGCATGCCAATGACCTCGTAGTACACGAAGGCAAATCAAAAACACCTTAGCTGTAAACTTCAATGCTGAGAAAGCAGCGACAATGGGGTAAGCCTTGCATACAAAACAGGATCTAGGTGCCTGCGACAAAAGAATGACCAAGAAAGTGCTCCATTCAAGCTCTGACCATATAATGTGATTAAATGGCGCTTTGTGCAAATGGCAGTTATTCAGGGTTTGAAAGACAAAATAAGCTCTGGGCTTCTCAAGAAAAGGTAGTGGGCTGCCTATTCATAGCCACTGGACGCAGAGCATGGAGTTACTTTCCTGAAGGGAGGCTTGAACAGAAGGAAAGAAAGGGAAAATGGATGATGCGCAGGCGGCCCCGAGGAGGGAAAGCTTAATAAGATCAGGAATGTGACCCCTCCAACAACTCCGCCACTGCAATCTCCTCTTCCCTCAGAGATGGATTTGGGCTGCAGACCAGGGACTGCTTGTGTGAGAACTTTTAAATACATAATTAGGGTTCCAGAATTTCGGAGAGTCAGATGTTTGCAGGGAACGCGTCCTCATTGAGAGGTTGGAAATGGTACTTGAGGGAATGATATTTGACGTGCCGTGTCAGGGTTTAACTACAGGACCTTTGACAAAGGGTTTAGGTGTCAAGAGGGTTTGAGTTAAAGGTCAATAGGAAGTGGCATCTCAGAAGTCATTATCCTCATTAATGCCAGGAAAAAAAAAGAAAAAAAACGCTATTCCAAAGAGGCCTACACTTGGCTTAGTGGCTCCCTCAACACCTGCCCTTGACTCACTAATACAAAAGCATCACTTCAGCAGTCTAAAAGGTGCAATATCTATATTTTTGCTTGAATTGCAAACTTAATGGGCAGTTTCAAAATGAGCATGTGAGAAAGAGACCAACAGCTGACTGAAAACAATATATATATATATATATGTATATATATATATATACAGTCATGGAAAAAATTATTAGACCACCCTTGTTTTCTTCAGGTTCTTGTTCATTTTAATGCCTGGTACAACTAAAGGTACATTTGTTTGGACAAACATAACGATAACCACAAAGATTGCTCATAAGAGTTTTATTTAAGAGCTGATATCTTACCATTTTCCATGGTTTTCTTGATTATAACCTAAATCACTTAAGTTTTTACATCAATAGCTATGGCGTTGTACTGCCAAAAACACTGCTTTTATGCATTCAGTGTTTTCTTTTCTGTCTGTTTTAGTCACATGATGACGTTTAGTGGTACCAGGTATTAAAATGAACAAGAAAGTGAAGAAAAAATGGTGGTCTAATAATTTTTTCCATGACTGTATATACACACACATATATATACATGTACAGGCCTTTAAAAGATGAAAAACTGGTCTATTGAATGAAGTTAGTAACAAGCAACATGACTGGGAGGTCAAATAAGCACCAGAGACTTCAAAAGCAAACAATTTGTTTAATAAATAAATAAATAAATAGGGTTGCAAAAGGGCAGAAGATTTCCAGTAAACTTTCAGAAACTTCCAACTTGGGAAAGTTCAGTTGGGCAAATGTCTAAAACAGCCCACATTGGATTAAAAATGCCGCCACGCTCTGTGGAATAAGATTAGAAAAACAGTAAAAAAAAAAAAAAAACCTAATGCAACGCACAGATAAATAGTCGCTGAATTGAAATAGTCAAGACGAACATCTGAGCACACTTCAAACAGCAAAAATGCAAGTATAACCTTTGTTCTTGGATGATGACAGAAAATTAGAGCAGAAGGTTGAAGAAACAGTGTCACAGTAATGAACGAGTCAGAACCACGGTAGCAAGGTAGCTAAAGGTAAAATGGGATAAGCTTACGTTTAGCAATATTATCAATACTTAGCTGGAAGTATGTTAAGATAGTATGGCTTTAATAGTCCTGGTGTTCTGTGTGGGATTCAAGAAATAATTTCCTTTTTCAAAACTGCATACACAGTGATTTGTAAAAATGCATTTATCCTTATTTAATTCCTATATATTTCAGTCACAGTATTTTTTTACACTGATAGTTCCAAACCATGAGTACAAGACAGAACACATGACACGTGGAAAACAGTGTTGAAACTAGGAGGATGCAGGCAGAAATAGAAGCACTGCATCATGAGCTGATGTCTAAAGCCCTCCCTGAAAGCACAGACATTCACATCGTAGCATTGCTCTTTCCAGCGTGTCTGTGAGTGAATTATCTCTGTAGTTTCTATAAAGTGTTTACAGGCGTGCAGGACTGTATGCGTCACTGTGGCCTCACCGATGGTGCAGTGTTCGCCCGTCCAGCCCTGGTGGCAGTCGCACTTGCCCTCGCGGCAGACCCCGTGGTCCATGCAGCGTGGGTGGCAGTCCCTCTGCTCACATTCAGGTCCCGTCCAGCCTTCCTCGCAGTGACACACACCGCCGATGCAAGAGCCGTGGGGGCCGCAGTCAACCAGGCACACCTCTGTAGCCGAACAGGGAGCCAAACAGACATTTAGCCTGCAAAAAGCCTTTCTTTTGTTTTTGTTTTTGTTTTTTTTTTCCCTCCCCTCTGCACTGCATCTTCCTTTTCTGTGTAAATGTATACGCCAGCACAGAAAAACAGTGTTTCCTGTTGTAACAAGTGTCTTCTCTCCCAGCTAAAGTTTTTCAAAGCATTTTAACTGTAAATAAGACTTGTATTCAATATCTTTCCTATAAATTCTGCGATAACAGTGTCTGACTTGGGAATGCAACCACTGTTTGATGGCATTTAATCTCCAGTGATGCAAAACTGCTGTTATGTGTTAAAGCTTGCAGTGTAAACATTTACAAGTGAATGGCCTTTCATGCTACATGGATCTCAATAGATTTTTTTTTTTTGTGCACACTTCCTTTTTTCTTGATGGATAACACATTTTGATGTTGAAACATGGTCAAGTTAAAAAAAAAAAACAGAAAGCTCAATTAACTCCTATTTTAAAGAACAAAAAACAAGACAAAAATGCATAATGCCTGGTGAGTTGAAGAGAAAACACGTAAGCCTCTCTGTAAAAAGGTGTGTTATTAGTCTTGAGAGCATTATTATAAGGTTAGTTCAGTAATACGGCCCATTCACTCCTCACAGCTTCTGTTTGTTAACCGTTTTGAATAACAAAGCAACAGCAGAGCTTCCTGGTGGCACATCTGAATAAGGCCTCAAACAGAACAATGAACAGAAGCATATTATCCACTTATAAAGGCAGAGGGAGGGGATGCAATAACAGAATAAAATCTCCAGAGCACTTCAACTATCCCATCAACAAGCAGCTCTGGTTGTTATAACAACCACCTTTCTAATGTCTGAAATAACAACAGTCTTTACCACAAAGGATAATTAAGCGTTTGCTTGAATAATTACTGTGAAGCAACAAAAGAAAAAACACTTCTTCCAAGGATATGCACAGGCAACAGTTCACCATTGTCACGTTTGCTTTTTTGCCTTTTTGCATCAACTGTTTAACTTCTGCCTTTTTCATATTACTGCAGAAGTTTTTAGAATTAAACAAACCCAGTCATCGTTCAAAACGTCTGCATGAATGAAGCTGCGCGATGACGGCGTGTCTAATAACTTTCAGAGGAGCCGCTTCTCTATATTCTGGAGCCTTGCTTTCGCACGGTGGTGTCGGACTGAGGCGAGGGAGGGATGTGGGTTCAGGCAGGCGTTGGTGTCTCATCTCAGATGACGGATCAACATGTCCTCTTAAAAGTGTGGAGTGCTGCAGACAGCAGAGCAGTTGTTGCGAAGCTCTGTTATCTTCAGAAAATTCAAATGTCTGAATCCGTCGGCGGTGAGTAATCAGTCTGTACCAGGCGAAAGCTAATTATCGACAAGCTGCGACTGCTGAGGTGGGAAGAGTATGGGATGTTGATTTGCAGGAACCGAGAGCTCCTATCAGATCTTTTAAGCGGGAAATCTCACAGTCTTCTGTCGTGACAGAATCCATCTCGGAGAAAGTGCTTCAGCCATGTCCTTAAATTTTAAGTGACGAGATGCTTCAGGAAATGTATGCCCCTCCAGCTGAAGAGGTTGGGACTTTTAAAAAACTTGCTATAACACTCAGGGAACACAGACATTTGCCGACATCGTTCTGTAGCTCAAAATGTATCATGGAGAAAATATCCACATATTTTGTTCATAATTCTTTTCTCTTTTAAAGCCAGTCTACCCCTACTGCTTTGACTTTACTCATCCCCCTTTACTGAGGCTCTTTTCACCATCTGTTTGCTCCAGCTCTCTGAATGGAGTTTTTCTTCGATTGAGGGACCTTGGATGGTTCTGATTAAGCTAAGCAGACACTGTAGAATATTAAGCGTGCCTCTGGAGGGGAGTCATTCAATTGCAAAGGAATACCTCCTTCCCATAGAATCTATGCAATCAATTTTTCATTAGTGCAAAAGTGTTTATCTGCCTTTAACATGCCCCTGACTCCAGCTGGATAGGGGTTGTGGGCGGTCGATGCATGCTATGCGCTTGTTAATTAAAGTTTATTTAATTGAAGAAGAACCACAGCATTAATTACAAAAGGAATCCTCCACCCAGACGAATCACCAGATTGGTAAACTCCCTAACTCGAGAGCATCGCTAACATTATAGTTGAAGCTGGGGGGGGGGGGGGGGGGGGGGGGGGGGGGGGGGGGGGGGGGGGGTCTCCTCCACATTTCAAATTATTTGTTAGAAAAAAAAAATGAAAAAAGTAAATAAAAAGTGACAGCAAAAAAGAAAAAAATGGAAAGAAAAAATGTATTTCAGATGGGCAACTCAAACTGAAGAGGCTCACTTTAATAAGATTTCACCAGCATTACCAAAAGAAAAAAAAAAAAAGCAATTCAAGGAACTTGAAATGGGTGCAGTCAATACATCCAATCACAATGGGTAGTCACTGAGGAAATTGTCTTTGCAGGACAACTTTTAAATATATAGGTTACCCTAAATCCTTTTTTTATGACCCTTATGTGGCTAATGAGGAAACAAAAAATGAATGAACACACACATATGTACATATAGGTTGAGCTGTAGGAAAAGCAAGAGTCAGTGAAAGATTTGACAGTGTATTTTGGAGCATACTGAGGCTGCACCAGGGCCTCTAAATGCTGGAAATGCCATCTGCTTCATTAAAAGTGTTCTGGGGGACGACCCCCAGACCCCCCACCGGTGTGAACACCTCTATATTGCAAAAGCTTCTGATGCCACGGCTCGTATGTGCTGCTCCAGACA